>OX336391.1:571583962-572833962 GCA_946902985.2 Meconema thalassinum
TGCACGTGCACGATAAGAGCTAACAAGTCACAACCTGTTTTGACAGTGGTGGGAATAAGGCTAGAGACATGTACAAGTAGTCAAATTACTCCGGCAGACAACCCCTTTCCTATGGATAACTTATTTCCACTCAAAACTAAAATCTACCCCTACTAGGGGGTGAAATAATAATTTTTAGGTAAAAGTCGCTTTCCATGTGCAACATGTGGGAGTTTGTATGCCAATATGAAATTAAACTCGTTCCACATAAAGTGCATGCATATAACTGAATGCCGCTATGATTTATCATTTTTGTTTTTTGTTTTACGAATGCGCAATTGGGGTTTTTGTATGAGGGCGGGCTTTTTGAATAATGATTTATAAATACGGTTTTTTTTTACAAATTAACCAAAGATCCAAAAACTAATAGGTCATCGGCTTTTTAATATCTTATGAACTAAGAAAGCTAGGGACTTGTATGAGGGGTCGTTGGACTTGGGGTAACGCCCTGTTTTTGAATGTATTATTCATTTTTTGTCAGAAGGGCCTAACTGCACTTTCGTTAATATCTCGCTAACTAATAATCACAGAGGGTCAAGTGAGGTGTAATAGGACTTAAAATGGCCAACCCCTCTCCATGACCAATGAATTTACCCCCCCCCCAAAAAAAAACCAGCATGGTCATTTACCTAAGATTTTATCAACTAATAATCAGAGAGGGACAAGTGAGGTGTCACAAGACTCAGGATGGCCAACCCTTTTCCAAGACCAACGAATTTGCCCAAAATACCCAAAACAGCAAGGTCATTAACCTAAGATTTTATCAACTAATAATCAGAGAGGGACAAGTGAGGTGTCACAAGACTCAGGATGGCCAACCCTTTTCCATGACCAACGAATTTACTCAAAATACCCAAAACAGCAAGGTCATTGACCTAAGATTTTATAAAATTATCAGTAGAGAGGGTCAAGTGAGGTGTCATAGGACTACGAATGGTTAACCCTTTCCCATGACCAATGAATTTACCTCAAAAATTCAAAACAGCAAGGTCATTGACCTGAGATTTTATAAACTAATAATCGGATATCAACATGTGAGGTGTCATAGGACTTAGAATGGTCAACCCTTTCCCATGGCTAATGAATTTACCCAAAAATACCCAATATATCAAGGTCATCGACCTGAGATTTTATAGACGTATAATCGGATATGGACATGTGAAATGTTTACAGTGAGTGATGAAACATAGCTAGGTAGTGAAAAAATTATTGTAGGCTACATGTATGGTGACTGACAAATCTTTCACCATTGTAACTTGTTTTCAGATCAAACTGCAGTACAGAGAGAGTATAGGTTGTAGGTATGGGATAATAAATGACAAATGGTGTATACAAAATCTGATTTATCGATTCAAGAAATAAGAGTAGACAATCTTTAATTGATTGGTTAAAGAGGATAGCTAAAATCCAAAATGGTGACTACATTGAACTAAACTGAACCAAGTTGAATCAAACCCAACCAAACCGAACCAAACTTAATCAAAAACTAGCCAATGGTTTAAGTGTAAAACTTGTGGGTGAATGTGGTCATTGGTAATGTCAGAAGGGAAAGGGATAACGCTCTACCTATAGAGGGTAAGGTAAAGCTAGTGCATGATGCTAATGCACACACACAAGTACATGAACCACACACAACTATCCTATGCAGTTATTATGGGTTGACTGTTAAAACTTGCTCAGTGGTTACTGGGACAAGATGGTTGCTACACACAACAAGCTTTAAATACCTGAGGCTAATAATCTATACACACACTCACACACACTTGTTCTAAACTAAACTGCCTTGCTGGCAGAGCTCACACAGTAGGTAAATGACAGAAATGCTTGGCTAACAGAAATACAATCATTTTCGGTTGTCTAATGTTACCAGCTAAACATTACGTGCTATAGTAGTGAGCACATGTGCCTCTTTCACTAGAGATCTTAACTCGATTTCTAGCTCTAAGGCCTAGAACGAATCAAACTAAGAAAAAAGGGTATGGTGACGCAGTGGTTAAACTGTTAGCCTTTCACTAAGGTAGACTAGGATTTGATTTTAGGTTAATATGCATGTCATAAACAAACAAATAAAAGCAGAGATAATGTTCAAAACTGATTACACTTGTCTCTTTTCAAATTATTACTTAGATTACAAATACAAACGTGGACTGGGTTTGACATACAGTTAATGCTTCCTATCACATACTAGACTGTAAGAAAGCCAAACAAGCAAAAGGCGTAGGTAGAGCAGTGGTAAAATCGCTATGTGTAGAGAAATACCTAACGGTTTTATGAACTGGCAAAGGTATGTCGCATAAACAGTACAGAATACAATCCAGCAACCATAATTTTTATCTCGTGGACAAGAGAAAACATATATATAGAGAGAGATATATAGAAAGCTTGTGTGTGTGTGTGGGTAGCATTGGTTGTTTGACCAGAGAAAATACGGTGAGGTAGGGTGGGGAGAGGGAGAATCAGCACTTATATATGAATGGAAAATATATTTTTTTCAATCGTTTTGTTTTTTCAAATGCAGTGGTAGATAGCCGTTTTTTTGTAAAACATTCTTACTTGCAGTAGTAATAAGCCTCTATGGTTCCGCTAACACATAGATAGACTGTATTATTGCCATGGTCAAGCACTCACATTAAAATCATTTACAAAATCATAAAATGAAAAATAAAAAATCTTGGTTTGGAAATATCGTTTTTCAACATACACACAAAATAAATATATAAAAAATTTGTAAACAGCAAAATGGAAAATCCATGTTTCCATATAGACAAAATTTAAAAACCTTAAACGGACATTTAAGAAAATATATGCAAATGGGAAATTGACAAATGTGTAAATATGAAAAGGAAAAATCCATGTTTCCATATCATGAAATTTAAAAACATCAAACTGTCCTTAAAAAAAATGCAAATGGAAAATTGACAAATTGCAATGTGTGAAATGTGAAATTGAACAAATGGCTGTCATTATTTAAAATAAAAGAACATGGTGCTCTATGGTTGAGGTGTGAATCAAACCCTCTCTACTTATTTGGACCACTCGAGACTGAGTAGACTAGTTTTAGTTGTCATACCACTTTTAAAAGTTTGTGTTAAATCTAGGAATTGAACCCAAGAGCTTGTAGGGGGGATCCAAGGTTATAATATGTTAAACAGATAGCCTTGAATGTAGGGTGTGGTAGTTATATAGAGATGAGACGTTTCGCTCAGGGCAGGGAGGCATGGAGATCTTCATCAAACCAGTCAATAGACTGACGACTCAAACAACAACATGTAGAGCTCACCAAAATAATGTTGTGTAACGGTAAATGTTAGTCAACGAACAGTAATGCATTACTAAAACATAATTTGGATAATTGCATGGGCCAGTCCATTGGTACCAGTCCAAAGGGACCGGTCCAAAGGGATCAGCCAAAAGGACCTGTCCACAGGGACACGTCAAAAATGGCTCCATTCAAAAAGGGCCCTTCCAAAGGGGCTAGTCAACAGGGACCAGTCCAAAGGGACAAATCAACAGGGATCAATGAAAAGGGGGAAGCGCGTCATGTAAGTCGTTGCGCGCCGCCGCCGTGGGAACATAGGTGTTTATCAGCAGTCTCCGGCAATGTTCGGGAGAGTAACCTTGAAAAGTAGCTGAAACTCGGTAGTCGAAAGCATAGCTTGACCCGTTTCTTACCTATATGACAAGGTTGGGTTAGGTAAATTTAGGTTATGTTAGGTGAGCTGAGGTTAAGTCATAAAATATTCCCTCTCTTATGTGTTCAAAGCCGATTCACCCTGAACAGTCAGCCAAAACTTTAAATATGTATTTATCATTACATAAAAAATTAAAGCAAACTTAATTAATTATGAATGGCATTTTTTGTTACTGTTCAATGTAGACAGAATATATGCATTAAATGATAGACTCAACACAAAATGTTTTGATTGATGACTTGCGTTATTGATAAATTGGTTTAATGTTAGGGGCAGTGCACACTTTCCATGTCGATAATTTATATAGACTAGAAGGATGGTGTTGCAAACTTCTGATGTGTATTTCCAAATTTCCTGCATAGTCTATTTCATAGAATTTCCCTGTAACTTAAAAGTTCATGCTGATTTTGTCTTTGTGTTTGACATTGCAACTACAATGGTTGATTGGATATTCTTTGTCAACTTTCAAATCATGTAATTCATGTCAGATATGTTGGAATTCTTGTTCATGTGTGAAGCTATCAAGTACCGATACCTAATTGGTTACACAACTGTTTCATAATGAAAATCTTGATCTCTGATTCATTGGAGAACTGTTTACGCTTGTCTGAACCAAGACTAACTGACTACTCACTGCTAAGGTTTAGAAATTACATTTACTCAAATCACATTCTGGTAAAAAAGATCATGACTACTATAAACTGCTACCACACCTCCACCACTTTGCTAACACTTTTCTACCATTTGACTCTCACTTTTGCTCTTACTTTAAACTGCACATACTACAAACTATCATTTTTATTATCGAGTTAACTTTACTAGAGATTAGTTTATGCTTAACAGTTGACATGGAAGTATCAACGACTAGCTATGGTAAGCCATGTGCTTACTATAAAGGATATGCATATATTGTAAAAAGAACTAATAAAAATGGAACTGTTATTTGGTGCTGTTCGAAACAACGATCTAAAATGTGTCGAGGAATGATTAAAACAAAAGGCTCCAACATACTTATTTCAATCGATCATCATTGTAAATCTCAAAATAATACTCATTTAAATGGACAAAATACTCTAACCAAGGTAAAAAAAGCATGACCAAGAAAACAATAGTGTGGCTCAAGATAGTGCTCTGTTTGTTAAAGAGCATTTATTATCTCCTGAAAAAAAAACATGTTAGGACAGTCGTTAACGTCTAAGAAACCTCTAACACTATCAAAGACAACACAAACTATGCCAAAGGTTGTTGCATTGCAAGATGAACAAAAAGGATTAGATAGTAATAGTGATGATGATTATATTGATGATAATTATATTGATGATGATAACCA
Source organism: Meconema thalassinum (assembly GCA_946902985.2). Taxonomy (NCBI): domain Eukaryota; kingdom Metazoa; phylum Arthropoda; class Insecta; order Orthoptera; family Tettigoniidae; genus Meconema; species Meconema thalassinum. The sequence continues at coordinate 571,589,024 of OX336391.1, forward strand.
TGATGATGATGATGATTATGATGATGATGATGATGATAATAATGGTTTACACCCAAAAAAATCATTTGTTAAATTTGTTTACTGGAACAATCCCAATAAGCTAATCCAGCGGCTTCAGTACTTGCATACCTGTAAACAGGCTGGTCATACTAAATATGAGGAAGAACTTTTGGATATAGAAAATGAGCTTCGTGATGCTAAAATTATAGTGTAATGAATCCATGTAACCGCTTAAACTATTTCTTATCAATACATGTAATATTTTCTACCACATTGCTACCACTTTTCTAGTTTGCTACCACTTTTCTACCACTTTGCTACCACTTTTCTACTACTTTTCTGCCACTTTGCTACCACTTTTCTAGTTTGCTACCACTTTTCTACCACTTTGCTGCCACTTTTCTACTACTTTTCTGCCACTTTTCTACCACTTTTCTAGTTTGCTACCACTTTTCTACCACTTTGCTACCACTTTTCTACTACTTTTCTGCCACTTTGCTACCACTTTTCTACTACTTTTCTGCCACTTTTCCACCACTTTGCTACCACTTTGCTACCACTTTTCTACCACTTTTCTACCACTATGTTACCAATTGTCTTCCACTTATCTACCACTTTGCTACCACGTTTCTACCACTTTTCTATCACTTTTAACTGTACATATTAAATATAAAAGCCAACGCTAAGTAATTCTATTACCAGAACAGAGATAACCTTTGTAGTGTGCAAATCATACTAACAGGTTAGTTACTACTATGGAACTTACTACAACTAACCGAGGTAAACAACGTGTACTCTATAAAAGCTACTCTTATAACTATAGACGACAAAATGTAAAAGGAATAATATTCTGGCGATGCTCAAAACAGAGGTCAACAAGATGTCGAGGCAATATGAAAAGTAGAAATGGTGTGGTTTTAAGTGTGAGTGATCATCAATGTAGTGCTCCAGACAAAACACTGATGGTGTTGGCAAAAAATCATCAGAATGCTAATAAGTTAGTACAAGAGAAAGATGTTGCTACTCAAAATAGTGCATTGTTTGTTGAGCAACGTTTAACCCCTGTTGTAAAAGTTATGTTGTATCCATCTTCCACGCCTCAAGAGTCATCAACATCACAGACTATGCAAGAGGTAGTGTTGTTGTTGTTTTAAGGGGCTGAACTACAAGGTCATCTGCCTTGTTATGCAAGTGGATCGAAAAGGACTAGATAGTAATAGACAAAAGAGAGTTTTAGTTTGTATATAACTATTGTACAAGTACTTACATTAAATAAATAAATAAAAATAGTGTATGGGTATTGTCTGTTTTTCTTAATTGCTATGCCTATGTCCCACTATTAATGCAATTGTTAACCATCAACAGTCTCTGACTATGTTCGCAAAGAGAGTGACCTTAAACAATACACTCTATCTATGGTTTGTGTACCGAGTACACAATAATACAGTGTGGTCAAGCCATGTTGAGGTAATAGTTATATCAGGTAAGGGATTCGAACCCTTGCTTTCTTGTACAGAAAATTTGAACTTAAGTCAAACACCATAACCACTCGGTCAACCTGACAGTTACTAATTTAATTATTTTTGTGGACTTGAGTGTTTATAAAACTTTTTCCAGTATACATTGACTAAACCACTTGTTTGTTTTGAATTATAGATTTTGTTTTGTTTGACAATAACATTGCAGTGATGAGTCTTGTGAACTGGGTGTTTAATATAGGGTTGAAGGCATTTTAAAATAATTTTAGAAAAGCTCTTAGGTATTGTGTCATGGGTTTTAGTAATGCATTACTGTTCGTTGACTAACATTTACCGTTACACAACATTATTTTGGTGAGCTCTACATGTTGTTGTTTGAGTCGTCAGTCTTTTGACTGGTTTGATGCAGATCTCCATGCCTCCCTGCCCTGAGCGAAACGTCTCATCTCTATATAACTACCACACCCTACATTCAAGGCTATCTGTTTAACATATTATAACCTTGGATCCCCCCTACAAGCTCTTGGGTTCAATTCCTAGATTTAACACAAACTTTTAAAAGTGGTATGACAACTAAAACTAGTCTACTCAGTCTCGAGTGGTCCAAATAAGTAGAGAGGGTTTGATTCACACCTCAACCATAGAGCACCATGTTCTTTTATTTTAAATAATGATAGCCATTTGTTCAATTTCACATTTCACACATTGCAATTTGTCAATTTTCCATTTGCATTTTTTAAAATGACAGTTTGAAGTTTTTAAATTTCATGATATGGAAACATGGATTTTTCCTTTTCATATTTACACATTTGTCAATTTCCCATTTGCATATATTTTCTTAAATGTCCGTTTAAGTTTTAAAATTCTGTCTATATGGAAACATGGATTTTCCATTTTGCTGTTTACAAATTTTTTATATATTTATTTTGTGTGTATGTTGAAAAACGATATTTCCAAACCAAGATTTTTTATTTTTCATTTTATGATTTTGTAAATGATTTTAATGTGAGTGCTTGACCATGGCAATAATACAGTCTTTCTATGTGTTAGCGGAACCATAGAGGCTTATTACTACTGCAAGTAAGAATGTTTTACAAAAAAACGGCTATCTACCACTGCATTTGAAAAAACAAAACGATTGAAAAAAATATATTTTCCATTCATATATAAGTGCTAATTCTCCCTCTCCCCACCCTACCTCACCGTATTTTCTCTGGTCAAACAACCAATGCTACCCACACACACACACAAGCTTTCTATATATATCTCTCTCTATATATATGTTTTCTCTTGTCCACGAGATAAAAATTATGGTTGCTGGATTGTATTCTGTACTGTTTATGCGACATACCTTTGCCAGTTCATAAAACCGTTAGGTATTTCTCTACACATAGCGATTTTACCACTGCTCTACCTACGCCTTTTGCTTGTTTGGCTTTCTTACAGTCTAGTATGTGATAGGAAGCATTAACTGTATGTCAAACCCAGTCCACGTTTGTATTTGTAATCTAAGTAATAATTTGAAAAGAGACAAGTGTAATCAGTTTTAAACATTATCTATGCTTTTATTTGTTTGTTTATGACATGCATATTAACCTAAAATCAAACCCTAGTCTACCTTAGTGAAAGGCTAACAGTTTAACCACTGCGTCACCATACCCTTTTTTCTTAGTTTGATTCGTTCTAGGCCTTAGAGCTAGAAATCGAGTTAAGATCTCTAGTGAAAGTGGCACATGTGCTCACTACTATAGCACGTAATGTTTAGCTGGTAACATTAGACAACCGAAAATGATTGTATTTCTGTTAGCCAAGCATTTCTGTCATTTACCTACTGTGTGAGCTCTGCCAGCAAGACAGTTTAGTTTAGAACAAGTGTGTGTGAGTGTGTGTATAGATTATTAGCCTCAGGTATTTAAAGCTTGTTGTGTGTAGCAACCATCTTGTCCCAGTAACCACTGAGCAAGTTTTAACAGTCAACCCATAATAACTGCATAGGATAGTTGTGTGTGGTTCATGTACTTGTGTGTGTGCATTAGCATCATGCACTAGCTTTACCTTACCCTCTATAGGTAGAGCGTTATCCCTTTCCCTTCTGACATTACCAATGACCACATTCACCCACAAGTTTTACACTTAAACCATTGGCTAGTTTTTGATTAAGTTTGGTTCGGTTTGGTTGGGTTTGATTCAACTTGGTTCAGTTTAGTTCAATGTAGTCACCATTTTGGATTTTAGCTATCCTCTTTAACCAATCAATTAAAGATTGTCTACTCTTATTTCTTGAATCGATAAATCAGATTTTGTATACACCATTTGTCATTTATTATCCCATACCTACAACCTATACTCTCTCTGTACTGCAGTTTGATCTGAAAACAAGTTACAATGGTGAAAGATTTGTCAGTCACCATACATGTAGCCTACAATAATTTTTTCACTACCTAGCTATGTTTCATCACTCACTGTAAACATTTCACATGTCCATATCCGATTATAAGTTTATAAAATCTCAGGTCGATGACCTTGATGTATTGGGTATTTTTGGGTAAATTCATTAGCCATGGGAAAGGGTTGACCATTCTAAGTCCTATGACACCTCACATGCTGATATCCGATTATTAGTTTATAAAATCTCAGGTCAATGACCTTGCTGTTTTGAATTTTTGAGTAAATTCATTGGTCATGGGAAAGGGTTAACCATTCGTAGTCCTATGACACCTCACTTGACCCTCTCTACTGATAATTTTATAAAATCTTAGGTCAATGACCTTGCTGTTTTGGGTATTTTGAGTAAATTCGTTGGTCATGGAAAAGGGTTGGCCATCCTGAGTCTTGTGACACCTCACTTGTCCCTCTCTGATAATTAGTTGATAAAATCTTAGGTTAATGACCTTGCTGTTTTGGGTATTTTGGGTAAATTCGTTGGTCATGGAAAAGGGTTGGCCATCCTGAGTCTTGTGACACCTCACTTGTCCCTCTCTGATTATTAGTTGATAAAATCTTAGGTAAATGACCATGCTGGTTTTTTGGGGGGGGGGGGGGGGGTAAATTCATTGGTCATGGAGAGGGGTTGGCCATTTTAAGTCCTATTACACCTCACTTGACCCTCTGTGATTATTAGTTAGCGATATATTAACGAAAGTGCAGTTAGGCCCTTCTGACAAAAAATGAATAATACATTCAAAAACAGGGCGTTACCCCAAGTCCAACGACCCCTCATACAAGTCCCTAGCTTTCTTAGTTCATAAGATATTAAAAAGCCGATGACCTATTAGTTTTTGGATCTTTGGTTAATTTGTAAAAAAAAACCGTATTTATAAATCATTATTCAAAAAGCCCGCCCTCATACAAAAACCCCAATTGCGCATTCGTAAAACAAAAAAACAAAAATGATAAATCATAGCGGCATTCAGTTATATGCATGCACTTTATGTGGAACGAGTTTAATTTCATATTGGCATACAAACTCCCACATGTTGCACATGGAAAGCGACTTTTACCTAAAAATTATTATTTCACCCCCTAGTAGGGGTAGATTTTAGTTTTGAGTGGAAATAAGTTATCCATAGGAAAGGGGTTGTCTGCCGGAGTAATTTGACTACTTGTACATGTCTCTAGCCTTATTCCCACCACTGTCAAAACAGGTTGTGACTTGTTAGCTCTTATCGTGCACGTGCACATGTGTACACTTGTGTGTTAGGTCATATTACACATGAACTTGCATTTTCTCACGTATGAACCAAAACAGGATGTGACTTGCTTCACAAGGAGGACGGTAATAAGGTCATCTCACACGTGTTCACATGTATTTCGTCACTTTCCTTTCATATCGTTATCCCATTATAGTAGTGGGGGTTAGTGAACAACGTCAGTTCAACACACACAAATGTAGTTAGGCCCTTTAATATAATTTAAATAAAATCATGAGCCAGTCCATAGGGATCAGGCCAAAGGGGCCGGTCCAAAGGGATCAGTCCAAAGGGACAAGGACTCGTCCACAAGGACCTGTCCACAAGGACCTGTCAACAAGGACTTGTCCATAATGACCCGGCAACAATGACCCCGCCAACAATGACCCGTCAACAATAACTCATCCACAGGGATCCGCTCCCCCACCCTCTTACAAAAGCCCTGAGTGGGCATGTTAACTCATAGTGGCTTTCCACCGCACAGATGTCTTGTGTAGAACAACGTTTCATTCCATATTAGCATTCAAACTCTCACATGTTGCAATTGGAAAGAGAGATTCTCAAAATAATACAATTTCACCCCCTAGTAGGGGTAGGTTTTATTTCTGGGGTTGAAATATGTTGTGCATAGGAAAGGGGGTATCAGCCCGAGTTCAATGACACCTCATTCGTCAAAATCCGACCACGGGTTCGGGAGTTATCGGTCTGCCGCCATCTTGTGTGGAGGGTGTGGAGGTGGAGGGGCCAGAACCCCTGCAAATACACTACTGGTATGGACTCCGTCTTACGGAAAGAATTCATGATGAAAATTAATAAATGTAAAACAAAAATACTGGAATGCAGCCGATATAAATCAGAAACCTCTATGGAGATCAAATTGGCAGGTGAAAAGCTGAAGGAAGTAGGAGACTTCTGTTACTTAGGAAGCAGAATAACCAGTGATGGACGAAGCAAAGAGGATATAATAAGTAGGTTGGCTCAGGCAAAGAAAGCATTTCTACAAAAAAGGAATCTGCTGACATCGAATATAGATTTAGGTATTAGGAAGTCATTATTGAAAGCCTTTGTCTGGAGCGTGGCGCTCTATGGAAGTGAAACTTGGACTATTGGTGCAGCAGAAAAGAGGAGAATTGAAGTATTTGAAATGTGGTGTTACAGGAGAATGATGAAGATCAGATGGGTAGATAGGGTTACAAACAAAGAGGTATTAAGACGAGTGGGAGAGGAGAGATGTTTCTGGCGACTGCTAATGAAGAGAAGAGATAGGTTGGTAGGACACATACTAAGACACCCAGGAATAGCAAGCTTAGTTATGGAAGGAAGGGTCGAGGACAAGAACTGTAGGGGTAGACCAAGGTTAGAATATGTTAAACAGATTGCCTCGGATGTAGGGTGTGGTAGCTATGTAAAGATGAAGGGATTAGCTCAGGACAGGGAGGCATGGAGAGCTGCATCAAACCAGTCAAAAGACTGAAGACTCAAACAACAACAAGTGTAAGACAGAGCTATGAACTCTAACGTCGCTAGTACCAAATAAATTTAAAAATAAATAAATAAAAAATAATAATAAAAAAAGACAGGACATGGTGGAAGTTGGGGGTCTGTCTAATAAAGATCTGGTATAGAGATGTGTTTCGAGCTGCAAATAATAAATTCAAGGGGTTCCAGGAAAAGCAAATTAGAAAAGCCAAGAACATCTGATCGGAAGAGAGGAAGAGGAATCACAGTGAAAAGATGAGGAAGCTCTGGGAAAAGAAAAAGTGAGTAACCAGCAAGTCAATTGTTTCCCGTGGTCGAAAGTAGGCCAAAACCTAAGATAGAGGAGAAATAAAAATAAATAAAAATTAATAAATATATATATATATATATATATATAAATAAATAAATGAATGAATAAAATATATAAACAAATAAAAATGAATACATAAATAAATGAATAAATGAATAAATCAATAATTAAATACATAAATGAATAAATGAATGAATAAATAAAAATGAAAAAAATGAATGAAAAAATAAATACATAAATGAATAAATGAATAAATAAATACATAACTGAATAAATACATACATAAATGAATAAATGAATAAATAAATGCATAACTGAATAAATGAATGAATAAATAAAAAATGAATGAAAAATAAATACATAAATGAATAAATTAATAAATAAATACATAACTGAATAAATGAATAAATACATACATAAATGAATAAATGAATAAATAAATTCATAACTGAATAAATAAATAAATCCATAACTGATTAAATAAATGAATAAATACATAACTGAATAAATAAATGAATAAATAAATTAATGCGTAACTGAATAAATAAATAAATAACTGAATAAATAAAAACATAACTGAATAAATGGATAAATAAATACATAAGTGAATAAATGAATGAACAAGAGGTCGGATAAGTTTAAATATCTTGGTGAATGGATCCAGCCTAATGGACTGGATAATGCACAAAACAAAGGGAGGATCAGAAAGATGGAATTAGCTTATAAATTATTACAGAATAGGTACAACAAAAGAACAATATCTTACGGAGCGAAGATAAGACACTATACACGGTTGTCAAGCCTGAGGGATTGTATAGTTCAGAATGTTTGATACTGAACAGGTAAGGTAATTAGAGGAACTGGAGAAGAAAGAAAGAAAAATCTTGAGGAAGATCTTAGGACCCGCAAATAAAAATGATGGTACATGGCGGAAGAGGCGAAACAAAGATCTTTACGGACAAGCAGAAAAAATCACAGATACCATACGGAAGAGAAGATTGAAGTTCTATGGACACCTTACGAGAATGAGCGATAGTCGACTCACGAAGAAGATCTTTAATTACATCACCAAGATAAAAGCGACTGCAAAATGGGTGGATGAAATAAGAAAGGATATGGAGGAAGTTGGGGTTAGTCCAAATGAGATCTGGAATAGAGAGGTGTTTCGAGGTACGATTGATGCATTCAAGGGGTTCCAGGAAAAGCAAAGGAGAACAGCCAAGAACATCTGGTCGGAAGAAAGGAAGAGAATCCACAGTGAAAGGATGAAGAGTTTCTGGGAGCAGAAAAAAGGACTAATCAGCAAGTCAATTGTTTCCCGTGGTCCAAAGTAGGCCAAAATTGAACAAAGAAGAAGAAGAAATACATAACTGAATAAATAAATACATAAATGAATAAATGAATAAATAAATAAATCAATGAAAACTAAATAAATACACTTATTGGGCACGTTTACGCTGTGGGTTGTTAGACATAAAATTTTAGTTTGAAATGTTCAGGGAGAAACAAGAATTCAGCGGTAATCAAAAAGAAAATGCCATTTTATTATCATTTAGACAACTTCTGTATTAGAGTGCTGTCAGGCATTTCCATTGAAACAGTACCATGTTTCCGCTCTATTCGTCAGTAATGTATTATGTTGCTGATACAAGCCCTGTCAGATTTAAATCATAACTGACAGGCACAAACTATCTCGTTAATGGTAGCCCATTTCAAATTCATTAAATAGGAAATGGGAGTATTCAATTCGCTGGCGTGATTGAAGTAACGAAAGGTCTGGTCTTTCATGAACTTTGGTGTATTATTAACAGTGAATATTGCACCCTTCAATGCAGATAATGTTTCGTATTAAGAGTTTGACATCGAGATAATCCAGCGTATTCATGAAAAAGGACGACCTTGTGACTCTTCAGATATGTTATTTCATGGACTTCACGTTCCATTCAACTACAGCTGCTATAGAGGCACAGATTTCTTCTATTTCAGCTAATTCAAATGACAACGGACTGTGTTACGATTCGATCCCGGAACGATGGGAACATCAAGAGAGAACTTTGCCACTGTGCCATGCAGCCAGGAGTATATCATTATTGTTTTTGATTTTGATAGTGCGTTCGCTTCCCCCTGCGGCCGGGCGATTCCCATGCAAACATTAGAGAATAACATGGAGGTTTTCTGTGATCCAGTATCTAATGTTCTGTGAAGCGACGTGACCATTTACAGTAAATGAAACAACGACTCATCAGAGAAAATTATTAACTGCGGATTAACAATGTTGTGTAAAATCTAATTACCGAAAGTGATGCGTTTTTCATTGTCAAGGATTCATAATTCTCGGACTACAGTTATTCTGTATGGTTTCAGTTTTAAAATTTTAGTAGCCGTATGAACTAAGGTTTTCGAAACACTTACATGCTGTGCAACACGTTTTAGAGACTCATTTGGAGAGCGACAGAATGATGCATTAATTTCAACGAGTTTTTTCTCCTTGGCTTAGGACATGCAGCGTTTAGGGTTCCCTTAGTCCGCAATTTATTAACAAGACGCACGAAAGCCACTCTATTTGGAACTGGAATGGTAGGGAATTTGTCTTTAAAAATCCTGCACACCACTCTATATGACTCCATTTTTAGCCAACTTTCAATTTTTCAAAAAAGGCTTATGAGATCACCTTTTGTCCGTGTGTCTGTGTGTGCGTGTGTGATGGTGTGTGTGTCCCCCTAATAACGTCTAAACGGCTGGAGCGATTTCAATGAAACTAAGTAAGTTCATAGCACAATTTCGGACGACCCCGACCGTGCCCTTCAAATTTTGTTACGTCTCACCAATCCAACATGGCGGCTGTGCGAAATATTTCACCAGCATTCAATATCTCCGAAACTATTACCGATATCACCCTGGAATTTTTTACGGTGATAAAGGGAACGACTAGAAGTTCACCTATGTGACTATTGAATAACTGGTAACTACCAATCCAACATGGCAGCCAAGCGACTTTTAAATAGACGTTTCTCGCGATTTAACCAACCAAACGCAATGAAACTTGGTACAGTATATGTTTATACACATTTTAATGCACAGACATCTAACTTCGTTCAATTGTTTACATAACCACAAGATGGCGACAGTGCGAAATATTTCACCGGCATTCTATATCTCTGAAACTATTAGCGGTATCACCCTGAAATGTTGTACGGAGATAAAGGGCACCACTGGAAGTTCATCTATAAGACTTTCAAAAATCGGTTAACTACAAAACGAACATGGTGGCCAAGCGAATTTGATAATATTAAATAGACCTTTCTCGCGATTTAATGCTCCAAACTCAATGAAACTTGGTACAGAAAACGTTTATACACATTGTAATGCACTGGTATCTAATTTAGTTCAATTGTTTACATAACCTCAAGATGGCGGATGTTCGAATTTTAAAATTAAGTTTTTATTTCATGTGTCGTAATCATGCGATCGAAGTGAAAGTTTCAATAATGAACCTACGCAATAATTTTCCTTTAATGGTTCATGAGCCTATGGCCTATACATTTAACAATCCAACATGGCGACCACCCGAAATATTTAGAAGGCTCTGAATATCTACGAATCTATTGTAGCAATCAAACTGAATTTTTTAATGTTCATGGGGGCTATGAACATAAGTTTACCTATAGGACTTTCAATAACCTGGTGATCACAAATCCAACATGGCGGCGATGCGAAGTATAAATATTCACATGGACGTTTCTCGCAATTTAACCATCCGAGTGCAGTGAAACTTGGTACAGTAAATCCTTGTACGAATGTTAATCCACTGGCATCTAATTTATGTCAATTGTTTCCATAACCACAAGATGGCATCTGTGCGAAATTTTAAAATGTCGTTTTTACTTCTTGTGTCCTAATCATGCGATTGAAGTTTGAATGCTACACGTACACAATAGTCTTCATGTAACAGTACATAACTCTAGGACCTAATTATATAAAATCCAACATGGCGATCATCCGAAATATTTAGTCGGTTCTCAATACCTACGAATCTATTACTGCAATCAAACTGAAATTTTGTATGTTGATAGTGGCTGTTAACATAAGTAGGATATATGAAAATAGGTTGTATAGTTCTTCACGGAACTACTTGTTACATACGTGTCATATATCAACACTCTTTGTTCAAGCAGGAATTTCTCGTAATTTGCCATACAAATGGATATTTCAATACACCTATGATACGTCTTATACATGCACTATGTCTTATACACTGTAGAGATAAACGAAACGTCTTCTACACTGCACAGGCAAGCGTAAAGTGCCTGTTTTACGGAAACAACCATTGTTGCATTACTGCTGCTCGCTCTGCCGGGGGAAGAGAACGCACTGTATTATGGGCATGAACACTGAGGATATTTCAGCCTGTGCTGCTCCAAGTCTTGTGTTCATATGGAAATTTGTTGCGTTTTGCTCTATTTTTTTAAATTTATTTATTGGCGTTGTTAAGTGAAGTTCCAATGGACACAATATCAAAAATATATTTCTCTAGGTTAAAATATTCCCTAAAGCTTCCTCTACGCATCCTGATTTTATTTCTCACCAAATTATATTCATATAATTAATATATTTCTGCAAAGGCGTAATTACGGGGTGGCAAGGGGTGGCAGTTGCCACCCCAGAATTCCCAAACCCCACTTGTTGCCTACAAACAAGTAAAAATTAGTTTATAAACTTGGTACAATCTTGATTTTGTTTTTAACTGTATCTCTCAGAAACAATTTAATTACCCAAACAATAATAGCTTTCATTTTCAAAATGATGGCGTAAAAAGTAATAAAACCATTAGCGTGAATAATGGGACTAAGCGATTAAGCGATATAAATGTCACTAGGTGGCAACCCTGTAATATGTAATGCAAAGCAGACATCAGCTGTTGTCTGTCGTTTGCCTTTTCGAAAGAGATCTACTCGTACTATTCTACCTGTAACGTGTTGCCTTAATTTTCTTGAAATTTCTAAGTTTCTTTCAGTGAACTATCTGCATCATAGGATTGGATTTCATGTACTGAGACATTGTAAGTTAAATTAATTTCAGTTCAAGTGTCTACCTATTTTATAGGTTAAGTTTTATGCCAGTTTCTCCCACAGCGCACAGAATAGTATAGTGAAGCCAGTGTCCGCAATATTGATGAGGTCTAGACTCTAAAGAAAGCAAAATCACGCGTCTGAGAACGATATGGGTAAAATAAAAGACGGACATTCACTTACACTGCGGTTTAAAACGTTGACTGCGAAATTTGGCCTCATTATGTTCCCAATATGCGAACAGAGAAATGCACTAACCGCGAAAATAAAGCGCCACGAAAGTGCCGAGCGCGGGAAACTGAGACCACGCGAAATTTAAACTCTCCACAGAGTCAGCTGTCAGAGAAACATAACCTCAAACGCATAGCATAGAACAAGTCTATTGTTGTCCAATGTGCTGTAACAAAAAATAAACAAAATATTTTTGCGTTTTTAAGTAACTTTGATATGGTTAGATTTATTTAAATGTTTTTTTTTTTAATCCAAACAAATTTCATTTTTTTCTAAGACGTTGCTACTGAAAGACAAGTAGTTCCGTGAAGAACTATACAGCCTATTTTCATATATCCTACTTATGTTAACTGCCTCAAGCATATTTCAGTTTGATTGCTGTAATAGATTCGTAGATATTGAGAACCGACTACAAATTTCGGATGGTCGCCATGTTGGATTTTATATATGTAGGTCCTAGAGTTATGTACTGTTACATGCAGATTATTGTGTACGTGTAGTATTCAAACTACAATCGCATAATTAGGACACAAGAAGTAACAAGGAGATTTTAAAATTTCGCACAGCTGCCATCTTGAGGTTATGGAAACAATTGAAATAAATTAGATGCCAGTGGATTACCATTCGTATAAGGATTTACTGTTCCAAGTTTCACTACACTCGGATGGTTAAATTGCGAGAAACGTCCATGTGAATTTTTATATTTCGCGTCGCCTCCATGTTGGATTTGTGAACACCAAGTTATTTAAAGTCCTATAGGTGAACTTAAGTTCATAGCCCCTATGAACATTAAGAAATTCAGTTCGATTGCTATAATAGATTCGTAGATATTCAGAGCCGACTAAATATTTTGGATGGTCGCCATGTTGAATTGTTAAATGTATAGGCCATAGAGTCATGTACCATTAAAGGAAAATTATTGCGTAGGTTCAATATTCAAACTTTCAATTCGATCGCATGACTACATCACAAGAAATAAAAACTTAATTTTAAAATTCGCACATCCGCCATCTTGAGGTTATGTAAACAATTGAACTAAATTAGATACCAGTGCATTACAATGTGTATAAATATTTCCTGTACCTGATTTCAGTGCGTTTGGAACATTAAATCGCGAGAAAGGTCTATTTAAAATTTTCAACTTCGCTTGGCTGCCATGTTCGTTTTGTAGTTAACCGGTTTCTGAAAGTCTTATAGATGGACTTCCGTAGTGCCCTTTATCTCCGTAAAAGATTTCAGGGAGATACCGCTAATAGTTTCACAGATATGGAATGCCGGTGAAATATTTCGCACATCCGCCATCTTGTGGTTATGTAAACAATTGAACGAAGTTAGATGTCGGTGCATTACAATGTATATAAACATATACTGTACCAAGGTTCATTGCGTTTGGTTGGTTAAATCGCGAGAAACGTCTATTTAAAAGTCGCAAAATCGCTTGGCCGCCATGTTTGTTTTGTTGTTACCAGATTTTCAAAGGTCACATAAGTGAACTTATAGTTGTTCCCTTTATCACCATACAAAATGTCAGGGTAATATCGGTAATAGTTTCGGAGATATTGAATGCTGGTGAAATATTTCGCACAGCTGCCATGTTGGATTGGTGAGTCGTAACAAAATTTGAAGGGCACGGTCGGGGTCGCAGAGAATAGTGCTATGAACTTACCGAGTTTCATTGAAATCGCTCCAGCCGTTTAGATTTTATTAGGGGGACACACACACACGAATCACACACACACACACACACACGCACGCACACACACACGGACAAAAGGTGATCTCATAAGCCTATTTTTTCAAAATTGAAAATAGGCTAAAAATAGTATTCAAGAAAGAGCTGACCTTGTGGTTAAAAAATCTTTGAAAAGTGTGTTCCCTCTTCTTTTTGAACTGTTCCGCTTATATTTTACAATTCCCATGAACTCAACATCCTGTGAAAGGTCTTTTTCATGTCTATGGAGGTTAAAAACCTACACCAGAAACACTGTTGGCCAAGAAAGGTTGTCGTCATTGGCCCTTCTGGCAATTGAACGGAGTGTTGAAATAGATATTCCCCAAGTAATTGATGTTTTTAACTCAAAACAAAAGAGAAGGCTTCATTTTGTGTAAAATAGTTTTTGTACAACTTATGGTGTTATCAAGTAAAACTTCAATAAAGCATTGTTATTTTAGTATGATGTTTTCTTAATTTATACTTAACTAGGGTAAGCATTAAAATTAATAATTATCAACAACAGATCAAACTTTAAAAAACTATGTATGGATGGTATTTTTTTCAAACGATTTTGTTGTTGATGTTATTAAAATAACACATTTTGGTATAACTAGGTCCATAAATAATAACACAGATTATTGGTAAAAATGATTTACATTTATGCTGGTATGGTATGTAAAGCAGTTTAAAAAGTGCTTGTAAACTACAGTTTTAACGCAAATCATTGGTAAAACTTGCCACCCCAGTTAATAAGCTGAAATTACGCCGATGTAATTTCTGGATAAACTAGGAATTCGACCAGGATTACACTGTATCCCAGCCATGCAACTTGAAGTATTTTCGTATTTTTTCAAAATCATACTTTTAAGGACTTACATTCGTTTATCTCAGCTCCTATTAATAGTAGGAACCTCAAATTTTCTTGCATAATTGCAATATTTTAACGTGAGTATATCATTATAAGAAGGGCAGTTTTTGTAATACTGATATTTTGTCACTGATTGTTTTGTGAAAAATATTGAAAACTTTTGTAATTATTGTCTCAGTTGCTAAAGAAAGGTTCTTCTGTTAAAATTATAATAAAAGTCTACATATTATAACATAATTATCATCATCGTTATATCATTTGTATATTATTTTGTGAGAAAAAGAAACATGGTTACCATTGTCATGAACGAATATTGGAACTTCCCTTAAGGCCTCCTCTTCCTCAGAGTCAAGCTGTACAAGATTGTTCAAATGAATCGGAAGGAGCTGAAAAGTATTAAGTTAGTTTTTACTACTTTTCAGGAGACAGATAAAACGTCAGTAGTGTGGTAAGGACAGAGCTGGACCACTTCTTTTTGAACCCTCCTCGTATCGGCCCCGAACTTGATATCTCGCTAACCAAACATGGGATTAGAACATACAGGATGTCCTAGCACTGCTAGTAATGCCCCCTACTTTCCTATAGGCTCTTTATTTGATTAAAAGACCAAAACTAAAAGGTCATTCGCGAGTAGTGGGGTAGTGTTGGTTTCCTGAAGTCGCGCTCGTGCTTGAATATGTATGCCTATGTTGGGAAAGGGTTATGTGGTGGGGGAGGAGTAGGGTCGAGTGAGGGGTCGTTTGGATGGTATTTTTTCCGCTCTAGATGATGGTGAGGTTATTTTTTAAAAATGGATGGAATTGGGAAACGCCATTTGGGGTAAACATGTTGTTTTTTGACATTTTGGCGATGAATGTTTTTTTATACGCATGCGCACTTGAGGAGTTTTGTAAGAGGGCGGGCGTTTTAAATGATGATTTATTAATGAGTGTTTTTAATATGTATTGAAATAAACCATAAAAACTAATAGGTCATCGGCTTTTGACTATCTCGCTAACTAATAATCGGATTTAAACCTATGAGGTGTCGTAGGACTCGTGGTGAACTCTCCTTTTCCATGGACGGGGTATATCCACACCAAAATAAAAACGTGGTAAGGGGGTGGGGAGCTGCACTACTTAGGAAGTTGTGAGCCCCCGCGACCTTGGAATGGAAGATTCATGCTAGGAGGGCGTGCTTGGATTCGTTTTTTTCGTCTCGTTGTGCTCTTTACGGGAATGTAGGTGTCGAAAAGGTGAAGTTAGGGTTTTGGGTCAAAACGTGCGTTTTTCACATTTTTGCCGATTTTTGGAAAACGGGTTATGCTAGGAGGGCGTGCTTGGATTCGTTTTTTTCGTCTCGTTGTGCTCTTTACGGGAATGTCGGTGTCGAAAAGGTGAAGTTAGGGTTTTGGGTCAAAACATGCGTTTTTCACATTTTTGCCGATTTTTGGTAAACGGGTCATGCTAGGAGGGCGTGCTTGGATTCGTTTATTTCGTCTCGTTGTGCTCTTTACGGGAATGTAGGTGTCGAAAAGGTGAACTTAGGGTTTTGGGTCTAAACATGCGTTTTTCACATTTTTGCCGATTTTTGGAAAACGGGTTATGCTAGGAGGGCGTGCTTGGATTCGTTTTTTTCGTCTCGTTGTGCTCTTTACGGGAATGTAGGTGTCGAAAAGGTGAAGTTAGGGTTTTGGGTTAAAACATGCGTTTTTCACATTTTTGCTGATTTTTGGAAAACGGGCCATGCTAGGAGGGCGTGCTTGGATTCGTTTATTTCGTCTCGTTGTGCTCTTTACGGGAATGTCGGTGTCGGAAAGGTGAAGTTAGGGTTTTGGGTCAAAACATGCGTTTTTCACATTTTTGTCGATTTTCGGAAAACCGAAAACGTGAGAATGACGTGTGTGATAGTATTTATTTCGTCTCTTTATTCTCTTTACGTGGATATAGACATAAAAAGGTAAAAAGCTGGAAACATGGTTTTCTTATGGAAAAGGTGTTTTTTGTTCATTTTCGCGTTATTTGGAAAACGAATGAGGCGATTTTTATGATGGGCATGTCGATGTATTTGTGTCGTTGTTCTGTTTACGGGAATGTAGGTATGGAAAACCTAAAATGATGGTTTCCGTCATTTTTTTTCGAGATTGTTGAGGAAAACGGGGAAAAAGTAAGAAACCAGATTTGAAGTCACGTTAGGTTATGCGCTTTGATGTTAGTAAAACTTTTATGCATTATTATTATTATTTAAAAAAAATTATTATTATTATTTGTCTTGACTGGTCAGGGCTCACACGCAGAGAGAGAACTTGCTTAATGCAATGAGAATTGAAAGCATTGAAGCTAGCCCACGGCGATCCAGACAGACACAGGTCTTATCATCGTACGTGCCTCGCAGCAGAGAGAGATAAGAGGCAGGTGTCATTATACAGTGTGCGGATTTATAATGTGTATGTCATAGCCTAGGTTCATTATGGACTCATCATGCAACGCAAAGTTTGAAACAATGAGTGAGTGTATAACATTATGATAACAGATTGGCATGGGCTCGAACAAAGCGGTTATTGGACATGTAATAAACAAAAGGGTGGGAATAATGAAAGGTCATATGATACTTTTTTTTTTTTCAAAATAATTAAATAGGGTTTTATTACAAAAAATTATGTTTATTGACCCATGAATTATACTTGGAAGGAAAACCTAACCACTTTACAAAATATTTTGCACCTTTGACTTTAATTACTCGTTCAATGAGATAATCGTTGGGATATAATGTTTTTTGCACTTCTTCATAATAGAATCGTCCCTGAATGGCTTGACCGCTCTGATCTTCTAAGAGATACGTCACTGGTTGACCTAGCTTGACTTGGCGAATTTTAAAAATTTCTGTCGACCATTGTGGAGTATACGATTTTGAAAATACACTTCTATGTTTACTAATGCGAACAAAATCTCCAATTTTAAGGCGATGTCGCCTTGGGTCTACCCTTTTTATAGGGTTAAACAGTCTATTGAGTCTGGGTAGGTTCTTGGTGACGAGGCGAGGTTTCATGCCGATGGTGGAATGAATGGTGTTGTTGTAGCGAGACACAAGTTGAGGTAACCAGTCTATCCATCGATAGGAACCATGTATTGTAAACTCTTTCCACATATAACTTTTTAATGTTCGATTGAACCGCTCGACCACACTAGCTTTGAGATTGCTATAGGTGGCATAATGGTGAATATCCTTAGATTTGAGAAAACTGGAGAAATCCTTGTTGAAAAATTCTTTCCCCTGATCGGTTTGTAACAAGTGAGGTTGACGTTTTGATTGTTCAATAATATGTTGAAAGGCCTTTGTGACTAAGACACCAGTTTTATTTTTTACTGGTTGAACAAAAGCCATTTTGGAATAGACATCAATGACAGTCAACATATAGCGTACACCGTCGTTAACGTTAGAATAAGGTATCATTTCAACCAGGTCTGCCTGCCAAAGTTCATCGATTCCTTTGGAAATGACACGACGACGTTCATAAATGCGTCGGGCTGGTTTATGCAATTCATGAGCAATGCCCACTTTGATGGGGGATGGCTTATAAGATAATTTTAGCATCTCGGAGTTGTTGTTCAATGTGGGCGATTTCCGCCTCATGTCCAGTGTGACCAGCTTGTTTTGATGCATGAAGCAAGTATAAGCGCTCTACTAACTGATTGGGATTATTCCAAAAGGTTATATCTAGGTAGGGTTTTAATTTCTTAAACCTTACACCAGAGGCAGAGTGATGTTTTTGCTTACCAAAGATGTTTGCAATGATGGTCTTATATTTTTGGGATATATTGGCATTGACCTGCTGAGAGGATTTATAGTTTCTTTTGTGAGCGTTGGTGTCTAATAAAATGGATTTATATTTAGCAAGGTCCTCGGACGTAAAATCTTGTGTCGAGGGGGTGCGAGAAAATAGCAGCTTTAACAGACCTGGTGTTAATTTATAGTTGATCTTTTTAATGACAGCTTTCGTACGAGCAAATTTAATGGATGAATCCCCAATTTTAAAACTATCATTCTCATAGCGAACACCATACGTGGTATCTGTCTTTCCAATAAATAGAAGGGTCAAATACGGTTCCAGGGTTGCCCCATAATGTTTGATTAAAATGTTTTTGAGTTGAGCTTTATTTTGAGGGGTTGCCAAGACTTGTGAAAACGGAGACGATGTGGAGGAAGACGGTGTTGCCGATATGACGGAAGATTTTTGTTTTGTTTTTAGAAACTGTTGAAGGGGTGACGATTTCTTTTTTCTTTCAGGACTAAATACACTTTCGCTTTCACTTTCACTTTGTTCATGCTCTTCTTCTTCTTCTTCTTCCTGTTCTTGATGTTCTTGTTCACTAACATTAGAGGAGGAGGAAGAGGAGGATTTTACCTGTCGTGTGGATTCTGTTTGAGTAAATTTTGAACTTGTTATGGGTTTGGTTTGAGAGGTAGCAGCAGCAGCAGCAGTAGCAGCAGAAGCATTAGGTTTAAATCTCATGGGATCAACCGATGATGGAGCATGTTTTATCATGGGTAAAGGATTGACGTTTTTTAAACGTTGCAATTCACGAAATTTATGTCGAATCGTATTTCGTGCCTCAATAATACGCTGCATGATTTGAACATGTTTCTTGTACCCTATGGCGTTCGCCATGGTAAAGGTAAAGACACACTAACAGGAAATGTCCAGCCCTAGGTCTTTTTAAACAGAAATAAAATGATCAAAACCCAAGCGATAACGTCCCTCACATCGTTCACTCTGTTTATTTATGACCAAACAGGCATGGGGATGATGGTTCCAACACGAAGCACACAATTGCGTGAAATCTGTAAAGGACATATCTGGATTCACATGATCTTGAAAAATATGATAGAGATTTCTAGAGTCTTGGCGAAAGAGAACGATGAGATTGGCATTGTCACGAATCAACTGTTTGGGGATTTTGGAATAGGTCTGAGCCAGATAAAAACAATCCACTTGTTTATGGCGTCCCATAATAAAATACTCTTGAATAATCGCCTGTCGTTGAGTGGCAATATCATCAAAAATTATAATGGAATCTGGTTGAATGCGGTCTGGTTGAATGACATCTTGAGGTGAGGTGAATGTAAAATAGCCCATGGCTTCTTTATTTAACGAAGACATAATTTGTTCCAGATACACGTACAGAGGCTGGTACAAGGATTTGGCAAAAATATAAATATTTTGAAATCGTAGGCCATGAGGTGCGGTAATAATGTTCAGCAAAACATTGGTCTTTCCACAACCCGAAGGCCCTACCATAATACATCGAACGGTAGATGGGAATAGGGTGCCATGACGTTTAGGTTCGCACACGGACAGTGATAGCTCTGAAACCAAATCAGAGACGGGCAAAGCATGGGGTTGTTTCATTAATTCCATTGTGTCGATGACTGAGTTTTTTTCATGTGTGTATAAGGTTTATATATATAGGCAAGCGGTGAGTAGGATAGGTTAGTTAACGTCTATCACCATGGACGTGTTTGGGAGAGCTCGTGTAACCATGGCCACGGCCGCCTCTTTGTCAAAACAGTCACGAGAGGTGGCAACAAAAAGCTATGTCGATCGCAAAGTGCAAAGTGTCTATCACATGGCCCCGAGACTAACCGCTGAGGGCTATTCAGCCAATCATCATCGTATTATTGATGTGCAAGAGCCTCGAGACGAAAATGATGTCTGCACGAAACGTTATGTGACCTATCAAATGAAAAGGCTTTATAAATTTGTCCCATCTGTATTTTTAGTGTACCTGTCAAATCAAAAACTGGACAATGACAGAAACCATTCCCCACCACCACTACCACTGGTGAATGATGATCTTACCTATATGCTTGCTTCCGGTTTAAGTCGTTATCGACTGCATTATGATGGTGTCATTCATATTAAATATGTCATGCCTGATGAGAAACATTTAAAAATACAACTAAACGGTGATAGAGTGTTGGCCCACAACCATCAAAGAGTAAATGTGGGAGAAGAATTATCCTTTCATCTTATGCTTACGTTTGAGGAAAAGGAAGCTGGGAAAACGGTGAATGATTTCCCGCTTTATATAGAATTGGAATATACTGCTATGAAATAAGGTTCTCTACGTTAGTTGTTATCGAATGTTTGCTGTGAAAGGTTCACCAAGTAGCAGCATGGTGAAAAAAAGATATGCTATGAACATGAAAAAAACAAATCTCAAAAAGAGAAAAAAGCCAGGTCGGAAACCAAGTCGATCTGCCTCACACCCAGTGTTAAAACGTAAAAAAACTAAACAAAATCTAAAAAGAGTGGCTATCGAAAAAGCTTTACAAGCGGTGCGATTGTCTACATCTCCGAAATCGCAGCATCATGTATCGATAAAAAGAAAAGAAAGAAAGCAAAAACGTGGGCGAGTCATTCCTGTTGCTAAGCGTGGGGGTTTTTTGCCGGCTTTATTTGCAGGGTTGGCAGCTTTGGGGTCCCTTTTGGGTGGTGCCAGCGCTGTAGCGAAAACCATAAAAGCCGTCGAGCAAGGCAAGCAACAACTCAAAGAAAGCGAGCGACACAATAAAACGTTAGAAGCCATTGCGATGGGAGCTAGAAATGGCAATCCTTTAAAGCCAGTCTTTTATCCACAAGGTAGTGGCCTACCGTTTAAGAAAAGAAAAAAAAAATGTCCATCATCGATAAGCGCTTAAGGCAACTGCCTCGTCATGCCATGACCCATGAAGAAGTGGAACGCTATGCCAAACAACTAATGATTTCTCATTTTCGAGGTGTATTTATGCGAAATGAATTACCCAAAGCACCGTGGAAAGAAGAACGAGCCATGATGAATTTAGATGATGATGCAGGCCCAGGAACCCATTTTGTAGCCTATGTGAAACAAGGTTCCACAGTATGGTACTTTGACAGTTATGGAAATTTACCACCTCCGATCGAGTTGCTACGTTATTTGGGAAACCGAGTAAAGATATTCTATAATGTGAATCGCCAACAAACCTTTGACAGTCAAGAGTGTGGCCGTTTGAGTTTACATTTTTTATATAAGAGGTCGCGTTAAGCCAAGAGTTTCATTATTATGAATGTCAACGCCAAGACCTTTACCGTGCACAGTCGCGGGCCTGAAGTGTCCCTGGATTTTTTCCCCCCATTGAATTGCAATCAGAACAATCCTATGTGCTAGGATTAATTTCTTTGGAAAGTTACAACAGAATTTACAATATTCAACTGGATATTAATGACAAATTTTATTATGATGATTATATGTTGACACTACCCCCTGGAGGTTATACCATAGACGACGTGCATGAGGCCATTAGCGTGTCGATGATAAAACAATTTGGTGTCAAACCATTTGCGGATGGGACACACAAATTTGAACTTACAGCCAATACAATAACTCATCGCTGTCGTATTTTCTCTACGTTTAACATTGACTTTGAAACACAAGTTCATTCTATTGGTCCTTTATTAGGATTTAAACCAAGAGTGTTGGCAGCTCAGCAACCCCATGAATCAGATTATCCAGTGAAATTCATCGAGGACCATCACATTTCTGTAACTTGCAATATTATTAGAGACGTATTTACGAATCAAGAACAAAGCCATTCCCTGTATGATTTTATTGTCACCTCTCCTTGCGGCTATATTATTCGTGAAAACCCTTCAGTGGTTCTCTATCATCCTGTGTGTGTCAGTGATATTAGTAATATTACCTTACGCTTAGTGAATAGAAACCAACAACTGATTGCTTTGGACGCCAACACCCCTGTGACCTACAAGTTGGTTTTAAAGACGCTATGAAATTTATCTATAAAGCAACAACAACGTCTACGAGGTCGGTTAGTTGCCCGCCGTGTATGAAACGGTTGACACGAGTAAACCGACAACGCTTACAACGCCTTGGTTATACGCTACACCCCAATCATGAACAAAGAGCTGTTGCAAGTGTTAAATCCCATACAAGTGGAAGATGGCGTCGTGCGCATTGACATGCATTCCTATCAACCTCAAGCAACAGGACTGAATAACAATGACGAGATTCAATTCATCATTAACAATCAAGATATTTTTACTCTACCTCATGAAAGTGTCCTTCAAATTGAGGGTAAATTGATGAAAGCAGATGGCAGTACGCCCACAACGTCTGCGTTGGCGAATCATGGTTTGGCTTTTCTGTTTTCTGAAGTACGTTATGTGATAAATGATATAGTCATAGATATGACTCGAAATGTGGGCATGACTAGTCTTATGAAATTATATCCATCCTATTGCGAGGAGGAAAGTAAAACGCTTTCTATGGCAGGATGGTGTCCCAACAGTAGCAATAACTGGCTAGTTCATACCGATGGCACTTTTACAGGCTTCCTACCCTTAAAATTACTCCTTGGCTTTGCCGAAGATCACAAGCGTATTATTTTAAACGCAAGACAAAGTTTGTATCTAGTGAGAGACCGCAGTGATTATAATGCGCTGAAAGGAGCCTCTGACCAAGTGATAGACTCAAAAATTCAACTGCTTCGATTACTATGGAAAGTGCCCCATGTGACGCTATCGGATCGTAAAAAGCTAAGCATGTTAAATTTAGTGCAAAAAGATAAAGCTTTGCCTATCGCCTTTCGAAGTTGGTGTCTGCATGAATACCCCTTGCTACCTACCACTGACACTCATAGTTGGAGTGTCAAATCGGCTCGCTCTACCGAGAGACCCCTCTATGTTATTATTGGTTTTCAAACCAATAGAAAATACCAACAAAGCAAAGATGTCACCTTGTTTGATCACATTCACTTGAGAAATATACGACTATTTTTAAATAATGTTTGCTTTCCCTATGAGGGGTTGGAACTCAATTTTTCAAAAAATAAGTTCGGTCCCCTTTATGACATGTTCGCTAAATTTCAATCGTCTTATTATGAAAAACAGGATTGTCCTATGTTGTCGCCACAAGGGTTTAAAGCAAAAGCACCACTGATTGTTTTCGACTGTTCGTATCTAGAAGAATCTATGAAAATCACCACCATTGATTTAAGGATAGATTTTGAAACACAAGAAAATGTCCCAGACCATACCAGTGCCTACTGTTTGATTATTCATGCTAGACAAGTGAAATATCATCCTTTGTCCAATTATGTCACCAGCATGTAAGCCATCTGTGGTCGAATGAAAACAAAAAAAGATCATCATTCATAGGATTGATGATAAGCGTCTGCATGCACAGTATCTGTTGCGCTCTGGCACTGTGCGCACATACGACAACAACAAACATCATGTGTCCCTCAATAAGCAACAGCAACAACAACAACAACAACAACGTGACAGACAAACCATGGAATTTAAAATGTGAATTTAATCGTTTGAAAACTTTTGAAACATGGACAGTTCCCTTTATGGATTGTGGAGAAATGGCTGCGAGCGGATTTTATTACTTAAAACGTGGGGATGTGGTCAAGTGTATTTTTTGCAACATTGAAATTGGAAACTGGGAAATAGGGGATCGACCCTTTAGCGATCATCAGCGATGGAGTCCATCCTGCCCTTACCTCAATCGCTATGATGTGGGCAATATTCCATGGAGTTTGAATTATCCTGTTATTGTACCAGACACTGCAAAACTAGGAGATACCTGTGGACCGTATGCGCAAACTATTCATCTGAATGCTGTTCCAAATTAAGCCAACACACTTTTTTGTAATAAAAATGTAAGTGTTTTTTTTTGTTATGAATAAAACCTCAAAAAAATATTTAGCTGTTGTTCAATTCATTTGTTCCTTTTTTTTTCCTAAAGTCCTTTGACTTTTGCCATGTTAAACCATGGCATGGGTTAGTTGTTGATTAGACGTCAATGAGGTAACAAGTAAAAATAAAACAAAGCATGATGCGTACACTCATCGTGGATTGTCAGGGGTTTAAAATTGCAGACAACAAATTTATATTTAAGGAAGTCGCTTTTATCGATTGTAGTACGTTTTGGGTGTCTAACCCTATTCATTTGGTGTTTAAACCTCCCTATGCTTTCGAGTTGCTTAGTGAAAAAGATAAAAAACAGAGCCAATGGATTGAAAATCATTTGCAGTTAGTATGGAACCAGGGTGATATTTCTTACAAGTATCTTGACATTGTCATGAAAGCCCATTTGTCCTCGGCCAATGTCTTATTTGTTAAAGGGAGTGAAAAATGCCAGTGGCTTCAACCATTTCTACCCTCTCACTGCCAATGTATTGACCTTTTAGATCTGGGTTGTCCATCCCTGCAAACGCTAATGGACACTTGTCCTTGCGACAATATTCAGAATAAAGCCTTAGCGCATGCATGGCAATTGTTTCATTGGCTCACCACGAGTGCATGTTGGGAGTTGTTCAATAAAATTAAAACTGAAAGTGTATCGTCCAATGATAGCAGTGAGACGTGTACACGTGAGGTGAAAACATCAACGTTATAGACATGGACGCCACTACAATCGACAAGGCTATTGGAAAGTTCTTTGTGTGCAAGAAAAAACTGATTAGCTTTACACAACATGAATTATTAGCACTACCTAAATCATTTCTTTTTTATGTTGCTGCCAACGCTGTCAAAGAAATTTGGGAAAAGGCGCCTGCCGAGTGGACTAACGACTCTGTATTGAGTGAACTACAACCATGCAGTCATTTTTCCCATCACAAGCAATTAACCATGGCAAAAATACCTTCCATTCGACAGTGTGCCACATGCCAATTAATGAAATTATATCATGGTCATAAAACTCAGTGTAAAGACATTGTTTCATCATTCCATGGCTGTCATGCGGAAAACAACCACCACCTACCATGCTCGTCAGGAGCCACCGACAAACAACAACAACAACAGCAAGAACAAGAACAAGAACAAGAAGAAGAACAACAAAAAAAGTGTTTTTCACCGATTGAAACCTCTATGTCCCAGGTGTACTGGCCGTGGAATTATTGATAACATTATTAAAAACTTACCATTCGATGCTCACTTACCTGCTTACAGCTTTTGCGGCCCTGGTACTCGTCTTCAAGATCGTTTGAGGAGAGGGGATATGGGAATCAATGCTTTGGATCATGCATGCCTTAATCACGATAAAGCCTATGAAAACAGTGATCCCACACTAAGACGCATTGCCGACAAAGTCTTGTTAAGCATTGCCAAGCAACGATTAACAGCTTCAGATGCCAGTCTAGCAGAACGAATGGCAGCATTTATAGTGATTGGTGCTATGAAGAGCAAATTACTTTTATCTAGATATGGACTTTAACGTAATGAATTTATTTTAAAAAATGTATAGTATCACTGTTATCATGACAAAAAAAATAAATAAAAAGACAAGAGTCCATGTTGTGTTTTTTTCCATTATTATTATTCACTCATAGTTTCATTATTATAATTATAAATGACAAACAATAAAAAAGGGACAGCAGTGCATCGTTAAAAATATTACTAATTGTAGTAAATCTATTTTTTCAATCACAAACAATAAAAAAGGACAAAAGTCCATTATTTTAACTAATAGTTTCATCATTATTATTATAAAAAATTATATATACGTGATAATTGTACTAAACCTATTTTTTTAAAATCACAAACAATCAAAAAAAGGACAAAAGTCCATCATTATTCATCAGCTTCAAATGGCAGTCTAGCAGAACGAATGACAGCATGAAATCTTTTATCTACTCTAGAACCAGTTTTTTTTTTTTTTGTTAAACGCTTATTATTGAATAAAATAACATGTTACTAGAATTTGATCATTATAAATTATAATCATTATAATAAAAATTGCTTAAAAATTGCTATAAATGCTATTTTAAATCACAAACAATAAAAAAAGGACAAAAGTCCATCATTTTAACTAATAGTTTCATTATTATTATAAAAGTTACGGCTAGCGTACAATGATTATTCGTTTTCAATTTTTACAAAACGAACCATGCATCGATTATTTTTTTCACCCTCATAAATTAAATAGACAGGGTGAATACTGGAATTGACATCTTCCATGACATTATCAGGTAGGTTATTAAATCGTGTGGGAAGAAATGTCTCAAAGTCTTGACAAATGCAAAGAGCTCGTTCACCAAATTTGGTTTTCAGTTTTTGAATTTTATGTATGCGAAAGGGTGTTTGCGTAGGCAATTCACTCATTTTCTTGTGTGCAAAGCCACAATCTTGACCAATGGCGTTCAAGGCGTCCATGGTTGTCTATAACCAAAGAAAAGAGTGTTACTTTCTAACACTCTTGTTCTTATATTACAATAGCAATAACTTTGTACATTAAAGTATATTGTTGGTTTTTTTTAAATCCTGAGTGTTTATGACCTGAAGTTGTAGATAGATAGTATTGGATAAAAATATAATAATAATGTTTGTATCATTTTTTCAGTCAAAACATACATTTGGAAATTATTTAATAGGAAATGTTTTATCAAAATTAAGTGTGAATCTCTCTTGGAGGTAAATGCATGTCTCTGTTGTGAATGGGAATTAGCCTATCATTCCCTAGTCGAATGACTTGTATTCGTTTGCTCTGTTGTTGTGCAAATTCACACAACATTCTGTTAAATAAATAGTATCAACAGATACTAAGAGCAAACATGGAATGCTTTTGGTAACCTATAAAAAGGCAAAGTTAACACGCTATGCATTTAATAACCATGTCTACATCCAACAAAACAAAATTCAAAACTACAAATTTAAACCAGTGTGTATGTGTTTATCAACGTGAATACACGATAAACTAAAACAAACAAACAAACAAAATAGCCAAATGTATTCTAAACGTCAAGTATGCACCCGAGAGCCGAATGTAAACAAAAAAAAAGCCATAATCATGACATCATGTGGTTAATTTCTAACAAATCTCATTCTATGAGGCGAATATTGATTGATAGGTAAGCTAAGACAAAGTTGGCGAAATGCTTGTTGTCGATACGAAGTGATTGGTTCCTCAGCAGGAAATTTATAAAAATGAAAACAAAACATTTGAGAAGTTATTGGAAAATAAACATTAAACAGGGGTTTTGTACATATTGTACACCAGAAATCTGGAAAGTGATCCTCGTCAGCTAATTTAACAATCACTTGATTCATGGTTAAACCGTACCATGCTTTATGAATCACTTGCGTGGATACATTATTTTCAAAGCCAAAATTTAGCATACAGGATTTACAAAAGTGATGTCCTGGATCATGAAACAAATCATCATCATTATCATCACGAATCATAAAGCTGTCATAAAATGTGGTGTCAATGCGTACTTTCGTGTTTCTATATTCTGAAGGATAGGCCACACGTTGAGGATTATGAGACATCATCATGGCATATTCATTGAACGTGGTGTGTTTTGTGACGATAAAACGATCTTCACCGTGGATCATGATTGAATCTGAAAAGTAGTCGTTGCCGTTTACTAAGTGAATAAATAAAAAAAATACAATGTACTATATACACTGTCTGTCCCCTAAGGCAAAAATAAAATAGAAAATAAGCAAAACACAAATAAATAAATAACCATTTGTCTGGTGACTTCTTTAGCTGTAGGCAGCAAACATAACATGCAACAGGTTAAAAAACAATTTCTGTTCAGATATTTCAAATATATCACCACTCATAACTCTAGCCATAAAGTGAGAGTTTTGTCCACGATTATTATTATTATTCTTTTGTTCTTGCATGAGACGTACTAAGCCACACCCTAGTGTGGCCTATTAAGCCGCATGCCTACTGAGGGTGAATGGTCACTTTGTCGAAACATGAGGCCTACTAAGCGACAACAATAGTGAGGGTGGCTACTTGTTTGTTTTTTTCATAACCTAACCTAAAGAAGTCAACATGTTTTTTAATCTAGCCTGTGCACAGTGAACCATGCAAACGTTGATGCATGGCTCTCTTTATGCGTTGACAGGCAAATAGCACAAGCCATACAGTTTATGTACAACTATTTACAGGCATTCACACATCCATGCATACACCCATGCACACAGGTTAAAAAACAAAAATTATATGATACACTACAATTTTTTATTTTTATTCCGAGGCTCAAGATGGCATCTCGCATTTGATAGCAACCAAACCAAACACTTGCCGTGTTGTACAACAACAATAGCTACAACCACTACTGGTTGTAACCAAATGGGACGCTTGTCATCATATCCTGACACCACTGTCTCTTGTCGTCCAACAAAGCGAGTGTTTGTTTTCGCTGCTTCATTAAAAATAAATCATGATTTTTTGAGAGAATCCTAAACTGACTATGTGCCATGGCTGTGTGGGTCTGAAGGACATGTAAATAATCATCCACACAGAGACGTTTAACCACATGCTGGCTAATCCCTTTGGCTCGCATAGATTCGCATCGATCCACCTGTCGAAAACTATACATTTTCGGAGCGAGACCTACAAACTCAGTCATCATGGTGTCTGAACACTCATCTTTCATTAAACCAATTTCTTTTTTGTTCAGACGGGGGATATCGAACACGTTCTTCTCACTAAACGAGGACGTGTCAAACCATTTTGGGTTTTGTTTCATAACGACATACGGATCACAGTCATGGATATGGTAAATAAAACTATCCGTGTCTGTATATAACAAGGAAATGGTACCAAATCGCTGTATTGCAAAACCATAATGGAATTTATACATGTGCAATTTTGAAAAATCTAATATGACTTGGCCTAAATAGATAGGCTTATCCATGACCACTTTAGTTTTGGCAAGTTCAATAGTCAGTAGATCATGATCAATAATGTTTAAAGATTTGAAATTTGGTTTTGCAATATATTTTTGAGCCCCCCATCTGCCATGCCATGTATTGACCAACTTAATGTCCCTATACTGCCGTACATTTTCCAAACTCTTGCCATAGATACAATTATTCATGAGTTTAAAAAAATTGATTTGAAATGGCTGAGTGGCACTTTGTCTGTGACTGGTATTTAAATCCATGTATGGTTTCAACCACGGTTTCTGCCAAATGAAATACCTCTATGGATTTTTTTCAGGGTTAAGCACTGAGCTAAACATTCTACCAGCATGTCAATATGCAACACATAGTGATTTTTATCATACAAGGTACCCATCAATTTCTTATGATTGCCCTTACTCTCGGGCGGCACCATTTTCTCTATGCAAAAGGGGAAATCACCATGACGCTGTCTGAGATGGGGGGGATAAGCTAAGTCGACATCAAGAACATACCCTACGTCCTGTTGCTTGCTAGCGCTATGCACATTAAAATCTTTAATTTCATCCTCAGACAGCCAGACAAAGTTTCTGTACGGCAGTGGTCGACTCATAGCGTGACCGTATAAATTGTTTACGTCGAAATACATTAGATAGGATTCTGGTTCTTCGGGACAATAATCAGGCATGTAATGATTATTTGCCTTGGCATGTCGCTGATTGAGCGATACGAATCCCCCACGAATCCCTTTTTCCATCATGAGTACCATATCGGGATCCGTCAGTAAATCAAGCTCAATGTGGGTAAATTTGAGGGCGGCGTCCCAACTTAACCCTGGACTGGTATAGCAGTGGGCGGGGTCAAGGCCATAAATCGTGTGACATAGCTGACGAAACGTTTCAAAAACGTCTGTCAACAACAACACGTCTAATTTTAAGTAGTGCATAGCATACTGGCCCATGGTTTCTATGCCAAACACTCGCCAAACATGCTGTGCGTGGGCATAGTCTTCTTCACTGATGGTGCTTTGAGTCAATTGAGAAAAGAATTTTTCTCTTGGCGGCAAAGTCGTTTCTTCAAGCACCTCGTAACTTTCCACATAATCGTATGGAAAATGGCCTTTACGAACACACAATTTAAATTGATTTGTATCCGTAAAGTGGGAATGGGTATGTTTCAACTCATCTTCGCTTAAGCCTTTCACAAGACTATCCAGCGAACTAGACATAAACTTGAATGAGTCGAGAAAGCGAATGCTCATGCTTCCTTTTCTCCATGAAAGTGAGGTAAAGCTCTCATGGTTCTTAGCCAAAATGCTGAATTTGCTCTTATCTACATGAGCAAATTGTTTTACAATGAAGTGAAGGTCATACCGGGAGAAATTGTGTAAGAAGACAGGGAGGAAGCGAGGTGTAGAGTACTTCAAATTGCATTCGTTATGGGCAGCACCTCTAAAATGCCCTGTCCTGTGGCAGTGGTCTCTTACTTTTTTTTCTCCGCCTAAGATTGGCTTTTCACATATGTGGCAAGTGGTGGCTTGATCATATTCTCTTTGCTGTACGTCATTCATCTGAATTGGTACAGGGTTGTTCAAAATAGTTTCTACTTTGCCTGCTAAAGCCGCCATTTGATCAACAAACCACCGCGCACAATCCTGACCTTTATGACTTACATACTCACATTGTGAATTATCATAGTGACAGACAACATAATAGGCTACAGCAAAAGGCTCATGTTTCTGCACTGAATAGGTTGAGCTTGTATGGGGGCTTGGTTCACATCCCTGAATGGGAACAGTAAGGGCCTCAAAATCAGCGTAAAAAGTAAATGGTACCATCTCTTGTTTATTAGTGGCCTTAAATTTTAAGACTGCGTCATTCCCTTCGGGCAAGACTAGCTTTACTGCCGTCTGCCCTTCACAGTCTTCCGTATGTCGTTTCAAAAGTTCATTAGTTTGAAAATACTGAAGGCAGCGCTCACAAATATGTGTCTTACCATCATGGTTAGACACTTGGCTGCTTACTAGTTTTCCTAAATTCTTTATCCAACAATAATGGCTTTTATCCCTGTCAGACAGGAAAAGCAGGTGAATGTGATGTTGCTTTACCTGTTTGGTGGCATACAAGGGGCCCACAATATTGGATCCGTCGATGCCATACACCATGAAGGAGAAATTTGGATTATCTTTCTCAAATAAATGAATTTTATCTAGAGGCATGGGAAATGAAACACGCTCGAGATTGAGAGTTTGTTTCATGCGGTTAAACACATCTTTGTACTGCCCTGGTCTATCAACATGACTGTCACAGGGTTGCAGACAGCTCACTATACTCCACAAAAAGCAGTAATCGTCTTTGTTGCGTATGTTGATCACTGCCTTTCTGGAAGCGATAAAGCTCGGTGTGGCAATATAGCTACTTCCTGCATTCAATGGATTGTATTTACAAATATTGATTTGCAAATAGGCAATGCTATTGAGGGCCAAGCCACTGGGACCCTGTTGCAACTTATCAAATTTAGTGATAAGCGCTTGAATAGCTTTCTCCTGATACCACGTTTCCAAATTATCGGCTATCAGTACTTTCTCCATTTTTGTACAAAGGTTGAAGGTGTGTTTCTCTTCAACATTATTTTTTATCAATGTAAATTCACATAGTAGTTCGAAGTTTATTTTTAAAGCCTGATGCAATCTTAAGCCTTGTTCACATGCACTCAAAAAAATGGGAAAACATAATTCCACAAAATCTTTAGGCGACAGACAGTGATTCGCATTGTAAATTCGGCCTGAGCATACTCGCGTTTTGAAACATTTGGCCAAAGGCTGCCACACTAACACTTCACTCTCTGATATAGACATGATTATAAAATGGACTAATAAACGTGCAACCCTTACCTTAAAATAGGTTAATCCAAAATCTGCAATTCCAAACGACCACGCTTATCGATTTTTACTGACTGGCACACACAATCTCGTTCACAGGTAGACAATGGTTGTAGTAATTTGGGCCCCCAGCAGGAAATGATCACCAACAAAGTTGATATAGTTTTAATATCAACGACAAGGTTTATCTTGTTTTTTGTTTCCAATGATTTATCTGAAAAACAAACCAATACAATCCGTTATTAGTCATGGTTATATACATTAAACATGTGCATTCATTCATTCATTCATTCATTCATTCATTCATTCATAAGACTTACTAAAAACAAAAGGTTTCAAGTGTGCACACATAAATAAGACACTCACTCGAAAATAACAAAGTCATTTACAAAGACTCACCTCTTTTTTTAATATCGAAAGCGTCAAGGTAGTTAAAACCTATTCACTCCATATATATCTTCATTCTGAAACAATAATAAATACACGCCATAAGTATATAAATTTCCGTGAAATAAATGACATACATTTAACAACAACAACAACAATAAAAGTAATGGAACAACATGTACTCACCATATAATGAATTATAATACTTTCAGCAAATGTGCTCTTTGCCGCCACTGTCACTGTCACTGTCACTGTATCTCTCTCTGTCTGCTTTCCCAGACTTAATAATGTTGTTTTTAAAAATCTGCAACAAACGAAATCCCCCAAAAATACCATCAGTCACTAACTTACTTTTCATGCCTACACAAAATAACAATAAAACCAATCATGCCATAATTAACAATAATGAACCTACCTTAGCACAAGTATGGCCGCGGTTCACGTAATATTTTACAAAGAGCATAAGGCACTTGCATCCGTCACCTTCAAAGATGAACACGAGAATGATGAGTCTCTCTTACCCTCAGAACATATATGTCTCCTCAACAAGATGCAAAGTTAACACTTTACTTTTTTTTTTTTTTGTTCCTACGAGTAGGAAGTCATGGAGCGCACAAGTCAGACCGATTCTCACAAGCTTTTGCAATCTCTGCATGAGTATGCGTGAGAATGCAATGATCAGCTTTTCGACAGAGCTGTTTGTCCTTCATCGAGATATCGGGTAACACGTCTGGGTCAGATAACAGCCACCTGCATGTGAACAACAGGCTGTTATCTCTCTCTGCTGCGAGGCACGTACGATGATAAGACCTGTGTCTGTCTGGATCGCCGTGGGCTAGCTTCAATGCTTTCAATTCTCATTGCATTAAGCAAGTTCTCTCTCTGCGTGTGAGCCCTGACCAGTCAAGACGAATAATAATAATAATAATAATGCATAAATGTTTTACTAACATCAAAGCGCATAACCTAACGTGACTTCAAATCTGGTTTCTTACTTTTTCCCCGTTTTCCTCAACAATCTCGAAAAAAAATGACGGAAACCATCATTTTAGGTTTTCCATACCTACATTCCCGTAAACAGAACAACGACACAAATACATCGACATGCCCATCATAAAAATCGCCTCATTCGTTTTCCAAATAACGCGAAAATGAACAAAAAACACCTTTTCCATAAGAAAACCATGTTTCCAGCTTTTTACCTTTTTATGTCTATATCCACGTAAAGAGAATAAAGAGACGAAATAAATACTATCACACACGTCATTCTCACGTTTTCGGTTTTCCAAAAATCGACAAAAATGTGAAAAACGCATGTTTTGACCCAAAACCCTAACTTCACCTTTCCGACACCGACATTCCCGTAAAGAGCACAACGAGACGAAATAAACGAATCCAAGCACGCCCTCCTAGCATGGCCCGTTTTCCAAAAATCAGCAAAAATGTGAAAAACGCATGTTTTAACCCAAAACCCTAACTTCACCTTTTCGACACCTACATTCCCGTAAAGAGCACAACGAGACGAAAAAAACGAATCCAAGCACGCCCTCCTAGCATAACCCGTTTTCCAAAAATCGGCAAAAATGTGAAAAACGCATGTTTAGACCCAAAACCCTAAGTTCACCTTTTCGACACCTACATTCCCGTAAAGAGCACAACGAGACGAAATAAACGAATCCAAGCACGCCCTCCTAGCATGACCCGTTTTCCAAAAATCGGCAAAAATGTGAAAAACGCATGTTTTGACCCAAAACCCTAACTTCACCTTTTCGACACCGACATTCCCGTAAAGAGCACAACGAGACGAAAAAAACGAATCCAAGCACGCCCTCTTAGCATGGCCCGTTTTCCAAAAATCAGCAAAAATGTGAAAAACGCATGTTTTGACCCAAAACCCTAACTTCACCTTTTCGACACCTACATTCCCGTAAAGAGCACAACGAGACGAAATAAACGAATCCAAGCACGCCCTCCTAGCATGACCCGTTTTCCAAAAATCGGCAAAAATGTGAAAAACGCATGTTTTGACCCAAAACCCTAACTTCACCTTTTCGACACCGACATTCCCGTAAAGAGCACAACGAGACGAAAAAAACGAATCCAAGCACGCCCTCTTAGCATGGCCCGTTTTCCAAAAATCAGCAAAAATGTGAAAAACGCATGTTTTGACCCAAAACCCTAACTTCACCTTTTCGACACCTACATTCCCGTAAAGAGCACAACGAGACGAAAAAAACGAATCCAAGCACGCCCTCCTAGCATAACCCGTTTTCCAAAAATCGGCAAAAATGTGAAAAACGCACGTTTTGACCCAAAACCCTAACTTCACCTTTTCGACACCTACATTCCCGTAAAGAGCACAACGAGACGAAAAAAACGAATCCAAGCACGCCCTCCTAGCATGAATCTTCCATTCCAAGGTCGCGGGGGCTCACAACTTCCTAAGTAGTGCAGCTCCCCACCCCCTTACCACGTTTTTATTTTGGTGTGGATATACCCCGTCCATGGAAAAGGAGAGTTCACCACGAGTCCTACGACACCTCATAGGTTTAAATCCGATTATTAGTTAGCGAGATAGTCAAAAGCCGATGACCTATTAGTTTTTATGGTTTATTTCAATACATATTAAAAACACTCATTAATAAATCATCATTTAAAAAGCCCGCCCTCTTACAAAACTCCTCAAGTGCGCATGCGTATAAAAAAACATTCATCGCCAAAATGTCAAAAAACAACATGTTTACCCCAAATGGCGTTTCCCAATTCCATCCATTTTTAAAAAATAACCTCACCATCATCTAGAGCGGAAAAAATACCATCCAAACGACCCCTCACTCGACCCTACTCCTCCCCCACCACATAACCCTTTCCCAACATAGGCATACATATTCAAGCACGAGCGCGACTTCAGGAAACCAACACTACCCCACTACTCGCGAATGACCTTTTAGTTTTGGTCTTTTAATCAAATAAAGAGCCTATAGGAAAGTAGGGGGCATTACTAGCAGTGCTAGGACACCCTGTATGTTCTAATCCCATGTTTGGTTAGCGAGATATCAAGTTCGGGGCCGATACGAGGAGGGTTCAAAAAGAAGTGGTCCAGCTCTGTCCTTACCACACTACTAACGTCATTAACAGAACTTAACAAACACACTATATTAGTCATCTATGTTGAGAAGCAACTATTCAGGTTATATTTGTGTTAGCGGAATATCAATTTTAATTTAATGGACATATTTTTGAAATCAATTTTGGAAACGTGACTTATTGCCTTTCAGCTCCGTGGTCAGTTTAGTGCGGCATATATCCATTGAGCCCGTATAGCTCATGCTGGTGATAGCTTTTACGAGAGCAAAGGAATTTATTACGTCAGAGAGTTGTGAAAGCGTCCCAGAAGAATGTCACCGCTTCAGATGTACTTTTGACTCGGTTAAAATGCTCCGTATAATTTTCTCTTCATGATTAAAGAATATTTTTCTTTAATGTCAACCTGAACTAATAATTTACAGTCATGCAGCATAATTTGCCACAGTTTTACGGTCTTTTATTTCATTTATGGTATTTGAGACAACAGGTATGCCATCGCGGACATGCGAGTGGAACGGATTTAGTTGCTAAATGACTAGGGAAGTGATCCAGTTGAACGCTTGCTTCCGTGAGGAAATCATATCCCTATCGTGCGATTGACCCGCACGCACGTCAATTTTAGAGGTCTAAGTAGAGCGGGTTTTGGAAACGTCGTGATCAGTACAATCTGATAGTAATCCGACATCATCAAAGTGCTATTTTGGCACGAAGTGTGCTGGTGAGTTGCACCCGCTTGTGCAGCGTGTGCACGACCTGCTCGTCAGTGCATGTGACGCTGGAACCGGCGTGACCTTTGTGTGGCTTCCTAGCCACATGGGTATTGCGGGAAACGAGCTTGCTGATCAGGCGGCGAGAGAGGCAGTCGCACTGACCTCGCTACCGTATAAGGTGCCTGATAGTGGTGTGCGCTCTCAGTTGCGACATTCGATCCTGTCGCATTGGGAGGAAGCGTGGCGTGCCACGCCTCCACCTAACAAACTGAGAGGCATCAAGGAGACAACGAAGGTGTGGAAATCTTCCTTCCGATCTCTCCGGAAGGAAGCTGTGGTACTCTGTCGATTTCGGATCGGCCATGGGATTGCTACGCACCCCCACTTGCTAAAGAGAGAAGACAACCCTGTGTGTACTTGCGGCACCCACCTAACCGTGGCACACATTCTCTTGGAGTGTGTGGATCTGGCCGATCTGCGAAGGACTCTTAAACTGCCTAATACCCTCTCCCTTCTTCTCCGTGATGACGGGCCGTCAGTAGACCTCGTCATCCGGTTCATGAGGGAGAGTGGTTACTGTTTTAAGTTTTAATGTGAGTTAAGACTTTTAATTCAGGTTATGTCTGTTTTATGTTTTTTATTGCGTTCATCTATTTTATTGTTCACTATGCCTTATTTGTTTTATTGTTTTCTTTACCATCCGCCTTTTTATTTCTTTTTATTCAAATTAGGCATAATTGTTGGGGCTCACTGTCTATTTTATATAAACCATTTTTGTTTCATCCATGGCAGTGAGCTGTTTTTATCTTCAAACTTTCATTTCACGCCATTTCATTTCATTAAGGACCGTTAATCTCGATGTTAGGCCCCTTAAAACAACAATTATCATCATCATCTTAATGTTATTGCAAATATATTTTTATTAGAGTGAGCAGTATGCCACTTGATTCAAGATGAATCAATATCGTTGTAAATGAGCCAATTCATGTGTTACCTTGCTCATAAATCCCGATTACACGATAATCGCATCATTTCTACAATCACACCAAAGATTAAGATGTGGAGAACATTATAAACAGTCATTTAGACGTGCCTTGTGAGCACGAGTGTATTTTTGTAACCGAAAGTGGTGTTACATCTTTTTCAAAGACTCTAAGCAGGAGATACATCTCTTTCCGTTAGGCTTCCTTGGTTTGCCAAGGCAAACACATAATTATTCTTTTATTTTAATTGTCTAGAACAACATTATATTCCTTACTAAGTGTGTCATATTCTACAGAGTGTATACAAGGGTCACTGATGGACATTATTGTGAACCCAATGTTATTTGAAACAGTGAGCATTGAGCGAGGCTACCCTTCGATCTCGATTGCGAGACAGTTGACAAACGACACACATTTCTCTAGGCAGGCACACTGCAATGAATGTTTCATGACGGGCAAGGCCTTGTGAATGCTTGTACTATAACCTTGATCAAGTATTGATTATTTTTAGCCTATTTTCATTTATGAAAAAAATAGGCTTATGAGATCACCTTTTGTCCGTGTGTCTGTCTGTGTGTGCGTGTGTGTGTCATGGTGTGTGTGATGGCGTGTGTCCCCCCCTAATAACTTCTAAACGGCTGGAGCGATTTCAATGAAACTCGGTAAGTTCATAGCACTATTCCGAGCACCCCGACCGTGCTCTTCAAATTTTGTTACGTCTCACCAATCCAACATGGCGGCTGTGTGAAATATTTCACCTGCATTCAATATCTCCGAAACTATTACCGATATCACCCTGGAATATTTTACGGTGATAAAGGAAACTACTAGAAGTTCACCTATGTGACTTTTGAAAACCTGGTAACTACAAAACCAACATGGCGGCCAAGTGAAGTTGTGACTTTTAAATAGACGTTTCTCGCGATTTAACCAACCAAACGCAATGAAACTTGGTACAGTATATGTTTATACACATTGTAATGCACCGACATCTAAATTCGTTCAATTGTTTACATAACCTCAAGATGGTGGACATGCGAAATAATTCAACGGCATTCTATACCTCTGAAACTAATAGCGGTATCACCCTGAAATGTTGTACGGAGATAAAGGGCACTACTTGAAGTTCACCTATAGGACATTCAGAAACCGGTTAACTACAAAACGAATATAGCAGTCAAGCGAATTTGAAAATTTTAAATAGACCTTCTCGCGATTTAATGATCCAAACGCAATGAAACTTGGTACAGGACATGTTTATACACATTGTAATCTAATTTAGTTCAATTGTTCACATAACCTCAAGATGGCGGCTGTGCGAATTTTAAAATTAAGTTTTTATTTCTTGTGTCGTAATCATGCGACCGAAGTGAAAGTTTGAATAATGAACCTACGCAATAAATTTCCTTTAAAGGTACATGACTCTATGGCCTATACATATAACAATCCAACATGGCGACCATCCGATATATATAGATCGATCTCAATATCTACGAATCTATTACAGTAATCAAACTGGATTTTTTAATGATCATCGGGGCTTTGAACATAAGTTCACCTATCGGACTTTCAATAACCTGGTGATCACAAATCCAACATGGCGGCGACGCGAAATATAAATATTCACATAGTCGTTTCTCGCAATTTAACCATCCGAGTGCAGTGAAACGTGGTACAGTAATTCCTGATACAAATGTTAATCCACTGGCATCTAATTTTTTCAATTGTTTCCATAACCACAAGATGGCAGCTGTGGGAAATTTTATAATCTCGTTTTTACTTCTTGTGTCTTAATCATGCGATTGAAGTTTGAATACTACACGTACACAATACTCTTCATGTAACAATACATAACTCTAAGACCTACATACAGTATATACAAATCCAACATGGCGACCATCCGCAATATTTAGTCGGTTCTCAATATCTACGAATCTATTACAGCAATCAAACTGAAATTTTGTATGTTGATAGAGGAAATTAACATAACTAGGATATATGAAAATAGGCTGTATAGTTCTTCACGGAACTACAGGAATGTCGCAGTACAGGGGCAGTGTCAAGTCATGCATTATTTTGAATATTCTAGCATATATTTGTAAGCAAGCCCAGTTTATTATTATTATCATGAATTGTATTAATATGAGTAACCACTTGATAGGTTAGACGCTTTAAGGCCATTGTTATTCTCACTTGAAAGTGAATGTTTTCCCGTGTTTTGATACACGATGTGGGGTTGGTTACCGTATTTGTTATTGTGTAGACCGGCAAACCCATGTTTCAGGAACAAGGCTGTCCGAGGAGTTTTCTCATGAGCTGTAGCGCCATGTAGACCTCTTTAGAATGGTATCGGTGTCTCTAATGAGCTCCGATTTGTTATTGCTGACGTGCTGTGTCACGTGAACTTTGTTGAGGTGTACCACGAGATGGTAAAACACTCGTTAGAAGCCTTGCATTTTGGTCAACCATCAGAAATAATGAACTCATAAATCTACCACATTAAACTTAGAACTACATCAGGAATGTCAATTTGTTTGCTAAACCGACGATGCTAAAAATACCGTTAATCATTAATCAACGTTAAATCTTGATCTTCTTTTGTCTTGCAGACCAGTGCACGGAGCTTAGGCGATCTATTCCTGATGGAATGCCTATTAGCTGACATGGATAGACTTTTCGACGGAGATAGTAAGCGAGCCAAGAGTTCATAACTCGTGGACCGCGACTCGATTCAGAGAATACTGTTGATGAGCAGTTTCATTCTCACGCTTAGATGCACACTGATAGATGATGGTGAATAACAAACATTTGTTCATCTGGTTGTAGGCAGGAATATTAAGATTCTTGTTGAGTGTTATATTTATTTCATTGTATGTAATCCCAATGTTTACACTACTTTTTCTTCTACTATTGTAAACCTTGTTGGTGTACAGATTTAAGTTGAGTGATAATCACTAGATCTTTAGGTATTAGGAAGTCATTTATGAAAGCCTCTGTCTGGAGCGTGGCGCTCTATGGAAGTGAAACTTGGATTATTGGTGCAGCCGAAAAGATGAGAATTGAAGCATTTGAAATGTGGTGTTACAGGAGAATGATGAAGATCAGATGGGTCGATAGGTTTACAAACGAAGATATATTAAGACGAGTGGGAGAGGAGAGATGTTTCTGGCGACTGCTAATGAAGAGAAGAGATAGGTTAGTAGGACACATACTAAGACACCCAGGAATAGCAAGCTTAGTTATGGAAAGAAGGGTCGAGGACAAGAACTGTAGGGGTAGACCAAGGTTAGAATATGTTAAACAGATTGCCTCGGATGTAGGGTGTGGTAGCTATGTAGAGATGAAACGATTAGCTCAGGACAGGGAGGTAAGGAGCGCTGCATCAAACCAGTCAAAAGACTGAAGACTCAAACAACAACAACACATCAGTCTGTTAGCTATTCTGTCATGTTTGACAGGTTTTTGTGACATGATGTATTCTCTCGAGAAGCATCATCTGCTCTTGCGTTTTAATTTAGTTTTTGTACCCCTTCCCAAACTATGATCTTTTGTTTGTTGTATTTAGGACCTGCCGAGAGGGCTCTTCGTTAAACTTAGTGGTTGTTTGTCTTTTTTTATTTAGCTTACGGATTAGCCGTTTTTCCACACCTTCTGACTCTAGGATAGGGGTTTGGTGTTGATAATAAACATCCCACGAATATATCTTAAGCTTGGATGTTATTATTTAGTAGTTTGAACTTTAGGGGGTGCATTTCTTTGGGTGTCTCTGACAATCACTGTGATGGGAACCTGATCCTTTAGGGATGCGGATTATTGTGCCGGCTAGTCCCATGAGGAATGCATTCCGATCCTCTCCGGAGATATGTCTTTGAGAAGGGGTCATCTGGGAGGCCACATAAACGGTTGGTGGTGACCAGATAACCTCCTCCAACGGGCACACCACCCAGAATGAATATTTCACATGAAATGTTATTTAAAAATGGATTTGGAACATATAAACCACATAAACTCTGTACAAATGTAATTTTCAATAGCAATGTAACATGCGGAATCTTGCAGTGCGGCCAACATTAAGTATGGAATACGGCGCTAAAAGCCAGGGCTTTTCTCCTCTGATCGCACTACATGTAACATAGGTTTCTGTCTTAAAGAGAAGGCTTACTTAATTCTTTCCTATGGCGTTCCAGGGCCCTTGGGTCAATACTTCACAATACAAATTATTTAAAAACAAGATGTTCAGTAAAGAACATATAGCCTACTTTCTCCTAAATGCATGGGTATTGTTATAACTCTTTGTCCTTGTCAAGGAGTATGATTGAATGTTGGTTGTAGTAGCTTGTTGAAATACAACGTGCTATAGGGATATTAAACATGATATGAGGAGCCCTTTGCTAGAGCTACCTCTGTACCAAATTTCGTTCAATTCGGTTTCACCGTGTTTGAATTGATAGGGGGAATCGATTTGCACACATACTTGGCCACCATCTGCAAACTATGGGGCTGATGTTCTTGCAGTTTGGGCAGAATATGTTTCCCACATAAAGATATGGTGTTGCAAAATTTGGTAGAGACTAGATTATTAGGTTGGTCGTAATTACATTTTAGCTTTTAACATTTGGGTGGCCGCGATTACGTTTCCGTCAAGATAGCGGTGATAT
Organism: Meconema thalassinum; assembly: GCA_946902985.2. Classification (NCBI taxonomy): domain Eukaryota; kingdom Metazoa; phylum Arthropoda; class Insecta; order Orthoptera; family Tettigoniidae; genus Meconema; species Meconema thalassinum. Next base: position 571,631,239 of record OX336391.1, read on the forward strand.
AAAACATGACACTAAGGTGCCCTTTGCTAGTGCTACCTCTGTACCAAATTTCGTTCCATTCGGTTTCACCGTGTTCGAATTGATAAGGGGAATCGATTTTCACACAAAGATGGCCGCCATCCGCAAAATATTAGGCTGATGACCTATTAGTTTGGTCAAAGGATGCTCCCTCCATAAAGGTATGTTGTTGCTAAATTTGCTAGAGATCGGATGATTAGGCTAATCGTAAATTGATTTAAGCTTTAAACATTTGTGTGGCCGCCATTACGTTTCTGTCAATATGGCGGCGATATAAATCATGACACTGAGATGCCCTTTGCTAGTGCTATCTCTGCACCAAATTTCGTTACATTCGGTTTCACCCTGTTTGAATTAATAGGGGGATTCGATTTTGACACAAAGATGGTCGCCATCCGCAAACTATTAGGCGAATGACCTATTAGATTGGTCAAAGGATGCTCCCTCCATAAAGGTATGTAGTTGCAAAATTTGGTAGAGGTCGGATGATTAGGTTAATCGTAATTTGATTTAAGCTTTGAATATTCGTGTGGCCGCCATTACGTTTCAGTCAAGATGGCGGCGATATAAAACATGACACTGAGGTGCCCTTTGCTAGTGCTACCTCTGTACCAAATTTCGTTCCATTCGGTTCCACCGTGTTCGAATTAATAGGGGGAATCAATTTTGACATAAAGATGGCCGCCACCCGCAAACTATTAGGCTAATAACCTATTATATTGGTCAAAAGATGCTCCCTCCATAAAGGAATGTTGTTGCAAAGTTGGGTAGAGATCGGATGGTTATGTTAGTCGTAATTTAACTTAAGCTTTGAAGATTTGTGTGGCCGACATTACGTTTCTGTCAAGATGGCGGCGATATAAAACATGACACTGAGGTGCCCTTTGCTAGTGCTACCTCTGTACCAAATTTCGTTCATTCGGTTCCACCGTGTTCGAATTAATAGGGGGAATCAATTTTGACATAAAGATGGCCGCCATCCGCAAACTATTAGGCTAATAACCTATTAGATTGGTCAAAGGATGCTCCCTCCATAAATGAACGTTGTTACAAAGTTTGGTAGAGATCGGATGGTTATGTTAGTCGTAATTTAACTTAAATTTTGAACATTTGTGTGGCCGCCATTACGTTTCTGTCAATATGGCGGCGATATAAAATATGACACTGAGATGCCCTTTGCTAGTGCTACCTCTGTACCAAATTTCGTTCCATTCGGTTTCACCGTGTTTGAATTAATAGGGGGAATTGATTTTCACACAAAGATGGCCGCCATCCGCAAACTATTAGGCTAATGTCCTAGTCATTTGGTCAAAGGATGCTCCCTCCATAAAGGTATGTATTTGCAAAATTTGGTAGAGATCGGATGATTCCTTTTAGGTGGATTCTATAGAGCAAATAAATGCATGTTTTAGTCATTTTCATAGTTATTGTCATATTTCATCAATATAAATGTTTTTAGGTCATATTTTGGGAATATTTTAGGGGTAGGCCGCTGGTCGCTGCAAGGTCTCTGTGCGTTAGCGGTGCTATACATGTTATAACTTGCCAATTGTTGCACACTATCAGAACATATTTAACTGTAACTAAATAGGTAGTATTTTTAACTTAGGGCATTTTCTTTCTTTTTTACAGGAAATGTGATTTGTGGCACAGTTTTTAATGCGGGAAAAGTGAAGAATATGCTCCATTCCGCGAGTGTCTTGAATCATTCTGCGTTGAAAATTTGAGGAAAACATTTTTATCGTTGGCGTATCCATGAAATCAGCGTAGTTTTTAAATTTTTTTAGATTTGAATGTAGAGTTAATAATAAAAATTACTTTTCACCACATTATTAACACCCATTTTAGAAAGCATGTAAATATATTAGGTCATATTGCACCTTTTTTGGGATCATATTTCAGTATTTTAGGGCATATTTGCCTGCATATTTCTAGTTTCTTTAGGTCCTAAACATCCGAATAATAGTCATGAGAAGGGCTCGGATTTTTAGGTGCTAAAAATCGGGAAAATATTTTTTATGTATTAATAATACCTGAAATATGTGACAAAAAAGTAAAAATATTTAATTTATAATTTAGTTGAATATTGTGAATATAAACCATATGCAGTACTCACGAATGCCATTTATTCTATGTCTCACTGACTGCTGAATAATTACAATACACAACGAGATACATCTTCAGGTTGTCCTTCACAAAAGACCGACGATTATCGCGAAACTCATATTCTGAAGGGGTGAAACTGCGGCCATATGTTTCTTGCCCTTGAGGTGTTGTGTAACTCGAGATCGCTGTTCAGACTTGATTGCTTTCCCACATGGTTGGCAGAACAGAAAGCCCCCATCAGAAGTAAAATTATCTTTAAATTCTGCGACAGACGATTACTTGTATTTGTTAGCCTATTTTCAATTTTGAAAAAATAGGCTTATGACAACACCTTTTGTCCGTGTGTGTGTGCGTGTGTGTGTGTGTGTGTGTGTGATTCGTGTGTGTGTCCCCCCCTAATAAAATCTAAACGGCAGGAGCGATTTCAATGAAACTCGGAAAGTTCATAGCACTATTCCCGGTGACCTCGACCGTGCCCTTCAAATTTTGTTACGACTCACCAATCCAACATGGCGGCTGTGCGAAATATTTCACCAGCATTCAATATCTCCGAAACTATTACCGATATTACCCTGACATTTTCTATGGTGATAGAGGGAACTGCTATAAGTTCACTTATGTGACTTTTGAAAACCTGGTAACTACAAAACCAACATGGAGGCCAAGCGAATTTGCGACTTTTAAATAGACGTTTCTCGTGATTTGACCAACCAAACGCAATGAAACTTGGTACAGTATATGTTTATATACATTGTAATGCACCGACATCTAACTTCGTTCAATTGTTTACATAATCACAAGATGGCGGATGTGCGAAATATTTCACCGGCATTCTATATCTCTGAAGCTATTAGCGGTATCTCCCTAAAATTTTGTACGGAGATAAAGGGCACTACTGGAAGTCCATCTATAAGACTTTCAAAAACCGGTTAACTACAAAACGAACATGGCGGCCAAGCGAATTTGAAAATTTTAAATAGACCTTTCTCGCGATTTAATGTTCCAAGCGCACTGAAACCTGGTACAGGAAATATTTATACACATTATAATCCACTGGTATCTAATTTAGTTCAATTGTTTACATAACCTCAAGATGGCGGCAGTGCGAATTTTAAAATTTAAGTTTTTATTTCTTGTGATGTAGTCATGCGATCGAAGTGAAAGTTTGAATAATGAACCTACGCTATAATTTTCCTTTAATGGTACATGACTCTATGGCCTATACATTTAACAATCCAACATGGCGACCATCCGAAATATTTAGACGATACTGAATATCTACGAATCTATTTTAGCAATCAAACTGAATTTTTTAATGTTCATAGGGGCTATGAACTTAAGTTCACCTATAGGACTTTAAATAACCTGGTGATCACAAATCCAACATGGCGGTGACGCGAATTATAAATATTCACATGGACGTTTCTCGCAATTTAACCATCCGAGTGCAGTGAAACATGGTACAGTAAATCCTTATACGAATGTTAATCCACTGGCATCTAATTTATTTCAATTGTTTCCATAACCTCAAGATGGCAGCTGTGAAAAATTTTAAAATCTCCGTGTTTTTTCTTGTGTCCTAATTTTGCGATTGAAGTTTGAATACTACACGTTCACAATAATCTGCATGTAACAGTACATAACTCTAGGACCTACATATATATATAAAATCCAACATGTCGACCATCCGAAATATTTAGTCGGTTCTTAATATCTACGAATCTATTACAGCAATTAAACAGAAATTGTGTATGTTGATAGTGGCAATTAACATAAGTAGGATATATGAAAATAGGCTGTATAGTTCTTCACGGAACTACTTGTTTTTACTTTAGGCATCGTAGAACTGCCTTACACTTCACAGTGCCAGAAATTAACTGCATGTGAGTAACACTGGTTCCAGGTAGCTGGGAGAGGTAAGTTCTAGCACATGGTGCAATATTGCTATGGACAAGCAACTCCCCGGCTTCCACGGTGAGTGGCTCGGGGTGACAAGCTAGGAATAACACAGTTTCAAGATGACATACGCTCTGCATGAAGATTAGATAGCCCACAAGTTCTTCCCCGTTGAAGTAACACAGAACAAAAATTGCAATAAACTGATTTAAAGAAATTTGAATATTATGTATTTTTATGTGCTCATAAATGAAAAGCAGGAATTTATATATTTATAGAAAAAATGCTTAAAATATGTATTTACATAAAAATATATTTACCTAAACTTCCGAACCTTAGTCATGAGATATGACGCACCTCGCACACGAGGTGAAACCTTATAACAATGCTTACTTTTAAAGATAGGTATGTGGTCCCATGCACATTTTGTAGAGCGTTTTATGCTCTATTATTCTTAGCCGAATAGTTTGTTGATTCCTTTAACAGTTTCGGCAAAGTAGAGCATTGAGTGTTTGCAAGGCTTAAAATGTTGTTAAGTTATTTTGCAGAAACCATTACTGCTCGGCTTATCTTTGTCACACTTCAACATTTAATACAAAGAAAATACGAGCCTTACAGGAGTCGCATATGATGTGTAACATGTGACATGTTATCCCTTGTTAACGGTGAACTCTGTTGGTCATTGAAATAACTACTTGTAAAACTGCAGTGCCAAATCTTGACCAGTTTTCAGCAAATATGATATAATGAATATTTTCATACCAAACAACGACAATTTGAATATGATTTATTGTAGGAAGAATATCTTTAATGGTGCCTCCAAACCTTCAAGTAATTCTGTATGCGATATAGATTCCACATAGCCATATGGCCGACAGTACCTCGAGTGCTTACATTAAATAAGAATACAGAAAAAGAATGAAGATTTAATAAATCATAATTGTTTTCATAAAATATGATGTAATGAATATTTTCACACCAAAGAACGACAATTTGAAGATGATTTATTGTAGGAATATCTTTAATGGGGCCTACAAACCTTGAAGTAAACCGTATGCCACATGGCCGACAGTACGTCGTGGTACCAATCCCCGCCACCGCGCGCGCTCATTGTTTCCGTCCCATCCACTTCCGTTTCATTGTTTCCGTCCCATCCATTTCCATTTCATTGTATCCATCCCATCTATTTCCGTTTCATTTTTCAAAATCACCCGTACAAAAAATATACAGATACGGAGTGGAAAGATGTTACACATCAAAAATCCTTCCTCGGAAGGTCCTATGGGTAAGAATGAAAACCGCATAAAATCGGTTCAGTGCTTCTTGAGTTACACTTACACAAAGAAACAGATGAGATAACCTGTCACACTGGTAACGCGGCATTTCTCCAAGTGCTGGCTTTGACAGACGTCAGCGTTCTGGAATGGTAATACAGATTTTAATATACTGATCCAGAATTTGTTTTAATACCGACGCTTGAATTAATTCGTCCGTTCCTTTTTTGCGATTGTAAAATACTGTCCTTGTTAAAGTTCCTTCCCTTGAATGCATGTCCTCTTGTCTTTTGTTTCTTTACTGCTGGTATTCTCTTTCATCAAGGCTCTGTTCGTGACCAATTGCCATTCATCACGGCCGATAGAAACTTCTTTCCTGAACTTTTCCCCATCCATTCTCTTGATATATCGATAGTGTTTCAACCCCGACCTTTCAATTCTGTCTCGCAGCCTGTCTCAGTCTCCCATCAACTGCATCCATCTGATATCCTGAGGTCACTTCTTCATCATCTAACATATTTTCAACTTTTTGCTTCTTGGAGGAAATAGCATCTCTATTTAATTAATTTGTATAGTCATACTCCGTTCTGGCCTCCACTTTAGATTTATTTTTCCGTTGCCCACATTGTAACCAAGTGTGTCAACCTTGCTGTTCTACTAAAAAACCTTAGTTTGCAGAATACGCTTAATCTTATATAAGCCAATGACGTGTTGATTGCCGGTTAGATAATCTGCTTTATAAGTGAGAGTGGGTTAGGGCCAGCAATCAAAATTCTCAACTGTTAATTGACAGAAAATATGTTCTTTTTTGAATTAAAATGTGTTATAATTATATTATCATAGTTTTGTTTTATTGATTTTAGGATTCTTCATATATATCTCTAAAAATTTAACTTATCTAAATTTGTGTTTTTAAACTGTGTTATGAGAGGCAGATAGCCTCACTGTTCCGCCCCCTCAAAACAACAATAAGAATAAGAACAACCATCACCATCAGATATACAGTATATTTATTCTTGTATTTATTATATATGAATCTCAGCCGAATGGCCATAGCAGAGTATTTTAATTGAACGCCCACGGACTCTCAAGAAGCTCAATTCAAGTAGTTCCAACTTTGAAACAATGAAAAATGCACTTTAAAAATGCAGTTATGACCTAAAAAATCTCCAAAACATGCCCTATAAAATTTATAAAGTGCCCTTAAAATTGCAAACATTGTACTCTGATATCTGGTTTCTGAATATAAATTCAAAATCACGAAGAATAAAATAGTACAGTTTTGTAAAGATAAAGTTTATTTAATGAAGTTACCGAAAGTTAAGAAGTAAGCAAAATAAAAAAGTTATTAAGAAATTAAATTTAAAACCGAGAATACCCTTCTTCAAAAGATGAAACTAGCCCTGGTAGCTGTGCGCACTGAGGCACAAAGCCATAGGTCCAGGTTGCTCCGGACTCAGTAGACAAATTGATTCGAACCCTGGCCGTCCTTGAAATGGTTTTCCACGATTTCCAATTTTCAGATCAACTCAAATGTTAGGACCAAACCTTCTAATAGGCCACGGCCACATCCTTTCAACTTCTCACCCTGCTCCATTCCTCTCCACTCGCAAGGTTGGAATCAGAAAGGACATCCGGCTTTAAGAACCATCCGCCACAAATAAATTGATCGCATCCCATCCCCAATCACGTAGAATCAGGAATAGGAAAGGGGTATACATGAATACCCTTGATTAAAAAAAAAGGTAAAGTACACCCAAGAAGAACGAGTACTTCAAAAGCATAAATAATTCAATAAATCCCGATAAGTATTGAAAACTGCAATAAAAACCCTAAGAATGCCCTATCCCACAAAATTAGAGAAAAAAAGGCAAAGAAAAACATTCTAACAAATATGTTTAATTCAACACCTCTTACTCCGAAACACATTTATATGAAAATGAAATGAAAATCCACAGTCTGCTTCCAGTCGACCGACCGGGTCAGGGATGGAATGAATGAAGCCCCCATTTAGCGGCGAGGATATGAACTGTGCCGGCAACCGAGGCCTGTCGCACTCCTCTGAGTCAATGATTAAATAAATCACAGATGAAATGAAATGATAGGGGAGAGTGTTGCTGGAATGAAATTTTTGACAGGGAAAACCGGAGTACCCGGAGAAAAACCTGTCTGCCTCTGTTTTGTCCAGCACAGATCTCACTTGGAGTGACCGGGATTTGAACCATGGACCCAGCGTTGGGAGGTCGGCGTGCTGTCGCCTAAGTCACGGAGGGTCTCCGAAACAAATTTATATAAAACTCATTAATGAAGTGGGTTTACCAAGAAAAAACGATCAAAGACATTGAAATCGTAGCCCTACTTATCAGAGTCGGAAACCGAACTCAGGACCCTTTGTATAGAAACTACCCTAGACAAGAAAGTTGGCTTCAATTCTGTAACCCCATAAGAATTGTAAATTCTAGTTCGTCTGATCTCCCAACCCATACCTAGAACAGTTACATAAAAATATCTCTCTGGACGGTAACATTGTTTCCCCGTCTATGGTTCCCTTGGGGCCGGACCGTCCACCCTCACGCCACTCAACACATTTCAGGGATGAATAACAACTGCTTGCCGCACACAACTACATTACTGGCTCCACTGGGAAAGATGAACAGCGTTTCCACTTCTCGCTTATTCCATTTCCGATAGGCAAGCGAGGAATATCCGCAGTGGTAAATACAAAGACCTCGCTCGCTTCCTTACCTGATTCCTGCTACGTCCATTAATGCTGCACGAGTGTGCAGGGCGTAGCCATTTATCTAGCTGAGGACAGGATTACACCGTGGAGAGTCACTCAGGCTCCGAAACAACACAGGCCCTACGTCTTCATTTTCGTTTGAATTGCGAAAGGCTGCCCTACAGAGTACGAAAAAACTCCACTGAAAAGTCTTCGGAGATTTTAGGTTGAACATAATATGCAATTCTGTATAATAGATGTAAATTTGTGTTGAATAGAATAAGATATTATACTGTAAGAAAGAAATTCATGGGGTTTAAATAAATAATTCAATAATATGCATTCTGTAATCCGCCTTGTCAATACTATGAAATAATGTTTAATAGAATAATAGTACATTATGCAACGAGCCTATCTCTACTTAGTATAAAACAAAGTCCCCGATTCTTGGATTTTACGGGTAAACTCGAGAACCACTGGATGGATTTTGATGCGATTTCACCATTCTGTAAAGGCTATCTCGAGGATGATTTCTGTAGAAAATAATTTATTTATGATCAAAGGAAGCCGAGCAGTAACGATTTCAGTGGAAAAGTCGAAAAAAACCTGGCGTCCGAGCGCTTTGTAAGCTTACGATGGGCAAACCGTTAAACATATCTAAATACCATGAGTGTAAGAATTGTTCTGCATGAAAGGTTCTACAAAAAGTTCCGCGAGAGCATATGTCTATCTTCAATACATCGCCCACCATAAGTGTTTTTACGTTTTAATTTCTTCCAACCATGTCCATTCAACTACTGAGGTGACAGTTTACGAGCTAGCTGAGGGCGAGTCTATCATCCCTGTTACAGCCTAGCTAGCGGGCGAACATATTGCCCCAGATACAGCCAGCAGCAAACCGTTGAGTCGTGTTTAGTTAAGACTTCTGAGAAGGGCGGTTATGTTTGGAGTTTCCCTGGAAGTGCAACTCGGGTGTTCTTCATTTCGCCTGTGAAACACAGTCAAGTTAAGATTGGACGGAAGGGGGATTCGAGTTTCATTTACCTCACCATTCCCTGGAAGTGCAACTCTCATTTCGCCTGTGAACTTTTCGTTCCGCAAAATTCACAGTCAATTTAAGATTGGACGGAAGGGGGATTATATTATATCAAATTATACTGATTGGCGTATAATCTATACTTAGTATAAAACAAAGTCCCCGATTATTGGATATCACAGGTAATCTCGAGAACAACGGAACGGATTTTGATGCGGTTTCTGCCATTCTGTAAAGGATATGTCGAGGAAGATTTGTGTAGAAAATAATTTATTTATGACCAAAGATAGTTAAGCACTAACGATTTCAGTGAACAGGTCGAAAAAACACTGGCGTCCGTGTGCTTTTTAAGCTTACGCTGGGCAAAACGTTAAACATATCTATATACTATGAGTGTACGAATTGTTCAGCATGAAAAGTTACAGAAAAGCCCGGGAGAGCATATCTCTATCTTCAATACATCGCCTACTGTAAGAGTTTTTACGTTTTCATTTCTTCCAACAATCTCCATTCAGTCACTGAGGCAACAGTTTACGAACTAGCTAGGGGCTTATTGCCCCAGATACAGCCAGCAGCAAACTGTCGAGTCGTGTTGAGTTAAACACTTTAGAGAAGAGTGGTTGTGTTTGCAGTTTCCCTGGAAGTGCAACTTGGCTTTTTTTCATTTCGCATGTGAACTTTTCGTTCCGCAAAATTCACAGTCAAGTTAAGATTTGACGGAAGGGGGATTTGTGTTTCATGCACCTCGCCATTCTTAAATTACGTCTGACAAGAATTTGTTGCACATGCATCTCCATGACAATATAATTAATAGTCCAGTCAGTGATTTTAACCCATCATGCCGAGACGTAAAACGGATATTGGTCGTTGTTCATTGACATTGGAAAAAAGCGCTTATCACGTAATGCATTCATAACTGTTCCCGGGCGAAGCCGGGTAGGGTTGCTAGTAATTGAAATAATTAAGACACCAGTATGTTTATGAAACGAGCGAAGCGAGTTTTATAATTTCCATACGAGTGTGTTAATTACCATTATAAGCGAATGGTATACGACCGTTTATGTTCGACGATAATTATAACTTTATTATATGTTCTAACATAAATATTCATAAATATCTGTCGAGATTCAGTCACTTGAATTTATTGATCGGAGTGCAAGCGCTGGGTTCGCTATCTGTGCTTTACAAGTTCTCTGACCCACGCATGCGCTCTGTCTGCTTGGCAATGTCATATGTTTACAGCCTGGCGATCTGCACCAGCATTCACTCAAACTGTCACCTAAGTCTTATGAAAGCAATGCCCTGTGTAGATACTGGAGTTGGGGATATTAAGGTACAATGCTTTTTCTTTTCTCAAATTCGCCAGTTTATTTATTCGAACATATGGGACGGTGCACTTTCCATGTCGGAAATGTATATAGAAGGATGCTGTGATGCAATCTTCTGGACGTAGATTCATAAATTTTTTGCATATTTCATAGTAATTTCTTGTTACCGTAAACGTTCATGCTGATTTTGTCTTTCTCTTTGGGATTGTAACTCCAATGGTTGGTCCAATATACATTGTCAACTTTCAAATCATGTAATACATGTCCAACATGTTGGATTTTGAGCGTATGTGCGAAGCTATCGTTACCTAATTGGTCAATGAATGAGCTCTGATTCGTTGGAAAAACTGTTTCATAATGAAAATTAGTACTTTAATGACCCTCATTATGATACAGTTTTATGACATATAATGTTTACATTTTGACATCGCCGAACATAAGGTACAAAACTAATACCGATAACTTATATCTTATCCACACAAAGTGTCTATATGTATACAAAGTGTCTGACTGGTTCTGTTTGCTATATACTGCAGTTATTCGTAGCAAAAGCGTGTTAGCGATACTTTCATCTGGGCGCAGGAAATGGCGTCATATATGTCTACCACATAGAGAGCAGGGGCATTGGGGGCATGGGTTATGAAATGCTCTTCTTGAGCATATCTTAAAATGAAAACCATGGGCAGCAAGATCGTATGCCGATGTTCAAAGGTGACATTCATCCAGTCCGTTGACATAAGAGCTTCTGTGGAACAGAAATCAGGCCATAGGCCTATGTCATTACGCTTGAAGTTTAGTTCTTGGATCAGTCTCCCGTATTGCACTGTTGATGGTAGGGAGTTCTGCAAACGCAGGTCTTCTATGAAGAAAGTCTCCCTTGCTAGTACGTACGTTAGACGAGATGGCGTGTATTTTGATAAGTGCAGAATTTTATTTAGAAAAGTAGACTTAACTCTTTCTATCTCTCGAAGGTTATTTTATGTCAAATGATCCCAAGTTACTTAAATGCCGTATGTCACTATTGGAGTTATTTTCGTTCTGAATACATTCATTACGGTTTGTAAAGAAAGATTTCCCAGTTGCGTAAATCTTCATCACATGTAATTTATTTCAGGTTATTTTTCACATATTCCAGTATTTTGAATGGTTTTGATCGCCTCCGTAGCGTAGTGGTCAGCATGGTTAGCTGCAGCCTCGGAGGTCCTGGGTTCGATTCCCGGCTCTGCAACGAAATTTGAAAAGTGGTATGAGGACTGGATCGGGGTCTACTCAGCCTCGGGTGGTCTAAATGAGTAGAGGGGGTTCGATTCCCACCTCCGCCATCCTCGAAGTGGTTTTCCGTGGTTTCCCACTTCGTCTTCGGGCAAATGCCGGGATGGTACTGTACCCGATAATCCAGAAATGATCCTGTTGGAATATCCATTGCCCCCGCTGGATTGCCTATTTCTAATTGCTCCGGCCAATACAACATTAGAAATCGCTTCCAACATGGTCTTTAGGGATTTACAGACAGCAGTTACAAGAACATTGTGGATCAACAACCAACTACACGGGGCACTCACCTTTACTTACCTCGGGGACTGGGACTTCAGCTTCGCCTACACTATATCCACAATACTCTGCTCCTTATATTTAAAATGAATCACTCCAAAAACAATGGAAAACAATCTGAACAAATTTATTAACAAAAAGATAAACTAATCTACTATAAACAAATAACAATAAATGAATTTAACAATTAACATTAAGATTAAAAACACGCAAACATTCACACCTCCTTTCAACTCTACATCTTACTACAATGCTGTATTAAAATTATGAGTATAAAATCTTGGCTTTTTCTAGGCCTACACAGCGTAGAAATAAAAACGTTTAATGAAGCCTCTTAATGGCATTCCAGACACCTGATTTAATTCACAAACCTGCGTTGTAGAAGGCTTTGTTTCATCAATGAAACACTGGCATCACGCCGTACTCAAAACTGGTTTATACAATAAATAGAAGACAGTTGGTCTACACCTGCTTAAATATTATGTCATCGCTCTCCACTACTAACGGTGACTCATGCTTGCTAGCCCACAGAGACTGCATGTGTGCATTTATAAAACACGTAAAAATTAACACTCAGATCTTACAAAAGTTCATATAACTGCTCTGTTTCTTAAACAATCATTCTAAAAAAAATTATCCACTCTTTCATTCGCACTCCGTCATTGTTCTAGACCAATACGGTTCCACATCTTCTCTTAACAATGAATAATCATTCACACCAAAAACATCCGCTCATAAACACACACTGTTCCAAAACGATTGATTAATAAATCCTATTAAATTATTTAACTAATTAAATCATTTCCACAAAATTATTTACATGTAATATGTTTATAATAATATCCATTATCTAGTGTTGCTAACGCGACACTTTCGAGATTCTAACTTCTCGGTTACAATATAATTCTTAACTAAATATATACACTGGGTTTTCACATAACCATCCTTTAACGTTCTGTAGTTTTAATATACTGCTTACACATCGTCTTATATAGGTTTCATTACATTATCGGGATAATACAGTCGACTTAATAAGGTAAGCTGTACGTAATTACATCACTTCGGGTTTAATAAAATTTAATAATTGTATTACAGACGTGAGTAGACAATCTTTCTCAAGTTGTATTTCCGCTGAAACCATCCTGTTAACACAGCTAAATCGTTAATTCACAAGAACTGAACTACTTGTATACAACGGCTCTTATCATGATACATGCCTTTTATCAAAGAACAACAATAACTTACTTTGACTTCCTTAAAATGCGGAATTCCCTCGCACGAGCACTCCATAGCTCTACAGAACCTCATATAACAGTATATACGGCATAAACAATTATCATCTACTAAACAATAACCAAAAGGGATTAATTGTTATTAACATATCTTATGTAGGAACTTCTCACAAATACTGGCATGACCCTCAGTATCATTTCACATGACTACTGGACTACAATTATACATACGTAAGTTCTTAAAACAAAACTTCCAATTGTAATGAACGATATTAGACAGTCGTGATTAACCTCCTAAAGTTTACTCCACAACAAGATAATTAACTGTTAACTCGTCTGTCGCAAATATATGTAATAAAATAATACTCCTGTTTCATCTCACTTGTCAAGCTATAAGTTGTTAATCGTTGTAATATCATGTCCACAAATGACGTGATCTTACACAAATAGGATAAAATAACACACGTGTTATTTATAGTGTCAAATAGAATTCAATCCTGACCGGGATAAACAAGCTTTGAATTCCTAGCCAAAGATTTGAATAATCTTCTATCAAAAGGTATTTCCTCTAACATATTAAATGAACAAAGCTCTTAGCTTTACAGATAATAAGACAGTTTTGTCAATGTCGTAATGTTTATCCACTCTACACAAAGAATGTTCATAGGGATAAAGACTTCGGTCTTATCAACCGACTAGTATTTCTTAGATCGTCGACAGTTTATGTACAATAATGATATAACAATATCATTCGATGTTTCTTCTGTTCTTGAAGTTATATGTCGTTACATTAAAGTGCTCAAATTAAATTTAATAAGAATTTAATTTGAAGCTATGACACAATGTCAGAATACTTGGTTTAAATGAAATTATTACAAATTAGAGAGTCGAAACGACTAGTCTCCTATGAGGCAATATGATTCCTCAAACAAAATATTTTTAATGTCAGTTCCACAACTGATCCGTAGAATAAAATTGAAAAATAGATGAAATGCAATCATCTTCTAAATAATCTTGCAGCATAAAAATCTTAACACACATCTGAAGTGTAAAATATATAAAAGCACTGAAATACAAGAAGTGTGAAAACATAGAAATATGGAATAAGATCGCCGAAAATATGGAATAAGATTGCTGCTCAGAATGTCACTAAACAAGCTCTATATAACAATTGAGATACACTAATACCTTATTTAGACGAAAACTTGAAGATCAATGTAAGTATTGCCACAATACTTTGGATGTTTCCTCAGTACAAGACACTGATATGGATCTGCATTCGAAACCTCGGATCTGCGACCTCAGAGATAAGACACGTCTCTCTCTGGAATTCACCAACATTCGCCTGGGCTCGAACGACATCCTTCTGGCAAATTCTTCTGGGTTGCTGGGCTACATTTCCCTAGCATCTTGACAAATCTCTTCTGTAAAGTCTCCATTCTCCGTCGTAAATATGTATCAGCTTCATCATTGGAATATAATTATGGAAATATTCATATAAATAGTGAATGAAATGTTTCCATTGCTAATTGATGTTATATTAGTGTTCGTAGACTGACGAAAATGCACAAGATGGACCGTACACTACGTCTGTATTCAAGAATACGTTGTCTAACGAAGCTCCATTGTTGTATCTTAACTCCTGTTATCGAATATGTCTCTGGCGCATGACTATTTAGTTCATCATATCAACAATATTAATTAAGTTGAATGATAATGTTTGAAGAATAATTATAGTCATACTGTTAATGTTAATATGTTGCGCCAATATTAAAAGTCCTCCACCACTGTTCACTTGAACTGCGTTCATCAACTTCACGTTGTAATTTATAATGATATTCAGCTCTGTTTCCAACACATTTGGAAATCTAACTTGGCAGGCTGATATTGTCGAACCGGTGAATATTTAAGCGCTCGACTTTCCCCAATATATAGTAGGCGACCTGTTCTTGATAAATGTTCACTTATTTCACTTCAAATCTCAATTATATAAGAGATATAATCAATACTATGTTCCTCGCAACTTCACGTAGAATGGAAGTGCTGTGATCTCTAATGTTCCACCTAGCTATCCTCGCGTCTCCACAAGTCGACAGTCGTCGCACTCGGACTAAGCTTTGGGATCTCCGTTAACCGAGTAAAATCGCTTCCTCACTCTTCAAAGTCTGCTGGAATAAGAACCTCGATCCGTGGATCTCCCTCTCCAAGTCGTATTTTTGGCGGCCATATCAATCTCCCACCATAATTTTAGCGCGTAGATTACTAATGCTTATTTCTGCGTAGATTAACCGATCTGCGGTTTTTAAAGTATCAGACATAATTTCTCTTAATATTCTCTTCATTACCAAATAAGAAAATCTTCTTCTAAGGGCCTAAATGCATAATTTCATCATGTTGTGTAATTAAAGTTGATCCCGTCTTCAATAAGACCTCTCCTCATTGGCTGTGGACTGGGATCCAATAGCATAATTTATAACAATATTTATAATATTAATTTCCAAACTCGCTGTTGCTATGCTAAGAATAGCCTTCTAGAAGCGTCCATTGTGCAATCTATCACGTGATCGGGCTCTGCCACAGTCTCGAGCTTGTAACTCGACACTCTTGTATCACACTTCCAGAAATTATATTTGCTAGTTAAATTTTATCATAGGGACGGAAAATACTCTCATTTTGTCCCTGAATAATTCAATTTACGGGGGCAGTACCTACTGTAAGGCCACGGCCGCCTCCTTCCCTCTTCCTCGTTTCTCCATCCCCATCTTCCATCCCTTTCCATCCCTCATGAGGCCCCTGTTCGCTTTGCAGGTGAAGCCGCCTGGGCGAAGTGCTGATCACACCTCCCCAGTTGTATCCCTGCCGACCAGATGTTCCAGGCTCCAGGACACTGCCCATAGAGGCGGTAGTGGTGGGTTCCCTCGCTGAGTCCGTGGGAACCACCAACCTAGAGGGTAAATTGACTAAATAAAAAAAATTGAATGGTTTTGTCTTGGTCGATTATTGATATTGTTGTTGCTCCTGATTTGGATTGTTCTTGTTCCTACTCATTCAGTTCCTTCCGTCAGTATCCATCACCATCTCTTAAGACTTAAAGCACAGTGTGCAGTTTAGGCCCTTGAGCGGTACACTATAGGTCCACAGGAACATTCCTCTCAACTGGAAGACAAAGTGGTGCAGCCTGTCACAGAGAAACATGGCGCTGGTAATGAAGGCTAGACTATGGTGTGCCTCTGGCACTTCTAAACACACCGCACTACTCTACTGCATCATTTTCCTCGAGTGGGTGAAGAAGGGAGAGGATAATATCCAGTGTGTTAGGAATTCTATACACCATCCCATATCTGCCAGTGACTCCACTATGCCATACTGAGACCGTTTAGTTGATGTCAACAACCACGATGACTCAACTAACGACACATAAATCGAATAAAAGGGTACCGTGAGGATCAGGTGACCTTCCAAAAAGGCTAAAGCGGCACGAGAGTCCGTAGTCCACGGGGATCGTGGTACATGGTGACGATGGTCATAGACCGCCTAAGGAAAGGTTCACCTTCAAACTAGACTGAGAAAATAAACATCCAGACTCATGTAAAACACCGTGAAAATTTATTAAAATTCACAAGCCCCTAGCCTAGTTCGGAGGGTTATAATCGGCTAGTCCGCAAATTAATAAATAAGCTAAGATAAAGAACAGGTCCCCTACCTGAGAAGTTACTGAAAACCCTCGCGAAAGATCTAACTCACAATAATAAAGCAACAACAGCAACGCTAGGAATATGGCACGACGCAAGTCCCTAGTCCAAGTTACAAGATCAAACTAATATCTGAATTTACATTTAACAGGGTAGCAAAAACAAATCTAGGTTAGGATGGTACCATTTCGACATTTAAATTTAACATTAATTCAACTAGCTAAATCCTATCAATTAACAAAATTTACGGCGATGACGTCCGTAAAAGAAAACAATTACATCCAAAAGCTAAGTGTACAGCCATGAAAAACAAACAATTTAATTATGCTTAATAACTATGTGCTAACACTTGACATCATAAATTAATAACGAAATAGACACAGTAGTTTTATTAAAAATTCCTGCCTACACCTTGGTTTACTCTTTGTAAACCATAGTCATCTAATGTGTATAGTTACGGTGACGAATGCGCAGTTGAGACCACGTCTGACATCGCATGGCCTGAGCTCCACAAGCTACGAACTCTAGGTTCGCACATGCTACAGGTCGCTACAAAAATGTCGACTGTCCCAGTCATTTCCTCACAAGGAAATTATCTTCAACTGCACGGCTATGTCAACAGTTCCAGAATGCAAAGAACAAAGTTAGATAGAAAGAATCGTTAGTTAGGCTTGTTTTACAACAATTATGCATTTTATTATTAGAATGTCGGTTTATAGGTTTATCGTAGGTTTATGGCGAATAATATTGACAATAGCCTGGGCACGGAGTGTCTCCAACTGAGATCATTCTCCACCAAAAAGCCTCGACTCAACAGTCGGAATATAATCAACGAGTATAACAACTCGGACACACAATAACACGGGTTACCAGCGGCGCTAAGCTCGCGTTCAATAACTCTGGGATAGGCCTGTACAACAGTTACCTTCCAGTAACATCTGGTCAACGGGATCATCCCCGGACAAAGCATACAATAACATCCTGCTATAACAGGGTAGACTTCACCATCCTATAGAAAACCTTACATAACTGTACCTGTCATACGACAATACACGCAACAGAGCGCTAAACTAACAAAAACCGATCCATAAAACAAGTGATCAAATACAAGAGTGGAAACTGGTTTCCATAAGCAAAATAGCAATGAAAGGAAAAGCGAATACAAATTGTACTCTGTCCTCGTCTATAGTAGTTTTGTCTCACAATGAAGCAGGCGTGCTCTAGGTCACTGGGTTACATAACCAGTTTATTCAAGGCCGGCGTTTTAATCAATACAAATCCTGCACTTGGCCGGTTCATAAAAACTTTACCATATGTTACGGATCTCTACAGAGTCCGTGTATCAAATGCACGCTATAAATCTGAGTATAGTAATACACTTCCGTCTTTCTACCAAAGACGTCTAAATGAAAGTAAACTTACAATAACTGAAGCTCTTTGCTTTAAAAATTTGCAACTCAGTAGTTGCTAGAACATCAAATAAAAACGTGTCTCACACGACACAAGAAAAATATGATAAATGTGGCACAGATTCACACACTAGATCTGCTTAATGATACGTTGGGAACCGCGTTCGATGCTAGGCAACGAAACATTCCTTCTAGTTGTTAGGTTCAAACATGACCAAGAATAGCTTCTGAGCTTATTCAAAATGAAATATAATGCATTTACAAACTGGTAGTTACTGTCGACTACCTAAATGATACGACCGTTCTAACGACAGTCAGGGGTGTAACAAAGGATGGCTGCGAAGAATGCAGTCAATTAATAACCAAGACATCTGATTGCCATAACTACAGTCAGCAAAGACTTGAAAATTACCCCAAGTAGGGTTGAACAAAATAGCCTCAAAATGACTACGATCAGGTTCAGCAAAAAGGTAGGCATTGACGTTCCACGACGTTCACCAAGCTGCACCAGGGCTGACCAAAATGTCTGACCCCAAAGGTGTCTCACTCTAAACTGAAATAAATGACATCTAACTAATCTAGTTACATCCCTACCTAGAAAAATGGCTGACACTGAGTGTGGTTGATTCACAAACTACATTAAAACTACTACACCACCAGAAACTAGAACAAAGAAGGGGTGTGACAAAAACTCACGAAATGGAGGAGCTCTCACTCAGCTCTCTATTCCACAACAAGGGTTGTACATAAACCTCTCTGGCTCTCTGGATCGGTATCCTCCTCATCAGGATTCCCATCTGGACTCCCCCAAAGACCAGGGTTCGATTTGTCCCTGTCGACATCTTCGTGGATATGCCTGGAAATGGCATTTTGGCTCCTTCCCTCTCGTTCATCGTTCTGGAAGTTCCACCATCATGCTGGTTCCTGTAGAAACGTCACCCCCCCATACTGGGATGGTATTAGCCCATGGTAACTGCTTCAACCATGGTGAATAAAAGTCCAATCACGTGGATAGCGAAATGAGTTGCGTGATTATTCATCCTCTCACTTCCAAAATTATAATGTCCGTCGTGACTATTATGGGCTTCAATTATAAGATACGACACAGCCTTAATCTTGCAGATGTGGATTAGCATGTGAGCTAATACTATTTTATAATGCTGCACGTGCTAGTGACGCTACTTTTGTATCACGCAGCATCCGTGAATTATACGACGTTTCAAAGATGAAATTTCCACTTTGGCAATTTAAATATCTCATACTATTATAATCACACTTATTCAGGATAATTGTAACACTATTACCTGTATATTTCCACTAGGCATCTGCCCTCCACATACGCGTGGGTAATATGTGATGTCACAGCAATGTTGTGCAATACACTATACTTGCCAATAATTATTTCTCAAGCTTCTTATTTAATTCACTGGACTTCATCGACAGTGAATATTAGTATTTGCTTGCTCGATGGCACTTTATAATCACTTTTAACGCTAAACAGCGGATATTCTTCTACGTTTCGTAGGACAAATGTAATTCCACGCCTACACAAGGCGGATTCTCAAGACGCAGTGCTCCGGTACTGGGTGTCTCTAGAAAGTAGGTCGTCAAAACGAAAACGTTGAGCGACTACTTACGTTCCTTTTTGCGTATCTGCAAGGGTATTACCTTACCTAAAGTAAAAATAAACATTCTCCAAAATGTTTTAATAATGCAGCATGACCAAATGGAATATTCTGAGTCTCGTAGGAAAGATAAAAATAATTAATAAGACCTCAGATAATAATTAGCAGTTTACACCAAAGTCAAAAGTGCGATTCACCGCTACTTCAAAGTATCGCGTGATCTCTCAGCTTCACGTGGCTTCCTGGGTGTGTTCAAAAGTACAACATCCCATCATAAATGCTCTGTCATAAAAAAAAATATCACATGAACCATAGCTCAGCGGGTTCATCTGCCTCTCTGTCGTTTCAAATAAAATGTTGGGATAACATTTTTATTTGCTTTGAAATTCATTCAAGAGTGATATTTTTTTAGATTGGCTGCATTAAAGGTTCCAATGCGTTCTCCTGTCCTAATGTCTTCTATCACATAACTTCCATTGTTTAAAGGCTGTCGGATACGACTAGGGCCATAATACAAGGATAGAAATTTCCCATATATGAGGTCTATAGGACTAAAAATTCCGGGTCTCCTTATAAGGATAAGGTCTCCTTCTACTAGTGGTTCTCTAAATCTCTGGCGTCTAGTTCTTCTCAAGCGCTTGGCAGCTTGTCTGTCCATAGTCTCTCTTGCAGCTAAAAGTCTGCTGGCATGTGATGGTTGTAAACAAGGTGGATTTACAATCACACGATCCCATATTCTCAGCGGCATCTGGTTCAAATGCAAGACCATAGGTATTTGACCAGTGCTTTCATGTACTGTTGAATTAATACATTTTGCCATAATAACAAGGACTTCAGTCCATCGCCAGTGTTCTTCTTGACAATATAATCGACAGAATTTTGCGATAATAGACATCACGCATTCTGCTGGGTTGCTCTCTGGATGTCGAATAGATGATAAAACATGACCTATTTCAAGCTCATTCATGGCATTGGCAAATTCTGCTGAGGTGTACTGTGATCCGTGATCAGTCAACAAGAATTGTGGCTTTCCTGCCTCCGGTATCACTTGACGTCTAATCCTCTGAATAATCTGATGTGCAGTAGCTTTTTGAATCGGATGAAGCATCGTATATTTCGTGAACACATCCACCGTTACAACGATGTATCGATTCCCACGACGAGCCTTAGGTATTGGGCCATACAGGTCCTGTGCATACAACTCTCTAGGTTGAGTTGGTAGTATTGGTCTAGGTTGTTCCTTCAGCAAGTGTGACGTGTATTTGTTCCGCTGGCATGCGTCGCAAGCACGTAAACACTGTCTAACGGTGGCTCCTAACCCTTTCCATGTGAAAGACTCCTTGATAGTTGCAATGGTTTTGTCTGTTCCACCATGTCCAATGGATAAATGTACCATAAGAATAACAGATTCTTGGTATCTCCTAGGAATAACTGCACGCAGTTGAGTGTGGTCCTCGTCTACAAACTTGTATAAGACACGATGATAAATCAAATAATCATCTGCAACAGCAGCAATCCTTGCATAATGATCATCCTGTGGATCCATTCTTCGTTCTAGGAAACGGATAATATGTCTGAGTTCCTCCTCACGTCGCTGTCCTTCAGGTAAATGACGAAATCGGCGAAGGTGCTCCTCGCATTCTCCCTCGATGTCTATGGCATTAACAGTAGCTTCAGGATTCCGGCTGAGGATGTCGGCCAACACATTCTCTCTGCCTGGTCGATAAACTATTTCCAAATCGAACTGTTGGAGAAACAGCGTCCAACGTGTGATCCTGTCGCTTGCCAGTCTTGTTCTCAAGATGAAGGTCAACGCATGATGATCGGTTCTCACAATAATCCTGTGACCTAACAGAAGTTTCTGCCAGTATTCAAGTGCGTAAACAATTGCAAGTGCTTCTATCTCGGTCGTGAAGTAGTGAGATTCATGTGCTCTTAAACGTCGGCTTAAGAAAGCGATGTAATGACGTTTCTTCTCATCATCTTCTTGCAGTAAAATGGCTCCTATACCAATGGCAGATGCATCAGTTTCTAGAATAAAGTTCCGAGAGTAATCTGGATATTCTAACTGAATTGAGTCCACAAGCATCTGTTTAGCTCTCCTGAAAGCTATCTCGCATTCATCATTCCAGTTCCACCTGCAGTTCTTTTTCAATAATCCTTGCAGTGGTGCAACAGTTTCGGAATACTTCTCACAATGAGCAGCAAAGAATTGGAGAATTCCTAAGAATTGTCTCACGTGCTTCACACGGGTTGGTGTTGGAAATGCAGCAACAGTTCTAATCTTTGCCGGATTCGGTCTATATCCTTCTCCATTGATTATGTGTCCTACGAATTTCACTTCTTCCTGAAAAAATCGACACTTGTCAAACTTGACCTTAAAATTTGCCTGTCGGAGATTCTCAAAAACAAGGCACAATGTCTTTAAATGCTCTTCTTCTGTTCCCGAAGCTATGATTATGTCATCCACATAACATATTACTTTCTGCTTCACTTCATGAGTCAGCTTGGCATCAAGTGCTCTGATTAATGCGGCTCCGGCATTTTTCAATCCAAATGGTAGTTTTTGGAATACATAAGTAGTCTGATCAAACAAGAATCCAGTATATTTCTGAGTATGCTCAGATAATCTGATATGGTAATAAGACTGAACCAAGTCTAATGATGAAAATGTCCTTTTTCCTTTGAACTTCCTGAGAATGTCCCTAATCTTGGGCGGTCTGTCGTGCTCAGGAGCTAGGCGTTCATTCAAGGCTCTGGCATCAAGACAAAGTCTCAAGCTTCCATCTACCTTAACCACAGGTATTATGGGATTCAAGAAAGGAGTCGGTGATTTCTTGATTGTACCTGCTGCTTCCATCTCATGGATCTTCTTAGCAGCTTCTTCGAGATGTTTCTCGGCAATCGGATAGATCCTTTTCTGGAATGGGGAATCGTCCAGTAATACAAGATCATACTCGTAGTCTAATATCTCACCAGGTGTGGTGTCGAATATATCTCTGTATTCGTTCAGTATTGCCTCAAGATCCTCATGTGTGGGTGCTGATAACGATTCTGCCTCTTCGTCGGCATCTAGTGTCGCCTCAATTTCCTTGCCCTTTAATGCTTCGACTACGTCTACTTCGGATAGGAATTCCGGTTCTTCTTCAATTAGGCTCATCTGAATGGGTTCGTTCGGCTTAAACTCTACCGTATTCCGTCCCATGTCAATGATTCCATCATATTTTCTAATGAAGTCTGCGCCTAAAATGGCGTCATGATGCAGGCCCTTCATTACGAGAAATTCGTGCAAGTACACGTGGCTCGAAATCTTCACAGTACACAAAATCTGGATTTTGCACGCTACAACGCGGTCAGGTATGACACCTCTGACTCTTATAGCTGAAATGGGCAACTCCGTCACCTCAGAGTTTGCTCTAAGTCTGGCATGGCAATCGGCGGAAATTACACTAATCATCGCTCCAGTATCGACGAGTATGACTACACTGACTTCATTCAAGGTGGCTACAATCTTGGGTAGACGTGTTAATTCATAATTGTGGTTCGTCGTTCGTCGTTCGTCCAACAAGTCTTCTTGGATTGGCTCCCAGAGTAATATAGAGGCAGTTACTCGGTGCTCAACCAAACAAGAATCTATTGATTTTTCGGAGTTTTTTTTTCTGTCATGGCGAGAAGTACTGGGCTGGTTCTGCTCCGTCTCCTGCGCCGAATGTCTATTTTCCCTCGAAGTAGGGTTCCGTTCTCCCTCTTCTTGGATCTGCAATTCTCTCAATTGTTGGAGGCACTCACGGCTCTCCCGCGCTCTTCCTTTCCAATCCCTGTCTGGCTGGTATCTAGGGTCTCGATTTCTGTCGTAACCCCCACTATATCGATAGTCTCTACGGATACGTCCGTGTTGCTGATTTCTTCCTTCATTCCCTCGGCGGTTGTTTTCATGACGTCGGTTGTCGTCCGTCCTTCGGTCGAATCGCCGGTCCCAATGACTTCGCCGGTCATCATGTTGATTTCGAGTATACGGAGTGTTGTTCCATTCTCTCCTGTTATAACTGTAATTGTTATCACGTCGCCCAGAATCCTCTGTGGTTTGTGTTTGTTGTGGCGTCTGGCTCACTTTATCAACAGTCGTCAGATTCATATGTCTATCCTCGCGCCTATCAGCCTTCTGCTGACGGTGTGTAGGAAACTGTTCTGTGTTAGCGTCCAACCTTCGCAGTATCTGGTCACACTGCTGGAAAGTGGATGCCCCTGCAGCGATTAACACACGTTGTACATCCGCAGGGTACTGCCAAACAATTGTGTTCACCAAATCTTGTTCGGACAACGGAGGCTGAAGACAACGGAGCTTCGCGAGCTGTATTGCGAAGTAATTCGCATAACGAGTTGGTGTATTGGAACTGTACCTTCGAGTGTACATCTCAGCTCGGATGCTCTGCTGGATGTCGCTCGACCAATATGTTCTTAATAACGCTTCCTTAAAGTCTTGGTAGCCTGTGAATGAGTATCGGAATGCTCTGAACCAGGTACCGGCTTGTCCCTCAAGCAGTCGCTCTATAACTCTTAATTCCCTCTCTGGAGTTACCATAGTATCACGTAAGTAGCTTTCGACATTTGCTAGGAATTCCACTGGAGTAACACCGCTCCCAGTTCCCGAGAAGCGAGCTGGTTGCTCCTCTCTTGAACGAATTATGGTGACATTTCCCTGCGTATTCGCGGGTCTGAAAGTATTTTGCATGTAACTCTGCGTAGGAGTGTTAGTCTCATGACTAATTCGATTAGATGCTGGTTGAAACGGGTGAGCGTTAAAGTTCAAGGTCTGACCTTGCGCTAAATTAGTGAATTGTGACGGTTGCGGTTCCATAGGCGCGCTGGGTTGGAAATGGGTAGGCATCATTCCTCCTGATTGAGATATAGGCGTTTCCTGAGATTCTCCCATCTGTGGGTGTACGTGTCTCTCTCTTGGAGTCGTCTCGAGTCTGTCCAGGCGTCTTTCTATTACTTCAAGACCTGGGATGGTTCTGGCTGCGACTTTGTTGCCTAAGTCGTTCAATTGCAGCTCGATCCTGTCAACCTTTCCCTTGAGATTTGAGTCTACCTCGCGTATGGCCGTCCTAAGGTTATAACTGAGGTCTAACCTCTCGGTCACCGCGACTTCCTCAAATCTCTTTTGTAAGGAATCGATATCTCCTTCAACTCTGGACATATTTTCTTGGATTTTACCCACATCGTCTCTAACCTCGGCTACCTTAGCCTCGACTGTAGCTTCGTGTTCGTTGAGGTCACCTCTCAATAACATGAGGTCAATTTTGTGTTCCTCATGATGAACATCAACTGTCTCACGTAGACTGGCTACGGTTTCCGTCAATTCAGAAATGTTTCTCCTGTTGGTGTTAAGTTCCTCTTTAATCTCCATCATGCCATCAACGATAGTCTTCACGTTGTTATTAACGGCATTGGCAGCTCCTCTCATCAAGATTAAACCAACGTTCATGGTTGCCATGTCCTTCTTCACATTTCCGATAAATCCCTCGACGTGATCTAGTCGAGTCCCGAATTCTTCCCTGGTATGTTCCAGATCTGCTCTCATGTCTATCTGGACTTTATTCAAGGTTGTCTGAATTTGAGCTGTGTGCTCCTCCAATCGGTTTTGCACCTCCTCCCTAGCTCTATTCATCTGGTCGGTTAAGCAATCTACGCGCTGGTTAGCCTCCTGATGGTGTCGTATGACATCAACCCTAACAGCTGCTAAACCTGTCGTCAGATCATTTCTCGCTTTGATCCTATATGTGTCCATGTCTGCCCTGACTTGAGTTAAATCAGCCCTAACATTATTTACAGAGTGAGTGTTAATCTCCAAGTCCTGTCTTACATTGTTTATAGACTGAGTGTTAATCTCTAAGTCCTGTCTTACATTGTTCATAGACTGAGTGTTAATCTCTAAGTCCTGTCTAACCTGGTCTACATGACCACTGACATTGTTGACTTCCTGTCTAACCTGGTCCACATGACCACTGACATTGTTGACTTCCTGTCTAACCTGGTCCACATGACCACTGACAGTATTGACAGCCTGAGTATTTTGACCTAAGTCAGCAGTAATCTGTTGAAGATTGGCATTCACACCTGCCATCATCTCTCCAAACACACGACGAATAGTTTCCTCATCCATAGATAAGAAATATATGAGAAAGTGAGGGATCAATTTCTACTGGAACTTACAGCTATGATTAGTTACTTGGTGGTATAAAGCTTGCTTCATTTATATAAATATCACGAGTACAGCTGGAGTATGCAAACTAAGTGCTTCTACATTTACAAAGACAACGGTGAGCAAAGCAAAGTATTACATTTACTTAGGATGAGGCATCATCAAAGAAAATCCTATCCTTCATTTATTCAACACTAAAGCCTCACCCCATGGACTTCTATCAAACATGAATGCCATGCGGTCAATTGATCTGCAGTACGACTTTCTAAGTTCGTCCCAGTCCTGTCAATTTACCATTAATCAACATTAGGATCCTCAAAAAAAAAAAAAATAACATGGTACTGAAGGTCACCACGTTAACGTCGGCACATGAGTTGGGCGCCATTTTATGAGACCGTTTAGTTGATGTCAACAACCACGATGACTCAACTAACGACACATAAATCGAATAAAAGGGTACCGTGAGGATCAGGTGACCTTCCAAAAAGGCTAAAGCGGCACGAGAGTCCGTAGTCCACGGGGATCGCGGTACATGGTGACGATGGTCATAGACCGCCTAAGGAAAGGTTCACCTTAAAACTAGACTGAGAAAATAAACATCCAGACTCATGTAAAACACCGTGAAAATTTATTAAAATTCACAAGCCCCTAGCCTAGTTCGGAGGGTTATAATCGGCTAGTCCGCAAATTAATAAATAAGCTAAGATAAAGAACAGGTCCCCTACCTGAGAAGTTACTGAAAACCCTCGCGAAAGATCTAACTCACAATGATAAAGCAACAACAGCAACGCTAGGAATATGGCACGACGCAAGTCCCTAGTCCAAGTTACAAGATCAAGCTAATATCTGAATTTACATTTAACAGGGTAGCAAAAACAAATCTAGGTTAGGATGGTACCATTTCGACATTTAAATTTAACATTAATTCAACTAGCTAAATCCTATCAATTAACAAAATTTACGGTGATGACGTCCGTAAAAGAAAACAATTACATTCAAAAGCTAAGTGTACAGCCATGAAAAACAAACAATTTAATTATGCTTAATAACTATGTGCTAACACTTGACATCATAAATTAATAACGAAATAGACACAGTAGTTTTATTAAAAATTCCTGCCTACACCTTGGTTTACTCTTTGTAAACCATAGTCATCTAATGTGTATAGTTACGGTGACGAATGCGCAGTTGAGACCACGTCTGACATCGCATGGCCTGAGCTCCACAAGCTACGAACTCTAGGTTCGCACATGCTACAGGTCGCTACAAAAATGTCGACTGTCCCAGTCATTTCCTCACAAGGAAATTATCTTCAACTGCACGGCTATGTCAACAGTTCCAGAATGCAAAGAACAAAGTTAGATAGAAAGAATCGTTAGTTAGGCTTGTTTTACAACAATTATGCATTTTATTATTAGAATGTCGGTTTATAGGTTTATCGTAGGTTTATGGCGAATAATATTGACAATAGCCTGGGCACGGAGTGTCTCCAACTGAGATCATTCTCCACCAAAAAGCCTCGACTCAACAGTCGGAATATAATCAACGAGTATAACAACTCGGACACACAATAACACGGGTTACCAGCGGCGCTAAGCTCGCGTTCAATAACTCTGGGATAGGCCTGTACAACAGTTACCTTCCAGTAACATCTGGTCAACGGGATCATCCCCGGACAAAGCATACAATAACATCCTGCTATAACAGGGTAGACTTCACCATCCTATAGAAAACCTTACATAACTGTACCTGTCATACGACAATACACGCAACAGAGCGCTAAACTAACAAAAACCGATCCATAAAACAAGTGATCAAATACAAGAGTGGAAACTGGTTTCCATAAGCAAAATAGCAATGAAAGGAAAAGCGAATACAAATTGTACTCTGTCCTCGTCTATAGTAGTTTTGTCTCACAATGAAGCAGGCGTGCTCTAGGTCACTGGGTTACATAACCAGTTTATTCATGGCCGGCGTTTTAATCAATACAAAACCTGCACTTGGCCGGTTCATTAAAACTTTACCATATGTTACGGATCTCTACAGAGTCCGTGTATCAAATGCACGCTATAAATCTGAGTATAGTAATACACTTCCGTCTTTCTACCAAAGACGTCTAAATGAAAGTAAACTTACAATAACTGAAGCTCTTTGCTTTAAAAATTTGCAACTCAGTAGTTGCTAGAACATCAAATAAAAACGTGTCTCACACGACACAAGAAAAATATGATAAATGTGGCACAGATTCACACACTAGATCTGCTTAATGATACGTTGGGAACCGCGTTCGATGCTAGGCAACGAAACATTCCTTCTAGTTGTTAGGTTCAAACATGACCAAGAATAGCTTCTGAGCTTATTCAAAATGAAATATAATGCATTTACAAACTGGTAGTTACTGTCGACTACCTAAATGATACGACCGTTCTAACGACAGTCAGGGGTGTAACAAAGCATGGCTGCGAAGAATGCAGTCAATTAATAACCAAGACATCTGATTGCCATAACTACAGTCAGCAAAGACTTGAAAATTACCCCAAGTAGGGTTGAACAAAATAGCCTCAAAATGACTACGATCAGGTTCAGCAAAAAGGTAGGCATTGACGTTCCACGACGTTCACCAAGCTGCACCAGGGCTGACCAAAATGTCTGACCCCAAAGGTGTCTCACTCTAAACTGAAATAAATGACATCTAACTAATCTAGTTACATCCCTACCTAGAAAAATGGCTGACACTGAGTGTGGTTGATTCACAAACTACATTAAAACTACTACACCACCAGAAACTAGAACAAAGAAGGGGTGTGACAAAAACTCACGAAATGGAGGAGCTCTCACTCAGCTCTCTATTCCACAACAAGGGTTGTACATAAACCTCTCTGGCTCTCTGGATCGGTATCCTCCTCATCAGGATTCCCATCTGGACTCCCCCAAAGACCAGGGTTCGATTTGTCCCTGTCGACATCTTCGTGGATATGCCTGGAAATGGCATTTTGGCTCCTTCCCTCTCGTTCATCGTTCTGGAAGTTCCACCATCATGCTGGTTCCTGTAGAAACGTCACCCCCCATACTGGGATGGTATTAGCCCATGGTAACTGCTTCAACCATGGTGAATAAAAGTCCAATCACGTGGATAGCGAAATAAGTTGCGTGATTATTCATCCTCTCACTTCCAAAATTATAATGTCCG
Organism: Meconema thalassinum; assembly: GCA_946902985.2. NCBI lineage: Eukaryota > Metazoa > Arthropoda > Insecta > Orthoptera > Tettigoniidae > Meconema > Meconema thalassinum. Next base: position 571,660,520 of record OX336391.1, read on the forward strand.
TCGTGACTATTATGGGCTTCAATTATAAGATACAACACAGCCTTAATCTTGCAGATGTGGATTAGCATGTGAGCTAATACTATTTTATAATGCTGCACGTGCTAGTGACGCTACTTTTGTATCACGCAGCATCCGTGAATTATACGACGTTTCAAAGATGAAATTTCCACTTTGGCAATTTAAATATCTCATACTATTATAATCACACTTATTCAGGATAATTGTAACACTATTGCCTGTATATTTCCACTAGGCATCTGCCCTCCACATACGCGTGGGTAATATGTGATGTCACAGCAATGTTGTGCAATACACTATACTTGCCAATAATTATTTCCCAAGCTTCTTATTTAATTCACTGGACTTCATCGACAGTGAATATTAGTATTTGCTTGCTCGATGGCACTTTATAATCACTTTTAACGCTAAACAGCGGATATTCTTCTACGTTTCGTAGGACAAATGTAATTCCACGCCTACACAAGGCGGATTCTCAAGACGCAGTGCTCCGGTACTGGGTGTCTCTAGAAAGTAGGTCGTCAAAACGAAAACGTTGAGCGACTACTTACGTTCCTTTTTGCGTATCTGCAAGGGTATTACCTTACCTAAAGTAAAAATAAACATTCTCCAAAATGGTTTAATAATGCAGCATGACCAAATGGAATATTCTGAGTCTCGTAGGAAAGATAAAAATAATTAATAAGACCTCAGATAATAATTAGCAGTTTACACCAAAGTCAAAAGTGCGATTCACCGCTACTTCAAAGTATCGCGTGATCTCTCAGCTTCACGTGGCTTCCTGGGTGTGTTCAAAAGTACAACATCCCATCATAAATGCTCTGTCATAAAAAAAAAAAATATATATATCACATGAACCATAGCTCAGCGGGTTCAATACTAAGTTCAATATTGCCCGCTATTAGGTAAATATTTAAGGCAAAACTGTACCAAAGCAGCGATTATCGAAATATTGATCGATAAAGAATTTCCTATGGATACGAAGCCTTTGAGTTATTGTTTTATATTTAGTACACAGGTTCAAGAAATAATCAAACATCATGTAACAAGAGCGCCTTAGTCACACAAGAATCGATTACATTTAATTATAAATATAACTATCTATATGAAATTAATAATACTATCGATAAATTCCCGAACTGACGATTAACGATTCACATGACAATATATCCTGAGGAAAAACAAAACAAAAAAACAAAAACGTTACGAGCCTTACTGTAGTCGCATATGATGAGTAACATCTGACATAGAAGAAACCTCACGTGAAATTGTTGATACACCGGTATTTTATAATAATATTGGCACAAATAATAATCTATTGTAAAAGGGAGTGTTATAAACATATTGTAGTTTATAATACGGAACTCATGTTATTAGATGATTTGTAACTTCCATCAGCACAAGCCTAAATAAATAATACGATATGGATCAACTAGATTAATAGACGCGACACTGCTCATAACCTGAATTCCTTATAAATAGGCCAACTTGCGAGTAAATGCAATGTGCACAGCAGTGGATCATGAAAGGCTTGCCCATTTCCCGGACCTCTTGATTCACAGACCAACACGTAATTTCATATGGATTCTGTTAAAATGAGTCATATTGATATGATAAATATCGTTTAAAATGATAATCTGGTAGCAAAAATATCTATCCCGTACGGGATTCGAAACCGTGATCAACAGATTCACAGTCAGAGGCGCTAACACCACGGCTATTTCGACTCTGCAAATATTAGGTACAAGATGGTGACTTATTTCCACGTTCCAATAATACTGCATTACGGAATTAAGTTTCATTTATATTTTGCTTGTTTCGATAATGTTCCTGCGTGAAATTGAAATGCCTTATGAATAGGCCCTCTTGTGAGTAAGGAGACTGTATTCATCAATAGTTCATGAAGGCTTGCCTAATTCCCGTATAAACATGTGCTTCAATCAGTTGACACCAGAGTTCGCATGAGCGTTTACCGTCAGAATGTCAGTGAGCAAAGTTACTCGGGAAGTGGATGCCGATCACTTTTATCCAGAGATTGAAAAACAGAATCTTAATAAATCATAATTGTTTTCAGCAAATATGATATATTGAATATTTTTACACCAAAGAACGACAACTTTAAGATGATTTATTGTATGAATATTTGTAATTGCGCTTCAAAACCTTGAAGTAATCCGTATGTCATATACATTCCACATGGCCGAGAGTACGTCATGGTATCAATTTTCGACACCGCGCGCTCATTGTTTCCTCTTAGCACTGCCAGCTTGATCGATCGATCCAGCTGGCAGTGCGTCTAACACACTTCCGTCCGATCCACCAAGGCCAGCTGGATCGTCCGATGCACTTCCGTCCCATTTTTCAAAATCACTTCCACAAAAATATCCAGCAACCGAGTGGAAAGATGTTACACATCAAAAATCATACTGTATCTCACAAACTATATGTTGCAGAGATATAAAACTTTGAAGGATTATTAAACACAGTTCACTCATTATTATGCACAAAACGCGTTTTATAATATGCCTGCAGCCATGCATTATTATACCACCAAGCATACTTCCTATTTAAGAGAATATTTTCAGCTGTTTTTTGTACAGTTGGATAGCGTCTACATGATAAGTACTGGTTCCCTACAATGTAAAATATTTGCATGATTGTTCCTTTGAGTTGTTCGTAACATTCACGGCTACAACATACACCAAAATAATTGATACACATATTCGGGATTTTATTTTTCATATTCTTACTCTAAATGCATATTTTTTATTTTTTGGGGGGTAAAAAATATTCACTTCAATAGGAAGTATGCTTGATACACAAACTATTTTGGTGTATGTTGTTCATATTGGTATAATACACAATCATGCAAAATTTCATTGAGATATCTTGAATACGATTATTTGAGTTATCATATAAACGCTGTAGGAAAATAAAGTTTTCGGGAAACGAGCTTCATACTTACCTAAGGGTAGAATTACGGAGACAACTTAAGCGACAGCAACTAACATATCTTTGGAAGTATAGAAGATATTTTCATTTCGTTTTCACCAAATGAAAGATAAAAGATTAGTCATCTAAATAATTTATTTAAAATGACTCTGACAGGTGTATCTCCCCCTTTAATTAAATTAAATTATATTAAATTAATTAAGACAAATTAATTAAATGGCTTTTACCTAGATCTTCATAAAGAATAACTCATCTTAAACTAGCAGTGTCTTGTGATTCTTGATCAGATATATCAAGGTCGAACTGCATAGGTCGGAAGTAATTTTCGAAATTTGGTTTTTGCGTCCGATAGAGCTCTCCAATATTCACAATTTGAAACCTTAGCGGGCCCTTTAGCCCTTCAACTTTTGGTGCAATTGAGGAAATTGCTTAATTTTACGTTTTGCTTTTTTGTCTGCTAAGAAATGTTTTCAACTTTAACAAGTAGTTCCGTGAAGAACTAAATAGCCTATCTTCATCAACCTCCTTATGTTAATTGCCTTTATCAACCTACAATATTTCAGTTTTAATGCTGTAATAGATTCGTAGATAGCCTCCGTGGCTTAGGCGGCAGCACGCCGGCCTCTGACCGCTGGGTCCGTGGTTCAAATCCCGGTCACTCCATGTGAGATCTGTACTGGACAGAACGGTGGCAGACAGGTTTTTCTCCGGGTACTCCGGTTTTCCCTGTCAAAATTTCTTTCCAGCAACACTCTCCACTATCATTTCATTTCATCTGTCATTCATTTAATCATTGCCCCAGAGGAGTGCGTCAGGCCTCGGCAGCCGGCACAGTCCATATCTTCGCCGCTAGATGGGGGCTTCATTCATTCCATTCCTGAACCGGTCGGAGACTGGAAGCAGGCTGTGGATTTTCATTTTTCAATAGATTCGTAGATATTGAGAACCATCTAAATATTTCGGATGGTCGCCATGTTGGATTGTTATAGGCCTATGTGTAGGCCATTCAGTTATGCACACTTAAATGAAAATTATTTCGTAGGTTAATTATTTAAACTTTCACTTCGATCGCATACTTAGGACACAGGAAATTAAAACTTGATTTTAATATCTCGCTCAGCCGCCATCTTGAGGTTATGTAAAAAATTGAACTAAATTAGATGCCAGTGCATTACAATGTGTATAAACATTTACTGTACCATATTTCACTGCGCTCAGATGGTAAAAACGCAAGAATTGTCATTTAAGATGTTTCACCTTCGCTTGGTCGCCATGTACGTTTTGTACTCTACAGGTTTTTGAAAGTCTCATAGCAGAACTTCTAGTAGTACCCTCTATCAGCGTACAAACTTTTAGGGTCATATCAGTAACAGTTTCGGAGTTATAGAATGCCGGTGAAATATTTCGCACAACCGCCATCATCAGGTTATGTAAACCATTCAACTAAATTAAATGCCAGTGCATTAAAATATGTATAAACATTTGCTGTACCAAGTTTCATTGCGTTTGGAAGGTCAAATCGTGAGAAAAGTCTATTTAAGAGTTTCAAATTCGCCTGGTCACCATGTTCGTTTTGTAGTTAACAGGTTTTTGAAATCTCATAGGTAGACTTATAGTAGTACCCTTTAGAACCGTACAAAATTTCATGGTGAAATCGGTAATAGTTTCGGAGATACAGAATCCTGGTTAAATATTTCGGACAGCCGCCATCTTGAGGTTATGTAAACAATTGAACTAAATTAGATGCCAGTACATTACAATGTGTAAAAGAAATTGCTGTAACATGGTTAAATCGCAAGAAAACTCTGTTTATAGGTTTCAACTTCGCTTGGCTGCCATGTTCGTTTTGTAGTTAACAGGTTTTTGAAAGTCTCCCGTTCAAAATTTCATAGTGATATCAGTAATAGTTTCAGAGACATGGAATGCCGGTGAAATATTTCGCACAGTCGCCATGTTGGATTTGTGAGAATTAATACAATTTGAAGGGCACGGTCGGTGTTGGCCGAAGTGGTGCTATGACCTTGCCGAGTTTCATTGAAATAGCTCCAATCGTTTAGAAGTTATTACGGGGGGGGCAAACAAACAAACAAACAAACAAACAAACAAACAAACACACACACACACATACGCACACACACGCGGACGAAAGGTGTTCTCATAAGCCTATTTTTTTCATAAATGGAAATAGGCTGAAAAATTGGACGTGATGAAATGGAACTACATAGGGGCAGATGGCCTCGTAGTTCCGACCCTTGAAACAACAATAACGAACTAACTACTTATAGGGGGAACTGAAAAATATAATCAGTTTCTCTGTAGTAAATGGTTGCATATCTGTATAGTTTGCACACCCCTGTAGCCTACCACTTTAAATTCATAACTGCTCCTCTGCAAATCCGAGGGAAAGGGGGAGTAGCTAGTTGTGAAGATGAAACGATGTCTAGATTTCAGGAGATTAAAAGGCGAGTGTTATGATGGAGTTGCTATTTTATTCCTACCTCCTCTGAACCTATCCACGTCTACATTATTTATCAAAGGAGACAGAAATCTGTCTTGAGATCGTGAGGTGCAGATTTTAATTCACATCTCCTTGACGTGTTCCATAGCAATTATATGGCCACGAAGTTAAATACCACAGCTATTCTGAATATTTTACTCGGAAGCTCGTTAATTTCTTCCCCGCCTGTCTGTCAGAAATAATTTGCGGCAACTCGAAATAAGAAGAGCAGAGAGCGTTGTTTGGCCGCTGCAGAATGCTGAGTGCCAGATCCAGCAGCAAAGAAGCAAAAAGCACGTTTTATATTCTTCATTTAGACTGAAATGCTCACTGCTTAATCTTTCCATCTGATGTTTAAAATCTCCACTTTGGCATCATAATTATTTTCATCTTCCTTCTCTCCTCGTATTATATTTCCCTTACATGTTTCTGCTCCCGGTAGCACAGATGAATGTGTAAAATTATAGTGGAATGTGAAGCGGCAGATTGACAGCGGCCATCCTGCGTGTAGTACTTTATTTCCAGCCCAGAGGAGTCTAACCAAATCCTAGTTAATGTTGTTTGAGTGTTCATGTTTTTTGACTGGTTTGATGCAGCGCTCCATGCCAGCTGTCCTGAGCTAATCGATTCATCTCTACATAGCTTCCACACCCTACATCCGAGGCAATCTGTTTAACATATTCTAACCTTGGTTTACCCCCACAGTTCTTATCCTCAACCCTTCCTTCCATAACTAACTTTGCTATTCCTCGTGTCTTAGTATGTATCCTACCTACCCACCTCTTCTCTTCATTAGTAGTCACCAGAAACATCACTCCTCGTTCCAATACCTCTACATTAGTTGCTCTATCTACCAATCTGATCTTTATCATTATCCTGTAACACCACATTTCACTTCCATATAGCGCCACGTTACAGACAAAGGCTTTCAAACATGACTTCTTAATACTAAAACCTATAGTTGATGGCAACATAGCCTGTATATTTTATGTGGAAATGCTTTCTTTACATGAGCCTACCTTTTTAGCCTATTTTCAATTTTGAAAAAATAGGCTTATGAGATCACCTTTTGTCCGTGTGTGTGTGCGTGTGTGTGTGTGTGTGTGTGTGTGTGAGGTGTGTGTGTGTGTGTCCCTAATAAAATCGAAAGGGCTTGAGCGATTTCAATGAAACTCGGTAAATTCATAGCACTATTCCCGGCGACCTCGACCGTGCCCTTCAAATTTTGTTACGTCTCACCAATCCAACATGGCGGCTGTGCGAAATATTTCACTAGCATTCAATATCTCCAAAACTATTACCGATATCGCCCTGAAATTGTGTACGGTGACCAAGGGCACTACTGAAAGTTCACCTATGAGACTTTCAAAAACCTGGTGACTAAAAAGCCAACATGGCAGTCAAGCGAATTTGAGACATTTAAATAGACTTTTCTCGCGATTTAACTATCCAAATGTAATGAAACTTGGTACAGAAAATGTTTATACGCATTGTAATGCACTGGAGTATAATTTCGTTCAATTGTTTACATAACCTCAAAATGGCGGCTGTGCGAAATATTTCACTGACATTCTATATCTCCGAAACTATTACAGATATCACCCTGCAATTTTGTACGGTGATAAAGGGTACTGATACAAGTTTACCTATGTATATTTCAAAAACCTGTAAAGTATAACACGAACATGGCGACCAAGCGAATTTGAAATATTTTAATAGACTTTTCTCGTGATTTAACTCTCTGAGCGCAGTGAAATGTGGTACAGTAAATGATTTTGCAGATTGTAATGCACTGCCATATAATTTAATTCAATTGATTACATAAACTCAAGATGGCGGCTGTGCGAAATTTTAAAATTAAGTTTTTATTTCTTGTGTCGTAATCATTTGATCGAAGTGAAAGTTTGAATAATGAACCTAGGCAATAATTGTCCTTGAATGGTACATAACTATATGGCCTATACATATAACAGTCCTAAATTGCGAGCTTCCGAAATATTTAGACGGTTCTCAATATCTATGAATCTTTTACAGCACCAAACTGATTTTTTTATGTTCATAGAGACTATGAACATATGTTCACTTATAGGACTTTCAGTAACCTGGGGAGCACAAATCCAACATGGCGGCGACGCGAAGTATAAATATTTAAATGGACGTTTCTCGCGAATTAACTATCCGAGTGCCGTGAAACGTTGCACGTTAAATGCTTATACAAATGTTGATCCACTGGCATCTAATTTATTTCAATTGTTTGCATAATCACAAGATGGCTGCTGTGCGTAATTTTAAAATCTCGTTTTTACTTCTTGTGTTATAATCATGCGATTGAAGTTTGAATACCACACGTACACAATAATCTTAATGTAATAGTACAAAAATAAAAATCCAACCTGGCGACCATCTGAAATATTTAGACGGTTCTCAATATCTACGAATCTGTTACAGTAATTGAACTGAAATTTTGTATGTTGATAGTGGCAATTAACATGAGCAGGATATATGAAAATAGGCTGTATAGTTCTTCACGGAACTACTTGTTTTTTTTTTCGTGTTTGCTTAGCAGTATCCTTGGCTTAGGCGGCAGCACGCCGGCCTCTCACCGCTGGGTTCGTGGTTCAAATCCCGGTCACTCCATGTGAGATTTGTGTTGGACAAAGCGGGGGCAGGCAGGTTTTTCTCCGAGTACTCCGGTTTTCCCTGTCACAAATTCCATTCCAGCAACACTCCCCACTGTCATTTCATCTGTCATTCATTTAATCATTACTGCTAGATGGGGGCTTCGTTCATTCCATTCCCTGACCCGGTCGGTCGACTGAAAGCAGGTTGTGGATTTTTATTTTCATTTTCATCGTGTTTGCTTCGTCCATTACTGGTTATTTTGCTTCCTTACTAGCCGAAGTCTCCTACTTTCTTTAGCATTCCACCTAGGAGGAATGACATCTGGCTTTGAATCCCTGGTCAACACCTAACACAATCAGGTTGGCTAATTAATTAATTATTTCTTTCTTTCTTTCTTAGTCGTTTACCCTCCAGGTTGGTGGAACCCACGGACTCAGCGAGGGAACTCACCACTACCGCCTCTACGAGCAGTGTCCTAGAGCTGGGAACATCTAATCGGAGGGGATACAACTGGTGAAATGTGATTGGCACCTCGCCCAGGCGGCCTCACCTGCAAAGTGAACAGGGGCCTCATGAGGGAAGGTAATGGAAGGTCAGGATGGATAGGCTAGGAAGAGGGAAGGAGGCGGCCGTGGCCTTGAAGAAGGTACCATCCCGGCATTTGCCCGAAGACGAAGTGGGAAACCACTGAAAACCACTTCGAGGATGGCTGAGGTGGGAATCGAACCCCCTCTACTCATTTGGAACACCCGAGGCTGAGTAGACCCCGTTCCAGTCCTCGTACCACTTTTCAAATTTCGTGGCAGAGCCGGGAATCGAACCCAGGACCTCCGGGGCGGCAGCTAACCGTGCTGACCGCTACGCTACGGAGGCGACAATTAATTATTTAAAGGATTAATTAATGTATTCTCTTATCGTTGCGGCCTACTAAGAACACCGTCATTTTAACTGTTTCCTTTTAGCGTTACAATTAGCCCAGTATTCCTACATTGGAAGACGGTGTTGTACCTTTCTCTCGTTTGCCCACGGCTTTCCAGTTTTCAGCGTCGGCTTTGGCTGGAAACTCTGATGTTCGAAGAGTTTTCTCTTGAGCTGGTCCCGCACGCTCCTGGATATCTTCACGTGAGGTCCTAATCTCGTGCAGATCGTTTTGTATCTCACTGAACCAGGCTCCCTGTGCCTTTTTCTCTTGGAGAAAAGTGAAAATGCGATAGATTAATCGTGTTGACGTCATTCTGGTCACGTGCCCATAAAACGTAATCCATCTTTTCCGTATTGCGTCATTTTTCTATTAGCCTACTTTCGATTTTTGCAAAAAATGAAAGTAGACTTATGAGATCACTACAGGGCGAAAAAATGTGTGTCTGTCTGTGTGTGTGTATGTGTGTGTGTGTGAGTCTGTGTGTGTGTGTGTGTGTGTGTGTGAGTGTGTACTCTGAATGTCTGTCCCCCCCTATCAATTCGAACACGGTGAGCGCAAATTGAACGAAATTTGGTACAAAGGGAGCACTAGCAAAGGACACCTCAGTGTCATGTTTTATATCGCCGCCATCTTGACGGAAACGTAATGGCGGCCACACAAATGTTCAAAGCTTAAATCAAATTACGACTAACCTAATCATCCGATCTCTACCAAATTTTGCAACAACATACCTTTATGGGGGCAGCATTCTTTGACCAAACTAATAGGTCATCAGCCTAATAGTTAGCGGATGGCGGCCATCTTTGTGTGAAAATCGATTGCCCCTATTAATTCGAACACGGTAAAACCGAATGGAACGAAATTTTGTACAGAGGTAGTACTAGCAAAGGGCACTCCAGTGTCATGTTTTATATCGCCGCCGTCTTGACGGAAACGTAATGGCGGCCACACAAATGTTCAATGCTTAAATCAAATTACGACTAACCTAATCATCCGATCTCTACCAAATTTTGCAACAACATACCTTTATGGAGGGAGCATCCTTTGACAAATCTAATAGGTCATTAGCCTAATAGTTTGCGGATGGCGGCCATCTTTGTGTCAAAATCGATTACCCCTATAAATTCGAACACGGTGAAACCGAATGGAATGAAATTTGGTACAGAGGTAGCACTATCAAAGGGCACCCTAGTGTCATGTTTTATATCGCCGCCATATTGACGGAAATGTAATGGCGGCCACCCAAATGTTCAAAGCTTAAATCAAATTACGACTAACCTAATCATCCGATCTCTACCAAATTTTGCAACAAAATACCTTTATGAAGGGAGCATCCTTTGACAAATCTAATAGGTCATTAGCCGAATAGTTTGCGGATGGCGGCCATCTTTGTGTGAAAATCGAATCCCCCTATTAATTCGAACACGGTGAAACCGAATGGAACGAAATTTGGTACAGAGGTAGCACTAGAAAAGGCCACCTCGGTGTCATGTTTTATATCACCGCCATCTTGACGGAAACGTAATCGCGGCCACCCAAATGTTAAAGGCTAAAATGTAATTACGACCAACCTAATAATCTAGTCTCTACCAAATTTTGCAACAACAACTCTTTATGTGGGAAGCATATTCTGACCAAACTGCTAGATCATCAGCCCAATAGTTTGCAGATGGTGGCCAAGTATGTGTGCATATCGATTCCACCTATCAATTCAAACACGGTGAAACCGAATTGAACGAAATTTGGTACAGAGGTAGCACTAGCAAAAGTCACCTCAGTGTCATGTTTTATATCGCCGCCATCTTGACGGAAACGGAATGACGGCCACCCAAATGTTAAAAGCTTAAATAAATTTTCGACCATCCTAATAATTTGATCTCTACCGGATTTTTCAACAACACGCCTGTTTGTGGAAAGCATCTTATGACTGACTACAAGGTCATCAGCCCAATAGTTTGCAAATAGCGGCCATGTATGTGTGCAAATCCATTCCCCAGATCAATTCAAACACGGTGAAACCGAATTGAATGCATTTTTTTTACAGAGGTAGCACTAGCAAAGGGCACCTCATATTCATGTTTAATATCCCTATAGCACTTTGTATTTCAACAAGCTACTACAACCAACATTCAATTATACTCCTTGAAAAGGACAAAGAGTTATATCAATACCCATGCATTAAGTAGAAAGTAGGCTATATGTTCTTTACTGAACATCTTGTTTTTTGTTTGGGAATTGAACGCTTAGGATCACACTACAATTTCACTATTTTCACTAATTTCCTCTGCCTCCAGAAGTCCTTCATACGTTCGCTGTGCTGCTGTCGTTGGTTTTCCGCCCAAGCTCTTCCGGTCTTTATCACACTTATCTCGTCTTGAAACCCTTCCAGATCGTGTATACTGTTTCGAAACGTATCCCTTTCTAATATTTGGGCCTACGGGATGTTAGATCTTTCAAGGTCTTTCCGAGTTTCTTTAATCCATGATGTAGTGGACTTCTTGTTCCAGAAGTAGTCAAGTAACTGTTTGGATAATTTGGATTTGTCCATTCTTTACAGGTGCCAATAAATATTAGCCTCCGTTTCCTCATGGTCTCAGATATTTTTCAACTTTCTTATAGACTTCATTGTTGCTCCAAAGTTTTCATCTGGCTTTAGTCTGGATTGGGCCCATGATTTTCCGTACGATTCTCCTTTCCAGAACCTCCAACTTCTCTAGCTTGCTAGCTTGTAGTTCATCGAAAGACATTCGCTGGCGTACGAGCATTCTGTTCAGACCACAGTGTTGTAGTGCTTTATTCTGGAGTTCCAAGATATGCATTTCTTGTTGTAGATGTTTTTAGTAAGCCCATATGCTCTCCCCATTTTTGAGATCCTATCGCCTACCGCATGTATTTATTATTTATTCAAATGCTAATTAAAGTATTTCCGTTATGTAGTCTATAACAATACCTCATGTTACCAATTCATATTGTGTCTATTCGTCTCGTCCTTTTCTATTATTTAACACTTCTTCGTGCGTGAGGGATTCCCGAGAGTCAGATGTCCTCGATGACCATTCACAAAAATATTCACAACACTCCATTTGAGCAGAAATTTCGCAATATTTTAGCGGAATATCTATCTACTTTATATATTACTCTAAGGTGTATGTTTCACAAAAACTCAAGCTCCTAAACCAGAGGGAGTTAGAAGATGTGGTTTGTACCAAAATCTTCCAAATCGTCTCAGTAGTACTGGAAAAATCTTGCATTTCTTGAAAAGTCAACGGAAATATATGTGTTTGTTTATAAAGTGCTTCTGAACAAATAAACAAGACGATAGCCCCTGCCTGTACTGTGTCGCCTCCAGCCCGTATAACACTAGAGCCGGGCGGGTAGTCTGTACACATGGGGCGCACACTACCCATTATGCGAGAGTTCTCGTATGGGTCCGCTATTTCGCAATATTCCAGTTCAATGGAAATTTCACAGAGCCCACTTGGTATACGATTGTGGGCAATATTTCGAATCTTGTGCGCGTGGTCACTCTCTCTCACATACACACACACACACTCACAATACCCGTCCGCATTGGACAGACTGCACAGGTGTGAGCGTACCTATAACTGGAAATTTCTCTGACTTCAAAGCCGTTATAAAATCTCAGGTGAATTGTTCACGTTTCTTTGAACATTTGTTCGTTGATGAATTACATAAATGGATTAAGTAGCACTGTAAAATAAAGTTGTAGCAAAGTAAAAATCGATAGGGATTGAGCTGCCTTTTATCTTGGGGAGTGGTCACTGAAGTTATACCATGAGAGAGTGGCCTCTGGGGAAGGCTAACTATTTCCTAAGCCCGGCGGTTAATCCAGTTTCAAGTTGAGACCCAAGTTTAGTACAGAAAGTTCGTTAATTCCAGCCATTGCGATAATCTCTTCACGACTTTGTACTGACGGCAATGGGTTAGAACAGCGATTACACTTGTGATAAGAATAGTGATTAGACCTTCTTTCTCTTGTCTGTCCTGTGAGTAGGCTGGGCTTAAGCCAGAGAGTTCCAACTGGCGCAGTCAGGCCAAAGAGCGATTTGCGTCGTCTCAGCGAGGAGAGATGCAAGAAGGATATATTGCAAGCTAAGTCCATTTGCCAACATTCTAAATCCCCATGCATTAGTAATAATAATAATAATAATAATAATAATAATAGCGGCTTCGGTGGCGTAGTTGGTAGCATGCTGAACTGCTGTGCCCGAGATAGCGGGTTCAAACCCGGCCGAAGTCGTCGGATTTTTGATGTGTAACATCTTTCCACTCGGTTGCTGGATATTTTTGTGGGAGTGATTTTGAAAAATGGGACGGAAGTGGCACCAGCTGGAACACTTCCGTTCGATCAAACGGAAGTGTGATCGAACGGAAGTGTGCTAGCTGGCAGTGGTGGATCGAACGGAAGTGTAAGACGTACTGCCAACTCGATCGATCGATCCAGCTGGCAGTTGTAAGATCCAGCTGGCAGTGGTAAGAGAAACAATGAGCGCGCGGTGACGGAAATTGATACCATGACGTACCTTCGGCCATGTGGAATGTATGTGACATACTGAACGGTAAACGCTCATGCGACCTCTGGTGTCAAGTGATTGAAGCAAATCACAGGGTACATGTTCGAAGTCTTCGTATCAGTATTTAAATGGTAAAATGCCTTAATATCAAACATTGTAAGTAGTCGACATTGCCGGTATTATGTTTCTGCAAAATGGCTATTCAAATTTTAACCCACATAACGGTAATGCAGTCATCAATATAATATAATCATTGTTGTTATACGAGAATAGAGCAAGCCTTCATGAACTATTGCTGAATACATTCTCTTTACTCACAAGAGGGCCTATTCATAAGGCATTTTAAACTCAATATCACTCAGGAACATTATCGAAACAAGCAAAATATAAATGAAACTTAATTCCGTAATGCAGTATTATTGGAACGTGGAAATAAGTCACCATCTTGTGCACAGTACTTCCCTAGTCGAAATAGCCGTGGGGTTAGCGCCTATGACTGTGTATCCAGAGATCTCGGGTTCGAATCCCGGACGGGGTAGATATTTTTGCTACCAGATTATCATTTTAAACGATATTTATCATATCAATATGACTGATTTTAACAGAATCCATATGAAATTAATTGGTCTGTGAATGAAGAGGACCTGTTTATAAGGAATTTAAGGTTATGAGAGGTGTCGCGTCTATTAATCTAGTTGATCCATATCGTACTTTTATTTAAGCTAGTGCTGGTGGAAGCTACAAATCATCTAATAAAATGAGTTCCGTATTATAAACTACAATATCTGTAAAACACTCCCTTTTACAATAGATGAATATTTGTGCCAATAATAGTATAAAATACCGGTGTATCAACAATTTCACGTGAGGTTTCATCTATGTTAGATGTTACACATCATATGCGACTACTGTAAGGCTCGTAATTTTTTAAAAAGCGTTAATATCCTTCAGTATGCCTTCCTTCGGAGGGGAAGAAAAGCCGGCGGTCCCATGTCATAGATTTATGGCATGTAAAAGATCCTTCCACAGACTAAACATGTGTGAAACTAAATTGTGAGGTTAGATTTTGTAGGAACGTTCTATCAAAGTTCCAACGTTCACCAATAGATAACATTGATATATGGTAGCGAAAGTTGGAACTACTTGAAATTGAACGGAACTTGTAGGTCACCCTAAGGGTGTCCACTGGAAGCAGCTACACTCCCGGCACTAAAAGAAATACGATAAATAAAAATATATAAAAATAAATAAAATAATATCGTATGGCCTCGGATGCCAGGTGCAAGCTTTTTTATTTGACACCCAGCATGTCGAATTTCGTTGTTCCTTGAAGCACTATGAAAGTCAAGGAGGTTAGATATCTAAGCTCCTTGAACACTATAGCGCTTTCTAGTAGAGAAATGAGGAACTTTCTGTTGGCGGAAACTCTCGAGATTAATTTTCGCATTATGAACACTGCCTACTGAATTCAAATGGTTTCTTTGACATGCCAACATCGTATGACATGGTGTCGTAAATTTTGCCGCCTTTCAAAATCACTTACCACGGCCAGTAGTGAACCTGCAAGCTTGGGGTTAGTAGACCGACACGTCAACCACTCACCCGCCGTGGCAAGCTATAATAAAAATAATAATAATAATAATAATAATAATAATAATAATAATAATAATAATATAAACTGGGGGAATACCAAGGGGGTTTCAGAAAGGGATGGTCATGTGCTGAGCAGATTATGAATCTGAAGTCCGTCCTTTCATATCTGAAAATCAGGAACAGGGAATTCGTGGTGACCTTTGTTGATTTTAGAAAAGCGTACGACTCAATTGATCGAACCACCCTATTGCAAATCCTTGAAGAGTTTGGCTTAGATAACAAGACACAATCAATTATCCAGCAAACCCTGACCAACACCACCTCCAAAGTGAAGTTCAGAGGAGAGATGTCCGATGCCTTTGAAATCAGGACAGGAGTGAGGCAAGGAGACGGACTCTCACCTCTACTCTTCAACTGTGTTTTAGAAAAGGTCATCCGAGAATGGCGGAAGGAAATGAAAAATTCAAGGGTAGAAAATGGGGTAAGGCTAGGGTACAAGTATATGAATCTTACGATCGACTGTCTAGCCTTTGCAGATGATCTAGTGATCATTTCAGATTCCATTGATACGGCAGAAGAACAACTTAACCAACAGAAAAATCAAGCACTGAAGGCTGGGCTTCAAATCTCCTTTGAGAAGACACAATTCATGACAAACATAAAATCAGCGCCCAGGGAACTGGAGGTCGGACTAGGAAAAGTTCAGAAGGCAGAAAAGTTTAAATACCTCGGTGAATGGATAGAGCCTAACCCATCAGAGAAAGAAGCCTTCGTGTCACGCATTAATAAAATGGAAATGGCATACAACCTGACTAAAGACATCTACAATAAGAGATCGATATCCTTAAACGCCAAAATTAGACATTACTGCACTGTTATTCGACCAGAGGCTCTGTATGCGGCAGAGACTCTAACAATGAACAAGAAAGGTCTAATGGAAAAACTAGAGGCGAAAGAAAGGAAGATTTTGAGGAAAATCCTGGGTCCTATCAAAGAAAACAGCGAGTACAGAAGGCGTCACAACCACGAATTATACAAGCACGTGGAGAAGATCAGTGACACGATTCGAAAAAGAAGGATTGCCTTTTATAGCCACGTGACACGAATGAGCCCAGGCAGGATATCAAAACGGATATTGACGTACTTTCAGGATAAGAAAACCAAAGGGGCATGGTTCACGGAAGTTGAGAAAGATCTACGTGAAATGGAAATTTCCCCTAACGATATCCAGGAGCGTGTTCCACTTCAGGAAAAACTACGTACGCACAAAGGTTTCCAGGAAAAGCCGAAGCTGAAGACAGGGAAGGTGTGGTCCCAAGAGAGAAAAGAACAACACCGGAGACGAATGCGGGAACACTGGGCGGTAGTTAAAGCTCGGAAGAAGAGATAGTTGAACTGACGTGGTCCGTAGTTGGCCGAATCGAAGAAAGAAGAAGAATAATATAAATAATGCATAGAATATGTCCGACTTGTGCGCGGGCAAGTGAGATATTCATTTAGGCATGATTAGGTGTTTTTCATTTACCGACAGCGGTAGCCACACTCGCTAAAGTACAGCGTTAGGCCATGGGGCCAAACTCTCTGTGAACTAGGAAGACGTGGGTTCTAACCCCACCGTCAGCCGTCCTTGAAATGGTTTTCCGTGGTTTCCCCATTTTCAACTCCAAGCAAATGGTTGGACGGAACCTTCTAACAGGCCACGGCCGCTTCCTTCCACATCCTCGCCCAGTTTCATTCACCATCATTCATTTCTTCCCACATTAACTCCTCTAATGAAATAATAGTGGAGAGTGTTGCTGGAATGAAATGTTGACAGGGAAAACCGGAGTACCTGGAGAAAAACCTGTCTGCCTCGTTTTGTCCAGCACAGATCTCACAGGGAGTGGCCGGGATTTGAACCACGGATCCAGTGGTGAGCGGCCGGCGTGCTGCTGCCTAAGCCACGGAGGCTCCTAACACAACTAAATACACATCAAACAAATTCAACACCTCTTGAAACAGGGTATAAGGAGCACCTTAAGGAGCACCAGTCCCTTCACACACAGGTCAATCCTATGGATGACCTCCAGCCTGAGATTAGTAGTATTTGTCTGATGACCTGTCTGTAGTGACAGTAGTAGTGTTTGTATTTATAATTCCGGTGAGATTGGGGAAGGAGGCGGCGGTGGATTTAAGTTAGGAACCATCATGACATTGGCTTGGAGTAGAAGGTGGAAACCATGCTTAACCACTTCCAGAATAGGTGAGGTGGGAACCAAACCATTCTCTTCTTAGTTTTGTCTCACGAGGTTGAGTATAACCCGTTTCTGTCCTCAGACCACAATTAAATTCCTTGAAAGAGCTGGGAGTTGAACCCGGATCTCCAGGGTAACAGCCAAGATTGCTAGCCATTGCGCTACTAGGTGGGCAAAGTTTAGTTTATGAGGAACAAGCTGCACCCGGCATGCGTTGCAATGCCAATCAAAGAAAGTGTTGGCGTTGTAATTTTGTTAACTGAAGTGCTTTTGGATACACAATATTTTTTTCAATTTCCGTTAACTGCCTCTAAACAATCGTAAAATGGATTTACTAATTTAGAAACAGTCGTGGGAGCTTGCCGAACAACTCGCCAAAGTTTCATCGCAATCAGATGAATGGTATATGAACGCATACGGGACTTTGTTGAAACGATTCGCGCGCCATCGCTCATTTGTTGAATCTACTCGTGCGCTAGCTATTGTAAAATGGATTTACTAAGACATAAACCTTCCCTGGAGAGTACACAACAGCTCACCCAAGTTCCAGCTCAATCGGATGAATGGTATATGAACGGATACGGGACTTTATTGAAATGATTCGCACGCCGTCGCTCATTTGTTGAATCTATTCGTGCGCTACCTATTGTAAAATGGATTTACTAAGCCAGAAACCTTCCTTGGAGTGTACTCAACATCTCTCCCAAGTTTCATCGCAATCGGATGAATGGTATATGAACGCATAGGAGACATACACACAGACAAACTATCACGTAACATTCATTTTTAGCCTACTTTCGATTTTTGCAAAAAATGAAAGTAGACTTATGAGATCAACACAGGGCGAAAAAAGTGTGTCTGTCTGTGTGTGTGTATGTGTGTGTGTGAGTCTGTGTGTGTGTATGTGTGTGTGTGAGTCTGTGTGTGTGTGTGAGTGTGTGTACTCTGAATGTCTGTCCCCCCCTATCAATTCGAACACGGTGAATGCGAATTGAACGAAATTTGGTACAAAGGTAGCACTAGCAAAGGACACCTCAGTGTCATGTTTTATATCGCCGCCATCTTTACTAAAACTGAATGGCGGCCACTCAAACGTTCAAAACGTAAAATCAAATAACGACTAACCAAATCATCCAATCTCTACCAAATTTGGTAACAACATACCTTCGTATAGGATGCGTCTTGTGACCAAACTACAAGGTCGTCCGCCATACCATTTCAGGATGGCGGCCGTGCGAATTATGCAAACTTTATAATCCATATCATGGGACCCACCAGTTCCGATTATCGAGCCGAGAATCGTTTTAACTGTTCTAAAGGAAGAGGCACGTACGAAATTAAAAGTTTATTTTGTAATACTATAGTGCAGACGTGATTTTAAAAAGCTCAGCTGATTCATTAATAAGACAAGATGGCAGCGGATATCTTGTGCCTGACTTATATTTCACTAATTTGAGTATTGCAGGCAATATAGCGTACTGAAACAAAATAAATAAACTTTGTATGAAATGCTTTATATATAAATAATATACTTCAGTGATGAAATCGTTTAGTATAAATCATTATTTGCTAACAAGTTCTATGTAAGTCATTTTATATAGAACGATATTCGTTGACACAATTAGCTCAGTGGTAAAGCGTTAGTCTGTCATTCATATGCCTATGGTTCAAACCCCATCAGAGTTAGTTTTTTGCTTGACATTTTACATATTTGTTGCTTTGTAATGACTCAGACGTTTTGAAATTAAGCGTTATATTGTGCATATTACGGTGCAAAACATATACTTAATTAAAACATAATTCGCCAGCAGATTTAATCGAGACATCTAGCTGACAAAAAGGTAACAGATTTTATTGAAAAGTTTCTTCTTCTGGCCGCTAGAATGCACTCGCTCTGTTAGGATTATATTGTTCGATATTTCACAACTAGATATCACGACTAGTTTTTATATTTATTGTTTCTTGAGTACTGAGACGTTATAAAATAAAGCTTTATATGGTGCTTTTTGCAATGGAAATTATATATTAAAAAAACGACATTCTCCACTGGAGTGACATCTTCCAGCCTTCAGTTGTACTATGCAGAAACTATAGATTCGAGCAGCGCTCTATACCGGCCAGTTAGTGAACCCAGTCTTAACGACTGCTAAGAGTAATAAGACAGTAACATTCGTTTATTCCTTGTGCACAGAGGCGTTGTTGATAATCTCAAAACTTGCAATATGGATGATTTGGAGATGGATTATTTTGTTATACCGTGTATTTAAGATTAGCCTATAAATTAACGGGTTGCGAAGTTACTTCACTTAGTTCTATATCATTCGTACACGACACAGAACAACAACGTGACGTCAGTTTCTGATCTGCTCTGATTGGCTATTACATTGCTGCAGTCGGGTAGTTGGCAGTCAAGGATAAAATTCTCGACTGCCAACTGCCAGCTACCAACTGCAACTTCATGTTGTGTATGGTGCCTATAGTATACACGGAGTCGATCGCGACTGCCGACCGAGGACTACCAACTACGGACTGCCGACTGCGCATTGTAGATGGGCCTTATTAGAGCAACGAAGTTTCAATTATTGTAAGTAGTCGGTGTTTGGAGTGTTTGCTGATGAAATTGCAAAATGCTGGGGTAAATTATAAACTATGGTTTGAACGCCACTGTTCAAATCCTGTGTGCCAATTTGCACTTCAAATAGGAAGAAATTAGGAGATGATAAGGACAGAGAGTTATAACTATACCCATACATTTCGGAGAAAGTAGGCTATATGTTCTTTCCCGAACATCTTGTTATATATAGAGATTTATGCCGAGTCCATAGACATTTTACAGCATTTATTCTGATTCCACATGGTCACAAATAAACCCCTTTTTGTAATACAATGAAGTCTCAAAATGGTAGTTAATGTTAACTGTATGCAAGTGTGATGAGGTTTAGTGCTCGGCTCTCTCCGTGAGAAAGCTGTAACTCTGCACAATGGCTGGTGGCACAGTAGTTGTAAAGTGAGGAGGTTTATGGCTGTTGCATGTTTAAAATTATGAGCTTGCTGATAAGATTACAGGGTTTGTCTCCAAAGTACGGGGAGACGTTTGGTTAACACATTTGGCCCAGTACTTTCTTTGGTAACATTACAGGAAGATGGAAATTAAGGGTTGCGTTCGTAAACTTAAGTAAAATAATTGTTTTAACAATGAATATGTGTTAGGTATGGAGACCTATCTGCGATTAGCGTGGACTAAAATCTGACATGGATATCCGGTGGTTACCATGCCAACACGTGGTCGTCAGCTAGGCCTATGCATTCTAGTTCAGTAGAGACAACTATATGATGCTATAAGAGCATCTTGTAATTGGTATTTTGCCGTAAGGTAGGTCCGAGTCTCCGATGAGGCTACCCCAGCCGGAGTTTACGTGCAGTAGGGTGGCCAGGGCCTTTCTGCTTCTCCTTATGTTGGCCAACAGCGCGCAGTACCTAGAACCGGCATACCTTCCAAGTACTGACTGCGCCCAATGCTGCTTAACTGCGGAGTTCTCATGGGATCCGGTGTTTCAACACGGCTAGGCCGTTGGCTAAGAGCATCTTACTTACTATTATTATATAGTGTATGAATTAAAGCCAATGGCCTTCGCAGGGTATTTTAATTGAACGACTATAGGCTCCCATCAAGTTCAAATTTCAAATCGCTCCAACGTTGGCTACCAGATGCCACTGTTACTGACACCTAGCCGCGAACGTTGGAACTAACCAAGTAACCTACAAATTTGGCACCACTTGTTGTGGTAGGTTCTCTTACATGTCATAAATCTATTACACGGGCCCGCCGGCTCTACTTCCCCTCCAAATGAAGGCATACTGAAGGATTTTAACGCTCTTAGAAAATTAAATTAAAATTTATTCGAAAGTATTATTGAAAGATAGTACGCTTTCCATATATGTTGCGAGATGTGTGAACTCGATTTTGTTTTCTTCTTGCGTCTCCAACTGTCATTTGAAATTTAAAGAAAATCTGTGCTAACATCCTTAAATTTTAAAGTCATCAAAAAACCTAAAATGTTACATTTTTTTTTAAAGAATGTGAGCCTATATGGTTACCAAGGCAACAAGGCTCTCAGAATGGGCCATCACCATGAATTACATCAAATGTTGCCTAATAATATTATTATTAATAATAAATAATAACTATCAACTGCCTCCGTGGCTTAGGCGGCAGCACGCCGGCCTCTCACCGCTGGGTCCGTGGTTCGAATCCCGGTCACTCCATGTGAGATCTGTGCTGGACAAAACGGAGACAGACAGGTTTTTCTCCGGGTACTCCGGTTTTCCCTGTCAAAATTTCATTCCAGCAACACTCTCCACTATCATTTCATTTCATCTGTCATTCATTTAATCATTGCCCCAGAGGAGTGCGTCAGGCCTCGGCAGCCGGCACAGTTCATATCCTCGCCGCTAGATGGGGGCTTCATTCATGCCATTCCTGACCCGGTCGGAGACTGGAAGCAGGTTATGGATTTTCATTCAATAACTATCATTATTATATATTCATTCATTTGGAACTACTCAATGGTCCCCTTTAGATACGGACGTTATGTAGGAAAATACGAACATTGTTTACCAAACATGGAATACACCATATATTAGTTGACTATAGATGTTCTCATAGATAAAAATATTTTTTGAAAGACGTATAATAATAATAATAATAATAATAATAATAATAATAATAATAATAATAATAATATAATAGTAATAATAATAATAATAAAATTAATAATCTTATTATATAATACGGTACGCTAAGATGTATGTTTCACAACACTCAAGCTCCTAAACTAGAGGGAGTTAGAAGGTGTGGTTTGTACCAAAATCTTCCAAATCGTCGCAATAGTACAGGAAGAATCTTGCATTTCTTGAAAAGTCGATGGAAATTTATTTATTTGTTTATAAAGTGCTATTAAACAAACAAAGCGCTATTATACAAATAAACAAGACGATAGCCCCTGGCAAAACTGTGTCGCGTATAGCCCGCATATCACTAGAACCGGGCGGGTAGTCTGTACGCATAGGGCGCACACAACCCATTATGCAAGAGTTCTCGCACGGGTCCGCTAGTAGACTAATAATAATAATAGACGTGTTTTAAGAAACATTTACAGCCATTAGAGTCCACGTCAAACCACTGTTACAATCATAGATACCTTCTTTACATCCCAGTATCGTTGCATTCCTTCCCTGGTAGCCTGTCTCCTTTCCACCGTCCATACTCTGTTTAGTTTGCCTTCTTCGTGAAAGAAGTTATAGACCTCCTGCCGGTACTTGATTGCATTAGGGATGTCTTCGTGCATCATCCCCATTTTCTCCAGATCCTTCTTGACCTCTTTGAATCACTTATCAGAGGATTTACGTCTGTCATTTATTTATTTATTTATTTATTAATCAATGCACAAACTACAGCTATGCTAGCCCTTCACGCTTGTACAAATAACAACAAAATAACAGTTTAAGATAAAATATAAAATAAATTTAACAAATCATCAAACAAAACAAGTCCATATCAAGAGCCGGTAGAATGTCCTTGCTCGTAGCTGTGTCGTCAATGGCCAAGATGACAATTCTAAATACAGTTTATGTTCTCCTTCACCTGCTTCAGAAACGTCCTCTTGTTTGTTGATATGTCCAACTCGCGTTTACTTGCTATTCTATTGTACAGGGATGATATGCGGTTTTGGAAGGATCTTTGGATTAAGGAATGTTTAGTGTGTGGAATATGCATGATATCTTTGAGCCTGGTAGAACGGGAGGGGGCTCTTAGCTTGAAGAGTGACAGCAGGTGGTCCGAACGGTAATGGCCATTTAAAATTGAATGTAGGAACGACAGGTCACTCACCTGGCGTGTCGTGCTGAGGGGAGGGATGTTTATGGCCGAAAGTACCTGCTGAGTGGTGAATTGTCTAAACCTTGGCATTCTGTTCCTTACAATGGCAGCAAAGAAGGATTGAATTCTGTTAAATTTTGCTATGTTTGACGGGCAAGAAGTGGTCCAAATGGGAGAGCAGTAGTTTGCAATGGGCTGGATTATTGAGAGGTAATAGAGGCGAAGAGCTGCGGGATTTGATATTTCTGTGAAGCGGTAGAGTATGCCAAGTATGGTGAAAAATCTGCTAGTCAAACTCCTTCCGTCCATTCTAAATAGGTGACCATAGAATTTGAGTTTTCTCTTCTTTACAGTCGTTCGTTACTTTGATACAATTCTGTGTTTCCTCGCAACCTGTATTGTCCAACTTCTCTGGTTCCCTCAGACCCCAGCTGCTTTGGTGGCGTAGTCGGTAGCATGCTGAGCTTCTGTACCCAAGATAGCGGGTTCAAACCCGGCCGAAGCCGTCGGCTTTTTTGAGAACGTTAAAAATCCCTCAGTATCCCTTCCTTCGGAGGGGAAGTAAAGCCGGCGGTCCCATGTCATAGATTTATGGCATGTTAAAGAACTTTCCACTAATTGCATCTGTGTGCAGCTAAATTGGATAGGTTAAAATGAAACAAAGCTCTTAGGTTACTACGTTCGTTGCCAAGAGCCGACTGCGATGGCGTCTAGTAGCTAAGTTCTGAACTTGGCCTAGTAGTCGTTGACGGTGGCGCTTGGCGGCAAATGTAGGAACTATTTGAAAAATTCTAAGTTGCAGTACTTAAATTAAAAAGCAGATAACATACACTAATACAGTCGTCACAATTAACCCCGGTTATCAGACAGATTCTACACACACCCAAAGTACACGGGGCTACATGACCGCGTTGTCGCAGCCCCTAAACTTAAGAACCAACCATCCCTCAGACCATCCTTTCCAGTAATTCGGAGGCATACACTTCATAGAGACATTCGGGTTTAAGCACCGTATTGTAATGTCTGAGATTTGCCTGCATTGACAGCTCGACAACACCTAAAGACGAGGCATGGTAGAATTGAAAGAGTCAATAGCTTCAAGTACCTTGTTTGTGCAGATGGTTACCAATGAAAGGAAACCGAACAACAGCAGACGAGATAGAATGGCTGCAGCGTTCAGTAGAATACACAACTTATACAAGACTTATAATAATGTGACGATGATGATAATAATTGTTTATTTATTGCGCCTAACATCGAGGTTATCGGTCGCCAATGCCCTTAGGTGATAGTGAAAATAAAAGATGATACGAAAACGACGTGTAAATAGTTAAGCTAGACAACATCTTATATATAAAAGTGAAAGTCTGTATGTATGTGGGTGGGTGCGTTTGTCTGTTCCGTATACAAATCTACACCGTTCCACCAATCTCAACCAAATGTTGCATACACATAATTTAGGACCCAGAAGGAACCGCTGGCTGCATGAATTTTCTATAGTCTTTCTCATTCTTCTGATTTCGGCCCTTTTGCACTCAAGCACAGGCTAATCAAATCATAAAACAAGAAGTTCCGTTAAGAACTATACAGCCTACTTTTCATGCCAATGATTATTCTACAGAATATGAACCTATCTAGAATAATGACGAAATTAAGTTGGTAATATCGAAATATCTAATTAGTTCAAAATATACCTGGTATAATGTAGCCTAATAGAGCACTACAGTTGGCAGCCCTGGTGACTGAATATATTCTTAGTTCCATCTCTTAAGGTACAGAATACAAAATTTGGTTGAAGTCCAATGGACGTTACATGCAGTTAGACACTGCATCTATCAGCAGGCGTAAAAGCATGTTGCCAACAATACCATGCGTGTGCTGGTCAGAAATAATCTGAAATATTATGATATCTTGTTGTGCCAATTTTGGATGAAATCCATTTGTTAGTATAGAAGTTACATGTATTTTAAAATTGGACATATCAGCAGGCATAGAATCATGTTGTCAGCACTGCCTTGTATTAATTACTCCAAATTAATCTAGAATGTCAGGTGCTATACGTGTGCAAAGTATAGAGCTGTTGGCGTGCATACTTTCTGATATATTGATATTAGGGTAAAAAATATAGACAGCATTTATTAACAGTTGGCAGCCCTGATTGCACTGAAGAATACTTATAGTCATATCTGATATGTTACACATAGCACATGCGAAATTTGGATGAAATCCAACTGATAGTATAGAAGTTACATGTATTTAAAAATTGGCCCTATCAGCAGGCTTAGAATCATGTTGGTAGAACTGACGTATATAAGTTACTCCAAAATTAATCAAACATGTCAGGTACTATACGTGTGCATAGTTTAAAGCTGTCAGCTTGCACACATTCTGATATATTGGTATTTGGATAAAAAAATTGAGAGAGCAATTATTAACAGTTGGCAGCCCTGGTGTCTCCTAAGAATACGCTCAGCCATATCTGTTTATGTACAGATATTACATACAAAATTTGGTTGAAATCCAGTTGATAGTGTAGAAGTTATATGCATTTAAACATTGGACCTATCAGAAGGCTTAAAATTATTTTGGCAACACTGTCATGGTTGGCCTCCTGGAAATTAAACTGAAATAGTATTATCTACATGTGTGCCAATTTTGGAATAGCTCCTATGCATACCTTGCAGGATATCCAACATGGAGCTCAAATTTCTAGTGCGTTTTTTCAGCAGTTGGTAGCACTGACGTCATTTTCAAATATGGACGTGAGCTATTCCGGTGCACATCTTTACTCATACTAAATTTGGTTTTGATTGCTGCAGCCGTTTAGGAGTTGATAGGGGGGGACACACACACAGCCAGACAGACAGACAGACAGAAGGACAGATAGACAGACAGACAGACAGACAGACAGACACACATTTGCCCGATCTCATAAGACTACTTTTTTCTCATTTTTGCAAAATGTGAAAAGTAGGCTAAAAATACACTCATGAAGGAATGGCAAGGCAGATCATTTCCATGGCAACATAGCTCAAGTCGAGACACGGCCGACAGGATTCGAGTTGCGCTATGCACTACCGGTATAGAAAATGAGGATCTTTACTTGAAATCCCGTTAGTTACTCAACTGCTCACACAGCACTGTCAACCGAGTTTAGCATAACAAAGACTTGACACTATCTACTATATATTTGTCAAATACCACTCACTCACTCACTCATTCATTCATCACGAAATCTCAGAAACCACCGAACGGATTGGAATGAAATTTGGTATGCAGCTTCCTCAGGGGCCGCAAATGCCCACTAAGAGAGGATTTTTGGATATTCAGGTTCTAAAGGTGTGTTAAGGGGGTAGACCTGCATTTCATTGAATAGCAATATCTCCCGATTGGTTTCATTGGGGATGTGATACTCGGCATATAAACTCATCATTAAAAATAAGAAGACACGTGTCTGAGGGTTTTTCGATGTGGTGTATATTATGAGGTGAAAGGGGTGAAAAATGGGGATTGAAAGATTCCTAACGGAGCGTATATCTCCGAGGAGATAGGCGAGGAGTTTCAAACTCAGCGAAAACAAAATCAACATAAAAATAAGTAAATATGTGTTTGACCGTTTTTTCATAAATCCAATTTAGGGGGCCCATGGGGAGGGGTGATTTTTTTTTTTTTGGGGGGGGGAACAGGAAATAAAGTGTCCTAACTGATTGACTGACTGACTCACTCGTCAAACTCAGGGGAAAAAGACTGCTTTAAAGTAAGTAAATAGTTGTTCGACTGTTTTTTTAATAAATCAAATTTAAGGGTTTCATGGGGAGGGGTAAAATTCTGAAAAAAGAAAATTGAAAGAAAATGTCCTGACTCACTCACTCACTCACTCACTCACTCATCATCGCCCAGCCAAAGTTATTGAAGTTAGAAACATGACAGTTTGGGGATATGTTCATTGTATGCCAAAACCGTCTACTAAGGGAGGATTTTCGGATATTCAGGTTCTAAAGGGGTCTTAAGGGGGTTAAACCTGCATTTCATTGAATAACAATATCTCCCGATTGGTTTCATTGGGAGATGTGATACACGGCATATAAACTCATCATTAAAAAGTAAGAAGATACGTGTCTGAGGGTTTTTCGATGTGGTGTACAGTATATTATGATTTGAAAGGGGTGAAAAGTGGAGATTGAAAGATTCCTAACGGAGCATGTATCTCTTAAACGACATAGGCGAGGAGTTTGAAACTCAGCGAAAAAGAATCAACATAAAAAAGAAGTAAATATGCGTTTGACCGTTTTTTCATAAATCCAATTTAAGGGGCCCATGGGGAGGGGTGAAATTCTTGGGGGGGGGGGGGAGAAACAGGAAAGAAAGTGTCCTAACTGATTGACTGACTCACTCATCAAACTCAGGGGGGGGGGAACTGCTTTAAAGTAAGTAAATAGCTTTTCCACAGTTTTTTTGATCAATCAAATTGAAGGGGTTCATCGGGACGGGTGAAATTCTGAAGAAAAAAAAAAATGAAAGAAAATGTCCTGACTCACTCATTCACTCATCATCGCCCAGCCAAAAATATTGAAGTTGGAAACATGGCATTTCGGGGATATGTTCGTTGTATGTCAAAACCGTACATTATGGGAGGATTTTTAGATATTCAGGTTCTAAAGGGGTCTTAAGGGGGTTAAACCTGCATTTCATTGAATAACAATATCTCATGAGTGGTTTCATTTGTGGATGTGATACTCGGCATATAAACTAATCATTAAAAATAAGCAGACATGTGTCTAAGGGTTTTTCGATGTGGTGTATTATTATGAGGTGAAAGGGATGAATAGCGGGGGGTTGAAGGATTCCTAACGGAGCGTGTAGGCCTATCTCTTAAGCGACATAGGCGAGAAATCGGAAACTCAGCGAAAAAAAATCAGCTTAAAAAGTAAGTAAATCGGTGTTCGACCGTTTTTTCATAAATTAATTTAAGGGGCCAATGGGGTGGGGTGAAATTCTGGTAAAAATAATTGAAAGAAAATTTGTTGTCTGACTCACTCACTCATCACGCCCAGCGAAAACTATTAAAGTTGGAAGCATGAAATTTTGGTATTATGCTCGCTGTATGTCGAAAACCTCAACTAAGGAATGATTTTTGTTTATTCGGGTTTTAAAGAGGTGTTAAGGGGGTAAACGTGCATTTCATTGATTAACGATGTCTCATGAGTTGTTCCTTTGGGGATGTGATATTCAGTATATAAACTAATCATTAAAAATAATCAGACATATGACTAAGGGTTATCGATGTGGTGTATATTATGAGGTGAAAGGGGTAAAAATTGGGGGTTGATGGATTCTTAACGGAGCGTGTATCTCTGAAACGACATACGCGAGAAGTTTGAAATTCGGCGGAAAACAGCATAAAATACAAGTAAATAAGTGGTCGACCATTTTTTCATAAATCCAATTTAAGGGACCCTTGGAAAGGGGTGAAATTCTGAAAAAAAAACGAAAAAAAAAACAACAACAAAAAACAGGGAAGAAAGTGTCCTAACTGATTGACTCACTTACTCATCAAACTCAGGGGGAAAACAGCTTTAAATAAGTAAATAGGTGTTCGACGCTTAGTTTCATAAATCCAATTTAAGGGGATCATGGGGAGGGGTGAAATTATCAAAAATAAATGAAAGAAAATGTCCTGACTGACTCACTCACTCATCATCGCCCAGCCAAAATTATTGAAGTTAGAAACATGAAATTTTGGGGATATGTTCGATGTATGTCGAGAACGTCCACTAAGGAAAGAGTTTTGGATATTCAGGTTCTAAAGAGGTGTTAAGGGGGTAAACGTGCATTTCATTGAATAACAATATCTCACGAGTGGTTTCATTTGGGGATGTGATACTTGGCATATATACTAATCATTAAAAATAAGCTGACACATGTCTAATGGTTTTTCGATGTAGTGTATATTATGAGGTGAAAGGGATGAAAAGTGGGGGTTGAAAGATTCCTAACGGAGCGTGTATCTGTTAAACGACATAGGCGAGGAGTTTGAAACTCGCAGGAAATCAATCAGCTTATAAATAAATAAATAAATAAAATAAATAGGTATATAAATAATTCATGCTTTTGGGCTAATGCCGTGTGTATTTTTAATTTGAACCATACGTTTCGGAGAAACCTTGCCTCCTTTTTCAATGGAATTATTTCCATTGAAAAAGGAGGCAAGGTTTAGCCCAAAAGCATGAATTATTTATATAATAATCCGGGCCGTGAAAGCCTTAATATGCAAAATAAATAGGTGTTCGACCATTTTTAGCCTACTTTCGATTTTTGCAAAAAATGAAAGTAGACTTATGAGATCAACACAGGGCGAAAAAAGTGTGTCTGTCTGTGTGTGTGTATGTGTGTGTGTGAGTCTGTGTGTGTGTGTGTGTCTGTGAGTCTGTGTGTGTGTGTGTGTGTGTGTGAGTGTGTGTACTCTGAATGTCTGTCCCCCCCTATCAATTCGAGCACGGTGAATGCGAATTGAACGAAATTTGGTACAAAGGTAGCACTAGCAAAGGACACCTCAGTGTCATGTTTTATATCGCCGCCGTCTTGACGGAAACGTAATGGCGGCCACACAAATGTTCAAAGCTTAAATCAAATTACGACTAACCTAATCATCCGATTTCTACCAAATTTTGCAACAACATACCTTTATGGGGGGAGCATCCTTTGACCAAACTAATAAGTCATCAGCGTAATAGTTTGCGGATGGCGGCCATCTTTGTGTGAAAATCGATTCCCCCTATTAATTCGAACACGGTGCAACCGAATGGAACGAAATTTGGTACAGAGGTAGTACTAACAAAAGGCACCTCAGTGTCATGTTTTATATCGCCGCCATCTTGACGGAAACGTAATGGCGGCCACACAAATGTTCAAAGCTTAAATCAAATTACGATTAACCTAATCATCCGATCTCTACCAAATTTTGCAACAACATACCTTTATAGAAGCATCCTTTGACCAAATAACTAGGTCATTAGCCTAATAGTTTGCGGATGGCGGCCATCTTTGTGTGAAAATCAATTCCCCCTATTAATTCAAACACTGTGAAACCAAATGGAACGAAATTCGGTACAGAGGTAGCACTAGCAAAGGGCACCTCAGTGTCATGTTTTATATCGCCGCCATCTTGACAGAAACGTAATGGCGGCCACACGAATGTTCAAAGCTTAAATGAAATTACGATTAACCTAATCATCCGATCTCTACCAAATTTTGCAACTACATATCTTTATGGAGGGAGCATCCTTTGACCAGTCTAATAGGTCATTCGCCTAATAGTTTGCGGATGGCGGCCATCTTTGTGTCAAAATCGATTCTCCCTATTAATTCAAACACAGTGAAACCGAATGGAACGAAATTTGGTACAGAGATAGCACTAGCAAAGGGCATCTCAGTGTCATGATTTATATCGCCGCCATATTGACAGAAACGTAATGGCGGCCACACAAATGTTCAAAGCTTAAATCAAATTACGATTAGCCTAATCATCCGATCTCTAGCAAATTTAGCAACAACATACCTTTATGGAGGGAGCATCCTTTGACGAAACTAATAGGTCATCAGCCTAATATTTTGCGGATGGCGGCCATCTTTGTGTGAAAATCGATTCCCCTTATCAATTCGAACACGGTGAAACCGAATGGAACGAAATTAGGTACAGAGGTAGCACTAGCAAAGGGCACCTCAGTGTCATGTTTTATATCACCGCTATCTTGACGGAAACGTAATCGCGGCCACCCAAATGTTAAAAGCTAAAATGTAACTACGACCAACCTAATAATCTAGTCTCTACCAAATTTTGCAACACCATATATTTATGTGGGAAACATATTCAGACCAAACTGCAAGAACATCAGCCCAATAGTTTGCAGATGGTGGCCAAGTATGTGTGCAAATCGATTCCCCCTATCAATTCAAACACGGTGAAACCGAATTGAACGAAATTTGGTACAGAGGTAGCACTAGCGAAGGGCTCCTCATATTCATGTTTAATATCCCTATAGCACGTTGTATTTCAACAAGCTACTACAACCAACATTCAATCATACTCCTTGAAAAGGACAAAGAGTTATAACAATACCCATGCATTTAAGAGAAAGTAGGCTATATTTTCTTTACTGAACATCTTGTTTCATAAATGCAATTTAAGGGGCCTATGGGGAGGGGTGAAATTCTGGAAGAAAAACGTCCACTAAGGAAGGATTTTTGGATGTTCACTCTCATTGACCAACCAAACCTATTAAAGTTAGAAGAATGATATTTTGGGGATATGTTTGTTGTGTGTCGAAAACGTCTACTAAGGAGAGATTTTTGGATATTCAGGTTCTAAAGGGGTGTTAACGGGGTTAAACCTGCATTTCATTGAATAACAATATGACACGACTATGACGCGAGCGAAGCGAGGCTAAAAATGAGATGGTGTGTGTCTGCGTATTACTCAATCACGCAAGTACCACTGGTCCGATTTACATGATTTACCTGGTTAACATATAGGTTACTTTTGATTTCAATACTTTGCACTATTTAAAGATGGTGACCATTTTAGTGACGTCACTACACCCTTTGGTTTCAAGCTTTCATATTTCCATTTCAAATAAAAAGAGAACATTAAGAAATAGCAAACTTTTGATGGCATGTACAAGATTTAAAATTACATTTTCTATCCGAAAGGTATCTCGAACGGTTAGGGAGTAAAAACTAAATTTGTGCTATAAAACACGGTCAACGCCGAGAGGTGTAGTTGGACAAAATATTCCATCCTTAATCTCCCTCTGCGCAGCACCTCGCCTATCCCCTCTTTTAACTCTCACCATCACATTTTAATTTATTTATGACGCGTAGCGAAGCACGGGTACTTCAGATAGTATTATTATAAAATTAGAGCATGTACACTGAGTTCTACTTACAGGTTACGAGTACTTAGCCTTTGATGTTGGCTGATAACTTATTTTAGTAACTGGCAAATTTTTAATATTATCATCATTAGTATCACTAATTCCTGTCCTTAATCAGTACCCAATACTAAGCAGAACAATGTATAATAACAGAGCGAAAATTACGAAATAACAAGGACACTACCTAACACAAGCCGCTGTCACTAGTCTCGCAAGTGTTGAGGTCAATGAGTAAAATAGTTTTGATTACACTTAAAGCAGAAACCCGTGAACCACGGCTACGAAGAGCTAGTTTTTTTTATATTTCCTAATAATGATATGAGGGCTGATTTTATTCAACCTCCAATCATGAATCTAATTAAACAAGAGATTAGTGAGTTCCAGGTTTGTGCGTCGTGCAATTGCGCTACGTCCCTTCATAACCTGTGTTATTGTGGGTTCCAACGCACTAGTTGTAGCCGAGCTACGAGCAATAGAACGTGGCCACTACCATCGATACTCTCGCCTTGTGTGAGTTGTGGAGTGTGATCAACGAACTAGAGAAATATACCTTTCTCTAGCTCGTTGAGTGTGATACATGCTAACAGAGCAAATTAAGAATCATGCTCTCGCCCGGCGTGGTTTAGTTCCATGACAATGCACGATTGCACTGTGCCAACCTCCTCAAAAGGATTCAAGTGGGACGTTTGCGACCATCCACCATTTGGTCCAATCCTCGCACCGGCATAGTTGGGTGGCAATGCCTCGCCACCAATGAAGAATTTCATGAGACTGTCCAGACGTATCCAGAATTTTTGTAGAGGGCATAGGAAAGCTGGTGTAACGATACGACAAATGTCTCAATGGTTTTGGCGATTATGTTAAAACATAAGTACAGGGTCATTTAAAAATGTTGCAGCAATTAAAAAAAAACTATATCTTTCGTTGTGAGTGAGATAAATTAATAATTAAACCTGAAAACTAATCAGGAACTAACCGAGTTTTAGTTTTAGATGTGACTGTACTCCTCCCGTGACCTTCAGCCGATGCGCAGAATGAGTGCGCGACAGGAAGCTGCTATGCCGGTCTTATTCAATGGCCATCTTGAAGCCCCGACTTGACACCCCTAGACTTTTTTATGGGGATACGTAAAAAAACATTGTGTTCAGTGAACAGGTCAGAGATCTGCAACATTTAAGACAACACATCACCGCTGCTGTTGCTGCAATCACGCCTGAGATGATCCAGCGCACTTGGGCTGAAATCGACTATCGACTGGATGTTTGCAGAACACCAAGGGAGCCCACATAGAAACATTATCTTGTATGAGAAAACAACTTTTTTGAGTTGGTGAATTAAACAAAAAAATACTCGTTTTAATAACTCAAATAGTTCCTGAGCAATGATTTTTTGAAATTGCTGCAACATTTTTCGATGACCCTGTCTGAACAACTAAAGTTTTAGTAATAAAATCATTTTGTTATGTCAATCTGTCTTTTTTTACAGCCCATCGGAGGTTGAATAAAAAACAGACCTCATATATACGGGTATGGTATCGTGATTCTTGAATGCTACTCATAGCTTGGTACATTTTAGTGGAACGTATATGCATGTGTTGTTTGTGGACAACCACGCCTTTGTGAAAGGCCATCATTAAATTCAACACGGCTTGTGCGCTGTGAAACTTTTAATTGAGACTAGGTATCTCTGGAAACGATGAATAGGGATAAATTATACCTTTACATGGAACTCTAGTCTAGTATAATACCAGCAGGCAAGGTGCCATATTGTTTATGTATAGTAGAAACTTGTTGATAGATATTGATGTCCAACGTAATGTAGGTACTCTTGAGTCGTGAAGGGAGGGTTTTCTCTCTCTTCCAAACATGAGAAGAATTTTGAGCGATATTCTTTTCACCGCAGTCTGAACAAAATTTTATTTGTGCTGAATTCATGCAAATATTAATTCTGATAAGATTTGTTGTTGATTCTTCTAAGGGCCTTTGTAACATCGTGGTCATGTAGCCCGTGTACTTGGGTGTGTCTAGAATGTGTCTGAAAACCTGTGTCTCTGTGATATCTGTTCTAATGTACAGTATTGGTAATTGATGTAGGATTTGAGTAGGAAGCGGTCGTGGCCATAAGTTAGGTACCAGCCTGAAATTTGCCTGGAGTAGAAGTGAGAAACCACGGAAATCCACTTCCAGGATGGCTGAGGCGGAAATCAAACCCACCTCACTTTTGCCTCATGTGGCTCAGTGTACCCCGTTCCAGCCCTCAGACCAGAATTAAATTTCTTAGCAGAGCCGGGAATCAAACCCGGGCCTCTGGGGTGACAGTCAAGAATTCTAGCCACTGCGGAGGTCCGGGTTTGATTCCTGGCTCTGCCAAGAAATTTAATTCTGGTCTGAAAGCTGGAACGCAGTAGCCTACTTTCGGCCTCGTGATGCTAAAGAGAGTAGGGTGGGTTAAATTCCCGTCTCAGATATCCTTGAAGTGGTTTTCGTAGTTTCCCCACTTTTAATTCAGGCAAATGCTGGGATGGCTCCTAACGTAAGGCCACGATCGCCTCCTTCTTAATCTTCACCCGAATTACAAATACACACTACTACAGGAACATAATAACACAGGTTATCAGACAAATTCTACGCACACCCAAGCACACGGAGCTAAATGGCCACGATGTACAAGTCCCTCAAATGAAACAACAATAACAACAACCAGGTGAAAACTTAACTCAGACGATGAGCTCGTTAGCACGCTAGACACTGCCTTCTGCATCAGTCCCACTTTCTCACCTACAGTGTACTGAAAGCGGTGGCTACGGTAGCTAAGGCGCAGCGTTAGGTCATTGGGCCAAGATTTTTGATGAGTCGGTAGACGCGTGCGTTCGACCCCCACCTACGGCCGTCCTTTTCCGTGGTTTCCCATTTTCCCAGGCACATGGCGGGACGGTATCTTCTGACAGGCCACGGCCGCTTCCTTCCACAGCCTTGCCCAGTTTCATTCATCCATCTCTCATACCGGCGCGCAGGTCTCCCACTGGCGTCGACTAGAAAGACCTGCACTTGGCCTCTGTGGAGGCCACACGACAGAAAAGAAACTACAGTTTATTGTCGCCACCTTATACAAATAATTCAGTTGGTTCTTGTATTATCGTTTGTTTCGGTTTAATATTTACAAGGCGGATGGTTATCAGACAAAAGATGCCTAAATACTTAAAAGGCCAAAGTTTATAAGACATTTGTACGTCCGGCGGCAATTTATGGGACAGAATCCCGCCCAATGACAAGAAAACATGAACAGGCTCTGCACACGATGGAGATGAAGATGCTCCGTTGGACATTTGGACTGACTAGATATGACCATGTCAGAAATGCAGATGTTCGACAACAATTAGGTGTCACACCAATTATGGAGAAAGTGGGGGAAGCTCGTCTCCTTTGGTATGGTCATGTTATGAGAATGCCGGACGACTCTGTCGCCAAAATAGCTTTCAAACTGGACCCAGGTGCACTGCGACCACGCGGACGACCTGCGAAGCGTTGGATCGACAACATTAAGACAGATATGCCCGATGTTTGCTTACAACTTGCAGATGTCAACGACAGGAAAAGTGGAGAAGATGAAGTAGAGCAGCGAACCCCGTACTGGGATAAACGCTAGGAAAGAAGAAGGATGGTTATTAGACATTTTACAACCAACATATTCATTATGGACCCAAGTAACGTGATTAATTTTTGTAATTTGTTTTTATTATTACTATTATTATTTATTTAATCGAACAGCACTATTACAGAGCACGTAAAATCAATACTTCAAATCTTGCCCCATGTCTATTTTTTCTCTGCCCACATTCGCTTCATCCTCTCTGATCTCTGCTTTCTGAGCTGTTCAATGTTCCGTGGCTGATTTCGTTGTCTTTCTTGTTCCTCCCTAAAGCTCACTTTTTGAATGTTGTCCCTAAATAAATTCCTATTATATTTATCTGTAATGCCAATGTCGGCTTCTTTTAGATCCTTTAATGTCTGTGTAAACCACGCTGGTTGAACTTTAAGTTTTAAAATTTTATAAAACATTTGCTTTGTTAGCCTGTCATTTTTCATTCTATTTAACTGCCCAAAAATGACATACGTCGTTTGCGGATGGTGTGAATTATGTTTTCCAGATGGGTGTATATTTCCTTGTTAGGTCGTGGTCCGTTATAGTCTGTTTCTGTTTTCCTTGGGCCAAGGATGCATCGAACCAATCTTATTTCCATGAGCATGATTTTGTTTATGTCACCTTTCCGCATTAACTATAACGTTTCAGCTCCAAAGAGTGCTTCAGGTCTCACCACAGAATTGTAATGTTTAATTTTAGTGTCCCATGATAATGCCTTCTTGTATACATTTCTGGTGATCTGAAATGCTACGTTCATTTTCTTTGCTCGGACCTCTAAGCTATTTTTAGCCTACTTTTCTCATTTTGCAGAATGAGGAAAAAGTAGACTTATGAGATCGATTCGGGAAAATGTCTGTCTGTCCTTCTGTCTGTCCTTCTGTCTGTCTGTGTGTCTGGCTGTGTGTGTGTCCCCTCCCTATCAATTCCTAAACGGCTGCAGCTATCGAAACCAAATTTGGTAGAAGCAAAGATCTATACCTGAATATCTCATGACCATATTTTAAATTGACGTCGGTGCTACCAACTGATGAAAAATCGCAATTGTAATTTCAGTTCTATGTTGGATATCTCAGACGTTATACATGCGGACTATTCCCTAATTGGCACGTATATACACAATATCATTCCAGATTAATTTTCAGAAGACCATACATACCAGTGTTGCCAACACGAATCTAAGCCTGCCGATAAGTCCAATTTCTAAATGCATGTAACTTCTATACTATCGATTGGATTTCAACCAGATTTCGTATGTACTATGTGTACTACAGCAGATATGACTGCGCGTATTCTAATGAGCCACCAGGGCTGCCAACTGTTAGAAAATGCTCTCTCTATATTTCAACCCTAAAGTATATAAGTATATAAGCCAACAGCTCTAAACTTTGCACATGTATTCTACCTGACATTCTACCTTAGTTGGAGTAACTTACAGTATATACATCAGTGTTGCCAACACGATTCTAAGCCTGCTGTTAGGTCCAGTTTTAAAATGCATATAACTTCTGTACTAGCAAATGGATTTCAACCGAATTTTGTATGTGCTTTGTGTACCATAACAGTTATGACTATGCCTATTCGTAAGAACAAGCAGGGCTGCCAACTGTTAATAAATGCTCTCTCTATTTGTTTAATAATAATATCAATATATCAGAAAGTATGCAAGTCATCATTTCTAACCTTTGCACACGTATAGTACCTGACATTCTTGATTAATTTGGTGTTGCTAATATACCTCAGTGCTGCCAACATGATTCTAAGCTTTCTGATAGTTTCAATTTTTAATTACATGTAACTTCTATACTAACAAATGGATTTATCCAAAATTAGCACTCTAACAGATCGTATGACATTGTTCCCAACATGATTTTATGCGCGCTGATAAATCCAATATCAAACAGCATGTAACGTCCATACTATCCATTAGACTTCAGCCAAATTTTGTATGTGCATTCTATACCTTAAGAGATGAAACCAAGTATATATTCAGAGTCACCAGGGCTTCCAACTGTACTAAGTTACTCTATTACTATATTATTTGATTTCGTCATTATTCTAGATAGGCCTATATATAATAGAGTGGCATCAATCTGAAATTTTAAGAAAAGTAGGCTCTTTAGTTCTTCACGGAACTTCTTGTTAGCCTACTTTTCACATTTTGCAAAAATTAGGAAAAGGTAGACATATGAGATCGATCCGGGAAAATGTGTGTCTGTCTGTCTGTCTGTCCTTCTGTCTGCCTGTCTGTCTGTCTGTCTGTCTGTCATTCTGTCTGTCTGTCTGGCTGTGTGTGTGCCCCCCCCCCTCTCAACTCTTAAATGGCTACAGCAATCGAAACCAAATTTAGTATGAGTAAAGATGTATACCGGAATATCTCAAGCCCATATTTGAAAATTATGTCAGTGCTACCAACTGCTGAAAAAACGCACTAGAAATTTGAGCTCCATGTTGGATATCATGGAAGGTATGCATGGGAGCTATTCCAAAATTGGCACACATGTAGTTTAATTTCCAGGTGGCTATACATGACCTTGTTGCCAAATAATTTTAAGCCTTTTGATAGGTCCAATTTTTAAAATGCATATAACTTCTACACTTTTAATTGGATTTTAATCAAATTTTGTATGTAATATGTGTACATAAACAGATATGACTGAGTGTATTCTTAAGAGCCACCAGGGCTGCCAACTGTTAATAATTGCTCTCTCTATTTTCTTCATTCAAATACCAATATATCTGAAAGTATGACAGCCTTAAACTATGCACACGTATAGTACCTGACATTTTATATTAATTTGGAGTAACTTATATACTACAGTTGTACCAACATGATTCTAAGCCTGCTGATAAGACCAATTTTTAAATACATGTAACTTCTATACTATCAGTTGGATTTCAACCAAATTTCGTATGTGCTATGTGTAACATAACAGATATGACTATAAGCATTCTTAAGAGCAATCAGGGCTGCCAACTGTTAATAAATGCTGTCTATATTTTTTACCCTAATATCAATATATCAGAAAGTATGCAAGCCAACAGCTCTATACTTTGCACACGTATAGCACCTGACACTCTAGATTAATTTGGAGTAATTATTATGTCAGTGCTGCCAACATGATTCTATGCTTGCTGATAGGTCCAATTTTAAAATACAAGTAACTTCTATACTAACGAATGGATTTCATCCAAAATTGGCACAAGAATATATCATAATATTTCCGATTATTTCTAACCAGCACACGCATGACATTGTTACCAACATGCTTTTTCACGTGCTGATTGATCCAATGTTTAACTGCATGTAACGTCCATTGGACTTCAACCAAATTTTGTATTCTGTACCTTAAGAGATGGAACTAAGAATATATTCAGTCACCAGGGCTGCCAATTGTAGTGCTCTATTAGGCTACATTTACCAGGAATATTTCGAACTAATTAGACATTTCGATATTACCAACTTAATTTCGTCATTATTCTAGATAGGTTCATATACTGTAGAATAATCATTGGCATGAAAAGTAGGCTTTTTAGTTCGTCACGGAACTTCTTGTTTTCATTGTTATTGATAGTTATCCATTCACCTAAATACTTAAATGAGATAACTTTGTATATTTTGTTTTGGTTTGTGATTATTACATCAGGAGAATCTTGAACATTCGTTATAAATTCTGTCTTGGGGAAGGAGATTTGTAAACCTATTTTTCCTGCTTGCTCCATTAATTATACAGTATAATGATGCTACAGAGTGATAGAGACGTCGAGGTCAAGTACCTCTAAGTATTGCGTATTTAAGTTATACAGGAAGAGTGACATAGCCTCAGTTCCGCCATGCAAAATTATAAAATAATAAATACATACAAATAAATACGAGCCTAGAATTGAAATTATAAACTTTAGTGTGTCACGTGTTGGGGACACATGTCATATTGTTGGAAATAAATTAGTTTCAATTCATTAAAATTCTCCTCATTTCCTTGTGCCTTCTGTTGTTGTAGGTAGTCAAATGGTCTGCATATTCATTTTAGCGAATCCAAAGCAGCTGAGTACAACGCAGAGGGCATATCAATGAGGGCCATAATAACATGGCGACAGTGGAGAGATTACACTGTACATAACACAGCCACACGCGTCGCGTCGCGTCGCCCACCTGGAGCATCGCAAGATGGAACAGCAAGCTACTACAAGGTTCATACCTAGGTCTAATACAGCAAGTATTTTAGGTCCGTTGGGGTATCGCCCAGATGTACCAATTGGGTTCGTTAGTACAACTTGTGTAGACCCCTTGTGGGTTAGCAACAACAACACCAACAAAGGGTTATTTCATTCCATTACCCGCACAAGCGAGTAAGGGCGATCACCCAGCTTGACGAGGGAGCTCTTGAGAAATAGAGAGAAGAAAGGGAAAGAAAGTAAGTGGGAAATAGGAAAGAAAGAAAGAAAGAAAGAAAGAAAGAAAGCAAGACAGAAAATAGAAAGAAAGCAGGAAAGAAAGAACGAAAGAAAGAAACTGGAACAAAATAAAGAAAACAGGAAATAATGAACGGAAGAAAGAAGGAAAGAAAAATAAATAAAGAAAGAAAGAAAGAAGGAAGGAAAGAATATAAGAAAATAAAGAAGGAAGGAAGAAAAGAAGGAAAGAAGGAAACAGTGAAAGAAAGAAGGAAAGGAAGAAAGAAAGAATGAAAGAAGGAAAGAAGGAATCAGTGAAAGAAAGAAGGAACGGAAGAAAGAAAGAAAGAAAGAAAGAAAGAAAGAAAGATAGAAAGAAGGAACCAGTGAAAGAAAGAAGGAAAGGAAGAAAGAAAGAGAAAAAGAGGGAAAGAAGGAAACAGTGACAGAAAGAAGGAACGGAAGAAAGAAAGAAAGAATGATAGAAGGAAAGAAGGAATCAGTGAAAGAAAGAAGGAACGGAAGAAAGAAAGAAAGAAAGAAAGAAAGAAAGAAGGAACCAGTGAAAGAAAGAAGGAAAGGAAGAAAGAAAGAGAAAAAGAAGGAAAGAAGGAAACAGTGACAGAAAGAAGGAACGGAAGAAAGAAAGAATGAAAGAAGGAAAGAAGGAATCAGTGAAAGAACGAAGGAACGGAAGAAAGAAAGAAAGAAAGAAAGAAAGAAAGAGAAAAAGAAGGAAAGAAGGAATCAGTGAAGAGAAAGAAGGAACGGAAGAAAGAAAGAAAGAAAGAATGAAAGAAGGAAAGAAGGAATCAGTGAAAGAAAGAAGGAACGGAAGAAAGAAAGAAAGAAAGAAAGAAAGAAAGAAAGAAAGAAAGAAAGAAGGAATCAGTGAAAGAAAGAAGGAACGGAAGAACGAAAGAAAGAAAGAAAGAAGGAAAGAAGGAATCAGTGAAAGAAAGAAGGAAATGAAGAAAGAAAGAAAGAAAGAGAAAAAGAAGGAAAGAAGGAAAGAAAGAACGAAGGATAGAAAGAACGAATGAAACAATAAAGGGAAAAGGAAGAACAAAGGAAAGAATGATGGAAGGAAATATAGATAGAAGGAAAGAAGGGAGGAAAGGAAGAAAGGAAGGATGAAAAAGAAGGGGAGAAGAAATAAATAAATAAAGAACGAAGAGAAGAAAGAAATAGAGAAAGAAGGAAAGAAAGAAAGAAAAAAAGGAATGAAAGAAGGAAAAGAGAAGAAAAGAGAGAGGGAGAGAAAGTAAGAATGAAGGAATAGTTCAGGCTATGTAGCAATAGGCTACACCTCTCAGGTAACCTTAAAGATGGATATTTGTTCAGTAAGTCGAAAGAACAAGCGCTCCAGAACGGCTTCAATAATACCGAAGTCTATTGTTGCCATGTAAAGCGGGCCGCATCACGTCGCCCCTACCAAAGTTCTGGTGCAGAATTGCGAGCTGCTTATAAATTGCAGTCACGGGGAGTAATTAGTGCAAAAAGATTTCATTGGCCCCTTAAAACAGTTATCATCATGACAATAGAATGCCTCTGTATAAGGGTGATGGTGTTGGTGCAGTATATTGAGGTTATCAGCTGCAATAAGCGTTGGTGCTTTCAAATTTACTTTCATTTATTCCGATCCTTATCCTTGAGCGCTCCAGTTCTGTAAAACAAATAAATCCACCGGGCGAAGCCGGGCACTACTGCTAGTCATAGATACAGATAATATATAAAATATATACAAACTGTGGGCAGAACAAATAAAATACATGGTTAGGTTAAAAACAAACAAGACATAACTTACCGGATGGCTGAAAGAAACAGGTTCAAAAAAATACCAGCCAGAAGCAGGGAAAATTGGTTTGCCGAAGAGAGAAAAGAATACATTTACGTCCCAGTTATCCGAACTTGATGGGACTGAGGGTGATTTGGTTAACCGAAAATTCGGGAACACCGGAAGCATTCTTTTTCCACGATATAGTGAGCATGCGAGCACTCATTTACGGTCTATAAATCATTCTTAAATTGGAGGTTTTGAAACTGTAAAATAACATATTTATGATTATGTTCGTTAAGTACAGACCCCCTAATAAAATAGTAACAACAACAAGAATATTTATCTCTTTCGATTCGGTTAATCGGGACTTTATTGGAGCACTAATAGTACATTATGCAACGAGTCTATAATGTTTTAATTACCATTATGTTTATGTTCGACGGTAACTATAACTATTCTTTTTCTTATTCTTTGCCTGGAGTTTCCTCTGTCTCCAATATTCCTTCATGCGTTCACTGGCATTTTTTCTTTGGTCTTCTGCCCAAGTTCGTCCACTTCTCTTAGGTCTTCCTTCATCTTGAAACCCTTCCAGGTTGTTCACTTTGCTCTTAAATACATTTCTTTCTAGCATTTGAGATTCTGTGATGTTTAACTTTTCTAAATCTATTATTATTATTAATAATATTAATATTGTTATCATTATTATTATTATTAATATTGTTATCATTATTATTATTATTATTATTACGGGGCTACATGACAACGATGTCACAAAATCCCTCAATGAATCAACAACCCTAACACTGAACGATATTGAAGTATTGCAGATATTGTGAACCGGTGAAGTATTATTTCACTGGGTCGTAATGTTCGATTGCTTTGTACGGTATGTAGGACACGGTATGTTAGACGCCGCGCCGTCTCCCTTCGAAAGTTGGCGATACAATTGATTATTATATTTACACGGGAAACAGTGGTTCGAAAGACCTCAATAGAAGTACGTTCATACCAACGGCGCAAGTCTTTTGTATTATATTACTATGCTATTATCGCACCTTCCTCTCAAACTGGATAATACTGAAAAACTAACTTCGTGTTTGTCTGCAAGCTCCATAACTCACCAGGACATAAGTACTGTAATTCATCCTCTGAATCGGTTGCAAACTTCCTTCTTGTTTATAATGTTACATAAAACATGCTGTGCTTGGAAACGTTTAAAATGTTGGTATCTTGGCCACGTGACGA
Organism: Meconema thalassinum; assembly: GCA_946902985.2. Classification (NCBI taxonomy): domain Eukaryota; kingdom Metazoa; phylum Arthropoda; class Insecta; order Orthoptera; family Tettigoniidae; genus Meconema; species Meconema thalassinum. The sequence continues at coordinate 571,703,763 of OX336391.1, forward strand.
CTTCTTCGACACAAGAGACTTACAGGAATCGATCATTATCAATGAACTTCTTGCAGTGTTCATCTTTCACATAAACTTTGTCAATATGGTCGTCCTCTAACCAAAGTAACAATAAAAGGGGGCACAATCGAGATGTGAGGGTATTCACTGAGTTTGGAAGAATGAATATACACTGGGGTGCAAAAAAGTGGAACGCTGAAGTAAATAAACTAATCTGATTAATTACAATTACAAATATATATTATTGAAAGCTTAAAGATAGTTTTATCACATTATCACTTTATGGTGATCCTAGTGTGTTTTGAAATCCTCTTAAAGATTATTACTTTCTGTTTTGGACAATAATTAATTAATTAATTAAATGATGTACTTTTACATACAGTAACACTTTTTTTTTGCACCCCAGTGTAATTGGCAAATTACATCGGTCCATGCATCAATATTTATTTTCTCAAAATCTGAAACTATGGTCCTCACCTAACCTCAAATATTGAAAAGTCGCCTAACCAATACATACGCGTACTTGTAGATAAACCCGTGTGCTCGTTCAATCGTGCACTACGATCGCGAGGGCAGCTGTGGCAAATCCAGAGATCGTAGGTTCGAATTCCGGCACTGACTGCGGGTATCCAGAGTGTGGTATTTCCCCGTATTTATTCACACTCCCTCCAAATCCCGCGGCTCCTAGCTCATCCCTGTCCCTACTACAGTTACACAAGCTACTACAGTCATCACATAAATACAGGCTGTCAGGCAAGTTCAACACACACTCAACTGTATGGGCCTGATGAACAAGGTGTCCCAAGCCACTAAAATGTATCAACACCAACGACACCTTGTAGATAAGCCTGATCCAAAATATGACATTGTTTTTTCCTAAGGATATTCCTCTTTCAAAAGTTGTTTAATGCCCCTTTCCACACCCTTCCCTCCACGGCGAAGAACGTGGTTCGTCGAAACAAATGTTAATTCACGTAAATGTCAACTTACTAGCAAATATCTGTGGAACTGTGGTAATATAAAATAAAGAAGTGTACAGCAAGATGGAACCGAAAACAACAAGTATTTCCGTGAAGAACTATAAAGCCTATTTTCATATATCCTACTTATGTTAATTGCCTCTATCAACATACAAAATTTCAGTTTGATTGCTGTAATAGATTCGAAGATATTGAGAACCGACTAAATATAGCGGATGGTCGCCATGTTAGATTTTTACATATGTAGGTCTTAGAGTTATGTACTGTTACATGAAGATTATTTTGTACGTGTAGTATTCAAATTTCAATCGCATGATTAGGACCCAAGAAGTAAAAACGAGATTTTAAAATTTTACACAGCTGCCATCTTGTGGTTATGCAAACAATTGAAAAAAATTAGATGCCAGTGGATTAACATTTGTATAAGGATTTACTGTACCAAGTGTCACTGCACTCGGATGGTTAAATTGCGAGAAACGACCATGTGAATATTTATACTTCGTGTCGCCGCCAGGTTGGATTTGTGATCACCAGGTTATTGAAAGTCCTATAGGTGAAGTTATGTTCATAGCCCGCCCCTATGAACATTAAAAGATTCAGTTTGATTGCTGTAATAGATTCGTAGATGTTGAGATCCATCTGAATATTTCGGATGGTCGCCATGTTGGATTGTTATATGTATAGGCCATAGAGTTATATACCATTAAAGGAAAATTATTGCGTAGGTTCATTATTCAAACTTTCACTTCGATCGCATGATTACGACTCAAGAAATAAAAACTTAATTTTAAAATTCACACAGCCGCCATCTTGAGGTTATGTAAGCAATTGAACTAAATTAGATACCAGTGCATTACAATGTGTACAAACATTTCCTGTACCAGATTTCATTGCGTTTGGATCATGACATCGCGAGAAAGCTCTGATTAAAATTTTCAACTTCGCTTGGCCGCCATATTCGTTTTGTAGTTAACCGGTTTTTGAAAGTCTTATATATGAACTTCCAGTAGTGTCCTTTATCTCCGTACAAAATTTCAGGGTGATACCGCTAACAGTTTCAGAGATATAGAATGTTGGTGAAATATTTCGCACAGCCGCCATCTTGAGGTTATGTAAACAATTGAACAACGTTAGGTGTCGGTGTATTACAATGTGTATAAACATATACTGTACCAAGTTTTATAGCGTTTGGATGGTTAAGTCAAGAGAAACGTTTATTTAAAATTCGGAATTTCGCTTGGCCGCCATGTTAGTTTTTTATTTATGAGGTTTTCAAAAGTCACATACGTGAACTTCTAGTAGTTCTCTTTATCACCGTAGAATATTCCAGGGTGATATCTGTAATAGTTTCGGAGATATTGAATGCTGGTTGAGACGTAACAAAATTTAAAGGGCACGTTTGCGGTCGTCCGGAATAGTGCTATGAACTTACCGAGTTTCATTAAAATCACTCCAACCGTTTAGAAGTTATTAGGGAGGGACACACACCATCACACACGCACACACAGACGGGCAAAAGGTGATCTCATAAGCCTGTTTTTTTCCATAAATGAAAATAGGCTAACAATTAGAAAGCGAAGATTGCTGTTTTATGGGTACATCTTCCGTATGAATAATGACCGGCGAACAAAGAAAATTTGGAATTTTCTTAAACCGAAGATCTCGAAGTTGAAATGGTTCCAAGAGTGTGATAAAGATATGAGACAGCTGGGCATTACGGAGGATAAAATCATAGAAAGGAATAGTTTCAGAAGGATGGTGAAAAGCTATCAGGGTTTTATGGTGGAGGCAGAACCCAGAAGACAGAGAGGTCCTTTCACAGAAGAGCAGAAGAATAAGCTGATGGATGGGCTCAAGAGAAATTGGCAAGATGTCAAAGCCGACAAACGAACAAGACGACGACACTGAAATGAGGGTGGTTGTTAACACGCAGTCCATAGTGGCTCAAGTCGACGGTTAAAAAAAATTAGGACAAGACAAGGATGGTGAAAAAAAGGTGTTTTTTTCGTTTGCGACGGATCATGCATGAACTGATCATTAGCCTAAGTGTCCCGTTTTCGACGGAGTGTTGACTAATTGTGACCGCTCCTAGTATCCTCATCAGACCCAGTGCACCTTCACTTTTGAATAATGCCATCAGCAGCAGTTAGTGTTATGTATTTTAATCTGTATTTGCACCCCATTTCTACAGGGATGGGGATGAGTAGAGATCAGTTATTCATGTGGTGAGTGGATTTTATGGTCCCATGCCCTTCTCGACTCCTAGATCATCGAAGTGAGGGAAGTAAATGGTCATGAATGGAACTGAGCAAGAAGTTGGAAGTAAACAGCCGTGTTCCAGTTTCTTCTGGAATTAAAAACGACTAAACTATGGAGTAACATTTAAAGGACATCCAACTGTGGGTTTCGAACAGACTCGGCTTCCCAATCCGAATATACGCTGGTCCTGCGCATTACCGCACTCGGCAATTGTGACCTGTAATTTTGATGTATCATTAAAAATGTGTCCTTTGACTTCAAATATATTTTATTTTGCCATTATTTAATTTAAAAAAAACTGAAAAAGAAAATCTCAGCTAGATTGTTTATATTATGGTGTTTGAAGGCATTTTTCAGTGTTGCCTTAGTAAACAAAAGTTTGGTGCTTTTCAGTCGGTCAACACGATTGTACCCAAATTAGATGGGTTATTCCCTGATCGTGAAAAAATTACAAGATATTAATAAATACACTTGGATGACCAGTTTCGATCGTCAGGCGATCATCATCGGATCCATTACACTTACGCTATAAAATTGCACTGGAGTGCAATAAGTGTCCAAGTGAACTGTTTAGGCGGCTTCGGTGGCGTAGTTGGTAGCATGCTGAGCTTCTATGCCCAAGATCACGGGTTCAAATCCGGCCGAAGTCGTCGGATTTTTAAGAGCGTTAAAAATCCTTCAGTATGCCTTCCTTCGGAGGGGAAGTAAAGCCGGCGGTCTCATGTCATAGATTTATGGCATGTTAAAGAACCTTCCACTAATTACACCTGTGTGAAGCTAAATTAGGTTCAAATGTAAACAACGCTCTTAGGTTCCTACGTTCGTTGCCAAGAGCCGACTGCGGTGGCGTCTCGTAGCTAAGTTCTGGACTAGTAGTCGTTGACTGTGGCGTTTGGCGGCAAAAGTAGGAGCTATTTGAAAAATTCAAAAAGTCTGCAGTCCTTACTTGAATTAAGAAACAGATAACACACATGAATACAGTCATCACAATTAACATCGGTTATCAGACAGATTCTACACGCACCCAAAGTACACGGGGCTACATGACCGCGTTGTCGTAGCCCCTAAACTTAGGAACCAACCAAGTGAACTGCTCTCAATAGGACCACGCAAGACCCTAACAACTTAAGTAGCCTGTACAATACAGTACAATGAGAATTGACCATTTTGAACAACCACTTATTCACTCCAAACGGAGGTCAATCACCACGTCCAGTATCTCAACAAAACATCACACAGACCACAACTAACAAACACTGACGAGTTGCATTGCTAATACTGCAAGTAAATAAGTGTACATTTTGTGAATATTTTCACCCATATTTACAGACATAGATTTTATAGCCTAAGTGTAATGGATCTGACGATGATCGCCTGGCGATCGAAACTGGTCATCCTATTGTATTTATTAATCTCTTGTAATTTTTTCAGGATCAGGGAATAACCCATCTCATTTGGGAACACTCGTGTTGACCGACTGAAAAGCACCAAACTTTTGTTTAAATTGTTTATCTTAGGTCTGAAGAGATTAAAGTGGGAAAACCCCTGCTCGAGTATGCAGTCAGTATAGTGGGACACGTTTCGTTTGACAACTCGTCATTCTGTCTGTGTCTAACTTAGGTTTGGTCCGGTTAATTATGGAGTTCATTTCAACTAAGAGAGATAAACCTTGCCTTATAAACGAGGGATATACTGTACCTATAGGCGACTAATGCAAAACAAAGGCGGGGTAGTGATGTAGTTGTGTGTCAACGACAAAAGAGGAAGCAAATGTAGTGGTAAACTTGTTGCTGAAAATAATGAATAAGTTACAAAGTTATTGGAGGATATGGATATGCACGAACGTTGGATTAACGTTGGATAAGGCGAAGCAGGAGGCAAATACATTTAATATATATTAGGAATGACAATGTGATTGAAGAATGTAGCGGAAAAGATAGTGGAAATGACATCGTAGATATAATTTTATACTTGCAGTTCTGTACAGATATTATTCTTACTCGCTTAATTAAAGCTTCGCATCATATTGTTACGTGCCAATCCCTAGTGGCACATCCGTTAACTGGATTACGGTGGGTAGAAAACACAACACAAATTGTTCCTTTAATGAAACGTATTAGCTTTATTGCGGGCCAGAAAGACACACCACACAAATAGCAAATAGAAGCAATTAGTATCCCACTCTAGTTTCCTCTTGTAGGGAACACTTGCCTTTCACTTGTCAATAAGCCACAGAAGTTAATCCCTCCTAATGGGACCGGTGGCCTCGATAGAACTACCTGCAACACTTCCTTGAATACGCAAGCTACAGTTATTTACGATAGCCGGTCACTCACCACTACACTCTGCTTCGCTGTTCGCTGGCTAGGAAAACAGCCCCCGGTGTTTTCGCAATTCACCACACTAACCTCTGTTGCACTGGAAAACACACTCGCTCAAGACACAGTTCCTCCGTAGGCTTCACACACCTTCGCTGTCAAGAGAATCAGCTTCACTAGGGTTTCGCAAGTCACGTCACCAACAACTGTCGCTCAGGTAAAAGCTCGCACTAGCTCGAAAAAACACTGTCCACCTCGCTGGCCAGGTCGCTTTTATATAGCAGGCTGGTGACTCAATGAATGCTTCTAGACCCGTCCAGGATTCACGGCTTCTCGAGATTTCCATCACTGGCTAGGTCACGAATATTCTGGACCATCCCTTTGTCCGCGCAGCCCGTTGCGTAAGGCGCACGTAATACACTGAGGCAGAGCACAGCACGGGGCAGCTGTGACTCATGCGGCGAGGCGACGAAACAAACTCACAGCTGTAACAATATGTCACAAGCGGTTTCGGTGACGTAGTTGGTAGCGTGCTGAACTGCTGTGCCCGAGATCGCGGGTTCAAACTCGGTCGAAGTCGTCGGATTTTTTAAGAGCGTTAAAATCCTTCAGTATGCCTTCCTTCGGAGGGGAAGTAAAGCCAGCGGTCCCATGTCATAGATTTATGGCTGAAAGATCTTCCACTAACTAAACTTGTGTGAAGCTAAATTTCTAGGATAGATTTCGTTGGAACGCTCTATGAAAGTTCCAATGTTCACCACTAGGTATCAGTGACCTCTGGTAGCGAAAGTTGGAACTACTTGAAATTGAATGGAACTTGTAGCTCACCCTATGTGTGTCCGCTTGAAGCAGCTACAGCCTTTGGCGAGCCGAACATGTCCTCGGACACTCCCGGCACTAAAAGCCATACGCTAAATAAATAAATAAATAAATAAATAAATAAATAAATCATATGCTATTTAAATACGCGGCGGCATTCCTTTGTACGCTAATGGCACTGTAACCCAACTGTCAAAACTAGTTCTTCCCTCGGATGCCGTTCGTCGCTAACACCTCCGCATCGATACAAAGAAATCCATAGCCTGTGGGAATGGTGCAATAACAGACGGAGCAACTGTACCTAGAGTTGCTTGCTAGATTGTTCTCACTTTAGAAGAGCAGACATTTTGTTATCTTTCAAGAGTCATTTCATTTCTGTCAAAATACGTTTTGTTTCACTGCAGGTAGAGGCGTATCTCGCTGTGATAGATATGAGTTATATCACCCAGCTAAACGAGATGCCCTACTTTTCACTCTCGAGACCAATTCCATCAACCGATCGAGAGATCGATTTTTCTCTCCCTCCCACTGCTCACGTGTTGAAGTTTTATTTCTCGTCCCTTACACATGAAAGAGGAATTCTCTTGAATATCTTGTTTACCTTCAGATTCCGAGCAGGGATGACCAGCCCTTGACGTACAGGGATATAGTGGCCCAACGATACATTCAGTTGTTGATTCATCTAGGGGCTTGTGATATCGTGGTCATTGTACTGGGTGTGTGTACGATTTGTATGATAACCTGTGTTATTGAGACTGTGTGTATTTTTAATTGAGATTAGGATTAGGAAGGAAGGATTGTGGCTTTAAGTTAGGAACCGTCCCGGAATTTGCCTGGAGTTAAGGTGGGAAACCGCACGAAAACAATTTAAGATGGTTGAGGTTGGAATCAAACCTACGTCTTCTCAGTTTTGCCTCACGAAGCTGAGTGTAAGCCGTTTTAACATTTATGTTGTTGTTGTTGGTTCATTTATGAACTTTTCGTCGTCGTGGTCATGTAGCCCACTTAGGTCTGTATGTAGGGGGGATTTGTCTAATAACCTGTGTTATTGTGATGGTAATAATAATAATAATAATAATATCGTATGGCCTCGGGTGCCGGGTGCAAGCTTTGTTATTTGACACCCAGTGGGTAGCTTGCAAGTCGAATTTCGTCAAGGAGGTTAGATGTTTGATATCTAAGCTCCTTGAACACTATAGCGCTTTCTAGTAGAGAAATGAGGAACTTTGTGTTGGCGGAAACTCCCGAGATTAATTTTGCCATTATGAACTCGGCCTACTGAATTCAAATGGGTTCTTTGACATGCCAACATCGTATGACATGCGTATCGTATTTTTGCCGCCTTTCAAAAATCACTTACCACGGCCAGGAGCGAACCTGCAATCTTGGGGTTAGTAGACAGACACGATATCCACTCACCCACCGTGATGGTAGTATTATTCTATGTAATTTTCATTGAGATGTGGATGTGGAAATGTGGCTGCCGTAGCTTTAGGGCAGGTACCATCCCGCCACATTTGCCTGAACTTCGAATGAGAAATCACGGGATGGCTGAGGAGGGTATCGAACCTACTTCTTCTCAGTGTTGCCTCACGAGGCTGAGTGTATACCCGTTTCAATCCTCCTTTTTTTTTTTTTTTGCTGAGCTGGGAATTGAACCCGAACCTCGGGGGTGCCTGCCAAGAATGCTAGCTACTGCGCCACGACACAGTAACCTGCCAAGGCGTATTGATCCAATCTCTGAAGTGTAGGCCTACTGTCATTGTCCACTAGCATTGTTAGAACCGAAGAGAGGGATTTTGCTAAGTAATGGCCTAAATTTTATAGTATTAGATTATCCAAAATTATATTGAAAATGAAAATCCACAGCCTGCTTCCAGTCTCCGATCGGGTCAGGAATGGAATTAATGAAGCCCCCATCTAGCGACGATGATATGGACTGTGCCGGCTGCCGAGGCCTGACGCAATCCTCTGGGGCAATGATTAAATGAATGACAGATGAAATGAAATTATAGTGGAGAGTGTTGTTGGAATTAAATTTTGACAGGGAAAACCGGAGTACCCGGAGAAAAAACTCTCTGCCTCCGTTTTGTCCACACAGATCTCACATGGAGTGACGGGGATTTGAACCACGGACCCAGCGGTGAGAGGCCAGCGTGCTACCACCTAAGCCACGGAGGCTTATCCAAAATTATATTAAATTTCCAATCATTGTTGCTTTTTATTGTTATTGCTGGCCTCGTGGTGTTCGGGTAGCACGCCTGTCTCTCACTTGGAGGTCCATGGTTCGATTCCCTGCTCAGTCAGGGATGTTTTACTCTGACATGTGAGCTGGAACGGGATGCACTCAGATTCGTGAGGACAATTGAGTTGCTGTCTGATAAGATAGGCAGCGCCCCGGTCCGGATGTGCTGACCACGTGTCACCCCACAATCTGTAGGCCAATGGGGCTCTGCAGCAATCAGTTGGTAAGCCAAGGCTCTTCGGGGGATACGTTAAACGGGATTTATTTTGTTACTGTTATTTTCGAACACCTCTTAATTTTTGAAATAGCCCTCCGTTAGGGGTGCTATTATTATTTAACTTCATTATTCGCGCTGTGTCTGGTGGCGCCTTTCTATTGTCCCCTAACTTATTGTGGATTATTGTCGTTCTGAAGGCTACTTATTTATAAATGACAAAATAATATACATGTTAGTCGAGGAAATATATTTTATATTCAAAATTACACATTGAATAAGACCATGCTGTTGTTTGAGTTCTCAGAATTTTGACTGGTTATATGCAGCTCTCCATTAGCAATCGTCAGAAACATCTCTTCTCTTCCATTCGTCTTAATACCTCATCATTTGTAACCCTACCTACCCATCTGATCATCATCATTTTCCTGTTACACCACATTTCAAACGCTTCTATTCTTCTCTTTTCTGTTGCACCAAAAGTCCAAATTACACGCTCCAGACAAAGGCTTTCAAAAACGACGCTTTAATGCCTAAATCTCTATCTGATGTCAACAGATTTCTTTCCAGTAGAAATGCTTTCCTTGCCTGAGCCAACCTACTTCTTATACAGGGTCTTTATATTTGCTTGGCAAGGACATTCTCGCTCACGCGCTCCGCTAGTGACAGCTCAGTTCCCGGCTGCCGCGCGCGCGTATAGACGGCAGAATACGGTGCTGAAAATCAGTATCATGCATTTTTACTCATCATGCCTACAGTAGATACTGAAAATGTTCCCCATCCGCTGCCAAACATAACCGACATCTCCTTATGAAGTTTCCGGTTACTCTGGTTAATTTCGCTTCAGTAAGGAAATAACGACATTTACGTCTATTTTTATTGTTTACTGAACCTGTACATTTGAATCTCTTAGCCAGTTGATTTATTGTCCGATTTATAGGAATGGGTCTCCCCGGAAATGTCATTCGAAACGTTTCGAAACTTCATAAGGAGATGCCGGTAATGTTTGGCAGCGGATGGGGAACATTTTCAGCATCTACTGTAAGCATGGTGAGTAAAAATGCATTATACTGATTTTCAGCACCGTATTCTGCCGTCTATACGCGCGCGCGGCAGCCGGGAACTGAGCTGTCACTGTCGGAGCGCGTGAGCGAGAATGTCCTTGCCAAGCAAAAATTAAGACCCTGTATATACCCTTTAACGTGAAGGGCGCTATGTCCACAACAGCAAACAATACACAATTAAACTTAAATATAAAGACTTTGTCATTCAATTATTTAGAATAGTTAGTAACTTGTTCAAAACTGTCCTGGCATATTTAACATCCTATTTTCGCATAGGCCTAGTGGGTTTATTGCCTGTGTACTTTCATAAATAAATTCATGCAGTATAACACAACGTATTGTTTCTGTAAGGGTCATTTTCCAATGTTTAGTAATAACATACACCTTCATTTCAGCGTCCAGTCGAAGCTGCAAGCCTCTGTTAGCGAATAAGTCACCTCTATGATCCTCTATTGGCTATTAGCACCGCGGCATCTTCTGCCTCCACATCTCTCACTTTGAAATCGTACTACACTGAATATAACCATCGCCTACTGGGTCTACCTCTTCATCTCCTACCTTCTATGTCGAACTCATTAACCTCCTAGGTAATCTCTCCTCACTTATTCTCATGTTTTTTGGCAGAGGAAAATTACCTTACGTGGATTGTTGTGTTGCGTTGTATATTATACAAGTAGGTCTGTGAGGCGTGACATTTTTGAGAATATAACGGCAGACAGCAACATTGATTCATTCATTCATTTACTTTATTTGCAAATGAGGGTAATTCCCCGGTGGAAAATTGTACAATTACAGAAAATTACCAACAATAATATCAGATTTCATTTTGATTTGATTTGATTTATTTCCACGGCTACACTTAGAGCTTAAGAGCTCCTTTACAGTAGCGCCCTACATACAATAAGTAAAACATATCGCTTACATTCACAATACAAAAATAACAATAGTCTAACAATGATAGTAGCAAAAGGAAAGTAATAATACAATAATAATAACAATGGAAAAATTATATACAAAAGAGTGCAAACAGACCCAGTATCAGCCTGAAAAACAAACATGATATAAACGCTTACAAGAAAGGATATTAACGTAGGTAGGTTGTCAGCTATTGTCCTGATGCTATAATTGAACTCAAGAATATCATTTTAACATAATGCAGTAATCAGATGTGAGAGGTATATTGCTCCAAGAAGCAGGATGAAAGACGTCTTTTGAGAGCTGCAGTGCTTGCAATGTTGACCCCACCTATTTTACATAATTCGCGATTTGGGAACAACAGTAATAACCTCGTAGTATTTACACAACATACCAGTCTTCTCTTAAACACATCAATATGTTTAGGGAAAAGCTCTAAGACTGAGGCAGATAATGAGTTCCAATTATCAATACCACGGTTAATGAAATAATATTTCCCATAATTTGTACACTGCGATCGACCCTTTATGCGGATGATCTGCTCTGCCCAGGCAGGGCCTGTTCCACGAATGAACTTTGCAACTTTTCACTTTGCACTTTTCAGTTCAGATTTTGTTCCACCATCACTTGTCAGATTTGTCTTGCAAAGTGAAAAGTGAAAAGTTAGGAATCTTTTCACTTTTGAAGCCTGTTATGTTCCTCCGTTGGTGCTGAAATGCAAAGTGCAAAGGAATGAAGTGAAAAGTTTTCAGAGATCTTGCAAAGAGACGATTCCCTTTTCAGCTCTTAATGAACAAGTCACTACACTAGTTTCTCAGCGCAGAATTTGGTTTAGTGTTATAAATATGTTACGACGAGAGCTTTTGTTATCAAGTGAGGATAGTGATGAAAAATCCAACATGAGGACGTACAAAGACTGGATGAATTTTCAAAACCTCACTTCGACGGAATTTCGTGAGTGTTTTCATATTACCCCAATACAAGCTGACTATATTCTTGAAATAATTGGCCATTTATTGAAAGCTACAACAAAAATAAGTCGATCTCTTTCCGAAAAAGAACAAATTCTTAAATGCTTACATTGGTTAGGAAATGGTGCCCAACATAGTATAGCAGCATTGCATGGGACATTAAAATCAACTATTTGCAGAACTGTTACTAAATTCCTCAAGTTCACCACGAAAAATAAAGCATTAAATCATGGAGTATTATACAGTTTGTTCAAGGAATAAACATGATCGGATCATTCCTACGCAAAGACTTTTCACTTTGCAAAGAAATTGAAAAGTAATACATAGATCATGGTGGAACAGAAAGACTTTGCACTTTACAAGAATTGAAAAGTGCAAAGTGAAAAGTGAAAAGTTGCAAAGTTCATTCGTGGAACAGGCCCCGTTGGATTTCCCAGACGTTTACTTAGTTCTCCCCATGCTGGCCGATTAGTGTCAGTGTTAAACATAGCGTATAGTCTGGATTTCATCCTTCTATCTACCACGCTAGTTTTTCTATCATTCTATTTACACTACTTCTAGGATTAAAATCGTTGAGCACATAGTGGATATTACACAAACATTTGGTACTTTTCAGAAGGCCAACATGAGATTAACGAATGTATTTTTTTTCAGGATTAGGGAATAACCCATCTCATTTGGGTACAATCGTGTTGACCGACTGAAACGCATCAAACTTTTGTTTACTAAGGCAACACTGAAAACTGGTTTCAAACACCATAATGGACATTAAAGGTGAAACGAAGACATATGAGTAAAGTGATGTTTAATTCTGTGTAGGGATATCACATAGTATTTTGTTTGGTGGAACTTCCTATAATGTATTATGGCAATTTTCTAGCCCAGCTGAAAAGAGCTTGGTCACCCCTGACGCAGAGCCATGTTCTCTTTTACGACTGAAGTATACGTTTCATTTTTTATGTCAGAGCTTGTGTATTTCTCTTATTTGATGTTCAGAGGTTTCGAGATTTCAACGTCATATCCAATATCTGAAGATTTTTACTTGGCTTCCCAAGACGGGCTGAGGAGTTCCCGGGTGACCGTAAAGCAGCCTCTTGACATAAAAAGTAAACTGGTTTGGCATGGCTTCCTCCGTGTGGAATATCCGATAAGATCCAAGGCTCTCTTGCTAAAATGCATGGGATTTTTAAACATAGCAATGACCGCCGATCAATACTTTAAAAAACATACAACTTACAAAAGTTCTGCGTACATGTTTTGAACTAAATTGAGTTCCTTTTCAGCGCAAATTAATCTAAAACTAAAATATATAAATAATATGAGAAACTAATACTATTATTATTATATTCGTTCAACCCCCTAAGGAGCACGTGGAACCATTAAACAGCACTGGAATTCTTCATCCTTTGAAATTCTTATTCACACAAAATGTCTTCATTCTTTCACTCTGGGCCTGCCGTCTTTCTTGTGTCCATGAGTTTTGGAGTTTTAAGCTTTTCTCGGATGGATTCTTGGGTGCAAATTTGTGGGTGTTAATCTTTTGTCTGTATGTAGTCCTTGTTGTAGCCGTTGGATCAATGTCGACTTCAGTAAGGTCCATTTGTGTATCTACTAGCCAGCGAATTTTGGTTTTTCGATTCTCTTTGATAATAAGAAATATTTTCTTAGTCAGACGTGAATCATCCAATCGTGTTAAATGTACATAAAATTTCTTACGCCGTTTGCGTGCGACTCAAGAGAATCGTTCAGTTAATGCATATAGTTGTTCCGAGCTTTTTCGCATCCATATACAAACTAATAGTAATGATTTTAATTCAAGTAATCCTAAATGTTATAAAAATAATCTTGAGACCTAGAGACAATATTTGGAAAGTTGGTAGACGAGGAAAACAAAAAAAATCAAATAATTAGCATATTTAAAATCAGGCTTAAGAACTTCAAAGAAAATTGAATCAACGGTTGAGTATGAAAATTGAATACAATTTTAAAAATGTTAATATAATTAAGCCTTAAAAATTCAATTCTATGAAAATAATGACAATATTTAATATAAAGCAGTCTTTCCTGAGTAACAATCCAAACATTTTTAAAGTAAAATACTGTATTATTTAACAGAGGAAATCTCAACTTATATAAAACAAAGTCCCCGATTCTTGGATGTCACGAGTAATCTCGAGAACTACTGGATGGATTTTGATGCGGTTTTCACCATTCTGTAAAGGATATCTCGAGGAAGGTTTCTCTTGAAAATAATTTATTTATGATGAATGGAGCCCAAGCAGTAACGATTTCAGTGAAAAATTCGAAGGAAGAAACCTGGCGTCCGTGCGCTTTTCAAACTTGCGCTGGTTAGAAATATCAATATACTGAGTGTAAGAATTGTTCAGCATGAAAAGTTCTACAAAAAAGTCCGCGAGAGGTCATCTCTATCTTCAATACATCGCCCACTATAAGTGTTTTTACATTTTCATTTCTATTCAATTACTGAGGCGACAGTTTACGGGCTAGCTAGGGGCAAGCCTATCACCCCCAGTTACAGCCTAGCTAGCGTGCGAGTCTATTACCCCAGATATAGCCAGCAGCAAACTGTTGAGTCGTGTTGAGTCAAGACTTCAGAGAAGAGTGGTTGTGTTTGGAGTTTCCCTGGAAGTGCAAGTCGGCTTTTCTTCAGTTCATTGACATCGAAAAAGAAAAAAGCTCTTTTCACGTATTGCATTCATAACTGTTCCCGGGCGAAGCCATGGAGGGTTGCTAGTTTATGTATAATTACCAAGAAGTTGTGGATGTTAAATGGTCAAATGGCAATATTTGTCATTAAATCTTGTCAACGAAGTGAAATGTTTCTGACTGGAACTCTACCGCCGAGAGAAACTGCTTAGCTGCACCCTATTTCGAATTCCAGCCGGGCCAGTCGTCATCCTGAGTGTGATATTTCTCAGGGTGTTGACATTTTCCAGGCGAATGCTGGCATTGTCTTTAAATAATTTAAAACTTCTAGGCCTCAATATTTCCAGGCTCACATGCTATACATTGCCACATTTATTATACTTTAGAGGGGGCTGATGACCATTACACCCCAGTTCCTTTATATTGAATATGCCCGTGTGGTGATGAGAGAATGTGATTGATGCTCTGTAATGCACCGCGCGAGACTAATGGAGGTCCATACATCAGTACTAGTCAGACTACTCTCTCTGATTAATGTGCGTCGCGGCACTCTCTAGTGTCTTGTGACTTTATACCAGGGTTTGTCTACAAATCTCATGTTGATACAACACCTGAAAATACGGGATGGTTCCTAATTTGATGGGATTAATATTGAAGCTTTCAGTCAACACAAAAATCATACCAATTACTGGAATATCTGAAAGATAACCTGATATAAATTGCATGTGATTGTTATGGACTATTGAAGAAGAAAACAAGTAGTTCCGTGAACAACTAAGTAGCCCATTTCCATATATCCCACTTATGTTTATAGCCTCTATCAACATAAAAAATAATTCAGTTTGATTGCTGTAATAGATTCGTAGATATTGAGAACCGTCTAAATATTTTAAATGGTCGCCATGTTGGTTTATTATGTAGGCCTTAGAGTTATGTACTATTACATGAAGATTATTGTGTAGGTGTAGTATTCAAACATCAATTAGGATTTAGTCAATGTATTTTGAATTTCTAAGGAATTAGATATTGTATTTTGTATTTCCAAGAATTTAGTCATTGTATTTTGAATTTTCAAGGATTTAGTTGTGTTTCCAGGGATTTAGTTATTGTATTTTCAAGGATTTAAGTATTGCATTTTGTATTTTAAGGTTTATGTCATTGGATTTTGAATATTGCATAGAAAATACATTTTGTGAGTATGTTTTCCAACTCTGCTAGGGAGGGTGGAAATATAAGTGTTTGGATACTGACACGAGACTTAGAATTGGTTTGTTGGTGTGCATGTTTGAATACTCTTATCGTCTCTGATCAATCACACTATTTGAACACCTCCACCAAGAGGCCCTCTATGGTGCGAGGACTGGTGGTACGTGCAGGGGGGAATTAGTTACTCCTGTGCGTTGGTCGGAGAGGACAGATGACACAGGGCGTCACGCACTTGGCCTGCACCAAGTGACACGTCCCTATTAATACAGTATAATTTTACCCTCTCTAGGGATGACCCAAATACATCTTGGGATTAAGTAGGATCAAGGATGTTTTTCCATGTTGGTTTCTTGTTTCCTCAGTTTAGGGGCTGCGACAACGCGGTCATGCAGCCCCGTGTACTTTGGGTGTGTGTAGAATCTGTCTGATAACCAGTGTTAATTGTGATGACTGTATTAGTGTGTGTTGTCTGTTTTAATTCAAGTAAGGACTGCAGACATTCGATTTTCAAGTACAGTAGTTCCAACTTCAGCTACCAAACGCCACCCTCAACGACCAACTAGTTCTGAACTTTGTTACTAGATGCCACCACAGTCGGCTCCTGGCGACGAACTTTGGAACCTAAGAGCGTTAGTCAGATATAACCTTTAATTTAGCTTCACACAAGTGTAATTAGTGGAAGGTTCTATATCATGCCATAAATCTATGACATGGGACCGCCGGCTTT
The DNA here is from genome assembly GCA_946902985.2 of Meconema thalassinum. Lineage (NCBI taxonomy): Eukaryota > Metazoa > Arthropoda > Insecta > Orthoptera > Tettigoniidae > Meconema > Meconema thalassinum. The sequence goes on from OX336391.1 coordinate 571,720,148, forward strand.
ACTTCCCCTTCCAAGGAAGGCATACTGAGGGATTTTTATACAAAGTTTTATCGAGATCGAGAAATTGACATTCGCGATGTTCCCATGTTATTGTTTGGAACTAAACCAGTCGATGTAAAGGCTGGTTGGTTGGTTGGTTGGTTGGTTGGTTTAGGGGCTGCGACAACGCGGTCATGTAGCCCCATGTAGCTTGGGTGTGTGTAGAATCTGTCTGATAACCGGTGTTAATTGTGATGGCTGTATTTGTGTGTGTTATCTGTGATTGAGATAGAAGGACTGCAGACGATTCATTTTTTCAAGTAGTTCCTACTTTTGCCACCAAATGCTACCATCCACGACACCTAGCCGCGGACGCGGCATCTAAATGCCATCGCAGTCAACACCCGGTGGCGAACGTTGGAACTAATAAGCGTTATCAAACATACCTACAAACTTTTGCTTCCACAAGTGGAATTAGTGGAAGGTGCTTTTTCATGCCATAAATCTATGACATGGGACTGCCGGCTTTACTTCCTCTCAGAAGGAAGGCATACTGAGGGATTTGTATACAAAGATTTATCGAGATCGAGAAATTGACATTCGCAATGTTCCTTTGTTATTGTGTGCAGCTAAACCGGTAGATGTAAAGGCTATTGTGGTGTACTTCTAATTACATAGTACTAAAGCATATTGTGGTGAGTTCAGTTACAGCTGGTGGCAGGCAGCCTTTTAGTTAATTTAAACCCTAGACTACTATTGGGGCCGGGCTATTCAGTCGGGATATCAATGAGCGCGGGCAATTCAGTAATCACGCCGGAGGCGGGACAGCATCAATCATTCATACGGCACTTCATTAACGCCAGTCTGATTGCTCCATGCTATTCCAATTGTTAGTGCCAACCGTATCAAGTAAACACCATAATGGACCATAATGGTCAATAGAATATTATAATGTCTTTGCTTGCAAGCTCGTGAAATTATATGATAGAGGTAAAAAGAACAATTTTCTTAGTATCGTCGAGGGAAATGGTACAAGTAAAAATTAAATATATAGAAGTGGTGAGATTCTACAATATTGCCAAAATGTTTTCTGTCTAAAATATTTAAAAATAATAAAATCAGATCTGTTACAAATTTTGATTAATTAATATGAAAAATGGTGTAAGCCTCCGTGGCTTAGGCGGCAGCACGCCGGCCTCTCACCGCTGGGCCCGTGGTTCAAATCCCGGTCACTCCATGTGAGATCTGTGCTGGACAAGACGGAGGCAGACAGGTTTTTCTCCGGATACTCCGGTTTTCCCTGTCAACATTTCATTCCAGCAACACTCTCCACTATCATTTCATTTCATCTGTCATTCATTTAATCATTGCCCCAGAGGAGTGCGTCAGGCCTCGGCAGCTGGCACAGTCCATATCCTCGCCGCTAGATGGGGGGCTTCATTCATTCCATTCCTGACCCGGTCGGAGACTGGAAGCAGGCTGTGGATTTTCATTTTCATTTTGAAAAATGGTATATTGGCTTTCACGGCCAGAGAATTAAAACTCAGCAATCTTTCTAGGTTTGTGCCGTGTCATGTGTGGGTTTCGCCTCGGACACCAAACTGGCTCATCAGCGGGCTCTTGGTGTCCCCGCCCGGACCCCACTGGAGTAGCGAACTGCGTACTACCTCCCTTTATATTAAGTGCACCTGCACCTCCATACTGCGAGAACTAAAGGCTGAAGCAGCCATAACCTCCCCATGAAGGCTTTCCCAAAAATATGGTATATTGGCTTTCACGGCCAGAGAATTAAAACTCAGCAATGTTTCTAGGCACAAAACTAGAAACATTGATGAGTTTTAATATGAAAAAAGTTTCTCCAAAGGCAGATCGATGTTGGAATGCTATTTTTGTGTAAGGATTATATAAAATGAGATGCAGGTTTGTAATATAAAAGCAGAGAGAACAAGTAGTTCCGTGAAGAACTAAATAGCCTATTTCCATATATCTTAATTATATTAATTGCCTCTATCAACAAACAAATTTTCAGTTTGATCGCTGTAAGAGATTCGTAGATATTGAGAACCGTCTAAATATTTCGGATTGTCACCATGTTGGATTTTTATATATAGGCCTTAGACTTATGTACTATTACATGCATATTATTGTGTAGATGTTTTATTAGGACAAGAAATAAAAACGTTTTTAAAATTTTAACATTTCGCACAGCTGCCATCTTGAGGTTTTGTTAACAATTGAACTAAATTATATGTCAGTGCATTGCAATTTGTATATTCATTTGCTGTACCAAGTTTCACTGCGTTTGGATGGTTAAATCGCGAGAAAAGTCTATTTAAATGTTTCAAATTCGCTTGCCCGCCATGTTAGTTTTGTATTTAACAGGTTTTTGAAAGTCACATAGATGAACGTCTAGTAGTGCCCTTTATCACCGTACAAAATTTTAGGCTGACATGAGTAATAGTTTCGGAGATATAGATTGCCGGTGAAATATTTCGCACATCCCCCATGTTGGATTGGTGAGACGTAATAAAATTTGAAGGGCACGGTTAGGGTCGGACAAAAATTACTATGATCTTACCGAGTTTCATTGAAGTCTCTCCAGCTTTTAGAAGTTATTGAGGGGCGGGGGACACACACGGACGCACACACACACATACACACACTCTCGCACACACATGGACAAAAGGTGATCCCATAGGCCTATTTTTTTAAAATGAAAATAGACTTAAAAGGGAATAGTTTATACTAAACACTTATAGTTCCCTTACTTTCCTTGTTAACGAGCGGCTCGCCTTTGAAATCTAGCTGGGCTTTCTGGTCAATCTCTTCTTCTTTCTTCCCAGAACTTCTTCATTCTTTCATTTCAAATCCTCCACTGCTCCGCAGAAATTACTAATTTAGGCCTACATTTTGGTAGATTCTCCTTAGGTGTCTTAACGCTGTCAATGCGACTTCGAAACTTCCTCCTGTTGTGGATCACGGCGGCAGTAATTCCAATTTCAACCGCGTCTTTCTTGATGTCTTCTATCCATTTCGTTGTAGCCTTCAGTGTTGCAATGTAATCGATGACTTTCTTCGTCAAACGGTTTCCATCCATTCTCATCAGATGTCCATAGAACTTCAGCCGTCGTTTGCGCATAGAGACAGTGATGCTTTCCGTATTATTATATACATTATTATTAATATTGCTGGCCCCGTGATGTTGGGGAAGCGCACCCAGAGGCTCCGTCAGGGATTTTAGAAATTGACATGAGAGCTGGAACGGGGTGCACTCAGCCTCGTGAGGAAAATTGAGTAGCTGTCTAACATTGAGGGAGCGCCCTGGTCACGAAAACCAAGATTAACGGCCGAGGGGATCCAACGCGCTGACCACCCGTCAGCCCGCAATTTACAGGCTATTCTACTAATATGTGATTTATTGCTCCTTAAAAGAACACACATACATGTAATACGATTGAATTAATAGTTACGCTACGTGATCTGTAACAGTAGAAAGTTAAATTAACACCATAAACCGTGATTGAAGATTCTTACATGGATTACGTTTGTGATGGGATGGCCACCGTAACTAGTACACGCGCAGCGCGTATATTCCACGTTGTTGTAGTGGCTGAATCGGTAAATTTCCGGCTGGACTTGGTAGGTGAGAACGGGTAGAATGGTGCTTCGAATCCAGCCGTAGGCATATATTTTTTAACGACAGCCCGTGCTCTATTTTGGTGGGGATGTAATATTAAGCCACACGTACAAAGTCACATTGCCACATTTATTAACTTACGATATATTCCTGTGAAGAATACGTAGAATTTTGCTGACTTTTAAAGAGAATACGATTGGTTGCTTAGTAAGCCAGTGCCCTTCATGAGCTTTGGTGCTAGGGTTTATAATAACGTCACATATCTGCATCATTTTATTTCTCTGATCTCATTAATCCCCATGAAACCTTTTCCCAGGCCTCTTCTCTCACTGTGCGACATGGATGTGACGGTATTGTTGTTCATCCGTATCAAGTACACTTGACGCACTACAAGAGCTCTGTAACAAAAATCGTATTCACCCCCTCACATACATCAACATGGCTACATCCATACAGTCGACACTTGACCGTACTTGATCATACTTTGTTCACTTTGAGAGGCTTCAATTTAAAAACCACTCGACACAGCACAGTGGAGGACAGCGCAATAAAGTTCACTCGAAACAAGTCAATGTGAAATGCACAATTCATATACTCTCATATTGTTAGTGATATGACCAACAATGAAAACATACTATTATCTGAAACAAGGGATGAAAAGATGTAATATTAATTGCGTACTTGACAAACAATCAAGTTAAAGGAAAATTTATGCGTGGTGCCACCAACAAGTCTGTTAGCTGTGGCTGGAAAATCTTCATTTTATTACAGTTAAGGTAGACTTATTTAAACACCATTTTTAAGTTAAATGAAATACCATGGGTATTTAATAATTAATTACACTTTAGTCAATAATAGTACATTATGCAACGAGCCTATAATGGCGATAATTAAGAGAAGAGTATGTTTATAAAACGAGCGTATGTGAGTTTTATAATTTCCATACGAGTGTCTTAATTACCATTATAGGCGAGTTGCATACGACTATTTATGTTCGACGATAATTATTATAACTATTTTATGTTCGAACATAAATATTCATAAATAACTGTTGAGATTTCGCCAGTTTTATGTACTGAACCGAGCGCATGGGACGCCCAGAATACCTTGTATTTGACCATGGCCTCCTCGATTGCCCCACTATGACACTAGGCCAGGCAGTGCAATTTAAATTAGAAGGCCTTGGAACTTAGCGCATATGCTATCCTCATCTAATTGGTCAAACAACTGTTTCTTGAGCTGTGATTGGTGAGAGAAACTGTTTCATAATGAAAAATAGTGTTATAATGACCATCATTATGATACAGTTTTCTGACATAGAATAGTCAGGGTCGAACATAATGATACAGTATGCATCAAGCCTATAATGGCAATAATTAAGACACGAGTGTCTTAATTACCATTATAGGGGAGTTACATACGACTGTTTATGTTCGACGATAATCATACTATTTTATGTTCGAACATAAATATTCATAAATATCGGTCGAGATTTCGTCAGTTTTATGTACTGAACAGAGCGCATGTGGCGCAGAGAATACCTTGTACTTGACCATGGCCTCCTGGAATACCCCACTATGACACTAGCCTCGCAGTGAACTTAAAAATAGGAGGCCGTGGAAGTCAGCGCAGGTGCGATGCTATTCTTATCTAATTGGTCACACTGTTTCTTGAGCTCTGATTGGTGGGAGAAACTGTAGACTACTTTAATGAAAACTTGTTTTATAATGAGCCTCATTATAGTACAGTTTTCTGACAAATTAATATTAACATTTTGCCATCGTCGAACATAAAATTGTTTTCGATTTCGAAATGTAAACATTATATGTCAGAAAGCTGTACTATAAGGTGCGTTCAAAAAGTAAGGAGCCGGTGGATGAAATGCGCAAACCGGTGAAGACATCGGCAAATCGTGGGGTGTGTAACGAGGTGTGGTTCCAACCAGAGCGTGGAAGGTCACAGCCCGTCGCTAGAGGGCACGCGTGCACGTCACGTGACGATAAAAAGCGAGTAGCAGCATGCATCAATCGTCCAACGCTGCCAGTCGCATTGCAAACAGTGGCATGGAGGCGTCAAACGAAGAGCAAAGAAGTGTTGTTCGTTTTCTGACAGCGAAAGGAGTAGAGGGAACGGACATTCATCGCCGAATGTCACAAGTGTACGGCGAACACTGCATGTCCCTTGCATGGGTCAAGGCGTGGCACAAGCGCTTCTGGGTAGGACGGGTGTCGTTAGCCGATGATGCCCGTCCTGGGGCACCCCCCTGCATTACCGAAGACAACGTCCAGCTGGTTGATGCACTCATTACCCAGGACTGCCGAGTGACAGTGAACGCCATAGCCGCCGTGGTCGTATTGAGCGTCGGAAGTGTGCACACCATCATGAAGAAACGACTGCACTTGCGCAAAGTGTGTGCCCAATGGGAGGTTCTATTATTTAAACTAGTTTCCATGATGGTTCCGTATTGACGTACTAAATAGTTTTAACAACAAATTGTATATACGCCTTAGTCAATACATAAACGAAAATAAATTATAATTACACTTGCTCCTGGTACATGTTTCGGGGATTAATTGCTTTTATCTCCTTCATCAGCCAAGACAAATATCCGAAGAAAGATATAAGATAGCGTAGCACTCAAAAAATAAATAGCTATTTAACTTAATATGGTGCACCATATAAGTAGGTCACAGGAAATTGTTGAGCAAAACTAAAAACATATATGTAACAGCGATGATATTCAGCCATCAAAACACAGAGAATCAGTGAACAGTTAACTCGTAAATCCGCTCCAAAACACTGGTCGAAGCTTGAATTGGCAAAAATCACAATACTTCGGCTACCCTCCATACAGCCCAGACCTCTCTCCCTCTTATACGCCATGTTTGGTCCCCTGAAAAGGGCTCTGCGGGGCCAACGATTCACCTCGGACGCCGACGTCTAGCTGTACGTGCGGAACTGGTTCACATCGCAGCCCAGGGAATTTTATGAGACAGCCATTCACCGCCTCGTGTCACAGTGGGACAAGTGCCTCAACAGCCAGGGCCAATACTTCTAACATACAGGTACTGGTTTCTGTAATTATGCCTCCGGATCGTTACTTTTTGAATGCACCTTATATGATTGGGGTCATTAAAGTACTAGTTTTCATAATGATACAGTTTCTCCAACCAATTAGAGCTGAAGATTTTCATTATGAAACAGTTGTGAGACCAATTAGGTACTTGATAGCTTCGCACATGAACACAAATCCAACATATCGGGCATGAATTACGTGATTTGAAAGTTGACAATGAACCTGTAAAGGATATCCATTCAACCATTGTCGTTACAATGCCAAACACAAAGACAAAATCAGCACGAACCTTTACGGTAACAGGAAAATACTATGAAATATGCAAGAAATTTAGGAATCTACGTCCAGAAGTTTGCAACACCATCCTTCTAGCCATTACCGACATGAAAAGTGTGCACCGTCCCTAATGTTTGCATAAACAAACTGGGCAATATTGCAAAAGAAATAGCACTGTACCTTATTATCCGCAACTTCAATTTCTACACAGGGCATTGCATTCGTACGATTTCGCCGACAATTTTAGTGAATGCTGTTGATGACATAAATACACCAGAACGTCATGGAGGAAGCAGGTGTATGACATTAGATCCACAGAAGTCAATAACCAAGCTCTATTCAGTAAAGGGATTTTTATGCGAAACGTTTTCGCCAGAGGTCATGCATGACTGTTCTATTTGGGACTCCATTGATTTGCCTTCCGTTCACATTCTATATGCATCGAATTTGAAGAATAATTAGCTGATAATACGATACATTACAATTTTAAAGCGTTTGTAACAGCCTATTGTGTGTCATTTAACCCAAATAACAAAATGACCTCAATTAGTACCTGTGCGCTATCTGTTGGTGCTAGGTCAGGATAAACAATGTTTCAAAGCTTTCGAATTTGTTATTGGGTAGATACCAAATGCTGAGCCCTCAAAATTACCAAGAGAAAGAACAAAGCTTTGGAAGGACCTTGTTCTTTAGTGGGAATCCAACGCATGCCCTCTTCACTTAGTCAGCTGACAGAATTTCGACAGATATTTATGGATTTTTATGTTAGAACATAATTATTATGTTTCAAATTAATTATAATAAAATTATAATTATCATCGAACATAAACAGTCGTATGCAATTCGCCTATAATGGTAATTAAAACACTCGTATGGAAATAAACATACTCGTGTCTTATTGCCATTATAGGCACGTTGCATAATGTACTATTGTGGATATGACATAGCTTATCTGAACACCTGGTGATTGCATATTACTATAAAACCGACTAAAACATTTTTCTTTTAAAAATATGTTGTGATGAACAATGGGGTGATATGTATAAGGTGCATTCAAAAAGTAACGAGCCGGAGGCTGGAATGCGCAAATCGGTGACGAAATCGGCTAGTCGTTGCGTGTGTAACGAGGTGTGGTTCCGACCAGGGCGTGGAAGGTCACAGCCCGTCGTTAGAGGGCACGCGTGCACGTCACGTGACGATACAAAGCGAGCAGCAGCATACATCAATCGTCCAACCAAGACCAAGACAGTAGGCCATTCGACATGCTTCCTGGTGTTGTTGAAGACTGTGGGGCACCCATTGGGCACACACTTTCCGCAAGTACAGTCGTTCATTCATGATGTTGTGCACACTTTCGACGCTCAATCCGTTCACGGCGGCTATGGCGTTCACTGTCACTCGGCGGTCCTGGGTAATGAGTGCATCAACCAGCTGGACGTTGTCATCGGCAATACAGGGGGGTGCCCCAGGCCGGGCATCAACGGCTAACGACACCCGTCCTTCCCTGAAGTGCTAGTGCCACGCCTTGACCCTTGCAAGGGACATGCAGTGTTCGCCGTACATTTGTGACATTCGGCGATGAATGTCCGTTCCCCCTAATCCTTTCGCTGTCAGAAATCGAACACCACCTCTTTGCTCTTCGTTTGACGACTCCATGTCACTGTTTGCAATGCGACTGGCAGCGTTGGACGATTGATGCATGCTGCTGCTCGCTTTGTATCGTCACATGACGTGCACCGTGCCCTCTGGCGACGGGCTGTAACCTTCCACGCTCTGGTCGGAACCACACCGCATTACACACGCCACGATTATCCGATGTCGTCACCGGTTTGCGCATTACCGCCTCCGGTTTGTTACTTTTTGAACGCACCTTATATATAGTGTAAGTTGAATATATGCCATTTCGGAGTGGAGCGAAGGTTGGAATATGTAGGTTATTGAATGTATCTTCTTGCTCCATTGGAAATTTTGAACTGAATTTTCTTTGCCAAGGAACTATTCTTTGTAATTTATTGTTGGATTTTGACACGTGTTATTGTGTGCTTTGGATTTCTTTTGTATTTTTCAAGGATATCCATGGTTTGAGTAAACACGAACAGATCTCAAAGAAGTTGGTATTACTCAAGAAGATATTCTGAATAAATTATTGTTTCGAAGGAAGGTTGATAAATAAAAAGGGTTTTAGGAAAACCCCAGCTCAAAACCCAAGGTCATCAGGTCTGAAGAAAGAAGGAGGAGGCTCAGCTTCACTTGAAGAGATTCTGGTAGGAGAAGAAGAGATTGGCAAATCGGCCGATTGTTCAAAGCGGACAACATTAGGCCAAAATCGACAGAAGAAGAATAACAACAGCAAATACCAGTCGTGATTTTAGGCCTAGGATTTGAAGACTATACTTAAATTCAAGCATGGCGTTATACTATATTACGAGTAAAAACATTGCATTCTTATTACGATCAATTGTACATTGAACCAGATTATATGAAAAAGGAAGTTCAATTTTATTCCTTGACAGGCACGCTGGATCTTCAAGGTTGGTTGGTTCCTCAGTTTAGGGGCTGCAACAACGCGGTCATGTAGCCCCGTGTACTTTGGGTGTGTATAGAATCTGTCTGATAACCGGTGTTAATTGTGATGACTGTATTGGTGTGTGTTATCTGTTTTTAATTCAAGTAAGGACTGCAGACATTCAATTTTCAAGTAGTTCCCACTTTTATTCATAATGTTGAATTTTGGGCTTATGCCGTGTTTATTATATTAACATTCGACGCGTTTCGAAAGAAACCATGCCTTTCTTCGTCAGGAATAATCTGGAATACGACAATGATTGCTAAGAGAAAGCAACAAAGAACATATAGAAGGTGCCCAAAGATGGACGCCATTATAGCCCCATGTTAGGGACAACGGAAAGCAGCAGTGAATTACTTTCTCAGGGTTCTGATAATAGGTAGCCAGGATTCACTGAGATTGTAGCCGGTGTCGCGGTTGAAATTATCTGGGTGTTTACGTATTTCAACCGCCTCCCTGATGATTCTGGGACGATATTGCTTTATACGGGCAAGAACATCCACTCCTTGGAACATGACATCATGGCCAGGTGTTAATGCATGATCGGCAACAGCTGATTTATCAGGTTGAATGAGCCTGATACATCTATTATGTTCCTTAATGCGAGTGCATATTGTTCTCGAAGTCTGCCCGATGTAAACCTTGCCACAAGTACAGGGAACTCTGTAGATACCCGGTTGTTGCAATTTAGGCAAACTGTCCTTAGTTGGTCGCAGGAGTTGCCTAATCTTAACAGAAGTTCCAATTACAGTCCGTATGTTGTACCGACGTAGGATTTTAGCAATACGATCCGTCGTGTTATGTATGTAAGGTAGGTAAGCAGTTCCTCTTACATCTCTTTTCTCAACTGACGTCCTATTATTTTTTGTTGGTTTCAGAACCGTAGAGATCAAAGCCTTGCTATAACCGTTGCTCTCAAAGGTGGTTCGCAAGGTATTAATTTCTTCTTGCAAAGAAGACACTTCACAAATCCTCCTAGCCCGGGTAGTTAGAGTTGTAAGGATACCATGTTTCTGGGCAGGGTGATGGTGAGAACTTGCGTGGAGATATCTATTGGTGTGTGTTGGCTTACGAAAAACGCTGTGTCCTAAAGATCCATCCTCTTTCTTGGTGACGAGAACATCTAAAAACGGTATTTTGCCGTCAGATTCCTTTTCCATGGTGAAACAAATAGAAGGGTGCTGGAGATTAAGGTGATCCAGGAAATGGTTAAGATTTTCCTCACCTTCCGTCCAAACAACGAACGTGTCATCCACATAACGCCACCAGATCTTCGGTTTGAAAGGAGCCGACGACAAAGCTTTCTCTTCAAAGTTCTCCATGAAGAAATTAGCCACAACAGGAGAGAGAGGACTACCCATGGCCACACCATCAGTCTGCTCATAAAAATTCCCATTCCATAGAAAGTAGGAGGAGGTCATGCAGTGATAAAAAAGCCTTGTGATGTCTTCAGGAAAAAAGCCATTAATGAGAGACATAACACCATCAATAGGTACTCTCGTAAACAGAGACACCACGTCGAGACTCACTAGGATATCACCCGGCTGAAGTGTTATAGCTTTCAACTTTTCCACGAAGTGTGTGGAATCCTTAATGTACGAAGGCGTGTTACCCAGAAGCGGCTGAAGTAGTCTACCTAAGTATTTGGAAAGGGCATATGTAGGAGAACCAATCGTACTAACAATAGGTCTAAGAGGAACATCTTCTTTATGTATTTTAGGAAGACCATAGAGTCTCGGAGGAATAGCATCCCCTGGAAGGAGAGTCTTCGCTGCATCCGCTGGAATAGATGATTGCTTGATCAATTTGACGGTGACATTTGAGTAGCGAGTAGTAGGATCACGACTATTAATCCTATATACAGGATCTGATAACAAAGACGAGATCTTGGAATCATAATCAACCTTATCCAACACCACTGTCGCGTTACCCTTGTCAGCGGGGAGAACGATAATATCAGAATTGTCCCTTAGATCTTTAAGTGCCCGGCTTTCGCCTTGTTTTAAGTTGGTGTTAGGTGGCTTAGCGTTCTTGAGAACTCGGGAACATTCTTGTCTGGCTTCCTCGGCCTCTTCAGGTGTGAGGTGATGTACCGAGGATTCTACAGATGTAATAAGTTCTTCAATAGGAATTCTTCTAGGCGCTACAGCAAAATTGAGACCTTTAGCGAGAACTGCCTGTTGGGTATCATTTAGGGGCATGCTGGACAAATTTACAACAACCTTGTTAGCATCAAGTCTAATGGCTTGAGATTGCTGCATCTGACATAACCTATCATATTTGGAAATATGTCTTGCCCTCACCTGATCTAGAACGCTGTTAGCTTGCACTGAAGAAATACGATCAAAGATCTTCCATAATTCCTCACTTACGAAGTTCGAGAGGCGTAGATGTAGCTGTAGTAACTCCCTCGAAATAAAATCCAACTGCTTACGTGTATGCTGTAACCTCTCTATCAATAACGCCTTGCTTGCACGACGATAGATTCTCGTTGCCTTAGGTGTTCTGAATGTATGCTTCAACATAACAAAATTCGGTAGAATATCATGATCCCGGCATCTTAGGAGAAAAGTGAGTGAAGAGATAAGACACACCTTCTTGCGTCGTAACCTACTAAATCTAGACATCAGTCGGAAAATATCCTCCCCATAGAGGTTTCTAATATTGTCATTTAGACTTTCACGGCCCGTGTTACTATTCATAATGTTGAATTTTGGGCTTATGCCGTGTTTATTATATTAACATTCGACGCGTTTCGAAAGAAACCATGCCTTTCTTCGTCAGGAATAATCTGGAATACGACAATGATTGCTAAGAGAAAGCAACAAAGAACATATAGAAGGTGCCCAAAGATGGACGCCATTATAGCCCCATGTTAGGGACAACGGAAAGCAGCAGTGAATTACTTTCTCAGGGTTCTGATAATAGGTAGCCAGGATTCACTGAGATTGTAGCCGGTGTCGCGGTTGAAATTATCTGGGTGTTTACGTATTTCAACCGCCTCCCTGATGATTCTGGGACGATATTGCTTTATACGGGCAAGAACATCCACTCCTTGGAACATGACATCATGGCCAGGTGTTAATGCATGATCGGCAACAGCTGATTTATCAGGTTGAATGAGCCTGATACATCTATTATGTTCCTTAATGCGAGTGCATATTGTTCTCGAAGTCTGCCCGATGTAAACCTTGCCACAAGTACAGGGAACTCTGTAGATACCCGGTTGTTGCAATTTAGGCAAACTGTCCTTAGTTGGTCGCAGGAGTTGCCTAATCTTAACAGAAGTTCCAAATACAGTCCGTATGTTGTACCGACGTAGGATTTTAGCAATACGATCCGTCGTGTTATGTATGTAAGGTAGGTAAGCAGTTCCTCTTACATCTCTTTTCTCAACTGACGTCCTATTATTTTTTGTTGGTTTCAGAACCGTAGAGATCAAAGCCTTGCTATAACCGTTGCTCTCAAAGGTGGTTCGCAAGGTATTAATTTCTTCTTGCAAAGAAGACACTTCACAAATCCTCCTAGCCCGGGTAGTTAGAGTTGTAAGGATACCATGTTTCTGGGCAGGGTGATGGTGAGAACTTGCGTGGAGATATCTATTGGTGTGTGTTGGCTTACGAAAAACGCTGTGTCCTAAAGATCCATCCTCTTTCTTGGTGACGAGAACATCTAAAAACGGTATTTTGCCGTCAGATTCCTTTTCCATGGTGAAACAAATAGAAGGGTGCTGGAGATTAAGGTGATCCAGGAAATGGTTAAGATTTTCCTCACCTTCCGTCCAAACAACGAACGTGTCATCCACATAACGCCACCAGATCTTCGGTTTGAAAGGAGCCGACGACAAAGCTTTCTCTTCAAAGTTCTCCATGAAGAAATTAGCCACAACAGGAGAGAGAGGACTACCCATGGCCACACCATCAGTCTGCTCATAAAAATTCCCATTCCATAGAAAGTAGGAGGAGGTCATGCAGTGATAAAAAAGCCTTGTGATGTCTTCAGGAAAAAAGCCATTAATGAGAGACATAACACCATCAATAGGTACTCTCGTAAACAGAGACACCACGTCGAGACTCACTAGGATATCACCCGGCTGAAGTGTTATAGCTTTCAACTTTTCCACGAAGTGTGTGGAATCCTTAATGTACGAAGGCGTGTTACCCAGAAGCGGCTGAAGTAGTCACCTAAGTATTTGGAAAGGGCATATGTAGGAGAACCAATCGTACTAACAATAGGTCTAAGAGGAACATCTTCTTTATGTATTTTAGGAAGACCATAGAGTCTCGGAGGAATAGCATCCCCTGGAAGGAGAGTCTTCGCTGCATCCGCTGGAATAGATGATTGCTTGATCAATTTGACGGTGACATTTGAGTAGCGAGTAGTAGGATCACGACTATTAATCCTATATACAGGATCTGATAACAAAGACGAGATCTTGGAATCATAATCAACCTTATCCAACACCACTGTCGCGTTACCCTTGTCAGCGGGGAGAACGATAATATCAGAATTGTCCCTTAGATCTTTAAGTGCCCGGCTTTCGCCTTGTTTTAAGTTGGTGTTAGGTGGCTTAGCGTTCTTGAGAACTCGGGAACATTCTTGTCTGGCTTCCTCGGCCTCTTCAGGTGTGAGGTGATGTACCGAGGATTCTACAGATGTAATAAGTTCTTCAATAGGAATTCTTCTAGGCGCTACAGCAAAATTGAGACCTTTAGCGAGAACTGCCTGTTGGGTATCATTTAGGGGCATGCTGGACAAATTTACAACAACCTTGTTAGCATCAAGTCTAATGGCTTGAGATTGCTGCATCTGACATAACCTATCATATTTGGAAATATGTCTTGCCCTCACCTGATCTAGAACGCTGTTAGCTTGCACTGAAGAAATACGATCAAAGATCTTCCATAATTCCTCACTTACGAAGTTCGAGAGGCGTAGATGTAGCTGTAGTAACTCCCTCGAAATAAAATCCAACTGCTTACGTGTATGCTGTAACCTCTCTATCAATAACGCCTTGCTTGCACGACGATAGATTCTCGTTGCCTTAGGTGTTCTGAATGTATGCTTCAACATAACAAAATTCGGTAGAATATCATGATCCCGGCATCTTAGGAGAAAAGTGAGTGAAGAGATAAGACACACCTTCTTGCGTCGTAACCTACTAAATCTAGACATCAGTCGGAAAATATCCTCCCCATAGAGGTTTCTAATATTGTCATTTAGACTTTCACGGCCCGTGTTACTATTCATAATGTTGAATTTTGGGCTTATGCCGTGTTTATTATATTAACATTCGACGCGTTTCGAAAGAAACCATGCCTTTCTTCGTCAGGAATAATCTGGAATACGACAATGATTGCTAAGAGAAAGCAACAAAGAACATATAGAAGGTGCCCAAAGATGGACGCCATTATAGCCCCATGTTAGGGACAACGGAAAGCAGCAGTGAATTACTTTCTCAGGGTTCTGATAATAGGTAGCCAGGATTCACTGAGATTGTAGCCGGTGTCGCGGTTGAAATTATCTGGGTGTTTACGTATTTCAACCGCCTCCCTGATGATTCTGGGACGATATTGCTTTATACGGGCAAGAACATCCACTCCTTGGAACATGACATCATGGCCAGGTGTTAATGCATGATCGGCAACAGCTGATTTATCAGGTTGAATGAGCCTGATACATCTATTATGTTCCTTAATGCGAGTGCATATTGTTCTCGAAGTCTGCCCGATGTAAACCTTGCCACAAGTACAGGGAACTCTGTAGATACCCGGTTGTTGCAATTTAGGCAAACTGTCCTTAGTTGGTCGCAGGAGTTGCCTAATCTTAACAGAAGTTCCAAATACAGTCCGTATGTTGTACCGACGTAGGATTTTAGCAATACGATCCGTCGTGTTATGTATGTAAGGTAGGTAAGCAGTTCCTCTTACATCTCTTTTCTCAACTGACGTCCTATTATTTTTTGTTGGTTTCAGAACCGTAGAGATCAAAGCCTTGCTATAACCGTTGCTCTCAAAGGTGGTTCGCAAGGTATTAATTTCTTCTTGCAAAGAAGACACTTCACAAATCCTCCTAGCCCGGGTAGTTAGAGTTGTAAGGATACCATGTTTCTGGGCAGGGTGATGGTGAGAACTTGCGTGGAGATATCTATTGGTGTGTGTTGGCTTACGAAAAACGCTGTGTCCTAAAGATCCATCCTCTTTCTTGGTGACGAGAACATCTAAAAACGGTATTTTGCCGTCAGATTCCTTTTCCATGGTGAAACAAATAGAAGGGTGCTGGAGATTAAGGTGATCCAGGAAATGGTTAAGATTTTCCTCACCTTCCGTCCAAACAACGAACGTGTCATCCACATAACGCCACCAGATCTTCGGTTTGAAAGGAGCCGACGACAAAGCTTTCTCTTCAAAGTTCTCCATGAAGAAATTAGCCACAACAGGAGAGAGAGGACTACCCATGGCCACACCATCAGTCTGCTCATAAAAATTCCCATTCCATAGAAAGTAGGAGGAGGTCATGCAGTGATAAAAAAGCCTTGTGATGTCTTCAGGAAAAAAGCCATTAATGAGAGACATAACACCATCAATAGGTACTCTCGTAAACAGAGACACCACGTCGAGACTCACTAGGATATCACCCGGCTGAAGTGTTATAGCTTTCAACTTTTCCACGAAGTGTGTGGAATCCTTAATGTACGAAGGCGTGTTACCCAGAAGCGGCTGAAGTAGTCTACCTAAGTATTTGGAAAGGGCATATGTAGGAGAACCAATCGTACTAACAATAGGTCTAAGAGGAACATCTTCTTTATGTATTTTAGGAAGACCATAGAGTCTCGGAGGAATAGCATCCCCTGGAAGGAGAGTCTTCGCTGCATCCGCTGGAATAGATGATTGCTTGATCAATTTGACGGTGACATTTGAGTAGCGAGTAGTAGGATCACGACTATTAATCCTATATACAGGATCTGATAACAAAGACGAGATCTTGGAATCATAATCAACCTTATCCAACACCACTGTCGCGTTACCCTTGTCAGCGGGGAGAACGATAATATCAGAATTGTCCCTTAGATCTTTAAGTGCCCGGCTTTCGCCTTGTTTTAAGTTGGTGTTAGGTGGCTTAGCGTTCTTGAGAACTCGGGAACATTCTTGTCTGGCTTCCTCGGCCTCTTCAGGTGTGAGGTGATGTACCGAGGATTCTACAGATGTAATAAGTTCTTCAATAGGAATTCTTCTAGGCGCTACAGCAAAATTGAGACCTTTAGCGAGAACTGCCTGTTGGGTATCATTTAGGGGCATGCTGGACAAATTTACAACAACCTTGTTAGCATCAAGTCTAATGGCTTGAGATTGCTGCATCTGACATAACCTATCATATTTGGAAATATGTCTTGCCCTCACCTGATCTAGAACGCTGTTAGCTTGCACTGAAGAAATACGATCAAAGATCTTCCATAATTCCTCACTTACGAAGTTCGAGAGGCGTAGATGTAGCTGTAGTAACTCCCTCGAAATAAAATCCAACTGCTTACGTGTATGCTGTAACCTCTCTATCAATAACGCCTTGCTTGCACGACGATAGATTCTCGTTGCCTTAGGTGTTCTGAATGTATGCTTCAACATAACAAAATTCGGTAGAATATCATGATCCCGGCATCTTAGGAGAAAAGTGAGTGAAGAGATAAGACACACCTTCTTGCGTCGTAACCTACTAAATCTAGACATCAGTCGGAAAATATCCTCCCCATAGAGGTTTCTAATATTGTCATTTAGACTTTCACGGCCCGTGTTACTATTCATAATGTTGAATTTTGGGCTTATGCCGTGTTTATTATATTAACATTCGACGCGTTTCGAAAGAAACCATGCCTTTCTTCGTCAGGAATAATCTGGAATACGACAATGATTGCTAAGAGAAAGCAACAAAGAACATATAGAAGGTGCCCAAAGATGGACGCCATTATAGCCCCATGTTAGGGACAACGGAAAGCAGCAGTGAATTACTTTCTCAGGGTTCTGATAATAGGTAGCCAGGATTCACTGAGATTGTAGCCGGTGTCGCGGTTGAAATTATCTGGGTGTTTACGTATTTCAACCGCCTCCCTGATGATTCTGGGACGATATTGCTTTATACGGGCAAGAACATCCACTCCTTGGAACATGACATCATGGCCAGGTGTTAATGCATGATCGGCAACAGCTGATTTATCAGGTTGAATGAGCCTGATACATCTATTATGTTCCTTAATGCGAGTGCATATTGTTCTCGAAGTCTGCCCGATGTAAACCTTGCCACAAGTACAGGGAACTCTGTAGATACCCGGTTGTTGCAATTTAGGCAAACTGTCCTTAGTTGGTCGCAGGAGTTGCCTAATCTTAACAGAAGTTCCAAATACAGTCCGTATGTTGTACCGACGTAGGATTTTAGCAATACGATCCGTCGTGTTATGTATGTAAGGTAGGTAAGCAGTTCCTCTTACATCTCTTTTCTCAACTGACGTCCTATTATTTTTTGTTGGTTTCAGAACCGTAGAGATCAAAGCCTTGCTATAACCGTTGCTCTCAAAGGTGGTTCGCAAGGTATTAATTTCTTCTTGCAAAGAAGACACTTCACAAATCCTCCTAGCCCGGGTAGTTAGAGTTGTAAGGATACCATGTTTCTGGGCAGGGTGATGGTGAGAACTTGCGTGGAGATATCTATTGGTGTGTGTTGGCTTACGAAAAACGCTGTGTCCTAAAGATCCATCCTCTTTCTTGGTGACGAGAACATCTAAAAACGGTATTTTGCCGTCAGATTCCTTTTCCATGGTGAAACAAATAGAAGGGTGCTGGAGATTAAGGTGATCCAGGAAATGGTTAAGATTTTCCTCACCTTCCGTCCAAACAACGAACGTGTCATCCACATAACGCCACCAGATCTTCGGTTTGAAAGGAGCCGACGACAAAGCTTTCTCTTCAAAGTTCTCCATGAACTCAAATGTCACCGTCAAATTGATCAAGCAATCATCTATTCCAGCGGATGCAGCGAAGACTCTCCTTCCAGGGGATGCTATTCCTCCGAGACTCTATGGTCTTCCTAAAATACATAAAGAAGATGTTCCTCTTAGACCTATTGTTAGTACGATTGGTTCTCCTACATATGCCCTTTCCAAATACTTAGGTAGACTACTTCAGCCGCTTCTGGGTAACACGCCTTCGTACATTAAGGATTCCACACACTTCGTGGAAAAGTTGAAAGCTATAACACTTCAGCCGGGTGATATCCTAGTGAGTCTCGACGTGGTGTCTCTGTTTACGAGAGTACCTATTAATGGTGTTATGTCTCTCATTAATGGCTTTTTTCCTGAAGACATCACAAGGCTTTTTTATCACTGCATGACCTCCTCCTACTTTCTATGGAATGGGAATTTTTATGAGCAGACTGATGGTGTGGCCATGGGTAGTCCTCTCTCTCCTGTTGTGGCTAATTTCTTCATGGAGAACTTTGAAGAGAAAGCTTTGTCGTCGGCTCCTTTCAAACCGAAGATCTGGTGGCGTTATGTGGATGACACGTTCGTTGTTTGGACGGAAGGTGAGGAAAATCTTAACCATTTCCTGGATCACCTTAATCTCCAGCACCCTTCTATTTGTTTCACCATGGAAAAGGAATCTGACGGCAAAATACCGTTTTTAGATGTTCTCGTCACCAAGAAAGAGGATGGATCTTTAGGACACAGCGTTTTTCGTAAGCCAACACACACCAATAGATATCTCCACGCAAGTTCTCACCATCACCCTGCCCAGAAACATGGTATCCTTACAACTCTAACTACCCGGGCTAGGAGGATTTGTGAAGTGTCTTCTTTGCAAGAAGAAATTAATACCTTGCGAACCACCTTTGAGAGCAACGGTTATAGCAAGGCTTTGATCTCTACGGTTCTGAAACCAACAAAAAATAATAGGACGTCAGTTGAGAAAAGAGATGTAAGAGGAACTGCTTACCTACCTTACATACATAACACGACGGATCGTATTGCTAAAATCCTACGTCGGTACAACATACGGACTGTATTTGGAACTTCTGTTAAGATTAGGCAACTCCTGCGACCAACTAAGGACAGTTTGCCTAAATTGCAACAACCGGGTATCTACAGAGTTCCCTGTACTTGTGGCAAGGTTTACATCGGGCAGACTTCGAGAACAATATGCACTCGCATTAAGGAACATAATAGATGTATCAGGCTCATTCAACCTGATAAATCAGCTGTTGCCGATCATGCATTAACACCTGGCCATGATGTCATGTTCCAAGGAGTGGATGTTCTTGCCCGTATAAAGCAATATCGTCCCAGAATCATCAGGGAGGCGGTTGAAATACGTAAACACCCAGATAATTTCAACCGCGACACCGGCTACAATCTCAGTGAATCCTGGCTACCTATTATCAGAACCCTGAGAAAGTAATTCACTGCTGCTTTCCGCTGTCCCTAACATGGGGCTATAATGGCGTCCATCTTTGGGCACCTTCTATATGTTCTTTGTTGCTTTCTCTTAGCAATCATTGTCGTATTCCAGATTATTCCTGACGAAGAAAGGCATGGTTTCTTTCGAAACGCGTCGAATGTTAATATAATAAACACGGCATAAGCCCAAAATTCAACATTATGAATAGTAACACGGGCCGTGAAAGTCTAAATGACAATATTAGAAACCTCTATGGGGAGGATATTTTCCGACTGATGTCTAGATTTAGTAGGTTACGACGCAAGAAGGTGTGTCTTATCTCTTCACTCACTTTTCTCCTAAGATGCCGGGATCATGATATTCTACCGAATTTTGTTATGTTGAAGCATACATTCAGAACACCTAAGGCAACGAGAATCTATCGTCGTGCAAGCAAGGCGTTATTGATAGAGAGGTTACAGCATACACGTAAGCAGTTGGATTTTATTTCGAGGGAGTTACTACAGCTACATCTACGCCTCTCGAACTTCGTAAGTGAGGAATTATGGAAGATCTTTGATCGTATTTCTTCAGTGCAAGCTAACAGCGTTCTAGATCAGGTGAGGGCAAGACATATTTCCAAATATGATAGGTTATGTCAGATGCAGCAATCTCAAGCCATTAGACTTGATGCTAACAAGGTTGTTGTAAATTTGTCCAGCATGCCCCTAAATGATACCCAACAGGCAGTTCTCGCTAAAGGTCTCAATTTTGCTGTAGCGCCTAGAAGAATTCCTATTGAAGAACTTATTACATCTGTAGAATCCTCGGTACATCACCTCACACCTGAAGAGGCCGAGGAAGCCAGACAAGAATGTTCCCGAGTTCTCAAGAACGCTAAGCCACCTAACACCAACTTAAAACAAGGCGAAAGCCGGGCACTTAAAGATCTAAGGGACAATTCTGATATTATCGTTCTCCCCGCTGACAAGGGTAACGCGACAGTGGTGTTGGATAAGGTTGATTATGATTCCAAGATCTCGTCTTTGTTATCAGATCCTGTATATAGGATTAATAGTCGTGATCCTACTACTCGCTACTCAAATGTCACCGTCAAATTGATCAAGCAATCATCTATTCCAGCGGATGCAGCGAAGACTCTCCTTCCAGGGGATGCTATTCCTCCGAGACTCTATGGTCTTCCTAAAATACATAAAGAAGATGTTCCTCTTAGACCTATTGTTAGTACGATTGGTTCTCCTACATATGCCCTTTCCAAATACTTAGGTAGACTACTTCAGCCGCTTCTGGGTAACACGCCTTCGTACATTAAGGATTCCACACACTTCGTGGAAAAGTTGAAAGCTATAACACTTCAGCCGGGTGATATCCTAGTGAGTCTCGACGTGGTGTCTCTGTTTACGAGAGTACCTATTGATGGTGTTATGTCTCTCATTAATGGCTTTTTTCCTGAAGACATCACAAGGCTTTTTTATCACTGCATGACCTCCTCCTACTTTCTATGGAATGGGAATTTTTATGAGCAGACTGATGGTGTGGCCATGGGTAGTCCTCTCTCTCCTGTTGTGGCTAATTTCTTCATGGAGAACTTTGAAGAGAAAGCTTTGTCGTCGGCTCCTTTCAAACCGAAGATCTGGTGGCGTTATGTGGATGACACGTTCGTTGTTTGGACGGAAGGTGAGGAAAATCTTAACCATTTCCTGGATCACCTTAATCTCCAGCACCCTTCTATTTGTTTCACCATGGAAAAGGAATCTGACGGCAAAATACCGTTTTTAGATGTTCTCGTCACCAAGAAAGAGGATGGATCTTTAGGACACAGCGTTTTTCGTAAGCCAACACACACCAATAGATATCTCCACGCAAGTTCTCACCATCACCCTGCCCAGAAACATGGTATCCTTACAACTCTAACTACCCGGGCTAGGAGGATTTGTGAAGTGTCTTCTTTGCAAGAAGAAATTAATACCTTGCGAACCACCTTTGAGAGCAACGGTTATAGCAAGGCTTTGATCTCTACGGTTCTGAAACCAACAAAAAATAATAGGACGTCAGTTGAGAAAAGAGATGTAAGAGGAACTGCTTACCTACCTTACATACATAACACGACGGATCGTATTGCTAAAATCCTACGTCGGTACAACATACGGACTGTATTTGGAACTTCTGTTAAGATTAGGCAACTCCTGCGACCAACTAAGGACAGTTTGCCTAAATTGCAACAACCGGGTATCTACAGAGTTCCCTGTACTTGTGGCAAGGTTTACATCGGGCAGACTTCGAGAACAATATGCACTCGCATTAAGGAACATAATAGATGTATCAGGCTCATTCAACCTGATAAATCAGCTGTTGCCGATCATGCATTAACACCTGGCCATGATGTCATGTTCCAAGGAGTGGATGTTCTTGCCCGTATAAAGCAATATCGTCCCAGAATCATCAGGGAGGCGGTTGAAATACGTAAACACCCAGATAATTTCAACCGCGACACCGGCTACAATCTCAGTGAATCCTGGCTACCTATTATCAGAACCCTGAGAAAGTAATTCACTGCTGCTTTCCGTTGTCCCTAACATGGGGCTATAATGGCGTCCATCTTTGGGCACCTTCTATATGTTCTTTGTTGCTTTCTCTTAGCAATCATTGTCGTATTCCAGATTATTCCTGACGAAGAAAGGCATGGTTTCTTTCGAAACGCGTCGAATGTTAATATAATAAACACGGCATAAGCCCAAAATTCAACATTATGAATAGTAACACGGGCCGTGAAAGTCTAAATGACAGTTCCCACTTTTGTTACCAAACGCCACCGTCAACGACTACTAGTTCTGAACATGGTTACTAGATGCCACCGCAGTCAGCTCCTGGCGACGAACGTTGGAAGCTAATAGCGTTAGTCCATTCTAACCTATAATTTAGCACCACACAAGTGCAATTAGTGGAAGGGTCTTTTACATGCCATATACCTTTGACATGGGACCGCCGGCTTTACTTCCCTTCCGAAGAAAGGCACTGAGGGATTTTTAACGCTCTTAAAAATACGACGACTTCGGCCGGGCTTGAACCCGCGATCTTGGCCATAGAAGTTCAGCATGCTGCCAACTACGCCACCGAAGCCGCATATTCAAGGTTAAGGAGAATGACGTAAGACATTAACCCTGAAAACTGATTTTGCTACAGGGCACAGTCCTGAGACTATAATATAATAAGGAAATTAGGGTAACATATACCTAAAATTAGTTTCCAGTGCCGTTCTCGGGTAGGTTATATTGGGAAATCCACATATAACTAACAAATCTTGACAATTTGCGCAAATTTATAATAACCGCTGTAACTAAACTAATGTATATATTGTAAATACGAAGGTGGATCAAAACGTTAGTTGCACTATTGCGCTGGAGCAGCGTGCTGTGTGTCGCAAACGTGGGCACAGAGGAGAAAGGGACAGACACTGCCCACACATCTGTTAGGCAGATCGCTGTGGTGTCTCGTCTTGTATGGTGTGAATAGCGGCCAAAAGCAATTGCGCGTCGACTGGATGTTCACTCCAAATATGAGGTGCGTACGACATCCGATTCTTATGGGCCAAAAGAAAGAATTGCACGGACATTCATCGTGAAATTAGTGCTGAGTATGGGGAGCGGGCCATTTCCCGGCAAGGGATCGTAAAGTGATGTCAGCACGGATATCACGGACGAATATCGCGAGGGCAGGCCCGCAACATCCAGGACCCATGCAAATGTCAACAGTGTGAATGCGATCATTAGACAGAACAGGGCTCGACATTCCCAGACCGACGAGGAGGTGAAGGCCGCTGTTTCCGTGTGGTTGCAGAACGCTGGAATAACTTTCTATGCATCCGGCATCGACAAGTTGGTTGTGCGTTCGCAGAAATGTTTGGAGTCTCTTGAAAACTATTTGGAAAAGTGACGATACATTGTATGTCGTTATAGGCGTGTTGCTGTTGTATAGATGGTGTAATAAATGGCCATAACTGGGAAGTGCAACTTATTTTTTGATCTGCCCTCGTACCATTCACCCACATACTTGTAGGCATATATATAACGACCTAAATGTAAAGGATCTGATGATGATTGCTTGATATTTAAAACTGGTCATGCAAGTGAATTGATTAATTAATCTCATGTACATTTATTTCAGGTTTAGGGAAACTTTCATTACAATTGTATATAATCGTGTTGACCGACTGAAAAGCATTAATTTCGATATATATAATTGTGAAGAATAATTAAAAATTGCTAATAGAAACGTGATGTACGTTAGCTGTACAAAATGAAAGAACTAATGATGAATAACCTTGTCTGTCTGTTAGGTAGTCAGCCCGAAGGCTGGTTGGATCCTCAGAAAGCACCACTATAGGTTATGTGGTAGAAACCCACAAAACCGGGGCAGCACTATAATGAGGCGTACTAGGCAAGGTGAGGAAAATCTCAAATTATTTAAAAGCAATTGTACAATAATTGTTGGAGGATCGTGAAAATTATATAAAAATTGTAAAAATTAGCTACATCGAATAAAGGGAGGTAATTATATATATATATATGAATTTATAAAAAACTGATGCTAATAATAATATTGAAATTCTTCTCACATTGTATCCAAAATTCCTTCGGCGTCATTACGGAAACGAAATACAGTGGAGGTATTATTTAGGTGTATACCCATGATATAATCTGCGAGATTGAGAACGAATGTATTTATCGTTATGGATGATATAAAGTTGTCTCTACTTACTATAAAACAAAGTCCCTGATTCTTGGCTGTTACGGGTTATCTCGAGAACCACTGGATGGATTTTGATGCGGTTTTCACCATTCTGTAAAGGATAATTCGAGGAAGGTTTCTATAGAAAATAATTTATTTATGATCAAACGAAGCCAACCAGTAATGATTTTAGTGAAAAAGATGAAAAAACCTGGCTTCTTAAGCTTACGTTGGGCAAACTGTTAAAAATATTTATATACTATGAGTCTATGCATTGTTCATCATGAAATGTTCTACAAAAATGTCCATGAAAGCACATCTCTATCTTCAATACATCGCCCACTATAAGTGTTTTTACGTGTTCATTTCTTCCAACAATCTCCATTCAATCACTAGCTTCGAGACAGTTTACGAGCTAGATGACTGGCAAGCGAGACTAGCATCCCAGACACTGTCGAGTCGTGTCGAGTTAAGACTTCAGAGAAGACGTGTTTGGAGTTTCCCTGGAAGTGCAACTCAGCTATTCTTTACTTCGCCTGTGAACTTTCCGTTCCGCAGAATCCACAGTCAAGTTTAGATTGGACGGAAGGGGGATTTGTGATTCATGCACCTCACCATTTTTAAATTACATCTGACAAGAATTCGTTGCACATGCTATCTCCATCATGATAATATAATTAATAGTCCAGTCAGTGATTTTAACCCATCATGACGAGACGGAAAAAGGATATTGGTCGTACTTCAATGAAATCGAAAAAAATACGCTCATCACGTAACAATGAAACTCAGAAAGAAAGAATTCACAAAGACAAAGGGAGTAATCCCCAAAGCGCCTATGATACAGGGAAGAAATGTTCATGGTTTGTGGTCCGATAAAGAGAACTCTACTATGAATTATAATTCCTCCATAAATTCTATAGGCTATATGATGCTTCAATTTCCGGGCGAAGCTGGGGCGGTTTGCTAGTTACTACTATAATCATGTGCAAACATGGGTTATGAATTTCTTCATGCACACGAAATGTGTATTCGGTCATAAGAATGCGAAGTATATTGATTATAGCGTGAAGTAATTGAACCCATAGGTAAATTTAAGGTCAAATTATTATGTTGTTGAATCTCAAAACGAGAATATAGGTACTGTATTGTCATGAGAAACGTATGTTGATATTCCAATTTTTAATATTTGGGTTCATATGAAATGTTTCATGTCAAGTCAAGTAAGCAATCGGAAATATACCATCCAAATATTGCGTACAATTTCAAGATATTCATGATACTCAGCATTTTCCTTAATAAAGAACACACTAGTTAAATCCTATTGTGTTAGTTAATTTTGCATCTCGATCTGAAAATATGGAGGCTTTAAAACACGCGTGTATTGGCCAATTTTATAAGAAGATCAAACGGTTTAATGATGTTTTCTCTAAACTAGGAACTGTTGCGACTTACCTGAGCTGCTACCATTCCTTCGCGCAGTCGAGGTAGATCCGTGTGGGACCACGAGCTTCTTGCCCAGGGATTAATTTCTCGGAGATCCTCAGAAAAATGGAATTCCCGTAACTGATTCTTCAGGAATTTGCGAATATTCCAAGGGAGGTCATTGTGCCTGGAAGTAGAAAAGGAAAGCTTGTTAATTGTTGTCAATTTACCAACAGCACATTCCAATTTACTATACAATGTATTTAAATATTGTGGTACTCCCATTTCAGAGCAAGTAACATTTTCGTACAAATTTAAAATCGCAACCTCCTTGGACACATTGTTTTAGAGCTGCAAGACTTAAAATAACATTTCACAAGGGACTTATATTCTGAGACTCGTTATGAAAGGAACACATGTAGGAGTTCCATCCAGCAAGTGAAATGATTTGCTTGAACAACTAATAGTACATTATGCAACGGGCCTATAATGGCAATAATTAATTTCATTACGAGTGTCTTAATTTCCATTATAGGCGAGTTGCATACGACTGTTTATGTTCGACGATAATCATTATAACTATTTTATGTTCGAAGATTAATATTCATAAATTTCTGTCGAGATTTCACCAGTTTTATGTACTGAACAGAGCGCATGGGACGCAGAGAATGCCTTGTATTTGACCATGGCCTCCTCGATTACCCCACTATGACACTAGGCAACGCAGTGAAATTTAAATTAGAAGGCCTTGGAACTCAGCGCAGGTGCGATGCTATCCTTATCTAATTGGTCAAACAACTGTTTCTTGAGCTGTGATTGGTGGGAGAATCTGTTTCTTAATGAAAAATAGTGTTATAAAGACCATCATTATGATACAGTTTTCTGACATTGAAAATAAACATTATTATTATTTTCAAATGAAAGCTATGACTTGCGATGGGTTACATTAATGGCTGAGTGCGTGGTGCCAGTCTACCTTATTTGACAAGGGGAAAGAATGTACAGACAGCATTGAAGTCATTTTCAGAGTTACCTATTTAAGAATTAATTGTTTTCTTTTCAGTCAGTCAACACATTTTATTCCCAACTATATTAGACAGGAATTTAAAACTATACACGAAAAACATTACATTTTATAAAATTTTCACGAGGACTTCTGATTGGTTGTCATAAAGTGCACCCCATTATTTTCCTCTGCCAAATATTTCGCCTCTACGTGTTCCCCTTTTAAAACCCAGCGTCCACAACTGGCACCAACAATACATTGTCAATGTTACATTTATCGAGCTACTAAATCACAAAAAATACATAAAACAAATAAAGGCGATACCTTAAGGGGTGGTGTCCCTTTGCAGTAGAGGTTGACCCGAGGCAATGTCGTAAAGAGCTCGAGTTTATTGCTCTTACGTGCCGCATTGCTACGCCAAGGTGCTGCGACTCGTAAAAGATTGAACAAAACACTTTCTATTGGGAGCGAGTGATAACATTGGGGTCGCTATATTTACCCAACACTTTCTATGACGTCCATAGTAAATTATTTGTTGCTATAAGAACAACTGCTATAGCCCGCAGCTCGGATTTGATGGTTATCTATTTAATCAAATAATGATCGGAATTCACACAGTGATTCTTTCAAGCAGTGGTTGTCATCATGTGGACTCTTTTTCCTGATTGGTGGACATCTGCCATTTTCCTCCACACATCCAGTTCAGACTTAAGATTGTTACACAGGCGCGTATCCAGATTTCTAGTCTTAAAAAACAACAGCATCGATAAATTCACGGAATCATGACTCAAGATGAATTTTTAATCACAAAATAAAAATAAAAAAAGTTAGAGTTCTGGTGAAATATCGTATCATGGGTATGAAATTATTATTAGATATTAGAAGAGAAGTTGCAGCCATGACTGAGAGAACTAAAGCAATTACCTCGTGCGCACACCCATTGTTCGGACATGAACCTGCCCATCGACGACTGAGGTCTAGGAGATGTTTCCTGAATACAACAGAAGATCTACACGAATCTGCTAAGTCCACAAGGTTACAATTATGGAGATCTAAAAATACTCAACTTGATGGCTGGATGCTACCAACTGAACAACTCCCTCCAGGACATGAGGAAAACTGGTCCACGTGGAATTCGTTGAACAGGCTTCGTTCGCACTAGTGTTGGTAGATCAAGAATCGATATGATAATGTGGGGTTTTCCTGGCACATACAGGTTATGTGATTGTGGTGAAGTCCAAACCATAGTCCATTTCATGAATTGCAGTAAGTGTCCTTTAAGTTGCACAATGGAGGAATTGATGGCTGCAACACCTATTGCCCGTTGGTGTATTCTTTGAATACACGGTACCTGAGAGATAATATTTATTGCTCCTTGCATGTTCATTTCTTCCTTCCTCTTTGTCAAACACCAACAGTGATCTTCTGTTTTCTCCTTGATGGGCAAATCTCTTATGTCTTCATGAGTCTGTTCTAGATATATATTCTCTGTGACTCACCTAGCGTCATCTAGCAGCGAATCTTTGAAGCTCTTCAACTCTTCCTCGCGCAAGAGGAATTCCTTCTCCATCTGGCCACCAGATTTTGCTGCCATCACCAGCTATTATCTCCAGGAGCAAGAGAACTACGTCTACTCTTTTACTCACCATGCTGTGCTAGTATCATCTGTTATCAACTCTTTGAAGACCGGCTCAGCAAGAGAAGATCAATTTTTTGTTTTAAAGTTGGCAATGTTTATATGTTCTCCTTTTGTCTCCTACCCCCCACTCTTTTTCCCTACCTTGGACCCTCCGTGCTCCGTTGAGCAGGTCTCACTTCGCAATCGGCAGTTGACTCGGTCAGTTAAAGCTCCTCTCGAGCTAGTCTCCTCAAACCAAGAGGCACACTCTCTTCTACGCCATGTTGGCAAGGTAATTGTCATCAAAGGAAACTTCGCCTTCAACATGAAATCAAGATAAGTACCATCTTAAAAGTTTTAACCTCATCTTCATGGTTTTAACTTCCACGTGCTTTTAACGATACTTTTATAGACAGTGTGAAATTATTTATTTTGGGGCAAAAATCATTCTTCGTGGGATTTGCCATGTTGAGCTTTTGTTCATATAAGCCAACCTTACTAAAAAAGAGCTTTTCTTAAGCTATTCAAATGAGAAATCCTCTCACTACGTGGGATATTACCTAATACCCGCTGTCCATAATTCACCAAGCTAGTTCCTCCGTTGGATTTTCTCAACCCCATTTTCTACTAAGGTCGTTCTGGAACCTTCTAGATTCGGTATTTCATCTATAAGTCCTGCCGTTGAAATTTTCACTCACTTGTGAGTATGCTATTTAAAATTGAAGAATCTCATTTCTGAATTAAAAGCTCAATAGCTAACTTTCTTCCACCGCTGGAACCGTTGGAATGTTCTATGGCACATTCAATTGTAACTCACAACTTTCTCAAGAAATAGACTCTCACCTATATAGTGCAATCAGTTATTTCCATAATTGCAATAATTTTCTTTCTCATAAACTTTAGTGTTTCTATAGTGAACTTTGCATCCATTTTTACATACTACAGTGATAACCAGTGCTTGCTCCACGTTTCTACCGCGTCGCGATCGTCCGTTTACATTAAATACGGCCATGAACATTGATCCTATATCCCAATGATTTTTCCTTAACCTTCTACTAACAACCCATATTAATAAAATTGTAACTTTTCTACGAGGTGTCACTCACGAAGTGCCCTTCCAACTTTGCTAGTTTAACATTAAGTAATTTTTGTATAATTACGTGTGTGATACACGATT
Source organism: Meconema thalassinum (assembly GCA_946902985.2). Classification (NCBI taxonomy): domain Eukaryota; kingdom Metazoa; phylum Arthropoda; class Insecta; order Orthoptera; family Tettigoniidae; genus Meconema; species Meconema thalassinum. Next base: position 571,750,075 of record OX336391.1, read on the forward strand.
CAAATTCACATTGCTCCTTTCCTATAATCAGGGAAAACAATTCTTTAAACTCTTGAGCGAGTCATGTTCAGGTTTCACGAAATGGAAACTGTCCCATTTGGCTAGTGATTCCTACTCAAACTTGGGAAGTCTAGAACCTTCCTTTTAACTTTCTTCAGGTTTCACAGTAAGTGACCTGCCCTTATTTGCATAATAACCAACGTTAATTCTGTATAAATATAAGAAGTTGTAGAAACTTCCATCTTACTCTTCATGTTTTTCTTATTGTTATTTTCGAAGTTGTCACTTTCTCTAGAACATTCTCTCAAGAATTTCTTAAGGTACATTCTTTGTACTCCAATTAACGTTCAAACTTTAATTACTTCATTGTTTATTTGTTTAAATCTTATAAAGATTTTGGTACCAGGTTTTAAACCTTGTAAATTGGCAATTGCCTGGAGCAAAAGTTTAATGTTGGGAGGTCTGCGACCCCATTTGTTAAAAAGTTTAAATGAACTATGTTTGTCAAAATTATATTACATGCTTGTTAATTTCCTCAAACTTCTTTGCATTGTTTAATAAATTAAATATTTGGTTTTGGATTCATAATTTCGAAAATACAACGGTTAAGCAAGATCCTGTCTTCCCTGACTCTTCCCAAGTGTATGCCATCGTTAATACAGAACAAATCTGCTATTACTTGTATTGCCAGACTATCACCCTTCCCTATAGTACTTTCATGCATGCTTGGGAGGAAATACACTAAAGCCTTTCTCTGGCAAACCGCCAAAGTCTTAGCTACGATTCCCGTCAGCTTCGACCCAGCTCGTACCCACTTTAGGTATCCGAGAACGGATTTGCGGTGGCAACCGCTTCTAAGTGTATTGAAAGCTAAACTTATAAATTTTGTGGGACTCTCCTCCTATTTTTCTATCCTTCTTCTCCAATCCAAAATATACTTCCTTCTCTTAATCATCTTCCCTTGGTGGGTGGGTTATTCCTCAGCCAATAAACTACCCACCCGTGACGGCAAAATTTTGGACAGACACTATTTGATATGTGTGTATTAAGTACCAATCTTTTATAAGATACGATACGAATGAATAAATAATAATAATAATAATATTAATAATAATAATAATAATAATAATTATTATTATTATTTGATACATTGTGCCCAACTTAAGAGCGCGTTTGAACTTATTAGCGCTTGTTCTTCTTCCCTTCCCAATATCTCTTCAACCTCTCGCTGTGTTCCCATTTACGCTGTTCTGTCCATCCTGTATTTTTTTGGGCGGGCTTCTCAGAAATTTTTTGTTTGTGAATTAAAGTTCTGAATTTTGTTCTGTCCTGAATTGTTTCTTCATGACAGCCAATTTCATTTATGTCATCACTGATTTCTTTAAGAAAATTGTTTTGATTTTTCACTGATAAGGCTAGATTGAAAATTTTCTTTGTGAACCTCTCATTATCCATTTTATATAGGTGTCCGTAAAACTGTAACCGCCGTTTCCTTACGGTATCTGTGTTTTTTTTGTAACTTGACAAATGTCATGTGATTCCTTTTTCATCCAAATTCCATTTTCACACTTTGCTCATAAGATTTTCCTGAGGATCTTTCTTTCTTTCTTTCTTTCTTTCTTTCTTTCTTTCTTTCTTTCTTTCTTTCTTTCTTTTTTTCCTTCTTGTTTTTCGATAACTTTTATTCGAGATTTGCCACCAATTATAATAGTTTCAGATGGATATAGAGCTTCTGTTTTATCGACTGTGCTATAATGTCTTAATTTTGCCTTTGTTGATATAGCTCCCTTCTTGTATCTGTTCCAAGTAATTTTGTATGCTCTCTGTAGTTTTGTCCCATCTGGAGAAATAGAAACATTTCCAGGAAGACCAAGCTCCGCCTTTTCAATAGCAACGTAAAGTCGATTCTTCTCTTCGGCTGTGAAACATGGAAAGTCACAAAACCGATCAACAACCAGCTACAGGTGTTCATTAACAGATGTCTGCGTCGCATCATGAATGTGAGGTGGCCGGACATAATCTCAAATGAAGATCTTTGGACCATCAACAATCAACAACCGATTAGCATCCAGATCTAGGAAAGGAAATGGCGCTGGATTGGTCACACACTAAGGAAGCCGGACGGAGCTATTGAGAGGGCGGCGCTAGACTGGAATCCTCAAGGCGCCAGGAAGCGAGGTCGACCTAAGAAGACCTGGAAGAGGACGATCGAAAATGAAATTGCAGAGGTGGACAAGAACTGGAGTCAAGTGAAGAGAATGGCCAGGAACTGTACTGCGTTGAGAAATTTCGCCAAGGCCCTATGCTCCGGAAGGAGCGGCAGGAATTAAGTAAAGTAAGTAAGTCTGTAGTTTTGTAGCTCTTTCTTTGTTAGCTTGCTGATTTAACCCTACTGGTTCAATGATTTTACCTAAGTATTTAAATTTGTCTACTTGAGCGATATTCCCATTGTTGGTGATTAATGGTTGATTGTTGAAACCTGAATTATTTCCTTCCATATACTTTGTCTTCTCAAATGAAATTTGAAGCCCTGTTTTGGCGTGTGTAACGAGGTGTTGTTCCGACCAAAGCGTGGAAGGTCACAGCCCGTCGCTAGATGGCACGCGTGTACGTCACGTGACGATACAAAGCGAGCACCATCGTCCAACGCTGCCAGTCGCATTGCAAACAGTGACATGGAGGTGTCAAACGAAGAGCAAAGAGGTGCTGTTCGGTTTCTGACAGCGGAAGGAGTAGGGGGAACGGACATTCATCGCCGAATGTCACAAGTGTACGGCGAACACTGCTTGTCCCTTGCAAGGGTCAAGACGTGGCACAAGCGCTTCATGGAAGGACGGGTGTCGTTAGCGGATGATGCCCGGTCTGGGGCATACCCCTGCATTACCGATGACAACGTCCAGCTGGTTGATGCACTCATTACCCAGGACCGCCGAGTGACAGTGAACGCCATAGCCGCTGTGGTCGGATTGAGCGTCGGAAGTGTGCCCACCATCATGAAGGAACGACTGCACTTGCGCAAAGTGTGTGCCCAATGGGTGCCCCACAGTCTTCAACCTCACCAGGAAGCAAGTCGAATGGCCCACTATCTTGGTCATCTGCAGCGCTATGCGAAGGAAGGGAATGGGTTCCTGGCACGAGTGGTGGCTGGATATGAGTCATAGTGTCATCACTTCGAACCAGAATCCAAACGACAAAGCCTCCAGTGGAAGCATCCGGGGTCACCACCACCCAAAAAAGGCAAGGCCATCCACACGAGTGCAAGAAAGGTAATGTTGACGTTCTTCTTTGACCAAGATGGCTCTCTTCTGATACACTTCATGCCGCACGGGACAACAGTGAATGCTCAGCGTTACTCGCAAACCTTGACCACCCCTCGCCAAGCGATCAAAACAAAACGACCAGGCAATCTAACCCGTGGTGTCATTCTGCTCCACGACAATGCACGACCTCATACGGCCAACACAGTCGCGGCACTCCTGCAGAAATTCAAATGGGATGTTCTCGGCTACCCTCCATACAGTTCAGACCTCTCTCCCTGTGAATACGCCATGCTTGGTCCCCTGAAAAGGGCTCTGCGGGGCCAACGATTCACCTCGGACGTCGACGTCCAGCTGTACGTGCGGAACTGGTTTACATCGCAGCCCAGGGATTTTATGAGACAGCCATTTACCGCCTCGTGTCACAGTGGGACAAGTGCCTCAACAGCCAGGGCCAATACTTCTAATATACAGGTACTGGTTTCTGTAATGATGCCTCCGGCTCGTTACTTTTTGAACGCACCTTGTAGTTATGCACTCCTACAGTACAGGGAATAATGTTAGAGATTCCAACGCTGCCAATTTACATTATCATGTAAATGTATAATATATTAATACTAGCAACCCGCCCCTGTTTGGATCGGAAACTGCAGCATCATTTATACTGTATAATTTATGGAGGAATCATGATTCATAGCATAATTCACATTCTTGGACCACAAACCATGAACATTTCTTCCCTGTGTCATAGGAACTTTGGGGATGACTCCCTTTGTCTTTGTGAATTCTTTCTTTCTCTCTCTAGTGACAATCGAGAAATCATTTGTTGCTCAGTTTCATTGTTACGTGATAAGCGCATTCTTTTCGATTTCAATGAACTACGGCCTATATCCGTTTTCCGTCTCGGTATGGTGTGTTCGTCACGACTCGACAGAGTCTGGGGTGATAGGCTCGCTTGCCAGTCATCTAGCTAGCTAGTCACTGAATGGAGATTATTGGAAGAAAATAAAATGTTAGAACAATTTTAGTGCGAAATGTATTGCAGATAGATATATACTATCGCGGACATTTTGTAGAACTTTTCATGCTGAACAATTCTTACACTCATAGTATATAGCTATGTTTAACGGTTTGCACAGCGTAAGCTTAAAAAGCGCACGGAGGCCAGGTTTTATTTTCGCCTTTTCCTCTGAAATCGTTACTGCTTGGCTTCCTTTGACCATAAAGAAATAATTTTCTACCGAAACCTTCTTCGAGATGTCCTTTATAGAATGGTGAAAACCGCTTCAATATCCATCCAGTGGTTCTCGAGATTACCCGTTACATCCAAGAATTAGGGACTTTGTTTTATACTAAGTAGAGATTACATAAGAAATTTCAGCCCTATATTTGAGATTCTGGATCAGAATACAGAGGAAATAAAGAATTGGAATCGCTACAAGCTGGGAATAATTCTTTATTATTCGAAGGATGTCTGGAGTGTCGTTTGACAGCAGCACTACGACATTCATGTAAGAGCTCTAGCTACATAATTCATAACTATTGATGTGAAGGAAGTAAATCAAAGTCGATTCGTCTTCATGGATCAGAAGGTATTGTTACAGCGAGTTCACTCTATGTAAAATTCATCTCCTTCACTTGTTCAGCATGTGATGTTCCGATTGGTGGCGGAACTGGGCCGTGCTACCTTGTACGAATGTGATGACGTATGTAGCTCGCACCGCGCCTAGATATTGGATTATCGCGGCTAGGAGACTGGGGTTGAACGTGATGTACTCGGCATGCAAGAAGCGAGCTACCCACCCTACACCACAGCGCTGCGGTTTGCCTACTTCACCTCTGTCCTTGCAGAGACAATAGTTTCAACTCTCGACTCGCGTGGAAAAAAGTAAAATCAAATTCTCTAGTGACTGATAACGAGTGAGATTGTTGTAACGCAAGTTTTAGGCATTTAATAGGAATTTGTACAGTGTACTGCAGTTTGTACTCCTAAGACACATATTTTTAACAAGCATGGCTGCCCAAAGCTCTGTAATTCTTCAAGGTTTGTGCCGTGTCTTGTGTGGGGTTTCGCCTAGGACACCAAGCTGGCTCACCAGCGGGCTTTTGGTATCCTCGCCCAGACCCCCACTGGCGTAGCCAACTGCGCGCTACCTCCCTTTTTTATGAAGCGCACCTGCGCCTCTATGAAGGCTTCCAAAATGATGGTATATTGGCTTTCACGGACAGTGAATTAAAACATGACATTGCACAAACCTAGATGAATTGCTGAGTTTTAATTCACTGTCCGTGAAAGCCAATATACCATGGCTGGTCAAGTTTGCTCCCCGTACCACTTACTGGCAACCGGTAAGTGTGAGCTATTATTTGGGTTTCAATATTTTTTTTTTTTTTTTTAGGGGAAGAAATGCATTTACGCACAGAGTGTCGGGCTCCTGCTACTGAGTAGCAGACTACCGACTAAAACTCCCCCTTTACTTCTGAACACTAGCCTGGAACCGTTTAGCACATTACTTCAGGCTAGAGTCATTTTATATTTGCCCGTAGGGCACTCTTCCGTAACGAATTATCTTCAGTGGCGATCCAGATCCGTCTTCTTTGTTCGGAGGATATCTTCAACAAAACTTGCTACAAGTTTCCAATGTTCTTCATTTTGTAGCATTACCGCAACAATATTGTCAGGAGATATCTCTACATCAATTTCATCTTGAAGAGACTGCCTACTTTGGACCCACCGTCCACAAGAGAAGAAGGAGTGATTAGCACTATCTACCTCATTAACACAGTAGATACAATCTGGTGAATCCACTTTCCCCATCTTCTTAAGATAAGAACTGAAGTACCCATGGCCAGTCAAAAACTGAGTGAGATAATAACCAACCTCACCATGTTTCCTTTCTGTCCAAACCTGCACCTGGGTTATCATTCTCCTAGTCCACTGGCTTCGGTGTCCTTGCTCCCATTTGATCTGCCAATTGTGAAAGGTTTGTGCTCTTGCTGTTCGTCTTGCATTTTGTAAACCTACTTCCGATTTCCTCCAGTAAATGTACTTGCGTTCTTTCGCTAGAAAAAAAGTTGGAATTATCCCAGCAATAACAAGAACTGCTTCTTCAGAGACCGTGCGATAAGCAGATGCCACGCGTAAAGCACCCCGCCTCTGCACTTGTGCTAGTGACTTTCTATAAATTTCCTTATCCAGGGCATCCGCCCATATTTCCGCTCCATACAGCAGAACTGAATGGATGGCTGTCATCAGTAATCTCCTCTTACTAGATTTTGGCCCACCAACATTGGCCATTAGCCGACTGAGAGACGTTACTCCTCTTGCCGCCTTATCCGCAGTCCGTCTAATTTGTTCTCCAAAATTCAATTTATTGTCGATCATGAGGCCCAGATATTTTGCTGCTGGCCGCGTCTCTACTTGTATGTCTCCTACCTGTATTGGGAGTATTGTCTGAATTCTCTTCTTTGTTAGGACTACAATTTCTGTCTTACTAAGTGCTAGAGACAGACCATGTTCCTCCATCCAATTGTTGATTGTACGCATTACCATATTGAGTCGCAACTGTGCCTGCTCGACACTTCTTCCTGCTACAAGAGCAGCAACATCATCTGCCTAACCTACTAGGATAGTTTCATCAGGGACTTCAGATCTCAGCAAGCTATCATATGTGATATTCCATAGATCTGGTCCTAAAATCGAACCCTGTGCTGCTCTGGCTGAGACCCGTACCCTGCGTTGTCCTTCTGTCGTGTTATAAATCAACGAACGATCTTTCAAGTAGGAATTTATCATCCGTAAGAGATAATTTGGAACATGAAATGTATTCTCCAACGCATTCAGCATGTCACTCCACTTGACAGAGTTGAATGCATTTCTTACGTCAAGAGTAACAAAGAGAACCACACGACGAGAGTGGTGATTGTAATTCTCCGCCCGCTGGACAGCTGCAACAATTTCTTGTATCGCATCCAGGGTCGATCTTCCTGTTCGAAATCCATATTGTCTTGGTGATAAGTCGCCCGCTGCCATGATCGCTTGGCGCAACCTGACCATCAGAAGCTTCTCAAAGAGCTTCCCTGTTGTATCGAGCATACACAGAGGGCGGTATGATGATGGTAAATCCGGGTCTCCCTTACCCTTATTAATGAGCGCCAGACGACAGACCTTCCAGCAGATGCTGAACACTCCTGCTTTTAGACACTCTTTGAACATTCGTAATATTAATTGTGGATGTAACTCGATTATTAATTTGAGAATCTCATTTGAGATGCCGTCAGGTCCAGGGGATTTTTTGCTTCGCAGAGACTGAGTAGCCCTACTCAACTCATCCTCAATAAAAATAGGAATTTCAACATCTACATCGAAATTCTGCTCAGGGATTGTTGGATGTGTTGGGAAAAGAGTTTGGACAATAATGGCCATACTGTTTGCATCCATGACGCACGGTGTTCTTTGTGACCCAAGCTTCTTTCTGACAATTTTATAACCCAATCCCCATGGATCAGTGTCAATATCCTCACATAGCTTCCTCCAGCTCTCAGCTTTGCTTTGATTTATGGTTTTCCGAAGTAGCTTCTTTGCATCTCTATGTTCGGCTGATAAGGCATTGGCATCATCCAGATTTCTTGTCCGTTGTGCAGCACGTCGGAGTCTAAGGCAATTTCGCCTCAATTCTGCAATTTCATGTGTCCACCAATATGCAGGGCTCTTCCGATGGTGTGATCTTAAACTTGGCATTGAGGTATCACAAGCCAATGTAAAAAGATTCATAGTTGAGGAAACGAGATTCTCAACATCAGCCTCTCCGTCAGGCTCCATATCCTCAATTAGTTCTACACCACTGGCTAACGCCTCCTTAAATGCATCAAGATGGATTCAATAATAATAATAATAATAATAATAATAATAATAAAAAAGGAAGGAAGCTTGTAGTTTAACGTGACCGTTAATCTCGCGATCATAAGCCACGGGACCTCCGTTTTACGTGGAATCCGAACCACAGGACATGGCATTTCACATTGAAAATCTCACTTGCATTGACCGGGAATCGAACCCCGCCTTGGTGAGAGGCATACAGCTAGACCGCTGAGCCACCACGCCCCCTTAATAATAATAATAATAATACTCATCATCATCATTATCATCATCATCATCATAATAATAATGATAATAATAATAATAATAATAATAATAATAATAATAATGTTATTTATTTACCTATATTCTTAACAAAAACCAAGGGCCCCTGGTTTTGTGAGGTAGACAAGGATTTACACGAAGTAGGGATCACCCACGCAGACATTATGGAACGTGACGTTTTGAAGGAAAAGCTTGGAGCACACCACCAATTCCAAGAAAAAGCGAAATTAAAAACCGGCAAGAAGTGGTCTGAAGAAAGAAAGGAGTCTCACAGGCAACGAATGTGTGAACACTGGGCTAAGATCATGGCCCAAAGACGGAAGCAGTTGAAATGACGTGGTCCATAGCTGGCCTAAACGAAGAAAGAAAGAAAGAAAGAAAGAAAGAAAGAAAGAAAGAAAGAATAATAATGTTATTGGTTTTAAGTCCCATTTAACTACTTTTAACTTTACTTAACTACTTTTAGAGACGCCGGGGTGCCGGAATTTTGCCCCGAAGGGGATCTTTAACGTGCCTATTTGGTTTTCCTGGGACTGGACCAAATACCTACCAACTAATCCACCTGGAGTAAAGAGATGGTGTATGAAGTCTAGCATGATCGGGCGGAAATTTTCCACTCCTGAAGAATGCAGACGTCTTCCAAGCAGATGCGCGCTTGACAGCGACACTATACCAAGTGGCTCATTTGTCCCGTACAATCTACCTATCAGTGTCTCGCATACACTACTGATGTGTGGGATGTCTCGTAACTGATCTCCACAGGGGCCACACTGCATGCTGGCAGATAACGTCAGAATACGAATGGATAACAACCGGACGGCCGCTGGCGACATTTTCCTGAGCACTAATGTGCCCGTTTGCGTTATGAAACCTCACATTTCAGAGCTTAATAGGCTCATATGTGATACAACAACAAGACAGTTGCTGGCAACATTTTGACAATGGCTGGTGTATTCAGCAACAACAAGTACACGGACATCATACTAATCTATGGAGAAACTGGTCGTAATGCCGTGGAACTCGAGGTTTCATAATACAATGGGGTGCATTAGACGAGAGCAATGAGGAACATGCAGCGAGCGCCGTCTGGTTGTTATGTCCTGGCATTCTGGCGTAACCTGTTTTCATTAAAAGATACCCCTTAGGAATTCAGTTATTAGACCTCCCGTTCATCATTAGTACATGCGGGACACCTAAAAGTAGATTGTATGGGGCAAATGAGCCACCTGGTATACCGGTGTCCACAGTGGAGGAACTAGCCAGTGAACAATAAGAATTTGAGACCAGATGACATGATAGATGGCGGTGCCGATGTTTGAGTCCTCAGTCATTTGACTGGTTTGATGCAGGAGTCCATGACTCCCTATCCTGAGCCACTCGTTTCTTCTCTACATAGCTACCACACCCTACAACCGAGGCAATCTGTTTAACATACACTAACCTTGGTCCACCCCTACAGTTCTTGTCCTCGACCCTTCCTTCCATAACTAAGCTTGCTATTCCTGGGTGTCTTAGTACGTGTCCTACCAACCTATCTCTTCTCTTCATTAGCAGTCACCAAGAACATCTCTCCTCTCCCACTCGTCTTAATACCTCTTCGTTTGTAACCCTATCTACCCATCGGATCGTCATCATTCTCCTGTATCACCACATTTCACACGCTTCAATACTCCTCTTTTCTGCTGCACCAATAGTCCAAGTTTCACTTCCATATAGTGCCACGCTCCAGACAAACACCTTCAAAAATGACTTCCTAATACCTACATCTATATTCGATGTAAACAGATTCCCTTTTTGTAGAAATGCTTTCCTTACCTGAGCCAACCTACTTTTTATATTCTCTTTGCTTCGTCCATCACTGGTTATTTTGTTTCCTAAGTAACAGAAGTCTCCTACTTTCTTTAGCTTTTCACCTGTCATTTTGATATCCATAGAGGTGCCTATCTGTTCAAATATCACCAGGGAAGTCGCTTCAACCGTACACATGTACATAGTATCTAACAAATACATTATCGTGTTGGAAGCAATTATTCAGCGTTACCTTAGTATTCGAAATGTAATGTTTTTCAGTCGGTCGACACGATTGTACCCAATTGTAATAGGTGGTTCCCTAATCCGGCAAAAAAAAGATACAGTCAGTCTGAGAGACTAGACTTTATATCATTTCAAATGACGCATACTACAAATGCTACACATGTTAGAAAGGCTCAGGAGGGCTCTTTCAACAGACTCCATTACCCTTTAACTTAGGCGTACGGCGCGGGGAACGGAGAGCGGGAGGTGCACTCTGCTGCACGACGTCACGCTCTCGCCGTCTCCGTATCGCATAACGTCAGACCCCAGGAGTAAACTCAGACTCAACATACTCCATTACCCATTAACTTAGGCTTCCCGCGCGGGGAACGGAGAGCGGGAGGTGCACTCTGCTGCACGACGTCACGCACTCACCGTCTCCGTATCGTATAACGCCAAACCCCAGGAGTAAACTCAGACTCAACATACTCCAATACCCTTTAACTTAGGCTTCCCGCGCGGGGAACGGAGAACGGGAGGTGCACTCTGCTGCATGACTTCACGCACTTGCCGTCTCCGTATCGCCTAACGCCAGACCCCAGGAGTAAACTCAGACTCGGTGCATATGCACTGAACAACATTATGACGTCATACACGCCGTAACCGTAACGTATAACGGTAGACCAAAGCATAACGATGAAGTCGACAAGATAATTTGGAATGATAGAATACATGAGATTAGGAAATACACTTGGATGACCAGTTTCGATCATCAAGCGATCAGCATCAGATCCTTTACATTTACTTTAAAATCCATCATTACTTCCGACTTGACGTTTCAGTGTTACCCTAGAGTTATCTAGCGGCCAGAAGGAAAATCACTTTAACAAGACAATCACAGGCAGCCATTCAAATCGAAGTATCACGACAAATCGATTTCCGTTCGCGATGCGCGATTTAACAAACGGAACTCTAGCCTAGGTTAGTGGTCTATATATTAACCACGTACTATAAGGACAATTTATTTTGTCAATGATGCTCATAGTTGAATCATTCAGCCTTAAACCAACGAATTTTATTTGGAAGTGTTAATATTACTGAAAAACAAATTGAAATATTATCTCTTTATCACCTTGTCCTAAAGTACACGAAACAATATTGTTTTAATGAAAACAAATAAAATTAAATAGTTTTAAAAATGGTCGGCCTAATAAAATTATAATCAATATTAAATACACTCATAAAAATTAAAATTATAATACGCTTATATATCCTTAATGTTTAGAACATTAAAATGCTAAAGAAAATAAAAAAATAATTAATTAATATTAGGGTGAAACAATTAAAATCAGGATTAAAAATAAATCTTATATACATAGATGAACGTTCGTTTGTTCGTCTTTTATGCGTTCATAAACCATTCATCCGATTGCGATCAAATTTTGGTGAGTTGTTGTACACACTTTCGGGATGGTTATAGGCATAGTTAATCCAATTTACAATAGATAGCGCGCCAATAGTTTAAACATGTGAGTGTTGGCGATACGTTCATATACAATTCATCACATGTCGATCAAATTTTGGTGAGTTGTTGTGCATACACCAGGAAAAGTTATAGGCATAGTAAATCGAATTTACAATAGATGGCGCGCGAGTTACTTCAAGAAATTGGCGTGCGTTTGTTTCAACAAAGTCCCACATGCGTTCATATACCATTCACCACCATTGCGATGAAACTTGGGTGAGATGTTGTGTACACTTCAGGGAAGGTTTCTGGCTTAGTAAATCCACATAACAATAGGTAGCGCTCGAGTAGATTCAACAAATGACCGCCGACACGCAAAGCGTTTCAACAAAGTCCGGTATGCGAATCGTTTAAACAATATCCCGTATGCGTTCATATGCCATTCATCCGATTGCGATGAAACTTTGATGAGTTGTTGTGTACACGCCAGCAAAGGTTTTCGACTTAGTAAATCCAGTTTACAATAGGTAGCGTTCAAGTATATTCAACAAATGGGTGACGGCGCTCGAATTGTTTCAACAAAGTCCCGTATGCGTTCATATACCATTCATTTCATTGCGATGAAACTTTGGTGAGTTGTTGAGCACGCTCCCTTGAATGTTTCTGAGATATAAATCAAGTTTACAATAGTTTAGAAGTGGTTAACGGAAAAAGGAGAAAATATTGGGAATCCAAAAGCACTTCAACTAACAAAGTGACAACGCCAACACTTTCTTTGATTGGCATTGCAATGCATGCCGGGTACAGCTAGTAAGCTTATAAAAATTTAATTCTATTATTTGATAATCTTAATTTTAATAACATTAATATGTTAAAGACATTAAAAATAAAAAATAATAATAATTCATATTAGGGTAAAACAATATATTAAAATTAAATTAAAATAAACACAAATAAAAGATCTGCAATTATATTCTGCCCTATGGAGGGTTAAACGCCAAGTCGGAAGTAATGATGATTTAACTATAGGTTGTGAAATCTATGTCTACAAGTATGAGTTATGATATTTACAATATATACACTTACTTAGTTGCAGTACTGATTAAACTGACCCTTTCAGGGCAGGCAGCGGCAGGTAGCTGCTGTGCGAAAACGGACAACACATCACTCAAACAGCTAAGTGCACACTCCACAATAACTTGAGCAAATAACAATCACACTTAGTAAGCAAACTAGAAGGTCAATCACCACTTTATATATTATGGTGATTATAACAAGAAATTCGTAAGTCCTGGGTCAAGTTTACCACAATCAGAATCTCAACAAAAATATATTGACTAGTTGTGCTACTGTAACTACTACTGCAACTAAATAGGGGTAGGCTACATTATGGTAAATACTTTCACCCAAACTTGTAGACATAGAATTAATAGCCCAAGTGTAAAGGATCTGATGATGATCACTTGACGATTGAAACTGGTCATCCAAGTGTATTTATTATTCGCATGTCCTTTTTTTCAGGATTAGGGAAACACCCATCACAATTCGGTACAATCGTGTAGACCGGCTGAAAACATTAAATTTCGAATACTAAGCCAACACTGAACAAGTAGTTCCGTGAAGAACTATACAGCCTATTTTCATATATCCTACTTATGTTAATTGCCACTATCAACATACAAAATTCCAGTTTGATTGCTGTAATAGATTCGTAGATATTGAGAACCGACTAAATATTTCGGATGGTCGCCATGTTGGATTTTATATATGTAGGTCCTAGAGTTATGTACTGTTACATGAAGATTATTGTGTACGTGTAGCATTCAAACTTCAATCGCATGATTAGAACACAAGAAGTAAAAACGAGATTTTAAAATTTCGCACAGCTGCCATCTTGTAGTTATGAAAACAATTGAAATAAATGAAATGCCAGTGGATTAACATTTGTATAAGCATTTAACGTGCAAAGTTTCACTGCACTCGGATGGTTAAATCGCGAGAAACGTCCATTTAAATATTGATAATTCGCGTCGCCGCCATGTTGGATTTGTGATTACCAGGTTACTGAAAGTCCTATAGGTGAACTTTGGTTCATAGCTTCTATGAACATAAAGAGGTTCAGTTCGATTGCTGTGAAAGATTCGTAGATATTGAGGACTGTCTAAATATTTCGGATGCTCGCCATTTTGGATTGATATATGTATATGCCATAGAGTTATGTATCATTAAAGGAAAATTATTGCGTAGCTTCATTATGCAAACTTTCACTTCGATCGCATGATTACGACACAAGAGATAAAAACTTAATTTTAAAATTTCGCACAGCCGTCATCTTGAGGTTATGTAAACAATTGAACTAAATTAGATGCCAGTGCATTAAAATATGTATAATCATTTACTGTACCACATTTCACGACGCTCAGAGAGGTAAAATAATATCGAGAAAAGTCTATTAAAATGTTTCAACTTTCCTTGGCCGCCATGTTCGATTTGTACTTAACAGGTTTATGAAAGTTACATTGATTAACTTGTATCAGTGCCCTTTATCACCGTACAAAATTTCAGGTGATATCTTTAATAGTTTCGGAGTTATAGAATGCCTGTGAAATATTTCGCACAGCCGCCATTTTGAGGTTATGTAAACAATTAAACTAAATTAGATGCCAGTGCATTACAATGTGTATAAACATTTGCCGTACCAAGTTTCATTACGTTTGGATGGTTACATCGCGAGAAAAGTCTATTTAAATGTCTCATTTGCGCTTGGTCGCCATGTTGGTTTTGTAGTTACCATGTTTTTGAAAGTCTCTTAGGTGAATTTCTAGTAATGCCCTTTATAACCGTACACAATTTCAGGGTGAGATCGGTAATAGTGAAATATTTCGCACATCCGCCATGTAGGATTTGTGAGACACAATAAAATTTGAAGGGCACGGTCGGGGTCCACCAAAATGGTGCTATGATCTTACCGAGTTTCATTGAAATTGCTCCAGCCGTTTAGAAGTTATTAGGGGGACACACACCATCACACACGCTCACACACACGGACAAAAGGGATCTCATAAGCCTGTTTTTTTTTTCATAAAATGAAAATAGGCTAAAAATTGCATCTTACACGATAATTATACATGCATTTTTTCCAGTAGTGTTATTTACCTATCATTATTTACGTATACATTGTACGATTCAAGTCACTGAGAATAAAAATAGCATGAAGTTAGACAAATCGTTAAATAATTCATTAATCAAATTGGTGTTGTTCGACTGAGGAGTTACAACTGACAGTTTGTATAGGCAGCACTGTAAGAATGGCTTTAAAACTTTACAGTACATTTCAAATGCCAGTCAGGCAAACAACGAAGCCAAACGATTCAAGTCCCTGAGAATGAAAAACATGAAGTTAGACAAATCTTTAAATAATGAATTGCGCATTATAATAGTGATCAAAGGTAAAACGTTACTAAATTCAAATTTCTTCGAAAGTGTCCTAATGATCTAGACAACACATGCCTGATGGGATTTTATGAACTGAATTTATACGAAGAGACACAGGAAAATAAACAAGTCGAGAAGTGCTCCTTACTGACAAAGTTTAATAGACAACGAAATCTAATTTTTAGCTAATACAATTATTCATGTAATTCAATGTACCATTTTCCTTCACATCATGATCTTCGTCAGAAAATATAATTAACATTCATAAATAGAAACAATATAAAGGTAAAACAATAACGTGATAAAGGTAAAACAATAACGTGATAAAGGTAAAACAATATCAAGATAAATATAAAACAATAATGTGATAAATATAAAACAATAACGAGATCAAGGTAAAACAATAACGTGATCAAGGTAAAACAATAATGTGATAAAGGTAAAACAATAACGTGATAAAGATAAAACAATAACGAGATCAAGGTAAAACAATAATGTGATCAAGATAAAACAATAATGTGGTAAAGATAAAACAATGTGATAAAGATAAAACATTAACGAGATCAAGGTAAAACAATAATGTGATAAATATAAAACAATAACGAGATCAAGGTAAAACAATAACGTGATCAAGGTAAAACAATAATGTGATAAAGTTAAAACAATAATGTGATAAAGATAAAACAATAACGTGATCAAGGTAAAACAATAATGTGATAAAGATTAGAAAATACTGCGATAAAGATAAAACAATAACGAGATCAAGGTAAAATAATAATGTGATAAAGATAAAACAATAATGTGATCAAGGTAAAACAATAATGTGATAAAGATAAAAAAATAATGTGATAAAGATAAAACAATAACGAGATCAAGGTAAAACAATAATGTGATAAAGATAAAACAATAACGAGATCAAGGTAAAACAATAACGTGATAAAGATAAAACAATAACCTGATCATGGTAAAACAATAATATGATAAAGATAAAACAATAATGTGATCAAGGTTAAACAATAACGAGATCAAGGTAAAACAATAACGTGATAAAGATAAAACATTAACGAGATCAAGGTAAATCAATAACGTGATAAAGATAAAACAATAACGTGATAAAGATAAAACAATAACGAGATCAAGGTAAAACAATAATGTGATGAAGATAAAACAATAATGTGATAAAGATAGAATAATAATGTGATAAAGATAATACAATAACGTGATAAAGATAAAACAATAATGTGATAAAGATAAAACAATAACGAGATGAAGGTAAAACAATAACGTGATAAAGATAAAACAATAACGAGATTAAGGTAAAACAATAATGTGATAAAGATAAAACAATAATGTGATCAAGTTAAAACAATAACGAGATCAAGGTAAAACAATAATGTGATCAAGATAAAACAATAATGTGATATAGAAAAAACAATAATGTGATAAAGATAAAACAATAATGTGATCAAGGTAAAACAATAACGAGATCAAGGTAAAACAATAATGTGATCAAGGTAAAACAATAATGTGATAAAGATAAAACAATAATGTGATAAAGATAAAACAATAACGAGATCAAGGTAAAACAATAATGTGATAAAGGTAAAACAATAACGTGATAAAGATAAAACAATAATGTGATCAAGGTAAAACAATAACGAGATCAAGGTAAAACAATAATGTGATCAAGGTAAAACAATAATGTGATAAAGGTAAAACAATAATGTGATAAAGATAAAACAATAATGTGATAAAGGTAAAACAATAATGTGATAAAGATAAAACATAACGTGATCAAGGTAAAACAATAATGTGATAAAGATTAAACAATAATGTGATAAAGATAAAACAATAACGTGATCAAGGTAAAACAATAACGTGATAAGGATAAAACAATAACGAGATCAAGGTAAAACAATAATGTGATAAAGATAAAACAATAATGTGATCAAGGTAAAACAATAATGTGATAAAGATAAAACAATAATGTGATAAAGATAAAACAATAACGAGATCAAGGTAAAACCATAACGTGATAAAGATAAAACAATAACGAGATCAAGGTAAAAAAAATGTGATGAAGAGAAAACAATAATGTGATAAAGATAAAACAATAATGTGATAAAGATAAAACAATAACGAGATCAAGGTAAAACAATAACGTGATAAAGATAAAACAATAACCTGATCAAGGTAAAACAATAATGTGATAAAGATAAAACAATAATGTGATCAAGGTAAAACAATAATGTGATAAAGATAAAACAATAACGTGATCAAGGTAAAACAATAATGTGATAAAGATAAAACAATAATGTGATAAAGATAAAACAATAACGAGATCAAGGTAAAACAATAACGTGATAAAGATAAAACAATAACGAGATTAAGGTAAAACAATAATGCGATAAAGATAAAACAATAATGTGATCAAGGTAAAACAATAATGAGATCAAGGTAAAACAATAATGTGATGAAGATAAAACAATAATGTGATCAAGAAAAAACAATAATGTGATATAGATAAAACAATAATGTGATCAGGGTAAAACAATAATGTGATAAAGATAGAACAATAATGTGATAAAGATAAAACAATAACGTGATCAAGGTAAAACAATAATGTGATGAAGGAAAAACAATAATGTGATAAAGATAAAACAATAACGAGATCAAGGTAAAACAATAACGAGATCAAGGTAAGACAATAATGTGATAAAGGTTAAACAATAATGTGATAAAGATAAAACAATAACGAGATCAAGGTAAAACAATAATGTGATAAAGATAAAACAACAACGTGATCAAGGTAAAAACTTACGTGATCAAGGTAAAACAATAATGTGATAAAGATAAAAATAACGAGATCAAGGTAAAACAATAACGTGATAAAGATAAAACAATAACGAGATCAATGTAAAACAATAACGTGATAAAGATAAAACAATAACGAGATCAAGGTAAAACAATAACGTGATAAATATAAAACAATAACCTGATCAAGGTAAAACAATAATGTGATAAAGATAAAACAATAATGTGATCATGGTAAAACAATAACGAAATCAAGGTAAAACATAACGTGATAAAGATAAAACAATAACGAGATCAAGGTAAAACAATAACGTGATAAAGATAAAACAATAACGTGATAAAGATAAAACAATAACGAGATCAAGGTAAAACAATAATGTGATGAAGATAAAATAATAATGTGATAAAGATAGAACAATAATGTGATAAAGATAAAACAATAACGTGATCAAGGTAAAACAATAATGTGATCAAGGTAAAACAATAATGTGATAAAGATAAAACAATAACGAGATCAAGGCAAAACAATAACGAGATCAAGGTAAGACAATAATGTGATTAAGGTTAAACAATAATGTGATAAAGATAAAACAATAACGAGATCAAGGTAAAACAATAATGTGATAAAGATAAAACAATAACGAGATCAAGGTAAAACAATAATGTGATAAATATAAAACAATAACGAGATCAAGGTAAAACAATAACGTGATCAAGATAAAACAATAATTTGATAAAGTTAAAAATATAATGTGATAATGATAAAACAATAACGTGGTCAAGGTAAAACAATAAAATGATAAAGATAAAACAATAACGAGATCAAGGTAAAACAATAATGTGATAACGATAAAAAAATAACGAGATCAAGGTAAAACAATAACGTGATGAAGATAAAACAATAACGAGATCAAGGTAAAACAATAACGTGATAAAGATAAAACAATAACCTGATCAAGGTAAAACAATAATGTGATAAAGATAAAACAATAATGTGATCATGGTAGAACAATAACGAGATCAAGGTAAAACAATAACGTGATAAAGATAAAACAATAACGAGATCAAGGTAAAACAATAACGTGATAAAGATAAAACAATAACGTGATAGAGATAAAACAATAACGAGATCAAGGTAAAACAATAATGTGATGAAGATAAAACAATAATGTGATAAAGATAGAACAATAATGCGATAAAGATAAAACAATAACGTGATAAGGGTAAAACAATAATGTGATCAAGGTAAAACAATAATGTGATAAAAATAAAACAATAACGAGATCAAGGTAAAACAATAACGTGATAAAGACAAAACAATAACGAGACCAAGGTAAAACAATAATATGTTAAAGATAAAACAATAACCTGATCAAGGTAAAACAATAATGTGATAAAGATAAAACAATAATGTGATCAAGGTAAACCAATAATGTGATAAAGATAGAACAATAATGTGATAAAGATAAAACAATAATGTGATAAAGATAAAACAATAACGAGATCAAGGTAAAACAATAACGTGATAAAGATAAAACAATAACCTGATCAAGGTAAAACAATAATGTGATAAAGATAAAACAATAATGTGATCATGGTAGAACAATAACGAGATCAAGGTAAAACAATAACGTGATAAAGATAAAACAATAACGAGATCAAGGTAAAACAATAACGTGATAAAGATAAAACAATAACGTGATAGAGATAAAACAATAACGAGATCAAGGTAAAACAATAATGTGATGAAGATAAAACAATAATGTGATAAAGATAGAACAATAATGCGATAAAGATAAAACAATAACGTGATAAGGGTAAAACAATAATGTGATCAAGGTAAAACAATAATGTGATAAAAATAAAACAATAACGAGATCAAGGTAAAACAATAACGTGATAAAGACAAAACAATAACGAGACCAAGGTAAAACAATAATATGTTAAAGATAAAACAATAACCTGATCAAGGTAAAACAATAATGTGATAAAGATAAAACAATAATGTGATCAAGGTAAACCAATAATGTGATAAAGATAGAACAATAATGTGATAAAGATAAAACAATAATGTGATAAAGATAAAACAATAACGAGATCAAGGTAAAACAATAATGTGATAAAGATAAAACAATAACGAGATCAAGGTAAAACAATAACCTGATCAAGGTAAAATAATAATGTGATAAAGATAAAACAATAACGAGATCAAGGTAAAACAATAACGTGATTAGGAAAGAGAGAATAGGTAGAAAACCGTGGATCACTCAGGATATACTCGAATTGATGGATGAAAGGCGGAAGCACAAGAATGTAAGAGATGAAAAGGGGAAAGCAGAATACAGACGTCTGAGAAATGAGGTTAACAAGAAGTGCAAGGAAGCGAAAGAAGAATGGTTGAAAGAGAAATGTGCTGGTATAGAAAATTGTCTGAAATTAGGAAAAGTAGACACAGCTTATCGAAGGATTAAGAATACTTTTGGGGAAAAGAAGACTAAGTGCTGTAATATTAAGGACACAAATGGAAAGCCTCTAACAGATAGGGAAGAAAAGGTTGAGAGATGGAACGCTTACATAGAGAGTTTGTATAAGGGAAAGGAGATTGAGAATCATGTAATGGAAAGGGAGGAGGAAATTGATGAGGATGCGAAAGGAGATTTAATATTGAGATCAGAATTTGATAGAGTTTTGGAAGACTTAAGCAGGAACAAAGCACCAGGCATAGATGATATACCGATTGAGTTGCTACGCTGCATAGGAGATGAAGGTCTGATCAGGTTATTTCACTTGGTGTGTAGGATTTATGAGACAGGTGAGGTACCCCCTGATTTCAAGAAGAATGTAATCATCCCTATACCAAAGAAAGTGGGAGCTGACAGATGTGAAGATTACCGTACAATCAGCTTGATTACTCATGCTTCAAAGATCCTGTCTAGAATAATTTACAAGAGGATTGAGAGACAGATAGAAACGGAGTTGGGTGAAGACCAGTTTGGTTTCAGGAGAAATGTAGGAACAAGGGAAGCTGTACTAAGTCTTAGACTGATTTTGGAAGGTAGAATAAGGAAAGATAAGAGAACGTTCATGGCTTTTGTAGACTTAGAAAAGGCTTTTGATAACGTTGATTGGACTAAATTGTTTGACATTTTGAAATCGATTGGAATAAAGTACAGGGATAGGAGGGTGATATACAATCTATACAGAAACCAGACAGCAGTCATTCGAGTTGAAGGACATGAGAGAGAAGCTGGTATTCAGAAAGGTGTAAGGCAAGGCTGCAACTTATCACCCATACTTTTCAATCTTTACATTGAACAAGCAATGAAGGAAATTAGAGAAAAATTTAAAGTGGGAGTGAAGATTCAAGGAGAAATAATTTCAACTCTGAGATTTGCTGATGACATGGTCATCTTGGCCAACAAGCCTGAGGATTTAAATGAGTTTTTGAATGGTATGGACTCCGTCTTACGGAAAGAATTCATGATGAAAATTAATAAATGTAAAACAAAAATACTGGAATGCAGCCGAAATAAATCAGAAACCTCTATGGAGATCAAATTGGCAGGTGAAAAGCTGAAGGAAGTAGGAGATTTCTGTTACTTAGGAAGCAGAATAACCAGTGATGGACGAAGCAAAGAGGATATAAAAAGTAGGTTGGCTCAGGCAAGAAAAGCATTTCTACAAAAAAGGAATCTGCTGACATCGAATATAGATTTAGGTATTAGGAAGTCATTTTTGAAAGCCTTTGTCTGGAGCGTGGCGCTCTATGGAAGTGAAACTTGGACTATTGGTGCAGCAGAAAAGAGGAGAATTGAAGCATTTGAAATGTGGTGTTACAGGAGAATGATGAAGATCAGATGGGTAGATAGGGTTACAAACAAAGAGGTATTAAGACGAGTGGGAGAGGAGAGATGTTTCTGGCGACTGCTAATGACGAGAAGAGATAGGTTGATAGGACACATACTAAGACACCCAGGAATAGCAAGCTTAATTATGGAAGGAAGGGTCGAGGACAAGAACTGTAGGGGTAGACCAAGGTTAGAATATGTTAAACAGATTGCCTCGGATGTAGGGTGTGGTAGCTATGTTGAGATGAAACGATTAGCTTAGGACAGGGAGGCATGGAGAGCTGCATCAAACCAGTCAAAAGACTGAAGACTCAAACAAAAACAACAACATGATAAAACAATAACGAGATCAAGGTAAAACAATAATGTGTTAAAGATAAAACAATAATGTGGTAAAGATAAAACAATATGATGAAGATAAAACAATAACGAGATCAAGGTAAAACAATAATGTGATAAAGATAAAACAATAATGTGATCAAGGTAAAACAATTATGTGATAAAGATAAAACTATAATGTGATAAAGACAAAACAATAACGAGATCAAGGTAAAATAATAACGTGATAAAGATAAAACAATAACGAGATCAAGGTCAAACAATAACGTTATAAAGATAAAACAATAGCCTGATCAATGTAAAACAATAATGTGATAAAGATAAAACAATAATGTGATCAAGGTAAAACAATAACGAGATCAAGGTAAAACAATAACGTGATAAAGATAAAACAATAACGAAATCAAGGTACAACAATAACGTGATAAAGATAAAACAATAACGTGATAAAGATAAAACTATAACGAGATCAAGGTAAAACAATAATGTGATGAAGATAAAACAATAATGAGATAAAGATAGAACAATAATGTGATAAAGATAAAACAATAAAATGATCAAGGTAAAACAATAATGTGATAAAGATAAAACAATAATGTGGTAGAGATAAAACAATAACGAGATCAAGGTAAAACAATAGCGTGATAAAGATAAAACAATAACGAGATTAAAGTAAAACAATAATGGGATAAAGATAAAACAATAATGTGATCAAGGTAAAACAATAACGAGATCAAGGTAAAACAATAATGTGATCAAGGTAAAACAATAATGTGATAAAGATAAAACAATAATGTGATAAGGATAAAACAATAACGAGATCAAGGTAAAACAATAATGTGATAAAGGTAAAACAATAACGTGATAAAGATAAAACATTAATGTGATCAAGGTAAAACAATAACGAGATCAAGGTAAAACAATAATGTGATCAAGGTAAAACAATAATGTGATAAAGGTAAAACAATAATGTGATAAAGGTAAAACAATAATGTGATAAAGATAAAACAATAATGTGATAAAGATAAAACAAAAAAGTGATCAAGGTAAACAATAATGTGATAAAGATAAAACAATAATGTGATAAAGATAAAACAATAACGTGATCAAAGTAAAACAATAACGTGATAAAGATAAAACAATAACGAGATCAAGGTAAAACAATAATGTGATAAAGATAAAATAATAATGTGATCAAGGTAAAACAATAATGTGATAAAGATAAAACAATAATGTGATAAAGATAAAACAATAACGAGATCAAGGTAAAACAATAATGTGATAAAGATAAAACAACAACGTGATCAAGGTAAAAAATAACGTGATCAAGGTAAAACAATAATGTGATAAAAATAAAAATAACGAGATCAAGGTAAAACAATAACGTGATAAAGATAAAACAATAACGAGATCAATGTAAAACAATAACGTGATAAAGATAAAACAATAAAGTGATCAAGGTAAAACAATAATGAGATCAAGGTAAAACAATAATGTGATGAAGATAAAACAATAATGTGATCAAGATAAAACAATAATGTGATAAAGATAAAACAATAATTTGATCAGGGTAAAACAAT
Organism: Meconema thalassinum; assembly: GCA_946902985.2. Classification (NCBI taxonomy): domain Eukaryota; kingdom Metazoa; phylum Arthropoda; class Insecta; order Orthoptera; family Tettigoniidae; genus Meconema; species Meconema thalassinum. Next base: position 571,773,969 of record OX336391.1, read on the forward strand.
AATGTGATAAAGATAGAACATTAATGTGATAAAGATAAAACAATAACGTGATCAAGGTAAAACAATAATGTGATCAAGGAAAAACAATAATGTGATAAAGATAAAACAATAACGAGATCAAGGTAAAACAATAACGAGATCAAGATAAGACAATAATGTGATAAAGGTTAAACAATAATGTGATAAAGATAAAACAATAACGAGATCAAGGTAAAACATTAATAGAATAAAGATAAAACAACAACGTGATCAAGGTAAAATATAACGTGATCAAGGTAAAACAATAATGTGATAAAGATAAAAATAACGAGATCAAGGTAAAACAATGACGTGATAAAGATAAAACAATAACGAGATCAATGTAAAACAATAACGTGATAAAGATAAAACAATAACGAGATCAAGGTAAAACAATAACGTGATAAATATAAAACAATAACCTGATCAAGGTAAAACAATAATGTGATAAAGATAAAACAATAATGTGATCATGGTAAAACAATAACGAAATCAAGGTAAAACATAACGTGATAAAGATAAAACAATAACGAGATCAAGGTAAAACAATAACGTGATAAAGATAAAACAATAACGTGATAAAGATAAAACAATAACGAGATCAAGGTAAAACAATAATGTGATGAAGGTAAAACAATAATGTGATAAATATAGAACAATAATGTGATAAAGATAAAACAATAACGTGATCAAGGTGAAACAATAATGTGATCAAGGTAAAACAATAATGTGATAAAGATAAAACAATAACGAGATCAAGGCGAAACAATAACGAGATCAAGGTAAGGCAATAATGTGATAAAGGTTAAACAATAATGTGATAAAGATAAAACAATAACGAGATCAAGGTAAAACAATAATGTGATAAAGATAAAACAATAACGAGATCAAGGTAAAACAATAATGTGATAAATATAAAACAATAACGAGATCAAGGTAAAACAATAACGCGATCAAGATAAAACAATAATGTGATAAAGATAAAACAATAATGTGATAATGATAAAACAATAACGTGATCAAGGTAAAACAATAAAGTGATAAAGATAAAACAATAATGTGATAAAGATAAAACAATAACGAGATCAAGGTAAAACAATAATGTGATAAAGATAAAACAATAACGAGATCAAGGTAAAACAATAACGTGATAAAGATAAAACAATAACGAGATCAAGGTAAAACAATAACGTGATAAAGATAAAACAATAACCTGATCAAGGTAAAACAATAATGTGATAAAGATAAAACAATAATGTGATCATGGTAGAACAATAACGAGATCAAGGTAAAACAATAACGTGATAAAGATAAAACAATAACGAGATCAAGGTAAAACAATAACGTGATATTGATAAAACAATAACGTGATAGAGATAAAACAATAACGAGATCAAGGTAAAACAATAATGTGATGTAGATAAAACAATAATGTGATAAAGATAGAACAATAATGCGATAAAGATAAAACAATAACGTGATCAAGGTAAAACAATAATGTGATCAAGGTAAAACAATAATGTGATAAAAATAAAACAATAACGAGATCAAGGTAAAACAATAACGTGATAAAGACAAAACAATAACGAGACCAAAGTGAAACAATAATGTGTTAAAGATAAAACAATAACCTGATCAAGGTAAAACAATAATGTGATAAAGATAAAACAATAATGTGATCAAGGTAAACCAATAATGTGATAAAGATAGAACAATAATGTGATAAAGATAAAACAATAACGTGATCAAGGTAAAACAATAATGTGATAAGGATAAAACAATAACGAGATCAAGGTAAAACAATAATGTGTTAAAGATAAAACAATAATGTGGTATAGATAAAACAATGTGATAAAGATAAAACAATAACGAGATCAAGGTAAAACAATAATGTGATAAAGATAAAACAATAATGTGATCAAGGTAAAACAATAACGAGATCAAGGTAAGACAATAATGTGATAAAGGTTAAATAATAATGTGATAAAGATAGAACAATAACGAGATCAAGGTAAAACAATAATGTGATAAAGATAAAACAATAACGAGATCAAGGTAAAACAATAACTTTATCAGGGTAAAAAAATAATGTGATAATGATAAAACAATAACGAGATCAAAGTAAAACAATAACGTGATAAAGATAAAACAATAACGAGATCAAGGTAAATCAATAATGTGTTAATGATAAAACAATAATGTGGTATAGATAAAACAATGTGATAAAGATAAAACAATAACGAGATCAAGGTAAAACAATAATGTGATAAAGATAGAACAATAATGTGATAAAGATAAAACAATAACGTGATCAAGGTAAAACAATAATGTGACCAAGGTAAAACAATAATGTGATAAAGATAAAACAATAACGAGATCAAGGTAAAACAATAACGTGATAAAGATAAAACAATAACGAGACCCAGGTAAAACAATAAAGTGTTAAAGATAAAACAATAACCTGATCAAGGTTAAACATTAATGTGATAAAGATAAAACAATAATGTGATCAAGGTAAAACAATAATGTGATAAAGATAGAACAATAATGTGATAAAGATAAAACAATAACGTGATCAAGGTAAAACAATAATGTGATCAAGGTAAAACAATAATGTGATAAAGATAAAACAATAACGAAATCAAGGTAAAACAATAACGAGATCAAGGTAAGACAATAATGTGATAAAGGTTAAACAATAATGTGATAAAGATAAAACAATAACGAGATCAAGGTAAAACAATAATGTGATAAAGATAAAACAATAACGAGATCAAGGTAAAACAATAACCTGATCAAGGTAAAATAATAATGTGATAAAGATAAAACAATAACGAGATCAAGGTAAAACAATAACGTGATAAAGATAAAACAATAACGAGATCAAGGTAAAACAATAATGTGATTAAGATAAAACAATAATGTGATCAAGGTAAAACAACTTTGTGATAAAGATAAAACTATAATGTGATAAAGACAAAACAATAACGAGATCAAGGTAAAACAATAACGTGATAAAGATAAAACAATAACGAGATCAAGGTAAAACAATAACGTTATAAAGATAAAACAATAACGAGATCAAGGTAAAACAATAACGTGATAAATATAAAACAATAACCTGATCAAGGTAAAACAATAATGTGATAAAGATAAAACAATAATGTGATCATGGTAAAACAATAACGAAATCAAGGTAAAACATAACGTGATAAAGATAAAACAATAACGAGATCAAGGTAAAACAATAACGTGATAAAGATAAAACAATAACGTGATAAAGATAAAACAATAACGAGATCAAGGTAAAACAATAATGTGATGAAGGTAAAACAATAATGTGATAAATATAGAACAATAATGTGATAAAGATAAAACAATAACGTGATCAAGGTGAAACAATAATGTGATCAAGGTAAAACAATAATGTGATAAAGATAAAACAATAACGAGATCAAGGCGAAACAATAACGAGATCAAGGTAAGGCAATAATGTGATAAAGGTTAAACAATAATGTGATAAAGATAAAACAATAACGAGATCAAGGTAAAACAATAATGTGATAAAGATAAAACAATAACGAGATCAAGGTAAAACAATAATGTGATAAATATAAAACAATAACGAGATCAAGGTAAAACAATAACGCGATCAAGATAAAACAATAATGTGATAAAGATAAAACAATAATGTGATAATGATAAAACAATAACGTGATCAAGGTAAAACAATAAAGTGATAAAGATAAAACAATAATGTGATAAAGATAAAACAATAACGAGATCAAGGTAAAACAATAATGTGATAAAGATAAAACAATAACGAGATCAAGGTAAAACAATAACGTGATAAAGATAAAACAATAACGAGATCAAGGTAAAACAATAACGTGATAAAGATAAAACAATAACCTGATCAAGGTAAAACAATAATGTGATAAAGATAAAACAATAATGTGATCATGGTAGAACAATAACGAGATCAAGGTAAAACAATAACGTGATAAAGATAAAACAATAACGAGATCAAGGTAAAACAATAACGTGATATTGATAAAACAATAACGTGATAGAGATAAAACAATAACGAGATCAAGGTAAAACAATAATGTGATGTAGATAAAACAATAATGTGATAAAGATAGAACAATAATGCGATAAAGATAAAACAATAACGTGATCAAGGTAAAACAATAATGTGATCAAGGTAAAACAATAATGTGATAAAAATAAAACAATAACGAGATCAAGGTAAAACAATAACGTGATAAAGACAAAACAATAACGAGACCAAAGTGAAACAATAATGTGTTAAAGATAAAACAATAACCTGATCAAGGTAAAACAATAATGTGATAAAGATAAAACAATAATGTGATCAAGGTAAACCAATAATGTGATAAAGATAGAACAATAATGTGATAAAGATAAAACAATAACGTGATCAAGGTAAAACAATAATGTGATAAGGATAAAACAATAACGAGATCAAGGTAAAACAATAATGTGTTAAAGATAAAACAATAATGTGGTATAGATAAAACAATGTGATAAAGATAAAACAATAACGAGATCAAGGTAAAACAATAATGTGATAAAGATAAAACAATAATGTGATCAAGGTAAAACAATAACGAGATCAAGGTAAGACAATAATGTGATAAAGGTTAAATAATAATGTGATAAAGATAGAACAATAACGAGATCAAGGTAAAACAATAATGTGATAAAGATAAAACAATAACGAGATCAAGGTAAAACAATAACTTTATCAGGGTAAAAAAATAATGTGATAATGATAAAACAATAACGAGATCAAAGTAAAACAATAACGTGATAAAGATAAAACAATAACGAGATCAAGGTAAATCAATAATGTGTTAATGATAAAACAATAATGTGGTATAGATAAAACAATGTGATAAAGATAAAACAATAACGAGATCAAGGTAAAACAATAATGTGATAAAGATAGAACAATAATGTGATAAAGATAAAACAATAACGTGATCAAGGTAAAACAATAATGTGACCAAGGTAAAACAATAATGTGATAAAGATAAAACAATAACGAGATCAAGGTAAAACAATAACGTGATAAAGATAAAACAATAACGAGACCCAGGTAAAACAATAAAGTGTTAAAGATAAAACAATAACCTGATCAAGGTTAAACATTAATGTGATAAAGATAAAACAATAATGTGATCAAGGTAAAACAATAATGTGATAAAGATAGAACAATAATGTGATAAAGATAAAACAATAACGTGATCAAGGTAAAACAATAATGTGATCAAGGTAAAACAATAATGTGATAAAGATAAAACAATAACGAAATCAAGGTAAAACAATAACGAGATCAAGGTAAGACAATAATGTGATAAAGGTTAAACAATAATGTGATAAAGATAAAACAATAACGAGATCAAGGTAAAACAATAATGTGATAAAGATAAAACAATAACGAGATCAAGGTAAAACAATAACCTGATCAAGGTAAAATAATAATGTGATAAAGATAAAACAATAACGAGATCAAGGTAAAACAATAACGTGATAAAGATAAAACAATAACGAGATCAAGGTAAAACAATAATGTGATTAAGATAAAACAATAATGTGATCAAGGTAAAACAACTTTGTGATAAAGATAAAACTATAATGTGATAAAGACAAAACAATAACGAGATCAAGGTAAAACAATAACGTGATAAAGATAAAACAATAACGAGATCAAGGTAAAACAATAACGTTATAAAGATAAAACAATAACCTGATCAATGTAAAACAATAATGTGATAAAGATAAAACAATAATGTGATCAAGGTAAAACAATAACGAGATCAAGGTAAAACAATAACTTGATAAGGATAAAACAATAACGAGATCAAGGTACAACAATAACGTGATAAAGATAAAACAATAACGTGATAAAGATAAAACTATAACGAGATCAAGGTAAAACAATAATGTGATGAAGATAAAACAATAATGAGATAAAGATAGAACAATAATGTGATAAAGATAAAACAATAAAATGATCAAGGTAAAACAATAATGTGATAAAGATAAAACAATAATGTGATAGAGATAAAACAATAACGAGATCAAGGTAAACAATAACGTGATAAAGATAAAACAATAACGAGATAAAAGTAAAACAATAATGTGATAAAGATAAAACTATAATGTGATCAAGGTAAAACAATAACGAGATCAAGGTAAAACAATAATGTGATCAAGGTAAAACAATAATGTGATAAAGATAAAACAATAATGTGATAAGGATAAAACAATAACGAGATCAAGGTAAAACAATAATGTGATAAAGGAAAAACAATAACGTGATAAGATAAAACAATAATGTGATCAAGGTAAAACAATAACGAGGTCAAGGTAAAACAATAATGTGGTCAAGGTAAAACAATAATGTGATAAAGGTAAAACAATAATGTGATAAAGATAAAACAATAATGTGATAAAGATAAAACAATAACGTAATCAAGGGAAACAATAATGTGATAAAGGTAAAACAATAATGTGATAAAGATAAAACAATAACGTGATCAAAGTAAAACAATAACGTGATAACGATAAAACAATAACGAAATCAAGGTAAAACTATAACGTGATAAAGATAAAACAATAACCTGATCAAGGTAAAACAATAATGTGATAAAGATAAATCAATAATGTGATCATGGTAAAACAATAACGAGATCAAGGTGAAACAATAACGTGATAAAGATAAAACAATAACGAGATCAAGGTAATACAATAATGTGATAAAGATAAAACAATAACAAGATCAAGGTAAAACAATAATGTGATAAAGATAAAACAATAATGTGGTAAAGATAAAACAATGTGATAAAGATAAAACAATAACGAGATCCACGTAAAACAATAATGTGAAAAATATAAAATAATAACGAGATCAAGGAAAAACCATAACGTGATAAAGATAAAACAATAACCTGATCAAGAAAAAACAATAATGTGATAAATATAAAACAATCATGTCATCAAGGTAAAACAATAACGTGATAAAGATAAAGCAATAACCTGATCAAGGTAAAACAATAATGTGATACAGATAAAACAATAATGTGATCAAGGTAAAACAATAATGTGATAAAGATAGAACAATAATGTGATCAAGGTAAAACAATAATGTGATAAAGATAAAACAATAACGAGATCAAGGTAAAACAATAACGTGATAAAGATAAAACAATAACGAGATCAAGGTATAACTATAACGTGATAAAGATAAAACAATAACCTGATCAAGGTAAAACAATAATGTGATAAAGATAAATCAATAACGAGATCAAGGTAAAACAATAACGTGATAAAGATAAAACAATAACGTGATAAAGATAAAACAATAACGAGATCAAAGTAAAGCAATAATTTGATGAAGATAAAACAATAATGTGATAAAGATAGAACAATAATGTGATAAAGATAAAACAATAACGTGATCAAGGTAAAACAATAATGTGATAAAGATAAAACAATAATGTGATAAAGATAAAACAATAACGAGATCAAGGTAAAACAATAACGTGATAAAGATAAAACAATAACGAGATCAAGGTAAAACAATAATGTGATCAAGATAAAACAATAACGAGATCAAGGTAAAACAATAATGTGATGAAGATAAAACAATAATGTGATAAAGATAAAACCATAACGAGATCAAGGTAAAACAATAACGTGATAAAGATAAAATAATAACCTGATCAAGGTAAAACAATTATGTGATAAAGATAAAACAATAATGTGATCAAGGTAAAACAATAATGTGATAAAGATAGAACAATAATGTCATAAAGATAAAACAATAACGTGATCAAGGTAAAACAATAATGTGATCAAGGTAAAACAATAATGTGATAAAGATAAAACAATAACGAGATCAAGGTAAAACAATAACGAGATCAAGGTAAGACAATTATGTGATAAAGGTTAAACAATAATGTGATAAAGATAAACAATAACGAGATCAAGGTAAAACAATAATGTGATAAAGATAAAACAATAACGAGATCAAGGTAAAACAATAACGTGATCAAGGTAAAACAATAATGTGATAAAGATAAAACAATAACGAGATCAAGGTAAAGCAATAACGTGATAAAGATAAAACAATAACGAGTTGAAGGTAAAACAATAAAATGTTAAAGATAAAACAATAATGTAGTAAAGATAAAACAATGTGATAAAGTTAAAAAACAATAACGAGATCAAGGTAAAACCATAATGTGATAAATATAAAACAATAACGAGATCAAGGTAAAACAATGACGTGATCAAGATAAAACAATAATGTGATAAAGATAAAACAATAATGTGATAAAGATAAAACAATAATGTGATAAAGATAAAACAATAACGTGATCAAGGTAAAACAATTATGTGATAAAGATAAAACAATAATTTGATAAAGATAAAACAATAACGAGATCACGGTAAAACAATAATGTGATAAAGATAAAACAATAAGGTGATCAAGGTAAAACAATAATGTGATAAAGATAAAACAATAATGTGATAAAGATAAAACAATAACGAGATCAAGGTAAATCAATAACGTGATAAAGATAAAACAATAACGAGATCAAGGTAAAGCAATAACGTTATAAAGATAAAACAATAACCTGATCAATGTAAAACAATAATGTGATAAAGATGAAACAATAATGTGATCAAGGTAAAACAATAATGAGATCAAGGTAAAACAATAATGAGATCAAGGTAAAACAATAACGTGATAAAGATAAAACAATAACGAGATCAAGGTAAAACAATAACGTGATAAAGATAAAACAATAACGTGATAAATATAAAACAATAACGAGATCAAGGTAAAACAATAATGTGATGAAGATAAAACAATAATGTGATAAAGATAGAACAATAATGTGATAAAGATAAAACAATAACGTGATCAAGGTAAAACAATAATGTGATAAAGATAAAACAATAACGTGATAAAGATAAAACAATAACGAGATCAAGGTAAAACAATAACGTGATAAAGATAAAACAATAACGAGATTAAAGTAAAACAATAATGTGATAAAGATAAAACAATAATGTGATCAAGGTAAAACAATAACGAGATCAAGGTAAAACAATAATGTGATTAGGGTAAAACAATAATGTGATAAAGATAAAACAATAATGTGATAAAGATAAAACAATAACGAGATCAAGGTAAAACAATAATGTGATAAAGATAAAACAACAACGTGATCAAGGTAAAAAATAACGTGATCAAGGTAAAACAATAATGTGATAAAGATAAAAATAACGAGATCAAGGTAAAACAATAAAGTGATAAAGATAAAACAATAACGAGATCAATGTAAAACAATAACGTGATAAAGATAAAACAATAAAGTGATCAAGGTAAAACAATAATAAGATCAAGGTAAAACAATAATGTGATGAAGATAAAACAATAATGTGATCAAGATAAAACAATAATGTGATAAAGATAAAACAATAATGTGATCAGGGTAAAACAATCATGTGATAAAGATAGAACAATAATGTGATAAAGATAAAACAATAACGTGATCAAGGTAAAACAATAATGTGATCAAGGAAAAACAATAATGTGATAAAGATAAAACAATAACGAGATCAAGGTAAAACAATAACGAGATCAAGGTAAGACAATAATGTGATAAAGGTTAAACAATAATGTGATAAAGATAAAACAATAACGAGATCAAGGTAAAACAATAATGTGATAAAGATAAAACAACAACGTGATCAAGGTAAAAAATAACGTGATCAAGGTAAAACAATAATGTGATAAAGATAAAAATAACGAGATCAAGGTAAAACAATGACGTGAAAAAGATAAAACAATAACGAGATCAATGTAAAACAATAACGTGATAAAGATAAAACAATAACGAGATCAAGGTAAAACAATAACGTGATAAATATAAAACAATAACCTGATCAAGGTAAAACAATAATGTGATAAAGATAAAACAATAATGTGATCATGGTAAAACAATAACGAAATCAAGGTAAAACATAACGTGATAAAGATAAAACAATAACGAGATCAAGGTAAAACAATAACGTGATAAAGATAAAACTTAAACGTGATAAAGATAAAACAATAACGAGATCAAGGTAAAACAATAATGTGATGAAGATAAAACAATAATGTGATAAATATAGAACAATAATGTGATAAAGATAAAACAATAACGTGATCAAGGTGAAACAATAATGTGATCAAGGTAAAACAATAATGTAATAAGGGTAAAACAATAACGAGATCAAGGCGAAACAATAACGAGATCAAGGTAAGGCAATAATGTGATAAAGTTTAAACAATAATGTGATAAATATAAAACAATAACGAGATCAAGGTAAAACAATAATGTGATAAAGATAAAACAATAACGAGATCAAGGTAAAACAATAATGTGATAAATATAAAACAATAACGAGATCAAGGTAAAACAATAACGTGATCAAGATAAAACAATAATGTGATAAAGATAAAACAATAATGTGATAATGATAAAACAATAACGTGATCAAGGTAAAACAATTATGTGATAAAGATAAAACAGTAATGTGATAAAGATAAAACAATAACGAGATCAAGGTAAAACAATAATGTGATAAAGATAAAACAATAACGAGATCAAGGTAAAACAATAACGTGATAAAGATAAAACAATAACGAGATCAAGGTAAAAAAATAACGTGATAAAGATAAAACAATAACCTGATCAAGGTAAAACAATAATGTGATAAAGATAAAACAATAATGTGATCATGGTAGAACAATAACGAGATCAAGGTAAAACAATAACGTGATAAAGATAAAACAATAACGAGATCAAGGTAAAACAATAACGTGATAAAGATAAAACAATAACGTGATAGAGATAAAACAATAACGAGATCAAGGTAAAACAATAACGTGATAAAGACAAAACAATAACGAGACCAATGTGAAACAATAATGTGTTAAAGATAAAACAATAACCTGATCAAGGTAAAACAATAATGTGATAAAGATAAAACAATAATGTGATCAAGGTAAACCAATAATGTGATAAAGATAGAACAATAATGTGACAAAGATAAAACAATAACGTGATCAAGGTAAAACAATAATGTGATAAAGATAAAACAATAACGAGATCAAGGTAAAACAATAACCTGATCAAGGTAAAACAATAATGTGATAAAGATAAAACAATAACCTGATCAAGGTAAAACAATAACGTGATAAAGATAAAACAATAACGAGATCAAGGTAAAACAATAATGTGTTAAAGATAAAACAATAATGTGGTATAGATAAAACAATGTGATAAAGATAAAACAATAACGAGATCAAGGTAAAACAATAATGTGATAAAGATAAAACAATAACGAGATCAAGGTAAAACAATAACGTGATAAAGATAAAACAATAACGAGATCAAGGTAAAACAATAATGTGTTAAAGATAAAACAATAATGTGGTATAGATAAAACAATGTGATAAGGATAAAACAATAACGAGATCAAGGTAAAACAATAATGTGATGAAGATAAAACAATAATGTGATCAAGGTAAAACAATAACGAGATCAAGGTAAGACAATAATGTGATAAAGGTTAAACAATAATGTGATAAAGATAGAACAATAACGAGATCAAGGTAAAACAATAATGTGATAAAGATAAAACAATAACGAGATCAAGGTAAAACAATAACCTTATCAAGGTAAAAAAATAATGTGATAATGATAAAACAATAACGAGATCAAAGTAAAACAATAACGTGATAAAGATAAAACAATAACGAGATCAAGGTAAAACAATAATGTGTTAATGATAAAACAATAATGTGGTATAGATAAAACAATGTGATAAAGATAAAACAATAACGAGATCAAGGTAAAACAATAATGTGATAAAGATAAAACAATAATGTGATCAAGGTAAAACAATTATGTGATAAAGATAAAACAATACCGTGATAAAGATAAAACAATAACGAGATCAAGGTAAAACAATAATGTGATGAAGATAAAACAATAATGTGATAAAGATAGAACAATAATGTGATAAAGATAAAACAATAACGTGATCAAGGTAAAACAATAATGTGATCAAGGTAAAACAATAATGTGATAAAGTTAAAACAATAACGAGATCAAGGTAAAACAATAACGTGATAAAGATAAAACAATAACGAGACCCAGGTAAAACAATAAAGTGTTAAAGATAAAACAATAACCTGATCAAGGTTAAACATTAATGTGATAAAGATAAAACAATAATGTGATCAAGGTAAAACAATAATGTGATAAAGATAGAACAATAATGTGATAAAGATAAAAAAATAACGTGATCAAGGTAAAACAATAATGTGATCAAGGTAAAACAATAATGTGATAAAGATAAAACAATAACGAAATCAAGGTAAAACAATAACGAGATCAAGGTAAGACAATAATGTGATAAAGGTTAAACAATAATGTGATAAAGATAAAACAATAACGAGATCAAGGTAAAACAATAATGTGATAAAGATAAAACAATAACGAGATCAAGGTAAAACAATAACCTGATCAAGGTAAAATAATAATGTGATAAAGATAAAACAATAACGAGATCAAGGTAAAACAATAACGTGATAAAGATAAAACAATAACGAGATCAAGGTAAAACAATAATGTGATAAAGATAAAACAATAATGTGATCAAGGTAAAACAATTTTGTGATATAGATAAAACTATAATGTGATAAAGACAAAACAATAACGACATCAAGGTAAAACAATAACGTGATAAAGATAAAACAATAACGAGATCAAGGTAAAATAATAACGTTATAAAGATAAAACAATAACCTGATCAATGTAAAACAATAATGTGATAAAGATAAAACAATAATGTGATCAAGGTAAAACAATAACGAGATCAAGGTAAAACAATAACGTGATAAAGATAAAACAATAACGAGATCAAGGTACAACAATAACGTGATCAAGATAAAACAATAACGTGATAAAGATAAAACTATAACGAGATCAAGGTAAAAAAATAATGTGATGAAGATAAAACAATAATGAGATAAAGATAGAACAATAATGTGATAAAGATAAAACAATAAAATGATCAAGGTAAAACAATAATGTGATAAAGATAAAACAATAATGTGATAGAGATAAAACAATAACGAGATCAAGGTAAACAATAACGTGATAAAGATAAACCAATAACGAGATTAAAGTAAAACAATAATGTGATAAAGATAAAACAATAATGTGATCAAGGTAAAACAATAACGAGATCAAGGTAAAACAATAATGTGATCAAGGTAAAACAATAATGTGATAAAGATAAAACAATAATGTGATAAGGATAAAACAATAACGAGATCAAGGTAAAACAATAATGTGATAAAGGTAAGACAATAACGTGATAAAGATAAAACAATAATGTGATCAAGGTAAAACAATAACGAGATCAAGGTAAAACAATAATGTGATCAAGGTAAAACAATAATGTGATAAAGGTAAAACAATAACGTTATAAAGATAAAACAATAACCTGATCAAGGTAAAACAATAATGTGATAAAGATAAATCAATAATGTGATCATGGTAAAACAATAACGAGATCAAGGTGAAACAATAACGTGATAAAGATAAAACAATAACGAGATCAAGGTAAAACAATAATGTGATAAAGATAAAACAATAACAAGATCAAGGTAAAACAACAATTTGATAAAGATAAAACAATAATGTGGTAAAGATAAAACAATGTGATAAAGATAAAACAATAACGAGATCCACGTAAAACAATAATGTGATAAATATAAAACAATAACGAGATCAAGGTAAAACAATAACGTGATAAAGATAAAACTATAACCTGATCAAGAAAAAACAATAATGTGATAAATATAAAACAATAATGTGATCAAGATAAAACAATAACGTGATAAAGATAAAGCAATAACCTGATCAAGGTAAAACAATAATGTGATACAGATAAAACAATAATGTGATCAAGGTAAAACAATAATGTGATAAAGATAGAACAATAATGTGATCAAGGTAAAACAATAATGTGATAAAGATAAAACAATAACGAGATCAAGGTAAAACAATAACGTGATAAAGATAAAACAATAACGAGATCAAGGTAAAACTATAACGTGATAAAGATAAAACAATAACCTGATCAAGGTAAAACAATAATGTGATAAAGATAAATCAATAACGAGATCAAGGTAAAACAATAACGTGATAAAGATAAAACAATAACGTGATAAAGATAAAACAATAACGAGATCAAGGTAAAGCAATAATTTGATGAAGATAAAACAATAATGTGATAAAGATAGAAATATAATGTGATAAAGATAAAACAATAACGTGATCAAGGTAAAACAATAATGTGATAAAGATAAAACAATAATGTGATAAAGATAAAACAATAATGTGATCAAGGTAAAACAATAATGTGATAAAGATAGAACATTAATGTCATAAAGATAAAACAATAACGTGATCAAGGTAAAACAATAATGTGTTCAAGGTAAAACAATAATGTGATAAAGATAAAACAATAACGAGATCAAGGTAAAACAATAACGAGATCAAGGTAAGACAATAATGTGATAAAGGTTAAACAATAATGTGAAAAAGATAAACAATAACGAGATCAAGGTAAAACAATAATGTGATAAAGATAAAACAATAACGAGATCAAGGTAAGACAATAATGTGATAAAGGTTAAACAATAATGTGATAAAGATAAACAATAACGAGATCAAGGTAAAACAATAATGTGATAAAGATAAAACAATAACGAGATCAAGGTAAAACAATAATAAGATAAAGATAAAACAATAATGTGATAAAGATAAAACAATAACGTGATCAAGGTAAGACAATAACGTAATAAAGATAAAACAATAACCTGATCATGGTAAAACAATAATGTGATAAAGATAAAACAATAATGTGATCACGGTAAAACAATAATGTGATAAAGATAAAACAATAATGTGATAAAGATAAAACAATAACGAGATCAAGGTAAAACAATAACGTGATAAAGATAAAACAATAACGAGATCAAGGTAAAGCAATAACGTTATGAAGATAAAACAATAACCTGATCAATGTAAAACAATAATGTGATAAAGATGAAACAATAATGTGATCAAGGTAAAACAATAACGAGATCAAGGTAAAACAATAACGTGATAAAGATAAAACAATAACGAGATCAAGGTAAAACAATAACGTGATAAAAATAAAACAATAACGTGATAAATATAAAACAATAACGAGATCAAGGTAAAACAATAATGTGATGAAGATAAAACAATAATGTGATAAAGATAGAACAATAATGTGATAAAGATAAAACAATAACGTGATCAAGGTAAAACAATAATGTGATAAAGATAAAACAATAATGTGATAAAGATAAAACAATAACGAGATCAAGGTAAAACAATAACGTGATAAAGATAAAACAATAACGAGATTAAAGTAAAACAATAATGTGATAAAGATAAAACAATAATGTGATCAAGGTAAAACAATAACGAGATCAAGGTAAAACAATAATGTGATTAAGGTAAAACAATAATGTGATAAAGATAAAACAATAATGTGATAAAGATAAAACAATAACGAGATCAAGGTTAAACAATAATGTGATAAAGGTAAAACAATAACGTGATAAAGATAAAACAATAATGTGATCAAGGTAAAACAATAACGAGATCAAGGTAAAACAATAATGTGATCAAGGTAAAACAATAATGTGATAAAGGTAAAACAATAATGCGATCAAGGTAAAACAATAATGTGATAAAGATAAAACAATAATGTGATGAAGATAAAACAATAACGTGATCAAAGTAAAACAATAATGTGATAAAGATAAAACAATAATGTGATAACGATAAAACAATAACGTGATCAAGGTAAAACAATAACGTGATAAAGATAAAACAATAACGAGATCAAGGTAAAAAAATAACGTGATAAAGATAAAACAATAACGAGATCAAGATAAAACGTAAATGTGATAAAGATAAAACAATAACGAGATCAAGGTAAAACAATAATGTTATGAAGATAAAACAATAATGTGATAAAGATAAAACAATAATGTGATAAAGATAAAACAATAACGAGATCAAGGTAAGACAATAACGTAATAAAGATAAAACAATAACCTGATCAAGGTAAAACAATAATGTGATAAAGATAAAACAATATGTGATCACGGTAAAACAATAATGTGATAAAGGTAGAACAATAATGTGTTAAAGATAAAACAATAACGTGATCAAGGTAAAACAATAATGTGATAAAGAAAAACAATAATGTGATAAAGATAAAACAATAACGAGATCAAGGTAAAACAATAATGTGATAAAGATAAAACAATAACGAGATTAAGGTAAAACAATAATGTGATAAAGATAAATCATTAATGTGATCAATGTAAAACAATAACGAGATCAAGGTAAAACAATAATGTGATGATTATAAAACAATAATGTGATCAAGATAAAACAATAATGTGATAAAGATAAAACAATAACGAGATCAAGGTAAAACAATAACGTGATAAAGATAAAACAATAACCTGATCAAGGTAAAACAATAATGTGATGAAGATAAAACAATAATGTGATCAAGGTAAAACAATAATGTGATAAAGATAAAACAATAACGAGATCAAGGTAAAACAATAACGAGATCAAGGTAAGACAATAATGTGATAAAGGTTAAACAATAATGTGATAAAGATAAAACAATAACGAGATCAAGGTAAAGCAATAATATGATGAAGATAAAACAATAATGTGATAAAGATAGAACAATAATGTGATAAAGGTAAAACAATAACGTGATCAAGGTAAAACAATAATGTGATAAAGATAAAACAATAATGTGATAAAGATAAAACAATAACGAGATCAAGGTAAAACAATAACGTGATAAAACAATAACGAAATCAAGGTAAAACAATAATGTGATCAAGATAAAACAATAACGAGATCAAGGTAAAACAATAATGTGATGAAGATAAAACAATAATGTGATAAAGATAAAACCATAACGAGATCAAGGTAAAACAATAACGTGATAAAGATAAAATAATAACCTGATCAAGGTAAAACAATTATGTGATAAAGATAAAACTATAATGTGATCAAGGTAAAACAATAATGTGATAAAGATAGAACAATAATGTCATAAAGATAAAACAATAATGTGATCAAGGTAAAACAATAATGTGATCAAGGTAAAACAATAATGTGATAAAGATAAAACAATAACGAGATCAAGGTAAAACAATAACGAGATCAAGGTAAGACAATAATGTGATAAAGGTTAAACAATAATGTGATAAAGATAAACAATAACGAGATCAAGGTAAAACAATAACGTGATAAAGATAAAACAATAACGAGATGAAGATAAAACAATAATGTGTTAAAGATAAAACAATAATGTAGTAAAGATAAAACAATGTGATAAAGTTAAAAAACAATAACGAGATCAAGGTAAAACAATAATGTGATAAATATAAAACAATATCGAGATCAAGGTAAAACAATGACGTGATCAAGGTAAAACAATAATGTGATAAAGATAAAACAATAATGTGATAAAGATAAAACAATAACGTGATCAAGGTAAAACAATTGTGTGATAAAGATAAAACAATAATTTGATAAAGATAAAACAATAACGAGATCAAGGTAAAACAATAATGTGATAAAGATAAAACAATAATGTGATCAAGGTAAAACAATAATGTGATAAAGATAAAACAATAATGTGATAAAGATAAAACAATAACGAGATCAAGGTAAAACAATAACGTGATAAAGATAAAAGAATAACGAGATCAAGGTAAAGCAATAACGTTATAAAGATAAAACAATAACCTGATCAATGTAAAACAATAATGTGATAAAGATGAAACAATAATGTGATCAAAGTAAAACAATAACGTGATAAAGATAAAACAATAACGAGATCAAGGTAAAACAATAACGTGATAAAGATAAAACATTAATGTGATCAATGTAAAACAATAACGAGATCAAGGTAAAACAATACGAGATCAAGGTTAAACAATAATGTGATAAAGGTAAAACAATAACGTGATAAAGATAAAACAATAATGTGATCAAGGTAAAACAATAACGAGATCAAGGTAAAACAATAATGTGATCAAGGTAAAACAATAATGTGATAAAGGTAAAACAATAATGCGATCAAGGTAAAACAATAATGTGATAAAGATAAAACAATAATGTGATCAATGTAAAACAATAACGAGATCAAGGTAAAACAATACGGGATCAAGGTTACACAATAATGTGATAAAGGTAAAACAATAACGTGATAAAGATAAAACAATAACGAGATCAAGGTAAAACAATAATGTGATGAAGATAAAACAATAATGTGATAAAGATAGAACAAAATGTGATAAAGATAAAACAATAACGTGATCAAGGTAAAACAATAATGTGATAAAGATAAAACAATAATGTGATAAAGATAAAACAATAACGAGATTAAGGTAAAACAATAATGTGATAAAGAAAAACAATAATGTGATAAAGATAAAACAATAACGAGATCAAGGTAAAACAATAATGTGATAAAGATAAAACAATAAACGAGATTACGGTAAAACAATAATGTGATAAAGATAAAACATTAATGTGATCAATGTAAAACAATAACGAGATCAAGGTAAAACAATACGAGATCAAGGTTAAACAATAATGTGATAAAGGTAAAACAATAACGTGATAAAGATAAAACAATAATGTGATCAAGGTAAAACAATAACGAGATCAAGGTAAAACAATAATGTGATCAAGGTAAAACAATAATGTGATAAAGGTAAAACAATAATGCGATCAAGGTAAAACAATAATGTGATAAAGATAAAAAAATAATGTGATAAAGATAAATCAATAACGAGATCAAGGTAAAACAATAACGTGATAAAGATAAAACAATAACGTGATAAAGATAAAACAATAACGAGATCAAGGTAAAGCAATAATGTGATGAAGATAAAACAATAATGTGATAAAGATAGAACAATAATGTGATAAAGATAAAACAATAACGTGATCGAGGTAAAACAATAATGTGATAAAGATAAAACAATAATGTGATAAAGATAAAACAATAACGAGATCAAGGTAAAACAATAACGTGATAAAGATAAAACAATAACGAGATCAAGGTAAAACAATAATGTGATCAAGATAAAACAATAACGAGATCAAGGTAAAACAATAATGTGATGAAGATAAAACAATAATGTGATAAAGATAAAACCATAACGAGATCAAGGTAAAACAATAACGTGATAAAGATAAAATAATAACCTGATCAAGGTAAAACAATTATGTGATAAAGATAAAACAATAATGTGATCAAGGTAAAACAATAATGAGATAAAGATAGAACAATAATGTCATAAAGATAAAACAAAAACGTGATCAAGGTAAAACAATAATATGATCAAGGTAAAACAATAATGTGATAAAGATAAAACAATAACGAGATCAAGGTAAAACAATAACGAGATCAAGGTAAGACAATAATGTGATAAAGGTTAAACAATAATGTGATAAAGATAAACAATAACGAGATCAAGGTAAAACAATAACGTGATAAAGATAAAACAATAACGAGATGAAGATAAAACAATAATGTGTTAAAGATAAAACAATAATGTAGTAAAGATAAAACAATGTGATAAAGTTAAAAAACAATAACGAGATCAAGGTAAAACAATAATGTGATAAATATAAAACAATATCGAGATCAAGGTAAAACAATGACGTGATCAAGGTAAAACAATAATGTGATAAAGATAAAACAATAATGTGATAAAGATAAAACAATAACGTGATCAAGGTAAAACAATTGTGTGATAAAGATAAAACAATAATTTGATAAAGATAAAACAATAACGAGATCAAGGTAAAACAATAATGTGATAAAGATAAAACAATAATGTGATCAAGGTAAAACAATAATGTGATAAAGATAAAACAATAATGTGATAAAGATAAAACAATAACGAGATCAAGGTAAAACAATAACGTGATAAAGATAAAAGAATAACGAGATCAAGGTAAAGCAATAACGTTATAAAGATAAAACAATAACCTGATCAATGTAAAACAATAATGTGATAAAGATGAAACAATAATGTGATCAAGGTAAAACAATAACGTGATAAAGATAAAACAATAACGAGATCAAGGTAAAACAATAACGTGATAAAGATAAAACATTAATGTGATCAATGTAAAACAATAACGAGATCAAGGTAAAACAATACGAGATCAAGGTTAAACAATAATGTGATAAAGGTAAAACAATAACGTGATAAAGATAAAACAATAATGTGATCAAGGTAAAACAATAACGAGATCAAGGTAAAACAATAATGTGATCAAGGTAAAACAATAATGTGATAAAGGTAAAACAATAATGCGATCAAGGTAAAACAATAATGTGATAAAGATAAAACAATAATGTGATCAATGTAAAACAATAACGAGATCAAGGTAAAACAATACGGGATCAAGGTTACACAATAATGTGATAAAGGTGAAACAATAACGTGATAAAGATAAAACAATAACGAGATCAAGGTAAAACAATAATGTGATGAAGATAAAACAATAATGTGATAAAGATAGAACAATAATGTGATAAAGATAAAACAATAACGTGATCAAGGTAAAACAATAATGCGATAAAGATAAAACAATAATGTGATAAAGATAAAACAATAACGAGATTAAGGTAAAACAATAATGTGATAAAGAAAAACAATAATGTGATAAAGATAAAACAATAACGAGATCAAGGTAAAACAATAATGTGATAAAGATAAAACAATAAACGAGATTAAGGTAAAACAATAATGTGATAAAGATAAAACATTAATGTGATCAATGTAAAACAATAACGAGATCAAGGTAAAACAATACGAGATCAAGGTTAAACAATAATGTGATAAAGGTAAAACAATAACGTGATAAAGATAAAACAATAATGTGATCAAGGTAAAACAATAACGAGATCAAGGTAAAACAATAATGTGATCAAGGTAAAACAATAATGTGATAAAGGTAAAACAATAATGCGATCAAGGTAAAACAATAATGTGATAAAGATAAAAAAATAATGTGATAAAGATAAATCAATAACGAGATCAAGGTAAAACAATAACGTGATAAAGATAAAACAATAACGTGATAAAGATAAAACAATAACGAGATCAAGGTAAAGCAATAATGTGATGAAGATAAAACAATAATGTGATAAAGATAGAACAATAATGTGATAAAGATAAAACAATAACGTGATCGAGGTAAAACAATAATGTGATAAAGATAAAACAATAATGTGATAAAGATAAAACAATAACGAGATCAAGGTAAAACAATAACGTGATAAAGATAAAACAATAACGAGATCAAGGTAAAACAATAATGTGATCAAGATAAAACAATAACGAGATCAAGGTAAAACAATAATGTGATGAAGATAAAACAATAATGTGATAAAGATAAAACCATAACGAGATCAAGGTAAAACAATAACGTGATAAAGATAAAATAATAACCTGATCAAGGTAAAACAATTATGTGATAAAGATAAAACAATAATGTGATCAAGGTAAAACAATAATGTGATAAAGATAGAACAATAATGTCATAAAGATAAAACAAAAACGTGATCAAGGTAAAACAATAATGTGATCAAGGTAAAACAATAATGTGATAAAGATAAAACAATAACGAGATCAAGGTAAAACAATAACGAGATCAAGGTAAGACAATAATGTGATAAAGGTTAAACAATAATGTGATAAAGATAAACAATAACGAGATCAAGGTAAAACAATAATGTGATAAAAATAAAACAATAACGAGATCAAGGTAAAACAATAACGTGATCAAGGTAAAACAATAATGTGATAAAGATAAAACAATAACGAGATCAAGGTAAAACAATAACGTGATAAAGATAAAACAATAACGAGTTGAAGGTAAAGCAATAATGTGTTAAAGATAAAACAATAATGTAGTAAAGATAAAACAATGTGATAAAGTTAAAAAACAATAACGAGATCAAGGTAAAACAATAATGTGATAAATATCAAACAATAACGAGATCAAGGTAAAACAATGACGTGATCAAGGTAAAACAATAATGTGATAAAGATAAAACAATAATGTGATAAAGATAAAACAATAACGTGATCAAGGTAAAACAATTATGTGATAAAGATAAAACAATAATTTGATAAAGATAAAACAATAACGAGATCAAGGTAAAACAATAATGTGATAAAGATAAAACAATAATGTGATCAAGGTAAAACAATAATGTGATAAAGATAAAACAATAATGTGATAAAGATAAAACAATAACGAGATCAAGGTAAAACAATAACGTGATAAAGATAAAACAATAACGAGATCAAGGTAAAGCAATAACGTTATAAAGAAAAACAATAACCTGATCAATGTAAAACAATAATGTGATAAAGATGAAACAATAATGTGATCAAGGTAAAACAATAACGAGATCAAGGTAAAACAATAACGTGATAAAGATAAAACAATTACGAGATCAAGGTAAAACAATAACGTGATAAAGATAAAACAATAACGTGATAAATATAAAACAATAACGAGATCAAGGTAAAACAATAATGTGATGAAGATAAAACAATAATGTGATAAAGATAGAACAATAATGTGATAAAGATAAAACAATAACGTGATCAAGGTAAAACAATAATGTGATAAAGATAAAACAATAATGTGATAAAGTTAAAACAATAACGAGATCAAGGTAAAACAATAACGTGATAAAGATAAAACAATAACGAGATTAAAGTAAAACAATAATGTGATAAAGATAAAACAATAATGTGATCAAGGTAAAACAATAACGAGATCAAGGTAAAACAATAATGTGATTAAGGTAAAACAATAATGTGATAAAGATAAAACAATAATGTGATAAAGATAAAACAATAACGAGATCAAGGTTTAACAATAATGTGATAAAGGTAAAACAATAACGTGATAAAGATAAAACAATAATGTGATCAAGGTAAAACAATAACGAAATCAAGGTAAAACAATAATGTGATCAAGGTGAAACAATAATGTGATAAAGGTAAAACAATAATGCGATCAAGGTAAAACAATAATGTGATAAAGATAAAACAATAACGTGATAAAGATAAAACAATAACGTGATCAAAGTAAAACAATAATGTGATAAAGATAAAACAATAATGTGATAAAGATAAAAAATAACGTGATCAAGGTAAAACAATAACGTGATAAAGATAAAACAATAACGAGATCAAGGTAAAACAATAATGTGATAAAGATGAAACAATAATGTGATCAAGGTAAAGCTATAATGTGATAAAGGTAAAACAATAATGTGATAAAAATAAAACAATAACGATATCAAGGTAAAAAAATAACGTGATAAAGATAAAACAATAACGAGATCAAGATAAAACGTAAATGTGATAAAGATAAAACAATAACGAGATCAAGGTAAAACAATAATGTGATGAAGATAAAACAGTAATGTGATAAAGATAACACAATAATGTGATAAAGATAAAACAATAACGAGATCAAGGTAAAACAATAACGTAATAAAGATAAAACAATAACCTGATCAAGATAAAACAATAATGTGATAAAGATAAAACAATAATGTGATCACGGTAAAACAATAATGTGATAAAGGTAGAACAATAATGTGATAAAGATAAAACAATAACGTGATCAAGGTAAAACAATAATGTGATAAAGAAAAACAATAATGTGATAAAGATAAAACAATAACGAGATCAAGGTAAAACAATAATGTGATAAAGATAAAACAATAACGAGATTAAGGTAAAACAATAATGCGATAAAGATAAAACATTAATGTGATCAATGTAAAACAATAACGAGATCAAGGTAAAACAATAATGTGATGATGATAAAACAATAATGTGATCAAGATAAAACAATAATGTGATAAAGATAAAACAATAACGAGATCCAGGTAAAACAATAACGTGATAAAGATAAAACAATAACCTGATCAAGGTAAAACAATAATGTGATGAAGATAAAACAATAATGTGATCAAGGTAAAACAATAATGTGATAATGATAAAACAATAACGAGATCAGGGTAAAACAATAACAAGATCAAGGTAAGACAATAATGTGATAAAGGTTAAACAATAATGTGATAAGGATAAAACAATAACGAGATCAAGGTAAAGCAATAATATGATGAAGATAAAACAATAATGTGATAAAGGTAGAACAATAATGTGATAAAGATAAAACAATAACGTGATCAAGGTAAAACAATAATGTGATAAAGATAAAACAATAATGTGATAAAGATAAAACAATAACGAGATCAAGGTAATACAATAACGTGATAAAGATAAAACAATAACGAGATCAAGGTAAAACAATAATGTGATCGAGATAAAACAATAACGAGATCAAGGTAAAACAATAAAGTGATGAAGATAAAACAATAATGTGATAAAGATAAAACCATAACGAGATCAAGGTAAAACAATAACGTGATAAAGATAAAATAATAACCTGATCAAGGTAAAACAATTATGTGATAAAGATAAAACAATAATGTGATCAAGGTAAAACAATAATGTGATAAAGATAGAACAATAATGTCATAAAGATAAAACAATAACGTGATCAAGGTAAAACAATAATGTGATCAAGGTAAAACAATAATGTGATAAAGATAAAACAATAACGAGATCAAGGTAAAACAATAACGAGATCAAGGTAAGACAATAATGTGATAAAGGTTAAACTATAATGTGATAAAGATAAACAATAACGAGATCAAGGTAAAACAATAATGTGATAAAGATAAAACAATAACGAAATCAAGGTAAAACAATAACGTGATCAAGGTAAAACAATAATGTGATAAAGATAAAACAATAACGAGATCAAGGTAAAACAATAACGTGATAAAGATAAAACAGTAACGAGATGAAGGTAAAACAATAATGTGTTAAAGATAAAACAATAATGTAGTAAAGATAAAACAATGTGATAAAGTTAAAAAACAATAACGAGATCAAGGTAAAACAATAATGTGATAAATATAAAACAATTACGAGATCAAGGTAAAACAATGACGTGATCAAGGTAAAACAATAATGTGATAAAGATAAAACAATAATGTGATAAAGATAAAACAATAACGTGATCAAGGTAAGACAATAACGTAATAAAGATAAAACAATAACCTGATCAAGGTAAAACAATAATGTGATAAAGATAAAACAATAATGTGATCACGGTAAAACAATAATGTGATAAAGATAAAACAATAATGTGATAAAGATAAAACAATAACGAGATCAAGGTAAAACAATAATGTGATAAAGATAAAACAATAACGAGATCAAGGTAAGACAATAATGTGATAAAGGTTAAACAATAATGTGATAAAGATAAACAATAACGAGATCAAGGTAAAACAATAATGTGATAAAGATAAAACAATAACGAGATCAAGGTAAAACAATAATAAGATAAAGATAAAACAATAATGTGATAAAGATAAAACAATAACGTGATCAAGGTAAGACAATAACGTAATAAAGATAAAACAATAACCTGATCAAGGTAAAACAATAATGTGATAAAGATAAAACAATAATGTGATCACGGTAAAACAATAATGTGATAAAGATAAAACAATAATGTGATAAAGATAAAACAATAACGAGATCAAGGTAAAACAATAACGTGATAAAGATAAAACAATAACGAGATCAAGGTAAAGCAATAACGTTATAAAGATAAAACAATAACCTGATCAATGTAAAACAATAATGTGATAAAGATGAAACAATAATGTGATCAAGGTAAAACAATAACGAGATCAAGGTAAAACAATAACGTGATAAAGATAAAACAATAACGAGATCAAGGTAAAACAATAACGTGATAAAAATAAAACAATAACGTGATAAATATAAAACAATAACGAGATCAAGGTAAAACAATAATGTGATGAAGATAAAACAATAATGTGATAAAGATAGAACAATAATGTGATAAAGATAAAACAATAACGTGATCAAGGTAAAACAATAATGTGATAAAGATAAAACAATAATGTGATCAAGGTAAAACAATAACGTGATAAAGATAAAACAATAACGAGATTAAAGTAAAACAATAATGTGATAAAGATAAAACAATAATGTGATCAAGGTAAAACAATAACGAGATCAAGGTAAAACAATAATGTGATTAAGGTAAAACAATAATGTGATAAAGATAAAACAATAATGTGATAAAGATAAAACAATAACGAGATCAAGGTTAAACAATAATGTGATAAAGGTAAAACAATAACGTGATAAAGATAAAACAATAATGTGATCAAGGTAAAACAATAACGAGATCAAGGTAAAACAATAATGTGATCAAGGTAAAACAATAATGTGATAAAGGTAAAACAATAATGCGATCAAGGTAAAACAATAATGTGATAAAGATAAAACAATAATGTGATAAAGATAAAACAATAACGTGATCAAAGTAAAACAATAATGTGATAAAGATAAAACAATAATGTGATAACGATAAAACAATAACGTGATCAAGGTAAAACAATAACGTGATAAAGATAAAACAATAACGAGATCAAGGTAAAAAAATAACGTGATAAAGATAAAACAATAACGAGATCAAGATAAAACGTAAATGTGATAAATATAAAACAATAACGAGATCAAGGTAAAACAATAATGTTATGAAGATAAAACAATAATGTGATAAAGATAAAACAATAATGTGATAAAGATAAAACAATAACGAGATCAAGGTAAGACAATAACGTAATAAAGATAAAACAATAACCTGATCAAGGTAAAACAATAATGTGATAAAGATAAAACAATAATGTGATCACGGTAAAACAATAATGTGATAAAGGTAGAACAATAATGTGTTAAAGATAAAACAATAACGTGATCAAGGTAAAACAATAATGTGATAAAGAAAAACAATAATGTGATAAAGATAAAACAATAACGAGATCAAGGTAAAACAATAATGTGATAAAGATAAAACAATAACGAGATTAAGGTAAAACAATAATGTGATGATGATAAAACAATAATGTGATCAAGATAAAACAATAATGTGATAAAGATAAAACAATAACGAGATCAAGGTAAAACAATAACGTGATAAAGATAAAACAATAACCTGATCAAGGTAAAACAATAATGTGATGAAGATAAAACAATAATGTGATCAAGGTAAAACAATAATGTGATAAAGATAAAACAATAACGAGATCAAGGTAAAACAATAACGAGATCAAGGTAAGACAATAATGTGATAAAGGTTAAACAATAATGTGATAAAGATAAAACAATAACGAGATCAAGGTAAAGCAATAATATGATGAAGATAAAACAATAATGTGATAAAGATAGAACAATAATGTGATAAAGATAAAACAATAACGTGATCAAGGTAAAACAATAATGTGATAAAGATAAAACAATAATGTGATAAAGATAAAACAATAACGAGATCAAGGTAAAACAATAACGTGATAAATATAAAACAATAACGAAATCAAGGTAAAACAATAATGTGATCAAGATAAAACAATAACGAGATCAAGGTAAAACAATAATGTGATGAAGATAAAACAATAATGTGATAAAGATAAAACCATAACGAGATCAAGGTAAAACAATAACGTGATAAAGATAAAATAATAACCTGATCAAGGTAAAACAATTATGTGATAAAGATAAAACTATAATGTGATCAAGGTAAAACAATAATGTGATAAAGATAGAACAATAATGTCATAAAGATAAAACAATAACGTGATCAAGGTAAAACAATAATGTGATCAAGGTAAAACAATAATGTGATAAAGATAAAACAATAACGAGATCAAGGTAAAACAATAACGAGATCAAGGTAAGACAATAATGTGATAAAGGTTAAACAATAATGTGATAAAGATAAACAATAACGAGATCAAGGTAAAACAATAATGTGATAAAGATAAAACAATAATGTGATAAAGATAAAACAATAACGTGATCAAGGTAAAACAATTGTGTGATAAAGATAAAACAATAATTTGATAAAGATAAAACAATAACGAGATCAAGGTAAAACAATAATGTGATAAAGATAAAACAATAATGTGATCAAGGTAAAACAATAATGTGATAAAGATAAAACAATAATGTGATAAAGATAAAACAATAACGAGATCAAGGTAAAACAATAACGTGATAAAGATAAAAGAATAACGAGAACAAGGTAAAGCAATAACGTTATAAAGATAAAACAATAACCTGATCAATGTAAAACAATAATGTGATAAAGATGAAACAATAATGTGATCAAGGTAAAACAATAACGTGATAAAGATAAAACAATAACGAGATCAAGGTAAAACAATAATGTGATAAAGATAAAACAATAATGTGATCAAGGTAAAACAATAATGTGATAAAGATAGAACAATAATGTGATAAAGATAAAACAATAACGTGATCAAGGTAAAACAATAATGTGATAAAGATAAAACAATAATGTGATCAAGGTAAAACAATAACGTGATAAAGATAAAACAATAACGAGATTAAAGTAAAACAATAATGTGATAAAGATAAAACAATAATGTGATCAAGGTAAAACAATAACGAGATCAAGGTAAAACAATAATGTGATTAAGGTAAAACAATAATGTGATCAAGATAAAACAATAATGTGATAAAGATAAAACAATAACGAGATCAAGGTTAAACAATAATGTGATAAAGGTAAAACAATACCGTGATAAATATAAAACAATAATGTGATCAAGGTAAAACAATAACGAGATCAAGGTAAAACAATAATGTGATCAAGGTAAAACAATAATGTGATAAAGGTAAAACAATAATGCGATCAAGGTAAAACAATAATGTGATAAAGATAAAACAATAATGTGATAAAGATAAAACAATAACGTGATCAAAGTAAAACAATAATGTGATAAAGATAAAACAATAATGTGATAACGATAAAACAATAACGTGATCAAGGTAAAACAATAACGTGATAAAGATAAAACAATAACGAGATCAAGGTAAAAAAATAACGTGATAAAGATAAAACAATAACGAGATCAAGATAAAACGTAAATGTGATAAAGATAAAACAATAACGAGATCAAGGTAAAACAATAATGTTATGAAGATAAAACAATAATGTGATAAAGATAAAACAATAATGTGATAAAGATAAAACAATAACGAGATCAAGGTAAGACAATAACGTAATAAAGATAAAACAATAACCTGATCAAGGTAAAACAATAATGTGATAAAGATAAAACAATAATGTGATCACGGTAAAACAATAATGTGATAAAGGTAGAACAATAATGTGTTAAAGATAAAACAATAACGTGATCAAGGTAAAACAATAATGTGATAAAGAAAAACAATAATGTGATAAAGATAAAACAATAACGAGATCAAGGTAAAACAATAATGTGATAAAGATAAAACAATAACGAGATTAAGGTAAAACAATAATGTGATAAAGATAAATCATTAATGTGATCAATGTAAAACAATAACGAGATCAAGGTAAAACAATAATGTGATGATGATAAAACAATAATGTGATCAAGATAAAACAATAATGTGATAAAGATAAAACAATAACGAGATCAAGGTAAAACAATAACGTGATAAAGATAAAACAATAACCTGATCAAGGTAAAACAATAATGTGATGAAGATAAAACAATAATGTGATCAAGGTAAAACAATAATGTGATAAAGATAAAACAATAACGAGATCAAGGTAAAACAATAACGAGATCAAGGTAAGACAATAATGTGATAAAGGTTAAACAATAATGTGATAAAGATAAAACAATAACGAGATCAAGGTAAAGCAATAATATGATGAAGATAAAACAATAATGTGATAAAGATAGAACAATAATGTGATAAAGATAAAACAATAACGTGATCAAGGTAAAACAATAATGTGATAAAGATAAAACAATAATGTGATAAAGATAAAACAATAACGAGATCAAGGTAAAACAATAACGTGATAAATATAAAACAATAACGAAATCAAGGTAAAACAATAATGTGATCAAGATAAAACAATAACGAGATCAAGGTAAAACAATAATGTGATGAAGATAAAACAATAATGTGATAAAGATAAAACCATAACGAGATCAAGGTAAAACAATAACGTGATAAAGATAAAATAATAACCTGATCAAGGTAAAACAATTATGTGATAAAGATAAAACTATAATGTGATCAAGGTAAAACAATAATGTGATAAAGATAGAACAATAATGTCATAAAGATAAAACAATAACGTGATCAAGGTAAAACAATAATGTGATCAAGGTAAAACAATAATGTGATAAAGATAAAACAATAACGAGATCAAGGTAAAACAATAACGAGATCAAGGTAAGACAATAATGTGATAAAGGTTAAACAATAATGTGATAAAGATAAACAATAACGAGATCAAGGTAAAACAATAATGTGATAAAGATAAAACAATAATGTGATAAAGATAAAACAATAACGTGATCAAGGTAAAACAATTGTGTGATAAAGATAAAACAATAATTTGATAAAGATAAAACAATAACGAGATCAAGGTAAAACAATAATGTGATAAAGATAAAACAATAATGTGATCAAGGTAAAACAATAATGTGATAAAGATAAAACAATAATGTGATAAAGATAAAACAATAACGAGATCAAGGTAAAACAATAACGTGATAAAGATAAAAGAATAACGAGAACAAGGTAAAGCAATAACGTTATAAAGATAAAACAATAACCTGATCAATGTAAAACAATAATGTGATAAAGATGAAACAATAATGTGATCAAGGTAAAACAATAACGTGATAAAGATAAAACAATAACGAGATCAAGGTAAAACAATAACGTGATAAAGATAAAACATTAATGTGATCAATGTAAAACAATAACGAGATCAAGGTAAAACAATACGAGGTCAAGGTTAAACAATAATGTGATAAAGGTAAAACAATAACGTGATAAAGATAAAACAATAATGTGATCAAGGTAAAACAATAACGAGATCAAGGTAAAACAATAATGTGATCAAGGTAAAACAATAATGTGATAAAGGTAAAACAATAATGCGATCAAGGTAAAACAATAATGTGATAAAGATAAAACAATAATGTGATCAATGTAAAACAATAACGAGATCAAGGTAAAACAATACGGGATCAAGGTTACACAATAATGTGATATAGGTAAAACAATAACGTGATAAAGATAAAACAATAACGTGATCAAGGTAAAACAATAATGTGATGAAGATAAAACAATAATGTGATAAAGATAGAACAATAATGTGATAAAGATAAAACAATAACGTGATCAAGATAAAACAATAATGTGATAAAGATAAAACAATAATGTGATAAAGATAAAACAATAACGAGATTAAGGTAAAACAATAATGTGATAAAGAAAAACAATAATGTGATAAAGATAAAACAATAACGAGATCAAGGTAAAACAATAATGTGATAAAGATAAAACAATAAACGAGATTAAGGTAAAAAAATAATGTGATAAAAATAAAACATTAATGTGATCAATGTAAAACAATAACGAGATCAAGGTAAAACAATACGAGATCAAGGTTAAACAATAATGTGATAAAGGTAAAACAATAACGTGATAAAGATAAAACAATAATGTGATCAAGGTAAAACAATAACGAGATCAAGGTAAAACAATAATGTGATCAAGGTAAAACAATAATGTGATAAAGGTAAAACAATAATGCGATCAAGGTAAAACAATAATGTGATAAAGATAAAACAATAATGTGATAAAGATAAATCAATAACGAGATCAAGGTAAAACAATAACGTGATAAAGATAAAACAATAACGTGATAAAGATAAAACAATAACGAGATCAAGGTAAAGCAATAATGTGATGAAGATAAAACAATAATGTGATAAAGATAGAACAATAATGTGATAAAGATAAAACAATAACGCGATCAAGGTAAAACAATAATGTGATAAAGATAAAACAATAATGTGATAAAGATAAAACAATAACGAGATCAAGGTAAAACAATAACGTGATAAAGTTAAAACAATAACGAGATCAAGGTAAAACAATAATGTGATCAAGATAAAGCAATAACGAGATCAAGGTAAAACAATAATGTGATGAAGATAAAACAATAATGTGATAAAGATAAAACCATAACGAGATCAAGGTAAAACAATAACGTGATAAAGATAAAATAATAACCTGATCAAGGTAAAACAATTATGTGATAAAGATAAAACAATAATGTGATCAAGGTAAAACAATAACGAGATCAAGGTAAGACAATAATGTGATAAAGGTTAAACAATAATGTGATAAAGATAAACAATAACGAGATCAAGGTAAAACAATAATGTGATAAAGATAAAACAATAACGAGATCAAGGTAAAACAATAACGTGATCAAGGTAAAACAATAATGTGATAAAGATAAATCAATAACGAGATCAAGGTAAAACAATAACGTGATAAAGATAAAACAATAACGAGTTGAAGGTAAAACAATAATGTGTTAAATATAAAACAATAATGTAGTAAAGATAAAACAATGTGATAAAGTTAAAAAACAATAACGAGATCAAGGTAAAACAATAATGTGATAAATATCAAACAATAACGAGATCAAGGTAAAACAATGACGTGATCAAGGTAAAACAATAATGTGATAAAGATAAAACAATAATGTGATAAAGATAAAACAATAACGTGATCAAGGTAAAACAATTATGTGATAAAGATAAAACAATAATTTGATAAAGATAAAACAATAACGAGATCAAGGTAAAACAATAATGTGATAAAGATAAAACAATAATGTGATGAAGGTAAAACAATAATGTGATAAAGATAAAACAATAATGTGATAAAGATAAAACGATAACGAGATCAAGGTAAAACAATAACGCGATAAAGATAAAACAATAACGAGATCAAGGTAAAGCAATAACGTTATAAAGAAAAACAATAACCTGATCAATGTAAAACAATAATGTGATAAAGATGAAACAATAATGTGATCAAGGTAAAACAATAACGAAATCAAGGTAAAAAAAATAACGTGATAAAGATAAAACAATTACGAGATCAAGGTAAAACAATAACGTGATAAAGATAAAACAATAACGTGATAAATATAAAACAATAACGAGATCAAGTTAAAACAATAATGTGATGAAGATAAAACAATAATGTGATAAAGATAGAACAATAATGTGATAAAGATAAAACAATAACGTGATCAAGGTAAAACAATAATGTGATAAAGATAAAACAATAATGTGATAAAGATAAAACAATAACGAGATCAAGGTAAAACAATAACGTGATAAAGATAAAACAATAACGAGATTAAAGTAAAACAATAATGTGATAAAGATAAAACAATAATGTGATCAAGGTAAAACAATAACGAGATCAAGGTAAAACAATAATGTGATTAAGGTAAAACAATAATGTGATAAAGATAAAACAATAACGAGATCAAGGTTAAACAATAATGTGATAAAGGTAAAACAATAACGTGATAAAGATAAAACAATAATGTGATCAAGGTAAAACAATAACGAAATCAAGGTAAAACAATAATGTTATCAAGGTGAAACAATAATGTGATAAAGGTAAAACAATAATGCGATCAAGGTAAAACAATAATGTGATAAAGATAAAACAATAATGTGATAAAGATAAAACAATAACGTGATCAAAGTAAAACAATAATGTGATAAAGATAAACCAATAATGTGATAAAGATAAAAAATAACGTGATCAAGGTAAAACAATAACGTGATAAAGATAAAACAATAACGAGATCAAGGTAAAACAATAATGTGATAAAGATAAAACAATAATGTGATCAAGGTAAAGCAATAATGTGATAAAGATAAAACAATAATGTGATAAAAATAAAACAATAACGATATCAAGGTAAAAAATAACGTGATAAAGATAAAACAATAACGAGATCAAGATAAAACGTAATTGTGATAAAGATAAAACAATAACGAGATCAAGGTAAAACAATAATGTGATGAAGATAAAACAGTAATGTGATAAAGATAACACAATAATGTGATAAAGATAAAACAATAACGAGATCATGGTAAAACAATAACGTAATAAAGATAAAACAATAACCTGATCAAGATAAAACAATAATGTGATAAAGATAAAACAATAATGTGATCACGGTAAAACAATAATGTGATAAAGGTAGAACAATAATGTGATAAAGGTAGAACAATAATGTGATAAAAATAAAACAATAACGTGATCAAGGTAAAACAATAATGTGATAAAGAAAAACAATAATGTGATAAAGATAAAACAATAACGAGATCAAGGTAAAACAATAATGTGATAAAGATAAAACAATAACGAGATTAAGGTAAAACAATAATGTGATAAAGATAAAACATTAATGTGATCAATGTAAAACAATAACGAGATCAAGGTAAAACAATAATGTGATGATGATAAAACAATAATGTGATCAAGATAAAACAATAATGTGATAAAGATAAAACAATAACGAGATCAAGGTAAAACAATAACGTGATAAAGATAAAACAAAAACCTGATCAAGGTAAAACAATAATGTGATGAAGATAAAACAATAATGTGATCAAGGTAAAACAATAATGTGATAATGATAAAACAATAACGAGATCAGGGTAAAACAATAACAAGATCAAGGTAAGACAATAATGTGATAAAGGTTAAACAATAATGTGATAAAGATAAAACAATAACGAGATCAAGGTAAAGCAATAATATGATGAAGATAAAACAATAATGTGATAAAGATAGAACAATAATGTGATAAAGATAAAACAATAACGTGATCAAGGTAAAACAATAATGTGATAAAGATAAAACAATAATGTGATAAAGATAAAACAATAACGAGATCAAGGTAAAACAATAACGTGATAAAGATAAAACAATAACGAGATCAAGGTAAAACAATAATGTGATCGAGATAAAACAATAACGAGATCAAGGTAAAACAATAATGTGATGAAGATAAAACAATAATGTGATAAAGATAAAACCATAACGAGATCAAGGTAAAACAATAACGTGATAAAGATAAAATAATAACCTGATCAAGGTAAAACAATTATGTGATAAAAATAAAACAATAATGTGATCAAGGTAAAACAATAATGTGATAAAGATAGAACAATAATGTCATAAAGATAAAACAATAACGTGATCAAGGTAAAACAATAATGTGATCAAGGTAAAACAATAATGTGATAAAGATAAAACAATAACGAGATCAAGGTAAAACAATAACGAGATCAAGGTAAGACAATAATGTGATAAAGGTTAAACAATAATGTGATAAAGATAAACAATAACGAGATCAAGGTAAAACAATAATGTGATAAAGATAAAACAATAACGAAATCAAGGTAAAACAATAACGTGATCAAGGTAAAACAATAATGTGATAAAGATAAAACAATAACGAGATCAAGGTAAAACAATAACGTGATAAAGATAAAACAGTAACGAGATGAAGGTAAAACAATAATGTGTTAAAGATAAAACAATAATGTAGTAAAGATAAAACAATGTGATAAAGTTAAAAAACAATAACGAGATCAAGGTAAAACAATAATGTGATAAATATAAAACAATAACGAGATCAAGGTAAAACAATGACGTGATCAAGGTAAAACAATAATGTGATAAAGATAAAACAATAATGTGATAAAGATAAAACAATAACGTGATCAAGGTAAAACAATTATGTGATAAAGATAAAACAATAAGCTGATCAATGTAAAACAATAATGTGATAAAGATGAAACAATAATGTGATCAAGGTAAAGCAATAACGAGATCAAGGTAAAACAATAATGTGATAAATATAAAACAATAATGTGATAAAGATAAAACAATAACGTGATCAAGGTAAAACAATAATGTGATAAAGATAAAACAATAATGTGATAAAGATAAAACAATAACGAGATCAAGGTAAAACAACAACGTGATAAAGATAAAACAATAACGAGATTAAAGTAAAACAATAATGTGATAAAGATAAAACAATAATGTGATCAAGGTAAAACAATAACGAGATCAAGGTAAAACAATAATGTGATTAAGGTAAAACAATAATGTGATAAAGATAAAACAGTAATGTGATAAAGATAAAACAATAACGAGATCAAGGTTAAACAATAATGTGATAAAGGTAAAACAATAACGTGATAAAGATAAAACAATAATGTGATCAAGGTAAAACAATAACGAGATCAAGGTAAAACAATAATGTGATCAAGGTAAAACAATAATGTGATAAAGGTAAAACAATAATGTGATAAAGATAAAACAATAACGAGATCAAGGTAAAACAATAATGTGATAAAGGTAAAACAATAATGTGATACAGATAAAACAATAACGTGATCAAGCTGAAACAATTATGTGATAAAGATAAAGCAATAACGAGATCAAGGTAAAACAATAACGTGATAAAGTTGAAACAATAATTTGCTAAGTGTTTAATAATTTTCAACACGTAATAATTACATTTATAAAAAAGTTAGGTTCATAACACTATTTCTAAAATGTTAAATATCCAATTATTTAAAAAATATTAATAACTAATACAACCAGATCTGCTTTTGAAGAAATTATTTTCCGTATTAATGAAAATTTGTAACAGAGCTGGTTTTATTATTATTAAGAATAATTGCTCAGAATATGTGCAAAGTATAAATGTAAGAACACTTCAGGTCGTACAGAAACCGATGATCGATTTACCACAATTCTCACACTTGATAACGTGGTAGCGTTCACAAGGTTGGTCACATCGCTCACATACACACGTAAATTTGGATCATGATGGGATTACATCTGACACAGTTTGTGATGGTAGCCGTAAACGGCCATAGATTTCACGAAATGTCAAAGATCCTGGTTCGAGTCAGTCTATATTCTGTTCGTCATGGCCTCAGTTGAGTAAAAACTCAATCCAGATATCCTATGCCTTCGATGCCATTTCATCCAGGATTTTCTTCCAGTTGGTTGTCGAGGTCAGTGTGACTTATTCTTTAAATAACCTTGTTATAAATTTAATTATTACTTATTGAAGATTAATAAAAACATTTAGAAAATTGTTGTTTTACCTTGATCACATTATTTCACAAATTTTCAACTTCATTTCAGCCTCGATTTATAAATATTAACCACATTTGCTGATGAAAGTCATAATGTGACCGAAACGGGGACATTGGAAAACATAAATAATAATTTTATTGACTAAACGTATTTTATCGTTGTCTATTTTACTGAATTTATATCACAAATATAATTGTAGTAATTTGATACCTTTTTTTTTGAAAACTTACCCCTTAATTTATTATGTTTACCCTCAACCCCTTAATATTGCAAATTTATCTGAGTCTCCCTTACATGCCTGCAAGGTAGATTAGTTGTATATCTGCCTTGCGTATCTCTGTGAATATTATATCTGCGAGAAATAATTCTGTCAACATTTTAAGTGTCTGCATGTTGCTTGAAACTTCCAACTGTGTAAATTACTTTTCTAAACCATCCAGTGAAAGGTTCTGGTAACTATGTACACCCCTGACTATATACACTTATGGAAATTATTTAATTTTAACCGACTCTTTGCTGATGCAAAAGAGTTTCAAAAAGTCTAAGCTTTGACACAACAGCTGTGTGAACTCGTTCTGCCTGCCGTGACATATGCGCATAACAAGAATTTAATTTCTTGACTCTCAGAAGTGGAAAGGAGAGAGCAGAATTTCTGTTTAATCAAATCGCTCTGAATTATTCCATGTGAGCTCAGACAAATTAGCTGCGCTGCAACACTCTGCTAAGAGCACTTGGGAGCTCAACAAGTTCAACTAGCTTCATGTATTACAGCACTCTCTGTGTAGTTACACAAACACACTATTTCCTATCTCCTTCCCCGGGTTTACCACACTCCCTCCTGTGAAGTTCTAAAGCCATTGTTTCAGTGTTACCTATACAAATTAATTGTCAGTTGTAACTCTTCAGTCGGTAAACAGCAATTTGCCCAATGACTGGGCGGGGTACAATGTTTAAAATAAGTAAATAACACTTCCGGATAAAAAACATGTACTAGTCACGATAACTATTATAATGGGTCATTTTACTAGAGTTATGTACCAATAAATTAAGATTATTGCGTAGGTTTATTATTCAAACTTTCACTTCGATCGCATGATTAGAATACAAAAAATAAAAACATAACTTTAAAATTTCGCACAGCCGCCATCTTGATGTTATGAAAACAATTGAATTAAATTAGATGCCAGTGCATTAAAATGTGTAAATATATTTATTGTATCTAGTTTCACTACGCTTGGATGGTTAAATCGCGTGAAAAATCCATTAAAATGTTTCAACTTCGCTTGGCCGCCATGTTGGTTATATACTAAACAGGGTTTTGAAACTCACATAGGTGAACATGTAGTAATACTCTTCACCACTGTACAAAATTTCTGGGTGATAACTGTTACCGTTGTGGAGATGTAGAATGCTAGTTAAATAGTTCGGGTGGCTGCCATGTT
This sequence comes from Meconema thalassinum, assembly GCA_946902985.2. NCBI lineage: Eukaryota > Metazoa > Arthropoda > Insecta > Orthoptera > Tettigoniidae > Meconema > Meconema thalassinum. The sequence continues at coordinate 571,812,894 of OX336391.1, forward strand.
GAATTGGTGAAACGTATGGAAATTTTAAAGGCACGGTCGAGATTGTAGAAGATTGTAGTATTATCTTTCCGAGCTTCATTGAAATCGCTTCAGCCGTTTTTGATTTTATATGGGGTTCACACACACAAACGCACACACACACACAGACACGGACAAAAGGTGATCTCATCAGCCAATTTCTTTTTTCATAAATGAAAATAGGCTAAAAAAATGTTCGCCATTACAGCGGTTATTAGTTATTCGGCATTGTTTTGTATGCGAGTCAGTAAATCTGTGGTTAGACTTGCCGATCCTTATGAATGAGCTCGCTCAGATGAATAGCGCGCTACGCGAAGGGTCAAAAAAGTTGGCCCTGACGTTACGGAGCGTACCTCTCTTTCTAGTGTCACATAAGTACCCCATCCCTTGCGCAACCTGTTTGGGCATTCCGGCAGGATTCTAGCTGTCAATCAACATGAAGTAAAGGTCTGTCCACACTCGAGCATTTTTATGTTCGTCAAAGCCATGCGTTGTAGCGCAAGGTGTGAGGCAAGTGACGAACACGTTGCTACATGCGTCTTCGGAGCTGAATGAGGGAGAGAATCATAGCGCACGCAGTGTTGAAAGCCGAACCACACGGGTTGGGGATTTCGTGCCTCTCGCCTTGCATTTTGTATAATTTAAGCCAATATTGTGCACGCCATGTCAGCCACCACGGAGGAAACTATACAATTTATCGAGGACTAGCTGAAGTACCCGTGCTTCGCTACGCGTCATAATTAAATTAAAATGTGAAGGTGACAGTTAAAACAAGGGATAGGCGAGGTGCTGCCCAGAGGGAGATTAAGGATGGAACATTTTGTCCAACTACACCACTCGGTGTTGACCGTGTTTTATATCATAATTTTATGTTTTACTCGCTAACCGTTGGAGATACCTTTCGGATAGAAAATGTAATTTTAAACCTCGTACATGCCATCAAAAGTTTGCTATTTCTTAGCGTTCTCTTTTTATTTGAAATGGAAATATGAAAGTTTTAAACCAAAGGGTGTAGAGACACCACTAAAATGGTCGCCATCTTTAAATAGGGCAAAGTATTGAAATCAAAAGAAACCTATGTTAACCAGGTTAATCAGCTACTTAAATGTAAAATTCATGTAAATCGGACCAGTGGTACTTGCGTGATTGAGTAATACACAAACACACACCATCTCATGTTTTGCCTCGCTTCACCCGCGTCATAGTCGTGTCATATTGTTATTCAATGAAATGCAGGTTTAACCCCGTTACCACCACTTTAGAACCTGAATATCCAAAAATCCCTCCTTAGTAGACGTTTTCGACACACAACAAACATATCACCAAAATATCATTCTTCTAACTTTAATAGTTTGGGTTGGTCGATGAGAGTGAACATCCAAAAATCCTTCCTTAGTGGACGTTTTTCTTCCAGAATTTCACCCCTCCCCATAGGCCCCTTAAATTAGATTTATGAAAAAACGGTCGAGCACCTATTTATTTTATTTATTTATTTATTTATTTATTTTTAATCTGATTGATTTCGTCCGAGTTTCAAACTCCTCGCCTATGTCGTTTAAGAGATACACGCTCCGTTAAGAATCTTTCAACCCCCACTTTTCATCCCTTTCACCTCATAATATACACCACATCGAAAAGCCATTAGACATGTGTCAGCTTATTTTTAATGATTAGTATATATGCCAAGTATCACATCCCCAAATGAAACCACTCGTGAGATATTGTTATTCAATGAAATGCACGTTTACCCCCTTAACACCTATTTAGAACCTGAATATTCAAAACTCTTTCCTTAGTGTACGTTTTAGACATACAACGAACATATCCCCAAAATTTCATGTTTCTAACTTCAATAAGTTTGGCTGGGCGATGATGAGTGAGTGAGTCAGTCAGGACATTTTCTTTCATTTATTTTTGATAATTTCACCCCTCCCCATGAACCCCTTAAATTGGATTTATGAAATAAACAGTCGAACACCTACTAACTTATTTAAAGCTGTTTTACCCCTTAGTTTGATGAGTGAGTAAGTGAGTCAAACAGTTAGGACACTTTCTTTCCTGTTTTTTTTTTCTCCCAGATTTCACTTCTCTCCAAGGGCCCCTTAAATTGGATTTATGAAAAAACGGTCGAACACCTATTTACTTGTATTTTAAGCTGATTTTCCCGCCGAATTTTAAACTTCTCGCCTATGTCGTTTAAGAGATACACGCACCGTTAAGAATCCCTCGACGCCCAATTTTCACCCCTTTCACATCTAATATACACCACATCGATAAACCCTTAGACATATGTCTGATTATTTTTAGCCTACTTTTCACATTTTGAAAAAATGAGGAAAAAGTAGACTTATGAGATGGGGCAAATGTGTGTCTGTCTGTCTGTCTGTCTGTCTGTCTGTCCTTCTGTCAGTCTGTCTGGCTGTGTGTGTGTCCCCCCCTATCAACTCCTAAACGGCTGCAGTAATCGAAACAAAATTTGGTAGGAGTAAAGATCAATACCTGAATATCTCACGGCCATATTTGAAAATGATGTCAGTGCTACCAACTGCTAAAAAATCGCAATTGAAATTTGAGCTCCATGTTGGATATCTTGGAAAGTATGAATGGGAGCTATTTCAAAATTGGCACACGTACAGATCATAATATTTCAGTTTAATTTCCAGGAGGCCAAACATGGCAGTGTTGCCAAAATGATTATAAGCCTCCTGATAGGTCCAATTTTTAAATGCATATAACTTCTACACTATCAAGCGGAATTCAACCAAATTTCGTATGTTGTATGTGTACATAACCAGATATGACTGAGCGTATTCTTAAGACCTACCAGGGCTGCCAACTGTTAATAAATGCTCCTAATTTATTTTATCCAAATACCAATATATCAGAAAGTATGCAAGCCGACAGCTTTAAACTATGCACACGTATAGTACCTGACATTCTATATTAATTTGGAGTAACTTATATACGAGGGGTCTAGATGCAAAACCGGCTATCTCCACTGACTCTAATTTTACAGGAGAGACGAATTTCTTATACCTCAGTAACTAAGTGATATAATATTATGGTTATTGCTCTATAATGTATTGTTTGATTTATAAATGACATTAAGTGCATGAACGAACTAGAATATATGATAACATATTAATAGGGGGGCAATAAAAATTGGAGATTGCCGGTTTTGCATCTCACCCATTGAAAATACAAGTATAGCATCGATTGTTTTGCCAGAATATCTGGAATCGGGATTGAAAAGGGTGAAATAAGAATATTAACACTGGAGAGAAAAGTATTTTCGGTCTATTCCATGGAATTATGATCTAGTACAATTTTCCACAACAAAGGTGTTTAAACAATGAGATGCTCAGTTTCCTCCAAGCCATATTCTTCAATAAGTCCCTCGGTTCCTTCATCATGGTTTGCTTCATCTTGCTTGATCTCGATCAAGTCGGCGAAAAAATCGTAGGTCTTTGAGGGTTTTCCATTGGTCACCGTAGTGTTTAGCAAGCAATTTAGTAACGTCCCGTAATTTCAAAGGGTTAACTTCAACACCCTTCCTGATTACGGCTGGATTAATCATTCCCACATTCTTGCCTGGCTTACAAACACTTTTTGCCACGCATACATCAGTCCTGTAATAAGGCTCTCCACGGACTAACACGTTATTCATGGGATGTGAATTGGACCTTGTTAGAATGAAACGCTTACTAACATTAAATTTGAAGTGCCACGAGCCAGTGATTTTGAACACCTTATTTGCTTCTGTCTTCCAGTCAGAGACTAGGCAGTCATTTCCCATTTCAATAACGGTCCCAAATCTTTCAAAAATGTTTTTATACTCAGTCGGATTTGTGACAGTTTCCCTTTTTCTTAATACCTGCTCGATTCTGCCAAACACACGATCACTAGGCAAAAAGGAATGTCCTGTTACTGGGTATATCACTTCGATGGACGTCAGTGTACGGGGTGCATTCAGAAACCATGTAGCACACGCTGCGATGATGATGCGATTCTTATTCTGCCCCCCGCACCCGTCGCATACTAATCGCAGTGTTTCTATGCCAGAGATGTCCGTATTGGTGAGTCTGTGATAGACGGCAGAGGCGATCTCACTGGAGCCCTTGTGATACTCGTTTTCTGTCCATGTGTACATAAAAGTCTTATCCACTGTCTCCTTTTCCCTAGAAGAACCTTGTACAAAGCACAGGTTGTAAATATACAATTGCCGGCTGTAGTAAGCGGACTGATCAGGTAACTTAGGCAAAACCTGATTTTGCTGACAGTCAACGCTCAAGATGAGGAGAGTATTCGTCTTCTCTCGAAGTAATGAATAAAACGCCTTTGCTCGTAAACTATGAACGCGTTTTTCAATACAAAGTTCACTTTTCTTGGCTGAATCTACCTCACTTTTAATTTTTTCATCTAAACTCAAGCAGGTGGAACATACATCAGTACGAGCGGTTCCGAAGCCCAGATTGAAAGATCTATTGAACACACCCCGGAAAAAAGATTCCTTGACTTTTAAAGTTGTTTGTTGTGTTTCGCTGTTATACATCCACCACATCCTTCTGATATTCAAATCGGATGGTAAGTATCGTCTGACATTTGTTGCCGATCTCGTATAATGTGCACCTACACACGTAAATTTCCTTATAAAGCTTACCACCGATTCCCTCTTGTTGCGATACCTGTGGCTGGTGTGATCTCCTCCTCTTCTTTCTTTTGGTGAATTCCCTGTTGCTGTACAATTTTTAGTGACAAACTGCAGTCTGTGTTTTGTAATGTGTAGTATTTTTAAGAATGCTGCTTGACAGACAGGCACGTGTTCATTTCGTCCATTCCTAACATAACACTGTATTGTTGACACTTTTGGAGCACGGGTTTCATTTTTGGCGCGCCTACGCTTGCAGACGGTACTTCTACAGTACCGTGCTAGGAATGCATCTTGCATCTGTTTATCCTGTGTAGCATAGAACAGCTTATGAAAATCGGTGATCTCGCCTATTGTTAGGGTCGAGCAGCGATAAGCATGGGTCGAATGTCCGCACTCAGGAATGGAGGGCGGGAATGTGGCACCATACCTATGGACAGACACAAACCATCTTTTACAGATTCCATTTCTTACTTTGGTGTCATATTTTAAGTCTACCGAAAATAGTTTCAAACAACGGTGACACTATGCACACCCTAAATCAAAGTATGCTATAAAAGACACTAACCACTTTTGCTTTGCTATATTCCTCTTCCATTTCTCCTGTTACCTTGGCCTCTTTCTTGCCTTGGTTGGTGAAACGGGTTCGGCATTGATCTCCACGACCTTTTTCTGTTATTATTAGACACAGTAATTACAATCAGGTCGTTACTGTCCCAACAAACTTCACACGTTGCTTCCTAGCTCATAACAACAAAAATCCACACACCTTACTCTAGACTGCCAACTCGACTGTACTTAACTGCTATCTGTTGACGCTTAGGGCCGTAGGAGCGCTAATGTCACCAAACATGTCATCATAATGCCACAGGAAAGCGTGGTTTTGTTGAGTCATTTTGAGCCATGGAGATAGCCGGTTCTGCACCTCAACGCCGTACGGAGATTGCCGGGTTTGCAACTAACCCCTATTTTTCACCCTATTTTTGAAGGGGATATAGCCGGATTTGCAACCAAACAAGTTTATAAACAGATCACAAACGTCTCGGAGAATGGTACTCCAACCATAGCTCATTTTCACAAAAAAGTGGAGATAGCCGGTTTTGCATCTAGACCCCTCATACGTCAGTGCTACCAACATGATTCTAAGCCTGCTGACAGGTCCAACTTTAAATACATGTAACTTCCATACTATCATTTGGATTTCAACCAAATTTCGTATGTGCTATGTGTACCATAACAGATATGACTATGCGTATTCTAAGGAGCAACCAGGGCTGCCAACTGTTAATATGTGCTGTCCCTATTTTTGTTACCCTAATATCAATATATCAGAAAGTATGCAAGCCAATAGCTCTAAAGTATGCACACGTATAGTACCTGGCATTCTAGACGAATTTGGAGTAACTAATATACGTCAGTGCTGCCAACATGATTCTAAGCCTGCTGATAGGTCCAATTTTAAAATGCATGTAACTTCTATACTAACTAATGGATTTCATTCAAAATTGGCACAACAATAGATCATATTATTTCAGATTATTTCTGACCAATACATGCATGACATTGTTGCCAACATGATTTTACGCGCGCTGTTAGATCCAATGTTTAACTGCATGTAACGTCCATGCTATCCAGTGGACTTCAACCAAATTTTGTATTTAGTACCGTAAGAGACAGAACTAAGAATATATTCAGTCATCAGGGCTGCCAACTGTAGTGCTCTATTAGGATACATTATGCCAGGTATACAGTATTTCGAACTAATTGGAAATTTCGATATTAGCAACTTAATTTCGTAATTATTCTAGATAGGTTCATATTCTGTAGAATAATAATTGGCATGAAAAGTAGGCTGTATAGTTCTTCACGGAACTTCTTGTTAATGATTAGTTTATATACCGAATATCACATCCCCAAAGAAACAACTCATGAGATATCGTTATTCAATGAATTGCGCGTTTACCCCCTTAACATCTCTTTAAAACCCGAATAATCAAAAATCATTCCTTAGTTGACGTTTTCGACATACAGCGAACATATTCCCGAAAATTTCATTTTTCCAACTTAAATAGTTTTCGCTGGGCGTGATGAGTGAGTGAGTCAGACAGGACATTTTCTTTCAATTATTTTTACCAGAATTTCACCCCTCCCCATGGACCCCTTAAATTGGATTGATGAAAAAACGCTTGAACACCTATTAACTTATTTTTTAAGCTGTCTTTTTCCCCTGAGTTTGATGAGTGAGTTAGTTAGTCAGTCAGTTAGGACATTTTCTCTCCTTTCTTCCCCCAGAATTTCACCCCACCCCATGGCCCCTTAAATTAATTTATGAAAAAACGGTCGAAGACCGATTTACTTATTTTTTAGCTGATTTTTTCCCCGCTGAGTTTCAAATTTCTCGCCTATGTCGTTTAAGAGATAGGCCAACACGCTCCGTTAGGAATCCTTCAACCCCCACTTTTCAGCCCTTTCACCTCATAATAATACACCACATCGAAAAACCCTTAGACACATGTCTGCTTATTTTTAATGATTAGTTTATATGCCGAGTATCACATCCACAAATGAAACCAGTCGTGAGATATTGTTATTCAATGAAATGCAGGTTTACCCCTCTTAAGACCCCTTTAGAACCTGAATATCCAAAAATCCTCCCTTAGTGTACGGTTTTGACATACAACGAACATATCCCCAAAATGCCATGTTTCCAAATTCAATATTTTTGGTTGGGCGATGATGAGTGAATGAATGAGTCAGGACATTTTCTATAATTTTTTTTCTTCAGAATTTCACCCCTCCCGTTGGACCCCTTCAATTTGATTGATCAAAAAAACCTGTCGAACAGCTATTTACTTACTTTAAAGCAGTTTTTCCCCCTGAGTTTGATGAGTGAGTCATTCAGTCAATCAGTTAGGACAGTTTCTTTCCTGTCTCCCCCCCCCCAGAATTTCACCTCTCCCCATGGGCCCCTTAAATTGGATTTATGAAAAAACGGTCAAACACATATTTACTTATTTTTTATGCTGATTTTTTTCCGCTGAGTTTGAAACTCCTCGCCTATGTCGTTTAAGAGATACACGCTCCGTTAGGAATCTTTCAATCCCTACTTTTCACCCCTTTCACCTCATAATATACACCACATCGAATAACCCTCAGACACGTGTCTTCTTACTTTTTAATGATGAGTTTATATGCCGTGTATCACATCCCCCAATGAAACCAATCGGGAGATATTGTTATTCAATGAAATGCAGGTTTAACCCCCTTAAGACCCCTTTTTAACCTTAATATCCGAAAATCCTCCCTTAGTAGACGGTTTTGACAAACAATGAACGTATCCCCAAACTGTCTTGTTTCTAACTTCAATAATTTTGGCTTGGCGATGATGAGTGAGTGAGTGAATTAGTCAGGACATTTTCTTTCAATTGTCTTTTTTCAGAATTTCACCCCTTCCCATGAACCCCTTAAATTTGATTGATGAAAAAAACTGGCGAACAGCTATTTACTTACTTTAAAGCAGTCCCCCCCCCCTGAGTTTGATGAGTGAGTCAGTCAGTCAATCAGTTAGGACACTTTCTTTCCTGTTTTTACCCCCAGAATTTCACCCCTCCCCATGGGCCCCTTAAATTGGATTTATGAAAAAACGGTCAAACACATATTTACTTATTTTTTATGCTGATTTTTTCCCGCTGAGTTTCAAACTCCTCGCCTATGTCGTTTAAGAGGTACACGCTCCGTTAGGAATCTTTCAATCCCCACTCTTCACCCCTTTCAGCTCATAATATACACCACATCGAAAAACCCTCAGACTCGTGTCTTCTTACTTTTAATGATGAGTTTATATGCCGAGTATCACATCCCCCAATGAAACCAATCGGGAGATATTGCTATTCAATGAAATGCTGGTCTACCCCCTTAACACCCCTTTAGAACCTGAATATCCAAAAATCCTTTCTTAGAGGGCATTTGCGGCCCTTCAGGAAGCTGCACACCAAATTTTATTCCAATCCGTTTAGTGGTTTCTGAGATTTCGTGATGAATGAATGAGTGAGTGAGTGAGTGGTATTTGACAAATATATAGTAGAAGATAATGTCAAGTCTTTGTTATGCTAATTTCGGTTGACAGTGCTGTGTGAGTAGTTAAGTAACTAACGGGATTTCAAGTAAAGATCCTCATTTTCTATACCGGTAGTGCAAAGCGCAAATGGCATCCAGTCGGCCGTGTCTCGACTTGAGCTATGTTGCCATGGAAACTATCTGCCTTGCCATTCCTTCATGAGTATATTTTATGATTTGATTAGCCTGTGCTTGAGTGCAAAAGGGCCGAAATCAGAAGAATGAGAAAGACTATCAAAAATTCATGTAGCCAGCGGTTCGTTTTGGGTCCTAAACTAAGTGTATGCAAAATTTGGTTGAGATTGGTGGAACGGTGTAGATTTGTATACGGAACAGACCCACCCACATACATACATACTGATTTTCACTTTTATATATAAGACTAGCTGAAGTACCCGTGCTTCGCTACGCGTCATAAATAAATTAAAATGTGAAGGTGACAGTTAAAACAGGGGATAGGCGAGGTGCGGCGCAGAGGGAGACTAAGGATGGAACATTTTGTCCAACTACACCGCTCGGCGTTGATCGTGTTTTATAGCACAAATTTAGGTTTAACTCTTTAACGGTTGGAGATACCTTTCAGATAGAAAATGTAATTTTAAACCTCGTATATACCATCAAAAGTTTGCTATTTCTTAGATGGTCGCCATCTTTATATAGTGCAAAGTATTGAAATCAAAAGTAACCTATATGTTAACCAGGTAAATCAGTTACTTCCATGTAAAATTCATGTAAATCGGACCAGTGGTACTTGCGTGATTGAGTAATACACATACACACATCATCTCATTTTTAGCCTCGCTTCGCTCGCGTCATAGTCGTGTCATATTGTTATTCAATGAAATGTATGTTTAACCCCATTAACACCCCTTTAGAACCTGAATATCCAAAAATCCCTCCTTAGTAGACGTTTTCGACACACAATAAACATATCCCCAAAATATCATTCTTCTAACTTTAATAGTTTGGGTTGGTCGATGAGAGTGAACATCCAAAAAGCCTTCCTTAGGGGACGTTTTTCTTCCAGAATTTCACCCCTCCCCATAGGCCCCTCAAATTGGATTTATGAAAAAAACAGTCGAACGCCTATTAATTTTATTTATTTACTTTTAAGCTGATTGATTTCCTCCGAGTTTCAAACTCCTCGCCTATGTCGTTTAAGAGATACACGCTCCGTTAGGAATCTTTCAACCCCCACTTTTCACCCCTTTCACCTCATAATATACACTACATCGAAAAACCATTAGACATGTGTCAGCTAATTTTTAATGATTAGTATATATGCCAAGTATCACATCCCCAAATGAAACCACTCGTGAGATATTGTTATTCAATGAAATGCACGTTTACCCCCTTAACACCCATTTAGAACCTGAATATTCAAAACTCTTTCCTTAGTGGACGTTTTAGACATACAACGAACATATCCCCCAAATTTCATGTTTCTAACTTCAATAATTTTGGCTGGGCGATGATAAGTGAGTGAGTCAGTCAGGACATTTCCTTTCATTTATTTTTGATAATTTCACCCCTCCCCATGAACCCCTTAAATTGGATTTATGAAACAAACGGTCGAACACCTATTTACTTATTTAAAGCTGTTTCCCCCCTGAGTTTGATGAGCGAGTAAGTGAGTCAATCAGTTAGGACACTTTCTTTCCTGTTTCCCCCCCCCCCCCAGAATTTCACCCCTCTCCAAGGGCCCCTTAAATTGGATTTATGAAAAAACAGTTGAACACCTATTTACTTATATTTTAAGCTGGTTTTTTTTCGCCGAATTTCAAACTTCTCGCCTATGTCGTTTAAGAGATACACGCTCCGTTAAGAATGCCTCAATCCCCAATTTTCACCCCTATCACCTCATAATATACACCACATCGATAAACCCTTAGACACATGTCTGATTATTTTTAATGATTAGTTTATATACCGAATATCACATCCCCAAAGAAACAACTCATGAGATATCGTTATTCAATGAAATGCACGTTTACCCCCATAACATCTCTTTAAAATTCGAATAAACAAAAATCATTCCTTAGTTGACGTTTTCGACATACAGCGAACATATTCCCAAAATTACATTTTCCCAACTTTAATGGTTTTCGCTGGGCGTGATGAGTGAGTGAGTCAGACAGGACATTTTCTTTCAATTATTTTTACCAGAATTTCACCCCTCCCCATGGGCCCCTTGAATTGGATTGATGAAAAAACGCTTGAACAACTATTAACTTATTTTTTAAGCTGTCCTTTTCCCCTGAGTTTGGTGAGTGAGTGAGTGAGTTAGTCAGTCAGTTAGGACACTTTCTCTCCTTTCCCCCCCAGAATTTCACCCCACCCCACTGGCCCCTTAAATTAATTTATGAAAAAAACGTTCGAACACCGATTTACTTATTTTTTAGCTGTTTTTTTTGCTGCGTTTCAAATATCTCGCCTTTGTCGTTTAACAGATAGGTCTACACACTCCGTTAGGAATCCTTCAACCCCCAATTTTCACCCCTTTCACCTCATAATAATACACCACATCGAAAAACCCTTAGACACATGTCTGCTTATTTTTAATGATTAGTTTATATGCCCAGTATCACATCCACAAATGAAACCACTCGTGAGATATTGTTATTCAATGAAATGCTGGTTTAACCCCCTTAAGACCCCTTTAGAGCCTGAATATCCAAAAGTCCTCCCTTAGTGTATGGTTTTGACATACAACGAACATATCCCCAAAATGCCATGTTTCCAACTTCGATATTTTTGGCTGGGCGATGATGAGTGAGTGAATGAGTCAGGACATTTTCTTTCATTTTTCTCCCTTCAGATTTTCACCCCTCCCGATGAACCGCTTCAATTTGATTGATAAAAAAACTGTCGAACAGCTATTTACTTACATTAAAGCAGCTTTTCCCCCCTGAGTTTGATGAGTGAGTCAGTCAGTCAATCAGTTAGGACACTTTCTTTCCTGTTCCCCTCCCTCCCCCCAGAATTTCACCCCTACCCATGGGCCCCTTAAATTGGATTTATGAAAAAACGGTCAAACACATATTTACTTATATTTTATGCTGATTTTTCCCGCTGAGTTTCAAACTCCTCGCCTATGTCGTTTAAGAGATACACGCTCCGTTAGGAATCTTTCAATCCCTACTTTTCACCCCTTTCACCTCATAATATACACCACATCGAAAAACCCTCAGACACGTGTCTTCTTAATTTTTAATGATGAGTTTATATGCCGTGTATCACATCCCACAATGAAACCATTCGGGAGATATTGTTATTCAATGAAATGCAGGTTTAACCCCATTAAGTCCCCTTTAGAACCTGAATATCCGAAAATCCTCCCTTAGTAGACGGTTTTGACATACAATGAACATATCCCCAAACTGCCATGTTTCTAACTTCAATAATTTTGGCTGGGCGATGATGAGTGAGTGAGTGAGTGAGTGAGTGAGTGAGTGAGTGAGTCAGGACATTTTCTTTCAATTTTCCTTTTTCAGAATTTCACCTCTCCCCGTGAACCCCTTAAATTTGATTTATGAAAAAAAAACCTGTCGAACAGCTATTTACTTACTTTTAAGCAGTTTTTCCCCCTGAGTTTGATGAGTGAGTCAATCAATCAGTTAGGACACTTTCTTTCCTGTTTCTCCCCCCCCCCCCCCCAGAATTTCACCCCTCCCCATAGGCCCCTTAAATTGGATTTATGATAAAACGGTCAAACACATATTTACTTATTTTTATGCTGATTTGTTTCCCGCTGAGTTTCAAACTCCTCGCCTATGTCGTTTAAGAGATACACGCTCCGTTAGGAATCTTTCAATCCCCACTTTTCACCCCTTTCAGCTCATAATATACACCACATCGAAAAACCCTTCGACTCGTGTCTTCTTATTTTTAATGATGAGTTTATGTGCCGAGTATCACATCCCCCAATGGAACCAATCGGGAGATATTGCTATTCAATGAAATGCAGGTCTACCCCCTTAACACCCCCTTAGAACCTGAATATCCGAAAATCCTCTCTTAGTGGGCATTTGCGGCCCTTGGGGAAGCTGCATACCAAATTTCATTCCAATCCGTTTGGTGGTTTCTGAGATTTCGTGATGAATGAATGAGTGAGTGAGTGAGTGGTATTTGACAAATATATAGTAGAAGATAGTGTCAAGTCTTTGTTATGCTAAACTCGGTTGACAGTGCTGTGTGAGAAGTTGAGTAACTAACGGGATTTCAAGTAAAGATCCTCATTTTATATACCGGTAGTGCAGAGCGCAAATGGCATCCAGTCGGCCGTGTCTCGACTTAAGCTATGTTGCCATGGAAACTATCTGCCTTGCCATTCCTTCACGAGCATATTTTATGATTTGATTAGCCTGTGCTTGAGTGCAAAAGGGCCGAAATCAGAAGAATGAGGAAGACTATCAAAAATTCATGTAGCCAGCGGTTCCTTCTGGGTCCTAAATTATGTGAATGCAAAATTTGGTTGAGATTGGTGGAACGGTGTAGATTAGTATACGGAACAGATCCACATACATACATACATACAGACTTTCACTTTTATATATAAGAAGATTACAGAAAACATCCTGCTCTGTGGGACGTATCCTCGAAGTTGTACACGAATAAAACAGTACGAAATGACGCATTGAGTGTCTTGGCTGAAAAGTACAAGTTCGATATTCAGGGGGTAAAGAACAAAATAAAAAGTTTTAAATCTTACTTTTCAAAAGAGTATCAAAAAGTAACAAAGAAAAAGGCGGGTTCCGGGGCTGATGAAGACTATGAATCACCATGGTTCGGGTACAAGCCTCTTGTTTTCATATTGGAGGTATTGCTTCACGGAAATGTGTGTTCTTTTTCTCAACTCTTTTCTCAATCATGCTCAACAAAATTTCGAAGTTGGCTTTGGACATCCTAGTGAAGTTCCTGAACAGCATAGGCTATTATCCGCACGCACTTCTTTTAAGATCCCGTAATCCCGTTTTGTTTTCTTCAAAAAATCCTTTATCCACATTAATTGCTGCCTTCTGGTTTTCTTCTTTTTTTTTGCAGGATTTATTACTAAATAAGCGACAGTTATCACAACAAGTGCATCCATCGTGAATGCTGCAAAAAAACTGAGGCATGAATGTGAACAGGTATTGCTTGCGTTTCAGGCATGCTTGAGAGGCATGCCCTAAGAGGAATGTAGAAGGGAGAGAGGAAAGGCACGTTGAAAGGGAAATTGAATTCTTCGCTGTCGCCCCGATTCCCGGCTTTGCCAATACATTTTAATTCTGATGTGGGGGCTGGAACTGGGTACTCAGCCTCGTGAGGCAAAATTGAGGAAAGGAGGTTTCGATTCCCACCTCAGCCATCTTGGAAATGGTTTCCGTGGTTTCCTCCGACTTCTACTCCAGGTAAATGTTGGGATAGTTGCTAACTTATGGCCACTACCGCCTCTTTCCCAATCTATAAATACACACAATCGTAGAGCCATCACTCAGGTTATCCAATACAGATATTCAAATACACGGAGCTATATGACCACAATGACGCAGCCCCGAAAATGAGCAAACTTTGCTTTCTTACTCAGGGCCAAACCGTTTTGAGGACGTTGTATCAGCTACTGCCTGTCTCTCACTCGGAGGCCTCGGGTTTGATCCCCGACTCCGTCAGCCCCGTGAGGACAATTGAGTAGCTGTCTGGCAGCGCCCCGGTCACGAAAACCAAGATTAACGGCTGAGGGGAAAAAAGGCGCTGACCACGCGTTACTCCAATGTCTGCAGGCCAAATGGCTGGGCAGTGGTCGCTTTGTAGGCCTATGCCCTTCATGGGCTGTAGTGCCGGTTTACTTATATCAGCCTGATGTGCCTAGAACAAAAGTGCGAAATTTGGAGAAAAAAAACTTTTGTAGAAAAGTATATTTCTGTGTTGATATGAGGCGTTCCCGACTGAAGGGTGAACTTGAGAAGTGTGTGTGTGTTTATTTTTTAAAATTTGAACGTTCGTCTCTATGGGTAACAGTGGATATTGTTGTAGATGAATGTAATTGAGTTTGCCCTGATACACTATGAACAATGGTCGGATACAAATCAGAGAAGTTCAGCTTGACAGCTGCGCAGACCAGAAAGATGAACTCGACAGAGACAATGTTCATATTCATAGAAATTAAGCCTAAAATCTGAAGAGTTAAAGCAGATGTACGATGCTCCAATCTCTGTACCTCCAGCTAAGCTGAACGACACCAGAGATTTGCTACTTACATACCTATGCCTAAAGCCCTGCGTAGTTGCGGACATCCACAAAATATTTCGCCATACGGATATAGTTTGCATAGCTGTGTGGATAGTGGATAATCTGCGGATAATTTGCGGATAGTTTTTAGAATACAAGATTGAACTTGATTTTTTTAAATAATTTAAGTTTCTGGTAAGATCTGCGTCTTTCACGTTTCTTGCTATTTCCCTATTTGCTTTCGCTTGGATTGTTCGAGAATTGAGAAGTGAGAGAAGCTAGTCAGGGAAATAGCCTCAATTAGAGTTGACTTCTGCCAAGAAAATCCTTTATACCTGGACTTTCCTGCGTGGGTTTCGGTCGACTAAGTAAGTTAGCCACCCGCTGTTTCACTTGTCATTACTCAGTGGGACAAAACGCAGTCAACATTGTCTTGCGATGTATAAATGTGTTGCTTTAATAGTTTATGCTTTAGTTAGGCTATCTAATATATTTAAAATATTATTTTAAAGTCCGTAGATTCGGATAAGCCGTGCGGATGCGGATAACAGTCCTGCGGATGCGGGGTGGATGCGGATAACAGTCGTGCGGATGCGGGGTGGATGCGGATAACAGTCGTGTGGATGCGGGATGGATGCGGATAACAGTCGTGCGGATGCGGGGTGGATGCGGATAACAGTCGTGCGGATGCGGGGTGGATGCGGATAACAGTCGTGTGGATGCGGGGTGGATGCGGATAACAGTCGTGCGGATGCGGGGTGGATGCGGATAACAGTCGTGTGGATGCGGGATGGATGCGGATAACAGTCGTGTGGATGCGGGATGGATGCGGATAACAGTCGTGCGGATGCGGGGAGGATGCGGATAACAGTCGTGTGGATGCGGGATGGATGCGGATAACAGTCGTGCAGATGCGGGGAGGATGCGGATAACAGTCGTGTGGATGCGGGATGGATGCAGATAACAGTCGTGTGGATGCGGGATGGATGCGGATAACAGTCGTGCAGATGCGGGGAGGATGCGGATAACAGTCGTGTGGATGCGGGATGGATGCAGATAACAGTCGTGTGGATGCGGGATGGATGCGGATAACAGTCGTGCAGATGCGGGGAGGATGCGGATAACAGTCGTGCGGATGCGGGATGGATGCGGATAACAGTCGTGCGGATGCGGGGTGGATGCGGATAACAGTCGTGCAGATGCGGGGAGGATGCGGATAACAGTCGTGTGGATGCGGGATGGATGCGGATAACAGTCGTGCGGATGCGGGGAGGATGCGGATAACAGTCGTGTGGATGCGGGATGGATGCGGATAACAGTCGTGCAGATGCGGGATGGATGCGGATAACAGTCGTGTGGATGCGGGGAGGATGCGGATAACAGTCGTGTGGATGCGGGATGGATGCGGATAACAGTCGTGCGGATGCGGGGAGGATGCGGATAACAGTCGTGTGGATGCGGGATGAATGCGGATAACAGTCGTGTGGATGCGGGATGGATGCGGATAACAGTCGTGTGGATGCGGGGCGGATGCGGATAACAGTCGTGCGGATGCGGGATGGATGCGGACAAAGTTTTGTGTATCCGCGCAGGGTTCTATGCCATGGAACCATGATTTTAACCAAGCTCAATCAAATTGTTCAATCTTCACAAATGACGTAAAATCTGATTAGCCTAAGGCGATACTTCTGTTGAGCCGGAAAACTGAGCTTGATTGTATGCATTCCTTTGTATTATTATTATTATTATTATTATTATTATTATTATTATTATTATTATTATTATTATTATTATTATTATTATTATTATTGTTATGAGCAGCTTCGGTGGCGTAGTCGGTAGCACGCTGAACTTCTATGCCCAAGATCGGTGGTTCCGTCGGTTTTTTAAGAGCGTTAAAATCCTTCAGTATGCCTTCCTTCGGAGTTGAAGTATAGCCGGTGGGCCCATGTCATAGATTTATGGCATGGAAATGAACCTTGAAATTGGTATTGTGTAGCCAAATTTATAGGTTATATTTCGTTAGAAACGCCCTATCAAGTTCCAACGTTCGTCGCTAGCTGTCAGTGGCATCTGGTAGCCAAAGTTGGAACTACTTTAAATTGAACTTGCTCATTCATCTTCATTCATTCCATCTCATCCTCACGCGACAGTACCCGATGGGTGTCCACATAGAAGCAGCTACAAACTCTGTCCTCGGATATCCCGGCACTAAAAGCCATACACTAAATTAATGACCACATTATTCTTATTATCATTCTATTCATCCCGCGTGTTGATTATATTAAATGAATAATGTAATTTAAGTTTTGTCTTATTACCATCAATATTTTCTTGTGGAGGAAAAATTGTTATGACATTTTTCTCGAAACGTGCATTTGAGAAATAAATGTATACAGTACTGGAATTTTTTCTCCACAAAGAGAAAGTGATAATACAGTGACTGAAAATTACGAGCTTCCCCATTCCAGCAAACATTTCGATACTCATGGTGGTTTTTAATTACGGAGCTTGAAATATAATCTGGGTATTACTTCAACATTTTAAATCTCAGATAATGCCTCGATATTTCCTTCCAGTAGAAATGTGATAGGCCTATTAACAATTTAAGCTCATATAACATAACACGTTTAATTTTTCCAAATACAGTACATTCTTTATGATACAGTGGATTAGTCTATTTTACTCGTAATTAAATATCTAGGTTTTATATTACTCGTTTATGTATGTCAGGACTTTGCCAGATTTTTAGCCTACTTTTCACATTTTGCAAAAATGAGGAAAAAGTAGACTTATGAGATAGGGCAAATGTGTGTGTGTGTGTCTGTCTGTCTGTCTGTCCTTCTGTCTGTCTGTCTGGCTGTGTGTGTGTCCCCCCTATCAACTCCTAAACGGCTGCAGCAATCGAAACAAAATTTGGTAGGAGTAAAGATCTATACCTGAATATCTCATGGCCATATTTGAAAATGATCTCAGTGCTACCATCTGCTAAAAAATCGCAATTGAAATTTGAGCCCCATGTTGGATATCTTGGAAGGTATGAATGGGAGCTATTTCAAAATTGGCACACGCATAGATAATAATATTGCAGTTTAATTTCCAGGAGGCCAAACATGGCAGTGTTGCCAAAATGATTATAAGGCTGCTGATAGGTCCAAATTTTAAATGCATATAACTTCTACACTATCAATTGGATTTCAGCCAAATTTCGTATGTGCTATGTGTACATAAACAGATATGAATGAGCGTATTCTTAAGACCCACCAGGGCTGACAACTGTTTTTTTAGCGTATGGCTTTTAGTGCCGGGAGTGTCCGAGGATATGTTCGGCTCGCCAGTTTTGTAGCTGCTTCGAGACGGACACCCAATGGTTGAGCTACAAGTACCGTTGGGGAGGGAAGGAGGGAGGTTGGAATGTAAGGACGAGGAGTTGGAAGGTAGCGGCTGTGGCCCATAGTTAGGGACCAAACCCGGCATTTGCCTGGAAGGAAGATGGGAAACCACAGAAGACCATCTTCAAGGTTGCCGGCGGGGGGATTCGAACCTCCTCGCCTCCCGGATGTGAGCGACTGCCATCAGTCATGCCGTAACCACCACGGCTAACTCACCCGGTTGCCAACTGTTAATAAATGCTCTCATTTTTTAAAATCCAAATACCCATATATCAGAAAGTATGCAAGCCGACAGCTTTAAACTATGCACACGTATAGTACCTGGCATTCTATATTAATTTTAAGTAACTTTGAAGTGCTACCAACATGAATCTAAGCCTGCTGATAGGTCCAATTTTAAAATGTATGTAACTTCTATACTAACTAATGGATTTCATTCCAAATTGACACAACAATAGATTATATTATTTCAGATTATTTCTGACCAATACATGTATGTCATTGCTGCCAACATGATTTTACGCGCGCTGTTAGATCCATTGTTTAACTGCATGTAACGTCCATGCTATCCATTGGACTTCAACCAAATTTTGTATTCTGTACCCTAAGAGATCGAACTAAGAATATATTTAGTCACCAGGGCTGTCAACTGTAGTGCTCTATTAGGCTACATTATGCCAGTTATACAGTATTTCGAACTAATTAGAAATTTCGATATTACCAACTTAATTTCGTCATTATTCTAGATAGATCAATATAGATTAATCATTGGCATGAATCTTAAATTTTAAGAAAAGTAGGCTATTTAGTTCTTCACGGAACTTCTTGTTAATGTTCACAACACTTCATAACACACAACGTAGGGGTACAATCTTAGCAAAAACGTAAAATCAAACAATTTCCTCAATTCTTCCAAATATTGAAGAGCTAAATGGACCGGAAAGGTTTCAAATTGTGAGCCTGGGAAAGCTCTAAGAAACTAAAAAACAAATTTCGGAAATCACTTCCAACCTAAATGCAGTTCCGAAAAACAGCCTAAAATCGCTCGTTTCTTTGCTCGGTTTCTTTTTGATTAAAATCCTAGCCAAGTTAACTTATTTACATTGTTCATTCTTTAATGTGTTCCTTGGTTCAACACCCTCAGTCATTTTTGATTTTTTGAAAAATCTTCCCACCGGAAATTTCATGAATTTCGAGGAAAATATAGAATTTGGGTTTATAGCACTAAAAATACCCAGATATGTCCGCTATCAAAAAATGTTTTTATTTTTTAAATACCGCCATTTTTAACGTCCTCAGCACCATTTTCAAATGGCGCTTCGTTGACAGTTATTTGTTCCATGCGCTACTCGACACGCCCAGTCCAGTTGCTGCTAAGAAATGATGTGTTTCTGAAGTCTTTCTTACTGGGATTTCAAATGATATTGAAGAATCGACTTGCAGCGGTGATGTTTCGCAACCCAATGCTCAGTTGTTCTACTACGTGATCCATTATTGGTGAAATAAGTACTAATAACCATTCACTCCTTGCGCTGAAATTTATTTCATAATATTACTTCAAATTTTTAGGTAGATTTCATTAGAAAGCTAAGTATTGCAATGGGTACCACGTTTCGACTTCCGGAAAATTTCGACATATCTTCGCATTTCACATCCCCCAGACCCCAAAACCACCGTCAATTCAAAAGTTTATATATAATTTATGTATATATGTATATATGTATCTATTGAACCCTTTATCCTCTGATGGATAAATGATTCGATGTATTATTTCTTCAATTAATTAATATTTCCACCAGCGTCATGAAATAGCCAGACGAAGATGAGGAAACTTCAAGCATTTGTTGGAGACAGTGGGAACATACCTGCAGCAGTTTGACAAAAGGCTAAATACTTTAGCATTGTGAAAAGAAAGACCCTAGCAATGTTTCAGAAGGACAGGTGGTGGCTACCTCAAAATAGAAGGGACGCGTGGTGAGACACGCTTATGGTATGTTCATTGTAAGATTCGCGCCTAGAAAAAATATAATGCAGTAACGTGAGTGGCTGATGATACTACTGGATACTCCTACGAGGCCGAGGTCTGATAAAAACCGCGAAGTTATTGAAAAAAGTAGAACCAATGAGAGATGAATGCTTACGAACGCGCCAAGTCTAGCTTGGGCACGCGATAGCTAGCAATAACGCGGGAGATCGGCTAGACATCATCTCTACGATCGATTCTAGGATTAATGGGCATATTATTGACCTGCGCAATTTTACGAGTTCAGTGATATTTGTTTCATTCCTGTACCACTATTATTTTGAGAAATTTTTATATAATTTCCCCCTCTATCGATACCTAGGGCCAGTTCATTTGTAAGTGGCGTGAAGAGCCAAGACTTTACCATTACTTTTGTGCGTCTGAGGACGTAGGTTATATTACATTGTGTGTGTCGGGAGACACAGGTTACTATTATATTTTGTGCGTCTGAGGACGTAGGTGATTATTACATTTTGTGCCTCTAAGGACGTAGGCACTTGTACTTTGCGTGTCATGAGGACACAGATTTTTATTAATACAAATGTGTTAAATTCAGTGTGATAGATAGTCACAGTACTATTTTATAGGGACAGTATCATCGACAATTCGCCAACAGACTGTTCTGGGGAATTAAGTACCTAAAACGGCGAATTTAGTAAACAGATATCGAGTGTGAATTAATCTATAACTTTTTGCATCAGCACGAGAGATGACATCGCTTATCCTGGAAGAAGTTTGGAACTGTCAACACTCCATCGAGATGTTTGAGACGAGCTAAGCAGCATTAAGTAGGGAAATGGCTGCAGATGTTCGTTGACGGTGACTGGCAGAGGATGAGTACTGAATAATATTCTTATTATCTGACAAATTAACTTATGGTATATGGGACACATTTTGTTTGTAAATATCTTGCTTGTGTTGATTAACGTAGTGTATTTAGTTTTGGTCTGACACACCTTTTGCATGGAAACAGCTCGCACATATTTAACAGTCGTAAGTTCTTGTTTGTTTGTTTTAATTAACGTGGCTATGTGGACGGCCGTGTTCGCATATGTTTACGTAGTGCGATTAAGAAGCGTCTCTCGGAGATATGTTGTGTTTCAGAAGTAGGACTGAATTAGTATAATCATGCAGTAGATTGGAGGGTAAATTAATCTTGTAATGTTTATTATTGATCAGATTCAGTGAGTATTGCCGTTGGAGCAATGTGATTTGTGGCGAGGAGCAGTCAGCTCTCTCGTAGGTTTTAATATTTTTTTTAAATAGATTGTGAGGATCTGATTCAGCCGACCTGTGTGAAAAATGTTATGTCATTCACAGCAGTGTGTGTGTGTGTGTATTTTATTGGTCATTACAAGCGGGAATTTCAGCGTAGACTGATTTCTGTCAGCTTGGTGCCAAGTCCATATGGTTACCTTGCGAGGACATATGTGGCTATATCGATTAAGGTCTTACCATATGTTTATGTGGTTGAGATTTGTTGCGGTTGATTCTACGAGATAACGGTCAGTTGGTCATGTTATTTTTACACACTGGGGCTGGACGATGACCAGAGTTGAGGAAGGGGGAAGCTGTTTCACAAGGCGGGCTGAAAAGATTGCATCAAGGTCATTAGTGGAATGCTTGTTGGCTCCGTAAAAATTTACATGAAATACAGAATAAGAACTGATCAATGGTAAAAATTGTTTAAATAAATGGGAGTTGCCTACGAATCACTATAATCTCCGAAGCGTTAGCTTAACGTGCATTTTTATTCATATTAAGTAATCTCAGCCGGTGAGGCTTTTGTTGTTGATGGTTTCATTCCATATTTATGTTCCGTATTAGTGACCCGTGCAGTCACGTGCGATGCTGTCTTTTCCTAGTTTGTGTATTGAGCAATTGGCCGCGTTGGCAGCTCATTTGTCAGATGCATCATCGCGTTGAAGGAGGGTCTCGAGGGAGATTCCTGTAAATATTAGATTTTAGATTGTGTGTCAGCATTAATTTTTAAGGGTTTTTATTAGTGTTGTGTCCCATATCCGTAAACGTTGATTTACGAGATGATTGTTCGTAAGCATCGTGGCTGTTACCCGATGTAAACGAACAGTCATCCAAGTACTCATTCCTCGTAGTTAGTCATTACGCGTACATAAAATCCAATGCAAGTTAGTGGAACTTGGATCCACATTTTTTTATAAGGGGGAGATCCGTCTGACTCCTCAACTTTTGATAAATATTTCTGTCATGGGAAGATTCAGGGAGGAATTTATTATTGTTGTTGTCTATATTCATTTTATTTGCACTAATAGTCATTAAATTATGTTATTTTTTACGTCTTGTCACTTCCTTTCTTAATTATAGTTTTAATCCTATGATCCTTACCTCAGTAGAGCATTTTGTTTGGCGAACGTAAACATCACACTATGAACTGAGCGCGACCCCTTGATCAAGATTCTTGCATATAAACACTGCAATACCAAAGGGTTCACTATCTATATATAATATCACTTTCTTGTGGACACGATAACTGCCGTAATTTTGCCCCAATCCGTTGGAATTTTTTACATAATAAGTATCCCATTCAAATCTCGGTCGAGTTCGTTAATGGGCAAAATCGGTCGAAGGGGGTAAAAATAGGGGGCTTTTTTTTTTCTTCGAAAAAGTGAACTTTCGCTATAACTCTCTTAATACGTCAAATATCGATTCCATTCAAAGTTCATAATATGTGTCGGATAAGTGCCAAAAATTTATGTCAAATAAGTTTTTGATAGCACCAACCATTCACCAAAGGGGAGGATAAAAGTGGGTTTTTCGGGAAACATTAATCATTTCTCTCTTAATCGGCACAATATCAAAACCGTACAAAATGTACAATATTCCCCTAATAATTACCTAAAACTTTTGTCTGAAAGAATTTTTGATATGACCCACCATTACGCCAAAGGATGAGAAAAATGATTTCGGAATTAAAGAAAATGCTAAGTGCTATCAGAGGTTACCATGACAACGCTTCTAAATTGATGAGGGATGAGCTATCTCGAGGTTGCCGAGACAACGCCATTGATGAGATCACATTAACTTTAAGCCTACTTTTCACACTTTTCAAAAATGAGGAAAAAGTAGACTTATGAGATTGATCCGGGAAAATGTGTCTGTCTGTCTGTCCTTCTGTCTGTCTGTCTGTCTGTCTGTCCTTCTGTCTGTCTGGCTGGATGGCTGTGTGTGTGTCCCCCCCCCTATCAACTCCTAAACGGCTACAGAAATCGAAACCAAATTTAGTATGAGTAAAGATGTATACCGGAATATCTCACGTCCATATTTGAAAATGATGTCAGTGCTACCAACTGCTGAAAAACGCACTAGAAATTTGAGCTCCATGTTGGATATCTTGGAATGTGTACATGGGAGATATTCCAAAATTGGCACACATGTATATAATACTATTTCAGTTTAATTTCCAGGAGGCCATATATGACAGTGTTGCCAAAATAATTTTAAGCCTTCTGATAGGTCCAATTTTAAAATGCATATAACTTCTACAGTATCCATTGGATTTCAACCAAATTTTGTATGTAATATTTGTACATAAACAGATATGACTGAGCGTATTCTTAAGAGCCACCAGGGCTGCCAACTGTTAATAATTGCTCTCTCTATTTTTTATCCAAATACCAATATATCAGAAAGTATGCAAGACGACAGCTTTAAACTATGCACAGGTATATTACCTGACATTTTACATTAATTTGGAGTAACTTATATACGTCAGTTCTACCAACATGATTCTAAGTCTGCTGATAGGACCAATTTTTAAATACATGTAACTTAAATACTGTCAGTTGGATTTCAACCAAATTTCGTATGTGATATGTGTAACATAACAGATATGACTATGAGTATTCTTAAGAGCAATCAGGGCTGCCAACTGTTAATAAATGGTGTCTATATTTTTTACCCTAATATCAATATATAAGAAAGTATGCAAGCCAACAGCTCTATACTTTGCACACGTATAGCACCTGACATTCTAGATTAATTTGGAGTAATTAATATAAGTCAGTGCTGCCAGCATGATTCTATGCCTGATGATACCTCCAATTTTAAAATACATGTAACTTCTATACTAACAAATGGATTTCATCCAAAATTGGCACAAAAATATATCATAATATTTCAAATTATTTCTGATCAGCACTCGCATGACATTGTTGCCAACATGCTTGTACGTCCCCACTAATAGATCCAATGTCTAACTCTATGTAACGTCGTTTGGACTTCAACAAAATTTTGTATTCTGTACCTTAAGAGATGGAATTAAGAATATATTCAGTCACCAGGGCTGCCAACTGTATTGCTCTATTAGGCTACATTATGCCTAGTATACCTTATTTCGAACTAATTAAGACATTTCGATATTACCCACTTAATTTCGTCACTATTCTAGATAGGTTCATATACTGTAGATTAATCATTGCCATGAATCTTAATTTTAAGAAAAGTAGGCTCTTTAGCTCGTCACGGAACTTCTTGTTCCATCTGACTATGAGGGAAGTGGCTAACTGGTAGCAAGCTGAACTTCTATGCCTAAGGTCGCTGGTTCAAAGCCGGCCAAAGTCGCCGGATTTTCTAAGAGCGCTAAATATACCTCTGCATGCTTTCCTTTGGAGGGGAAGTTACAACGTTCGTTGCAAGTTGCTGGTTGCGGTGGCATCTAGCAGCCAAGTTCACAGCTAGGTGTCGTTGACGGTAGTATTTGGTACAACATTAGGTACTACTACTTAAAATTGCCCGTCTGCAGACCTTACCTGAATTACAGACTAATACAGTCATCACAATTAACACCGTTTATCGGAGAGATTCTACACACACCCAATGTACACGGGGTTACATGACCACGTTGTCGCAGCCCCTAAACTGAGGAACCAACCAACATCTCTGCGGGAGATAAAATGTTGCGTGAAGAAGTAACAGACTGTTAGATAGTTACACATCAGTTCCAAACCTTGCTTAAGGACAGTGTGATCACAAGTATAACAAGTAGTTCCGTGAAGAACTATACAGCCTATTTTCATATATCCTACTAATGTTAATTACCTCTATCAACATACTAAATTTCAGTTTGATTGCTGTAATAGATTCGTAGATATTGAGAACCGTCTAAATTTTTCGGGTGGTCGCCATGTTGGACTTTTATATATTTTATATATTTCTTATGGTCGCCATGTTGGATTTTTATATGTACAGACCTTAGAGTCATGTACCTTTAAAGGAAAATTATTGCGTAGGTTCATTTTTTAAACTTTCATTTCGATCGCATGATTACGACACAAGAAACAAAAACTTAATTTTAAAATTCGCACAGCCGCCATCTTGAGGTTATGTAAATAATTGAACTAAATTACATACCAGTGCATTACAACGTAGATAAACATTTGCTGTACCAAGTTTCATTGCATTTGGATCATTAAATCGCGAGAAAAGTCTATTTAAAACTTTCAACTTCGCTTGGCCGCCATGTTCGTTTTGTAGTTAACCGGTTCTTGAAAGTCTCATAGATGAACTTTCAGTAGTGCCCTTTATCTCCGTGCAAAATTTCAGGGTGATACCAGTAATAGTTACAGAGATATAGAATGCTGGTGAAATATTTCGCACATCCGCCATATTAAGGTTATGTAAACAATTGAACGAAAATTGATGTCGGTGCATTACAATGTGTATAAACATATACTGTACCAAGTTTCATTGCGATTGGTTGGTTAAGTCACGAGAAAAGTCGCAAATTCGCTTGGCCGCCATGTTGGTTTTGTAGTTACCAGTTTGTCAGAAGTCACATAGGTGAACTTCTAGTAGTTCCCTTTATCACCGTAATAAGTTCCAGGGTGATATCGGGAATAGTTTCGGAGATATTGAATTCTGGTGAAATATTTCGCACAGCCGCCATGTTGAATTGGTGAGACGTAACAAAATTTGAAGGGCACGGTCGGGGTCGCCCGGAATAGTGCTATGAACTTACCGAGTTTCATTGAAATCAGTCCAGTCGTTTAGATTTTATTTGGGGGACACACACACACACTCCTCACACACACACGCGCGCACGCACACACACACACACACGGACAAAAGGTGATCTCATAAGCCTTTTTTTTTTCAAAATTGAAAATAGGCTAAAAATGAACCCCAAATGACAAGAAGGTTTCCATCCCCATAAGACAATAAAATGTTCAAAATATGCATAGAAAGACGAAAAAAGTTCATTAACCTCCAATTATAAAATACTTTCTCGCAATAAATGAGGTCTGATCCTCCTACGAAAACCTGCATATTTTGCCTATTATAGCCTAACCCCAAGTTTGCCCGGTGAAATCTACCTCCGCCTTCCGGCGTGCCGAGAGGATTTTTTATAGTTCTACTGGTAGTAGTAATGAGCCTCCGTAGTTTAGGCGGCAGCACGCCGGCCTCTCACCGCTGAGTCCGTGGTTCAAATACCGGTTACTCCATGTGAGATTTGTGCTGGACAAAGCGGAGGCAGACAGGGTTTTCTCCGGGTACTCCGGTTTTTCCCTGTCACAATTTCATTCCCGCAACACTCTCCACTATCTTTTCATTTCAGCTGTCATACATTTAATCATTTCCCCAGGGGAGTGCGACAGGCTTCGGCAGCCAGTACAGTTCATATCCTCGCCGCTAGATGGGGGCTTCATTCATTCCATTCCCTGACCCGGTAGGTCGACTGGAAGCAGGCTGTGGATTTTCATTTTCACTGGTAGTAGTAACTTAGTATTGTTAGTGAGTTCAACATGGGGTGTGTTAGAACACTTGAAGTCCTACAGTCCATCAGAGAGAAACCAGCACAAACCTCTGCTGTGAAAATCATTACCCAGCGAGACAAAAAGCGCTTAAGACCATGTAGGAAAAGGTGCTCAGGTGACAGCAAGGAGCTAAGAAAAAAGAAGGTGACGAAAATATCACTGGAGGAGAAAAGAAAGCAATCTGAAGGGCATACATATAGTGCAGGGCAGTTCTAAAGTGTGTGACGTTGCATAGATTTTTATTTTGCATTTTATGTCTTGACAAAATTTTAATGTTTTCTGTCATTAAAAATGTATCTTGTCATGCAGTGTTTGCCTGATACAAGTAAAATTGTACACAGAAGTAGCTAGATAGTTCGTGAACAAATATTAGTATGCAATTTGCTGGAAAAGACGATTCATAATTATTTTTGACTTACCAAATTCTGTTCGCAATCATATTTTTTTAAAATTTCAACGTTACATTAAAAAAAATATCTGCATGCTAATGTGTTTGTCAAACAACAAACTGTGACACGAACGTTTGTTAGCATAGGTATTAAGAAGGTTTGTGGAAAATTTGGTACCAATTGGAAAAATATTGTGATGCAAGATACTTTTTTTTAAGATGGTGGTAAAATGGCATTTAAAAAACTCCTATCAGAAAATTTTATAGGTACAATATTAAAACTTGGTAACATTAGTTTACTTGACAAGGGCTATCTCAGAAAAACAATTGGTAAAAATTCAACCAAAAGTATAGAAGTTAGAAATATCAATATAATGTCCCCTTAAGTGAAAGTCTGCATTGAATCAAACTAGCTCTCGTAGTTGTAGAAAAGGCAAACTACTAATCTAATCGACCAGATAATGTTCAATTTCATTGACTCATACTAACACTCGTAGTTGTAGAAAAGACAAGTGGCTAATCTAATCGAACAGTCATGGTGAACAATCATCAGCCTAGCGCATGTCATCATTCCAGAACCTCGTAAGATACTTTTAGTTTTTTTTACGTTTGGAAAAGTGGAGAAAACAATGAAAAGTAATTACAAATGCACCAAAAATTAGATCAATGAAGAACCGGATTTGAGTCGGCATTCGGACGAAAATGTAAAAGCGATAGACAGACAACGAGAACATAGAGTCACGAACGAACAGGAACCTCTCAAGAAACGAGAAGGTAAAGTTTGTAATCAGAAGAAAGTTATACAAATGTATGAAAAAAGGAAGGTATAGTCTGTGACATTAAAGGATGTTGGTAACATTGAGTTGCTTGCCAGAAGGGATTTTTTAGCCTACTTTCGATTTTTGCAAAAAATGAAAGTAGACTTATGAGATCACTACAGGGCGAAAAAAAGTGTGTCTGTCTGTGTGTGTGTATGTGTGTGAGTCTGTGTGTGTGTGTGTGTGTGTGTGAGTGTGTGTACTCTGAATGTCTGTCCCCCCGTATCAATTCGAACACGGTGAGCGCAAATTGAACGAAATTTGGTACAAAGGTAGCACTAGCAAAGGACACCTCAGTGTCATGTTTTATATCGCCGCCATCTTGACGGAAACGTAATGGCGGCCACCCAAATGTTCAAAGCTTAAATCAAATTACGACTAACCTAATCATCCGATCTCTACCAAATTTTGCAACAACATACCTTTATGGGGGTAGCATCCTTTGACCAAACTAATAGGTCATCAGCCTAACAGTTTGCGGATGGCGGCCATCTTTGTGTGAAAATCGATTGCCCCTATTAATTCGAACACGGTGAAACCGAATGGAACGAAATTTGGTACAGAGGTAGTACTAGCAAAGGGCACCCCAGTGTTATGTTTAATATCGCCGCCATCTTGACGGAAACGTAATGGCGGCCACCCAAATGTTCAAAGCTTAAATCAAATTACGACTAACCTAATCATCCGATCTCTACCAAATTTTGCAACAACATACCTTTATGGAGGAAGCATCCTTTGACAAATCTAATAGGTCTTTAGCCTAATAGTTTGCGGATGGCGGCCATCCTTGTGTCAAAATCGATTACCCCTATTAATTCGAACACGGTGAAACCGAATTGAATGAAATTTGGTACAGAGGTAGCACTAGCAAAGGGCACCGCAGTGTCATGTTTTATATCACCGCCATCTTGACGGAAACGTAATGGTGGCCACACAAATGTTCAAACCTTAAATCAAATTACGACTAACCTAATCATCCGATCTCTACCAAATTTTGCAACAACATACCTTTATGGAGGAAGCATCCTTTGACAAATCTAATAGGTCTTTAGCCTAATAGTTTGCGGATGGCGGCCATCTTTGTGTCAAAATCGATTACCCCTATTAATTCGAACACGGTGAAACCGAATGGAATGAAATTTGGTACGGAGGTAGCACTAGCAAAGGGCATCTCAGTGTCATGTTTTATATCGCCGCCATCTTGACGGAAACGTAATGGCGGCCACACAAATATTCAAAGCTTAAATCAAATTACGATTAACCTAATCATCCGATCTCTACCAAATTTTGCATCAACATACCATTATGGAGGGAGCATCCTTTGACCAAACTAATAGGTCATTAGCCTAATATTTTGCGGATGGCGGCCATCTTTGTGTGGAAATCGATTCCCCCTATTAATTCGAACACGGTGAAACCGAATGGAACGAAATTTGGTACAGAGGTAGCACTAGAAAAGGCCACCTCAGTGTCATGTTTTATATCACCGCCATCTTGACGGAAACGTAATCGCGGCCACCCAAATATTAAAGGCTAAAATGTAATTACGACCAACCTAATAATCTAGTCTCTACCAAATTTTGCAACAACAAATCTTTATGTGGGAAGCATATTCTGACCAAACTGCTAGATCATCAGCCCAATAGTTTGCAGATGGTGGCCAAGTATGTGTGCAAATCGATTCCCCCTATCAATTCAAACACGGTGAAACCGAATTGAACGAAATTTGGTACAGAGGTAGCACTAGCAAAAGGCACCTCAGTGTCATGTTTTATATCGCCGCCATCTTGACGGAAACGAAATGACGGCCACCCAAATGTTAAAAGCTTAAATCAAATTTCGACCATCCTAATAATTTGATCTCTACTGGATTTTGCAACAACATGCCTTTTTGTGGAAAGCATCTTATGACTGACTACAAGGTCATCAGCCCAATAGTTTGCAAATAGCGGCCATGTATGTGTGCAAATCCATTCCCCAGATCAATTCAAACACGGTGAAACCGAATTGAATGAATTTTTTTACAGAGGTAGCACTAGCAAAGGGCACCTCATATTCATGTTTGATATCCCTATAGCACGTTGTATTTCAACAAGCTACTACAACCAACATTCAATTATACTCCTTGAAAAGGACAAAGTTATAACAATACCCATGCATTTAGGAGAAAGTAGGCTATATGTTCTTTACTGAACATCTTGTTTAAACACTTATCCTGCCAGTCCGACTTCACCCACGGACTCTGCGAGGGATCATTCCTCTACCGTCGCAAGAACGGTGTCTGGGAGCTGAACACACTTTGTCAGCAGATACAACTGGGGATTGTGACAGGCGACCGCTAACTTGGGTCTAATTAAGAAAAGGTCAGGGAAGGGATTTAGGAAGGAAGTCGGCCGTGGACCTGTTAGTAGTGGGTATGTACGGGTTCTAATTTCTCCACCACCACCACCACCACCACCATCACCACCCAAGAGGTGTGATCAAAAAGTTCCAAGATGGCAGCCATTGCTTAACCTGACCTGACCCCACCGACGCCCGGCGTCGCGGAGCGTCTAAGTTAAATTAGTCAATATATCTTGAATGGTTAATCGGAGGAAATGGTGCGACGGCTTAAACAAAATGGGCGACAGGTCCTTTATCAATTTTGTAAAAATGCCATTCAAACGTAGGTTTATATACATATCTTGTGTATAAATCTATATATATATAATGCACAAAGTTTGTCTGTCTGTCTGTCTGTCTGTTATGTATACAAATCTACACCGTTTCACCGATCTGAACCAAAATTTGTATACTTACCCTTTGGGACCCTGCGGGTAACCCTGTCAACATTAAATTTCGGACAGACCACCCCATGCCCTGCATTTAGGCCCTTTTGCACAAATCTACACCGTTTCACCGATCTGAACCAAAAGTTGTATATTTAACCTTTGGAACCCTGCGAGTAACACTGTCCACTTAAAAATTCGGACAGACCACCCCATTCCCCGCATTTAGGCCCTTTGGTCCAAATCCACACCGTTTCACCGATCTCAACCAAAATTTGTATATTTACCCTTTGGAACCCTGCGAGTAACACTGTCCACTTAAAATTTCGGACAGACCACCCCATTCCCTGCATTTAGGCCCTTTGGTCCCAATCTACACCGTTTCACCGATCAGAACCAAAATTCGTATTCTTACCCTTTGGTACCCTGCGAGTAACACTGTCTGCTCGAAATTTTGGACAGACCACGCCATTCCCTGCATTTAGGCCCTTTTTGCACAAATCTACACCGTTTCACCGATCTGAAACAAAATGTGTATACTTACCCTTTGGAACCCTGCGAGTAACACTGTCCACTTGACATTTCGGACAGACCACCCCATTCCCTGCATTTAGGCCCTTTGGTCCAAATCTACACTGTTTCACAGATCAGAACCAAATTTCGTATTCTTACCCTTTGGTACCCTGCGAGTAACACTGTCTGCTTGAAATTGCGGACGGACCACTCCATTCCCTGCATTCAGGCCCTTTGGCCCAAATCTACACCGTTCCACCGATCTCAACCAAAATTTGTATATTTACCCTTTGGAACACTGCGACTAACACTGTCTGCTTGAAATTTTGGAGAGGCTACTCCATCCCCTGCATTTAGGCCCTTTGGCACAAATCTACACCGTTTCACCGATCTGAACCAAAATTTGTATACTCACCCTTTGAAAGCCTGCGAGTAACACTGTCTGCTTGAAATTGCGGACAGACCACTCCATTCCCTGCATTTAGGCCCTTTGGCCCAAATCTACACCGTTCCACCGATCTCAACCAAAATTTGTATATTTACCCTTTGGAACACTGCGACTAACATTGTCTGCTTGAAATTATGGAGAGGCTACTCCATCCCCTGCATTTAGGCCCTTTGGCACAAATCTACACCGTTTCACCGATCTGAACCAACATTTGTATACTTACCCTTTGGAACCCTGCGAGTAACACTGTCCACTTAAAATTTTGGACAGACCACCCCATTCCCTGCATTTAGGCACTTTGGCACAAATCTACACCGTTTCACCGATCAGAACCAATATTCGGAAACTTACCCTTTGGTACCCAGCGAGTAACACAGTCTGCTTGAAATTGCGGACAGACCACTCCATTCCCTGCATTTAGGCCCTTTGTCCCAAATCTACACCGTTTCACCGATCTCAACCAAAATGTGTATATTTACCCTTTGGAACACTGCGACTAACACTGTCTGCTTGAAATTGCGGCGAGGCCACTCCATCCCTTGCATTTAGGCTGTGTGGCACAAATCTACACCGTTTCACCGATCTGACCCCAATTTTATATACTTACCCGTAGGAACCCGACAAGTAACACTGTTCACTTTAAATTTCGGACAGACCACACTATTCCCTGCTTTTTGGCCCTTTGGCAGAAAACTACACCGTTTCACCGATCTCAACCATATTTTACATAATTACCTTTTGGAACTCGACGAGTAACACTGTCCACTCGAAATTTCAGACAGACCGCTCCATTCCACGCATTTAGGCCCTTTGGCACAAATCTACATCTTTCACCGATCGAAAACAAAATATGTATACTTACCCTTTGGAACCCGATGAGTAACACTGTCCACTTTAAAATTTGGACAGGCCACTCACTCTATTTCCTGCATTTTGGCCCTTTGGCACAAAACTACACCGTTTCACCGATCTCAACCAGATTTTACATAATTACCGTTTGGAACTCGACGAGTAACACTCTCCACTCGAAATTTCGGACAGACCACTCCATTTCCCGCATTAAGGCCTTTTGGTACAAATCTACATCGTTCACCGATCGAAAACAAAGTGTGTATACTTACCCTTTGGAACCCGATGCGTAACACTGTCCACTTGAAATTTCTCACATACCACTCCATTCCCTGCATTTAGCTCAGGAATTCCTCGGGGTTGCCAGCTTCCTAACTCACCAGTCATGAGCCCTTGAGGGTGTACCAGAAGTGGTGGGTCTACACACACCCTGCCTCTTTCAGGGCCTTGAGCAGAAGACAGGAGATATTATGAAAAGGAAAAGAAGGCAGACCCCTCGAAGAATGAGGGTATCAGGAAAGATGAGACAAAGCCAATTAAGGCGGGAAATTGAAAGAATCCCTAGCCCTCGGATACCCTAATACAGTCTGGGTCGGAAGAGAACAAGAGTTGACCAAGGGAGGCCGACAGGAAAGAAAACTGAAATGAGCCCGGCACCAGGAAGCAGAAGCGATGCCAGACTCAGCTGGGGTCCCGTGGTCGCCAACCCACGCCCCACAAGTTGTGAGACCCTGGGGGGGGGAGGTCAGTTGTTAGAATAGCTTGCTGATTCATCGCGAGGTGACTTGAGAGTACTTTCCAGAGCCCGCCGTGTTATCTCCTGCTGTCTATGCTGATGCCAGCACAGGGCCGTTGCTTAACAGTGAGTGATTCCCGGTCAATCTAAATAGGACGGGGAACCCCGAACGCGTGTCATCATATTTCGTCATCATCTGCGATCATCTCAGGTTCGTGCAGCTTGGACCTATATTCTTTGTCTTTGCCGAGTAGTACGCTCTTTCACTAGACTCATCGAGTACAGGCCTAAGCCAGAAAATAAGGTAGAGACTTTGGAAGACATCGAAGCTAGACACCTGAATTACCTATATCAGTTTTAAAATAACACCATGTTCGTTTAGTAGTCATTTTTTCATTACCTTATTATTATCATCATAAGTGCAAATGACCTAGATGTTACGCGCATCATACCAATAATCACCGCTGCATAAAGTATTTCTCGACTGTGATTTTTAAAATATTTATTTTTGGTTGGTTGGTTCTTAAGTTTAGGGGCTGCGACAACGCGGTCATTTAGCCCCGTGTACTTTGGGGGTGTGTAGAATCTGTCTGATAACCGGTGTTAATTGTGATGACTGTATTAGTGTGTGTTATCTGTTTTTTAATTTAAGTACAAACTGCAACTTAGAATTCTTCAAATAGTTCGTACTTTTGCCGTCACGACTACTAGGCCAAGTTCGGAACTTAGCTACTAGACGCCACTGCAGTCGGCTCTTGGCAACGGACGTATACATCTAAGAGCGTTGTTTACCTATCCAATTTAGCTTCACACAGGTGTAATTAGTGGAAGGTTCTTTAACATGCCATAAATCTGACATGGGACCGCCGGCTTTACTGCCCCTCCGAAGAAAGGCATACTGAGGGATTTATAACGCTCTTGAACCCACTATCTTGGGCATTGAAGCTCAGCATGCTACCAAATACGCCACCGAAGCCGCCATATTTTTATTACAGTACATTGTGTACATTATAAGTTGAAGTGTCAATTCAATACCGGTAATAGTTTACCTTATCATCCTCATCATAAGAGAAAATGACCTACAGTGGATGTTACGCCCATTACACCATTAATCACCACACACAATAAGTCTTCCTCGCCTGTGAATTTTGAAATATGTATTTCTATTACGGTAGTTTGTAAGTTTGACGTGTCAATTCAACAGTAGTTTTTATTATCATCCTTATCAAAAGGGCAAATGACCTAGATATTACTTCCTCATTGTCTTTGGGGGCAAATGACTTAGATTTTAAGTCCATTATATATCTAAGGAGACCTTAAAACATTATCATCATTCCACCGGGCGAAGCCGGGTACTACTGCTAGTATATCTATAGAAATAAAAATTACGTTATAAAAAGAAATCACATTACCGAACAAGAGATAGAACTGAATTTTTTTCTGTCCCCTGCACACCAAATCTAACTATAGCTAAATGTTATTTTCTCTACTATATCCATGAATTTTACAATATAATTCCTAAGCCCATAAAAGAACAGTCATAGGCTACAAATCTAAAAATGTTATACATAACTCAAATATATTTTATTCGATAGAGTAAAAATGCCATTGAAGATTTGTTAAAGTAAATTAATCAATAAGTTTACAATACCACTATTTCTATTTAGCTATTTACCGTTTCAAATTTCATTATATTTCCTTAACAACATAATGCTAAAAGTACGTAATATACCACCCACAAGGCTTTGCCTTCTTTGGTGTAATTCACAAGTATTCCTTCCATACTCTACTCAATTTCATATTCATCAAACAGATTTCACAGTCTATACTTTTACATTAATTTTTACATATATAATAACAATTAGACTTTACGTACTTTAAGATGATGACTGTATTTATTTATTGTAACGGGATTTCTGGCAAACAATATAAGAAGAAGAAGTATTGTAGAGTGTTGTCGTGCCATAAACAATGGAACTGCACCAAAACACAGCGCTTGACCAATGTACGAGTGTTCTAATATATAAATTTATTTATATGTATTTAGTATTTATTGTATTGATGGAGTACAGTATTTTATGCTAGTATTTATCAATTTTTTAAATATCTTATAAATAATGGTCTATAAAAGTAGCATTTTCCTTACGATTTTCTAAGTATTGAAATCCTCGCCCCTTTTCCAACTTTTGAGATGTGTATGATTAATTCATGTAATATTTCCCAGATTAGCAGGTGTGATGGGATAAGATAAAATGGGGTCAAAAAAAAAAACAATGTCTTTTAATCCAGCCTTAATTCTCTTGAGGGCTTCACTTGAAGTTTGCTTTTCACTTAATTCATATTTTTTATTGAATCGTTGTTGCAGTTGTACTAAAGAGGATCAAGCCAAGATCTATAAGAAGACAGATTTTTTCACTTGAAAACAAATATTGTGCGGTATTTTTAAAAAAATTATAGCATACATTTTAACGTCTTCAGATAGCAATAAATAAAATGAATACATTGGAGCATAATAATAGTAGAGAATGGACTTAGAATTACTGTATAGCTCACGCAGAAAAATGCATGTATGAACTCACAAGGAAACCAGTCGTTATTCACAACCAAGGAGGGAAGGAAGCGAGATAAAGAGTGGTTGAATAACGGAGCCAATGATTTCAGTTAGAGAATAACATTAAAGTCCCCGTCAGGAACATACCAAGTTTGAAACTTTCTTTATGTAGTCGTCGGTCTTTTTAAGAGATTTCCCTCCCAACGGAAATATATGGTTGCGATATTTTAGTCAGCCTTGCCTGTATCAAATCCCAGGTCTCGCCGTAACTAAGCGCCTACTTATTCAACCACAATATATTGCGCGGTGGAATACGTAGAGATAGAATACCTTCCGTTTATAACGCCGTTATCAAAGACTGGTGTTCATGGGTTCAAGGATCATGGGCTCATACCAGGGGCGTAGACTAGGGGAGGGGAACGCGATTTAACTATGGACGTGCGGTCTTCGTGACAACAGTAAGAAGATAAACAAGTGATACACAATCACTTTGCTATAACCAACTTTATTTATAAATAGTACATTTCTATATTAACCGATTAATTTTATTTGTTTTTAGTCAATTTACCCTCTAGGTTGGTGGTTCCCACGGACTCAGCGAGGGAACTCACCACTACCACCTCTACGGGCAGTGTCCTGGAGCTTGGAACATCTGGTCTGTGTGGATACAACTGGGGAAGTGTGATCACTTGATCAGCACTTCGCCCAGGCGGCCTCACCTGCAAAGCGAAAAGGGGCCTCATGAGGGATGAGAAGGGAAGATTGGGATGGATAGGCTAGGAAGAGGGAAGGAGGCGACCGTGGCTTTACAGTAGGAGCCATCCCGGCATTTGCCCGAAGATGAATTGGGAAACCACGGAAAACCACTTCGAGGATGGCTGAGGTGGGAATCGAACCCCCTCTACTCATTTCGACCACCCGAGGCTGAGAAGACCCTGTTCCAGTCCTCGTACCATTCCGAATTCCTTGAAACTCTCACTATTCTTTATATGGTCAGGTGTGATGTAGGAAATAGGAGAAAATAGTACATTATGCAACGAGCCTATAATGGCTATAATTAAGACACGAGTAATTTCCATACGAGTGTCTTAATTACCATTATAGGCGAGTTGCATACGACTGTTTATTTTCGACGATAATAATAATAATAATAATAATAATAATAATATCGTATGGCCTCGGGTGCCTGGTGCAAGCTTTGCTATTTGACACCCAGAGGGTAGCTTGCATGTCGAATTTCGTAGTTCCTTGACTATGAAAGTCAAGGAGGTTAGATGTTAGATATCTAATCTCCTTGAACACAATAGCGCTTTCTAGTAGAGAAATGAGGAACTTTGTGCTGGCGGAAACTCCCGAGATTATTTTTGCCATTATGAACTCGGCCTACTGAATTCAAATGGGTTCTTTGACATGCCATCATCGTATGACATGCGTGTCGTATTTTTGCCGCCTTTCAAAAATCACTTACCACGGCCAGTGGCGAACCTGCAATCTTGGGGTTAGTAGACCGACACGCTATCCACTCACCCACCGTGGCAAGCCTGTTCGACGATAATTATAACTTTATTATATGTTTTAACATAAATATTCATAAATATCTGTTGAGAGTCAGCCACAAGAATTTTGTGATCGCAGAGCGAGCGTTGGGTGTTATATCTCTGTTTTTCAAGATCTCTGGACGACCGACGCATGCGCTCTGTTTGCTTGCAATGCCATATGCAGGCCATATGTTTACATCTGCCGCCCCTCAGTAATATTGTCACTGGAGTTGTTTGAAGACAATGAATGCGCTGTTTAGAAATTATATTAAGGTACAGT
This sequence comes from Meconema thalassinum, assembly GCA_946902985.2. Lineage (NCBI taxonomy): Eukaryota > Metazoa > Arthropoda > Insecta > Orthoptera > Tettigoniidae > Meconema > Meconema thalassinum. Next base: position 571,850,978 of record OX336391.1, read on the forward strand.
GCTATTTGTTGTCTCATATTCGCCAGTTTATTTACGCGAACATATGGACGGTGCGTATTCCATGTCGGTAATTTATTATAGTTCGATGTTGTGTTTATGTCCGACATGTTGGATTTTGAGCGCACGCGTGAAGGTATCGATACCTAATTGGTCAATGAACGAGCTCTGATTGGCTGGAGAAACTGTATCATAATGAAAAAGAGTGTTGTAATGACCATCATTATGATACAGTTTTCTAACACATAATAGTGAGGGTCGAACATAAAGTATTTTAAATTATGGTAATTACGACCCGTATCATACGCCACTGAAAGAAAGCCTACACCTCTTCAGACACTGATAAAAACTAATAAAATATCATCAATATATCAAAGATGTGACTATTATGGATTACCATTCTTTACAAGAATTACAAAGAGCCTCCGTGGATTAGGCGGCAGCACGCCGGCCTCTCACCGCTGGGTCCGTGGTTCAAATCTCGGTCACTCCATGTGAGATTTGTGCTGGACAAAGTGGAGGGAGACAGGTTTTTCTCCGGGTACTCCGGTTTTCCCTGTCACAATTTCATTCCAGCAACACTCTCCACTATCATTTCATTTCACCTGTCATTCATATAATCATTGCCCCAGGGGAGTGCGACAGGCTTCGGCAGCCGGCACAGTTCATAACCTCGCCGCTAGATGGGGGCTTCATTCATTCCATTCCCTGACCCGGTCGGTCGACTGGAAACAGGCTGTGGATTTTCATTTTTCACAAGAATTACAAAATTAGTACTAATAATACGCGCACATTAATTACCATTCTCTGAGCATTATTTTCTGCAATTGTTGACGAAGTTCAAGCAGGTCTGTCATTAGAGAGACAAAGTGTTCACAACAGAAAATTATATAAAGGGCAGCAGACAAATGTATGCTACCAACCAGTAACAAAACAATATCTCAACGTAGAGTTGCCAAAAATGAAATAAGAAATATGTTAAGCATATGATAAATCCTTCCATGAATATCAATGGATTAAGATGATCTCTGCACTTTGATTATCTTGTCTGTCATTATCAATCGTTCAGCCGCCATCGCATGACACCACTAGCTAAGTCAGCTTATACAAACAACCTCATCAATAATTTACCCTATATGTCTTCATTACGAATACCCTCCTGTCATTGCTCCCATCTACTGTCGGGAAAAAAGGATAGATACTCGGGTTATGTCAATAAAACCTTACCCGTAGTCTTCATAAAACAAGTTACACCAAAATGATCTTATTTTATTCTGCGTTTAACTATGTAGAGTTTACATTTATATTGATAAACTATAGTTTTTTGTTTAGTCTTACATTGCTATGTGCCTCATGACAAGCCATATTTCTTATTGCTACGACCACTCAACCTCAGAAAAAGTTGTTTTACAAAATCAACAACTGTTTTTAGAAACGACAGATCAGATTAAAAATCATATACACGTTATTTATTTGTTTAGCAACACTTTGTCAAACACAACAATATTCAGAATAGATTAAGTTACCAGCGAAAATACTAGGACCTTATTACAATGAAATCAAAACAGAGAATGTTAGTGTAACCTACAGTCACAATTGGCACTTATAATGTAAAAGTTAAATTGTCTATCCACTTAACAGCATCTCGAGTCAACACGAGAAAATCCTTAAAATCCCCTGAGTATGACGTAATAATTCAAGTTTCATTACGATCAGATGAATACCTTTAAAGTAATGATCTATGTAAGTGAACGCTCCGTTATAGGCTTATTTTGTTGAATCAGCTATAGAGTATAATACACATGTTTGCATAGCTACACGCAGAATGAAATAGGGACAATGTTGGTTCGCTTGTTTTTATGTAAGACTACGGGTAAAGTTTTTATTGCCATCTAAGCTCGAGTATCTATTCTTTTATCCCCGACAAACGGCTTCGGTAGCGTAGTTGGTAGCATGCTGAACTGCAGTGCCCAAGATCGCGGGTTCAAACCTGACCGAAGTCTTCGGATTTTTTAAGAGCGTTAAAATCCTTCACTATGCCTTCCTTCGGAGGGGAAGTAAAGCCGGCGGTCCCATGTCATAGGTTTATGGCATGTAAAAGATCCTTCCATTAACTAAGCTTGTGTGAAGCTAAATTTCTACTTTAGATTTCGTTGAAACGCTTTATCAAAGTTCCAACGTTCATCTGGTAGCGAAAGTTGGAACTACTTGAAACTGAACGGAACTTGTAGCTCACCCAATGGGTGTCCGCTTGAAGCAGCTACAGTCTATGGCGAGTCGATCATGTCCTCGGTTACTCCCGGCACTAAAAGCCATACGCTAAATAAATAAATAAATAAATAAATAAATAAATAATAATCCCTGACAGTGGTTGTCCTACCAATCATTCGCTCTACCCTCATATCAGTTACCTCCAGCTTATGTACGAGGGATGTTTATTAAGTAAGGGCCGTTTTATTTTTAAAATCACCGAACAATTTATTTTGAAACCACATTTATTTTTAGGTTTTACATACCTTCCTCTATTTTTATACATAGTTGCCTTGTTTATTTAGGCACTTGTCATACCTAAAAACGAAGTTCTGAAATCCCTCTGCATAAAAGTTTGCCGCCTGCTCTGACAAACAAGAATTCACACTTGAGGAAAATCCATTGATAGAGTGGTTATCATGAATCTTCGGTCCTCGTGAATTTTCGTGTCAATTACAGTCACAATTCATCTGTGATCACAGACCTGAGCGTTCATCGTCATGAACATTTTTACGGCCACTTTTGAACTCGCGTACCCATTTTCGCACGTTACCTTCCGTCATTGCATTATCACCATACACCTCACAAAGCTGACGATGAATTTCTGCAGCCGACATGTTTCCTGCACTCAATAAACGTATACAGATCGTACCTCACACGCGACGGGTGAATCAATAATCTTGAACATTGTAAAGATGCACAGTTCAGCGTACAGGTTAGCTACTCAGCTGCAACTGACGCCTGCTTGTTCGCAAAGGATGCCGGGAGGTAGCGCGCACGCTTGCTGCGGCGTGCGCACTAACTACGGGCTAAATAAAAACGGCCCTTTCTTAAAAAACAGTCCTCGTATGAGAGAATTTGAATCTATCCAGCTCTCAATTCCATACACCAAGTTCGGCCTAAATACTGAGCAATGTAGCGAGACTCTCGTCGCTACACTAAATTCTTCGTCCAACTCGCTGCGTATTGGCTGTCACTGCGGAGGCCTGGGTTTGATTCCCGGCTCTGCCAAGAAATTTAATTCTGGTCTGAGGACTGGAACGGGGTACACTCAGCCTCGTGAGACGAAACTGAGAAGAGGTGGGTTCGATTCCTACCTCAGTAATCCTGAAAGTGATTTTGCGATTATTTTTAATATTATTTATATTTTTAAATACATATACTTTTGAATTATTTTTTAGAATAGTATTTTGGGTGGTCGGGATGGTTTCTAACTTAAGGCTACGGCCGCCTCTTTCCCAATACCTCCATTACAAATACACACACTACTGTAGTCACCTCAATAGCACTGATTACATCATGAGGTTCAGGTTCAAAACTGACTGTGGTCACATTTCCAAGGTTTATTCAGCAGAAATAATGAGAGTTCACCAAAGAACACGGGGAAGAATGACCTCGATGTCCAAACACATCAAATGAAACGAGAACAACTTGCGTGTAGAATGACTTTCCTTGCCTGCGCCAACCTACATCTTAAAAATCCTGCTTTGTCCATCACTGCTTAAAGAGCTGAATTCTCTTGCGTCCTTTAGCTTTTCACGTCTAATTCAATGCCAATGCGGGTTTCATCTTCAGGATGCACTCCATTACTTTTGCTTTACATTTATTCATTCTTATTATACTTTATTTCTTCAGAATTGTGCCCATTCCGGTCAGAAACGCATTCGTATAGTCTGGTGAATCGCTTAAGATGGCAATGTAATCCGAAAATCTCAGAGTCGAATTAAAATGAATCATTCATTCATTCATTCATTCATTCATTCATTTATTTGCAATGGGGGGTGTGTCCCCCGGTGGCAAATTGGATATACATAACAAATAAATAATTATACATAACAATTCAATAACAATTATACAACAATTAAACTGAATAAGAACGGAATCAACGGAATAAGAACCGGGTGAGTTAGCCGTGGTCGTTAAGGCATGACTGCTGGCAGTCGCTCACATCTGGGAGGCGAGGAGGTTCGAATCCCCCCGCCGGTAACCTTGAAGATGGTACTCTGAGGTTTCCCATCTTCCTTCCAGGCAAATGCCGGGGCTGGTCCCTAACTATAGGCCACAGCCGCTATCATCCAACTCCTTGTCCTTACATTCAAACTTTCCTCCACGGACAACACTCCACACGCGACGGTACGTGTAGCTCACCCTTTGGGTGCCCGCCTCGAAGCAGCTACAACACTGGCGAGCCGAACATGTCCTCGGACACTCCCGGCACCAAAAGCCATCCGCTAAAAAAAAAAACAACGGCTTAAGAGTTACATGGAGCGTGCATATATTGGTGAATGTAATCAAAGGCACTTGCCAGGACATCATGAAGTTTGGGTTCAAATCCCGACTGTGGTCACATTTTAAAGTCTTATTCAGCAGAAATTATAAGAGGTCACCCTACTTATTGGATCACCCTCGTACATCTCATTATTCTTGAGCCTGAATGTTGCTTATGCTTACTTAAACGGATCTCTGCTACTGTAAAGTTCTGTGCTTAGTGAAAAACGAGAGTGAATTTCGTATTATGAAAGTGCTAAAGAAGGCCAAGCAGAACTAATGCTGCAAAGTATGAGCGAAGGAAGGCTGCGGCAAAGGCGAGGTCATAACTAGAGAATGACAAAGAGTAAGTGAAACTAATGGCAGGCGTAAATCAATGTTTATGAAAGTAATAAATCATGATTATGGTCCACCACAAGAAGAAATACTATAAGGCCAGGGTGTCTAATGACAGGCAGGACGTAGTGTACTGTACTATAAATGGTGCCCAATGGAGAACAGGGCACAGTGCAATGCACAATACAGGGTGCCTAAAGAAGGTCGGTTGGTTGGTTTTTAAGTTTAGGGTCTGCGACAACGCAGTCATGTAGCCCCGTGTACTTGGGTGTGTGTAGAATCTGTCTGATAACCGGTGTTAATTGTGATGACTGTATTAGTGTGTGTTATCTGTTTTTTAATTTAAGTACTGCAACTTAGAATTTTTCAAATACTTCCTACTTTTGCCGCCAAGCGCCACCGTCAATGACTACTAGGCCAAGTTCATAACTTAGCTACTAGACGCCACCGCAGTCGGCTCTTGGCAACGAACGTAGAAACCTAAGAGCGTTGTTTACATTCTTAACCTATCCAATTTAGCTTCACACAGGTGCAATTAGTGGAAGGTTCTTTAACATGCCATAAATCTATGACATGGGACCGGCGGCTTTACTTCCCCTCCGAAGGAAGGCATACTGAGGGATTTTTAACACTCTTAAAAATCAAACGGCTTCGGCCGGGTTTGAACCCGCTATCTTGGCCACAGAAGCTCAGCATGCTACCGACTACGCCACCGAAGCCGCCTCAAAAGAAGGTCACGATGAAGTGTAGCGCACTATACAGGTGCCCAATGGGGAACAGGGCACAGTGCAGTGCACTATACAGGTGCCTATAGAAGGTCAGGACGCAGTCTACCGCACTACATGCACACACAGTCGAAGAAACAATACAATGTGAGAAAAATTGTAAATGAAATATTCTAACCTCGAAAATGTTCTGAATTATTTATTCTGTTTCATTAAGAATTTCTATGTGTACGGACCGTGGTAGCTACACACGCTAAGGCAAAAGCCTTGAGTGCTTATCGCCCCTGAACTTGCCGTACGATCCCAGCATTTGTCTGAAACAAGTGAGAAGTAATAAACATCGGAGGGTAAGCATACTCAAGAGGATCAATATCAGCGTCTGGATCGGAAACTCCTATCTTCGGACTTGCTGCAGTTTGTAGCATTCTGGGATGAGTGGAATGACGTATTAATTATTAAATTTAATTCGGTTAACACGAATTTATGTCACAATATAGCCTATTAGGAGGGAAATGTAAGACTCTATAGTTGATTTATTATTATTATTTTGCACAGATTACATGTTTTATTCGTCATTGAACATCACCAGGTCCTCGACAAACAACTGTGTACAAGAAAACAGAATCGTTGCATGAAATACCTTAATACCCACAAGTGCGGCTAGTATTGCTGTAAAATACGTTTTAAATACATATCTCTACTTCTTGGATGTCACGGGTATTCTCGAGAACCACTGAACGGTTTTGATGCGGTTTTCACCATTCTGTAAAGGATATCTCGAGGGAGGGTTTTGTAGAAAATAATTTATTTATGATCAAAGGAAGCCAAGCAGTAACGATTTCAGTGCAACAGTCGTAAAGAAACCTGGCGTCCGAGCGCTTTTTAAGCTTACGCTGGGCAAACCGTTAAAAATATCTGTATACTATGAGTGTAAGAATTGTTCAGCATGAAACGTTCTACACAAAATTCCGCCAGAGCAAATCTCTATCTTCAATACATCGCCCACTATAAGTGTTTTTTCGTTTTCCTTCCTTCCAACAATCTCCATTCAATTACTGAGGTGACAGTTTACGAGCTAGCTAGGGGCGAGCTTATCACACCAGTTACAGCCTAGCTAGCGGGCGATCTTATTACCCCAGATACAGCCAGAAGCAAACTGTCGAGTCGTGTTGAGTTAAGACATCAGAGAAGAGTGGTTATGTTTGGAGTTTCCCTGGAAGTGCAACTCAGCTTTTCTTCATTTCGCCTGTGAACTTTTCGTTCCAAAAAATTCTCAGTCAAGTTAAGATTGGACGGAAGGGGAATTTGTGTTCTCATGGACAGCTTTACGTGACTCTATCGCGTGTCACATCAAAACGAAATCTTTTCATGTTCACTGCTGAAGAGAAAACGACTGTTGTCGTATACAAGGAAATCTTACAAGACCTCGGTTAAATGTAGCCTATCACCTTTCATTCAAAACTGTTCCCGGGCGAAGCCGTAGTATATATATATTTTAAACTAACTTCCAATTTTTGGGGCTGCGGTGGCGTAGTCGGTAGAATACTGAAGTGCTATGCCCAAGATCTCGGGTTCAAACCCGGCCGAAGTCGTCAGATGTTTAAAAGCGTTAAAATCCTCCAGTATGCCTTCCTTAGGAGGGCCACGGTGGGTGAGTGGTCAACGTGTCGGTCTACTAACCCCCAAGCTTGCAGGTTCGCTCCTAGCCGTGGTAAGTGATTTTTGAAAGGCGGCAAAAATTACGACACCATGTCATAAGATGTTGGCATGTCAAAGAACTCATTTGAATTCAGTAGGCCGTGTTCATAATAACAAAATTAATCTCGGGAGTTTCCGCCAACACAAAGTTCTTAATTTCTCTACTAGAAAGCGCTATAGTGTTCAAGGAGCTTAGATATCTAACCTTCTTGACTTTCTTAGTGCTTTAGGAACAACGAAATCCGACATACGAGCTACCCTTTGGGTGTCAAATAACAAAGCTTGCACCCGGCACATCGAGGCCATACGGTATTATTATTATTATTATTATTATTAGGAGGGGAAGTAAAGACGGCGGGCCCATGCCATAGATTTATGAGATGAAAAGAACCTACCACTACAATTGGTAGTGTGTAGCAAAATTTGTAGGATATATTTGTCTAGTTAGAAACGCTCTATCAAAGTCAAACGTTCGCCGATAGGTGCTAATGACAGTAGTATTCGTAACTAAAGTTGGAACTACTTAAGTTTGAACTCGATGTGAACCCTCGGGCGTTCAATTAAAATGCCCTGCTATGGCCATTGGCTGCAATCTATTATATAAAACTAAGTGTCCTGACTGACTGACTGACTGACTGACTCATCATCTCCCAGCCAAAACTATTGAAGTTAGAAACATGACATTTTGGAGATATGTTCGTTGTAAGTCGAAAACGTCCACTAAGGAAGGATTTTTGGATATTCAGGTTTTAAAGGGGTGTTAAGGGGGTACACCTGCATTTCATTGAATAGCAATATCTACGGCTTGGTTTCATTGAGGGATGTGATACTCCGCATATAAACTCATCATTAAAAACAAGAAGTTCCCTAACGAACTAAAGAGCCTACTTTTCTTAAATTTAAGATTTATGCCAATGATTAATCTATATGGACCTATCTATAATAATGACGAAATTAAGTTGGTAATATCGAAATTTCCAATTAGTTTGAAATATACCAGGCATAATGTAGCCTAATAGAGCATTACAGTTGGCAGCCCTGCTAACAGAATATATTCTTAGTTCCATTTCTTAAGGTACAGAATACAAAATTTGGTTGAAGTCCGATGGATAGCATAGACGTTACATGCAGTTAGACATTGGATCTATCAGCGCGCCTAAAATCATGTTGGCAGCAATGTCATGCATGTGTTGGTCAGAAATAATCTGAAATATTATGATCTATTGTTGTGTCAATTTTGGATGAAATCCATTTGTTAGTATAGAAGTTACTGGTATTTTAAAATTGAACCTATCAGCAGGCTAGAATCATGTTGGCAGCACTGACGTATATTAGTTACTCCAAATTAATCTAGAATGTCGGGTACTATACGTGCGCAAAGTTTAGAGCTGTTGGCTTGCATACTTTCTGATATATTGATATTAGGGTAAAAATATAAACAGCATTTCTTAACAGTTGGCAGCCTGATTGCTCTTAAGAATACGCATAGTCATATCTGTTATGGTACACATAGCACATACGAAATTTGGTTGAAATCCAATTGATAGTATAGAAGTTACATGTATTTAAAAATTGGTCCTATCAGCAGGCTTAGAATCATGTTGGTAGCACTGACATACATTAGTTGCTCCAAATTAATGTAGAATGTCAGGCACTATACGTGTGCAAGGTTTAAAGCTGTTGGCTCGCATAATTTCTGATATATTGGTATTTGGATAAAAAATAGAGAAAGCATTTATTGACAGTTGGCAGGCCTGGTGGCTCTTAACAATACGCTCAGTCATATCTGTTTATGTACACATAGTACATACGAAATTTGGTTGAAATCCAATTGATAGTGTAGAAGTTATATGAATTTAAAAATGGGACATATCAGTAGGCTTAGAATCATTTTGGCAACACTGTCATGTATGGCCTCCTGAAAATTGAACTGAAGTATTATTATCTCTATGTGTGCCAATTTTGGAATAGTTCCCTTGTATACATTCCAAGATATCCAACATGGAGCTCAACTTTCAATTGCGATTTTTCAGCAGTTGGTAGCACTGACATCATTTTCAAGTGTGACATTGAGATGTCCCGGTATATATCTTTACTCATACGAAATTTGGTTTCGATTGCTGCAGCCGTTTAGGAGTTGATAGGGGGACACACACACACAGACAGGCAGAAGGACAGACTGACAGAAATTTTACCGGATCGATCTCATAAGTCTACTTTTCCCTCATTTTTGAAAAATGTGAAAAGTAGGCTAATAAGAACACATGTGTCTGAGGGTTTTTCGATGTGGTGTATATTATGAGGTGAAAGGGGTGAAAAGTGGGGGTTGAAAGATTCCTAACGGAGCGTATATCTTTTAAACGACATAGGCGAGGAGTTTGAAACTCAGCGAAAAAAAAAATCAGCTTAAAAAATAAGTAAATGGGTGTTTGACCGATTTTTCATAAATCCAATTTAAGGGGCCCATGGGGAGGGGTGAAATTCTGGGGGAAAAGAACAGGAAAGAAAGTGTCCTAACTGACTGACTGACAGACTCACTCATCAAAGTCAGGGGAAAAAACTGCTTAAAATAAGTAAATAGGTGTTCGACAGTTTTTTTCATATACCCAACTTAAGGGGTTCATGGGGAGGGGTGAAATTCTGAAAAAAGAAAATTGAAAGAATAAGTCCTGACTCACTGACCATCGCCCAGCCAAAATTATTGGGGTTAGAAACATGACATTTTGGGGATATGTTCATTGTATGTCAAAACCATCCACTAAGGGAGGCTTTTCGGATATTCAGGTTCTAAAGGGGTCTTAAGGGGTTTAAACCTGGATTTCATTGAATAACAATAACTCCCGATTGGTTTCATTGGGGGCTGTGATACTCGGCATATAAACTCACTAGCAGAAGTTTCCATTCTTCGAACGGTCTTTGGTATTAATAGCCAAACGTAATCAATTGAGCTACTGTTGAAATGGTTAGAGGCATGGAACCTGTTTGTCGACAAAGATAAATGATTAGTTAAAATATGCTCAGAAAATAAATTTAGCCTACCTAACGTGTACTTCCTGACGTGAAAATAAAATTGAAAACCTCGTAGACGAAACGCAATACACGTCATGTTGCTGTTTGGAGATATAATAGACCATCTGTACGACATATCGCACGTTTAAGTCGCGTGAAAGAAAACTACGGTAACCTGACCCCCTTAAGCGCATTGATGAATTTTACAGTTTTAGTTGGTTCCGTGATAACCTTATTGCCATTTGCAAACGTTCACAGAAATGTAATAAATGAAGTGGCATTACTTCTTGCAGAAATAGATGGAAAGTTGGATGTCACCTTTTGAGATGCTTTTGTCATGGCTACTGGCGTGCATTCCTTCATTAGTTTATTAAATGAAATTAGTTTTCGGGGAATATCAGAAACTGTTGGTATTAGATTCTTAAAATGTAGTTTTCGGGAACCCTTTACGGCTATTTAGGGTCCCCGAGTTTTGTTTCTGACACTAAGGGGCAGAAAATAAGCTTTGTCTCGTCGTTGTAGGCCGTAGTATAATAATAATAGTAATAACAAAGATAATAATAATAATAATAATAATAATAATAATAATAATATAACAATATAGATATAGGGTCGTAATAGACCTTCCGTACCACACCCGCACGTGTAAATCGAGCGAAAAAATTCTAGAGTACCCCTTGACCCCCCTAAGCGCATTATACCCTATATAATGATTAATTTTACAGCTTGATTTTGTTCCGTTATAACCTTATAACCGTTTGCAAACTATTTCAGTAATGTAATAAATGGAATTGTATTGCGTCTTACAGCAATAGATGGACCTGTGAGTTTCTGTTGCCATGGTTACCGGATTGCATTCTTTCTTCATTGTATTAAATGAAATTAGTTTTCTGGGAATATCTCAAAAACGGTTGGTTTTAGGGCCTAAAAAGGCCCTATAGGGCCCCCGAGTTTCATTTCTCACATTGAGGGGCTGAAAATGAGCTTTGTCTCGCCCTTCTACGCCAATTTCAGCAAGTGTTTTAAGGGGGTAGGCCCCCTTTTGTTGGAGCTACAGAGAAGAGTTACATCAATGATTAGTGTCGTGCCTCTGAAGGATATCTGTACCAAATTTTACGTTGATCCACCCAGCCGTTCTCGAGTTATAAGGGAAAATACTTGTACAAAGACAACCAGACAGACATACATACATACAGACAGACAGACAGACAGGCAGACAGACAGACAAAATATTATTTTCGCGCGCATCCGTCATAAAACAGTCTGAAACGCGTAAATAACGCAAATTTCCGTAGAAATTCAGAAAAAAACAGACAAACTTTCATTCTTATATATAGAGAGATAGAGATCATTAAAAATAAGAAGGCACGTGTCTGAGGGTTTTTCGATGTGGTGTATATTATGAGGTGAAAGGGGTGAAAAGTGGGAGTTGAAGGATTCCTAACGGAGCGTGTATCTCTTAAACGACATAGACGAGGAGTTTGAAACTAAGCGGGAAAAAATCAGCTTAAAAGATAAGTAAATAGGTGTTCGACCTTTTTTTTCATAAATCCAATTTAAGGGGCCCATGGGGAGGGGTTAAATTCTGGGGGGGGGACAGGAAAGAAAGTGTCCTAACTGATTGACTGACTCACTCACTCTTCAAACTCAGGAGATAAAACTGCTTAAAAATAAGTAAATAAGTGTTCGACATTTTTTTTTCATAAATGAAATTTAAGGACTTCATGGGGAGGTGTGAAAATCTGAAAAAACAATTGAAAGAAAATGTCCTGACTCACTCACTCACTCATCATCGCCTAGCCTAAATTATTGAAGTTAGAAACATGACATTTAGGGGATATGTTCGTTGTATGTCAAAACCGTACACTAAGGGAGGATTTTCAGATATTCAGGTTCTAAAGGGGTTTTTAAGGGGGTAAAACCTGCTTTTTATTGAATAACAATATCTCACGAGTGGTCTCAATTGTGGATGTGATACTCGGCGTATAAACTAATCATTAAGAATAAGCAGACATTCGTCTAAGGGTTTTTGGATGTGGTGTATTGTGCCCATGTGGGATTGGCACAAGATCGAACCCCTTATCCTTTATAGAGAAATATTCTAAGACTTTATAAAGATTACAGAGACTATAAGAGTAAACCCACTGATGAGCGACCGTAGGGGCAGCTCAAGTGGAGGCAGCTGGTCAGGTCAGGCACATGAACACCATTAAAGGTGACAGTTTAAAAGCAAAGAACCATTAAGGAAAATATTAAAACTTTAGCGAGAGTCAAAGTCGAGAGGCCATAAATACCACTCGAAATTCCGATGTGCCAGCGACTTCACCAAAATTATGACTTTTCAAGAGGGCAAGCTGAAGGGGAACTATTTCTCGAGAGGCTCTTAAAGGACTTAATCCAGGAATTTGTATGTCAGCAGTTTTCATACGCAAAGAGAATGGGGCTTTACCACATTAAACTTAACAAAATAAACCCACCAGAATTGTTAAATCTAAAGTGAGACAAGAAATGGGAACGAGAAAAATCAGTAAGTTGGCAGGCCTGAAGAAGGCACTTGAAAGACTGCAAGCTAAGAAAAATGTCATCATAAGTCAAGCGGAGGACTATCTGCAGACGAAAAGAGTATTTAGGCTGGCCCTGCAGAGGGGATAATAACTAATTAAATTAATTAAAAATAAACTAGCGAAGGATTTTCATTTCGCCAGCCGGCAATCAATATATAATTATAAAACACACTTTAGAATAAATTATGAAGAAGATTAGACCAGGGAATCAGAAATTCATCTCCCAAATTTTTAGAGAACTAATTTCTAGACAGAAACGAATAAATAGGGAGCAGTCGAGGGAAGAAGTATTCAGTCTTCATTTCAGTCAGTCGAACGAAGTATCATCAGTCGGCGAGAAGCCATGCCGGAGGGCATGTCGTAATCATCAGTCGAGAGAGAAACTTTGCTAGAGGCAGGTTATAGGAAAATTGTCAGAGACCAGAGTTCGAGTGCGCTACGCAAGGTAGCCAGTTTTTAACAGCCTCTGTATAGGCATGTTATTTAAAAATTAATCAGTACGAACAAGTTAGGTCTAGCCTTGGGAGCTAAGCACGCAAGTCCGCATGAAAATCATAAGCACTGCAATCAGAAACACTATAGTTCGAGTCTCGCAAGAGACAAGACCAGAATAAAGTGCGATAGACAGCGAAATAGTATTGGTTCGAAACCAAACCGCGCACTAACATAGGAAAGGCAGAAGATGCGAAATTATCTTAAGAACATTTACGGACGAAGTGCGGAAAAGTAAGGACAATATAGGGGTTAGGAACTCCGAACACTGACAGTAGAAAGAGAAACCATAGCGCGTAGAAAGATACAATCAAATTAAAGAACAATTATCCAAGTAAAACATCAGAGGACGTAGGTTCAACAGTCAGAACATTTAATACGACCTTCAGGGAAGATCACGGTAGAAGGAAAAGGAACTCTAAAATTGCGGTAGGCAATTATGAAGCAAGCGTAAAGAGCGATAGCAGAAGGACAGATGGAACATTAATAAGTAAAGAGAAAGCTATCATAGAAGGAGGTCGGAAAAGAGACAATTACGAGCTCGGGAGTATTAGGAAGAGACTTACCGAAGGGGAGGAAGATAGGATCACACGTTCAAAGCGGTACAGGGAGAAACCACCCATGCTGTTTTCCACCAGATTGTACGCTGAGAATTGGTCCGTGTTCGATTGTAAATAGTAATTAAGTGTTTTTAATAAGTGTTAAAGAGTGAAATTGAGAAAATGTATGAAGATATTGTCGTGTGTAAATATAATGACCAAGTGTTTAAAAGAGTCTATTATAACAGAAAAATGAAGTGCTGAGGGAATTATGTGGGTGAAATCATCCAGAAGTCACGTCATGAGCTGAAATATGGGTGAGTCAAAATGTTTATAATATCAAAGTGATTGTATCATATGCTATTTCAGTGAATTTATGTATGAAATATATGCACAATGAGTAACCAAATAATATTAATATGTCAGAAGGCAACCGCCAAGACGGTTTGCAAAAATGTTAAAAATAATGATAAAAATGCAAAAATGATAATAATAATAATATTGAAAGCCCGTAAAAATGGTTAAATAACGATGAATTAATGATCTAAAAGGAGGAATCGAATGTAATAACGTAAATGGCCAGTAAATGTACGCCAAATAAATGAAAGTAACGTAAATAAAACAAGCACACTTAAAGTAATAATAATAATAATAAATATTGAGTTTTTACACTCCAAAAAGAATAAATATTGAGTTTTTACACTCCAAAAATAAGAAATGTTGAATTTTACACTCCAAAATGTTAATGTTGAAATAAATAATTGCATTCCGCAAAGTAATAATGAATTAATGAATGTTGATCGAAAATAATGATGATAATAATAAACTCGAGTTGAACGATATTGAAATAATTGAATGATCATTGGGATACCTTAAGATGATGATAAAATAACGCTATCCTGCAAGTAGTAAGAATAATGTGCTAAAATAATCGGTGTTATCGAACGCCAGAAAAATGAATTGTGAAGTTATGAGCTATTGAGCTACGGTAAAGTAAAATGCTAATGCGAGCAAAGTTGTGAAAGTCGCAATGACGATCCAAGGTATTTAAAAGTTGTGTTACCGATAAAGGCCTATAAAGAATAAATGAGTTAAGTGCTAGCAAGTGAAATGAATATATTCTGTGACGTGCGTAGGTTTGGAAATAAAAGGTATAATTGTCGGAAAGTCGTTGATTTTGTTGTGCGAGGGTTCGACCCACTTAATCGAACAAGGATTCGACTTAAGGGTATTGTTGTTGCAATCTAAGTCCCGCCGGGAAATTGCTAAATATGTATATGGAAAGTAATAGAGCTCCTACGATATGTGATTCAACCGGAGGTCCACAGAGGTGTACCTGAGCCCAGATTCACATGGCCTGTACTATGCCAACGACGCTACGTTAACCGACCAAATAAAGTGTGTGAAATTAAAGGTAATGAGGTATTCTCAAACTATGGCACGTGTCACAAGGAAAGTGATATGAATATGAATAAATAAGGGATAGTTAATGAAGTAATGTGGTAGCTTGGATCCTCATAAGCTTTTGTTTTAAAGGGAAACGAAACAGTTGAAAGTTAAAGTCTATGAATGAGGCGCGAAGAAAGTAATAAATCACGTTAAACGAGGGGTTCGAGCCCATGGTCGACCGCTCCTAAACAAGAGGGGAGAATACAATAGAGCTTTGTATACAAAGGTTAGGGTGTTGAATGGATATTAGGCGTTATCGCGGAACATGCAAATTTTTAAATATGAGGTGGTCTGTAATTGTGAATGGAATAATTGAATTAGTGGGTTTTTGAAAATCATCCCCACATTAAATTTGTAAAAATCGGATAATATTTGACCATAGTAATCAAAGATAAGTTGATCATTAAATATTCGATTCCTACCTTAAGATACATGTGAAATATAGAACGGGTTAACTCAAATTTGAGTTTATAAAGTAGCTGAAAAGTGTAAAATATTAGCATATGATACATCACTAATAAACCACTCTTCTGCATGGAAATGAATTGTGACGGGACGTGAATTCAAGGATGGGCGTGTATTTATTTTCAAAGTGTTAAATTGTTGTGAAAACTGAGGCTTACTGATTAAAGTAACAGAACTTACATGAATGATTATAAAGAGATTTAAAGTAAATAAAGTATAAATAAAGCCCAGAATGGATGTTAATAATACAGTTAATTGTCCGTAAAGCCTTAGATAAACATGATATAAAGTGATAGGCATGCTCTATGCCTCAGTAAATAAAATGTTGCGGAAATGAAATATCGATGAATACTCAATGATAAAGAGATACCTAAGCAAGGTAACGCGATAATATAAATTTATATGAATTTATTATGTATTTGATAATTTGATAATTGGAATTTTCCAAAAATGTAAATGTTTGATAAGTATTTGTAATATTCCTGGGAGTTTTTATAAAATAAACTCATGTCTTTTATAACATGTTTGTTTTCAATGTAATCTTGCAGATCCTAAAATATGTGCTATCATATCCAATGTGAAATCAAGTTGTGGGTGGACGTAACATCCCCCGAATCGCACAGCTAGCCAGCACGTGATTGAGCATTTCCATATGAGATGGGTACAGTATATTATAAGTGGAAGGGGTGAAAAGTGGGGGTTGAAGGGTTCCTAACGGAACATGTATCTCTTAAACGACATAGGCGATAAATTTGAAACTCAGCGGAAAAAAATCAGCTTAAAATAAGTAAATCGGTGTTCGACCGTTTTTTCATAAATTCAATTTAAGGGGCCAATGGCGTGGGGTGAAATTCTGAAAAAAAAGGAGAGAAAGTGTCCTAACTGACTGACTAACTCACTCACTCACCAAACTCAAAGGGGAAAAAGACAGCTTAAAAATAAGTTAATAGGCGTTCGAGCGTTTCTTCATAAATCCAATTTAAGGGGCCCATGGGGAGGGGTAAAATTCTGGTAAAAATTATTGAAAGAAAATGACCTGACTTACTCACTCACTCACCATCACCCAGCAAAAACTATTGAAGTTGGAAACATTACATTTTGGGAATATCTTCGCTGTATGTCGAAAACGTCAACTAAGGAAGGATTTTTGTTTGCTCGGGTTCTGAAGAGGTGTTAAGGGGGTAAACGTCCATTTTATTGAATTACGATATCTCATTAGTTTTTTCTTTGGGGACGTGATATTAGGCATATAAACTAATCATTAAAAATAAGCAGACATATGTGTAAGGGTTTATCTATGTAGTGTATATTATGAGGTTAAAGGGGTGAAAATTGGGGGTTGAAGGATTCTTAACGGACCGTGTATTTCTTAAACGACATAGGCGAAAAGTTTATAATTCAGCAAAAAAAAACAGATTAAAATTTAAGTAAATAGGCGTTCGACCGTTTTTTACTTTCGTTGTTTACACATAACAAACACCCAGTCACCGAGCAAGGGAAATTAACTATGGAAGATAAAAATTCCCTTGGCCCGGCCGGCAATCGAACCCGAGGTTATAGGACCAAAGCCTAACATGCTAACAAATTAGCCACGTAGCCAAGCTATAAATAGCGATGCCGGCCGCATGGTGCTAGGGTAGTGCGCCTGCCTCTATCCTGGAGACCCAGGGTTCAATTCTAATACCGCCAGAAACTTCAGAAACTGACGTAATTCCTGAACGCGTGCTCTCAGTCTCGTGAGGACAATTGTTAGCTATCTGACAGTGAGGCAGCGCTCCGGTTAGAAAAACCTAGATTAACGTCCAGCGCTCCATGTTACCTAACTGAATTAACTGAATCCCACAGATATTTATGAATATGTATGTTAAAACATATAATAAAGTTATAATATTGTCGTCGAATGTAAACAGTCGTATGCAACTCGCCTATAATGGTAATTAAGACACTCGTATGGAATTTATAAAACTCGCTTACGCTGGTTTTATAAACATACTCGTGTCTTAATTATTGCCATTATAGGCTCGTTGCGTAAAGTATTAGAGTGGATGTGTTTTGTAGCTTTTAGACGATTAAGTTTTTAGAAATAGTTTTGGGAACAACCTTCCTTTATGGTAAAGTGTTTGATGTTCTGTATTTTTAGCCTATTTTCAATTTTGAAAAAAAAAAAGGCTTATGAGATAGCCTTTTGTGTGTGTGTGTGTGACGAGTGTGTGTGTGTGTGTGTGTGTGTGTGTGTCCCTAATAACTTATAAACGGCTGGAGCGATTTCAATGAAACTCGGTAAGTTCATAGCACTATTCCGGACGACCCCGACAGTGCCCTTCAAATTTTGTTACGTCTCACCAATCCAACATGGCGGCTGTGCGAAATATTTCACCAGCATTCAATATCTCCGAAACTATTCCCAATATCACCCTGGAAATTATTACGGTAATGAAGGGAACTACTAGAAGTTCACCTATGTGACTTTTGAAACCTGGTAACTACAAAACCAATATGGAGGCCACGCGAATATGCGACTTTTAAATAGACGTTTCTCGCGATTTAACCAACCAAACGCAATGACACTTGGCACAGAATATGTTTATACTCATTGTAATACAACGACATCTAACTTCGTTCAATTGCTTACTAAACGTCAAGATGGCGGAAGTGCGAAATATTTCACCGGCATTCTATATCTCTGAAACTATTACCGGTATCAGCATGACATTTTGTACGGAGATAAAGGGCACTAATGGTTTATTAGACTTTCAATAACCGGTTGACTACAAAACATACATGGCGGCCAAGCGAATTAGAAATTTTTAAATAGAGCTTTCTCGCGATTTAATGTTCCAAACGCAATCAAATCTTGTCCAGGAAATGTTAATACACATAGTAATGCACTGGTATCTAATTTAGTTCAATTGTTTACATAACCCCAAGATGGCGGCTGTGCGTATTTTAAAATTAAGTTTTTATTTCTTATGTCGTAATCATGCGATCGAAGGGAAAGTTAGAATAATGAACCTACGCAATAGTTTTCCTTTAATGGTACAAGGCTCTATGGCTTATACATTTAACAATCCAACATGGCGACCATCTGAAATATTTAGACGGCTCTGAATATCTACGAATCTATTAGAGCAATCAAACTGAATGTTTTATGTTCATAGGGGCTATGAACTTAAGTTCACCTATAGGACTTTCAATAACCTGGTGATCACAAATCCAACATGGCAGTGACGCGAATTATAAATATCCACATGGACGTTTCTCGCAATTTAACCATCCGAGTGCAGTGAAACTTGGTACAGTAAATCCTTATACGAATGTTAATCCACTGGCATCTAATTTATTTCAATTGTTCCATAAACACAAGATGGCAGCTGTGCGAAATTTTAAAATCTCGTTTTTACTTCTTGTGTCCTAATCATGCGATTGAAGTTTGAATGCTACGCGTACACAATAATCTTCGTGTAACAGTACATAACTCTAGGACCTACATATATAAAATCCAGCATGGCGACCATCCGAAATATTTAGTCGGTTCTCAATATCTACGAATCTATCAGAGCAATCAAACTGAAATTTTGTATGTTGATAGTGGCAATTAACATAAGTAGGATATATGAAAATGGGCTGTATAGTTCTTCACGGAACTACTTGTTTTCTTCTATTCATATTATTATTTGCGCTGAGGAAGGCCATAATGTGTCAGATGACCTCGTAGTTCCATACCTTAAAACAACAATAACTAACCAGAAAAAATGTGGCCGAATCCGTTACAATAAAAAGTACAAATTAATATTCGATTTAAGGTTTTTAGCCTACTTTTCACATTTTGCAAGAATGAGGAAAAAGTAGACTTATGAGATCGGGCAAATGTGTGTCTGTCTGTCTGTCTGTCTGTCTGTCTCTCTGTCCTTCTGTATGTCTGTCTGTCTGGCTGGCTGGCTGTGTGTGTTCCCCCCCCCCCCTATCAACTCCTAAACGGCTGGAGCAATCGAAACAAAATTTGGTAGGAGTAAAGATCTATACCTGAATATCTCACGGCCATATTTGAAAATGATGTCAGTGCTACCAACTGCTAAAATATCGCAATTGAAATTTGAGCTCCATGTTGGATATCTTGGAAGGTATGAATGGGAGCTATTTCAAAATTGGCACACGTAAGATAATAATATTGCAATTTAATTTCCAGAAGGCCATACATGGCAGTGTAGCCAAAATGATTATAAGCCTGCTGATAAGTCCAATTTTTAAATGCATATACCTTCTACACTATCAATTGGAATTCAACCAAATTTCGTATGTTGTATGTGTACATAACCAGATATGACTGAGCGTATTCTTAGGAGCCACCAGGGCTGCCAACTGTTAATAATTGCTCTCTCTATTCTTTTATCCAAATATCAATATATCAGAAAGTATGCAAGCCGACAGATTTAAACTATGCACACGTGTAGTACCTGACATTCTATATTAATTTGGAGTAACTTATATACGTCAGTGCTACCAACATGATTCTAAGCCTACTGACAGGTCCAAATTTAAATACATGTAACTTCCATACTATCATTTGGATTTCAACCAAATTTCCTATGTGCTATGTGTACCATAACAGATATGACTATGCGTATCCTTAAGAGCAACCAGGGCTGCCAACTGTTAATATGTGCTGTCCCTATTTTTGTTACCCTTATATCAATATATCAGAAAGTATGTAAGCCAATAGCTCTAAACTTTGCACACGTATAGTACCTGGCATTCTAGAAGAATTTGGAGTAACTAATATACCTCAGTGCTGCCAACATGATTCTAAGCCTGCTGATAGGTCCAATTTTAAAATGCATGTAACTTCTATACTAACTAATGGATTTCATTCAAAATTGGCACAGCAATAGATCATATTATTTCAAATTATTTCTGACCAATACATGCATGACATTGTTGCCAACATGATTTTACGTGCGCTGTTAAGTCCAATGTTTAACTGCATGTAACGTCCATGCTATTCATTGGACTTCAACCAAATTTTGTATTCTGTACCTTAAGAGATGGAACTAAGAATATATTCAGTCATCAGGGCTGCCAACTGTGGTGCTCTATTAGGCTACATTAAGCCAGGTATACAGTATTTCGAACTAATTAGAAATTTCGATATTAGCAACTTAATTTCGTCATTATTCTAGATAGGTTCATATACTGTAGAATAATCATTGGCATGAAAAGTAGGCTGTTTAGTTCGTCACGGAACTTCTTGTTAATCCTCAGGACCTAAATACAAGGTAACAAAATTGCAGAATCAGACACTGAAAACTCCACAATGCTGTGCAGAAATTGTAGTTACTTAGTCCTCCACCGTGAGGACTATTACTGTGACTAGATTTACCAAACGAGAATCCAAACTACTGTATATGTATGTCGATTGCAGTCTGTACTGTATATTACATATATGGACCATTGTTTCCCATCTATTCTCCTCTCTGCGAACTCTAACGTTGAATATTCTGGGCACACTAGACATACAAGTGGGTTTACAATCGCAGTAGAGAATGAGCTAGGTCAACTGCATGTAATCCGATCAGTTTTCATTCCAGTTGTGCGCCATGGTGAGTAAATTGGTTCCAGAAGGACGCAGCACAATGCGTGTGTTTGTATTGTGGTGCAGTACATTGCGAGGGAGAGTGTTAATGATTCTCCTGCAATACAAAGGAAGAACTTATAATAATGATATATCAAGGAAGGACATTCCGAAGCAAAATACAATGCCATCTTTTCCAGCTTTACGTGGAATATACAAGCTTTGAAGCCATTTTCAGTGGTGATGGATAACTTTCAGTAGGTCAACAAATATTTATGTTAAATTATATTTGGTCAGTAATATAAAATTGTGTCTGAAAGACATTTGATTCATTCTACTGCACACATAAGGGGTCTTACATGGATACCAGCAAACCCCACAAGTATCCCCCCCCCAACTCCTATTAATTATTATGCATAGAATACAAGGAGAAATTACAACGTTCCTAGCAAACTCGAAGCCCTCCCTCCATCATCCTAGCAACACCCAAACCTCCCCTAATAACCCTAGTAACTCCCCTTATTATCCTAGCAACAACCAAACCTCCCCCATAATCCTAGTTACAACCAAACCTCCCCCATTATCCTAGCAACAACCAACCCTCCCCCCATTATCCTAGCAACACCCAACCCTCCCCTTATTATCCTAGCAACACGCAAACCTCCCCTAATATCCCTAGTAACTCCCCATATTATCCTAGTAACACCCAAACCTCCCCCTATTATCCTAGTAACATCCAACCCTCCCCTTATTATCCCAGCAACACCCAACCCCCCCCCCCCCCCCATTATCCTAGCAACACGCACACCTCCCCTAATAACCCTAGTGAAAAATGAAAATCCACAGCCTGCTTCCCGTCTCCGACCGGGTCAGGAATGGAATGAATGAAGCCCCCATCTAGAGGCCAGGATATGGGCTGTGCCGGCTGCCGAGGCCTGACGCACTCCTCTGGGGCAATGATTAAATGAATGACAGATGAAATGAAATGATATTGGAGATTGTTGCTGGAATGAAATTTTGACAGGGAAAACCGGAGTATCCGGAGAAAAACCTGTCTGCCTCCGTTTTGTCCAGCACAGATCTCACATGGAGTGACCGGGATTTGAACCACGGACCCAGCGGTGAGAGGCCGGCGTGCTGTCGCCTAAGCCACGGAGGCTTTCCTAATAACCCTAGTAACTCCCCATATTATCCTAGTAACACCCAAACCTCCCCCCATTATCCTAGCAACACCCAACCCTCCCCTTATTATCCTAGCAACACCCAAACCTCCCCCCATTATCCTAGCAACACCCAACCCTCCCCTTATTATCCTAGCAACACGCAAACATCTCCTAATAACCCCAGTAACTCCCTTTATTATCATAGTAACAACGAAACCTCCCCCCATCATCCTAGCAACACCCAAACCTCCCCTTATTATCCTAGCAACACGCAAACCTCCCCTAATAACCCTAGTAACTCCCAATATTATCCTAGCAACACCCAAACCTCCCCCCATTATCCTAGCAACACCCAACCCTCCCTCAATTATCCTAGCAACACCCAACCCTCCCCTTATTATCCTAGCAACACGCAAACATCTCCTAATAACCCTAGTAACTCCCCCCATTATCCTAGTAACAACCAAACCTCCCCCATTATCCTAGCAACACCGAAACGTCCCCTCATTATCCTAGTAACACCCAAACCTCCCCCCATTATCCTAGTAGCACCCAAAGCTCCCCCTATAATCCTAGTAACAACTAAACCTCCCCCTATTATCCTAGTAACACCCAAACCTCCCCCCATTATCCTACTAACACCCAAACCTCCCCCCATTATCCTAGTAGCACCCAAAGCTCCCATTATTATCTTAGCAACACCCAAAGCTCCCCAATTATCCTAGTAACACCCAAACCTCCCCTAATAACCCTAGCAACACCCAAACCTCCCTTAATATCCCTAGTAACTCCCCTTATTATCTTAGTAACTCCCAAACCTCCCCCATTATCCTAGTAACAACCAAACCTCCCTCCATTATCCTCGTAACAACCAAACCTCCCCCCATTATCCTAGCAACACCCAAACCTCCCCCATTATCCTAGTAACACCAAAACCTCCCCCCATTATCCTAGTAACAACCAAACCGCCCCCATTATCCTAGTAACAACCAAACCTCCCCCCATTATCCTAGCAACACTCAAACCTTCCCCCATTATCCTAGTAACACCCAAACCTCCCCTAATAAACCTAGTAACTCCCTTTATTATCCTAGTAACAACCAAACCTCCCCCCATTATCCTAGTAACAACCAAACCTCCCCCCATTATCCTAGTAACAACCAAACCTCCCCCCTTTATCCTAGCAACACCCAAACCTCACCCCATTATCCCAGTAACAACCAAACCATCCCCCATTATCCTAGTAACAACCAAACCTCCCCCCATTATCCTAGCAACACCCAAACCTCCCCCCATTATCCTTCTAACGGAATCTTGCCGAAGATCCAGGAGGAGTTTTATTAAGGGAACAGTTTCCGTTCATACCAAACAAGACGTCTGACGAGTGTCACTCTGGAAACACAAAAAGTCAAATTTTAAAATAGGGGTTTACCCCTAACGAAGAACTGAGCAGTGGTAGTCATTTTTCTTATACCACCTGGAGGACATTAAACCGGATGAGGTCAGGAGTGCCTAAGTGTCATAGCAACCTTGTGACGTGGGATTATGCAGAAGGTCCAAGATGTGACTGTGGCGAAATTCAGACTCCACAACACCTGCTCACGTGCCAAGATCTTAATGACACCTGCAGCCAGGAAGACCTTATGTTGGCCACAGACCGATAGATAAGACCTGCAGAGTTCTAGAAAGCAAGAATTTAGTGTGGCTCCCGGACACGGAAATATAATATATGCCGTATATCCTAGTAACAGCCAAACCTCCCTTAATAACCCTAGTAACTCCCCCCATTATCCTACTAACACTCCGGGTGGCTTTGGTGACGTAGTAGGTAGCATGCTGAGATTCTATGCCCAAGGTCGCGGGTTCAAGTCGTCGGATTTTTAAGAGCGTTAAAATTCCTCAGTATGCCTTCCTTTGGAAGGGAAGTAAAGCCGGCGGTCCCATGTCATAGATTTATGGCATGATGAAGAACCCTCCACCAATTACACCTGTGTGAAGCTAAATTATTGGTTTTCTTTGACTTTCTTAGATTCCAACGTTCGTCGCCAGGAGCCGACTGCGGTGGCATCTAGTAACAAAGTTCAGAACTAGTTGGTCGTTGACGGTGGCGTTTGGTAGCAGAAGTTGGAACTACTTGAAAATCGAATTTATGCGGTCCTTACTTGAATTAAATACAGATAACACACACAAATACAGCCATCACAATTAACACCGGTTATCAGACAGATTCTGTACACACCCAAGTGCACCTACTAACACCCGAACCTCCCCTTAGTATTCCGATTTTGTACGTGTCTGAATACTGAAGAGTAACTTGGAACGGCCCTGCTCGGCGTGAATGCCGAGTTCTCGTACCCTCTCCAACCAATTACACTACTTAAACCTCTCACCCAACATGCTATCGACGTTGAGAGGACCTGTAGTATGTTCCGGAGGATCTAGTTGAAGCAATGAGAATGATCAGAGAGGACATGATAACTCTTCGAGCACACTCACCTCTGGTTTTCAAAGTCTCTCGTCCATACAATTTTGCTGGATGTGAGGATGGAATGTGATTACATCATACTGTATCTGCAGAGTTTCACCGAGAACAGGAGGTTTTAAAGCTTGTGATGATCCCTTGTGAGCGATTTGTCCTGAACAAGCCGGACGTTTGTTTTAGACGATTGCCCTTGGCCTTGAAGCTTGCGGTTGAGCCTGTACACAGTCACTCTCTAGTCCTCTCGCTTCACATTTGTCACCACCGGTCTGATGTAATGGAATTCTAGACTTGAGCACGTGACAACACCACCGTGCAGACAGTACAGTCCACGTCGGAGTATTGTGTGACGCGGAAGTACACGTTACATAGTTATGAACAGAACGCCATTATATTAGCCAATGACTGTACATCAGCAGTAGCGTGAGATAGCTTTGTCAATCATCTGACCGCATGTTGCAGCTGAAAACAACACAGAAACTGTAGTAACTCGCCTCCTGGCTGCCATTAAGATTTTTCACTCGTCTAAAACAAACGTCCGGCATGTACCATGGTGAAATTGGTACCGAAACACAGTACACGTAGCTGTAAGAAATCAGCACTGTCCAAGTCGATCTTTCTTTGAAGTATGTCTTCGTTTGAGATAAAGTTTTTCGTTTATGGTGTGCACAATTTTACACATGATATACACATCAAAACAAGGTTTGTATATTGCTGGCCAAGAGTCGTAGTGGTCTCAAACCCATTAGTCGTTCTTGCGTGCGTGTATATCGGTTGTGTACTCTCGCCTTTCAATGAGGATAGATCTGTGTGAGTGTGGAGACGACTCGGTGAAAATATGCACGACCAATACATCCGAGACCGACAACAACAGGGAGGAGATGGTGCAAAGTTTTGGGGTGGCATCATGTATGGTCGCCGAACCCCTTGTGTACATCCCAGGGTGTATGACAGACATACGTTACAGGGATACTCTCCTGGCACCTGTAGAGAAAGGCTAAGCTGACAATAGAGCTTATTTCCAAAGTGACGTAAATCCATGAAAAGCAAAACTTCAGAAATCGCGTTTTTGTTTCTTTGTACAATTAAATTAAGATATGATTATGAATCTAATTTCATTCATTATTTTTATACACATCCTGACATTGTGTTTTAAAAATCTCATATCAATGGAAATGGAGATAATCATCTCCTGTAAGTTGGAGTTAGGATGTTTTGGAAATAAATTTATATATTGAAGTGACATTTATGAACATTTAAATGGTTTAAACACAACAAACAACACAAACTGCTGCTCTACATATTCTTCAAAGTTAGCCATGGCCTTGACTTATCACGTGATATCACGTTATGTCCAGAGAGCCATCGGATTGGTTAACATGGATATAAGACACATTGGAAATAAATTCACGTTGGAGTTACATCACTTTGCAAATAAGCTTAGTTTTTAGATCTCTGTTAATATGGGATATACAGCGTATTACTACTTCAAACCTTTGATATACGTTGAGGGAACCTATACATTTGCTTATGAAAGAATAAACTGAAAAGCCGTCAATTTTGGATTTACGTCACTTTGGAAATAAACTCTTCAATTTCGGTCCAAATTTCACTTTCGTGAATGATGACACTCGCCCGCAAAGCCTTTCTTCAGGAGAATGGCATTCACAGAATGGAATAGCATGTCTATGCTCCCGATATCAATTGTGTAGAGCATGCGTGGACACTGCTTAATGAATAAGTCCGTCCTCACTGTGCTCTATGGTAAAATATGCAAAATATTTTTTGATGTGTGTATTAAACTCCTTGAATCTATTGCACCTTCATTTGGTAACCATTAATTAAAACTGTGCGTGACCGACCTTGTTACTAAACATTTGTGCTAGAGACTACGATCAATGCTAGCTCAACAATTCTTTATTATGTAATCAAGATTTAACTTATTATTACATATCTTTCAAAGATTTTCATCCAGTTTTAGCACTTTCAAGCGTTATAGACTTTTCTCGCGATTTTACCATCTGAGCGCAGTGAAATATGGCACAGTAAATGTCTCTACACATTATAATGCACTGGCATCTAATTTAGTTCAATTGTTTACATACCCTCAAGATGGTGGCTGTGCGACATTTTAAAATTAAGTTTTTATTTCTTATGTATTAATCATGCGATCGAAGTGAACGTTTGTGTAATGAACCTACGCAATAATTTCCATATAATGGTAATATCTCTATGGCAATATAACAATCCAATATGGCGATTATCCGAAATATTTAGACGGTTACCAATATCTAAGAATCTAATACAGCAATCAAATTGAAATGTTTTATGTTCATAGTTGCTATGAACATAAGTTTATGAGACTTTCAATATCCTAGCGAGCACAAATCCAACATGGCGGCGACGCGAAATATAAATAGTGAAATGGACGTTTCTCGCGATTTAACCATCCGAGCGCAGTAAAACTTGGTACCTTACGGTAAATGCTTAAACAAATTTAAACCCACTGGCATCTAATTTATTTCAATTGCTTTCATAACCACAAGATGTCAGCTGTGCAGAATTTTAAAATCTGATTTTCATATCTTGTGTCTTAATCAGGCGATTGAAGTTCAAATACTACACCTACATAATAATCTTCTTATAATAGTACATAACTCTAAGTCCTACATACACACATCAAAAAAAGTTTTGCATCACCTCGGTTCCAAGAGTTCCGGAACCTTTAAATACAAAGGGAATAGAGATCAACACAAACAACATTTCAGCTCGTTTTATTGCTCATGAGACCCACACATTGCATGTTGTACCAGCATACAGCTAGACTTGCAGCATTTGTGGTCCAGATTGCAGTACACACCACTACCTCTAATACCCAGTAGCACGTCCTCTTGCATTGATGCATGCCTGTATTCGTCGTGGCATACTATCCACAAGTTCATCAAGACACTGTTGGTCCAAATTGTCCCACTCCTCAACGACAATTCGGCGTAAATCTCTCAGAGTGGTTGGTGGGTCAAGACGTCCATAAACAGCCCTTTTCAACATATCCCAGGCATGTTCGATAGGGTTCATGTCTGGCGAACATGCTGGCCACTGTAGTCGAGCGATGTCGTTATCTTGAAGGAACGCATTCACAAGATGTGCACGATGAGGTAGAGAATTGTCGTCCATGAAGACAAATGCCTCTCCAATATTCTGCCGATATGGTTGCACTATGGGTCGGAGGATGTCATTCAGGTATCGTAAAGCCGTTTCGGAGCCTTCCATGACCACCAGTGGCGTACGTCGGCCCCACATAATGCCACCCCAAAACATCAGGGAACCACCACCTTGCTGCACTCGCTGGACAGTGTGTCTAAGACGTTCAGCCTGACCAGGGTGCCTCCAAACACGTCTCCGACGATTGTCTGGTTGAAGGCATATGCGACACTCATCGGTGAAGAGAACGTGAAGCCAATTCTGTGGGGTCCATTCAGCATGTTGTTGGGCCCATCTGTACCGCGCTGCATGGTGTCGGGGTTGCAAAGCTGGACCTCGCCATGGACGTCGGGAGTGAAGTTGCGCATCATGCAGCCTATTGCGCACAGTTTGAGTTGAAACACGACGTCCTGTGGCTGAACGAAACGCATTATTCTTCATGGTGGCATTGCTGTCAGGGTTCCTCCGAGCGGCAATCCGTAAGTAGCGGTCATCCACTACAGTAGTAGCCCTTGGGCGGCCTGAGCGAGGCCTGTCATCGACAGTTCCTGTATCTCTGTACCTCCTCCATGTCCGAACAACATCGCTTTGGTTCACTCTGAGACGCCTGGAAACTTCCCTTGTTGAGAGCCCTTCTTGACATAAAGTAACAATGCGGACGCGATCGAACTGCGGTATTGACCTTCTAGGCATGGTAGAACTACAGACAACATGAGCAGCGTACCTTCGTCCTGGTGGAATGACTGGAACTGATCGGCTGTCGTACCCCCTCCGTCTAATAGGCCCTGCTCATGCATGGTTGTTTACATCTTTGAGCAGTTTTAGTGACATCTATGAACAGTCAAAGGGACTGTATCTTTGATACAATATACACAGTCAACGTCTATATGCCGGAGATCTGGGAACCGAGGTGATGCAAAACTTTTTTTGATGTGTGTATATAAAAATCCAACATGGCGCCATCCGAAATATTTAGACGGTTCTCAATATCTACGAATCTATTACAGCAATCAAAATGAAATTTTATATATTGATAGAGGCAATTAACATAAATAGGACTAGTTGATACCTGTCAAAACATGACGGTCATTGGGAAAATATTTACTGAAGGATTCTCTAATACAGTATGCATTTTTTGTACGATTAATTTTTGACACTGTTGCAACTTAAAAGGCGTCGAAAGATCGACTTCACAACATATAACTGGCCATTTCTGAAACCTTGATGAGGCAAATAGAGACCTACACATTCCAGAGTTTCCCTTTGAGCTTTATTGATTGTGATAAAGTATGCCAAAAAATTGGAAATTGTAAAATTGAAGTGTTTTATCGGAAGATGTTATATCAAGTCGAAGGATTTTAGCTCTCTGCCCATTAAGTGATTTTCCTCCACATATACTTGCTCTAAAAGTTTGAGCCATAGAGCCACAACAATGTTTCCCCCCTTTTTAATTCTCATAAACAAACATCTCAGGAAGACGCGGCGGGACCGCCATTTGTCTGGTGGAATAGAGCCATTGTGCCCAAACACGGGAGCGACAAATATTGCATTGTTCTGTAATCATTTAAAAATATACCCTAACATATATTTTCCTTTTAAAGACATTCTGTAAAACATGACAAAAGATCTCGTTACAATGCATTACGAAGTCAATTGGTTAAGACGTTTTCTCAATCTCGCGGTAACAAAAATCACCTTAGAGTTTTAAATATATACCGGTAGATATATGAAAATTGGCTGTATAGTTCTTCACGAAACTACTTGTTTCCCGGTGAAATCTACCTCCGCCTTCCGGCGTACCAAGAGGGTCTTTCTAAACATTATTTTTACCTATTGTCTAAAGATCAGAATGTTCTGATCATTGGAACGTGAATGAAGGAAGGAAGCTTGTAGTTTAACGTGACCGTTAATCTTGAGATCAAGAACCTCGGGACCTCCTTTTTACGTGGAATCCGAACCACAGGACATGGCATTTCACTTCGAAAATCTCACTTACTTTGACCGGGAATCGAACCCAGATCGCCTTGGTGAGAGGCATACAGCTAGACCGCTGAGCCACCACGCCCCCATGGAACGTGAATGAAAGGGTTAAATCCTGAAGTAACAGTAACTCATAAAAGGACCAGGGACTTGAGAGAGAAATGAATGCTGAGTGTTTCCAGTAAGCTGGTGTAAGAGCAACACTTGTGCTTTGTAAATAAGTGTAGCAGATTAGTCTTTGACATCAAAGACCCATTCTTGCTGGAGGTTAAATAGTTTCCAGTCTCTTCATTTTAAAAGCACAATTAGCAAAGAGATTGAAGAACTCCTCGTGTTCTGTACATCTCTACTTAGTATAAAACAGTCCCTGATTCTTGGATGTTACGGGTAATCTCAAGAACCACTGTACGGATTTTGATGCGGTTTTAACCATTCTGTAAAGGATATCTTGAGGAAGGTTTCTGTAAAAAATAATTTATTTATGACCAACGCAAGCCAAGAAGTAAAGATTTCAGTGGAAAAGTCGAAAAGAAAACCTGGCGTCCGGCACTTTTTAAGCTTACGCTGGGCAAACCGTAACAAATATCTATGTACTATGAGTGTAAGAATTTTTCAGCATGAAAAGTTCTACAATGAAGTCCGGGGCAGCATATCCCTACTTCAATACATCGCCCACAGTAAGTGTTTTTACGTTTTCATTTCTTCCAACAATCTCCATTCAATTACTAGCTTCAAGACAGTGTTTACGAGATAGATGGCTGGCGAGCCGGCCTATCACCCCAGACACTGTCGAGTAAGACTTCAAGGAAGAGTGGATGTGTTTGGAGTTTCTCTGGAAGTGCAACTCTGCTTTTCTTTACTTCGCCTGTGAACTTTTCGTTCCGAAGAATACTCAGTCAAGTTTAGATTGGACGGAAGGGGGATTTGTGATTCATGCACCTCGCTATTCTTGAATTACGTCTGGCAAGAATTCGTTGCACATGCATCTCCATAATAATGTGATTAATAGTCCAGTCAGTGATTTTAACCCATCATGCCGAGACGGAAAAGGGATATTGGTCGTGGTTCATTGAAAACGAAAACAATACGCTCATCACGTAACAATGAAACTGAGTAACAAATAATTTCTCTATTGTCACACCACGAGAGAGAGAAGGAAAGAATTTACAAAGACAAAGGGAGACATCCCCAAAGTTCCTATGACACAGGGAAGAAATGTTCATGGTTTGTAGTCCGATAAAGAGAATTCTGCTATGAATTATGATTCCTCCATAAATTATATAAACGCTGCTTCAGTTTCTATATAAAGAGATAATAGGAGACTTCTGCTACTCAGGAAACAATATAATCAGTGATGGACGAAGCAAAGAGGATATAATAAAGTAAGTTGGCTCAGGCAAGGAAAATATTTCTACAGAGAAGAAATCTGTTGTCATCAATAGGGCTAGGATTTTTAGGTAAATAAATATCTTTTTATGTAAATACATATTTCAAGCATTTTTCTATAAATATATAAATTCCTGTTTTTCACTTATTAGCACATAAAAAGACATAATATTTATATTTTTAAAATCAGTATGCCTAGATATTTCAGTTTATTGCATTTTAGCTCTGTGTTACTTCAACGGGGAAGAAACTATGAGCTATCTAATCTTCATGCAGAGCGTATGTCAGATTGCAACTGCGTTATTCTTAACATGTCGCCCCCGTGCCTCTCACTGTGGAAGCCAGGGATTTCCTTGTCCATAGCCATATTGCACCACGTGCTAGACCTCCCCCTCCCCCAGCTACCTGGAACCAGTGTCATTCACATGCAGTTCATTTCTGGCACTGTGAAGTGTAAGGTAGTTCTACGTTGCCTAAAATAATAAAAACAACTGCAAGTTATCGTCTGTTGCAGAATTTAAAGATAATTTTACTTCTGATGGGGGCGTTCTGTTCTGCCAACCATGTAGTGAACCCTTTATCCTCTGATGGATAAATGATTCGATGTTTTATTTCTACAATTAATTAATATTTCCACCAGCGTCATGAAATAGCCAGACGAAGATGAGGAAACTTCAAGCATTTGTTGGAGACAGTGGGGATACACCTGCAGCAGTTTGACGAAAGGCTAAATACTTAAGGAATATGAAAGGAAAGAGCCTATCGATGATTCAGAAGGACAGGTGCGGGCTACCTCAGAATAGAAGGGACGCGTGGTGAGACACGCTTGTGGCATGTTCATTGTACTATTCGCGCCTAAAAAAAAAATTAATGCAGTAACTTGAGTGGCTGATGGTACTACTGGACACTCCTACTAGGCCGAGGTCTGATGAAAACCGCGAAGGCAACGTAAAAGTGGAACCAATAGGAGATGGATGCTTATGAACGCGCCAAGTCTAGCTGGGGCACGCGATAGCTAGCATTAACGCGGGAGATCGGCTAGACAACATCTCTACGATCGATTCTAGAATTAATGGGCATATTCTTGACCTGCGCATTTTTACGAGTCCAGTGATATTTGTTTAATTCCTGTACTACTATTATTTTGAGAATTTTTATATATTTTCCCCCTCTATCGATACTTAGGGCCAGTTCATTTATAAGTGGCGTGAAGAGCCAAGATGATTATTACATTTCGTGCGTCTGAGGACGTTAGAGACATAACTTATTCTGCGTGTCCGAGGACACAAGTTATTTTCATTGGTGTGTCGAGAGGCACTTGTACTTTTGTGTCATAAAGACACTGTTATAATTTTGAGGCTACAAGTTGTGTTAAATTCAGTGAGTGTTAGGTAGTCACCAGCACTACAATAAATAGGGCCAGTTTCGTCGATAATTCGCAAATAGACTAGTCCAGGGAACTGAGTACCTGGATCGGCGAATTTAGCAGAAGGAAACAACGTGTGTATTAACTGTGTATTTTTTTTTATCAGCATGAGATGACGTCGCACTGGGAAGAAGAAAATTGTGAACAATCTGTCGAGATGTCACGGAGCAGCTAAGCATCTAATCAGGGAGATGGCTGCAGATGTCCGCTGACGGGTGACTGGCCGAGGATGAGTACTGAATAATATTCTTATTATCTGACAAATCAATTTATGGTATATGGGACATATTTTGTTTGTAAATATCTTGCTTGTGTTGATTAACGTAGTGTATTTAGTTTTGGTCTGACACACATTTTGCATGGAAACAGCTCGCACAATTGTTTGTAGACGTAGGTTCATGTTTGTTTGTTTTAATTAACGTGGCTATGTGGACGACCGTGTTCGCATATGTTTACGCAATGCGGTTAAGAAACGTC
Organism: Meconema thalassinum; assembly: GCA_946902985.2. NCBI lineage: Eukaryota > Metazoa > Arthropoda > Insecta > Orthoptera > Tettigoniidae > Meconema > Meconema thalassinum. Next base: position 571,884,451 of record OX336391.1, read on the forward strand.
TCTCGGAGATATGTTGTGTTTCAGAAGTAGGACTGAATTAATATAATCATACAGTAGATTGGCGGGTAAATCGATCTTTGTAGTGTCTATTATTGGTCAGATTCATTGAGTTTATTGCCGTTGGAGCAATGTGAGTTGTGGCGAAGAGTATTCAGCTCTCTCATAGGTTTAATTATTCTTAAATAAATTGTGAGCATCTGATTCAACCGACCTGTGTGAAAAGTGTTATGTCATTCCCAGCAATGAGTGTGTGTGCGTTTTATTGGTCATTACAAGCGGGAATTTCAGCGTAGACTGATTTCTGTCAGCTCGATGCCGAGTCCATTTCGTGACCTTGCGAGGGCGTGTGTGACTATATCGATTAATGTCTTGCCATATGTGCATGTGGTTGAGATTTCTACGAGATAACGGGACAGTAGGTCAAGTTATTTTTACACACTGGAGCTGGATGATGACAAGTGTTGAGAGGAAGGGGGAACCTGTTTTCACAAGGCGGGTTGAACAGATTACATCATTATAATCTCCGAAGCGTTATCTTATCGCAAAATTTTTTATTCATGTAAAATAATGTCAGCCGTGAGGCATATGTTTTTTTTGTTTGTTGTTGGTTTATTTTTAGTCTTGTGTCAGTGACTCCGAGTGGTCACGTGCGGCGCTGTGTTTCCTTGTTTGTTTGTTTGAGCATTTGGCCTTGCAGGCAAGCTCGTTGTCAGATGAGCTATCTCACTGGGGAGAGGGTCTCGAGGGAGATTCCTGTAAATATTTGATATTAGGTTGTGTGTCAGCATTAATTTAAGGGTTTTTATTAGTGTTGTGTCCTATATCCGTAAACGTTGATTTACGAGATGATTGTTCGTAAGCACCGTGGCTGTTACCCGCTGTAAACGAACAGTCATCCAAGTACTCATTCCTCGTAGTTAGTCATTACGCGTACATAAAATCCTGATGCAAGTCGGTGGAACTGGGATCCACACTTTTATGAGGAGGAGATCCGTCTGATCCCTCAACGTTATGTATATTTCTGTCATGGGAAGATTCAGGGAGGAATAATATTGTTGTTATTTATATTCATTTATGCACTATTAGTCATTAAATTATGTTATTATTTTACGTCTTGTCACTTCCTTTCTTAAATATAGTTTTAATCTTATGACCCTTCACTCAGTAGAGCATGTTGTTTGGCAAACGTATATATCACACTATGAACTGAGCGCGACCCCTTGAAAAAGATTCTTGCATATAAACACTGCGATACTGAAGGGTTCATAGGAGGTAAACTGGCGGCCAAGCGTTAGGCGGTTCACTGTGGTGTAGCGGCAAAGGAATTGCACATGTCAGTGTAAGCGTAGTTGGGATTACAAACTGACGCAACAATGAAGGTGTATTTTTATTGCTGGTTCGCTGCTGGAACACATTTAGTTGGCGTATTTGAGTAAAACTGACAAGCCACAAGTGGAGGCAGATGTGACAGTATTTTAATCACCGGAAAGTGATATTTTATTAAAAGTAATTGAGGCGAAGAGGATACCGCCAACTGAGTGAAATATAAATTAAAATCAGGAGTTTGCAATGTAAAATACGGTTCACGTTTCTGTCTATTGAGTTAAACTAAAAGTAATATAAGTGATATCGGGCACCCAATGATTAAAGTTAAAACTAGATTTGTGATAGAAAGTAAAACTCCATGATGGTAATAGGAAGGCCTGTGGCTTTTAACAGACAATTAATATTTGGTTAATTTGTCTGTTGTTAATATCAGATCAGGATAATAATTTAATGACTGAATATGTGTTTGGGTTTAAATTAAATTGAGTAAAATTAGAACCACTCAGAGATGCGATTGAATAGTGGGATAAAATGTAAAATATAAATGAACTGAGTAGGATAAAGGAATTAAATGTGCATTGGGATTGTATGTGTGTGTCAGGGGGCATTGCTTTATGCCATTTCCCTAATGTCTCATATAAAGTGTATAACATGGCAAGAGTGAAACAGATTCAAGAAATCATTGAAAATGCTGCTAGGAGGACACAGGAATTGTTGGACACGAAATTGGCGGAACAGAATGAATCATTAAACGCTAAATTATCTGAACAAATAAACAATAGTATGTTAGAACAAAGTGAGTCTATAAACAAATTGTCTGAGCAGAGTGAATCACTAAAAACTAAACTATCCGAACAAAGTGAATCACTAAACACTAAACTATCTGAACAAAGTGAATCACTAAACACTAAACTATCTGAACAAAGTGAATCAATAAACAATAGTATGTCAGAACAGAGCGAGAAATTAAACGCAAAAATGTTAGAACAAGGTGAATTATTAAACGCAAAAATGTTAGAACAAAGTGAATCACTGCGGACACAATTAAACAACAGTAGGATTGAACAAAATGAATATCAAGCGGAACAAGCTAGATTATTAAAAAGTGAAATCAATGACACTATCAATTCGCAGTTAGAGGCGCAGAATGTTAAAACACGATCCAATTAGCTTCGTTAACCGCAGAGATGAAGGATCACACTAATCAACAGATGGTATTGCTGGCCCTAGATGTTAGTAAAAACAATGAAAAACAATTAGATCAGATTAAGAAAATGGAAATTGTTTTTGATCAAAAACTTAGCATTCTGGATGAAACGGTTTTAGGTAAATTAGAGCAAATTGAACTAGCATGCACTATGAGTACGAGCGAGGTCAAGATAGCTCAGGATAAGATGGAAGGACGATTTAAGGAAATGGAAAAAAGCGGCAAGCTCATTCAGCAACAATTATCAGCGGTAGATGAAAATATATCCGGCATAATTAAAGATATGGACCGTCTCGAAATAAAATCAGCGGAGCAATGGAAAAGCCTAGAAGCGGATCAGGATCAATTAAAGAGTACCATCGACGAAAATAGCGCGAGATTGGAAGATAGGCTGAGCCAGATAGAAATCAATCAGGACGACACTAAAAGCCAGACTGAGGAAAAATTAAGCACAATTAAGAAGCAAATAAGAAAAGATTGGCGAAAAATGAATATCGATTCTAAAGAGGAAAGATTAACCATCATTAAGACTGTAGGCGAAAATCATTCTCGTATTCAAGCATTAGAACAGGAAATTAAGAGTAAACTTAAAGAACAAACAGACAGGATCATTAAAGCTGAACTAAGGTCGATGGAACAAACCTCGATATTTAAAACGGGAACAACTAAAGATAAGCAGGATGACTCAAGTAGCCCGGAGGCGACAAGCACAGCAGGAAGTCAAACTCAGACAGAGAGCCCATTAACGACAAACACGGAGGGATTTCATAAGAATGTTGAAAGGAGTTCCACGCCACATGACGGTCATCAGCCCACACAACTTATCCAAGTAATTTGCTCGAACGATTATAAACCGCAGAAGTACACGGAGAACTCAGGGGTGACACCTAAAGCCTTCATTAAAGAAATTGAAGATCATTACAATGACACTGGGGTACCTGAAGCACGTAGGTAAAGGATGATGGAGAGATTTTTGTCAGGAAATGTCCTTACATGGTTTTTAAGCTTCAAATATACATTTGGAACTATGGCAGATTTCAAAATCGCGTTTCTGCACAAATATTGGTCTCCGGCACTACAACAGAGTTTAAGGATGGAGCTTTACTCTAGGAAGTACCAAACTACCCAGCATACAAAATACTCCGATTTCTTTAACATGCAAATGCTAAAATTTCGCGATCTTGATTACCCTTTGAATGAAGCAGATCTGGTGATGACTATAACGCGGCAGTTACCAGTCAACGTGCAACAAGTATTAGTCGCAGCGAACGTTAGTACGGCCTTACATGCAGAACAGATATTACGCCAGATAGATGAGACTACATCTCATAATCATTATAGAGGAGGAAGACAACTGGAGTTTGTAAATGCGACAGAGGTTATAAAACCAAAACAGATGAACACTAAAACGCAGGGTACAAATACAAGTACATCCACACCAAGTCGAAACCAGGAAGAGGTAGAAAACAGACCGTACCAGCGTAACGAGAATAATTATAACAATAGGTCATATCAAGGCAACAATAGATATCAATAGAGAGGGCATCAACAATGGCGGGAAAATCGAAGAAATGAGGGGCCTTATGGAAGATACGGTGATTACAATGGGAATCAAAGATGGAAAGGAAGGAGAGATCAAAATCAAGGAGAGGCACGTAATTATCGAAATGACTGGGATGATAGGCACGCTCAATCACAAAATTACCTAGAGGAATTACACGCTAGTCAAGGTGGAGAGCAAGGACGATGGGAAAAAGCCATTGGGAACATGAAGAATCCAGATACACATACTGAGGAAGCTGGAAGTCTACTGAGACAAGAGGAATGTCAGGGGCGTGGGCGACAAAAGGATGATGGAAGACGCAGCGGAGCTAAAAAAAATATCTAAATTTGGATAAAGGAGACAGTCTACAAAAGCAACAGTCGGAAGTTGAAGATGGATGGATAGTAGCGAACATACAAGAATGGGTTGCTTTGCCAGAAGATTGCCTGGAGGAGACGGTGAAACCACGGAACGATGAAATTAGGCAGTTACCCATTATTTACGCGAGGATTGGTGGAATTAATATAAGATGTTTATTGGATACGGGGTCGCAGATCAGTCTGGTATCGGAGGCCTTGGTTCGAGAGTTGGGACGGAGTCAGAATATTCCTGTGATTCCCGTACCACAACTCAAAGTGAGGGGTGTTATTCCTGAACGCACCGTCACTTGTAAACGTCAGGCATACTTAGAGCTGAACATATTGGAACACACTTTTGGGCAAACGTTCATTATCATGGCAAAGATGAATTTCAATATAATTCTTGGTGCAAATTTCATTTGTGACTATCAAGCAGTGATAGATTTGCACAAGAACACAGTCAGTTTTAGAGAGTATGATGAACTGAAGAACGTGGGATTGCATATGGATGAAATCACTACCGGAAGAGATGAAAATTCTTGGGCATTGGAAGCAATATCGGAAGAGACGGAAGAGGAGATACGAAAGACAGAAGATAACATCATAGAAGGAACTGTTGTGGAACTAGATGAGGAGAGTTAATCCCAGGAGATATGGTCTTTATTAACAGAAGGAGATGACAGTGATGCACAATTTGAAGAGTTACTACAGGAGCGGCTCAGTGAAATTCAACTTGGGGGTGAACATAGAAAACAATTGGAAGAGATTTTAAGGAAGCACAAAGCAGTATTTGATACAGTACCTGGAAAAATATTAAATTTCAAATATTCAATGCAAGTCGAGGATCGGTCACCTTTCAAAAGTAGATTGTACCCAATTCCGGAAAATATCGAGGTCAAGTCAAGGTCATTATAGATGAGATGTTACAAGCTGGAGTGATAAGGAAGACACCTACACCGTATCTAAATGCGATTTTGGCAGTCACAAAACCAAATGGATCTATTAGACTTTGTTTAGATGCCAGAAATCTCAACATGAGACTCATTTTTCCTGAGTATGACAGAGCGCCAATTATCAGAGACGTACTAAAAGGCTTTAAGATCAAGAGCATTTATTCATCAGTAGACTTGACGTCCAGTTTCCACCATATTGAATTGGATGAGAAGTCACAGCTTCTAACTGGCTTCTTATTCGATAACCAAACGTTCTGCTTCGTCCGAATGCCCTTCGAAGTCAAAACAGCGGGCTGTGCTTTAATCCGAGCCCTAGATCGGAATCTAACCGAGGAGGTTAAGGAGATGACGGTGCGCTACATTGATGACATTCTGCTGGCATCCGACAACATTGAAATTCACATGGAAAATTTAGATAAAGTATTAGGCAACCTTAATGCATCAAATTTCAAAGTAAACCTGAAGAAATCGCATTTCTTCAAGAGCGAGATCTTATATTTGGGTCACATCATTGACAAGGAGGGAGTGAAGCCAAATCCCGCTAAGATCGAAGCGATAAAGAATTTCCCTACACCAACGAGAGTCAAGCACATTCGGGCTTTTTTAGGCGTAACGGGATTCTTTAAGGAAAACTGTCCAGGTTACACGGAGACTGTAGCTCCAATGCAGGAAATGCTAAAAAAGAATAATAAATGGTTGTGGAATGCGGAGTGTGAGAAGGCGTTCAAAGCAACAAAACAGCTACTGGAAAACTGCATTAAGTTAGGATATCCAGACTTCAAACACAAATTTATAATCCAAGCGGATGCTTCACTAATTGGTATAGGTGCCATGCTCTACCAAGAAGATCCAGCTAACCTGCAACATAAAACATATTTGGCATTTGTCAGCCGAAAATTGCGTAAGCACGAGCGCAATTATACTGTAACGGAACTAGAGCTGTTGGCCATCCTTCATGCGCTGCAACAATGGAAACGAATAATTTATGGATACCCCATTGTTGTCAGGACCGATCACAAGGCACTAACATTCTTGTTTAAGACGTCGATGGCAAGCGAACGTGTGACACGTTGGTCTATATATATTCAGCAGTTTAGCATTGAGATTGAACATTTCCCAGGGAAGATGAACGTGATCCCGGATGCACTCAGCAGGAACCCAGAGCCTGATGTTGAAGAAACAGCAATGGTACAACACTTGGAGTTAACACCGAAGGACCGGGAATTCTTGGAGGAGTTACGTGAGATCCAGCGAGAACAGGAAGCGGAACCATGGATGATGAAATTAATTCAATACTTTAGAAAGCAGCTACCTACAGGAACACCTGCATTTCGAGAAGCGAAAGCCAAAGAAGGAAGATATGTTTATGTCAACAATTTGCTGCACAAATGGGTAGATAATGACCACACCAAGTTACGCATACTAGTACCTGCATCTTTACAGCGAGGATTGACCTGGCATACTCACGAAAGTTACGGACACGTCGGATTAGACAAATGCGAAGCGACAATAGGAGAGACATTTACATGGCCACGTATGAGAACAACTATATGTGACGTCATTACGACTTGTGATCCTTGTCAGAGGACGAAGCCCAATAACTATTTAATGAGGCAGTATCCTAAACCACTGTTACCTCAGAAGCCGTGCGAGATGCTGGCAATCGACTGTTTCGGTCAAATTCCGAAAAGGAGGCGAGGGTGCCGCCATTTATTAGTTTGTCTGGATGTATTCTCCAAATTCGTAGTACTGTGTCCCATCCAGAAAACAACATCTAAACAAGTACTAAGCCGCATACGCAATAGAGTAATTCCAACTATGGGAAAACCAGAGTTTATTTTATCAGATCATGGTAGCTACATTACAAACGCCGAATTCAAAAAAGGTATGGAGGACATGGGTATAAAACACGTTTTAAGCAGTATCCGACATGCCCAAGCTAATCCAAGTGAGCGTGCAATAAAATGCGTGACATCGTACTTGAGAATCTTCATTCCCAATGAGCATCATAAGTGGGTGGATAAAATTAAGGATGTAGAGACATGCATGAATTCTACCAGGCACGAGTCAACAGGACAGATCCCTATGGTCTTACACAAGAACGAGTATCCAGTGATAACGTGGAAAAGCATCATTAACTGCCCACAAGATCCCATGATAGCACCTGACCTGCGAATAGAGAGAACGAGAGCCTACATGAGAAAACAAGCAGATCGCAGATTACGGCGAGTGAGAAATAAGAGATTTCACCGTGATCTAGAAATCAACCAGCTCGTTTTGGTGAAACGACCCGCTACATCTGGTCCAGAGAAGAAGATCTTCAGCAAATTCTGTGAAAAGTTCGTAGGACCCTATTCTATTGTAAGAAACCTAGGAGATAATGCGTACAGAGTAAAAGAGTTAAGCACAGGAACAATGTCGGTCTACAATGCAGCCAATTTAAAGACGTATAGAAGAAGTGAACCATGGGAGCGCCGAAATAATGATGCAGTTTAAATATATGGACGTCCTATATCAACCAGGGTGTTGACAAACATTAACGAGACGGGCAGAGTGTTGCCTAAGGCATCAGCGCGTCACGCAAGCAGACTGAGAGGGTGAGGTCCAAGCTGGAAATAAAACGAGTAAATGCCATTCAAGACAGGAGCGGCTAGACCAAGTAATAGAAAAGGGGTGATTCTGAAATAAAACAAATTGGCCTACGGAAGTCTTTTAAAAAAATCGACTTTATGCTAAGTTCGAATTTTTGTGAGTGAAGGAGTTGTGAACCCTTTACCCTCTGATGGATAAATGATTCGATGTTTTATTTCTACAATTAATTAATATTTCCACCAGCGTCATGAAATAGCCAGACGAAGATGAGGAAACTTCAAGCATTTGTTGGAGACAGTGGGGATACACCTGCAGCAGTTTGACGAAAGGCTAAATACTTAAGGAATATGAAAGGAAAGAGCCTATCGATGATTCAGAAGGACAGGTGCTGGCTACCTCAGAATAGAAGGGACGCGTGGTGAGACACGCTTGTGGCATGTTCATTGTACTATTCGCGCCTAAAAAAAATTTATGCAGTAACTTGAGTGGCTGATGGTACTACTGGACACTCCTACTAGGCCGAGGTCTGATGAAAACTGCGAAGGCAACGTAAAAGTGGAACCAATAGGAGATGAATGCTTATGAACGCGCCAAGTCTAGCTGGGGCACGCGATAGCTAGCATTAACGCGGGACATCGGCTAGACAACATCTCTACGATCGATTCTAGAATTAATGGGCATATTCTTGACCTGCGCATTTTTACTAGTCCAGTGATATTTGTTTCATTCCTGTACTACTATTATTTTGAGATTTTTTTATATATTTTCCCCCTCTATCGATACTTAGGACCAGTTCATTTATATGTGGCGTGAAGAGCCAAGATGATTATTACATTTCGTGCGTCTGAGGACGTTAGAGACATAACTTATTCTGCGTGTCCGAGGACACAAGTTATTTTCATTGGTGTGTCGAGAGGCACTTGTACTTTTGTGTCATAAAGACACTGTTATAATTTTGAGGCTACAAGTTGTGTTAAATTCAGTGAGTGTTAGGTAGTCACCAGCCCTACAATAAATAGGACCAGTTTCGTCGATAATTCTCAAATAGACTAGTCCAGGGAACTGAGTACCTGGATCGGCGAATTTAGCAGAAGGAAACAACGTGTGTATTAACTGTGTAATTTTTTTATCAGCACGAGATGACGTCGCACTGGGAAGAAGAAAATTGTGAACAATCTGTCGAGATGTCACGGAGCAGCTAAGCATCTAATCAGGGAGATGGCTGCAGATGTCCGCTGACGGGTGACTGGCCGAGGATGAGTACTGAATAATATTCTTATTATCTGACAAATCAATTTATGGTATATGGGACATATTTTGTTTGTAAATATCTTGCTTGTGTTGATTAACGTAGTGTATTTAGTTTTGGTCTGACACACATTTTGCATGGAAACAGCTCGCACAATTGTTTGTAGACTAGGTTCATGTTTGTTTGTTTGTTTGTTTTAATTAACGTGGCTATGTGGACGACCGTGTTCGCATATGTTTACGCAATGCGGTTAAGAAACGTCTCTCGGAGATATGTTGTGTTTCAGAAGTAGGACTGAATTAATATAATCATACAGTAGATTGGCGGGTAAATCGATCTTTGTAGTGTCTATTATTGGTCAGATTCATTGAGTTTATTGCCGTTGGAGCAATGTGAGTTGTGGCGAAGAGCATTCAGCTCTCTCATAGGTTTTAATATTCTTAAATAAATTGTGAGCATCTGATTCAACCGACCTGTGTGAAAAGTGTTATGTCATTCCCAGCAATGAGTGTGTGTGTGTTTTATTGGTCATTACAAGCGGGAATTTAAGAGTAGACTGATTTCTGTCAGCTTGATGCCGTGTCCATATCGCGACCTTGCAAGGGCGTGTGTGACTATATCGATTAATGTCTTGCCATATGTGCATGTGGTTGAGATTTCTACGAGATAACGGGACAGTAGGTCAAGTTATTTTTACACACTGGAGCTGGATGATGACAAGTGTTGAGAGGAAGGGGGAACCTGTTTTCACAAGGCGGGTTGAACAGATTACATCATTATAATCTCCGAAGCGTTATCTTATCGCAAAATTTTTTATTCATGTAAAATAATGTCAGCCGTGAGGCATATGTTTTTTTGTTTGTTGTTGGTTTATTTTTAGTCTTGTGTCAGTGACTGCGAGTGGTCACGTGCGGCGCTGTGTTTCCTTGTTTGTTTGTTTGTTTGTTTGAGCATTTGGCATTGCAGGCAAGCTCGTTGTCAGATGAGCTATCTCACTGGGGAGAGGGTCTCGAGGGAGATTCCTGTAAATATTTGATATTAGGTTGTGTGTCAGCATTAATTTAAGGGTTTTTATTAGTGTTGTGTCCTATATCCGTAAACGTTGATTTACGAGATGATTGTTCGTAAGCACCGTGGCTGCTACCCGCTGTAAACGAACAGTCATCCTAGTACTCATTCCTCGTAGTTAGTTATTACGCGTACATAAAATCCTGATGCAAGTCGGTGGAACTTGGATCCACACTTTTATGAGGAGGAGATCCGTCTGATCCCTCAACGTTATGTATATTTCTGTCATGGGAAGATTCAGGGAGGAATAATATTGTTGTTATTTATATTCATTTATGCACTATTAGTCATTAAATTATGTTATTATTTTACGTCTTGTCACTTCCTTTCTTAAATATAGTTTTAATCTTATGACCCTTCACTCAGTAGAGCATGTTGTTTGGCGAACGTATATATCACACTATGAACTGAGCGCGACCCCTTGATAAAGATTCTTGCATATAAACACTGCGATACTGAAGGGTTCAGTAGGAAAGCAATCTTGGCTGAACAGCGATCTCAAGTTACACAACACCTCAAGGGCAAGAAACATATTGCCGCAGTTTCGCGATAATCGTCGATCATTTGTGCTGGACAACCCGAAGATATATCTCGTGTATTGTAATGCTTCAGCAGTCGGTGAGGCATAGCATAAATTGCATTCATGGGTACTGCATATTGTTTATAACCACATTAATAAACTAAATTTTAATTAAATATTTTTACTTTTTTGTCACATATTTCTGGTATTTTTAATACATAAGAAATAAATATTTTCCCGATTTTTAGCACCTAAAAATCCGAGCCCTAGTCATCAAAAATTGATTCATTTATTAGAAAGCCAGTTTCAATGGCGAATAATACTTAACAATATTGTCTATAACAACCTTGAACCCATTACTAATAACATGCGGAAGAAGAGACTAGGATTGTTTGGGCACATCATGAGAGACCATCTTCTAAAACAACTAGTACAGTACAATCTTGATTCAAAAAACACAACAAGTGGATGCCGATGGTTAAAAGAAATCAGAGAGGAGTTAAAAGAAATTGACCTAACAACAGAAGATGCTACAAACTACAGCACTTAAAAATATGAGTTTTCATTTTCCACTCATAAAAAAGAAAATTCCAACAAGAATATTTTTCGCCCAAGGAAGGGCAAGTCGATCAATACGCATGAAGAAGTACTGGGAGGTCCTCAAGGCTCGTACAGTTCCTACAAGTCGACGAACTAATGGTTGGTTAAAGTGATCCTAAGTAGTCTCAAAAGGCGAAGAAGTAGAAGAGAAGAAGAGGAAGAAAGTCAGATTTGAAAGCCTGTATCTGGAGCGTGGCGCTCTATGGAAGTGAAACTTGGACTGTTGGCGCAGCTGAAAAGAGGAGATGATGATGATGATGATGATGATGATAATTGCTGTTTTAAGGGGCCTAACATCTAGGTTATCGGCCCCTGATGGTTTGGGTGATCGTGAAGATGAAATGCAAACTTAAAACTAAAACTAACTACCTACCTACATGCTAGAAGATGAAAAGGAAAACTAAAGGAGAATAAGGCAAATAAAGGACAGGAGGAAAAGAAATGCCCTCAACCCTCGAATAATGTGGATTGAGGGACTTGGAAAGAAGGAGAGCCATGAAAGGCAGATAGGAAAGTGAAAGAGGAGAGGGTCCACCCCACAGGTAAGGAACAAAAGGGGGAAACCATACCCAGCTCAGGAATCCCTCGGGGTCGCCAACTCCCGAACTCAGCAGCGGTGAGCCCCTGAGGGGGTAGCATTATCTAGGGTGCACCAAAAGTAGTGGGGCTACATACACCCTGCCTCCTTGAGGGCCTTGAGCAGAAGGCAGGAGATAACATGAAAAGAAAAAGAAGGCTGACCCCTCGCAGAAGGAGGGAATCAGAAAAGATGAGACAAGGGCCAATTAAGGCGGGAAATGAAGAGACTCCCTAGGCCTCTGATACCCTAATACCGTCGGTGTCGGAAGAGAACAAGAGTTGACCAAGTGAGGTCGCCAGGAAAGAACACAGAGATGAGCCCGGCACAAGTAAGTGGAAGCAATGCCGGACTCAGCTGGGGTCCCGTGGTCGCCAACCCACGTCCCACTAGATGTGAGCCCCTGGGGGGAGAAAAGAGGAGAATAGAAGCGTTTGAAATATGGTGTTGCAGGAAAATGATGGAGTTCAGATGGGTAGATAGTGTAACAATTGATGACGTAATTAAAGCTCTCAATATTTTACCAGTTACAAGTAAATGTTACAATCAACATGTGCATTTAAAAGTACATATAATATGATAAATCTACTCCGTACATTGTAATAACTCCAAGAATAGCTAATTCACAAGATACAATTTAACGTCAGAACAAAGCCATATATTTTCAACTCCGATGCAAGTATAGCTTGCTTGGCACAAGGAACATAGATTTGGTTCGAGTGAAACCTGTAATCATTCATACAGTATATGAGCGCGGAAGTGTTGAGTCTTTGGGGGGTATAAGCTATTCGATGAAATGCAGCGAGAGTGGGTCGGCAAGTGAGGTTATGACTTTGGCGGATGTCGATGTTAGAAGTCTCAATTCCCTTGCCACGGAGGGTGAGTGGATAGCGTGTCGGTCTACTAACCCCAAGCTAGCAGGTTCGCTCCTGGACGTGGTAAGTGATTTTTGAAAGGCGGCAAAAATACGACACGCATGTCATACGATGTTGGCATGTCAAAGAACCCATTTGAATTCAGTAGGCCGTGTTTATAATGGCAAAATTAATCTCGGGAGTTTCCGCCAACACAAAGTTCCTCATTTCTCTACTAGAAAGCGCTATAGTGTTCAAGGAGCTTAGATTTCTAACCTCCTTGACTTTCATAGTGATTCAAGGAGCAACGAAATTCGACATGCAAGCTACCCTCTGGGTGTCAAAATACAAAGCTAGCACCCGGCATCCGAGGCCATACGATATTATTATTTATTTACTAGAATACCACAATCCATTGCAACTGCAGTTTAGAAGCAACACTTTCTAATGTTTATAAATTTTATTTATATATTTGGAACTTTAATTTTAATTAAAATTACTTGTAAGGATATCCGTATTTAATTTATTAATGTTAAACGCTTTTAATTTGAACGCTGAAGAAGGTATCGTTGAATGTTGAAAGATGTAAGTTTAAATATTAATGAGCTACATACAGCATTAGCCTACTTTCGATTTTTGCAAAAAATGAAAGTAGACTTATGAGATCAACACAGGGCGAAAAAAAGTGTGTGTGTGTGTATGTGTGTGACTCTGTGTGTGCGTGAGTGTGTGTACTCTGAATGTCTGCCCCCCCCCCCCATATCAATTCGAACACGGTGAACGCGAATTGAACGAAATTTGGTACAAAGGTAGCACTAGCAAAGGACACCTCAGTGTCATGCTTTATATCGCCGCCATCTTGAAGGAAACGTAATGGCGGCCACACAAATGTTCAAAGCTTAAATCAAATTACGACTAACCTAATCATCCGATCTCTACCAAATTTTGCAAGAACTTACCTTTATGGAGGAAGCATCCTTTGACCAAATTAATAGGTCATTAGCCTAATAGTTTGCGGATGGCGGCCATCTTTATGTCAAAATCGATTCCCCTATTAATTCGAACACGGTGAAACCGAATGGAACGACATTTGGTACAGAAGTAGCACTAGCAAAGGGCATCTCAGTGTCATGTTTTATATCACCGCCATCTTGACGGAAACGGTGTGACGGCCACCCAAATGTTAAAAGCTTAAATCAAATTACGACCATCCTAATAATTTGATCTCTACCAGATTTTGCAACAACATGCCTTTTTGTGGAAATCAGCTTATGACTGACTACAAGATCATCAGCCCAATAGTTTGCAAATAGCGGCCATGTATGTGTGAAAATCCATTCCCCATATCAATTCAAACACGGTGAAACCGAATTGAATGAAATTTTTTACAGAGGTAGCACTAGCAAAGGACACCTCATATTCATGTTTAATATCCCTATAGCACGTTGTATTTCAACAAGCTACTACAACCAACATTCAATTATACTCCTTGAAAAGGACAAAGAGTTATAACAATACCCATGCATTTAGGAGAAAGTAGGCTATATGATCTTTATGGAACATCTTTTTTTGTATTGACATGGCGGATTACATCACACAAATGTTTGTTTTTACAATGTTAGTATATTACCTTCTTTCATTTTAATTTATTCAATTTAATCTAATTTATCATTTTATTTCATTTTATTATTTTTAATAAATTTTAATTTATCTCAATTAAATTGAATTTATTTTAATGTTCTTATTTTTCTCTTCTTCCTACGGTTCACCTTCTATGGGGTGCGTTGAATCAATCATTTCTCTGTGTGTTGTTCTTTCCATAGTGCCCAGTATCTCTTCATTCTTTCTGATCTTCTTTTCCTCTCTCCCTCCGAGATGGTATTTGGATTTCAGTGAAGATTTGTCTTAGAACCTTATATTTAGCTTTTCGATTGAGTTGTGAATTTTCTGTGATTTTTAATTCTACAAGGTCTTTCTCAGTTTCTTTAAACCACGTGGTTTTGTTTGCGGTTACGGAAGAAATCAAAGATTTGTTTGGTTAATCTATTAGAGTTCATTCTGAGAAGATGACCTTAAACTTTCAACCTCCTTTTTCGCATAGCACCTGAGAGTTTTTCACTTTTCTTGTAGCGAGTCTTATTCTTGATGTAAATTATCATAATAAGCTGAAATTTTGGTCCTCCGATTTTTCATAAAATATTCCTTTTCCTTTTCCTATAATTTGATTTTTTCCATCTGGCTTGTTTAGGGGTTCTGCTGTGTACAGTGCTTCTGGTTTAATCACTGTCTTATATTGTTTAATTTTGGCCCCCGTGAAAGGGATTTGTTGTTGTATGTATCTTTTGTTAGTTGGAAGGCCATTTCAAGTTTATTTTTCCTAGATTCCATTACTTTTCATTCCCCAGCATTCCAACTAATCCTTTCTCTGAGATATTTGAATTCTTTTACTATTTCAATCTTTTGTTCGTGGACTTTGAAGTAATTACGCGGGTGTTTGTTGCTTGTCATGATCTTGATTTTTTGAAAGTAATGTGAAGACCTATTGTAGCTGCTTGTTTCTCCAGTTCAAGATTCGCTCCCTTGCTTCCTCCATTGTTTCAGAAAACAAAGTCTTATCATCTGAAAAAGCAATTCAATTCGGATTGAGGTATAATTATTTATTTAATTTTATTTTATTTTATTTTATTTAGTTTAGTTTAGTTTAGTATAATTTAATTTAATTTAATTTTCATTTATTTTCATTTTCAAACAATACGTATTCAGTATTTATATGTGGTAAGTTTATGGCTTAAGTTTTTTTAAAACATAGAAACCGTGGGTTAATTTATAAATTGTGTACGTGAAGAATATGCTGAAAAATATAATATAAACAAGATGTTCAGTAAAGAACATATAGCCTACTTTCTCCTGAATGTATGAGTATACACACATCAAAAAAAGTTTTGCATCACCTCGGTTCCAAGAGTTCCGGAACCGTTAAATACAAAGGGAATAGAGATCAACACAAACAACATTTCAGCTCGTTTTATTGCTCATGAGACCCACACATTGCATGTTGTACCATCATACAGCTAGACTTTCAGCATTTGTGGTCCAGATTGCAGTACACACCACTACCTCTAATACCCAGTAGCACGTCCTCTTGCATTGATGCATGCTGTATTCGCCGTGGCATACTATCCACAAGTTCATCAAGACACTGTTGGTCCAAATTGTCCCACTCCTCAACGACAATTCGGCGTAAATCTCTCAGAGTGGTTGGTGGGTCAAGACGTCCATAAACAGTCCTTTTCAACATATCCCAGGCATGTTCCATAGGGTTCATGTCTGGCGAACATGCTGGCCACTGTAGTCGAGCGATGTCGTTATCTTGAAGGAACGCATTCACAAGATGTGCACGATGAGGTCGAGAATTGTCGTCCATGAAGACAAATGCCTCTCCAATATTCTGCCGATATGGTTGCACTATGGGTCGGAGGATGTCATTCAGGTATCGTAAAGCCGTTTCGGAGCCTTCCATGACCACCAGTGGCGTACGTCGGCCCCACATAATGCCACCCCAAAACATCAGGGAACCACCACCTTGCTGCACTCGCTGGACAGTGTGTCTAAGACGTTCAGCCTGACCAGGGTGCCTCCAAACACGTCTCCGACGATTGTCTGGTTGAAGGCATATGCGACACTCATCGGTGAAGAGAACGTGATGCCAATTCCGTGGGATCCATTCAGCATGTTGTTGGGCCCATCTGTACCGCGCTGCATGGTGTCGGGGTTGCAAAGCTGGACCTCGCCATGGACGTCGGGAGTGAAGTTGCGCATCATGCAGCCTATTGCGCACAGTTTGAGTTGAAACACGACGTCCTGTGGCTGAACGAAACGCATTATTCAACATGGTGGCATTGCTGTCAGGGTTCCTCCGAGCGGCAATCCGTAAGTAGCGGTCATCCACTACAGTAGTAGTAACCGACAGTAGTGGCTATGCTGGCTAAAGCGCAGCGTTAGGCCATGGGGCCAAGCCCTCTGCTGACTCGGTAGACGCGTGGGTTCGAGCCCCACCGTCGGCCGTCCTGGAAATGGTTTTCCGTGGTTTCCCATTTTCAACACCAGGCAAATGCTGGGACGGTACCTTCTGACAGGCCACGGCCACTTCCTTCCACATCCTTGCCCAGTTTCATTCATTCATCTTCATCCATTCCATCTCTCATCCCGACGCGCAGGTCGCCCACGGGCGTCGACTAGAAAGACCTGCACTCGGCCTCTCAGGAGGTCACACGACAACAACAACTACAGTAGTAGCCCTTGGGCGGCCTGAGCGAGGCCTGTCATCGACAGTTCCTGTATCTCTGTACCTCCTCCATGTCCGAACAACATCGCTTTGGTTCACTCTGAGACGCCTGGAAACATCCCTTGTTGAGAGCCCTTCTTGACACAAAGTAACAATGCGGACGCGATCGAACTGCGGTATTGACCTTCTAGGCATGGTAGAACTACAGACAACATGAGCAGCGTACCTTCGTCCTGGTGGAATGACTGGAACTGATCGGCTGTCGTACCCCCTCCGTCTAATAGGCCCTGCTCATGCATGGTTGTTTACATCTTTGAGCAGTTTTAGTGACATCTATGAACAGTCAAAGGGACTGTATCTTGGATACAATATACACAGTCAACGTCTATATGCCGGAGATCTGGGAACCGAGGTGATGCAAAACTTTTTTTGATGTGTGTAGTTATAACGCCTTGTTTTTATCAAAGAGTGCAATGGAATCATTTCTTTGTTGAAGACCTTAGAAATTATTTACCTCTACCAAACACCACAACCTCGAAAAATACTGCTACCATCATTGAAGAAAGAATGATATGAAGTATCTCAAGAATGTTATGGATCTGGAGACATAATCGACCGGACTGGCTGCGTGGCTCAGCGGCAACGTTCTCGCTTGCTGGGTCCTAGGCTGCAGGTTCGTATCCTGGCGCAGTCAGCTGGCACAAATGCGAGGGAGCCGTGTCAGTAAATTTACTGGCAAGTTAAAGATCCCCTTCGGGGCGAAATTCCGACACCGCGGCGTCTCTAAAAGCCACAGTAGTTAAAAGGGACGTAAAACCAATAACATTATTATTATTATTATTATTATTATTATTATTATTATTACATAATCGACCGGACGTGGTCAACATTCAACTTTGAGTTGAGGCATGTGTTTACACGTCTGGTTGTGCATGGTTTCACCACCCTAATTGAATTAACAAATCTTTCCATGACCCTACAGTGACGTGTGCATACCAACTATGTGGATATTTTCGATTGCTATTTGGCTGCAATAAAATTATTAATTAATATCCTAAACTAGCACCAACTGCTAGAGTTCAGGTACTATGTGAAATCGTTTTGTTCTTTAGTTCAAATAACATTTTCAAATAACGCACAATAGGCTGTTACAAACCCTTTAGAATAAAAAGTAAAAATGTATCGTATTATCATCTTGCCATTCTTCAAATTCGATGCACATAGAATGCCAATAGTATGCTAATGAATGGAGTCCCACGTAGACCAGTCGTGACATCTAGTGGAGAAGTATCGAACAAGATAATCCTAACAGGGCGAGTGCATTCTCAATAAAATCTGTAAGTTAATCTGTAGACTGGCGTGCAGTTCCAGCCAGTTGGCCATGATAATTCACTTTTTTGCTGCTAGATGTCTCGTGCAAATCAGCTGGCGAATTTTGTTTTAATTATATATATATATATATATATATATATATATATATATATATTCCATTGTAATATTCACCATATAACGCTTAATTTTAAAACGTCTGAGTCATTAAAAAAAATAAATATAAAAAAGTCAAGCAAAAAAAATCTAACTCTGATGGGGTTTGAACTTTAGCCAAAAGAGTGATAGTCCAACGCTTTACCACGCAGCCAAACGTGCCAACGAGCAATGTACGATATCAGATAAATTAGATAGGACGTGTTAGCAAATAATGATTTGGACTATACGATTTCATCAATGGAGTATATTATTTATATATAAAGCATTTCATACAAAGTTTATTTATTTTGTATCAGTAGGCTACGCTATATTGCATGCAATACTCAAATTAGTGAAATATATGTCAGGCACAAGATATCCCCTGCCATCTTGCCTTGTAACTGAGACGGCTCAGCTTTTTAAAATCACTTCTGCACTTTAGTATTACAAAATAAACTTTTAATTTCGAACGTGCCTCTTCCTTTAGAACAGTTAAAACGATTCTCGGTTCGATAATCGGAACTGGTGGGTCCCATGATATGGATTATAAAGTTTGCATAATTCACACGGCCGCCATCCTGAAGTGGTACGGCGGATGACCTTGTAATTTGGTCACAAGACGCTTCCTATATGAAGGTACGTTGTTACCAAATTTGGTAACATTTGTTTAGTTAGTCGTTATTTGATTTTAGGTTTTGAACGTTTGAGTGGCCGCCATTCAGTTTTGGTAAATATGGCGGCGATATAAAACATGAAACTGAGGTGCTCTTTGCTAGTTCTTCCTCTGTACCAAATTCTGTTCAATTCGGTTTCACTGTGTGTGAATTGATAGGGGGGGGGGATAGACATTCAGAGTACACACACTCTCACACACACAGACTCACACACACACAGACTCACACACACACAGACTCACACACACAGACAGACACACACTTTTTGGTCCTGTGTAGATCTCATAAGTCTACTTTTATTTTTTTCAAAATAGTCTAAAAATTAAATTTGCAACTCAAGTGATCCTTGTTATCAAGGAAGTAAAAGGATGGATTAATTTGCTCGAGCATTCACAAAATTAAATCTATAGCTGTAAAATCGTATATCACCATTAATACGTGGTCTACATTAGAAAAATACTACTATATAATTAATTGGATATTTCACTCATGGGTTACCTTGAGTGCGCCATTTTCTACAATTCTATTGTATTTTAAGATCGCCTGAGGGGATACAACTGAGTTGCCAGCCGAGCCATGTTATATTTCCGCGCCATGAACCCTAACAATAAGTTATTGCCTACAAGGAGGTTTCATTGTTATGAGATGATCGTCGACCAGGCAGAAGATCGAGTTTACCCTCAAATACAATTTTGTGCGCCCATTGAAGTGAGCTCGGCGTGATTGTCTCGTTCGTCTGGCTGATATCAATTTTCGAGGCGATGGGTGGTGGGGAGCTGAGGTATATACTGTCCTGTTCAGCTAATTTCGAGAGATCGATTAACTCACTCTCGTTCGCTTCTGTGGAGAGCTTATTTCTTGTGCAGCAAGTGGCAGGCGAGAAGAACGGGAAAAGTTAGAAGAGGATATTCTTATGGAAGAATAGAGAGCAATATTGCTGAGAGAGAAGCCTCCGTGGCTTAGGCGGCAGCACGCCGGCCTCTCACCGCTGGGTCCGTGGTTCAAATCCCGGTCACTCCATGTGATATCTGTGCTGGACAAAACGGAGGCAGACAGGTTTTTCTCCGGGTACTCCGGTTTTCCCTGTCAAAATTTCATTCCAGCAACACTCTCCACTATCATTTCATTTCATCTGTCATTCATTTAATCATTGCCCCAGAGGAGTGCGTCAGGCCTCGGCAGCCGGCACAGTTCATATCCTCGCCGCTAGATGGGGGCTTCATTCATTCCATTCCTGACCCGGTCGGAGATTGGAAGCAGGCTGTGGATTTTCATTTCATTGCTGAGAGAGTGCCGGCCCCGTGGTGTTGGGGTAGCGTGCCTGCCTCTCACCCGGAGGCCCCGGGTTCGATCCCCGGCTCCATCAGGGATTTTAAAACTGACGTGAGGGTTGGAACGGGGTGCACTCAGCCTCGTGAGGACAATTGAGTAGCTGTCTGACAGTGAGACAGCGCCCCGATCACGAATACCAAGATTAACGGCCGAGGGGACCCGACGCGCTGATCACGCGTCACCCCAATATCTGCAGGCCAAATGGCTGGGCAGCGGTCGCTTGGTCGGCCTTAGCCCGTCATGGGCTGGATAGTGCCAGGGGTTGACTTTTTTTTTTTTTGTATTGCTGAGAGAGTGCAACAATTCCCAAATTTGTGTCATTAGAGGTGGCGATGGAATTTTCGAGGTGGGATTTGTGTAGTAGATATAGAGGGAACAAAGAAAACCATTTGATAATAATAGTCTTGACAATGGCTTGACAATGGCTTGACAAAAGACATGTAGGTCTACAATAAGAAGTGTATATTCTGGAATGCCAAAATAAAACACTACAACACCGTGGTACAGACAGAATGTCTCTATGCCAGTGAATGTCTGTCTATGAACTACAAGCTGGATAAACTAGAGGCCTTGGAAAGGAGAATCCTCAGAAAAATGATGGGTGCTGTTCAAAGTGGATGGAAACTTCGAAGTCATGAAGAAGTTCACCAGAAAGTAGAAAGAATCTCTGAGACTATGAAGAAGAGGAGGTTGAAGTTTCTCGGACATCTATACAGAATGGACCAAAATCGACTCACCAAACAGATATTTGATTACTTCTGGAGAAAGAAGACCACAACAGCATGGATTAAGGAAGCAAAGGCGGATATGGAAAGATTGAACATCTCGGAAGACCAACTGTTAGACAGAAATAGATTTAGAAACATACTGAATAATTTGGAAGGGATTCAAGCCGCAAGAAGACGGATGGAAGAACAGCGTAAACAGGCAAGCGAACGCATGAAGGAGTATTGGGTGCATAGAAAACTTCGCACCAAGGAAAAGAAATTAAGTTGTAGCGTGATCCAAAGTGGTCCATTCGCGTGTAAAAAATAAATTAAAAATATAAAATAAACAAGTCTAATAATATTAATGATAATATTTATATTTAAATTGCAGTCAATGACCATAGAACGGCATTTCAATTGAACGCCCGTAGGCTTCCCAATAAGTTCAATTTCAAGTAGTTCCAACTTTGGCCACCAGATGCCACTGTCACTGACACTCAGCGGCGAAGTATGAATTTAATAGAGCGTTTCTAACCAAATAACCTACAAATTTGGTTACACACTATCAATTGTAGTGGTAGGTTCTTTTGCATGCCATAAATCTACGACATGGGCCCGCTGCCTCTACTTCCCCTCTGAAGGAAGGCATACTGAAGGATTTTAACGAAGTTAAATATCCGATGACTTCGGCAGGGTTTGAAATAATAATAATAATAATAACTACAAAGGGGATCTCGAGAACCGCAAGAAGACGGAGAAAAATATCACCCGGAAAAACTTAGGCTCCTAAACTCACAGATGAAGGATATCGTCTGCAATCACACAGCATCACAGAGAGATACTCCAACAGGGAGGCAGATTTCAGCAAACGACGACTGAGATTTTACGGCCATGTCATGAGACTGAATGACGACCGATTAACAAAGGGAATTCTGACATATGAAAGGAAATTTAAAGTGACAACAGTGTGGGTTACACAGGTCCAAATTGATCTCAGGAATATCAATACACATCGAGTATCAAATGATATTCAGACATAAGTTGGGAAGCTACACCTGAAGATCGACCAGGAAGATCGGGGTAAGAAGGACGGAATAACGCCGAGTTCGACGGAGCGAAACGATGAAGGATCATACTTTGTTTTATGTGATCCTATGGGTCTAAACAACTGTCTAATAATACACTAATAATAATAATAATAATAATAATAATAAAGTGTGGCCAGATTAGAAGAAAACTCTTTGAACATCACTTTTTCCAACCAGTGCCGACGCTGAAGACTGCGAATGAGTGGACAAAAGAGAGAAAGGAACAACACCGTTACGAATTAAGAAATACTCTACTGATTTTAAAGCTAAAAGGAAACAGTTGAAATGACGTGAGCCTTGGTTGGTCGAAACGAAACAATAATAATAATAATGAATTTCCAAATTAAACCAGAATTCTTATATGCCAGTGAATGTCTAATACTAAATTATAAATTGGATAAATTAGAAGAATCAGAAATAAAAATTATACGCAAAATTCTCGGTCCATTAAGAACTACAGAGTTTTGGAAATTAAGAAGTAATGCAGAAATATATCGGAACATTGAAAACATAACGGAAACAATAAAGAAGAGGCGATTGTTATTTTTTGGACATTTATAACTATAGAATGAATGATAGCAGGTTAAACAAACAGATTTCAAAATGTCTTTGGAAAAATAAATCAACAGCAGCCTGGTTTCAAGAAGTAAAGAAAGATTTAGATAGAAACAATGTAAGAGAAGATGCACTAGAGAAAGAGAAAGTTTCAAAAAAAAAAAAGAGGTATTGGGAATGGAAGGACTCCGAGGAAGGCAATACAAGAAAACAGGCTCAAAATGGTCGGAAGAGAGTAACAAGACACACAGCGAAAAGATGAAGGAGCACTGGAGGAAGAAGGTAGAACAACAAAGGACTAAACGTTGAAATTGGCTCGTGGTCCTCAGATGACCCTGACGGAGAAAGAAAAGAAAAATAATTTTCAAATGGTATGGACTGTCCTCTGTGGTTATGTTATCTTCTTCTTCCTTTACTCAGGAGGTCACGGAGTAGCAACTTATGCTCCAGCATGACCTCCTATTTAATATAATATAATTTAATATAACGCTTCTACTGTAGGTGTGCCAATTTCCTGGTGTAGTGGCTAACATTCTTGGCTGTCGCCTCAGAGGTCATTGTTCGATTCCTGGCTCTGCCAAGAAAATTAATTCTGGTCTGAGGGTTGGAACGGGGTTCACTCAGCCTCGTGAGGCAACACTCAGCCAGTTTGGAAACGGTTTTCCGTGGTTTCTCAATTCTACTGGAGCCACATGCCGGTATGGTACCTAGCTGAAGGCCACGAGCGTCTCCATCCCAATCCTCACCTGCATTACAAATACATACACTACAGCCACCACAATGACACAGGTTATCAGACCAATTCCACTCACAACCAAGCACATGGGGCTAAATGACCACGATGTATCAATGCCCATAAACTAATTAACAACAACACGCGTATGTTCATATAATTTTAAGCCTAATTTCATTTTTGAAAATAATATAGGCTTATGAGATCACCTTTTGTCGTGTGTGTGTGCGTATGTGTGTGTGCTTACGTGTGCCCCCTAATAAAATCTGAACGGCCAAAGGGATTTCATTGTAAATCGGTATGTACATACTATTGCAAACCTTGACCGTGCCTTTAAAATGTTGATATGGTTCTCTAGTCCAACATGGCGGTCGCG
Organism: Meconema thalassinum; assembly: GCA_946902985.2. NCBI lineage: Eukaryota > Metazoa > Arthropoda > Insecta > Orthoptera > Tettigoniidae > Meconema > Meconema thalassinum. The sequence goes on from OX336391.1 coordinate 571,908,516, forward strand.
CAAAATATTTCCTTGGCATTCGATATCACCACAACAGTAACAGATATCACCCTGACATTTTGTACGGTGATAAAGGGTACTACTAGAAATTCATCCATTTGACTTTCATAAACCTGTTAAGTACAAAACGAACATGGCGGCCAAGCGTATTTGAAACAATTTAAATAGACTTTTCTCGCGCTTTAACCATCCGAACGCAGTGAAACTTGGTACAGCAAATGTTTATACACATTGTAATGCATTGACATTTAATTTAGTTGGCGGCAAAAATACGACACGCATGTCATACGATGTTGGCATGTCAAAGAACCCATTTGAATTCAGTAGGCCATGTTCATAATGGCAAAATTAATCTCGGGAGTTTCCGCCAACACAAAGTTCCTCATTTCTCTACTAGAAAGCGCTAGAGTGTTCAAGGAGCTTAGTTATCTAACCTCCTTGACTTTCATAGTGATTCAAGGAACAAAGACATTCGACATGCAAGCTACCCTCTGGGTTTCAAATTACAAAGCTTGCACCCGGCACCGAGGCCATACCATATTATTATTATTATTATTATTATTATTATTTAATTTAGTTCAACTGTTTACATAAACTCAAGATGGTGGCTGTGCACAATTTCAAAATTATGATTTTATTTCTTGTGTCCTAATCGTGCGATCGAAGAGAACGTTTGAATGATGAACCTATGCAATAATCTTCATCTAATGGTACATATCTCTATGGCGTACACAAATTACAATCCAACATCGCGACCATCCGCAATATTTAGACGGTTCTCAATGCCTACGAATCTATTACAGCAATCAAACTGAAATTTTGTATGTTAATAGAGACAATTACCTTAGGTTCACCTGTGTATCATTGAATAATCTAGTGAGCACAAAACCAACATGGCGGCGACGCGAATTCAAATATTTACATTGATTTTTCTTGTGACTTTTCATCCTAGCGCTGTGAAACTTGGCATGGTATATCTTCATACAAGCCTTAATATACTAACGTCTAATTTAATGGAATTTTATGACAACCTACAGATGGTGGCTGTGCAATTTTTAAAACTATCGTTTTCATTACTCGTGTCCTAAGTGAGACCAATAGGATATATGAAAATAGGCTGTTTAGTTCTTCACGGAACTACTTGTTCTTCCTTTGTTCTGTCCATGCAGTGATGACTTTCATCCGGGCGGTTGCAGATAAATTATGTTTCTTCAACAATAACCTGAAGCTAGACCTATCCCATAACATTTCGTCTATTACGTTGATTCCTTGAAAGACTTCTTTATAATTCATTTATTCGTGGCTTTTAATAATGATGATGATAACGAAAGTTTGAAGCTTTTCAGTCGGTCAACGAGATTTTCCCCCCAAAAGATGGGCTATTCATCCAGGTGTATTTATTAATCTCATGTAATTTTGATTCAGGATTAGGGAATAACTCGACTCTTTTGGAAAAAATGGTGTTGACCGACAGCAAAGCATCAAACTTTCGTTTATTACGGATCGCCAGAGTTTGCAGCTGCTTCTATGCGGACACCCAGGGGGTGAGCTACACGTACGAAGTGTTGTCTGGGGGGAGTGTGAATGTAAGGGCGAGGAATTGGAAGGTAGCGGTTGTGGCCTATAGTTGGGACCAACCCCGGCATTCTTCCTGCTGTAGTTTCAGCCATCTACGGACCACGCTATTTCTACTGTCCTTTCCCATGTCTTTGCGCCCGGGGATTTAACGTTCGACCAGTATTCCCGCATTCGTTTCCAATGCTGTTCCTAGCTCGCTTCAGTCCATGTTTTGCAAGTTTTTAGCCTATTTTCAATTTTGAAAAAAAAAATAGGATTATGAGATCACCTTTTGTCTGTGTGTGTGTGTCCCCCCAAACAACTTCTAAACGGCTGGAGCGAGTTCAATGAAACTCGGTGAGTTCATAGCACTATTCCGGACGACCCCGACCGTACCCTTCAAATATTGTTACGTCTCACCAAACCAACATGGCGGCTGAGCGAAATATTTCACCAGCATTCAATATCTCCGAAACTATTCCCGATATCATCCTGGAATTTTTACGGTCATAAAGGGTACCTATGTGACTTTTGAAAAACTGGTAACTACAAAACCAACATGGCGGCCACGTGAATTTGCGACTTTTAAATAGACGTTTCTCGCGATTTAACCAACCAAACGCAATAAAACTTGGTACAGTATATGTTTATACACATTGTAATGCACCCACACCTAACTTGGATCAATTGTTTACATAACCACAAGATGGGGATGTGCGGAATATTTCACCGGCATTCTATATCTGTATCTAAATTCAGTATTCTATATTCTGTATCACCCTGAAATTTTGTACGGAGATAAAGGGCACTAATGGAAATTCATCTATATGACTTCAAAAAACCGTTTAACAACAAAGCAAACTTGGCGGCCAAGCGAATTTGAAAAATTTTAATAGACCTTTCTCGCGATTTAATGTTCCAAACGCAATGAAATCTGGTACAGGAAATGTTTATACACATTGTAATGAAGTGGTATCTAATTTAGTTCAATTGTTTACATAACCTCAAGATGGCGGCTTTGCGAATTTTAAAATTAAGTTTTTATTTCTTGTGTCATAATCATGCGATCGAAGTGAAAGTTTGAATAATGAACCTACGCAATAATTTTCCTTTAATGGTACATGACTCTATGGCCTATACATTTAACAATCCTACATGGCGACCATCCGAAATATTTAGACGGCTCTGAATATCTACGAATCTATTATAGCAATCAAACTGAATTTTTGAATGTTCATAGGGGCTATGAACTGAAGTTCACCTATAGGACTTTAAATAACCTGGTGATCACAAATCCAACATGGCGGCGACGCGAATTATACATATTCACATGGGCGTTTCTCGCAATTTAACCATCCGAGTGCAGTGAAACTTGGTACAGTAAACCCTTATACAAATGTTAATCCAATGGCATCTAATTTATTTCAATTGTTTCCATAACCACAAGATGGCAGCTATGCGAAATTTTAAAACCTCGTTTTTACTTCTTGTGTCCTAATCATGCGATTGAAATTTGAATGCTACACGTTGGCTACACAATAATCTTCACGTAACATTACATAACTCTAGGCTCTACATATATAAAAATCCAACATGGCGACCATCCGAAATATTTAGTCGGTTCTCAATATCTACGAATCTATTACAGCAATCATACTGAAATTTGGTATGTTGGTAGTGGCAATTAAGTAGGATATATGAAAATAGGCTGTATAGTTCTTCACGGAACTACTTGTTAGTTTTGGCTTCTCTTGGAAACCATGATGTTCTTGGAGTTTCGACTGTGGAACACGTTTCTGGATATACTCCTGGGTTATCCCCACTTCACGCAGGTCCTTTTCTACCTCGGTGAACCGCGGCTCTTTTGTTTTCTTGTAAGAAAAAAAGTGAAGATCCCATTGCTCATCTTGTAGAATTCAAACGAGCAATGTGGCCATAGAAAACTATCCTTCACTTACGAATGGTGTCCGTGATCTTTTCTTCTCGTTCTTCTTTTTCTTCTTCTTCTTCTTCTTCTTGAAAATGAAAATCCACAGCCTGCTTCCAGTCAACCGACCGGGTCAGGGACGGAATGAATGAAGGCCCCATCTAGCGGCGAAGGTATGAACTGTACCGGCCGCCGAAGCCTGTCGCACTCCTCTGAGGCAATGATTAGACTAAATGATGGACAGATGAAATGAAATGATAGTGGAGAGTGTTGCTGGAATAACATTTTTGACAGGGAAAACCGGAGTACCGGGATAAAAACCTATCTACCTCCGTTTTGTCCTGCACAGATCTCACATGGAGTGACCGGGATTTGAACCACGGACCCAGTAGTGAGAGGCCGGCGTGCTGCCGCCTAAGCCACGGAGACTACGTCTTCTTCTTCTTCTTATTAATTATAATTAATTATGTAATTACTTATGAGTACCCACACAATGAACTCGAAATCAGAAAAAAAACAAGTAGTTCCGTGAAGAACTATACAGCCTATTTTCATATATCCAACTTATGTTAATTGCCACTATTTAACATACACAATTTCAGTTTGATTGCTGTAATAGATTCGTAGATATTGAGAACCGACTAAATACTTCGGATGGTCGCCATGTTGGATTTTATATATGTAGGTCCTAGAGTTATGTACTGTTACATGCAGATTTTTGTGAACGTGTAGTATTCAAACTTCAATCGCATAATTAGGACACAAGAGAAAACAAGCAGATTTAAAATTTTTTCACAGCTGCCATCTTGAGGTTATGGAAACAATTGAAATGAATTAGATGCCAGTGGATTAACATTCGGATAAAGATTTACTGTACCAAGTTTCACTGCACGCGGATGGTTAAATTGCGAGAAACGTCCATGTGAATATTTATAATTCGCGTCACCGCCATGTTGGATTTGTGATCACCAGGTTATTTAAAGTCCTATAGGTGAACTTAAGTTCATAGCCCCTATGAACATTAAAAAAATGCAGTTTGATTGCTAAAATAGATTCGTAGATATTCAGTATCGTCTAAATATTTCGGATGGTCGCCATGTTGGATTGTTAAATGTATAGGCCATAGAGTCATGTACCATTAAAGGAAAATTATTGCGTAGGTTCATTATTCAAACTTTCACTTCGATCGCATGACTACATCACAAGAAATAAAAACTTAATTTTAAAATTCGCACTGCCACCATCTTGAGGTTATGTAAACAATTGAACTAAATTAGATACCAGTGGATTACAATGTGTATAAATATTTCCTGTGCCAGGTTTCAGTGCGCTTGGAACATTAAATCGCGAGAAAGGTCTATTTAAAATGTTCAAATTCGCTTGGCCGCCATGTTCGTTTTGTAGTTAACCGGTTTTTGAAAATCTTATAGATGGACTTCCAGTAGTGCCCTTTATCTCAGTACAAAATTTTAGGGAGATACCGCTAATAGTTTCAGAGATATAGAATGCCGGTGAAATATTTCGCACATCCGCCATCTTGTGATTATGTAAACAATTGAACGAAGTTAGATGTCGATGCATTACAATGTATATAAACATATACTGTACCAAGTTTCATTGCGTTTTGTTGGTCAGATCGCGAGAAACGTCTATTTAAAAGTCGCAAATTCGCTTGGCCGCCATGTTCGTTTTGTAGTTACCAGGTTTTCAAAAGTCACATAAGTGAACTTATAGTAGTTCCCTCTATTACCATAGAAAATGTCAGGGCAATATCGGTAATAGTTTCGGAGGTATTGAATGCTGGTGAAATATTTCGCACAGCCGCCATGTTGGATTGGTGAGTCGTAACAAAATTTGAAGGGCACGGTCGAGGTCGCCGGGAATAGTGCTATGAACTTTCCGAGTTTCATTGAAATCGCTCCTGCCGTTTAGATTTTATTAGGGGGACACACACACACGAATCACACACACACACACACACGCACACACACACACACGGACAAAAGGTGATCTCATAAGCCTATTTTTTCAAAATTGAAAATAGGCTAAAATTACAGTATTTCAGGGATATATGGAAAGAATTGTCGTAAACAAGAATTGTGTACATGACGTCATGGAAATAATCAGTGATAAATTGTTGTTTCATCGTAATTAAATGTTATTGTTGTTGTGAAGCCTTCAATGTACTGAGTTGATATTCTGTGTATTGTGTGAGTTTTATTAACAGCAACCATTTGGAATTAAAAGTTAATTACACATCCTTCTAAGAGTTTCATTAATTATCGAACATCTTGTCTCATATCCAGCCTCTTCCATTTCGTTTCTCATTTACTTCATCAAAGGAACAACACCTAACCTGACGGGTGAGACGCTCCTTTGCATAAATAAGAAGACAAAATATCCATTACATGCAATGGAAAGAAAATGTGGCTGATGTGATGGGACTTCCATTTGTGAAATGGAGCGTAAAAATTCCATCCAATTTCGCAGATGAGAATTCTAATGGAAATATGAAGGGTACTAATGTAAAGAGTAATTTAGCTTTTTTCGTTCACAATGATAATGTGAACCTAGAAGAATTGCTGAGTTGTAATTCACTGGCCGTGAAAGCCAATATACAATCTTTTTGGAAGCCTTCATAGGGTGGTTGTGGCTGCTTGAGCTTTTAGTTCTCGCAGTGAAGAGGCGCAGGTGTGCTTCATTGAAAGGGAGGTAGCGCGCAGTTCGTCACTCCTGTGGGGGTCCGGGCGGGGACACCAACAGCCCGCTATGAGCCAGCTTGGTGCCCTAGGCGAATCCCCACTCAAGACATGGCACAAACTTAGAAAAATTGCTGAGTTTTTCCAAATAAATGTGTCTCGCAGTGAGCGAGAGGAGAAATGTGCACTCGCTTCTAGCTCAAGTCAGTCGGGAAGGCAGTACGCAGAACACAACGCTACCATTACGTCATGCCTCACTTCCATCCCACTAATCACAGTCAGTCTGTCTTGAGAATCTGAGCTAGTGTGTTGTGAAGTGATTATATCGTAATAGTTAAAGATCCAGTGAAAGCGATTGTGTACATTTTGAGTGCTATGAAAGCAGAGGGAAGTAAACCACAGGTTGTGCATAGGCAAGCCCGAGAAATAGTTTACAAAGTGCATGAATACTTTGAAATTCTAAAGCAGCGTGAAAGAGACCGGCTCGATCAGGTAAGTGGCGGTGTTGCCACACCACAAGAACTCAAGGCAGCAACTTGCCGTGTGGGGACTCGGACATGGTGCACCTGTTGCAACAGTGGACATGTATCTCTGTCTCTCTCTGCGCAAATCTCAGAGAGCCGGCCGCCTTCCCGGCTGACGCGAGTTCTAATAAGGTTCGAGGGATTCGCCTACGGGAGAACGGGGAAAATGGGGCTGTAGCTCTGGGGCCTGAACCTGATGAGGGACCCAGGCCCATCAAGAGCCCAACGTAGATAAATTGACTCAAAATAATTCCTTTAATGATTTACTATTTTACTGGTAAGGCTAAATTATTTAATGTAGTCGGCAGCATGGATCGCGGGTTCAACCCGGCCAAAGTCGTCGGATTCTTCGAGAGCTTTAAAATCCTTCCGAAGGAAGGGATGAAAGCCGGCGGTCCCATTTCATAGATTTATGGCATGTAAAAGAACCTTCCACTAATTAAACCCGTGTGAAGCTAAATTTTCAGGTTAGATTTCATTGAAACGCTCTATCAAAGCTCCGACGTTCACCGCTAGGTGTCAGTGACATCTGGTAGCGAAAGTTGGAACTAATTGAAGTTGAACGAACGTTGTAGCTCACCCCATGGGTGTCCACATAGAAGCAGCTACTAACTCTGGCGAGCCGAACATGTACTCGGACACTGTTCCGCCCCTTAAAACCTCAGTAGTAGGCAATGTCCATTTAAAAATAATATCCTTGGTCGTGATTGTACGAGCACAAATTGAATGTTGATGATGCTCAATCACTTACACACCAAATGATATTACACATTAAGCACTATGAAGGATTCCGGGCGCGGACACCAAGCGAGCTTGGTGTCCTAGGTGAAACCCGACACAAAACACGTCACCTAGAAAAACTGCTGAGTTTTAGGTTCATATATTACTTGATTCCCCTCCACATTGTGAAGAATTTCTATATCCGTACCTGGCCTCGTTGGTAATAGTTTAAAATTTCGGCTACTCATTTCCGAAAACCACGAACCTATTATTTGGAGAGTGGATAATAAAACTGCGTAGTGGCAGATAGGGCATCCAGTCTTCAGTCCTCATTCAACTTGAGAGCAAAGTGATAAACCCAGCGAGGATAGATTCACTGCGATACCAAGAGATTCAGAAAATGTAGAAATGAGCAATATGCTCAGTAAAGAACAACATGCAAGTACCTTGTAGTTTGGGCAAAATACGCACATTAAGGTATATTGCTGAAAAATGTGTTAGTAATCAGATGATAAGATTAGTCGTAATTTGATTTAAGCTCAGGACATTAGGGTGGACGCCATTTCTTTTTCGTTATGATGGCGGCGATATACAACATGACACTAACTTATGCTTTGCTAATGCTACCTCTGTACCAAAGTTGGTTCGATTTGGTTTCGTCGTGTTTGAATTGATAAGGGGTAACGATTTGCGCACATACAGGGCCGCCATTTTCAAACTATTTGGATGATGTCCTTGTAGTTTGGGCAAAAGACGTTTCCCTCATTAAAGTATATTGTTGAAACATTTGTTAGGGATCGAGTTGCAAGTCTTACATTAAAAAAAAATCATAACAAAGGTTGTTTTCAAAAATATCTCTAAAATACTAATTATCTAAAAAGCTAAAAATACATTTAAAGACTAGAAAACCAGATCTGTTACAAATTTAGATTAGATTTTGACAAATAGCGCTTTCTAGTAGAGAAATGAGGAACTTTGTGTTGGCGGAAACTCCCGCGATTAATTTTGCCATTATGAACACGGCCTACTGAATTGTATTTCACAAACCGTTATATAACGAGATTCAAATTGCAAAACGTAATAATAAAAACAATAGGAAGACTCATATAATAAGACCACACCGTATAATATTTGTGCGTAAATTGAAACCTAAGAAACTGATGATGACCGCTTAACGTTCGAAATTTCTCGTTATTAAATAATGATTAAAATTAATACATGTAATTTTTTCAGGGGCTTTTATTTACCTATTTATTTATATTTATATTATCTTGAGATTGATCCAATCACCGGCACAATTGTATTTATTATGATGATGTTGCTGTGAAAGTTGCCAGGAAAATTGAGTATCATAAACATTTTTCACAGTAAAATCATCATACTCCTGCCCGTATTTAAAGCAAACTTGATGTCGACTCTGAGTGGCTTCACGATTTGCCTGACTAGCCGTGAACATTGTGAGGTTTGAAGCCATAACTGGTGCCAGAGTGAACACGAAACTGCTTGAAGTTCCAGTTAGGGAGACAACCGTATAAGTATCAGCCTGTATTATTACAATATAACCATAGTTGATTTTGTATAACCATATAATCACCCCAAACTGATAAATTTCGGATTTTTATCACCATTTTAGAATTTCACCTAACATTAGATATACTACATTTAGCATACGATCGAAACTGGTCATCCTAGTGTAGGCCATTTATTAATCTCATGTAATTTATTTCAGGATTAGGGCATAACCCAGCTCTATTTGGGTACAATCGTGTTTTGAATCTTACTGGATTGTTGCGTGAAGGCGATGTGCGACGATAAGTTATGTTTTAGGCTAATTTCTTACATGGCAGATTTCGTTAGGGCTATGCGACATTTTGGTGTTGTAGCCCCATGTACTTGGGTGTATGTGGGATTTGTCTGATAACCTGTGCCACTCTGATGTCTACACTGGTGTGTGTATTTGTAATTGAGGTAGAATTTGGATAGGAAGCGGCCATGGCCCTAAGTTAGGTACCAATCCGGCATTTGCCTGGAGTAGAAGTGGGAAACCACGGAAAATCACTTCCAAGATGGCTGAGGTAGGAATCGAACCCACCTCTTCTCACTTTTGCATCACGAGGCTGAGTGTACCCCGTTCCAGCTCTCAGACCAGAATTAAATTTCCGGTGGAGCTAGAACCTCGAAAGTAAATTGCATGCGTGCTATCTCTACACCACTGAATCGGAATAAATAAATAATTAAATAAATAAATAAATAAACGAACACGAAAGAAAACTGTACAATTCTCAAACAATACTTTAATAATCTTCTCAATTGTACAGAACCCACGGAGAAATTGACCTTCCATAAAACCACATCCAATCCCGATTCTACTCCACCTACAATAGAGGAGATAGAGGAGATCATACAACAAATGAAAAATAACAGAGCGGCTGGAGAAGATGGCATTATTGCTGAAGTATGGAAGCTTCAAGATAAAAACATCACCAAAACAATTCATAAGATCATCACAGACATTTGGATCACAGAGAAAATGCCAGAGGAATGGAAATGTGCATTGATCCACCCATTACATAAAAAGGGTGATAAGTCAGATCCAAATAATTACAGAGGGATTTCTCTAGTGCCAGTCGCTTACAAAATATTCCCTAAAGTGTTATTGAACAGACTAGAACCACAAGCAGATCCACAAATAGGAGAATACCAGGCAGGCTTCAGAAAAGGGAGATCATGCATCGAACAAATCTGGAACTTGAGAACACTACTGAAAGTCAGACAGACAAAAAACACTGTAGTTACCTTTGTGGACTTTAAAAAAAAGCATACGACAGCATTGATAGACAAACGCTATTTGCAGTACTGGAAGAATATGGCATTGACAAAAAAACAGGGCACTTATACAACTAATGCTCTCGGACACCACCTCTAAAGTTAAGTTCATGGGTGAAATTTCAGAACCCTTTCATATACGCACAGGTGTCAAACAAGGAGACGGCCTCTCACCAATCTTGTTCAACATGATCTTACCATATATGGATCCATACAAAGAGTTGAAAAATTTAAGTACTTAGGAGAATATATACAAATAGTAGGATCAAACAAGATGTCTAACATAGAACGAACGGAAAAACTCCAAAACTCCAGAAAGCATACAAACTTACATGGTCACATTATAATAAGAAAAGCATATCAAGACAGGCCAAACTTAGACACTACAAAACAGTTGTATTACCAGAAGCATTGTATGCGTCAGAAACGACCACAATTGGAGCATCTGGCATCACAGAAACAGAAAAAATTGAACGTAAAATTCTGAGAAAAATATTTGGAGCAGTACACGGAGATGGGATATGGATGAAAAGACCTACCAAAGAGCTATATGAACACACAGACAGATTCACAGATATCATTAGAAAACGCAGACTATCTTTCTACGGGCACATACAGAGAATGAACAATAAACGACTTACAAAGAAAATCTTTGATGTAGTAAACAGTTCAAAAAGGAAAACAAATTGGTATCATGAAATAGAAGACGATTTAAAGCAATTAGGGATCAACAAGCAAATGATAGAAGACAGAGAAAATTTCAGAAACAAAATTAAGAACGCCAAATTTTTAGTAAGTGAAAGGAAGAAGATAGGAACATTGTGGACGGAACAAAGGAAACAGGAGCACAGTCAAAGGATGAAGAGATTTTGGGAAGAGAAGAAGAGAAAGAAGTGAAAATTGTGACATCATGAGATACTTAAGTTCAAACACTGTCCATAAGGGCAACAATGATGTAATAATAATAATAATAATAATAATAAATAAATAAATAAGTAAAGGAAGGAAGTTTGTAGTTTTACGTGACCGTACGCGTGCATGAGCCACGGGAACTCCTTTTTACGTGGAATCCGAACCACAGGACATGGAATTTCACTTTGGAAATCTCACATGCAGTGACCGGGAATCGAGCCTGGTCCACCGTGGTGAGAGGCCAACAGCTTGATCGCTGCGCCACCACGCCCCCTATTAAATAGATTTATATAATAGGTAAATAAATAAATATGAGGGGCTCTCTTGCTATAGGCCTACTCGTACCTTAAAAGACAGTTACGATTGAATAAATCTGGATTTCTTTCGTACAAAATTTGCAATTAACGCTTACGAAGACTACTTCTTTTTTTAAATAAATTCATCATAATCTTTTTCATTTCAAATAAACATTACGGGATGCTAACTTATTGTTAGAACGGGACTTGGTGCAGTGATAAGAATACTGCATTGTTACAACCGCTTGGTGTACTTGAAGGCAGAAAACTTAATTCAAGGCTTCCAAATGAGTTTCCACTTAAAATCCTGTTTTGTCTTCTGTAATGCAGAGGACGCGAACAGTCTGCTGCTCGAGAGGATGGAATTCACTAACAATGGTTGCTAAGGATGCTGCAGTAATTACTGCGCAAGATGACCACACTGGCTCGCGAATTTACAAAAGACTCGCGTTATGAAAAAAATCTACACACTCCTTGCGGGTATATGAAATGCATTTTAAAACGCCAATTATTTTCCCTTAATTAAATTCTTTTTCAAATATTTTTAACTTACTTTGAATGCAAGAGAGTTGGTTGGTTGTTAAGCTTAGGGACTGCGACAACGTGGTCATGTAGCTCCGTGTACTTTGGGTGTGTGGAGAATCTGTCTGATAACCGGTGTTAATTGTGATGGCTGTATTAGTGTGTGTTATCTGTAAATCAGGTAAGGACGTTTGCTACCAAATGCTTCCGTCAACGACAGCTGCGAACTTGGTTACTAGATGCCACCGCAACCGGCACCTGGCATTTAAAAGAGCGTTAATCAAATCTAACCTACAAATTTAGCATAACACAATTGTAGTTAGTGGACGATTCTTTTACATGCCAGAAATCTATGACATGGGCCCGCCGCGCCGGCTTTACTCCCCCCTCGGAAGGAAGGCATACTGGGGGATTGTTAACAGTCTAATAAAATCCGATGACTTCGGAGTAGCTCTGTAACTCTGGTTATAAATTCGAACGTATTCACTGAGAGACGATTGTCAATAATAGTACATTATGCAACGAGCCTCTAATGGCAATAATTAAGACACGAGTATGTTTATAAAACGAGCGTATGCGAGTTTTATAATTCCCATACGAGTGTCTTAATTACCATTATAGGCGAGTTGCATACGACTGTTTATGTTCGACGATAATTATAACTTTATTATATGTAATTCCAAAGGACAGTTCCTTAACAATATGTACTGTTAAATCAGTCAGACCTATTTGCCTCCTGCCAATACTAGGGAAAATTTTCGAGAAACTAATAATTGATCGCGTTATGTATCACATGTATCGTCATGGCCATTTAAGTGAAAAGCAGTATGGTTTCACGCCCCAAAAATCAACCGAAGATGCTGTACTATATGTGGTTGATTGGATTCGCAACATATTCTCAATGAAAAAGGTGGCCGTATTGATATCTTTGGATATTTCAGGCGCTTTCGATAATGCTTGGCGGCCTAAAATTTTATCACAGTTAAAAGGAAAACATTGCCCAAAGAATTTGTACAGTTTAATACAAGCCTACTTTAGCCATCGAAAAGTGAAACTTCGGATCGGAACTGCAATTTCTACAAGATGTATTAATAAGGGATGCCCTCAAGGATCAGCATGCAGCCCTGGTTTTTGGAACATTTTGTATGATGAACCCCTACAATTACCTCTTCCGACAGGGTGTAATGTTATTGCTTATGCTGATGATGCTCTTCTCCTAACTGAATCAGATAATGTGCAGAATTTGAATTATATAACAAACTCTGCTTTACACACCTTGTCTCTATGGGGTTCTGTAAACAAACTTCAATTCAATCCTTCTAAGACTAGAGCCATGTTCGTCACAAGGAGAAGAAAAGTGGAGAAACCCAAAATCATTATGAATGGCCACCGAATAACATCAGATGATCAACTTCTTTATTTGGGCGTTGTGCTTTACAAACACCTGACATTCAGAGCACATTTAAATAGATTAAAATTGAAATCAAGCAAGCTTTTAAAAGGTCTTGCGATTGCTTGTAGACCTTCTTGGGGTCTGAACTCCGATGTTTTACGAATAATATATTATACAGCTTTTGTGCCTTTGATTCTGTACTGCGTGTCCGCTTTCCGTACAACCCTAGAAAAGAAATGGGCTCGGGTTAAGTTATTACAAATCCAAAGAGGTTTCGCTCTAAGAATTTCTCGAGCATACCGCACTACATCTACAGATGCAGCACTTGTAATTGCTGGAATAGAACCACTATTTTTTAACAGGAATAGGGAAAGCTGAGCTGACATTACTGAAGAAGAATAGAACATCTCCTATGCCGATTTTCGACATTATCGTGGAGCAAAAGTGCCATTTCTTGGAATCTTCTCATCCTAGTCAATTCTATAAACTTCTGCATAAAAATTGTTTCAGCACCCATGACTGTTTCATCTATACTGATGGCTCCCGTACACCAAGCTTTGATGGAAGTGACAGTGTTGGCTGTGCCTTTGTCGTTTATGAGAATGATACTGAAATATTTTCAGCTCAGTATAAGCTCTCTCCCAGTTGTTCAATTTTCCAGGCAGAACTTTGGGCCTTAAAGTGTGCAATAGAATGGGTTAAAGCTAACAATAAAAGAGTGAGGATTTTCAGTGATTCACAATCCGCATTGCATTCTATAAATGACAAATATAATTCTAACCCAATAGCTGTCTACATCAGGGCAACAGCCCAGGAGTGCTCACATATATGCACATCGTGGATAAGGGGACACACTGGATTGGCTGGTAATGAAAGAGCAGACCAATTAGCAAAATCAGCGGCTACGACACATCTTGAAATAACATATAGTAAGTCTCCTATATGTTACGTTAAAAGCCAGATAAGGAAATACATATTAAACGAATGGAATATCGCATGGACATGTAGCCTGAAAGGGTCTGTAACAAGAGAAGTATTCTTCCCGGAAGTACAAAATCGACTGTTATCAAAATTATTAGTGCCAAACTTTGTCCTCACACAATTTTTAACTGGTCATGGAAAATTCAAGTCTTATTTTGAACGTTTTATAATAGCAACAGACGACTATTCATGTTTATGTGGATTGCCTCAATCGGTGTGTCACCTTGTATTTGAGTGTCCTGTTTTTGAAAAGGAAAGATACAATTTACAATGCCACCTTTATAACTGTAACCTGGAACTTTCAAAACCGCTGTACCATATTTTCAAGAGGCAGTGCTGTTTAGGACAACTTCTTACATTCATCAACAATTTTTTTTGTAAACTATGTCAGTAATATTTGTATTTGCTTTGTTTTTAATCTATAACCCTAATGTACCTCTGGTAAAATAGGGTTCCTGTATTGTTTTCTGGATATTCAATAATAATAATAATAATAATAATATATGTTTTAACATAAATATTCATAAATATCTATTGAGAGTCAGCCACATGAATTCTTTGCACTGGGTGTGATATCTCTGTCTTTCAAGCTCTCTGACCGACCGACGCACGCACTCTGTGTGCTTGCAATGCCATATGCCGGCCATAAGTTTACAACTGCCGTCCAGCTCTTTAGCATTCACTAATATTGTCACCGAAGTCGTTTGAAAGCAATTCGCTGTGTAGAAATTGGGGTTGGTGATATTAAGGTACAGTGCTATTTCTTGTCTCATATTCGCCAGTTTATTTACGCGAACATATGGACGGTGCGTATTCCATGTCGGTAATTTATATAGAAAGATGTTGTGTTTATGTCCGACATGTTGGAATTTGAGCGCATGCGCGAAGGTATCCTTAATTGGTCAATGAATGAGCTCTGATTGGCTGGAGATACTGGGTCGTAATGAAAAACAGTGTTATAATGACTATCATTATGATACAGTTTTCTGACGCATAATGTTTACATTTCGACATCGTCGAACATAAAGTGTATTAGGTAGATTTCATTAGAATGCTATTGCAATGGGTACCATGTTTCGACTTCCAGAAAATTTCAATATATCTTCGCGTTTCACATCCCCCAGACCCCAAAACCACCGTCAGTTCAAAAGTTTATATATAATTTATATATATATATATATCAGTTTCTTGTGGACACGATAACTGCCGTAATTTTGCACCAATCATTTTGAATGTTTTACCGGATATGTATACCTATAAAATCTCGGTCGAGTTCGTTACTGGGCTAAATCGGTCGAAGGGGGCTGAAAATGGGGGGCTTTTTTTTCGAAAAAGTGAAATATTGCTATAAATCTCTTAATATGTGAAATATCGAATCCGTTTAAAGTTCATACTATGTGTCGGATAAAGCCCAAACATGTATGTTTGAAGAGTTTTTTTATAGCACCAACCATTGACCAAAGGGGTGGGAAAAAGTGGGGTTTTCGGGAAACATCAATCATATCTCTCTTAATAGGCACAATATCAAAACCGTACAGAATGGACAATATTCCCCTAATAATTACCTAAAACTTTTGTCTGAAAGAATTTTTGATATGACCCACCATTACGCCAAGGGATGAGAAAAATATTTTCGGAATTATAAGAAAATGCCAAGAGCTATCAGAGGTTGCCATGGCAACACTACTAAATTGATGACGGATGAGCCATCGGACGTTGCCATGACAACGCACTTGCTCGATATCAGATTCAGATTTCCATCTGACTAAGTGTGAAGCGTCTTCGGTGACGTAACTGGTAGCATGCTGAACTTCTATGCCCAAGGTCGCGGGTTCAAAGCCGGCCGAAGTCGTCGGATTTTCTAAGAGCGCTAAAAATCACTCAGTATGCTTTCCTTTGGAGGGGAAGTTCCAACGTTCGTTTCGATTTGCTGGTTGGGGTGGCATCTAGTAGCCAAGTTCACAGCTAGGTGTCGTTGATGATAGAATCTGGTAGCAACATTAGGAACTACTGCTTGAAATTGATCGTCTGCAGTCCTTACCTGAATTACAGACTAATACAGCCATCACAATTCACATCGTTTATCAGACAGATTCTACACTCACCCAAAGTACACGGGGTTACATGACCGCGTTGTCGCAGCCTCTATACTGAGGAACCAACCAAAGTCTCTGCGGGAAATATAATTTTGCGTGAAGAAGTAACAGACCGTTACATAGTTACACATCAGTGTCGAAACCTTGCACAAGGACAGTGTGACCACAAGTATAACAAGATGTTCAGTAAAGAACATATAGCCTGCTTTCTCCTAAATGCATGGGTATTGTTATAACTCTTTGTCCTTTTCAAGGAGTATAATTGAATGTTGGTTGTAGTAGCTTGTTGAAATACAACGTGCTATAGGGATATTAAACATGGATATGAGGTGCCCTTTGCTAGTGCTACCTCTGTAAAAAAATTCATTCAATTGGGTTTCACCGTGTTTGAATTGATATGGGGAATGGGTTTGCACACATACATGGCCGCTATTTGCAAACTATTGGGCTGATGACCTTGTAGTCAGTCATAAGATGCTTTCCACAAAAAGGTATGTTGTTGCAAAATCCGGTAGAGATCAAATTATTAGGATGGTCGAAATTTGATTTAAGCTTTTAACATTTGGATGGCCGTCATTCCGTTTCCGTCAAGATGGCGGCGATATAAAACATGACACTGAGGTGCCTTTTGCTAGTGCTATCTCTGTACCAAATTTCGTTCAATTCGGCTTCACCGTGTTTGAATTGATAGGGGGAATCGATTTGCACACATACTTGGCCACCATCTGCAAACTATTGGGCTGATGATCTAGCAGTTTGGTCAGAATATGCTTCCCACATAAAGATTTGTTGTTGCAAAATTTGGTAGAGACTATATTATTAGGTTGGTCGTAATTACATTTTAGCCTTTAACATTTGGGTGGCCGCGATTACGTTTCCGTCAAGATGGCGGTGATATAAAACATGACACTGAGGTGGCCTTTTCTATTGCTACATCTGTACCAAATTTCGTTCCGTTCGGTTTCACCGTGTTCGAATTAATAGGGGTAATCGATTTTGACACAAAGATGGCCGCCATCCGCAAACTATTAGGCTAATGACCTATTAGATTTGTCAAAGGATGCTCCCTTCATAAAGGTATGTTGTTGCAAAATTGGTAGAGATCGGATGATTAGGTTAGTCGTAATTTGATTTAAGCTTTGAACATTTGGGTGGCCACCATTACGTTTCCGTCAAGATGGCGGCGATATAAAACATGACACTGGGGTGCCCTTTGCTAGTGCTACCTCTGTACCAAATTTCATTCCATTTGGTTTTACCGTGTTCGAATTAATAGGGGTAATCGATTTTGACACAAAGATGGCCGCCAGCCGCAAACTATTAGGCTAATGACCTATTAGATTTGTCAAAGGATGCTCCCTCCTAAAGGTATGTTGTTGCAAAATTTGGTAGAGATCGGATGATTAGGTTAGTCGTAATTTGATTTAAGCTTTGAACATTTGTGTGGCCGCCATTACGTTTCCGTCAAGATGGCGGCGATATAAAACATGACACTGAGGTGTCCTTTGCTAGTGCTACCTTTGTACCAAATTTCGTTCAATTTGCGCTCACCGTGTTCGAATTGATAGGGGGGGGGGGGGACAGACATTCAGAGTACACACACTCACTCACTCACACACACACACACACACACACACACAGACTCACACACACACATATACACACACACAGACAGACACACTTTTTTTCGTCCTGTAGTGATCTCATAAGTCTACTTTCATTTTTTGCTAAAATCGAAAGTAGGCTAAAAATGGACCCCAAATGACAAGAAGTTTACCGTCCCCATAAGACAATAAAATGTTTAAAATATGCTTAAAATGACGATAAACAGAGTTAATTAAGCTCCAATTATAAAATACTTTCTCGCAATAAAAGAGGTCTGATCCTTCTACGAAAACCTGCATATTCTGCCTATTTTCGCCTATCCCCAAGTTTGTCCGGTGAAATCTACCTCCGCCTTCCGGCGTGCCGAGAGGACTTTTGTGAATATTATTTAAGTACTAGCTTTGAATTTGTCGTTGAAAGGGTTCATAAAGCGAAATAGACCTGAACGATACCAAGAATGGCGCTGGTGTTCGGAGGAAAAGCCTTGGCTAATATTCTTCTTTTCTTGTTTTGCTTCGGCCAACTAAGGACCACGTCATTTCAACTGATTCCTTTTAGCGTTAAGATTAACTCAGCATTCGTCTCAGTATTCGTTCATTCATAGACGGCGTTGTTCCTTCGTTTGTCCACGCCTTTCCAGTTTTTCAGCTTCGACTTAGGTTGGAAACTCCGATGTTCGAAGATATTTCTTTTTAGCTGGTCACGCTCCTGGATATCTTCACATGAGATCCCAATCTCGTGCAGAGCATTTTGTATCTCAAAGAACCAGGCTCCCTATGTCTTTTTTTCTCTCGGAGAAAAGAAAAAATGCGGTAATTTTGTTATTATTATTATTATAATTTATTGATATGTTCACCATGCCATTGGGTACAATTCACCATTTCATCGGCATCTGTTCCAAGATGGAGTGGAGTTCTCTATATTGGTAGGTTGAGGAACGAATGGACAATGGAGCAGGTCTCTAAAATAACTACTTTCTGAACACGGGTATGCAGATTATGGCGGAGTCCCAGTTTATCAAGGTTGGCCTTCAGCGACTTGGTTGGTTGGTTCCTCAGTTTAGGGGCTGCGACAACGTGGTCATGTAGCCCCGTCTACTTTGGGTGTTTGTAGAATCTGTCTGAAAACCGGTTTTAATTCTGATGGCTGTATTAGTGAGTGTTATCTGTTTTTAATTCAAGTCGGGACTGCAGGCATTCAATTTTCAAGTAGTTTCTACTTTTGCTACCAAACGCCACCGTCAACGACAGCTAGTTCTTAATTTCTTATTCGAGTTGAAGACTGCGATGTCTATTAGAAGTGTTCTCTTCTGAACTTTATCAATAAGAATAATGTCTGGCCTGTTTGCTGATATATGTGTATCTGTGATCATTGATCTGTCCCAAAGTAGCTTGTGTGTATCGTTCTTCTGAACAGCATCAGGAATACATTGATCTTCTTCTTTCTTTATTCGTATCAGGAGCACCAATCACAAATATATGTCACAAATGGTAAACAGTGAGAATCAAATAGAAATAAAAATAATAATGTTAATTAATAAAGACACAAAGTACTCGGCGAACTATTCTAAATCTAATATTAAGTGAGGACTCCAACATACGAGTCAATTGAACAACACACAAACATCTGACTGCCAGGTAGCCCGCAACCAAATTAAACGTTCTTTGTCCAGTAACGGGCGACGTCAATAGCATTCGGGTTGGCAAGTGTTAAATCTTCCATTGTGCATGTTGCTGGACATAGTGGGCACTGGTAAAGATGTTGGATTGTCTGTAGTTCCTCACATTCGGTGACAAAGATGTTGGATTGTCTGTAGTTCCCCACAATCACATAGGAGAGAGTCACCCGAAAAACCCATTTCTGCTGGTTCATCTTGGTTCTTCCAACCCCAGTCCGTAGTCTGTTGGGCGCCTTCCATGTTGCCCAGCCTTCCATATGGCCCGGAGGAAGGCTTTCTTTTGGGGTCATCCAGCCGGACAGATGACCAGTTCTTTCCTTCCACATTCTTGCCCTAGCAGTGTCAGCATTGACTTTCAGGCTGACTGTTGTCCGAAGGAAGCTTTTCCTAGATTTAAGGCGAGTTCGGGCGGGGAAATATCCAAATAGTGGGTGTGTTTGTGATGTGGATGCCTTAAATCTTTCCTGCTACCAACTCTATAATACATTGATAAAATGGCAGAACATTATTACTTAAGCAGTGCTTCTTTGCCAGGTTCAGGTGGATTATCTTGGCTACTTGGTCATACCTATCAAGTAGTACGTAGATTAAATTTTTGTACAGCCCCGTGTGATATGCTGGAAGGTCTCCGATTCACGTTGGCATCTCCTACATTTGTCATCAGGCGTGTCTGCCTTAATGATGTATTTTAGGTAGTTCTTTAACTGGGTGAGTTAGCCGTGGTCGTTACGGCGTGGCCGCAGGCAGTCGCTCACATCCGGGAGGCGAGGAGTTTCGAATCCCCCGTCGGCAACTTTGAAGATGGTCTTCTGTGGTTTCCCATCTTCCTTCCAGGCAAATGCCGGGGTTGGTCCCTAACTATAGGCCACAGCCGCTACCTTCCAACCCCTAGTCCTTACATTCACACTTTCCTCCCCAGACAACATCCCACACGTAGCGGTACATGTAGCTCACCCCTTGGGTGTCCGCGTAGAAGGAGCTACAAAATCTGGCGAGCCGAACATGTCCTCGGACACTCCCGGCACTAAAAGCCTTACGCTAAAGAAAGAAAGAAAGAAAGAAAGAAAGAAAGGTAGTTCCTTGTTGCCACTTCTTGATCTTGTATCGCGATCATGAACCCCTCAGTCTCAGGAAATAGATCCTCATGGGTCAGCCAGCTGTTCGACAGATGTATGTCGACATGATTATGACTGAGATCATACCGATGAGAGCCGTGCAGTGCTTCAAGTCCACTGTTGAAGCTTGTTGGTTATGTGCTCTTCTGACGTAGCTAGCTGCACATCCCTGGAGAAGGTGCAATGGCGTGTACTTGTCATCCACCTTAATAACAGCCTGATGCAGAGTAGAGTTCGTCTTGTTCACAAGGGAAGTATCGGACAAGACAGGTCGAAACCTATCTTGAAACTTTGTGGGGCGGCTTCGGTGGCGTAGTCGGTAGCATGCTGAGCTTCTATGCCCAAGATCGCGGGTTCAAATCCGGCCGAAGTCGTCGGATTTTTTAAGAGCGTTAAAAATCCCTCAGTATGCCTTCCTTCGGAGTGGAAGTAAAGCCGGCGGTCCCATGTCATAGATTGATGGCATGTTAAAGATCCTTCCACTAATTACACCTGTGTGAAGCTAAATTGTATAGGTTAAGAATATAAACAACTCTCTTAGGTTCTACGTTCGTTGCCAAGAGCCGACTGCGGTGGCATCTGGTAGCTAAGTTCTGAACTAGTAGTCGTTGACGGTGGCGTTTGGCGGCAAAAGTAGGAACTATTTGAAAAATTCAAAAGTCTGCAGTCCTTACTTGAATTAAAAAACAGATAACACACACTAATACAGTCACCACAATTAACATCGTTTATCAGACAGATTCTACACACACCCAAAGTACACGTGGCTACATGACCGCGTTGTCGCAGCCCCTAAACTGAGGAACCAACCAACCAAACTTTGTGGACGCAATCTTTGTACTATAAGAGAACAACGTGCGGAAAATCAGCTGCCAGATTGAACTGCAAGGCTCCGAAATCGTACCTGACATTTTGGTACGCAGGCATGACGGCTGACGGAGCTGGACATCACTGAGGCACTCGGAGTTGATGTCGCATGGCGGGGCGTATATGCAGGCGCCCGCGCGACTGGTCTTGTGGGCCTGGGTAATCAGGGCTGTCCTTGTACGGTACTCGCTACTTCCCATTGATTTATATGAGACTAGCAACCCGCCCCGGCTTCGCCCGGGAACAGTTATGAATGCATTACGTGCTAAGCGCCTTTATTTTCGATGTCAAATAACTACGACCTATATCCGTTTTACGTCTCAGCAGGATGGGTTAAAATCACTGACTGGACTATTAATTATATTATCATGGAGATGCATATGCAACGAATTCTTGTTAGACGTAATTTAAGAATGGCGAGGTGCATGAAACTCAAATCCCCCTTCCGTCCAATTTTAACTTGACTGTGTTTCACAGGCGAAATAAAGGAAACCCGAGTTGCACTTCCAGGGAAACGCGAAACACAACCACCCTTCTCAGAAGTCTAAACTCAACACGACTCAACGGTTAGCTGCTGGCTGTATCTGGGGCAATAGGTCCGCCCGCTAGTTAGGCTGTAACAGGGATGACAGACTCGCACTTAGCTAGCTCGTCAACTGTCGCCTCAGTAGTTGAATGGACACGGGTGGAAGAAATTAAAACGTAAAAACAGTTATAGTGGGTGATATATTGAAGATAGACATATGCTCTCGTGGACTTTTTTGTAGAACTTTTCATGCTGAACAATTCTTACACTCATAGTATTTAGATATTTTTAACGGTCTGCCCAGCGTAAGCTTACAAAGCGCTCGGACGCCAGTTTTTTTCTCTCGACTTTTCCATTGAAATCGTTATTGCTCGGCTTCCTTTGTTCTCAAATAAATTATTTTCTACAGAAATCATCCTTGAGATATCCTTTACAGAATGGTGAAAACCGCATCAAAATCCATCCAGTGGATCTCGAGTTTACCCGTAACATCCAAGAATCGGGGACTTAGTTTTATATTAAGTAGAGATTCGCGTCATGATTTCGGAGCCTTGCAGTTCAATCTGGCGCTTGATTTTCCGCATGTTGTGCTCTTATAGTACAACGATTGCATCCGCAAAGTTTCAAGATAGGTTTCGATCTGTCTTACTGATACTTACCTCGTCAGAAAGTAGGCCTGAAGATTCTTCACCTGCTTGGCATGTAGAAGTTAGGTAATGTCAGTAAGCTCGCGTTCACCTCTCAGGCATGGCAAAGCCATTCGTTCAACTACTAACTTCGGATGTAGACATCTGTGTTCCGTTAAGGTGATGCATGTCTTAATAAGAATATTTTCTAGGTCTGTCTGTGTCCACTTTACTATACCAAAGGTGTAAGCCAGTACTGGAATGGCATATGTATTGATGGGCTTGAAGATATTACATACATTATGCGAACCAGCCAAAACTAAGGACCACGCAAATATCATTTCATTTCCTTCTCATAGATATTTCTTCCTTTCTCTTCCTCCACACTTCCTTCATTCTTTCAGAGTGTTGCGCCTTTCTCTCTGCTGTCCATCTTCGTCCCCTGTGCTCTCTCTTTTCTCCCACAAGAACCTTTATGTTCGAAAGTAATTCCCTGAATTGTGTTCTGTCTCGACAGCCGTCATCTGTAACTCCTAGCCTCCGGAGTTCTTCATTCATCTGCTTGGTGTAACCCCCTTGGCTCTTCAGATTATACTGAAGATATTATTATTA
This sequence comes from Meconema thalassinum, assembly GCA_946902985.2. Classification (NCBI taxonomy): domain Eukaryota; kingdom Metazoa; phylum Arthropoda; class Insecta; order Orthoptera; family Tettigoniidae; genus Meconema; species Meconema thalassinum. The sequence goes on from OX336391.1 coordinate 571,931,998, forward strand.
TTACTAGGGTTCGGAAGTTTAAGACCTAAAGAAGTACAAAATATGCAAGCAAATATGCCCTAAAAACTAGCTAAATATGACCTAAAATCTATAAAATATGACCTAAAAACTATGACATCCTATTGAAAGGTGGAAGCACACTATCGTCATGTTCCGTGACCTCATGCGTACAGTGTCGCAATCTAACTTGTCCAGAAAGATATGATAAAAGGCGTCCATAGAGGAGCGCCTTCTTGGAATCAGGTCTTCTAAACCAGCTATCTGCCTGTTCCGGGAAAAGAAAGAAAAATATATCTACTACACTATTCGGAAATCCTTAGTTTCAAACTCGACGCAGATAACACGTACCTTGTTAACGACTCCTCAATTTAAACAAAAATGCTGACATTATAACCAAACATGACCTTATATCACTCAAATATGACCAAATATGACCAAAAAATAAAATGGCTGAAATATTCATTTATGGGCAACATCAAATTGCTTTAAACGTGGTCAGGGACCCGTCATTCTAACTTATTTTTCAGATTTTGGGTAAAATGAGCTCATGAAAAAATATGACTTTTGCTTAACATTCGAAACTTAATTATTACTATACACACATTTTCATTGAGACCGATTTGCCTTTCAGAGTCAAGCCTCTGTTTGCGAACAAGTCGCCTTCATGTGCCCTATAAGCAGTCAACACTGCAACCTCCTCTGCTTCTAAGCAAGTGATGTACAGTTTACTCCCAGCCGCATTCCCACTTTGTTAGTCCTATAACTAGCACTTGAATGAACTTGACTGCTGCTCAATCACAATGGAGCAGGTCTCTAAAATAACTACTTTCTGGACACGGGTATGCAGATTATGGCGGAGTCCCAGTTTATCGAGGTTGGCCTTCAGCGACTTGGTTGGTCGGTTCCTCAGTTTAGGGACTGCGACAACGTGGTCATGTAGCCCGGTGTACTTTGGGTGTTTGTAGAATCTGTCTGATAACCGGTGTTAATTCTGATGGCTGTATTAGTGAGTGTTATCTGTTTTTAATTCAAGTAAGGGCTGCAGGCATTCAATTTTCGAGTAGTTCCTACTTTTGCTACCAAATGCCACCGTCAACGACAACTAGTTCTTAATTTCGTTACTAGATGCCACCGCAGTTGGCTCCTGGCGACGAACGTTGGAACCTGAGAGCGATAGTCAAATCTAACCTATAATTTAGCTTCACACAAGTGTAATTAGTGGAAGGTTCGTTTACATGCCAATGGGACCACTGGCTTTACTTCCCCTCCGAAGGAAAGCATACTGGGGGATTTTAACTCTCTTATAATATCCGACGACTTCGGTCGGGTTCGAAAGCGCGTTTTGGGCATAAAGGCTACCAACTACGCCACCGGGGCTGCTGCTGTTAGCGACAAACAGAACTCCGATGCATTTGTTCAGACAAATGTTTCAGTGATCAGCCACTTTTTCTGGTTAACTGAAGCTGTCTGCCAACTTGTGTGGTCGTGATTTCCAGCCGAGGAGCACAGCAAATTTACTCTCTCTCTCTCTCTCTCTGAGAGAAGGAAGCTAAATTGAATTCAATTATGTGCACTTAGGCTTAAAATATTTCTGCAAGGGCTCTCAATGTGTGGGTAGTGAGCAAAGTACAAGCGGAGACAGGGTTGTGCCATTAAGCAGCGAATGCCCTTCTTGACACGTATTAGCAAGTACTGTATCAGACATTATTTCAATATCAAAGACAATCATTATTATTATTATATCCGTATTTAATTATCTTAATTAGGCATTTACTGTATAATAAAACATTAAATAAGTTCAAGTGACCTAACCTAACCTTACCTAATCTAAACTCACCTTACTGCACCTAACCTAAACTCACCTAACATCGCCATATCTAACCTAACGTAACCAAACCTCACCTAATCTCACATAACCTAACCTCACCTAACCTTACATAACCTGACATAACCTCACCTAATCTATCATAACATAACGTAACATCACCTAATATCACATAACCTAACCTCACCGAGCCTCACCTAACCTCGCCTAATCTAACCTAACGTAACCTAACCTCACCTTATCTCATATAACCAAACCTAATCTTACCTGACTGCACCTAACGTAACCTCACCTAATCTAACCTAAAGTAGCCCAACATCATCTAATCTCACATAACCTAACTTCACCGACCCTCACCTAACCTCACCTACATCTAACCTAACGTAACCTAACCTCACCTAAGCTCTCATAACCTTACCTAACCTCGCCTGACCGCACCTAACCTAACGTCACGTAATCTAACCTAACCTAACCTCACCTAATCTAACTTAACGTAACCTAACGTCACCTAATCTCAGATAACCTAACCTAACCTGACTGCACCTAACGTAACCTCACTTAATCTAGCCTAACGTAATCCATCATCACCTAATCTCACATAACCTAACCTCAGCGAGCCTCACCTAACATCACCTAATCTAACCTCACCTAGGATAGGATCGATGGTAATCCATAGAGGAATGTTTTTACCGTGGACCCAACTTGAACGTGTACGTGACTACATGGGTTAGATTAGGTTAGGTTAGGTTTTAAACTCACTTAATATACTGTGCCCATCTGGGATTGGCACAAGATCGAACCCCTAACCATTTATAGAAAGATATTCTAAAACTTTATAAAGATTGCAGGAAAATACGAGAGTAAGCCCACTGGAGAGCGACCACAGGGACATCACAAGAGGGTGCAGCTGGTCAGTTCAGGCACATAAACTCCATTAGTTTGACAGGTTAAAAGGAAAAGGCCATTAAGGAAACTATTAAAACGTTAGTGAGTGTCGAAGTCAAGAGGTCATAAATACTACTCGAAATTCCGATGTATAAGCAACTTCACCAAAATTATTACGTTTCAAGAGGACAGGTATAAGAGGAACTATTTCTCGATAGGCTCTTAAAAACTTAGCCCAGGAATTTGTAGAATCAACAGTTTTCTCAAGCAAATAGAAGGGGGACGTACCATATTAAACTTGACAAAATAAACTAACCAGAATTATTAAACCTAGAGTGAGGAAGGAAATAGGAACGACAAAAATCAGTGAGTTGGCAAGCCTGAATAAAGTACTTGAAATACTGCAAGCTAAGAGGAACGTCATCAAAATTCCAGCGGAAGACTACCCGCGGACTACAAGGGGATGAGAGGCTGGCCCCGCAAAGGGGATATTAACTAATTAAATTAATTAAAAATAAACTAGCGAAATATTTTCATTCCGCCAGCCGGCAATCAAATTATAATTATAAAATACACATTAAATTAAATTATGGAGAAAGTTAGGCCACGGAATTAGAAATTCAGCTCCCAAATTTGAAAGGAACTAATTTCTGGACAGACATGAATAAATAGGCTTAAAGCCAGAGGAGATGCAGGAAGTCTCATCAGTCTGCGAGCAGCTGTGCAGAAGTGCACGTCGCACTAGATTCAGTCTGCCAGATATAAAGTACAGTCACGTTATAATGAAAGTTTATCAGTCGAGAGAGAGACTTTGCTAGAGGCAGGTTATACAAGAATCTTCAAAGAACACAGTTCGAGTGCGATACGCAGTTAGCCAGTTTGTTAACAGCCTTTGTATAGGCATGTTACTTAAAAATTAATAAGTACGAACAAGTTAGGTCTAGCCTCGGGAACAAAGTGCGCAAGTCAGCGAGAAAATCGTAAGAACTACACTCAGAGACACTATAGTTCGAGTCTCACAAGAGACAAACACACATCAAGTGCGATAGAAACTAAATCGAACGAAGTCAGCAAAGGAGCATTGGTTCGAAACCAATCCGTGCTCAGGCAAAGTAAAGGCAGAAGACGCGATAGCATCTTATGAACATTTAAGAACAAAGTGCGGAAAATATAAGGACATTATAGGAGGTAGGAACTCCGAACATAGAATATAGAGAAAGACACTATAGCGCGCAGAAAGAGACAGTTAAATTGAAGAACATTTATCAAAGAGAAGCGTCAGAGGACGAAGGTTCGATAGTCAGAACATTTTCATACGATCTTCAGGGAATATTACAGTAGGAAGAGAACTATAAATTGCGATAGGCAATGGTAACGCCAAGGCAAAGCGCGATAGTAGAAGGTCAGATAGAACATTAATAAGTAGAGAAAAAGCTATCTAGAAGGAGGTTCAAGAAAGAGACAATTACGATCTCGGGGGTAATAGGAAGAGAGACTTACCGAAGGGAGGAAGATAGGAGAATCACACGTTCAAAGCTGAACAGGGAGAAACCATTTAGGCTGTTTTCCACTATTTATACGCTGAGAATTGGTCCGTGTTCGATTGTAAATAGTGAATAAGTGAATTTTTATTTATGTTTAATAAGTGTTAAACACTGAAATTAAGAAAATGTATCAATATATTGTCGTGTGTCGATATGATGACCAAGTGTTAAAAAGGGTCTATTGTAATGTGAAGATGATGTGCTGAAGAAATTATGTGGGTGAAATCATCCAGAAATCACGTCATGAGCTGAAATGTGGGTGAGTTAAAAATGTTTATAATATTAAAGTGAATGTATCATATGCTATTTCAGTGAATTTATGTATGAAATGTGTGCACAATGAGTAATCAAATGATATTAAGATGTCATAAGGCAACCGCCAAGACGGTTTGCAAAAATGTTAAAAATAATGATAAAAGTGCAAAAGTGATAATAATAATGTTGAAAGCCCGTAAAATGGTTAAATAACGATGAAATAATGATCTGAAAGGAGGAATCGAATGTAATAACGTAAATGGCAAGTAAAATGTATGCCAAATAAATAAAAGTAACGTAAATGAAACAGGCACCGTTGAATAATAATAATAATAATAATAATAATAATAATAATAATAAATATTGAGTTTTACACTCTAAAATGAGAAATGTTGAGTTTTATACTACGAGATGTTAATGTTAAAGTAAACGAATTGCATCCTGCAAATTAATAATGAATTAATGAATGTTGATCAAAAATAATGATAATAATAAACTCGAGTTGAATGATTAAATAATCAAAATAATTGAAGTACGTGGAATAATAAAAATAATTGAAGGATCATTGGGATACCTTAATATGATGATAAAATAACGCTATTGAGCAAGTAATAAAGGTAATATGCTAAAAATAATAGGTGGTAATGGAACACCAAAGAAATGATGTATGAAGTTATAAGCTATTGAGCTACGGTAAAGTAAATGATAATGCGAGCCAAGTTGTTAGAGGTGCGATGACGATCCAAGGTATATAAAAGTTGTGTGCCGAAATAGGCCTATAAAGAATAAATAAAGTAAATGCTAGCAAATGAAGTGAATATAGCCTGTGACGTGCATAAGTTTGGAGATAAAAGGTATAATTGTCGGAAAGTCGTCGATATTGTTGCGAGAGGGTTCGACGCGCTTGGTCGAACAGGGATTCGAGCCAAGGGCATTATAGTTGTGAATTGTTGGTATTGTTTGCGCGAGGGTTCGACCCGCTTGATCGAACAGGGGTTCGAAGCAAGGGCATTGTGCTGCAATCTAAGTCCCGCCGGGCAATTGCTAAGTATGAATATGGAGAGTACTAGTGCTTCTACGATATGTGATTTCAACTGGAGGGCCACAGAGTGTCCCTGAACCCAGAGTCACATGGCCTGTACTATGCCAACGACGCTATGTTAACCGACCAAATAAAGTATGTGAAATGAAAGGTAATAAGTTATGATCTCAAATTATGGCACGGGTCACAAGGAAATTGAAATGGATATTAGTCAGTAAGGGATACTGTTAATGAAGTAATGTGGTAGCTTGGATCCTCATACGCTTTGTTTTAAAGGGAATGAAACAATTGAAAGTTTAAAGTCAATGAATGGGACGAGAAGAAGGTAATAAATCACGTTAAACTAGGGAGGTCGAGCTGCCGGCCGACCGCTCCTAAACACGAGGGGTAGAAGCTTTGTATACAAAGGTTAAGGGTTGCTGAATGGATATTAAATGTGCGTAGCGGAAAATGCAAATTTTTAAATAAGAGGTGCTATGAAATTGTGAAATAAATAATTGAATTAGTGGGTTTTTGAGAATCATCCCCACATTAAATTTGTAGAAATCGGATAATATTTGACCATAGTAGTCGAAAATAAGTTGATCATTAAATATTCGATTCCTGCCTTAAAGAAATGTATGAAATAACAAACGGGTTAACTCTAATTTGAGTTTGTAAAGTAACTGAAATTGTAAAATAATAGCATGTGGTACATCACTTATAAGCCACCCTACTGCATGGAAATGATTTGTGATGGGACGTGAATTCGATGATGGGCATGTATTTGTTTTAAAAGTGTTGATTTGTTATGAAGACTAAGGCTTACTGATAAAAGTAACAGAACTTAAATGAATGATTATAAAGAGATTTAAAGTAAATAAAGTATGAATAAAGCCCAGAAGGGATGTTAATAACACAGTTAAATGTCCGGAAAAGCCTTAGGTAAAATAATATAAAATGATAGGCATGCTCTATGTCTATGTAAATAAAATGTTGCGGAAAGAAAATATAGATGAATATTCAATGATAAAGGATACCTAAGCAAGGTAACGCGATAACATAAGATTATATGAATTTATTATGTATTTTATATTTTGACATTTGAATGTTTCCAAAATATAAATGTTTGTAAATTGTTTGTAATATTTTCGAGGAGTTTTATACAATAAACTCATGTCTTTTGAAACATGTTTGTTTTCAATTTAGTCATGTAGATCCTATAAAAAAGTGATATCATATCAAATGTGAAATCACATTGTGAGTTGGACGTAACACGTCCCGAACCGCAACAGCTAGCCGGCACGTGATTAAGCATTTCCATATGAAATGGGTACAATACCTCATTAAGCTCATTAAATGGCGATGTAATTATTTCAATAATTGTCTTGAATTGAAACTTGCACCTTCCCACAAGCTGACCAATGAGACCAACTAAACCGTATTTTTATGGGCATCACTCACCATGGCGCCAACTCAACATCCCCGAACCTTTGGCCGCCTTCTGTGGTCTCGGGGTATGCATTGAAACTTTGATTCCAAAAATCCTGTGTTCGAATCGTGGCTCTGCCAAGAAATTTTATTCTTTAGTCTGAGGATTGAAAATGGATACACTCAACCTCGTGAGGAAACCTCACAAGAGATGGGCTAGAGTCCTACCCCAGCCATCATAGAAGTGGTTTTCCATGGTTTTCCTCACTTTAATTCTAGGCAAATGCCAGAATGGTTGCTACCTTAAGGCCACTGCCGCATCTTTCAAATCCTAGCCCGAATTACAAATAAGCACACTCCTACAGCCAACACAATGACACACTGAATCAGACAGATTACGCACACACACACAAGTACACGGGGCTACAGAGGTTTGCAAATTATTGGACTTGACGGCAGTTTCCCAAAATTCCTTTTATACTTTTCACAGCTTAATGCACTAAAATATATTTGCAAGGCGTTGGATTTACTTCAAATGTTTAACCAAGTGTCTTAGTTATATTTTCATTTAAGAAACTCTAAGTAAAATGATTTTTTAGAATTTCCACTAACAGAGGAGCCTTGATAATTGAAAAAGCCACACGTTTTTGTTATGATTATTTCGCTCTACTTTTCGTGTGAATTTAGAGCAGAGAGATTTGGGGTATTTTTTTACTGATGATCCGTTCTTGAACTATTCAAAGTTTCATGAATCATGGGATGAAATCACCTGACTTAGAGGGTACATTCCACAGTCAATGAAAAATAGAAAATGGAAATAGCTCAGGTATCCCTCGGAATCCCCTATTCTGAAAGTTTTCAGACGCAATTCCGTATGGGAAAAGGTGTAAGTCCACGGGGGAGAAAACATAACAAAGTAGGGTAACAAAAGATGCCAGCAGTTGGTCGTTAAAATGTTTTTGAATAACAAATTGTGACTGGTTTGAATTCTTTATTTGTTCGCAGTGTTCACATCAATCCAGCAGTTACAATTATAGCCTAAGCTATTATCATCACCGGATTCATCGCATGCATACTCAGCCATTAAATAGCGTACGCTTCTAATCGTCCGCCTTGAAGTATCTGTCGACCCCTAACTTTTATATTATAAGGTGCGTTCAAAAAGTAACGAGCCGGAGGATACCTTTCCTGCACTCGTGTGGATGGCCTTGCCTTTTTTGGGTGCTTCCAATGGAGGCTTTGTCGTTTGGATTCTGGTTCGAAGTGATGACACCATGACTCATCTCCAGCGACCACTCGTGCCAGGAACCCATTCCCTTCCCTCGCATAGTGCTGCAGATGACCAAGACAGTGGGCCATTCAACATGCTTCCTGGTGTGGTTGAAGACTGCGGGGCACCCATTGGGCACGCACTTTGCGCAAGTGCAGTCGTTCCTTCAAGATAGTGTGCACACTTCCGACGCTCAATCCGACCACGGCGGCTATGGCGTTCACTGTCACTCGGCGGTCCTGGGTAATGAGTGCATCAACCAGCTGGACATTGTCATTGGCAATGCAGGGGCGTGCCCCAGACCAGGCATCATCGGCTAACGACACCCGTCCTTCCCTGAAGCGGTTGTGCCTCACCTTGACCCTTGCAAGGGACATGCCGTGTTCGCCGTACACTTGTGACATTCGGCGATGAATGTCCGTTCCCCTACTCCTTCCGCTGTCAGAAACCGAACAACACCTCTTTGCTCTTCGGTTGTCGCCTCCATGTCACTGTTTGCAATGCGACTGGCAGCGTTGGATGAGTGATGCATGCTGCTGCTCGCTTTGTATCGTCACGTGACATGCACGCGTGCCCTCTAGGGACGGGCTGTGACCTTTCACACTCTGGTTGGAACCACACCTCGTTACACACGCCACGATTAGCCGATGTCGTCACCGGTTTCCACATTCCAGCCTCCAGCTCGTTACTTTTTGAACGCACCTTATACTTTCAATTTTAAATGTATGTTTTATATACTTGTTTTATTGTAGATAGTTTATAATTTTGTATGACCAGGATACCCTGCTACGGTGATGGAGTAGACTGTACTACCAGCGACTCAACGCCGAGTGCTGAGCGGCGGAAAATAACCCGACACCCTGAGGGAACCAACGGCTTAGGGCGGACGAGCTGCATTAGGAGGGTGATGGCCCTTAGTGAAGGAAATGTCACTAAAATCCATCAATCAAGAGAGGTGGGTCAGCAAAGTCTCCTGAAGGAGATACTAGGCGGAAGAACATAAGTCAACGGTTGGTATCACCAACGCGACCGGCAGAAGATCCTGCAAGAGTGGGACAATGGCTGGCGAAAATTATCCCGAGATGGGCTATTGCTGGTGAGGAAGGCAAGGGGAAACCACCTCACTTAGTTTCCCAAGAAAATGTCATGAGATGTACATGTCAAAGATAACGGTAGCTGGCAACTCCGGAAATCGGCATCAACCGGTAGTCGGGACCGGCAGGGGAGGAGGCAAGGCTTCCCAGGTCGTCATCAAGCGAAAACCTTGCATAAATATTGCCACGTGGAATGTTCGTACAATGCTTGGAGTAGGTAAATTATAAAACATCAAACTGGAGCCAAAGGGCCACAGTATCAGTGTATTAGGATTGTGCGAAACCAGACTACCTGATCAAGGGGAATTTCAAAGTGATGATTATAGAGTGGTGCACTCTTGAAGTCTCAAAGGCCAAGGAGGTGTCGCATTCCTGTTGGATAAAAAAGCTACTACTGCTCTGAAATATGTCATGGTAATAAATCACAGGTTGATGGCAATACGACTAAAATCACTTCCTGTAGACACAGTCATTGTCCAGATCTATGCTCCTACGTCTAGTAGTGATGATCAGGAAGTCGAGGATATGTATGATGAGCTCGAAGACTTTCTTCAGGAACACACGAGAGCTAGTGACAATGTCATCATCATGGGAGACTGGAACGCCATAGTCGGTGAAGGTTCTGAAAACCCATGTGTTGGACAATTTGGGTTAGGAAGAAGGAATGAAAGAGGCCAGAGGCTAATAGATTTCTGAAAACAAGAAGGATATGTAATAACGAACACCTTCTTTAAAACCCACCAAGACGCCTATCTACGTGGAAGAGCCCAGGAGATCATTTTCGATGCCAAATAGATTTAATACTGGTGAAACATCGTTACAAAACTCAAACAAAAAAGTATATGACACTACCTGGAACTTATGCCAACACAGATCACAATATGTTAAGAATCAAACCGTGGTTAAAGTGGAAAATGTTGAGGAAGACCAATAACGAGAGAAGTGGAACACCAGCTCTTTATGTGATGAACTTAAGCGTACAGAACTCAGGGAAGCTATAACTAGGAAGCTTGGAGAAGACGATGCTTTGGAAACAGACACATCGTCACAGGATATCAATACCAAATGGTTGACAATAAAAAACTCCATCACAGAGGCTGCAGAAGAAGTACTGGGAAATCCATCAGTCACTCCCAGACAACCGTGGATAACACAGGATATTCTTTTGAAGATCAAAGAAAGGAGGAAACAGGTCAATACAAGTGAAGGGAGAATAGCATACAGAAGGCTTCAAAATGAAATAGACCGAGAATGTAGAAATGCAAAAGAAAAATGGCTTCGTCAAAAATGCGAAGAAATCGAAGAACTGGAAAGACATGGAAAGGGCAGCTTGGCACTAAAAACAGCAAGGAAAATATGCCACTTACCAAAAAGAACTCTAGCCTTAGCATTGCGTGACAACCAAGGTTCAATTATCACTGATGAAACACAAATAAGGAACCACTGGGAAATGTACATTAAGACTCTGTACAATGAAGAATCAGAGTACGTTCATACAAAGGAGTCACATACAAGTTTAGTTGCACCTTTATCTGTGACTAAAAGTGAATTTGAGTTGGCAATGAGGTCATTACCAAATGAGAAAGGTCGAGGCATCGATAACATCCCCAGTGAACTAATCAAGTCTGCTTATGTTGTAATTAATGAAAAAATGTATGACCTAACGCAAACAATCTATGAAAAGGGTATTTGGCCATCTGAATTTCGAAACTCCATCATGGTCCCTTTACCAAGGACAGCAAATGCGACCAACTGCAGTATGTACAGAACAATTAGTTTGGTTCCTCATGCATCCAAAATTATGATCCAAATCATAAAGAAAAGAGTAGAAGTGGTAGTCTATGGCTACATCCAAGATACACAGTTTGGTTTCTGTCGAGGAGTTGGTACCCGAGATGCCATTGGCATTCTTAGAGTCCTCGGAGAAGTATAATGAGCAGGAGCCGAACTCTTTATATATGCATCATTGACTATGAAAAGGCATTTGATAGAGTTTCCAGGCATAAGCTATTCCCATTATTAAGGCACATAGGAGTCGAAGAACAACTCATTACACGTATATGGGACCTCTACAATGGTCAAAATGCAATTGTATGTTTAAGATAAGGTTTTACTAATCCAGTTCCTATCAGAAAAGGAGTAAGACAAGTATGTCCTCTCTCCCCAAATTTGTTTAATGCTTTTAGTGAGTTGATGATGGCAGAAGCTTTAGAAGACACATGTTTAGGAGTGAAGATCAATGAAATAACCATAAAGGTAATTAAGTTCGCAGATGATCAGGCCATTCTAGCTGGCAGCCCATCTACTTTGCAGGCAATACTATCGAGAGTTGCATCAACGGTGCAGAAATACGGCATGAAAATAAACACCTCAAAGACAAAATGCATGACAGTCTCAAAACTCCCAAAACCTCTTCGATTAAAGATTAATAACTCGGACATACAACAAGTCAAATCCTTCACTTACCTAGGTCAAAAGATTACAGAGGACGGAAGGTGCACCAATGAAGTTAAATGCCGCATTGCTCAGGCAAAACTAGCTTTTATGCAGAAGAGTAGATTACTGTGTAACAGTCGGCTTAAGCTTTCCCTCAGAATGAGAATGCTACATGCTTTTGTATGGACAGTTGCGGTGTATGCATGTGAAACGTGGACACTAAATAAAAATGCAAAGAACCGTTTCGAAGCCTTTGAGATGTGGTGCTATCGTAAGATGATAGATGTGACGTGGAGAGACAGGATATCGAACACAAGGGTTCTCGACACCGTGGACCAACGGAGATCAATCCTACGCACAATCCGTAAACGTCGTCTCGCATGGTGGGGTCACACAATGCACCACTCCAATTTAATGAGTACTGTGGCAGAAGGGTTCATTGAGGGAAAACATCCACGAGGAAGACCTAGAAATACCTTCCTTAAACAAATTCTAAACGACACCCAAGCACAGAATTATAATTCAACGAAGGAAGTGGCAAATGACAGGACGATCTGGACATGTTTTTATGGCAACTGACCAGTCTTAGGACTGCAAACCAATGATGATGATGATTTGATTCTAATAATTTGCACACCTCTGTACATACCACGAAATCGCAAAGTCCCTAAATGAATCAAAAACAACAACAACAACAACGTATCTTTGATATGACGCCAATTACAATATTGAAGAGATAGATGTAATTATCAGATAACGTATTTCAATAACAAGCGTTTAGTGCTTTTCAGTCGGTCAACACGAATGTACCCAAAGGAGCTGGGTTATGCCCTAATCCTGAAATAAATTACATGCGATTAATACATACACTAGGATGACCCGTTTCGATCGTCAATAAGGATACTAGCATGAAGCTTGGTTTCATTTGTAGGGTGTTCAATGCTGTTACTAGTTCTGTTGTGTTCTTTACAGAGTTGTTTTTGTCGTTGGAAAGACGGCATTTTAAGATTTTTAGTAACTCTTTGCTGATTTTGTAATTAGGGGCATTTCTACAATTGACTCTTGGTCTCATTGGGCACTCCTTTTTTTTTTGGTTGTCCCCTCAATGACGGTATTTTCGGGTTCATGTTTATTAGTTTTGATTTTTCGGCTTTGGTCAGTATGTATTCTGTTTCTTTTAGCGCACTTTTTATTTGTTGACGATCGAAACTGGTCATCCTAGTGTATGTATTGTAACGATTCGATCCCATAGCGGTTATATTTATAGGGTTATTCATTTATAATTATCATATTTATTATTCTTATTAATTAGTACATCAATGAGATGATTTTTATATCAGATAATTGTAAGCGGTTTTTATTATTATATTCAAGTAGATTTTTATTAACAATTATTTGTAAAGAGACGTAGTAAAATATATAATGCAACAAGATTGCCAAATAGGATCAACCCAATGCGTCACAAACTGAACGACGTAGTAATAATTACACCACGGCAAACTGCGTCATTTTCCTGAGATGTTAAGAAACCCACTATGGTGTAACCAACACGCCATTTTCTACGGTACGTACGCGTCTAAAGATTACAAATTGTGGTGCAATTAGCCCTCGTGAGAGAATGAACACTGAAGAAAGGGAAGCTTACTGGAGGGGGAGACCGTCGAAGACCACGTGACAACGAAGTCATTAGTACCTGCGACTCCGACAAAAGACGCATTGATCTACAGCTCTCAATGAAGTAAGGAAGTTGTAACCTTGCTTTCTGGGTCCTAATGGACTGAGCACCGAGAGTCGACACTGAACGATGTCTTGCCGACATCTATATCAATACATAATGGGTTATATCCCTGATCAAGAGTCTTTCTACAGATGGCAACGTACTTAATGAGGATATTTCATAGTAATTGAGATATCACATCATTTTTTTAAACATAAGCGACGTAACATCGAGATCATCGATCATTTCTTAAATATGACGAATCTTCGACTGGGTGAGCAAACAATTCAATAAAACGATCGTCTCTATTATAATTTAACTTCAATTAACTTTCAATTCATTTTAATATTCATTTTCTTTTAAATAATTAAACCGCAGTTGGTAAATTAAATTCTTTTTTTGTAACTATTAGTATTTTGTTTTGCATATAATAAATTCATTTTCTTTAACTTCATGACTGTAACTTTTCTTGTAGTTAGTACTTTAAGGGAATCATACTCCTTGATTAAATACTGGATTGGTTAGATGACTTTGTCTCACTACGGCCCGGGTAAGTGGTTCTCGACTCTACTGCTGATAGCCGAGGTTAAATCAATAAATTTCGATTCACTGTCTTAAATAGGGATCTGGCGCTCAACAACTTATTATATTACACTATCACAGGTAAGGTCACACCACAGTGTATATTATTTATTCATATCATGTTTGTTTTATTGAACCACAATAGTCATCAACCACGTTTAACAACTCATTAAAAAAATGTTACATTTGGCGCCACAAAGTAGGACACGAAAACCATTCGGTATTTAGGAGAGGAGTGTATAATTTCAGTGCAAATTGTCAGTGCTTTTGGGGGACAGTGAAGTGAAGTGAAATTTTGGAAGGGCAATTGTTATACGGTGTACTTCGAGATGTCGGAGGAGGAACAGAGGCAGTTGAGAAGTAGGGATGCAGTCAAGAAAGTTAATTATAAGGAGGTTGATAGCGGTAGCGATGTTGAGAGCGTAGAGAATAATACCAAGATGTCGGAGGTAAATCTTGAGAATAATCCTGAGAGTAATCCTGAAAATAATCCTGAGGTTAACCCTGACATGAATTCAGAGGAAAATCTCGAGACGAATACAGAGGTACATCCTGAGACTAGTGGTAGTCAGGAGAAACAGAAGTCCTTAGAGGTCCATGAAATTTCATTAGCTGATATCTTGAGGGAGATGAATAAAAATAGTCAGGAGATGAATAAAAATAGTAGGGAGATGAAAGAAAATATTGGTAGGCTAAATCAAAATATGGAAGAGAATAAGAAAGATAATTTAGAAAGTAGGAAGGAATTCAATGATAAATTTGAGAAATTAGATAAAGATATGAATAAAAATAGTGAAGAGAATAAAAGAAATTATTTGGAATTCAATGGTAAATTTGAGAAATTAGATAAAGATATGAATAAAAATAGTAAGGAGATGAGAGAAGAGATGGGTAGGCTAAATCAAGATATGAGTAAAATAAATCAGAAGCTGGAAGAGAATAATGTAAAACTAGATATTGTGGAAACGATGAATAGAGAATTAAGTATGAAGTATGATATGCTACAGGAGAGTATTCAGGGGGTGAAACAGGAAATCAGAGGTGAAATTAAGGAGGAGGTAGAGATGAAGGCTAAAGATATTATTAAGACAGTAGATAAGAAATTAGAAGCAGCAGAAAGTAGGATTCAGGAAAGAATAGTAACTGTGATTGAAGAGAAAATAGCAACTCAAGGTGAAAGTTTTAGCAAATTGGTAGAAGTGGAAACTAGGCAGGTGGTAGAGACTTTAGGGGAAACTGCAGTAGAATCAGTAAAGACAGCCTGTAAGGAGACTATAATTGAAAGTAGAATGGAGTCAGACGAGATTTTAGGTGAAAGCAAATTGGAATTAGCGGAGATTTTAGGTGAAATCAGATTAGAGTCAGACGAGATTTTAGGTGAAAGCAAATTGGAATTAGTGGAGACTGTAATTGAAAGTAGATTAGAGTCATTGGAGATTGTAGGTGAAAGCAGATTGGAATCGGAGGAGATCTTAGGTGAGGAACGGCAAATAGCGGAGATTTTAGGTGAAATCAGATTAGAGTCAGACGAGATTTTAGGTGAAAATAGATTAGCGTCAGAGGAGATAGTAGGAGAAAGCATAGTAGAGTTGAAGGAGATTTTAGATGAACGCAGGATAGCTGTAGAAGAGACTATAGAATGTAGCGAAAAAGAAGTGAAGAAGATGAGAGAAAAGATAGGGATAGAAGTAGGTAAGATAAAGAAAGTACTAAGCACCCAAGAGATTAAGATGCAGACAATCATAGATAAATTAGATAGGCAAACTAGGGAAGAATTTAGTCCTGTGATAGAGGAAGTTAATATGAAATTATTAGTGGCAGAGAAGCGTGCGTTAAGTCATAGTCAGAAGAACATAATTAGTAAACAGGTTAAGAGGAGGAGAGAGATAGATAAGAGCAGAAGCAGTAGTCCACGGCTAAAGAGAGCATTAAGTGATAGTAACGGAGAAATGAAAATGAAACCTAAAGGTAGATATTTTAGAAGTAAAATGAAAGAAAAGAGAATTAAGTTGCTAGAGGAGAAAGAAATCAGGATGAGAGAGAGAAAGAAAGCATATGACGTGCAAAGGCGTACTGAATTAGCCAGACTTGGGGATGTGAGAGGGGGAAAGCCGAAGTACTGTGTTACTATGGATGAATGTAGTACAGAGGAAGTAGAAACTAATGTAACACGGAAGGAATTATGTGGAATTCTAGTTAAAGATAGAATTGAAGATGAATGTGGTAAGAACGGTGAAATGCCAGTGAACGTATTTATGTAAATTTATATTACCGATAGTTACTGTTCCGTATGACTTAAATATTAAGTAATGAAGTTTAATAGGATTTAACAGAGGTAGATAAGGAACCTGCTGTGTGTAATTTTAATTCAGTCGTGAAGTTAGGATGGTAAGGGGCGCGTAGTGCCTACGCTTATTGATTTAGATTGACTAAAATTATTTAATTTTGAAGACAGAGGTTGTCGTGCTATTGAGCAATGCAGGTAAGTTGAATGTAGGTCCTTAAACTGCAGGTAAGTTGGATGAAGTAAGAATTAAATTTTAAAAGTAGGAAGGTTATTACATAGGTAAGTAATCGAAAGAAAGTAATAATTATTATGGCAACCATAATTAAGAATATAATGGTAATAAAGATTTAATTCAAAAGTGAGTGAAGATCAGATGATACAGTGGTAATAAAACTAGTGAGTTGAAGAATTAAGTATTGATTTAATAAAGAAGTTTCAGTTGAGGACAGCGAGGTTATCAGCGGATATATGTTGAGAAATTTATAAGTGGTTTAGAATTGTTAATGGTAATGCGTTGTATGAATTAACCAACATCGGGTTGAAATAAAGAAGTAGTAACTAATTAGGACATCTGATACTTGTTGACAGATATGTGTGTGTGTATGTGTGTATTTTCACGTAAATGGACGTGAGTTTGAAGAAGTAGGTCAACGAAGGTATAATGCCGTTGAGCAATATGGTTTTAAGTTTTTGGTAAGATGCCAAATGGAGTTATAATGGAGGAAGTTTTGGTAAGATGCCAAATGAAGTTTTAAGAAGGTTTTGGAGGATGAAGTAGGTCAGCAAGGTATATTCCGTTGAGCAATGAGATTTTTTATGGTGTCTACGGGACTACGTGAAGTTAATGTTGGGAGTTTTTTTTTAAGTATATATGGATGTATGCACACAAGGTAATAAGAGATTACAAAGGTAATATGGTCCAAGTTTGAGTTACAGTTACGCAGGTTTTAAAGATATTACAAGGCTTGTTATCGAGCTAAACCACTTTTAGTAAAAAAGTTACTGATGATTAATAACGAATTAATGATGTGGTAGATTGTTGTCCTACACACAGGTTAAAGTAAAGATAATAATTATATGGTTGGCATAATATTTTCTAGAAGTGAAAGGAATTTGTTATAATTCGATGTTTTGAGGATTTTAAAAAAATAAATCATTTTTTTTAGTAGACAGGAAATTAAAGTTTTATTTATGTCATACGGAGTTAGTAAAGATAAGTTTAATATTTTGAAAGAAGAATAAGTTAGTAAGATAAGTGTATACCTAAGGGGTAATAATGAAGTTACAAATAAAGGCAGGTGTAATTTACGCATTTAATTTGATAGAGAAGAAAGTATCTGAACTGTGTTAGAACTCAGAACTTGCTTTATGAAGTGATTATGGGAGAATATTTGCGAATTAGGAGTGTCGGTGTTATTAACTATCAACTGGAACACTGTCATTATTTTAGGAAGACAATAGTTAGGAAAGCTAAGTGTGATGTTATTATTCCAAGGAATTAGTCGAAGCATGTAAGATTTTTTTTAGCTGAAATTTAATGTGTTATTGGTCAGTAAGAGGTGACCTGTAACAGTAAGAAGATGTGGGATTATACCACGAATAGGGGAGGTTTTTTGTATGTGACGTGTGAAGTCACGATGAGTTTTGAGAGATTCTGGTATAGCAAGAGTGAGCTATAGTCCAGGCGGTCAGAACAAGTAGGAAGTGGTGTTTGGAGGACACGGTACTTAATTAAGAGTTTTGAGAGAAAACTAAGGGGGTTTTTAGGTATTCAGCAAAAAGTCAAATCATAATTAGACTAAGTTCAAAGTATAAGAGCATTAATATTTTGTGGAACGAAATATTTATTCCGAGGAGTTTGTCATGTGTTTTTGTGAAATAGTTTAGTGATATACGTAATTCAGGTATTGAGTAGTATTTTGTCCAAGTCTTAATCATTTTGTTATGGTAAGTAAGGAATGACGTTACGGTAAAGTTATATCTTGACGCTAAGTTAAATTTTATAAAGTGAACGAGAAGTCAGATTTTATGTTTATTGGTGATTTTGAAAAATCCAAGTTATTGTTTCGAGAAGTAGTAAAGAGGAATTATGGTTTTATGAGAAGTTAAGAAGTCGTGGAGACTTAGGAAGTATTAATTTGGAAGGAGGCGGCCGTGGCCTAAGAAAGAATTAAGCCACGAAGGCAGGTGAGTAGTAACTTGGATATTTAAATGAACTGTTTAATAACTGCTTTGAGGTATTTCGATGTCATTATGTATTTGGGGAAATATTTACATGTATGACATATGCACTGAAATAGGAATTGCCTTAGGTATCTTGCTAAGTTATTTTTTTCTTCAATTATTGAAATTTTACTGCATTTGAGTAATCCCTTTATAAAGACGAAAGGAATATTGTATTGTTTGCATCCTATTATCGTGTGCTGTAATAGTTATTATGGGTTAATCAGCTGGTATTACAACAATGTACTTCTACGCCAGACTGATATACAAAAACTACGTTCAAAAGAGATGAAGCCAAAATTGTATGTCATGCATACGATCACCGAAATATAAACGAGTGCAGCGTTGACATATATGTCAAAAATAAAAGTGAAGGGCATTTTATATGTATATTTTTTACAGCTCGTTTAATACATAAAGAAGAATGAACATTATGAACATTTGGAAGAATGAGAAATGATAGTACAAATATGTAAAGTGAAAAGAGTATGTTCTTGTATATTTTTATGTATTGTTGAAGGGTATTATTTGTATGTTGTCGTTATGGGGGTATTAATATTTACATTTGTATTCATTTGTGTAGGATGTGTAGTGATACAAATAATGTTACATTTTATTTTAAATTATTTATATCAGGGGCGATTGTAACGATTCGATCCCATAGCGGTTATATTTATAGGGTTATTCATTTATAATTATCATATTTATTATTCTTATTAATTAGTACATCAATGAGATGATTTTTATATCAGATAATTGTAAGCGGTTTTTATTATTATATTCAAGTAGATTTTTATTAACAATTATTTGTAAAGAGACGTAGTAAAATATATAATGCAACAAGATTGCCAAATAGGATCAACCCAATGCGTCACAAACTGAACGACGTAGTAATAATTACACCACGGCAAACTGCGTCATTTTCCTGAGATGTTAAGAAACCCACTATGGTGTAACCAACACGCCATTTTCTACGGTACGTACGCGTCTAAAGATTACAAATTGTGGTGCAATTAGCCCTCGTGAGAGAATGAACACTGAAGAAAGGGAAGCTTACTGGAGGGGGAGACCGTCGAAGACCACGTGACAACGAAGTCATTAGTACCTGCGACTCCGACAAAAGACGCATTGATCTACAGCTCTCAATGAAGTAAGGAAGTTGTAACCTTGCTTTCTGGGTCCTAATGGACTGAGCACCGAGAGTCGACACTGAACGATGTCTTGCCGACATCTATATCAATACATAATGGGTTATATCCCTGATCAAGAGTCTTTCTACAGATGGCAACGTACTTAATGAGGATATTTCATAGTAATTGAGATATCACATCATTTTTTTAAACATAAGCGACGTAACATCGAGATCATCGATCATTTCTTAAATATGACGAATCTTCGACTGGGTGAGCAAACAATTCAATAAAACGATCGTCTCTATTATAATTTAACTTCAATTAACTTTCAATTCATTTTAATATTCATTTTCTTTTAAATAATTAAACCGCAGTTGGTAAATTAAATTCTTTTTTTGTAACTATTAGTATTTTGTTTTGCATATAATAAATTCATTTTCTTTAACTTCATGACTGTAACTTTTCTTGTAGTTAGTACTTTAAGGGAATCATACTCCTTGATTAAATACTGGATTGGTTAGATGACTTTGTCTCACTACGGCCCGGGTAAGTGGTTCTCGACTCTACTGCTGATAGCCGAGGTTAAATCAATAAATTTCGATTCACTGTCTTAAATAGGGATCTGGCGCTCAACAACTTATTATATTACACTATCACAGGTAAGGTCACACCACAGTGTATATTATTTATTCATATCATGTTTGTTTTATTGAACCACAATAGTCATCAACCACGTTTAACAACTCATTAAAAATGTTACAGTATTAATCGCATGTAATTTATTTCAGTATTAGGGCATAACCCAGCTCTTTAGGGTACATTCGTGTTGACCGACTGAAAAGCACTAAACTCTTGTTTACTAAGGCAACGCTGAAAAAATGGCTTCAAACCCCACAACAGTATTTCAATAAATTCACTATCAACATGTAAAGATGAATAGTTAGAAGTGTGCCAGAGGAAAATGGAGAGGGAGACGAGGTTTAACCAGAGCAGATGGGCGCAGACAACAACCATGTGGACCCATACACAGGCAAAGAAGCCGCGACGAACCGAGAAGAAGATGGGCGGACGACTTCCAACAGCTACTGGGTCCAAGACGCAGAACGGATTGGAAGGAGTTAGAAATACGGTGGTTCAAGTAAATGTGGGCACGTGCTGCGTGTAGTCTTAGAGACGAAAATCACATACTTAGGAATTAAACTATGGATAGTAAGTTTTAGTAAAGTCAGAACATTGTGACTATCATAGTGACAAAATTAAGAACCATCTCACGTGACTAGCTCACTGCGTTAGATATGATGATAATTGTTGTTTTAAGGGGTCTAACATCTAGGTTATCGGCCCCTAATGGTTTGGGTGATCGTGAAGATGATAATGAAATGTAAACTATAACCAAAACTAACTACTAACTTATATACTAGAAGAAGAAATGGAAAACAAAAGGAGAATAAGGCAAATAAAGGACAGGAGGAAAAGAAATGCCCTCAACCCTCAAAGAATGCGGATTGAGGGACTTGGATGGAAGGAGAGCCATGAAAGGCAGATAGGAAAGTGAAAGAGGAGGGGGCCCGCCCCACAGGTAGTGAATAAAAGTGGGGAAACTGGACCCAGCTCAGGAATCCCTCGGCGTCGCCAACTCCCGAACTCACTAGTCGTGAGCCCCTGAGGTTGTAGCAATATCTAGGGTGCACCAGAAGTGGTGGGGCTACATACACCATGCCTCCTTGAGGGCCTTAAGCAGAAGGCAGGATATAACAGAAAAAGAAAACGAAGGCTGACCCTCTCAGAAGGAGGGTATCAGAGAAGATGAGGCAAGGGCCAATTGAGTCGGGAAAGGAAGAGACTCCCTAGGCCTCGGATACCTTAATACCGCCGGGGTCGGAAGAGAACAAGAGTTGACCAAGTGAGGTCGACAGGAATGAAGACGGAGAGGAGCTCGGCACAAGTAAGTGGAAGCAATGCCGGACTCAGCTGGGGCCCCGTGGTCGCCAACCCACGTCCCACTAGATGTGAGCCCCTGGGGGGGGGGGACGTTAGATATAATCAACGATCTATCCCTTTCGAGAGATGAAATTTAATGAAATTAGTTTTGATTGGAAACCCGAGTGCCAGTGATTAAATGAATTAAACAGTAATAATAATAATAATATCGTATGGCCTCGGGTGCCTGGTGCAAGCTTTGCTATTTGACACCCAGAGGGTAGCTTGCATGTCGAATTCCGTAGTTCCTTGACTATGAAAGTCAAGGAGGTTAGATGTTAGATATCTAATCTCCTTGAACACAATAGCGCTTTCTAGTAGAGAAATGAGGAACTTTGTGCTGGCGGAAACTCCCGAGATTAATTTTGCCATTATGAACTCGGCCTACTGAATTCAAATGGGTTCTTTGATGTGCCAACATCGTATGACTTGCGTATCGTATTTTTGCCGCCTTTCAAAAATCACTTACCACGGTCAGGGGCGAACCTGCAATCTTGGGGTTAGTAGACCGACACGCTATCCACTCACCCACCGTGGCAAGCTAATTAAACAGTTAATCAATCAGTTAACCAGTCCTTTCTCCTCATACTAAGATTCTTGCGGTTCAGCACTCCATTAGGTTAGGTGAGGAACATTCATCACAGAGACAGCTTGGGGTTAACTCAGCTTGGAATGACAGGGAACATTTCTTACATTGTTTGAATGGGGTAATTGATGAGCAAACCGGGCGAATCCCTAGTTCTTAGTGTCAGAGACCGAGGTTGTAACCGTTGAAAAGGACTGAAATTCTGACTGAGTATTATTATTATTATTGGTTGGTTCCTCAGTTTAGGGGCTGCGACAACGCGGTCATGTAGCCCCGTGTACTTTGGGTGTGTGAAGAATCTGTCGGTGAACGTTGGAATTAATATAGCGTTATCAAACTAACCTACAAATTTTAGCTTCCGCAAGTGTAGTTAGTGGAAGGTTCTTTTTTCATGGCATATATCTATGACATGGGACAGCCGGCTTTACTTCACCCCCGAAGGAAGGCATCATAAGGGATTTAACGCTCTTTTAACATTCAGTTGGGTCGTCACATTACGTTGGATGTCCCAAATGTCCGAAAACTCTGGCCCTTCAAGGCTTTTCGGCGACCCTGGATCCCGATATTCCATACTTTGACGCTTGCCTGCGAGGTCGTACCTCAGGCACCAGGTCTCGTCATCCGTGACGATGGTTTTTGAGGACCATTCCATTCCAACCTTCTCACTGCCACCCGTCGAACAGGTGTGCACGTTAGGTTGCATAAATTCACCCTTCTCACTGCCGCCCGTCTGTCAGGTGTGCAAGGCAGGTTGCATAAATTCACGCTTCTCTCTTGCTTTCCATTTAGAGTTTTGACGACCCAAACTGAAGGCTATTCCTAAAGAAGACTATGCCAGGAGTTTCCAGGACTTGTTCAGTCGTTCTCAGAAGTGCATAACCATCCACGTGGATTACTTCGAAGGACAGTAACGGCCTTTTCAGGTAAGCCAACAATCCGTTCGTAATATAGCCCATTCACCGAACTTATCAGACAGAGGGGGAAATAACAAGCACCCATAATAACACATAATCAAAATTTTTATTTGTTTATTTCTCGTGTCGGAAACATACAAATGTACAGTTGCTATAGGCTACATATAAGGGTAAAATTGTCTAATTATATAACAAGTACCCAATACTGAGCAACATCCAAGGCGCTCGGAGTGGCTAACAGGAGATCTTCCTCTGCACAAGATGAAGGGCACAGAGGGCAATGAAGCATGTGTCTTGTGGTTTGTTCTTGTCCACATTCGCAAGACGTGTCACATGTACTGAGGCCCCATCTCCACAGATTGTCACGGGATCTTCCAACTCCTGATCGTAACCTGTTTAGGGATTTCCACACCAACCAGCTTTCGTTGTGTCCGGGTGGTAGTTCTTCAGCTACTGGCATCCAACCGCAGGGGTGAGGGGTCGACTTCTTCCATATATTCAGCCTTGCCTTCTCCGGTGAGAGGGTAAGCATCTCAGATGTCCTCAGGAAGCTCTTTCTGGACCTCAGCCATTGCTGAGGAGGATTATATCCATGCAGTGGGTGGGCGAGTTCTCTTCCACTCTCAGCCTCTAATTTTTGACAGCCACCTCTCGGCGTACACAAGGTGGTGCTATTCCAGCCAGGTAATAGAGCTTATTTGTTGGCGTAGGTTTTAAACAACCTGTTATCAACCTACAGGTTTCGTTCAGAGCTGTATCTATCTGTCTGGCATGAGATGACCTGTACCAAACGGGGGAAGCAAATTCAGCAGTAGAAAAGCACAATGCCATTGCAGAAGTGCGAACAGTCTCTGGATGTGAGCCCCATTGTGTCCCTACTATAATAAAAATAAAATCATTACTCAACTTGTCACAGAAGGTCTAAAATGTCCTCCACCTGCATCTACACATTTCTGGCATCGTCTAAGGAAATTTTCATTCACACGCATTAGTTCATCTACCGAGATAGCCTCAATTTTTCTCATGATATTTTGTTTGAGCTCATCTAGAGTGTGAGGGTTTGAAGCATAAACCTTATTTTTCAATTTTCCTCATCAATAAAAATTGAAGCAATAGAATTTAACTCTTAGCAATAACACGTTATAACATTTTGAAACATAATAACAATAAACAATAACGACGTACACATGTTCTAAACTTATAACATTTGTAACTTAAAATAGACTATAGGCCTAAACGAAGTAACGAGATCAACTTTGGTTGGTTGGTTCCTCAGTTTAGGGGCTGCGACGACGCAGTCATATAGCCCCGTGTACTTTGGGTGTGTGTACAATCTGTCTGATAACCGGTGTTAATTGTGATGTCTGTATTAGTGTGTGTTATCTGTTTTCAATTCAAGTGAAGACTACAGACATTGAATTTTTTCAAGTAGTTCCTACTTTTGCCACCAAACGCCACCGTCAACGACTACTGGTTCACAACTTGATTACCAGATGCCACCGCAGTCGGCTCCTGGCGACGAACGTCGGAACATAAGAGCGTTTGTCGAATGTTTAACCTATATATAATTTAGCTTCATACAGGTGCAATTAGTGGAAGGTTCTTTAACATGCCATAAATCTATGACATGGGACCACCGGCTTTACTTCCCCTCCGAAGGAAGGCATACTGAGGGATTTTAACGCTCTTAAAAAATCCGACGACTTCGGCCGGGTTTGAACCCGCGATCTTGGGCATAGAAGCTCAGCATGCTACTAACTATGCCACCGAAGCCGCTAACGAGGTCAATTTAGTCTACTTTTCACATTTTGCAAAAATGAGGAAAAAGTAGACTTATGAGATCGATCCGGAAAAATGTGTGTCTGTCTGTCTGTCCTTCTATATGTCTGTCTGTCTGTCTGTCTGTCCTTCTGTCTGTCTGTCTGTCTGGCTGTGTGTGTGTGTCCCCCTATCAACTCCTAAACGGCTGCAGCAATCAAAACCAAATTTAGTATGAGTAAAGATGTATACCGGTATATCCCAAACCCATATTTGAAAATGATGTCAGTGCTACCAACTGCTGAAAAACACACTAGAAATTTAAGCTCCATATGCTGAAAAACACACTAGAAATTTGAGCTCCATATTGGATATCTTGGAAGGTATGCATGGCAGCTATTCCAAAATTGGCACACATGTAGATAATACTATTTCAGTTTATTTCCCAGGAGGCCACACATAACAGTGTTTCCAAAATAATTTAAAGCCTTCTGATAAGTCCTATTTTTAAATGCATATAACTTATACACTATCAATTGGATTTCAACCACATTTTGTATGTAATATGTGTACAGAAACAGATATGACTGAGCGTATTCTTAAGAGCCACCAGGGCTGCCAACTGTTAATAATGGCTCTCTCTATGTATTTATCCAAATACAAATATATCTGAAAATATGCAAACCGACAGCTTTAAACTATGCGAACGTATATTACCTGACATTTTAGATTAATTTGGAGTAAATTATATACATCAGTTCTACCAACAAAATTCTCGGCCTGCTGATAGGACGAATTTTTAAAAACATATAACGTCTATACTATCAGTTGGATTTCAACCAAATTTCGTATGTGCTATGTGTAACATAACAGATATGACTATTAGTATTCTTAAGAGTAATCAGGGCTGCCAACTGTTAATAAATGCTGTCTCTATTTTTTACCCTAATATCAATATATCAGAAAGTATGCGAGGCAACAGCTCTATACTTTGCACACGTATAGCACCTGACATTCTAGATTAATTTGGAGTAATTAATATAAGTCATTGCTGCCAACATGATTCTATGCCTGCTGATGGGTCCAATTTAAAATACATGTAACTTCTATACTAACAAATGGATTTCATCCAAAATTGGCACAAGATGTCATAATATTTCAGATTATTTCTGACCAGCACACGCATGATATTGTTGCCAACATGCTTTTACGCGTGCTGATAGATCCAATGCCTAACTGCATGTAACGTCCATAGGACTTCAACCAAATTTTGTATTCTGGAGGTGGAATTAAGAATATGTGCAGTCGCCAGGGCTGCCAACTGTAGTGCTCTATTAGGCTACATTATACCAGGTATATTTCGAACTAATTAGACATTTCGATATTACCAACTTAATTTCGTCATTATTCTAGATAGGTTCATATACTGGAGATTAATCGTTGGCATGACTCTTAATTTTAAGAAAAGTAGGCTCTTTAGTTCGTCACGGATCTTCTTGTTCTCTTTCAAAATATATTTACACAGGCTTCACAATAAGTTTGAACGATTTCTGTTTCAGAACGTGTTATTTTACGCTTCTGTTGATGGCTTTTGCAGAGCATTTCCATGAAATAAAATTTTATTTTACAACATAGTTGATTACAACACAATGTATTTTTGTGTTGTATTTTATTTACAACACAATTTATTGCTTATTAACCCAATACCGGTACCACAAAACGAGATACAATTTGGAAATTATTTGTTAATAAATTTTAATCAGTCTTCGATGCGACTAAAAAAGTTAATTTATCACAGACGTTACATGTACTGCAAATGGACATTTACATAAGGTGTTCGAAGAGACGTCCAACATTTTCCAAGCAGAGGGCCACTCGTCGCATGAAGTTCTCTCTTGCGTTCGACAACATCTGAGGAGTAATTTCCGCAAAGGCTTCGGTAATGACGACCTCCATTTCTTCAGGTGTTTGTGGTGATCTTAAAAATACTCTCCAAATTGTATCTCGTTTTGAGGAATTGGGTTGAAAAGGAATACATAGTGTTGTAAATAAAATACAACACAAAAATAAATTGTGTTGTAATAAACTAGGTTGTAAAATAAAATTTTATTTCATATAAATGCTCTGCAAAAGCCATTAACAGAAGCGTAAAATTACAAGTTCTGAAACAGAAATGCTGCGTAAGAAGGCGGCAATCAGTGAAATCAAACTCAGCCCCGTCGCTAGTGAGCTGCGAGCAGATTTCAAGCCGGTTGCGGGTGGGTAGGCACCCCATTTTACAGTTCCACGTTGAATCGGAACACGCTGTACATGTATTGTTATACTGGACAAGGAAGTTAAATAAATGCCCTTGAAGCATACACTTCAACTCGGTTGGCTAACTCTTATAAAACTATGCCTAAGCTTAATGGAAACGCCTGAAACCAAATTGGAATGAACCAGATTACTGTACTCTACTTACAGTGAGTGAGTCGAGATTATGGAATGCGGGACGTGAGGGTTGGTAGGGTGGGACGTAGGGTGACGAGTCTATTTTTACAACACAGTAGTCGAAGTTCATTGTCCTTCCCTTCCGACTTTCACTGAACCTGTTCACGGGCTGATCAATGTAGAGCTGACACTAGCAGATGTCCCCACACTTAATTTAACAAGTCAATACGTTATTATTATTAATGAGATCCGCCTATTCCGAAATTCCCGCTAAACCGAACAAGGTTCGGTCGCAATTGGTTCGGAATAGCGGGACTCGACTGTATTATTATTATTATTATTATTATTGACATATACAAATAGCACATTGCTGGTACATCCCATCATAACTATACGTGCTTCAGGAAACCAAAGTATAGTTAATGAAAACCGACATCGCTACCCATGAACTTCCAGATGATTCGGTTTGTTGAAAGAACTACTGTATTCTGCATTAATTGAGTATCCAGATCCGGTTCTTTAAGGCCTTAGAGCGAGGTATTTGGAATGACGCCCGTGATCGGGAAAGTGATAGGTATAGGTATGGTCTTGACTCGTTCTACATGTCATTATTTACAACCTTATGCCCGACGAAGGACTGCAATTGAACCTATCTAGCTGATCTTGCTTTCTTGTCTTTCTAAAAACTCTTAATATTCACGCTATGACACTATCTGTGCTCCCCCGTCCCAGTTCTGTTTGAAGTAATGTTTCGGTGGTTATTGTGGTTAATGAATAAACGACAATTAAAGAAGATTCAGTCTTGCGTGGAGGTGGGATATCATTCCCAGTAATCAAGGTTTTCTGGGCAGTTTACTGAAGAGACAGCACCTTACGTAAGATGTTTACTGTTCCAAGAGGAGCAGCCTTCTGCATCATCCGCATGTGGTGTTTCTGATCGAGTCATTATTAGTGTAATATCGAATGATCTTGAATTCGTGATTTCATCTTCGGGCGTTTCCCCTCTTTTCCTCCCCAAATCTCTTCATCCTCTCGGATTGCTTCTTCTTCCGCTCAGCTGTCCATTTTCTTCCAGGTTGTCGTGATGTTCTTTGCTCAAACTGACCATTTTGTGATTTTATTCCAGCACTCGGTGTGGTCCTCTAGATCTTCTATGTTGATCTGGCGTAGGTCCCTCTGGACCTCTGTCAGCCACTCCATGCCGCATTTATTCATTGTTATGATGTCGAGTAGTTTTATTTTGCCGTTCTGGAGTTTTCCAACCTATAGACGTGTGTGGTAAACTTTGCTCGGGATTTACTGATTTCTTTCGTTAATGTGTTGCGGCTTCGGTGGCATAGTTGGTAGCATGCTGAACTGCTGTGCCCAAGATAGCGGGTTGCAACCCGGCCGAAGTCGTCGGATTTTTTAAGGGCGTTAAAAATCCTTCAGTATGCCTTCCTGTGAAGCTAAATTGTTAGTTTAGATTTCGTCGGAACGCTCTATCAAAGTTCCAACGTTCACCACTAGGTATCATTGATATCTGGTAGCGAAAGTTGGAACTACTTGAAATTGAACGGAACTTGCAATTCAACTTATAAAGGTGTCCGCTGGAAGCAGCTACAGACTCAGGCGAGCCGAACAAGTCCTCGGACACTCCCGGCACTAAAAGGCATACGATATATAAATAAATGTGTTGGTCTTTTGATAGAGTACGTTCTGAGGTCTCTTCATCCAAATGCCGTTCTTATTGACTGCCCCGTAAATCTTCCTGAGAATTATTCATTCCTGCTTTTCTATGTCCCTAGTTTTGGAATGATTATTATTACTATAATTACTAGCAGGTACCCGCGGCTTCGCTCGCGACATAGTTGAGTCATATTGTTATTCAATGAAATGCAGGTTTAACCCCGTTAACATCCCTTTAGAACCTGAATATCCATAAATCCCTCCTTAGTAGACGTTTTGGACACACAACAAACATATCCCCAAAATATCATTCTTCTAACTTTAATTGTTTTGGTTAGTCGATGAGAGTGAATATCCAAAAATCCTTCCCTAGTGGACGTTTTTCTTCCAGAATTTCACCCCTCCTCATGGGCCCCTTAAATTGGATTTATGAAAAATAGGTCAACACCTATTTATTTATTATTAAGCTGATTGTTTTCCTCTGAGTTTCAAACTCCTCGCCCAAGTCGTTTAAGAGATGCACGCTCCGTTAGGAATCCTTCTACCCCCACTTTTCACCCCTTTCACCTCGTAATATACACCACATCGATAAACCCTTAGACATATGTCTGCTTATTTTTAATGATTAGTTTATATGCCAATTATCCCATCCCCAAAGAAACAACTCATGAGATATCGTTATTCAACGAAATGCAGGTTTAACCCCCTTAACACATCTTCAGACCCCGAATAAACAAAAATCTTTCCTTAGTGGACATTTTCGACATACAACGAACGTATCCCCAAAATTTCATGTTACTAACTTCAATTACTTTGGATGGGCGATGATGAGTGAGTGAGTCAGTCAGGACATTTCCTTTCATTTATTTTTGAGAATTTCACCCTTCCCCATGAACCCCTTAAATGGGATTTATGAAAAAAAACGGTCGAACACCTATTTACTTATTTTTTAAGCTGATTTTTTCCGCTGAATTTCAAACTTCTCGCTCATTTCGTTTAAGAGATACACGCTCCATTAAGAATCCTTCAACCCCCAATTTTCACCCCTTTCACCTCATAATATACAGGTATCGATAAACCCTTAGACATATGTCTGCTTATTTTTAATGATTAATTTATATACCGTATATCACATCCCCAAATGAAACAACTCGTGAGATATTGTTAATAAATGAAATGCAAGTTTAACCCCCTTAACACCCCTTCAGAACATGAATATCCAAAAATCCATCCTTAGTGGACGTTTCCGACATACAACGAACATGACCCCAAAATGTCATGTTTCTAACTTCAATAATTTTGGCTGGGCGATGATGAGTCAGTGAGTAAGTCAGGACATTTTCTTTAATTTATTTTTCAGAATTTCACCCCTCTCATGAACCCCTTAATTAGGATTTATGAAAAAAAAACGGTCGAACAGATATTAACTTATTTTTAAGCTGTTCTTCCCCCCTGAGTTAATGAGTGAGTTAATCAGTTAGAACACTTTCTTTCCTGTATTTTCCCCCCAGAATTTCACCCCTCTACAAGGGCCCCTTAAATTGGGTTTATGAATAAAACTGTTGAACACCTATTTACTTATTTTTTAAGCAGTTTCCCCCCCCCCCCTGAGTTTGAAGACTGAGTGAGTCAGTCAATCAGTTAGGACACTTTCTTTCCCGTTTATCCCCCAGAATTTCACCCCTCCCCATGGGCCCCTTAAATTGGATATATGAAAAAAAAACTGTCGAACACCTATTTTACTTATTTTTAAGCCGATTTTTTTCCCGATGAGTTTCAAACTCCTCGTCTATGTCGTTTAAGAGATACACGCTCCATTAGGAATCCTTCAACCCCCACATTTTACCCCTTTCACCTCATAATATACACCACATCGAAAAACCCTCAGACACGTGTCTTCTTATTAATAATGATGAGTTTATATGCCGAGTATCACATCCCCCAATGAAACCAATCCGGAGATATTGTTATTCAATGAAATGCAGGTTTAACCCCCTTAAGACCCCTTTAGAACCTGAATATCCGAAAATCCTCCCTTAGTTGACGGGTTTGACATACAATGAGCAAATCCCCAAAATGCCATGTTTCTAACTTCAATAATTTTGGCTGGGCAATGATGAGTGAGTGAGTGAGTCAGGACATTTTCTTTCAATTTTGTTTTTTCGGAATTTCACCCCTCCCCATAAACCCCTTAAATTGGATTTATGAAAAAGCTGTCGAACACCTATTTACTTTTTTTTTTAGCAGTTTTTCCCCCTGAGTTTGATGAGTGAGCGAGTCAGTCAATCAGTTAGGACATTCTCTTTCTTGGTTCGCCCCCCCCCTCCAGAATTTCACCCCTCCCCATGGGTCTCTTAAATTGGATTTATGAAAATACGGCCAAACACCTATTTACTTATTTTAAGCTGATTTTTTTTTCGTAGTTCCAAACTCCTCGCCTATGTCGTTTAATAGATACACGCTCCGTTAGGAATCCTTCAACCCCCACTTTTCACCCCTTTCACCTCATAATATAGACCACATCCAAAAACCGTCTGACACATGTCTTCTTATTTTTAATGATGAGTTTATATGCCGAGTATCACATCCCTCAGTGAAACCAATCCGGATATTTTGTTATTCAATGAAATGCAGGTGTACCCCCTTAACACCCCTTTAGAACCTGAAAATCCAAAAATCCTTCCTTAGTGGGCGTTTTTGACTTACAACGAACATATCCCCCAAATTTCACGTTTCTAACGTTAATAGTTTTGGCTGGGCGTTGATGAGTCAGTCAGTCAGTCAGGACACTTTGTTTTATATAATAGATTATTAATAATATTATTATCATTATTATTATTATTATTATTATTATTGTTATCATTATTATTATTTTCTCGATCTTGGCCATCTTAGGATCACGTGACATAACTCACTGCAGTCAATTTCGTTTCTTTCCGTTTCTTGTTCAGGACTCCATCCCCCAATGTCTATATTTAGCCGATACTTGAGAATAGGGTCGAGGGGCGTGGTGGCACAGTGGTCAAGCTGTTGGCCTCTCACCAAGGCGGACCAGGTTTGATTCCCGGTCAATGCATGTGAGATTTTCGAAATGAAATGCCATGTCCTGTGGTTCGGATTCCACGTAAAAAGGAGGTCCCGTGGCTCATGATCGCGAGATTAACGGTCACGTTAAACTACAAGCTTCCTTAGAACAGGGTCGGGAATTGTACCCAGGACCTCTTAGACAGGAGTCTGAATACTTATCAGGCGGCTTGCATCATTTTCCACGAATTCAGTTCTCTCCAGTCCATCATCTCCCATATTATATTCTACGTGGTCAGAAGGTCAATCGATAGTGTGGCGCCTCAATACGGGACGTTAATTACAGGAGCACTGTATAGAGGGCTCGGGGGGCTACAGGTGTCTTGCATTATAATGATGAATGGAGATTGCAATTATCCAGGACACGGTCCAATAATCAGAAACTTCCAAAACGATAATAAGCCAAGTGGTTCGACATTGGAAATGTGAAAATATTGTTGTACACCCCATCTACTGCGTATCCCCAAAAGTTAGAATAAAATACAAAAATCCAACGCCAACCACACTGCACCATCACAAGACACAGGCAAGCAATGCGCAACGATTACAAACTCAACACATAACCAAAATAAATAAGCACACCAGGGAAGAAAATACATCGCTGACACCACAATTTTACGCAAGACTTACAGATGACATAACAGAAGGAATTAGGGAAGACGGAGGGGGAAGACAAGATCTAGAAAGCCTACGAGCACACCCGAGGCCATGTCGAATCGCACCGCGAGAGAAAGGACGAAGGCCAAGACCCAACCTTGGACAAGCAACGAGGTGAGTGTTGACAGAAGATTCTCTTATTTGGACTTCCTTCACCACCTTCAAAATCTATTTCTCTAAGAATTGTAATGAATGAGTCTTTCCGTGCGATCACAAACTTGCTTCGCTACTTTTCCTTTGCAGTTCACATTCCTTACCCCGACACAGACCTCGAGCTATCACCACGGCCTTGCCATGTTAGCAACTTAGCTCGGCGGTGCTGAGACATCAGCTTATTAACCTCATAGCCAAAGCCCTGCACGGATGCGGATATCCGCGGATAAACCCGTGGATATCCGCAATTTTTTTTTGCCATGCGGATATAGTTTGCATGGCTGTGCGGATAGCGGATAAGCTGCGGATAATGTTTGGAGTAAATTTGCGGATAGCTTTTATAATACAATCCGAACTTGTTTAATATCATTATTAGGACCCGGATGTTTATGACATACCGGTATCATATTTTTCTGTTATGCTTTTTTTATGACATAAGTGAGATGATTTAAGCTAATCTCATTCAAATTATGCCATTAGCCATAATTAACACTCTGAACAGGAAAGGGTTGCAATTCTGGCTGTATAACATTCATTTAAAACAAAGCACATGACATACAAAGCCGTAGGGAATGACTTTCTCGTCAAATATCTAAATATGTTGCTTTAGTAATTTATGCTTTATCTAATTGAACATATTATTGTAATGCCAGTAGATTTGGATAACAAACGTGGGAATGCGAAAAAATTCATGCGGATGCGGATAACTGCGGTGCGGATGCGGGGAGGATGCGGATAACGTTTTGTTTATCCGCGCAGGGCTCTACTCACAGCCAGCCACATTCCATCCCAGTATCATCACTCCTGAGCTACACATTTGCGACCCCAATACACATCTCGAGTTTGGATCCTCCTTTCCACACCTTCGAAATTCACCGGTCAGTGGCAGCCTGGTGAGGTGCAACCCATAGTGAAGATGGAAGGTTGATTGAGGCAGAAGGACCGAATAACAAAGGAGGAAAGAGCATCAGGGATTAACCTTGAAACAATGAGAACAATTTTTATATTTACTGAATTTAATTTCCAGGCGTTGCCTGTTGATACAAAATTTCACAATAAATGGCACCATGCGGCCTTGAAATATGTAGTAAGTGCGGAAGCACTGATGATAATTTAAACAGTAATTACAAAGTATGACTTTGACAAGCAGAAACCCAAAATGCAAACACGACCGGTTTGAAGTTACACTTATAAATAGATAAACACTTTAAAATAGTACCGGTATTTATGAACTTGAAGTTAATTTCTTTTAGAATTTATTGACTTGCCCTAGAAGTGCGGTAACTATACAAAGGAAGAACATTGTCACTTATCTTATTAATTGGCGAGATAGATGTCCTGGTCTGCACCTGAACATTCAAAAGACGGAATACCTGGAAACCATTGCATCACCAGAATCTATTCAAATTATGTACTATAAATTAGCTTACAAATAAAATTTACTTTTAAATAGGAAATATCAATATTAAAAAAAGTTTTTTTTTTGCCACCACCTTCCGGTATCTAGGATCCCGGCTGCAAAGTGATGGATGCATCAGTAATGATGTACGAGGAAGGATCAATGCAGCGTGGATGCGTTGGAGAGATGTCACAGGGGTACTGTGTGATAAGCAAATACCAACTTACCAGAAGACTAAGATCTATCGTACAGTCATACGACCAGTTGCACTGTATGGCACTGAATGTTGGGCTGTCACTAAAAGTGTTGAACATTCTCTCCACGCAATGGAAATGCGGATGCTGCGACGAAATATGGACATTTCACTGCGAGACTACTTGTGTAACGATAATATCAGGCGACAATTTGGCGTGGTCCCAATTCCTGATAAGATGGCTGAACAAAGACTCCGATGGTATGGCAATGTGTTGAGAGCAAGACGTAACACTGTGGTAGATACTGCCTACCAACTGAAGGTTGATGGGAGAAGACTAAGAGGAAGGCCCAAACAACGGTGGAAAGACACTATCAACATCGATATGAAAGCTGAAAATCTCCAACCAGAAGATGCAGCTGACCGAGTGGGGTGGCGTTCCATGATCCGAAAAGCGGACCCCATCCCAATGGGAAAACGGTAAGGAAAAGAAGAAAAAGAAGAATATGTTCTGAAGTTCTACAGCACGACAAGTTCACCTGAAGCCCCGGAAAATATTCGAACTACTAGGCTTCCCCTTTGCCTCTAGTCATCATATTGCTGGATCTACTGCTATTTGCTGCCGCGCAGAGGCGTAACTTGCACAGAAAGCAATTGGTGCTGGGTAGCGCGCACGTGAAGATGATTTACCAATGGTGTCACCCACCACGTGCTCTCCCTCTTCGCTACTTTGCTCCCTCTCGCCGGCAGCGCCCTCATTCAGGGCTTCAGTGGAACTTGCCAAGCTACAGTATAGTCGCTGATGATGAAGGAAAGGAAGGCTAAGTACGAGCACAGCTCGTTATAAATAGTAAGCAAGGCACTTGGGAATCACTTGCTTGTGGTGTAGCTGCCAGCCATTGAATCATACTTGGTCGGCTGTTGATTTAAAGGGGCGGCAGTGGCGCGCTGAAGCTCGATGTGGTGCGACAGTGGCCGCGCTGAAGACGACCAGTAATCGGAGATGAAGAGTGACACCTCGAGGTTAGTTATTGCTGTTGTTTTAGGGGGCGAAACAGCGAGGCCATTTTCCCCTACCACCTTTCCTGATTCCCGAACTACACCGATAAATAATAATAATATCGTGTGGCCTCAGGTGCCGGGTGCAAGCTTTATTATTTGACGCCCAGAGGGCAGCTTGCATGTCGAATTTTTGTCGTTCCTTGGAACGCTATGAAAGCCAAGGGGGTTAGATATCTAAGCACCATGACTCTATAGCGCTTTCTAGTAGAGAAAGGAGGAAATTTTGTGTTAGCAGAAAATTCCGAGATAAATTTTTCCATGGCCTACTGAATTCAAATATGTTCTTTAACATACCAACAACGTATGACATGCGTGACGTGATTTTTGTCGCCTTTCAAAATTCACTTACCACGGCTAGGAGCGAACCAGCAAGTTTGGGGTTGGTAGACCGACACGATAACCACTCACCCACCGTGGCAAGCCAACTTCACCGATAAGAGTCAACGAGTGTTGCGGATAGTGTGAAAATGAAAAATTTCCTAGTTTTCACATGGTTATAGAAGAGTCATTCGTAAGAGGCGTAGCCTAGAGTGGACCGCTGTAAACAGGCCTTAGTTCCTAACGTGGCCGTCAGCAATCTTATCTGAAGCGAGGTCATAGTCGCATTTCCCTCCTTTTCTTCTGCCACTATTTGGTTTCGAGTGTAACAAATTATTATCAGAGACTCACTTGAGAATCACGGCACAATTCATTTGTCTTAGGACCATCTCGTGATGCAGCAGCTAGCATTCTTGGTTGTTGACCCGGAGGTCCGGGTTCGATTCCCGACTCTGTCAAGAAATTTAACTCTGGTCTGAGAGCCTCGTGAGGCACAACGATGAACAGGTGGGATCGATTCCCATCTCAGGCCATCCTGAAACTGGTTTTCTGTGGTTTCCCACTTTTACTCCAGAAAAAAAGTCTGGATGATTCCTAACTTAAGGCCACGGCCTATCCAATCCTCACCTAAATTACAAATACACACACTAACACAGCCATGACAATAGCACAGCTCAACAGAGAAAATTTCACACACAGACACCCAAGTACACGGGGCTAAATGACTACGATGTCTAAGCCTCTGAAGTGAAATAGCAGCATTTATCTTAAAAATTGTATGTTTTCAAATTTGACGAACTCACAAGAGAAAAGGTATTAAATCGAAATACAGTATTACTTACTTTTTGAGATAACAGTTCTTCAATCTAAGTATTTGACGAAATTCATTGAGACCAAAATGGCATCATTAATGTAGAGAAGGTTCACGTAGTTCTCATATCAGTGTTATGTTTTTTGTCAATGTGTAGAGAACATAACATCTTACTGTATATAGAAATATTACGTAACACTATTCTAAACGTAGAGATTATGATAAATGGATAAATAGAATAGAACAGAATGCCCTCTGTTCCAAATCTCGGATAGTCGGAGATTAGGGCGAGAGTATTGTTTATTACAACCATCACCTGATACATGTGGTTATTAGTTACAGCGATTTCTTAATGGTCTAATACACAAATCCTTCTCAGTAAGATTAATAAATCGCAACATGAATTTAAAAAATAAGTCATAGAACCTTCAAATAATTTACTTCGTAGTATATGTTATAAACAATTATAAGGAAACTAATGAAAATGAAAATCCACAGCCTGCTTCCAGTCTCCGACCGGGTCAGGAATGGAATGAATGAAGCACCCATCTAGCGGCGAGGATATGGACTGTGTCGGCTGCCGAGGCCTGACGCACTCCTCTGTGGCAATGATTAAATGAATGACAGATGAAATGAAACAATAGTGGAGAGTGTTGCTGGAATGAAATTTAAACAGGGAAAACCGGAGTACCCGGAGAAAAACCTGTCTGCCTCCGTTTTGTCCAGCACAGATCTCACATGGAGTGACCGGGATTTGAACCACGGACCCAGCGGTGAGAGGCCGGCGTGCTGCCGCCTAAGCCACGGAGGCTGCTAAAGAAACTAATAATGGCTATTAATTATGTACTATCTTAATTTTATTTTAATTGATACAGTGAGGCTTAGACTTTAACTAAGATTTATTGTTTACGATACCGTCTCCTGTAACCTTATATTAGTTTTACATGCATCTTTGTTGAGTTTCTCATATATCGCTCTCCTATCCCACATTCCCTGATAATATTTAAAAAATCGCTAATTTACCTGACTTCCTCCATTCCCTATCTACGTTAGTAATTGTATTAAAGTGTGATATTTATTTTCAGTTTCTATTCTGTTTATATCTCCCTTATCTACAAACTATGCTCTTATCATCCCTGATCAGGTGTGCTGCACCCATAACCCAAATGGATAAATAGCATCTATCAAGAATGGACATTTCAGGACTGCGCATTGGTGCCAAATAGAGTCTTTCAGTACCCCCAGGAAAAAAGAAGACTTATGAGAACGATCCGGGCAAATGTGTGTCTGTCTGTCCGTCTGTGTGTGTGTGTGTCTCCCCCCCCCCCCTATGAACTCCTAAACGGCTGCAGCAATCGAAACCAAATTTGGTATGAGTAAAGATCTATACCTGAATATCAAAGACCATATTTGAAAATGATGTCAGTGCTACCAACTGCTCAAAAACCAAAATTGAAATTTGAGCTCCACGTTGGATATCTTGGAAGGTATGCATGGGAGCTATTCCAAAATTGGCACACATATAGATAATAATATTTGAGTTTAATTTCCAGGCAGCCATACATGACAGTGTTGCCAAAATGATTCTAACTCTGCAAATAGGCCCAATTTTTAAATGCATATAACTTTAAGTCGAACAATTGGATTCAACAAAATTTCGTATGTACTATGTGTACATAAACGGATATGACTGAGCGTATTTTTAAGAGTCACCAGGACTGCCAACTGTTAATAAATGCGATCTCTAGTTTTATCCTAATACCAATATATCAGTAAGTATGCAAACCAAGAGCTCGAAACTTAGCATACGTATAGTACACGACCTTTTACATTAATATGGAGTAACTAATATAGGTCAGTGCTACCAACATGATTCTAAGCCTGCTGATAGGACCAATTTTAAATACATGTAACTTCTATACTATCAATTGGATTTCAACCAAATTTCGTATGTGCTATGCACCATAACCGATATGACTATGCGTATTCGTAAGTGCAACCAGGGCTGCCGAATGTATATCAGCTCTTAACATTGCTTCCCACTCAATGCAATTCGGCACAATTTCTATTGACCGATTGGAAAGCTTTATTTAATAGAAAAATAGCTTCAATCACTTCAATAAATGAAGTTCTTTGATTTTTGTCAAATTTTCATGAACAGGCGTCGCTACTTTATTCCCAATATTTTGTGCTTTAACCAAAATCACTGCCACTAAAATGTTACAATAGGTACTTGCACATTCAGTCTTCACTTATCTTTACTGCAAGCAAACTTTTTGATGCTCTAGGAAGTACTCCTAGTCATTAGTAAAGAGCTCAACAATGCCACAACGAACCACTATTCTCACATCCCATTAAAAGCAGAAGATGCAAAGTTAATGCAAATACAACCATAAAATTCCAAATCTAACCCCAGGCGAGAAAATCTCCTTATAAACCGTACATATTCATATTATTGTTCCCAAATGTACAAAACATGATCTTTTGCCCTGAGACATAAAATAAAACCATTACTATGAACGTAAGATCGCCTCCGTGGTGTAGTGGTCAGGGTTCTTAGCTGCCACCCCGGAGGTCCAAGGTTCGATTCCCGGCTCTACCACGAAATTTTAAAAGTGGTATGAGTACTGGAACGTGGTCTACTCCGCCTCGGGTGGTCCAAATGAGTAGAGGGGATTCGATTCCCACTTCAGCCATCCTTGAAGTGGATTTCCGTGGTTTCCTACTTCGTCTCTAGGCAAATGCCTTACCTATTGTAAGGACACGGCTGCCTCCTTCCGTCCTCCTTGCCAATCCCTCCCAATCTTCCCATCGCTTCCCATCCCTCAAAAGGCCCATGTTCGCTTTGCAGGTGAGGCCACCTGGGCGAGGTGCTCCTTCCACCTCCCCAGTTGTATCCCACGACCCGATGATTCAAGCTCCAGGACACTGCCCAGGAGGCGGTAAAGGTGGGATCCCTCGCTGAGTCCGAGGAAAAAGCCAACTCTGGAGGGTAAACCGACTAAAATAAATACATAAACAAATAAATAAATAAATGAATAAATAAATAAATGAATGAATAAATAAATAAATAAATAAATAAATAAATAATGAACGTAACTTTTCGACAACTTACATTTTCCTAAGTCTTACGGTTCTTTTTGGCAGCCAGTGTAGCAACTCAAGTTTCTGTAATGTGTGTACAAATTAACCAAATTAACGCGGTTGTGGAGTGATTGTATTTGTGAAGGGGAAAAACATCGAGACAATCAGCCACAAGATGTGACCCTAATATTTGGTGTTTACAATTTATTGTGTGAATTGTGTCTTCGTGTAAAAAGTAATGCTTACATACTGAATTCGTTCGCTTGCCTTCCTAACTTCATTCTCATTAACGTGGAAGTGGAAAGTAGTGAACAAGCCCCAAAGTGCTTAAAGGATGCCATAGTTTAGACAATCCCATTTCCTCTCAACATTAGTGCTCATTTTGTACTCTTACTTCGTTAACTCAGCTCCGACCAGCTCATACATTAATTTCCATGAAATATCCGGGACTCCCTGCCAACTAAATGCACTCAGTAAAGGCTGTGAAAATATTCCTCTGGTCGCCAGTTACTGACAGCAAATCACTCATTAATAACTAGCATTGTTTCTTTCATATCGCGTACAAAATAGATAACTTTGTCAGAGCAGTTTCTAGACCTTCATATTCATTTAAGTTTCCATATCAGATCTTTGAAGACATTATTAACAGACAAACACTGTTTTTGTATGTTACAGTTCTAGATTTTTACCACTATGTCAGCAGAGTACTCGCAGGTCATTTCTGCATATTATTCTACTGGCGAATCTGTGCGAAAAATCTAGCATGTTTATAAACCACACTTTCTCCGGCGTCCTTTAGGCCAAAATGCGAACTGAACAGCAAGGATGTCGCCTATTTTCTTACAGCATTAATATTTGCAAATCGCACACGTCCTACAAAAATTGATATTTATAAAATTAGAATGCAATTCGTCACTGCTAATGTCATTTGTGTGCTGTGTCCATTGATTGACAGCTGAGCTGTAACATTCACCGGTTATTCGATATTTATGAAATTATACAATTTGAGTACTCATTCCTTTGATTTACTGTTTCTGAAATATATGCAAAATGATAAAGGAAAGACCTCAGAATGTTGAAAATGACATGAAACAAGCGTCACAGCGGCCAAAATGTGAAGTGGACAGCAATTATGGAGCGTATTTTCCTACAGCAACCGTATAAGCAAATCGCACACTTCATACATTTTTTAAAAGTTATTTTTTAAAGAAATCTCCTATATAAAACCAAGTGTCCTGACTGACTGATTGACTGACTCACTGACTCATCATCGCCCAGCCAAAACTATTAAAGTTAGAAACATGAAATTTTGGAGATATGTTCGTTGTAAGTCAAAAACGCCCACTAAGGAAGGATTTTTGGATATTCAGGTTCTAAAGGGGTGTTAAGGGGGTACACCTGCATTTCATTGAATAACAATATCTCCGGCTTGGTTTCATTGAGGGATGTGATACTCGGTATATAAACTCACCATTAAAAATAAGAAGACATGTGTCTGAGGGTTTTTCGATGTGGTGTGTATTATGAGGTGAAAGGGGTGAAAAGTGGGGGTTGAAGGATTCCTAACGGAGCGTGTATCTCTTAAACGACATACGTGAGGAGTTTGAAACTCAGCGGGAAAAAATCAACTTAAAAAATAAGTAAATAGGTGTTTGACCGTTTTTTCATAAATCCAATTAAAGGGGCCCATGGGGAGGGGTGAAATTCTGGGAAAAAAACCAGGAAAGAAAGTGTCCTAACTGATTGACTGACAGACTCACTCATCAAACTCAGGTGGGAAAAACTGCTTAATAATAAGTGAATAGGTGTTCGACAGTTTTTTTCATAAACCCAATTTAAGGGGTTCATGGGGAGGGGTGAAATTCTGAAAAAAGAAAATTGAAAGAAAAAGTCCTGGCACACTCACCAACGCCCAGCCAAAATTATCGAAGTTAGAAACATGACATTTTGGGGATATGATCATGGTATGTCAAAACTGTCCACTAAGGGAGGATTTCTGGATATTCAGGTTCTAAAGGGTTCTTAAGGGGGTTAAACCTGCATTTCATTGAATAACAATAAATCCCGATTGGTTTCATTGGGGGATGCGATATTTGGCATAAAAACTCACCATTAAAAATAAGAAGACATGTGTCTGAGGGTTTTTCAATGTGGTGTATATTATGAGGTGTAAGGGGTGAAAAGTGGGGGTTGAAGGATTCCTAACGGAGCGTGTATATCTTAAACGACATAGGCGAGAAGTTAGAAACTCAGCGGAAAAAATCAGCTTAAAAATTAGTAAATCTGTGTTCGACCGTTTTTTTCATAAATTCAATTTAAGGGGCCAATGGGGGGGGGGGGTGAAATTCTGAAAAAAAAGGTGAGAAAGTGTGCTAACTGACTAACTCACTCACTCATCAAACTCAGGGGAAAAAAGACAGCTTAAAAATATGTTAATAAGTGTTCGAGCGTTTCTTCATAAATACAATTTAACGGGTCCATGGGGAGGGGTAACATTCTGGTAAAAATAAATGAAAGAAAATGACCTGACTCACCTACTCATGATCGCCCAGCGAAAACTATTGAAGTTGGAAACATTAAATTTTGGGAATATGTTCGCTGTATGTCGAAAACGTCAACTAAGGAAGGATTTTTGTTTCTTCGGGTTCTGAAGAGGTGTTAAGGGGGTAAACGTGCATTTCATTGAATAACGATACCTCATGAGTTGTTTCTTTGGGGATGTGATATTCGGCATAAAAACTAATCATTACAAATAAGCAGACATATGTCTAAGTGTTTATCGATGTGGTGTATATTATGTGGTGAAAGGGGTGAAAATTGGGGGTTGAAGGATTCTTAACGCAGCGTGTATCTCTTAAACGACATAGGCGAGAAGTTTGAAATTCAGCGAAAAAACACAGCTTAAAATATTAATAAATAGGTGTTCGATCGTTTTTTCATAAATCCAATTTAAGGGGCCTTTGGAGAGGGGTGAAATTCTGAAATAAAAAACAGGAAAGAAAGTGTTTTAACTGATTAACTCACTCACTCATCAAACTCAGCGGGGGGGGGGGGGAAGAGGGGAAGAACACATTAAAAATAAGTAAATAGGTGTTCGACCGTTTTTTTTCTTCAAAAATCCAATTTAAGAGGTTCATGAGAGGGGTAAAATTCTGAAAAATAAATGAAAGAAAATGTCCTGACTTACTCAGTCACTCATCATCGCCCAGCCAAAATTATTGAAGTTAGAAACATGAAATTTTGGGGTTATGTTCGTTGTATGTCGAAAACGTCCACGAAGGAAGGATTTTTGGATATTTGAGTTCTAAAGGAGTGTTAAGGGGGTAGACCTACATTTAATTGAATGACAATATCTCCCGATTGATTTCTTTGGGGGATGCGATACTCGGCATATAAACTCATCA
Organism: Meconema thalassinum; assembly: GCA_946902985.2. Taxonomy (NCBI): domain Eukaryota; kingdom Metazoa; phylum Arthropoda; class Insecta; order Orthoptera; family Tettigoniidae; genus Meconema; species Meconema thalassinum. Next base: position 571,975,202 of record OX336391.1, read on the forward strand.
TTCAGAATAAGAAGACACTTGTCTGTGGGTTTTTCGATGTAGTGTATATTATGAGGTGTATGTGTGTAAAGTGGGGGTTGAAGGATTCTTTACGGAGCAAGTATCTCCTAAAAGACAGAAGCATAAAGTATGAAACTCAGGGGGATAGATCAGCTTGAAAAATATGTAAATAGATGGTCGACCGTTTTTTCATAAATCCAATTTAAGGGGCCCATGGGGAGGGGTGAAATTCTGGGGAAAGAAGTCCACTAAGGAAGGATTTTTGGATATTCACTCATCATCCCCCAGCCAAACCTATTGCAGTTAGAAACTTGAAATTTTGGGGATATGTTCGTTGTATGTCGAAAACGTCCACTAAGGATAGATTTTTGGATATTCATGTTCTGAAGGGGTGTTAAGGGGGTTAAACTTGCATTTCATTGATTAACAATATCTCACGAGTTGTTTCATTTGGGGATGTGATATTCGACATATAAATTAAGCAATAAAAATAAGCCGACATATGCCTACGGGTTTATCGATGTGGTGTATATTATGAGGTGAAAGGGGTGAAAATTGGGGGTTGAAGGATTCTTAACGGAGCGTGTATCTCTCAAACGACATTAGCGAGAAGTTTTAAATTCAGCGGAAAAAACAGCTTAAAAATATGTAAATAGGTGTTTGACCGTTTTTTTCATAAATCCCATTTAAGGGGTTCATGGGGAGGGGTGAAATTCTCAAAAATAAATGAAATAAAATGTCCTGACTGACTCACTCACTCACTCATCATCGCCCAACCAAAATTATTGTAGTTAGAAACATGACATTTTGGGGATATGTTCGTTGTATGTCGAAAAGTCCACTAAGGAAAGATTTTTGGATATTCAGGTTCTAAAGGGGTGTTGAGGGGGTAAACGTGCATTTTATTGAATAACAATATCTCACGAGTGGTTTCATTTGGGGATGTGATACTTGCCATATACGTAAACTAATCATTAAAAACAAGTAGTTCCATGAAGAACTATACAGCCTATTTTCATATATCCTGCTCATGTTAATTGCCTCTATCAACATACAAAATTTCAGTTTAATTGCTGTAACAGATTCGTAGATATTGAGAACCGTTTAAATATTTCAGATGGTCGCCAGGTTGGATTTTTATTTTTGTACTATTACATTAAGATTATTGTGTACGTGTGGTATTCAAACTTCAATCGCATGATTAGAACACAAGAAGTAAAAACGAGATTTTAAAATTACGCACAGCAGCCATCTTGTGATTATGCAAACAATTGAAATAAATTAGATGCCAGTGGATCAACATTTGTATAAGCATTTAATGTGCAACGTTTCACGGCACTCGGATAGTTAATTCGCGAGAAACGTCCATTTAAATATTTATACTTCGCGTCGCCGCCATGTTGGATTTGTGCTCACCAGGTTACTGAAAGTCCTATAGGTGAACATATGTTCATAGTCTCTATGAACATAAAAACATTCTGTTTGGTTGCTGTAAAAGATTCATAGATATTGAGAACCGTCTAAATATTTCGGAAGCTCGCCATTTAGGATTATTATATGTATAGGCCATAGAGTTATGTACCATTCAAGGACAATTATTGCCTAGGTTCATTATTCAAACTTTCACTTCGATCGCATGATTACGACACAAGAAATAAAAACTTAATTTTAAAATTTCGCACAACCGCCATCTTGAGGTTATGTAAACAATTGAATTAAATTAGATGGCAGTGCATTACAATCTGCAAAATAATTTACTGTACAACATTTCACAGCGTACAGAGAGTTAAATCACGAGAAAAGTATATTAAAATATTTCAAATTCGCTTGGTCGCCATGTTCGTTTTGTACTTTACAGGTTTATGAAATATACATAGGTAAACTTGTATCAGTACCCTTTATCACCGTACAAAATTTCAGGGTGATATATGTAATAGTTTCGGAGATATAGAATGTCAGTGAAATATTTCGCACAGCAGCCATTTTGAGGTTATGTAAACAATTGAACTAAATTAGACTCCAGTGCATTACAATGTGTATAAACATTTTCTGTACCAAGTTTCATTACGTTTGGATAGTTAAATCGCGAGAAAAGTCTATTTAAAAGTCTCAATTTCGCTTGACCGCCATGTTGGTTTTGTAGTCACCAGGTTTTTGAAAGTCTCATAGGTGAACTTCTAGTAGTGCCCTTTATCACCGTACACAATTTCAGGGAGATATCGGTAATAGTTTCGTAGATATTGAATGCTAGTGAAATATTTCGCACAGCCGCCATGTTGGATTGGTGAGAACTAACAAAATTTGAAGGGCACGGTCGAGGTCGCCGGGAATAGTGCTATGAACTTACCGAGGTTCATTGAAATCGCTCCGGCCGTTTAGATTTTATTAGGGGGACACACACACACACCTCACACACACACACACACACACACACACGCACACACACACGGACAAAAGGTGATCTCATAAGCCTATTTTTTTTTAAATTGAAAATAGGTTAATAAGCTGACACATGTCTAATGGTTTTCCGATAAGGTGTATATTATGAGTGAAAGGTGTGAAAAGTGGGTGTTGGAGGATCCCTAACGGAGCGTGCATCTCTTAAACGACATAGGCGAAGAGTTTGAAACTCAGAGGAAAACGATCAACTTAATAATAAATAATTAAATAAATAGGTGTTCGACCGTTTTTGCTATCTATTTTAAGGAGCCCATGGGGAGGGGTGAATTCTGGAAGAAAAACGTCGACTAAGGAAGGATTTTTGGATATTCACTCTCATCGACCAACCAAAACTATTAAAGTTAGAAGAAAGATATTTTGGGGATATGTCTGTTGTGTGTCGAAAACGTCTACTAAGGAGGAATTTTTGGATATTCAGGTTCTGAAGAGGTGTTAACGGTGTTAAACCTGCATTTCATTGAATAACAATATGACACGACTATGACGCGAGCGAAGCCGCGGATACCTGCTAGTTATATATATTTATGAAATTAGAGTGCAATTCGTCACTGCTAATGTCTATTCTCTTTCATTTGAATGCTCATTTGGACGATCGGTCGCTTGAGAGCGCCGCAGGAGGGATCTATACTACTGAAATAATATATATGTGATGTTAGTAGTTTGGGCTTACTGTGTTAGTGTATCCCACCAATAGTAGCTACACCTTCATAGATTAGTTGGTGGAGGGAGACTGTTTGTTGATGGGATCGCAATTTCTCTCTCTTATAACATAGTAGATATTAAAATAAAGTCCTTTGTTCGGGTGCTTTATGCTATAGTATTTACTAAATGGTAAAAATGGTCCGGTTAGCTCAAACAATGCCAGCGTTTCGCCCCAGTGTGCCGTTAGGCTCGTCAGTTGGTACAGACACACCTACCAATACGCGTGGCTAGCACATAAAGAGAAGGCCATGCAAGACACAAAATACAAGCAGTATTGACGTCACGAGCAAGCCAATGTGCTACGGGAGTCACCTCCCTTTCATTAAAACAAAAGCCTTACCTTGGCAATCCAAATAAGGTTTTGAATATTCCCGAAGGGAATATGATGTAGTTTCCATTGAGCGGATGAATTATCAATAAATGGTAAAAATGGTCCGGCTAGCTCAAACAATGCCAGCGTTTCGCCCCAGTGTGCCGTTGGGCTCGTCAGTTGGTACAGACACACCTACCAATACGCGTGGCTAGCACATAATGAGAAGGCCATGCAAGACACAAAATACAAGCAGTATTGACGTCACGAGCATGCCAATTTGGATTGCCAAGGTAAGGCTTTTGTTTTAATGAAAGGGAGGTGACTCCCGCAGCACATTGGCATGCTCGTGACGTCAATACTGCTTGTATTTTGTGTCTTGCATGGCCTTCTCATTATGAGCTAGCCACGGCACACTGGGGCGAAACGCTGGCATTGTTTGAGCTAACCGGACCATTTTTACCATTTATTGATAACTAGCAGTAGTACCCGGCTTCGCCCGGTGGAATGATGATAATGTTTTATGGTCTCCTTAGAAATATAATGTACTTAAAATCTAAGTCATTTGCCCCCAAAGACAATGAGGGAGTAATATCTAGGTCATTTGCCCTTTTGATAAGTATGATAATAAAAACTACTGTTGAATTGACACGTCAAACTTACAAACTACCGTAATAGAAATACATATTTCAAAATTCACAGGCGAGAAAGACTTATTGTGTGTGGTGATTAATGGTGTAATGGGCGTAACATCTACTGTAGGTCATTTGCTCTTATGATGAGGATGATAAGGGAAACTACTACCGGTATTGAATTGACACTTCAACGTATAATGTACACAATGTACTGTAATAAAAATAACTATATGGTGGCTTCGGTGGCGTATTTGGTAGCATGCTGAGCTTCTATGCCCAAGATAGCGGGTTCAAACCCGGCCGAAGCCTTCGGATATTTTAAGAGCGTTAAAAATCAGTCAGTATGCCTTTCTTCGGAGGGGAAGTAAAGCCGGCGGTCCCATGTCAGATTTATGGCATGTTATTGAACCTTCCACTAATTACACCTGTGTGAAGCTAAATTGGATAGGTAAACAACGCTCATAGATGTCTACGTCCGTTGCCAAGAGCCGACTGCAGTGGCGTCTAGTAGCTAAGTTCCGAACTTGGCCTAGTAGTCGTTGACGGTGGCGCTTGGCGGCAAAAGTACGAACTATTTGAAAAATTCTAAGTTGCAGTTTGTACTTAAATTAAAAAACAGATAACACACACTAATACAGTCATCACAATTAACACCGGTTATCAGACAGATTCTACACACACGCAAAGTACACGGGGCTACATGACCGCGTTGTCGCAGCCCCTAAATTTAAGAACCAACCAACCAAAAATAAATATTTTAAAAATCACAGTCGAGAAAGACTTTATGCGGCGGTGATTATTGGTATGATGCGCGTAACATCTAGGTCATTTGCACTTATGATGATAATAATAAGGTAATGAAAAAATGACTACTAAACGAACATGGTGTTATTTTAAAACTGATATAGGTAATTCAGGTGTCTAGCTTCGATGTCTTCCAAAGTCTCAACCTTATTTTCTGGCTTAGGCCTGTACTGGATGCGTCTAGTGAAAGAGCGTACTGCTCGGCAAAGACAAAGAATAAAGGTCCAAGCTGCACGAACCTGAGATGATCGCAGATGATGACGAAATATGATGACACACGTTCGGGGTTCCCCGTCCTATATAGATTGACCGGGAATCACTCACTGTTTCGCAACGGCCCTGTGCTGGCATCAGCATAGACAGCAGGAGATAATACGGCGGGCTCTGGAAAGTACTCTCAAGTCACCTCGCGATGAATCAGCAAGCTATTCTCATAACTGACCCCCCCAGGGTCTCACAACTTGTGGGACGTGGGTTGGCGACCACGGAACCCCAGCTGAGTCTGGCATCGCTTCTACTTCCTGGTGCCAGGCTCATTTCAGTTCTCTTTCCTGTCGGCCTCCCTTGGTCAACTCTTGTTCTCTTCCGACCCAGACTGTATTAGGGTATCCGAGGGCTAGGGAGTCTTTCAATTTCCCGCCTTAATTGGCTTTGTCTCATCTTTCCTGATACCCTCATTCTTCGAGGGGTCTACCTTCTTTTCCTTTTCATAATATCTCCTGTCTTCTGCTCAAGGCCCTCAAAGAGGCAGGGTGTGTGTAGACCCACCACTTCTGGTACACCCTCAAGGGCTCATGACTGGTGAGTTAGGAAGCTGGCAACCCCGAGGAATTCCTGAGCTACATGCAGGGAATGGAGTGGTATGTCAGAAATTTCAAGTGGACAGTGTTACGCATCGGGTTCCAAAGGGTAAGTATACACACTTTGTTTTCGATCGGTGAACGATGTAGATTTGTACCAAAGGGCCTTAATGCGGGAAATGGAGTGGTCTGTCCGAAATTTCGAGTGGACAGTGTTACTCGTCGAGTTCCAAACGGTAATTATGTAAAATCTGGTTGAGATCGGTGAAACGGTGTAGTTTTGTGCCAAGGGCCAAAATGCAGGGAATGGAGTGGCCTGTCCAAATTTTAAAGTGGACAGTGTTACTCATCGGGTTCCAAAGGGTAAGTATACACATTTTGTTTTCGATCGGTGAACGATGTAGAATTGTGCCAAAGGGCCTAAATGCGTGGAATGGAGTGATCTGTCCGAAATTTCGAGTGAACACTGTTACTCGTCGAGTTCCAAAGGGTAATTATGTAAAATCTGGTTGAGATCGGTGAAACGGTGTAGTTTTCTGCCAAAGGGCCAAAAAGCAGGGAATAGTGTGGTCTGTCCGAAATTTAAAGTGAACAGTGTTACTTGTCGGGTTCTACGGGTAAGTATATAAAATTGGGGTCAGATCGGTGAAACGGTGTAGATTTGTGCCAAACAGCCTAAATGCATGGGATGGAGTAGCCTCTCCGCAATTTCAAGCAAACAGTGTTAGTCGCAGTGTTCCAAAGGGTAAATATACAAATTTTGGTTGAGATCGTTGAAACGGTGTAGATTTGGGACAAAGGGCCTAAATGCAGGGAATGGAGTGGTCTGTCCGCAATTTCAAGCAGACAGTGTTACTCGCTGGGTACCAAAGGGTAAGTTTACGAATATTGGTTCTGATCGGTGAAACGGTGTAGATTTGTGCCAAAGTGCCTAAATGCAGGGAATGGGGTGGTCTGTCCGAAATTTTAAGTGGACAGTGTTACTCGCAGGGTTCCAAAGGGTAAGTATACAAAGTTTGGATCAGATCGGTGAAACGGTGTAGATTAGTGCCAAAAGGCCTAAATGCATGGGATGGAGTAGCCTCTCCGCAATTTCAGGCAGACAGTGTTAGTCGCAGTGTTCCAAAGGGTAAATATACAAATTTTGGTTGAGATCGGTGGAACGGTGTAGATTTGGGCCAAAGGGCCTAAATGCAGGGAATGGAGTGGTCTGTCCGAAATTTTAAGTGGTCAGTGGTACTCGCAGGGTTCCAAAGGGTAAATATACAAATTTTGGTTGAGATCGGTGAAACGGTGTGGATTTGGACCAAAGGGCCTAAATGCAGGGAATGGGGTGGTCTGTCCGAAATTTCAAGTGGACAGTGTTACTCGCAGGGTTCCAAAGGTTAAATATACAACTTTTGGTTCAGATCGGTGAAACGGTGTAGATTTGTGCATAAGGGCCTAAATGCAGGGCATGGGGTGGTCTGTCCGAAATTTAATGTTGACGCGGTTACCCGCAGGGTTCCAAAGAGTAAGTATACAAATTTTGGTTCAGATCGGTGAAACGGTGTAGATTTGTATACATAACAGACAGACAGACAGACAGACAGACAAACTTTGTGCTTTATATGTATAGATTCATCCGCTCAATGGAAACTACATCATATTCCCTTCGGGAATATTCAAAACCTTATTTGGATTGCCAAGGTAAGGCTTTTGTTTTAATGAAAGGGAGGTGACTCCCGTAGCACATTGGCATGCTCGTGACGTCAATACTGCTTGTATTTTGTGTCTTGCATGGCCTTCTCATTATGTGCTATCCACGTGTATTGGTAGGTGTGTCTGTACCAACTGACGAGCCCAACGGCACACTGGGGCGAAACGCTGGCATTGTTTGAGCTAACCGGACCATTTTTACCATTTATTGATAATTCATCCGCTCAATGGAAACTACATCATATTCCCTTCGGGAATATTCAAAACCTTAATAGTATTTACTAGCAACACGCCACGGCTTCCCCCGGTATCTTCAACGGTTTACCCAGCGTAAGCATAAATGGATCACGGACGCCAAGTCCCAGACAGAATTTAGAAAAGCCTAGGAGAACATGAAACATATTATATTCTTCTCTCAAGTCTTAGCTCGACACGACTCTAAAGTTTGATGCTGGACGAAGCTGGAATGATAGGCTCGCTCGCTAGCTCGTGAACTTACTCCGAAGCTAGTAATTTAAATTTCCACTGAATGGAGATTGGTGGAAGAAATGAAAAGGTAAAAACACTTAAAGTGGGCGATCTATTAGAGATAGAGATAAGCCTATGCTGTCGCGGATTTATTTGTAGAACTTTTCTAGCTAAACAGTTCTTACACTCATTGTACAGTATATAGATAGTTTAACGGTTTACCAGCGTAAGCTTAGAAGGTACACAGGCGGAAGTGTTCTCATCGACTCGATTCACTCAAATCATTACTGCTCGGCTCATTTTGGTCATAAATGAATGTTTTTCTACAGAAACCTTCCTCGAGAAATCCTTTACAGAATGGTGAAATCTGCATCGAAATCCATCCAGTGGCTCTCGAGATTATCCGTTACATCCAAGAATCAGGGACTTTAAAAGAAGTAAGTTTTTAGTTTTACGTGACCGATAATCTCGAGATCATGAGCCAAGGGATCTCATTTTTTATGTGGAATCCGAACCATAGGACATGGCATTTCACTTTGAAAATCTCACATGCCTTAACCGGGAATTGAACTCGGTCCGCCGTGGTGATAGGCCAACAGCTTGACCGCTGCGCCATCACTTCCCCATATCGGTGAGTTTGTTTTATACTATGTAGAGATGAGTAATTGTTGCCAAATAGTTTTTGCCATGCCTTTTGTTTATGGTGTTTTCTTGTAAACCTCGCACCTTCTCTTCTACTTGTTTCGGTTGGGTCTAATTTTGTTTTGTTTTTATTAATACATTTTATGAGTTTGGAGCATCTAGTGTATCAGCCTCGTGTAGTTGGGTGTGTGCTGAAGGTGTCTGGTAACCTGTATTTACAGTGGTGTGCAAATTATTAGACTAACATTATGCATTTATATTAGTCACATTTTTAGGTAGATTTCATTAGAAAGCTAACTATTGCAATGGGTACCATGTTTCGACTTCCGGAAAATTTCGACATATCTTCGCGTTTCATATCCACCAGACCCCAAAACCACCGTCAGTTCAAAAGTTTATATATAATTTATATATATATATATATATATATATATATATATATATATATGTATCTTGTGGACACGATAACTGCCGTAATTGTGCACCAATCACTTTGAATTTTTTTTACCGAATATGTATACCTATAAAATATCGGTCGAGTTCGTTACTGGGCTAAATCGGTCGAAAGGGGTGAAAATGGGGGGCTTTTTTTTTCGAAAAAGTGAAATATTGCCATAACTCTCTTAATATGTGAAATATCGAATCCGTTCAAATTTCATACTATATGTCGGATAAAGGCCAAAAATGTATGTTTGAAGAGTTTTTTTTATAGCGCCAACCATTGACCAAAGGGGTGGGAAAAAGTGGGGTTTTCGAGAAACATTAATCATATCTCTCTTAATAGGCACAATATCAAAACCGTACAAAATGGACAATATTTCCCTAATAATTACCTAAAACTTTTGTCTGAAAGAATTTTTAATATGACCCACCATTACGCCAAGGGATGAGAAAAATGATTTCGGAATTATAAGAAAATGCCAAGAGCTATCAGAGGTTGCCATGGCAACACTACTAAATTGATGACGGATGAGCCATCGGACGTTGCCATGACAACGCACTTGCTCGATATCAGATTCAGATTTCCATCTGACTAAGTGTGAAGCGTCTTCGATGACGTACTGGTAGCATGCTGAACTTCTATGCCCAAGGTCGCGGGTTCAAAGCCGGCCGAAGTCGTCGGATTTTCTAAGAGCGCTAAAAATCCCTCAGTATGCTTTCCTTTGGAGGGGAAGTTCCAACGTTCGTTGCGAGTTGCTGGTTGCGGTGGCATCTAGTAGCCAAGTTCAAAGCTAGGTGTCGTTGATGGTAGTATCTGGTAGCAACATTAGGAACTACTGCTTGAAATTGACCGTCTGCAGTCCTTACCTGAATTACAGACTAATACAGCCATCACAATTCACACCGTTTATCAGACGGATTCTACACTCACCCAAAGTACACGGGGCTACATGACCGCGTTGTCGCAGCCCCTAAACCGAGGAACCAACCAAAATCTCTGCGGGAAATATAATTTTGCGTGAAGAAGTAACAGACCGTTACATAGTTACACATCAGTGGCAAAACCTTGCATAAGGACAGGGCGACCACAAGTATAACAAGAAGTTCCGTGACAAATTAAAGAGCCTACTTTTCTTAAAATTTAAAATTCATGCCAAAGATTAATCTATATGGATCTATCTAGAATAATGACGAAATTAAGTTGCTAATATCTAAATGTCTAATTAGTTCGAAATACTGTATACCTGGCCAAATGTAACCTAATAGAGAACTACAGTTGGCAGCCCTGGTGACTGAATATATTCTTAGTTCCATCTCTTGAGGAACAGAATTCAAAATTTGGTTGCAGTCCAATGGATGGCACGGACGTTACATGCAGTTAAACATTGGATCTAACAGCGCGCGTAAAATCATGTTGGCGACAATGTCATACATGTATTGGTCAAAAAAATCTGAAATAATATGATCTATTGTTGTGTCAATTTTGAATGAAACCATTAGTTACTATAGAAGTTACATGCATTTTAAAATTGGACCTATCAGCAGGCTTAGAATCATGTTGGCAGCACTGGCGTAGGCCTATAATAGTTATTCCAAATTAATCTAGAATGCCAGGTACTATACGTGTGCAAAGTTTAGAGCTATTGGCTTGCATACTTTCTGATATATTGATATTAGGGTAACAAAAATAGAGACAGCATTTATTAACAGTTGGCAGCCCTGGTTACTCTTAAGAATCGGCATAGTCTTATCTGTCATGGTACACATACTGTCCCCGCGCCAGCTCTGAAAACCTGGCAGGAATGTGGAGTGGAGTGAGTAAGGCAGTGATGACGTAGCACTGTACTATACTAAGCATAGGCATGGCCCGGAATTCCCTCGCTCACTCATTGTTCCCGCTCCCCTTACCTTTCCCTTACCTCATACCCCGCGTCCTCAGAGCTGGCGCGGGGACAGTAGCACACACGAAATTTGGTTGAAATCCAAATGATAGTATAGAAGTTACATATGTATTTAAAGTTGGACTTCTCAGCAGGATTAGAATCATGTTGGTAGCACTGACGTATATAAGTTACTCCAAATTAATATAGAATGTCAGGTACTATACGTGTGCATAGTTTAAAGCTGTCGGCTTGCATACTTTCTGATATATGGGTATTTGGATGTTACAAAATGAGAGCATTTATTAACAGTTGGCAGTCCTTGAGGCTCTTAAGATAACGCTCAGTCATATCTGTTTATGTACACATAGCACGTACGAAATTTGGTTGAATTCCAATTGATAGTGTAGAAGTTATATGCATTTAAAACTTGGACCTATCAGCAGGCTTATAATCATTTTGGCAACTTTGTCATGTATGGCCTCCTGGAAATTAAACTGCAATATTTTTATCTATACGAGTGCCAATTTTGAAATAGCTCCCATTCATACCTTCCAAGATATCCAACATGGAGCTTAAATTTCAATTGCGATTTTTAGCAGCTGGTAGCACTGACATCATTTTCAAATATGGCCGTGAGATATTCAGGTATAGATCTTTACCCCTACCAATTTTTTTTTTCGATAGCTCCAGCCGTTAAGGAGTTGATAGGGGGGGGGGGACACGCACACACAGCCAGCCAGCCAGCCAGACAGACAGACAGACAGAAGGACAGACAGACAGAAGGACAGACAGACAGACACACATTTGCCCGATCTCATAAGTCTACTTTTTCCTCATTTTTGCAAAATGTGAAAAGTAGGCTAAAAATGGACCCCAAATGACAAGAAGGTTACCGTCCCCATAAGACAATAAAATGTTTAAAATATGCATAAAATGACGAAAAACAAAGTTAATTAAGCTCCAATTATAAAATACTTTTTCGCAATAAATGAGGTCTGATCCTTCCACGAAAACCTGCATATTCTGCCTGTTTTCGCCTATCCCCAAGTTTGTCCGGTGAAATCTACCTCCGCCATCAGGCGTGCCGAGAGGACTTTTAAATTCAAAGTCATATTACCGTCTTGGTCCGAAATTATGCCGCACTTTTTAACCAAATTTCGGTCGTGAAAAATTAAGGTGCGGCTTATAAGTGCGACCTTACAAAATGACCCTAACAAACCTCATTGCAACATTGCCGTATACAGTACAATTCAAATCTAGCGCTTGTTTCTCATTTGGGAATACTGCAACATTGTCGCTAGTGTCATCAAGCGAGAAGCGGGAACAAGTGTAAGGTTAGTTTATTGCGTAAGAATGCAATGTTCGAACTTGGCATTATTGTGACCATTGTTAATCTTGTGAGCAGTACTTTGCTTTCCTGCGCAATTCTAATACAGTAATATAGTACAGTAACAACGTTATTATTTTGCTACTATGAACGATTACCGGTATTTGGAGCTCAAGGCAACATGATTACGACGCAAATTTCAAACTAGCAGTTGTGTGTTATGCTAAAAGAAAATTCGGTAAAATAAAATTTTTAGCTGCCTCTCCATAATCTCTCTTCTTTCTCATTTATTTCTCTCTTTTATGTATTTTCCATTCTCCCCCTCAAATTTTATCGGCGCGGCTTTTATTCGAGTGCGTCTTATATTCGGACCAATACGGTATTTTATCTTTATTACCGTACTTAGTGTTATTTTCTCCCCTAAGGACTTACAACTTTGCCCATAATAAATCGCGTAGGGAAAGTTTTGAAATTGAAGATTCTGAGGGAATCCAGAGTTGGCGATGATTTGGTCCACGAATCTTTGAATAGTTCAAGAGCAGACCATCAGTAATAAAAGACTTTGAATCCTTCTGCACTAAATTCGCATGAAAACTAAAATAACCTTATGAAAAACAAACAAAATGTGTGGCATTCTGCCTCAGCAAGGCTCCTCAATCAGTGGAATTTCTAAAAAAAGAAAAAAAAAAGGAAAAAACGAAGTATTTTACTGTCAGTTTCCTAAGAGAAAATGAAATTAAGACTATTGTTAAATCACATGAAACAAATGTCACGAAAACATTTATACTGCTTTAAGTCATAAAAAGAAACCAGTAGTTCCGCAAAGAACTAAAAAGCCAACTGTATTTTCTTATAACCTACTGGTCTTTGCCATTAAAACTCTCCTGCCTATTAAAACGAGTTTCATTGCGACACTTGATAAGGACACAAAAATGATGTTATTCAATTCCTTAAAACATGTACAATTATGTGCCTTACCAAATATCACTGTGCTTGGATGATTAAATCGTGAAAACCTTACATTTAAATATATTAACTTTGCTTGGCTGCCACGTTGGTTTTGTTGATAACAGGCTTTTCAATGCCATATAGGTGAACGTAGTGTAATATTCCAAATCACCATACGAAATTTCAGCGTGATATCAATAATACGTAGTTTCGGAGACATAGCATGCCGGAGAAATATTTCGCGTAACCATCGTGTTGGATATTTATAAAACTGTTACAAAATTTCTTGTTTTTCTAACTGTATTTTGAAAAATTTAATGTGAAGTCCAATATTATATTTTATTAATTTACAATTAATATTACATTGTAAGGATATCAATTTTTATTATTTCATTTCATTCTTTTAATTACAATTTCTCCAATAAACATTAGACTTGCATTTTATTTATATTCTTAATTGAGCTGAAGATGACCTCAATGTCAGGTCGAAACATATACAATATACAATAGATATATTCGTGTAAGTATTGATTGGCGTATAATTTCATCTCTGAATAGAGTAATGTACCTTTAAATGAAGATTATTGCGTAGGTTTATTATTTAAACGTTCACTTCGTTCGCATAATTAGGACACAAGAAAACAAAATTTATTAAAAATTTCGCACAGCCACCATCTTGACGTTATTAAACAAGATGTTCAGTAAAGAACATATAGCCTACTTTCTCCTAAATGTATGAGTATAGTTATAACTCGTTGTTATTATCAAAGAGTATAATAGAATCATTTCTTGGTTGAAGACCTTAGAAACTATTTACCTCTACCAAACGCCACAACCTAGAAAAAAAACTACTACCATCATTGAAGAAAGATAGATAAGAAGTATCTCAAGAATGTTATGGATCTGGGCACATAATCGACCGGACTGGCTGCGTGGCTCAGCGGTAACGTTCTCGCTTGCTGGGCCCTAGGTTGCAGGTTCGTATCCTGGCGCAGTCAGCTGGCATTTGAGAGTGCACAAATGCGAGGGAGCCGTGTCAGTAGATTTACTGGCACGTTAAAGATCCCCTTCGGGCCATAATTCCGGCACCCTGGCGTATCTAAAAGCAGCAGTAGTTAAAAGGGACGTAAAACAAATAACATTATTATTATTGTTATTATTACATAATCGACCTGCCGTGGGCAACATCCAACTTTGAGTTGAGGCATGTCTTTACACGTCTGGTTGTGCATGGCTTTCACAACCCTAATTGAATTACCAAATCTTTCCATGACCCTACAGAGACGTGTGTATACAAACTATGTGGATATTTTCGATTGCTATTTGCCTGAAATAAAAATATTAATTAATAACCTGAACTAGTACCAACGGCTAGAATTCAGTTATTATGTGAAATCGTTTAGTTCTTTACTTCAAATAACATTTTCAAATAACGCACAATAGGCTGTTACAAACCCTTTAAAATAAAAAGTAAAAAATTTATCGTAGTATCATCTTGCCATTCTTCAAGTTCGATGCGCATAGAATGCCAATGGTATACGGTACTAACCAATGGAGTCCCACGTAGACCAGTCCTGACATCTAGTGGAGAAGTATCGAACAATATAACCCTAACAGGGCGAGTGCATTCTAGTGGCCATAAGAAGAAACTTTTCAATAAAATCTTGAAGTTAATAAGTAGGCCGGCGTGCAGTTACCTTTTTGGCTGCTAGATGTCTCGAACAAATCTGCTGGTGAATAATGTTTTAATTAAATATATATTTTCCACCGTAATATGCAAAATATAACGCTTAATTTTAAAACGTCTGAATCATTACAAAACAATAAATATATAAAATTTCAAGCAAAAAAAAACCTCTAATGGAATTTGAACCATAGGCATATGAGTAATAGGTCAACGCTTTACCACGGAGCCATTTGTGCCGACGAACATCGTTCTATATAAAATGATTTAAATATAACTTGTTAGCAAATAATGATTTAGGCTAAACGATTTCATCAGTGGAGTATATTATTTATTTATAAAGCATTTCATACAAAGTTTATTTATTTTGTATCAGTACGCTATATTG
This sequence comes from Meconema thalassinum, assembly GCA_946902985.2. Taxonomy (NCBI): domain Eukaryota; kingdom Metazoa; phylum Arthropoda; class Insecta; order Orthoptera; family Tettigoniidae; genus Meconema; species Meconema thalassinum. The sequence goes on from OX336391.1 coordinate 571,990,392, forward strand.
CATGCAATACTCCAATTAGTGAAATATAAGTCAGGCACAAGATATCCGCTGCCATCTTGTCTTCTTACCGAGACGGCTCAGCCTTTTAAAATCACTTCTGCACTATAGTATTACAAAATAAACTTTTAATTTCGAACGTGCCTCTTCCTTTAGAACAGTTAAATCGATTCTCGGCTCGATAATCGGAACTGGTGGGTCCCATGATATGGATTATAAAGTTTGCATAATTCGCACGGCCGCCATCCTGAAATGGTACGGCGGATGACCTTGTAGTTTGGTCACAAGACGCGTCCTATAAGAAGGTATGTTATAACCAAATTTGGTAGAGATCGGATAATTTGGTTAGTCGCTATTTGATTCTACGTTTTGAACGTTTGAGTGGCCGCCATTCAGTTTTGGTAAAGATGGCGGCGATATAAAACATGGCACTGAGGTGCCCTTTCCTTGTTCTACCTCTGTACCAAATTTCGTTCAATTCGGTTTCACCGTGTTCGAATTGATAGGGGGGACAGACATTCAGAGTACACACTCACACACACACAGGCTCACACACACACACACACACATACACACAAACACACACACATACACACACATAGACAGACACACAATTTTTGGCCCTGTAGTGATCTCATAAGTCTACTTTCATTTTTTGCAAAAATCGAAAGTAGGCTAAAAATGAACTGAATTAGATGGCAGTGAATTAGAATTCATATACACATTTATCGTACTAAGTTTTATTGCGCTCGGATGATGAAATCGCGAGAGAAGTCAATTAAATATTTCAAATTCGCTTGGCCGCCATGTTAGTTTGGTACTTAACAGGTTTTTGAAAGTCACATATGTGAACTTATAGTAATATCCTTTATCACTGTACAAAATTTCAGGGTGATATCGGTAACTGTTGCGGAGATACAGAACGCCAGTGAAATATTCGCACGCCCACCATGTTGGATTGGTGAAAGATATTAAAATTTTAAAGGCACGGTCGAGTTTGAACGAGGTAGTAGTATGTACTTGCCGAGTTACATTGAAATCGCTTCGGCCAATTATATTTTATAGGGGTGTGACGACACACACACACGGATAAAAGGTGATCTCTTAAGCCTATTTTAGGTAGATTTCATTAGAAAGCTAACTATTGCAATGGGTACCATGTTTCGACTTCTGGAAAAATTCGACATCTCTTCGCGTTTCACATCCCCCAGACCCCAAAACCACCGTCAGTTCAAAAGTTTATATATAATTTATGTATATATATATGTATATCAGTTCCTTGTGGACACGATAACTGCCGTAATTTTGCCCCAATCACTTTGAATTTTTACATAATAAGTATCCCATTAAAATCTCGGTCGAGTTCGTGAATGGGTAAAATCGGTCGAAGGGGGTGAAAATGGGGGGCTTTTTTTTCGAAAAAGTGAAATTTCGCTATAACTCTCTTAATACGTGAAATATCGAATCCATTCAAAGTTCGTAATATGTGTCGGATAAGTGCCAAAAATTTATGTCAAATAAGTTTTTTGATAGCACGAACCATTGACCAAAGGGGTGGAAAAAAGTGGGTTTTTCGGGAAAAATTAATCATATCTCTCTTAATAGGCACAATATCAAAACCGACCAAAATGGAAAATATTCCCCTAATAATTACCTAAAACTTTTGTCTGAAAGAATTTTTGATATGACCCACCATTACGCCAAGGGATGAGACAATTAATTTCGGAATTAAAGATAATGCCAAGTGCCATCAGAGGTTACCATGACAACGCTTCTAAATTAATGAGGGATGAGCTATCAGAGGTTGCCAAGACAACGCCATTGACGAGATCACATTCATTTTTAACCTACTTTCCACACTTTGCAAAACTGAGGAAAAAGTAGACTTTTGAGATCGATCCGGGAAAATGTGTCTGTCTGTCTGTCTGTCCTTCTGTCTGTTTGGCTGGCTGTGTGTGTGTGTACCCCCCCCCCCCCCCTATCAACTCCTAAACGGCTGCAGCAATCGAAACCAAATTTAGTATGAGTAAAGATGTATACCGGAATATCTCAGGCCCATATTTGAAAAAGATATCAGTGCGACCAACTGCTAAAAAACACACTGGAAATTTGAGCTCCATGTTGGATATCTTGGAAGGTATACATGGGAGCTATTCCAAAAATGGCACACTGGAAATAATACTATTTCATTTTAATTTCCAGGAGGCCATACATGACAGTGTTGCCAAAATAATGTTAAGCCTTCTGATAGGTCCAATTTTAAATGTATATAACTTCTACACTATCAATTGGATTTCAACCAAATTTTGTATGTAATATGTGTACATAAACAGATATGACTATAATTATTCTTAAGAGCAATCAGGGCTGCCAACTGTTAATAAATGGTCTCTATATTTTTACCCTAATATCAATATATCAGAAAGTATGCAGGCCAACAGCTCTATACTTTGCACACGCATAGCACCTGACATTCTAGATTAATTTGGAGTAATTAACATAAGTCAGTGTTGCCAGCATGATTCTATGCCTGATGATAGCTCCAATTTTAAAATACATGTAACTTCTATTCCAACAAATGGATTTCATCCAAAATTGGCACAAAAAGATATCATAATATTTCAGATTAATTCTGACCAGCACTCGCATGACATTGTTGCCAACATGCTTCTACGTGTACTAATAGATCCAATGTCTAACTCCATGTAACGTCCTTTGGACTTCAACCACATTTTGTATTCTGTACCTTAAGAGATGGAATTAAGAATATATTCAGTCAACAGGGCTGCCAACTGTATTGCTCTATTAGGCTACATTATGCCTAGTATACAGTATTTCGAACTAATTAAGACATTTCGATATTACCAACTTAATTTCGTCATTATTCTAGATAGGTTCATATACTGTAGATTAATCATTGGCATGAATCTCAATTTTAAGAAAGGTTCGTCACGGAATTTCTTGTTCCATCTGACAATGAGGGAAGCGGCTAACTGTTAGCATGCTGAATTTTATGCCCAAGGTCACTGGTTCAAGGCCGGCCAAAGTCACCTGATTTTCTAATAGCGCTAAAAATCCCTCAACATGCTTTCCTTCGGAGGGGAAGTTACAACATTCGTTGCAAGTTGCTGGTTGCGGTGGCATCTAGCAGCCAAGTTCACAGCTAGGTATCGTTGACGGCAGTATTTGGTACAAAATTAGGTACTACTACTTAAAATTGACCGTCTGCAGACCTTACCTGAATTACAGACTAATACAGTCATCACAATTAACACCGTTTATCAGACAGATTCTACACACACCCAATGTACACGGGGTTACATGACCACGTTGTCGCAGCCCCTAAACTGAGGAACCAACCAACATCTCTGCGGGAGATAAAATTTTGCGTGAAGAAGTAACAGACCGTTAGATAGTTACACATCAGTTCAAAACCTTGCATAAGGACAGTGTGATCACAAGTATAAAAATGAACCCCAAATGACAAGAAGGTTACCATCCCCAAGACAATAAAATGTTAAATAATGCATAGAAAGAAGGAAAAAGTTAAATAACCTCCAATTGTAAAATACTTTCTCGCAATAAATGAGGTCTGATCCTCCTACGAAAACCTGCATATTTTGCCTATTATAGCCTATCCCCTAGTTTGCCCGGTGAAATCTACCTTCGACTTCCGGCGTGCCGAGAGGAATTTTTTTTAGCCTACTTTGGATTTTGAAAAATAATGAAAGTATACTTATGACATCTACACAGGGCCAAAAATTGTGTGTCTGTGTGTCTGTATGTCTGTGTGTGAGTGTATGTACTCTGAATGTCTGTTCCCCCCTATCAATTTGAACACGGTGAAACCGAATTGAACAAAATTTCGTACGGAGGTAGCACTAACAAAGGGCACCTCAGTGTCATGTTATATATCGCCGCCATCTTGACGGAAACGTAATGGCGGCCACCCAAATGTTCAAAGCTTATATCAAATACGATTAACCTAATAATCCGATCTCTACAATTTTTTTTTCAAAACATATATTTCTATGGCGAGCGTCTTTTGACTAAACTACAAGATCATCAGACCTATAGTTTGCAGATGGCAGCCATGTATGTGTGCAAATCGATTCCCCCCAATCAATGCAAAAACGGTGAAACCGAATTGAACGAAATTTTGTACAGAGGTATCACTAGCAAAGGGCACCTCAGTGTCATGTTTTATATCGCCGCCATCTTGACGAAAACGTAATGGCGACCAACCAAATGTTCAGAGCTTAAATCGAATTACGTCTAACCTAATCATTTAATATCTACTAAATTTTGCAACAACATACCATCATGAGTGAAGCGTTCTTTGACCAAGCTACAAGGTCATTAGTCCAATAGTTTGCATATGGCGGCCATGTATTTGTGCAAATAGATTCCCCCTGTCAATTCAAACACGGTAAAATCGAATTGATCGAAATTTGGTACAGAGGTAGCACTTGCAAAGAACGCCTCAGTGTCATGTTTTATATCGCCGCCATCTTGACGGAAGCGGAATGGCGGCCACCCAAATATTAAATGCTTAAGTCAAATTACGACCAACCAAATCAATTGATCTCTACCAAATTTTGCAACAACATACCTTTGTGTGGGGAGCTTCTTTTGACTGAACTACAAGGTCATCAGCCCAATAGTTTGCAGATAGCGGCCATGTATGTGTGCAAATCGATTCACCATATCAATTCAAACACGGTGAAACAGGATTGAATGACATTTTGTACAAAGGTGGCACTAGCAAAGGGCACTTCATATTCATGTTTAATATCCGTATAACACGTTGTATTTCTACACGCTACTACAACCAACAATCAATTATACTCCTTGAAAAGGAGAAAGAGTTATAACAATACCCATGCATTTAGGAGAAAGTAGGCTATATGTTCTTTACTGAACATCTTGTTTCATTTAATGATAATAGACAGTAAATTAAATGTTGGAAAACTAGCATCGGGCCTAATAATAATTTGCACACCTGTGTATGAGATGACTGTAGTGGTGTGTGAAGCTGTATTAGGGTCAGGGATGGGGAGGATGTCCCGGTACTTAAAATAACGTACTATTTGCCTGGATGGAGTGTGGAAAACCCCAGGGAAAACCACACTCAATATAGCCGCTAATAGCACCGGGATTCGAACCTAGGATCTCCAGACTTACTGCAGCTGCCCCGTTGTCGAGGTGCATGATTTAACGAGCAGAGCTACGCTTTGCATTTCTTTTTGGAACTTCTGTTGGTATACAACAATTCACAAATTTAGTGACTTCGAAATATTTTTCTTTGCCCGGTGAAATCTAACTCCGCCTCCCAGCGTGCCGTGAGCGATCTTTTCTCACTTCGGATGTCGCTTCCCGACCTACGGAATTGTATGTTCTCCGCTGTCTACACATATCCCACTCACTCTGATTAATTATGACACTGTTTATGTTCGATGATGTCGAAATGTAAATATTATATGTCAAAAAACTGTATAATAATGAGGGTCATTATAGTACTATCTCTCTATATATAAAAATGAAAGTTTGTCTGTTTTTTCTGAATTTCCAAGGAAATTTGCGATATTTGCGCGTTTCAGACTGTTTTATGATGGATGCGCGCAAAAATAATTTTTTGTCTGTCTGTCTGTCTGTTTGTTTGTCTGTCTGTGGACAATTTTTTGTGACCTTATAACTCGAGAATCGCTGAGTGGATCAACGTAAAATTTGATACAGATATCCTTCAGAGGCACGACACCAATCATTGATGTAACTCTTCTCCGTACCTCTCATAAAAGGGGGCCTACCCCCTTAAAATACATGCTGAAATAGGCGTAGAAGGGCGAAACAAAGCTCATTTTCAGCCACTCAATGTGAGAAACGAAACTCGGGGGCCCACATTTTAAGGCCCTAAAACCAACAGTTTTTGAGATATTCCCAGAAAACTAATTTCACTTAATAAATTAATGATAGAATGCATGCCGGTAACCATGGCAACAGAATCTCAGGGGTCCATCTATTTCTGTAAGACGCAATGCAGTTCCATTTATTACATTACTGTGAATGTTTGCAAATGGCTATAAGGTTATAACGGATCCAAATTAAGCTGAAATATTCATCAATACATATAATGCGCTTAAGGGGTCAAGGGGTACTCTAGAATTTTTTAACGCGATTTACACGTGCGGGTATGGTACGGAAGGTCTATTATATCCCTATCCCTATATTGTTCTATTATTATTATTACTATTATTTTAATTATTATCATTATTATGGCGTACAACGACGATACAAACTCATTTTCAAACCCTTGGTGTCAGAAACAAAACTCGGGGCCCCTCAAGAGCCGTAAAGGGTCCCCGAAAACTATATTTTAAGGCTCTAAACCCAACAGTTTCTTAGATATTCCCAGAAAACTAATTTCATTTAATAAACTAAAGAAGGAATGCAAGCCACTAACCATGACAACAGTATCTCAAGAGGTGGCATCCAACTTTCCATCTATTTCTGGAATAAGTAGCCTAATGCCACTCCATTTATTACATTTCTGTGAAAGGTTGCAAATGGCTATAAGGTTATCACGGAACCAACTAAAACTGTAAAATTCATCAATGCGCTTAAGGGGTTCAAGGAGTAACCTCCATTTTTAGCCTACTTTTCACATTTTGCAAAAATGAGGAAAAAGTAGTCTTATGAGATCGATCCGGGAAAATGTGTGTCTGTCTGTCCATCTGTCTGTCTGTCTGTCCTTCTGTCTGTCTGTCTGTCTGGCTGTGTGTGTGTGTCCCCCTATCAACTCCTAAACGGCTGGAGCAATCGAAATAAAATTTGGTAGGAGTAAAGATCTATACCTGAATATCTCACGGCCATATTTGAAAATGATGTCAGTGCTACCAACTGCTGAAAAATCGCAATTGAAATTTGAGCTCCATGTTGGATATCTTGGAAGGTATGAATGGGAGCTATTTCAAAATCGGCACACATATAGATAATGATATTGCAGTTTAATTTCCAGAAGGCAGTACATGGCAGTGTTGCCAAAATGATTATAAGCCAACTGATAAGTCCAATATTTAAATGTATATAACTTCTACACTATCAATTGGAATTCAACCAAATTTCGTATGTTGTATGTATACATAACCAGATGTGACTGAACGTATTCTTATGAACCAATAGTGCTGCCAAATGTTAAAAAATGCTCTTAATTTCTTTTATCCAAATACCAATATACAGGGTGTATTTGATATGATGGAAGTCCGTTACACTGGTGATAGAAGAGACTATTCTAAGCTTCCTAGGTAAAACATTTGTCACCTATCTTGAAATTGATAATTAATCATTAAAAAGTCAATGTTTTTAGTTATTTCAGAAACTAATCAGGCAGAAAGTGGTGCGGCAGGCTGGGGAAACGAGGCGGAGCCCGATGTGACGACGCGCGAAGGGGAAGTTGTTACGTAATCGGAGCATTGACCTTACCGGTTGACTTGAGGGGTGGTAGGCTATCAGCTGTTTGAGCTCTACCGTCTCGTAAGAAAATGTGCATTGCCGTTGTTCTTGTTGTTGTTGTTGACAACGCACGCAATGGCTTGGGACGTCAGGACCGGTAGTATTGTGTAGCCTACTTTGTAAGTGTGGAATTCATTGATTGATGTTCATGTATAAAATAATTTCGATACTCAGCCCTGATGTATCATTGGCGTCCGTGTCGGACCTTCTGTTGACTAGTTTCTGAAAATACTAAAAACATTCTCTTAATGAAATGCAGTGTGACAAAATTCCGACATCCCGCAGTCTGTTCAGAACTAGGCATTTAGGACGGAAGTAAAAAACTTGATGTTTTGTTTGAGAGGCTTGGCGATTTTGGTCATTTAGCCCCATGTAGCTGGGTGTGGGTAGAATTTGTGTGATAACCTGTGTTTTGTGGTTTCTGTAGTAATGTGGGTATTTGTAATTCAGGTGAGGATTCGGAAGAAGGCGCCGGCCCTGTGGTGTTGGGGCAGTGCAACTGCCTCTCACCTGGAGGCCCTGGGTTCGATTCCTGGCTCCATCAGGGATATTAGAAACTGACGTGAGGGCTGTAACGCAGTGCACTAAGCCTCGTGAGGGCAATTAAGTAGCTGTCTGACAGTGAGGCAGTGCCCGAGTCAGGAAAATCAAGATTAATGGCCGAGGGGACCCGATGCACTGACCACGCGTCACCCTAATATCTGCAGGCCAAATGGCTGGACAGCGGTCGCTTGGTAGGCCTAGGCCCTTCATGGGCTGCACTGCCAGCGGTTATGATTATTGAGAAGAAGGCGGTCGTGGCCTTAAGTTAGGAACAATCCCGACATTTGCCTGGGGTAGAAGTGGGAACCCATGGAAACCTACTTCCAAGATTTAATACTAGTATGGTACCACATGTTCATATTGTGAATTGTCCCATCCCATCTCCAGCCCTCGGGTGGCCATTAACTGGAGAGGGGGGGGGGGGGGGGGGGAGGATTGATTTATTGGTCCATCAACAATGTAAATACATATGAAAATACACGAAAATGAAAATAAAATACAAATACATTGTTATAATACAGTGTTATAATAATAATAATAATAATAATAGTCTAATAATAATAATAATAAGAGTCAGCATGTGTAGTTCTGGTGGTAGAGTGCTAACCTTCCCGAGGGTGCGATCTACGTTCAGTCATGTAGTAAATGAATGGGATCTAATAAGATCATCTCCATGGATTTCATGGCACATACAAGAAATCCTACGTACATTAAAGTCTGGCAACTCGACATACCAAAAAGAAACATAAAAGAAGTTAGTGTGTCTAAAAGCCTACTATTACTATTATTAGTATTATTAATAAGTTTATTACAGTTGTTGCACTATCTTCACACAAAGATAGACCAACAGTTCCTTAAATTAATTTACTAAATCTTTAGGATTTCTATTTTCTATGCATAGTTCATGAAGCTGGAAAAATCCTAGACAGATCCACCATCACTAGTCATGTAGCCACTCCCCATGAAGGTGTGAATCAGCTGTTCATAGGCTCGGTTTGTGTATTTCAATGTCATTGGCAGACAAGGCGAGGTGGTCACTCAACTGCAGACTCTGGTCAACATTCCTCAGCGTAGGAGGGGAGGGAGACGGGGAGAAGTCAGCTCTGCTGCTGAGGGGAACGAAGTGAAAGCCCGTTTCCAAGATATTGACCGACGATTTTTGTGATTTAATTCCACCTACACTAATTAAGATCCGACTTAATTTCATGAAGATATTTGCTTAGAATACCATCTTCTATCACCAGTGTAAAGGACTTCCATCATATCAAATACACCCTGTATATGAGAAAGTATGCAAGCCGACAGCTTTAAACTATGCACACGTATAGTACATGACATTCTATATTAATTTGGAGTAACTTATATACGTCAGTGCTACCAACATGATTCTAAGCCTGCTGAGAGGTCCAACTTTAAATACATGTAACTTCCATACTATCATTTAGATTTCAACTAAATTTCGTATGTGCTATGTGTACCATATCAGCTATGACTATGCGTATTCTTAAGAGCAACCAGGGCTGCCAACTGTTAATAAATGCTGTCTCTATTTTTGTTACCCTAATATCAATATATCAGAAAGAATGCAAGCCAATAGCTCTAAACTTTGCACACGTATAGTACCTGGCATTCTAGATTACTTTGGAGTAACTAATATACGTCAGTGCTGCCAACATGATTCTAAGCCTGCTGATAGGTCCAATTTTAAAATGCATGTGACTTCTATACTAACTAATGGATTTCATTCAAAATTGACACAACAATAGATCATATTATTTCAGATTATTTCTGACCAATACATGCATGACACTGTTGCCAACATGATTTTACGCTCGCTGTTAGATCCAATGTTTAACTGCATGTAACATCCATGCTATTCATTGGACTCCAACCAAATTTTGTATTCTGTACCTTAAGAGTTGGAACTAAGAATATATTCAGTCACCAGGGCTGCCAACTGTAGTGCTCTATTAGGCTACATTATGCCAGGTATACAGTATTTCGAACTAATTAGAAATTTCGATATTACCAACTTAATTTCGTCATTATTCTAGATAGATCCATATCGATTAATCATTGGCATGAATCTTAAATTTTAAGAAAAGTAGGCTCTTTAGTTCGTCACGGAACTTCTTGTTCCACACGACTTACACGTGCGATATGTCGTACAGAAGGTCTATTATATCTCCAAACAGCAACATTACTTTCAAAAATTCCTGATTTGAAATAGTAGACTGTTTTTTGCTGACTTTAGGAATTTGGGCCATTGGAGGCTAAGGAAACCTGAATTTTCACGCACCACAAGCCTTTATAATTTATAAAAGGGGTCTTCCTGTAGTTGGGCACTTGACACAACGGTTAGGCTCAGTTCGTATGTGACGTGTATTGCGATTCGTCTACGAGGTTTTCAATTTTATTTTCACGCCAGGAAGAACACGTTAGGTAAATTTAGTCTGAGAGCACATTTTAGCTAATCATTTTTCTTTGCCATCAAACAGGTTCCAAGCCCCTAAACATTGCAACAGTAGATCAATTGATAACATCTGATTATTAATACCGAAGACCGTTCGAAGAATGGGTACTTCTGCTAGTTCTTCAATATGAAACAGTTTCTTCAGCCAATCAGAGCTCATTCATTGACCAATTAGGTAAGGAAAGATTCGCGCATGCGCCCAAAATCCTACATGTCGGACATGAATTACATGATTTGAAAGTTCAAATTGGATATCGGATCAACCATTGTAGTTACAATTCCAAACACAAAGACAAAATCAGCATGAATCTTTACGGTAACAAGAAAATACTATGACATCTGCAAGAAATTTATGAATCTACGTCCAGAAGTTAGCTACACAGCATCCTTCTACATAAATTACCGACAAGGAAAGCGCACCGTCCCATATGTTCGCGGAAATAAACTGTCGAATATGAGACAAGAAATGGCACTGTAAGTTACCTTATCCCCAACTCCAATTTCTATACAGCGCATTGCTTTCAAACGACTTCGGTGACAATATTAGTGAATGCTAGTTCTGATCGGCACTACACATCATGCAGGCGGTAAACATTAGCATTGCCAAGCAAAGTAAATGGTCTCTGCTTTCGAAATTATTTGACCCATGCATGCACTCTGTTCAGTCAGCAAACCACCCAGCGCTCTCTGTTCACTAACTGAAGTAACTCAAACCCACATATATTTATGAATATTTATGTTAAATCATATAATAAAGTTATAATTATCGTCGAACATAAACAGCCGTATGCAACTCGCCTATAATGGTAATGAAGACACTCGTTTCTTAATTATTGCCATTATAGGCTCCTTGCATAATGTATTATTCCGGTTGGAAAGTGATGAAGATATGAATTCAAATTATTTTGTCATAAGACAAGCTTCATAGTTTATTATAAATCTCAAATGTAAATTATGGTTTCATGGTGCACTAGGGCATTTCTTCAGGTCATATTTCCTCGCAGTTGATGTGAGATTACTGTGACATACGGTGCGATGCAGTTAATCAAGATATAATCAACGTTGTGCAGCCCCGTCATCCAGAGCCACAGCGGCTACGAGATTACACGTTATGAACTCCAAGAGTGGTCTTTATGCCCATCCAGACAATTCATGTGCTAGGCTACTCTACAGTGTGGTTATTAGCTGTAGAGGGACAAGTCAACATACAGTAAATGTACAAGGCAGGAATGTTGCAATGTGCACAGAAAACTAATGGAAGACAATTCTAGTGAAAAAATGAAATTATTTGTAAAATAAAAATACATTCAAAAGCTGGGAGGTGAAAGGGCGAATCGTGTATGTAATCGTAATGCTGATTCGCTCGGTCTCCTCTCAGCTGAAAGGACTACTATTGTATGTAATCTTATTGCAGAATCGCTCTTTCTCCTCTCAGCTGAAAGAGTGACTATTGTATGCAATCTTATTGCAGAATCGCCCTTTCTCCTCTCAGCTGATAGGACTACTATTGTATGTAATCTTATTGCAGATTCGCCCTTTGTCCTTACAGCTGAAGGGCGAATTGTATGTAATTTTATTGTAGATTCACCCTTTCTCCTCTGGGCGACTATTGTATGTAATCTTATTGTAGATTCGCCCTTTCTTCTCCCAGCTCCTGATATAAACTTACATGATGACGCGCATGGTGCACTGACTACACCAGTTGTGACACGTTGAACTTAAAACACAGTTTAATTCGCCTGTTGACGAAATATGTTTTGACTTTTCACACAGCTAGAACTCTACTGAAGAAATACTTAACAACTGTGGTCAGCCAATTTTTGCTGCGACAATGTGCATCCGTTTATTTAATCATGGCGCACTGCACGAGAGCTCATAGATTAATTAATCTCCTTCATTACGTCATTCGGGATATTTTGACCGAAATAAAATATAAAGAGTTTTATTAACTAACGAAGAAGAAAGCACACACGTCCGCCTCGTTGCGCAGTGGCCAGAATTCTTGTCAGTCACCGTGGAGGTCCGGGTTCGATTCTCGGATTTGCCAAGAAATTTAGTTCTGCTGTGAGGGCTGGAAGGGGAACGGGGTACGCTCAGCCTCGTGAAGCAACCTGAGAAGAGGTGGGTTCGATTCCTTCCTCAGCCATCCTGGAAGTGGATTTCCGTAGTTTCTACTGCAGGCAAATGCTGGGATGATACCTAACTTAAGGTCACGGCCGCTTCCTACCCAAATCCTACTTCAATTACAAATACACACACATGTACAGACAGCGCAGTGACACAGGTTATCAGACAAATTCTAGACACACCCAACCAAGTACCCGGGGCTATAGGACCATTATGTTGCAGCCCTTTAAAAAAGCAACAACAACACAGCTCCCGAGTGTATGTACAGTATGTATGGTGAGTCGAAACAATTATTTCCACATTTTATTTCTGTCTAGCTTCGATCACTCGTACAGAAATGCAGTTCATGACGACAACTTCTGTTATATCTAAAAACACGTCCGCAGGTATTACCTATAAATTGCCCTGCACGTGTCCCCTGGGTGGTGCTAAGCGAGCAACAACGTACTGACTGCCAGACTATCTCTTGTAGATCTCCTGGCAATGCAAGACATGCATAGTTCTTATAGCTTGAAAGGCTCTTTTCAGAGCCCCATGACAAGATCAATTGGGAACAACATCAAAATCCTGCAACTAAATATTGAAGGCATTAGTCGATCAAAGAGTGATTACCTATCAAGAATTCTCCGAGAGAACAGGATAGACCTAGTCTTGATACATGAAACTCATACAGCCACCGAAGATGATCTCCAGAGAAGAGGGAAAATTCATGGTTACTCCGTGGTAGGTGCAACATATGATGGCGTGTATGGTGTCGCGACATATGCACGAAACAACTTGGATAATGTTAGTCTCATTTCCGCTTCTACAGATGACAACATTCACCTTGTAGTTGTTAAAGTTCAAGATTTAACAGTAATCAACATCTACAAACCACCTACAATCTCCTGGCAACCAACAGTGATTCCTGTCACTGCAGACCATCCTGCCATTTACGCAGGGGACTTCAACAGCCACCATGAAAACTGGAATTATGCCCAAAACGATCCTTGTGGCATAGATCTCGTTAGCTGGGCTGAAGAACACCATTTACACCTAATATTTGATGCCAAGGATAAAGGAACATTTAAATCAGCCGCCTGGAAGCATGACTACAACCCAGACCTGTGCTTTGTGACCCAAAACAGTAATTATCAACCTATGCCCACTAGGAGAATAATAATGGACAACTTTCCACGTAGTCAACACAGACCAATACTGTTAGATATAGGAATTTCTGTGCCTTTGATATCTACACTGCCAAGACCCCGATGGAATTTTAGCAAGGCGGATTGGGTTAAATTTACAAAAGAAGTAGATCAATGTATCAGATGGATTCCAGCAAAAAGTAGCTCCTACCATAGATTTGTTGGACTGATTACCTCAATAGCCAAGAAACATATTCCACGGGGGTTTAGGAAAGAATATGTGCCAGGATGGAACGAGCAGAGCGAATATCTTTTTAATGAGTATATTGAATCAGGTGACCAAGAAGTTGCTGAGGAACTTCTGCATAGCTTGGATGCTTCACGGAAGCAGAAATGGGTGGATACTGTTGAAGGGCTGAACTTCCAACACTCAAGCAGGAAAGCTTGGAATCTCCTGAGGAAACTTGGAGGGAGCTCATCTGGAGGACGAGACAAGCCTGACATTACACCTGATACAATTGCTAGTCACATTATTTCAACCTCACGAGCGACTCGAGACAAACTCCATACTAAGATGGTGAAGAAGGAACTCAGACACCTTAAAACATCATCTCCACAGACATCATCCTTTGCAGCTGCCTTCAACCGTGAAGAAATTGACGTAGCAATAAAAGACTTGAAAAGCGGAAAGGCTCCTGGCTTTGATGGCATCCATCCTGAGTTCCTAATTAACCTAGGCCACAATGCTAGGAACTGGCTCGCTAGCTTTTTCAGTGATATCTTGAAACTGGGGGCGATACCAAAAGAATTTAAGAAAAGCAAGATTATTGCCATTTTGAAACCTGGAAAACCAAAAGATCAACCCGGAAATTATAGACCTATAGCTTTACTGAGATGCTGTTACAAACTCCTAGAACGACTGATTTACAACAGAATCTGCCCTATAATCACCCAACACATTCCTATTGAACAAGCGGGCTTCAGACCAAAACGCAGCTGCTGTGACCAAATTCTTACCCTTACCTCATATATAGAGGCTGGTTTTCAACTGCAACTGAAAACTTCTGTTGCATTTTTAGACCTCTCAGCTGCTTACGATACAGTTTGGAAAGAAGGGTTAATATACAAACTACACCGAGTGATTTCTTGTAAAACAACTGCCAAGCTCATCACGAACATGCTCAGTGACAGGATCTTCCAAGTGATCATGGGAACACAAATAAGCAAGCAAAGGAAACTGAACAACGGTCTTCCACAAGGATCGGTACTAGCTCCACTCCTCTTTAACCTATACATATCAGATCTACCGGAAACTCAGTCAAAGAAGTTCTGCTATGCTGACGATATAGCTCTTGCCACAAGGCACAGCAGCATCAGTGAAACTGAAAAAACGCTTGGAGAGGACATGGCTATCCTTGAAAGGTATTTCATCAAGTGGAGACTTAAGCCAAGCTTAACTAAAACTGAGGTATCCTGTTTTCATCTCAACAACAAAATGGCAAACAATGTAATTCAAGTACCCTTTGGAGGAACTATCCTCAGGAACAACAAATTTCCTAAGTATTTGGGCATTACCCTGGATCGCACCCTTTCTTTCAGAAAACACCTTGAGAATACAGCAGCTAAAATAAAAAGTCGCAACAACATCCTCGACAAACTTTGTGGCACATCGTGGGGAGCCTCTGCAGAAACCCTAAGGAGTTCTGCTATAAGTCTTGTCTTCTCTGTGGCTGAATATTGTGCTCCAGTATGGATAAATAGTCCTCATGTGAAACTGATTGATACCCAGCTCAACAATACCATGCGGAAGATCAGCGGAGTCATCAGACCCACTCCCTCTTATTGGCTTCCTGTCCTCAGCCACATTATGCCACCTCACCTGCGGAGAAAAGTCGCTCTTCTCAGAGAATATGACAAGATCATGGCTAATTTGGACCTTCCCATTCACGATGACATCCCGGATCTTCAGAGAGGCAGGCTGAAGTCCAGACATCCGCCAATTGTTTTTGCACAGGAACTAACTGAGAACCATTTTAATCCATTCAACGAATGGAAAGGAGAGTTGACTCTCAATACTGACCACCTGCTTTGGCCTCTACTTTCCAAAAACAGTCCAGTTCCAGGATTTCACCTCCCAAGGAGGACATTGACTGCTCTAAATAGGATCCGCACAAATACCGGAATCAGCGCAGAGTCCTTGTTCAGATGGGGCAAAGTTCCGTCCCCCCAGTGTGACTGCGGTGCTCCTTCCCAGTCTATACAACACATTGCATTCGAGTGCAGACTGCGGGCCTATGAAGGTGATCCACTGGACTTTATTCAGGCCACACCTTCTGTGATACTGTGGCTGGATAGTTTGGACTTAAAAATATAGATATGTTGCTGTTTCTTGTCATGTGTATTTATGTATATATTGTATATAGTACTTTCTGTCATCTTTCAATCTTGTTTCTGCATGCAAAAGTCATACGATAAATAATAAATAAATATAAAAATTAAGAACATTTCAAATCTGTTGAAGTTTCATGTGTTTCATGTGTTTCTTTCCAGGAAGATAAAAATTTGCACTCTAAAAGGAAGAACCAAATATTATTTACTTACCCGTCAACGAGAGGCGCCTCATGAAGTATTCTGCGCACTGTGTCTAGTCGAGCTTCAAGGTGCAGCGCAAGTGTTAGGCGCATTAGGAGCGGGAAGAACGCTAGCAGCATGGCGAAATCTGGAACAAGACAGTTCCCGTGTTACATAGAGTATCTACTGTCGAACAATCAGGAAAAAAAATAGAGCTGCTATTGGAGGTCCAAAGCCCTCATATGGGATATATTTTCATGTCCTCTTAATGCCATAAATAAATACCATTTGCTTGAATTAATAAAGTTAATCACAAGTTGATTTTAAATAGAATAGGGAGTTACCCATTCAATTCCGAGCGAGGCGCGGCATGACGCGTGGTTGGGCTCCATCTCGGCAACGCTGTACAGCTTTTCCCGTATCGGCGAGCTGCTGAACCATGTCATTTTAGTAGGATAAATAAGCCGGTTCTGGCACAGGGGCTAATGGGCAAGATGGCCGCCGCGCGCAATCACTCTATGTTATTCTTATGGAGGGGTCATTCAGAGCTGGCACAGGGGCTATTGGGCAAAATGGCCGCCACGGCCTGAGACCGTGGATTACGTCACAGGGAGAGGTCGGCCGTGTAGTTGCCAAATGGAATATTTATTATTATTATTATTATTATTATTAGGTAATTGTTAATTGATCATGTATAATCAAGACCAGCCTTATATTGTCCACTTTTTGGTGTAGTGGCTAGCATTCTTGGAGGTCATTCCTGAGGTTCGAATCCCGGCTCTGCCAAGAAATTTAATTTCTGGTCTCATGAGTGGAACGGGGTACACTCAGCCTTGTGAGGCAAAACTGACAAGAGCTGGCTTTTGATTCATACCTCAACAATTCTGCCTAACCCAACTTCACCTAACCTAACCTAACCTAACCTAACCTATCCTAACCTAACTTCAAAGTCAAAGCAAATATAAAAGCCAATGTGAAAGCACACATAATAAACTAAGTTATAACCTAACCTAACTTCACCTAACCTAACCTCACCTAACCTGTCCTAACCTAACCTAACGTAACCTACCTAATTTAAAATTGCAAGCGAAAAAAATTTAGCAAAAAGTATGAGAAAAAAGTGAGAGCAAATGTAAGAGCACAAATAATAAACTTAGTTATAACCTAACCACACCTAACCTAACCTAACCTAACCTAACATAACCAAACTTCAAAGTGAGAGCAAAAATGTAAGAGCAAATGAGAGAGCACAAATAATAAACTTAGTTATAACCTAACCTAACCTAACCCACAGAAACCTCATTTAAAGATTTTAGATTTTATGTTTTAACATTTTAGATTTTTGATTTTTTCATTTTACATTTTTTAGATTTTACATTTTACATTTTTGATTTTTTTGTATTTTAGATGTTAGTTTTTTTTAGATTTTACATTTTAAATTTAAGATTTTTTGATTTTAGATTTTACTTTTTACATTTTCCGAAAAGAGTAAACTACTAGGTCACATACCTAACCTCACCAAACCTAACTTTGCCAAACCTAACTTAAGCTAATTCAAAGGCTAATGCACATACACAAAGTATATAAGGGTACAAGCAACTATCCTTATGCTAGTTTTATAGGTTACTGTACAATATGATAACTACCCCAACCGTTTTTTTTTTCATTTGTTGTTTACACATATGACAATTTTCCAATTCCCCATTTTCATTTTTTTAAATGTTAGTTTTAAGTTTTTCAATTTCATAACATGGAAACATGGATTTTGCATTATGTTGTTTACACATTTATCAATTTCACAATTTCCCATTTACAGTTCTTAAAATGTCAGTTTAAAGTTTTTCAATTTCATGATATAGAAACATGGATTTTCCAATTTGTTGTTTACACATTTGTCAATTTACCAAATTCCCATTTACAGTTTTTAAAATTTCAGTTTAATGTTTTTTTTTTATTTTGTCAATATGGAAACATGGATTTTCCAATTTGTGTTTTACATGTTCATTTTGCATTAGGAGTGGAGAGAGGTGAGTAGTAATAAAAAATGTACAAGCAGTTTCCATACGGTACAATATTTTTTTATTTAAATACATGTACACTATTTAAACATAATACATTTTTATATATATTCCTTATTGTTATAAATTGTACACTTGTTTTTATTTTGTTTTCTATTTTATTTATTTTTGATTATGAATGCCATTTCTTATTTTGTTTTATTTTTATTTTTGTAGTGCTATTGTTTTATTTCCTAAATTGTTTTGTTTTATGTATTTGCTAGTTGCAGGCAGAAGATTTTGATATTCATAACTTAACTCTTTAAGCATGGTTAATGATTGAGTAATGACCATAGGCATGTGTACCTATACCATCAGCATCAATCACTCTTTTATCATCACCAGGACACAAAGCAATTTTGTTTAGTCTTATAGATGATATGTCATGTTGTTTAGAAGCGATAATGTTCATTGGTATTCTTTTTACATTGTTTTTCATGACACAATCCTTATAATCTTGAAAGCTTATACAATTTTTGACAACACCTCTGTTAATACCTTTAATCTTTTTTGATTTCTTTACCATTTATGTCTAATGCGTACATTTTAGCTCTAAGTCCAACAAATGCTTTTATAATTTGTCCACAAGCCTCGTCTTTAAATTTCCCCAACGTTTTCTTGTTTGATGTAGAGTAACATATGTGATTAGTAGGATAATCTGATGTGTCCAGGTGTTGTAGGAAATCCAACTTGTCTTGATATACATCTGGGGTGTTAACCAAATATATGAACGAGTCAGTATCCATATACATGAGTTTAAGATTGTTCATGCCATAATAGGGTAGCAGGACATCATAGTGGTGGGAATACATGAGAGTTTTTGAAATATCCAGTATACACATTCCAATATATATAGGCTTATTGAATACAATGTTACGTTTAGACATGTGGAAAGCAGCTAGGTTAGGGCCATAAATTGTTCTGTCGATAAATGTCGGCTTTGCTATTAGCTTTTCTGCCTTTTTGCTGTCAGTCACAAGACGTATGTCTATTCTTTTACGGATATTTTCCATTGTTTTCCCAAAAATGGCATTGTTGAATAATTTGTACAGATTTTTCTCAAAATCATTTTTGGCTTGTTTTCGAAGGTTGTTATTAAAATCAACGTATGCCTTTAACCAAGGTCTTTGTTTAAACTTTAACACACGATGAATTTTTATCAATTTTATTCCATGATCTAAAGCCTGTTTTAATGCCATGTAGTGAACAACATATCGCCTTCGATTTCCAAGATGAGGAATTAGTTTTTTCAGAGACGAATCCTTAGGTTGTGTACACTCTGGTAGGAAAGGTAAATCGTTGTGTAGATCATGAAGGTCAGATGGGTAATCAACATCAACGTCTAGAATGTATCCCACAGGATCGTCTTTCTTAGTTTTTCTAGATCAACAGTATCTGGAGAAACCCACTGAAATCCACCATAAGGAAGGGAGTGACACATAGCCCACCCGTATTGGTTGTTGGCATCATCATAGGTAATAAACTGCGATGGTTTCTCAGAATCATAGGTTTCCATGTATTTATTGTTAGCTTCAGCATACCGATGAGACACCTGGCATATGCCTCCACGTATTCCAGACTCGATTAAAAGAATCTGATCGTAATCCTGTAGCAATTCCAGTTCAATGCCTGTGTAAAGGAGCATTGCCTCGAAACTTAAACCAGGCGAAGTAAAAAAGTGTGCAGCATCCACTCGGTGTGTTTCTAGTGTTTTGTTTCTAAAGGTTTCAAAGCTGTCTGCAAGAAGGAGTACATCTGAAGTTAGGTAGAGGTCACTATATTCCCCTAGAGTTTTAATGTTGAACTGATTCCAGACACTTTTGGCATGTTCATAGTCTTCTTGACTAACATCTTCTTGACTTAATTTGTTAAAGAATGCCTCTTTTGGAGGTAAACACGTTTCACTTAACTTTTCCCATGAGTCAATGTAGTCATAACAAAATACCCCTTTACGAGTCATGAGCATTGCATTTTCTTTTCCAAAGTACTTGTCTGTTTCAGGGTATGATGTTAAGTTGGAAACTAAGTTTTCCAAACTACTCGGCATTAACCGAAACGTATCCACAAATCTAAGCTTAACATTTCCTACATATTTGGTAAAGGAAATGTACTTTTCTTTGGAGTTAGCGATAACATCCACTCTCTCAGTAGTACATCCCAATTGCTTTACAATGAAATTTGCGTCGTAGCCACTCATATTATGTAGAAACACAGGAACGGGGTTTCGTGTTTTACACCTCAAATTACAGTTATTGTGAGCACTTCCACGGTATTCCCCTGTAATATGGCAGTGGTCTCGAACTTTCCAGTCCTCTTTGGTGAATGGTTTTCGACACAAATAACAGGTTTCAGAACATTGGAACTCTGCTTCTTGAGCCTGAGTTAAGGCCTTTGGAACATTTAAGCTGTAAAGTCTATCAATTTCATTAGCTATTGAGATCAAACAGTCCATAAACTTTTCTGCAGCGTCAGGTCCACGATAAATAACAGGTTGGCTTGGAAGATTTGTCTTTATGTGTTCCACAGCGGGTGATGGTTTAACGTATATACCAAAGCTCATAGGAACATGACTCTGGTATGGCACTGTATAACTTGCTTCAGGATTGGGCAAACATGTTTGATAGGGTAAGAGTATACTTTCGAAATCTGCATAGATAACGTAAGGTATTCTTAGCATTTTTTCCACGTTTAAAAATTTGACAATGGGGTTTTTAATAGGCATTTCAACCCTAGCAATGTCATGCTGGACACACAAAGCTCTATGTTCTTTCAATTTTTGCATTCCTTGTTGTCCATATTGATTATCAAAGTGAGTAAAACACCGTTTACACGTATATATCTTATGTTCACGGCGGGTAATCTGATGTGCTACTAGTTTATCAAAATCTTTGATAAAGACGTAGTGGTTCTGGCCGGATGATGAACTTAGCAGAAGGAGGTCGCGATGGTCTTGCATCTCTTGATCCACAACCTTTAGAGGGAACAATTTGTTGTCTTGTTCCAATCCAAATACATTAATGGATATATCGTTGGCTTTTTCAAATTTGAGAATGTCAACTAGCGATGTAGGAAACGATATTACAGAAAAATCATACTTGTTGTCCAGGTCCTTGTATTTACTAATGCGATGAGCATTCTTTTTAACCAGTTTTGCTAAAATGGCATACATAAAACACTTTTCATCATTCAAATTTTCAGGATTAATGCAGGCTTTTCTTGCTTGTATAGCTGCTGGTAATGGAATATATGTGCTTCCACGCAAGGGATTGTACTTATTTATTTTCAATCGTACTCCTTCCACTGCTAACAAAGCCCAATTACTGCCTTTTAGCTCAGATTCCTCCATTTCCGTAGTTAACTTTGTAAATTGTGTTTCCAAGAAACTACTTAAGTCCGTTTCCAAAAATAGGGCCTGATTTCGTGTTTTAAATGCACGATCTGTAATTTCATTGGTAGATGTATGAATGAATCTACATTCAGCCACAAGATTAACTTTTATCGACTTGTGCATTGCTAGTTCTTTCTGCATAGCTTGTATTATTTGCTGTTTGGACTCTTTAAGGTATGAATTTAAATCCTTGCACGTATCGCAACGAATGAAATAGGATTTAAGTCGACCTCCAAAAGATGTCTCATATTCAATAAGTCCATTTTTGTCAGGGACCAATGACAGTAGGTAATGTTTTGTAGGCTCTGCTTTTTGTCTTTTAGCTGCCGACACAACATTACAACATTCTTCATGACGACGTCCATTGTAGGCATTGTTGAATGTACTACCACAGGTCTTGCACTCATGAAATTCACCACACGATACCCATCACGAATGTTGATTTCTGCAAACAGCTGCTTACTGCGTATCACAAGACTAGAGGTTGGTCGGTGAGACGGTCTTTCACGATGTGAACACCGTGAGAGGTAGTAGTCAACTGGTGATATTCTTGTGAAGGGTCCACTAATATACCCCTAGTCTAGACCAACAGCTCTTTACAGCGTATGACAAGGCTGTAGACTGGACAGTGAGACGGTCTTTCACGATGTGAACACTGTAACAAGTAGTAGTCAACTGATTATATACTTGCTAAGGGTTCTCTAATATACAATAGTCAAGACCAACAGCTACTTACTGTGTAGTACAAGGCTGTACAATAGTTGTTTTGACAGTCTTTCACGATGTGGTCACTGTGAATGGTAGTAGTCAACTGATGATATTCTTGATAAGGGTCCTCTAATGTACCCCTGGTTAAGGGTAACAGCTGTTCACTGCTTATGACAAAGCTAAAGACTGGTTGCTTCAACGGTCTTTCACAATGTAAACACTGTGACAGGTAGTAGTCAACTGAAAATATTCTTATGGCCTACTCAAGGTTATCAGGTACTTACTGCATATCAAAAGGCTGTACACTCATGTGTGTTAGGCACTCTTTCTTGCTAAGGACCCCAATATTCCCTACACAAGGCTATACATGTTAGTTCTAAACACTTAGTGATTAATTGTATATTCAATTTTTGTACAAAGCTTATACAAGCACGTTTTTATGAGGTAAAACTTTGTTAAATAGCTGCATGCGACACACAAAGTATGTTGCCGCTATCTAGCAGTGACTATGAGAACTACTTGAACGACCAGCATGCTACCTAGCGCTCCATTTCAACACTCGCTCACTGAACGACCAGCATGCTATCTAGCGGTCGATAGCAATACTCCTCAACTACCAGCCTGCTATCTATCGGTCAATATGACAACTCACTCAACTACCAACATGCTACATGGCTTTTTTGGTCAGTTTTTTGTTGGCTTTTTTTTGGTCAGTTTCTGTTGGCTTATGTTGGCTTTTATTGGCTTTTGTTGGCTTTTGTTGGCTTTTGTAGGCTTTTTTGTTGGCTTTTGTTGGCTTTCATATTTGCTCTTGCTTGTGGGGGCTTATTATTTGGTCTTGGAAAGTATGTCAGTCCTTTTTTTATGGCTGCAAAATGCTTACAGCCATGTTTGTAAGCAGCAACAACAACAACAGCAACACACAAAATTCCAAAAAAAATCCAAAGTACTCTAAGGTTTATCAATGACTCTCAACTCTTACACTTACCTCTATCCCATGCATAGTCAAAAATTAGTGTATTTTTCAAATTTTTCAAAAATATTTGGAAAGTTGGCTATATCATTAATCTAAAAATCCTGAAAAGGCATATGTTAACTCCAACACCTACCTCTATACCACTCTCAGTCCAAAAATGGTGTATTTTTCAAATTTTCCAAAACATATTTCCAAAATGGGTTATATTTCCAAAATTAAAAAGTTAACAAAAACGTTTGTTTGACATAAATGAATGGCCTTTGTCCCCTCTACCACTATACCAAGTCCCAGGTCTCCAGGACAAAAAAATAAAATTTTTAAAAAGCGTTTTATTTCCAAAATTAGGAATTTTACAAACACATTTGTCTGACGTAAATCAATGGTCATTACCCCCTCTATCCCCACACTAAGTCTCATGTCTTTAGAACAACAAAAATAAAATTTTGAAAATGGACTTATATTTCCAAAATTAGGAATTTTACAAAAACGTTTGTCTGACGTAAATCAGTGGTCATTACCCCCTCTACCCCCCACACTAAGTCTCATGTCTCTAGAACAACAAAAATAAAATTTTGAAAATGGGCTTATATTTCCAAAATTAGGAATTTTACAAAAACGTTTGTCTGAAGTAAATCAATGGTCATTACCCCCTCCACCCCCACACTAAGTCTCATGTCTCTAGAACAACAAAAATAAAATTTTGAAAATGGGCTTATATTTCCAAAATTAGGAATTTTACAAAACCGTTTGTCTGACGTAAATCAGTGGTCTTTACCCCTTCTATCCCCATACCAAGTCTCAGGTCTCTAGGTCAACAAAAATAAAATTTTGAAAATGGGCTATATTTCCAAAATTAGGAATTCTACAAAAAAGTTTGTCTAACGTAAATCAATTGTCTTTACCCCCTCTATTCCCATACCAAGTCTCAGGTCTCTAGGTCAACAAAAATAAAATTTTGAAAAAATGGTCACTATTTTGGAAACTAGGAATTCTACGAAAAAGTTTGTTTAACATAAATGAAAGGTCTCTATCCCCTCTACCTGTAAACCAAGTCCCAGGTCTGTAGGACAAAAATGAAAAAAGTTCAACTGGGAAAGTAGGCGATTTTTCATAAAACCAAACATTCTAAAAAGTGTTCTATGGGTATAAAAGAATGGTCTCTATGTCCTTTATTTTTATAATAAAACTTTTTTATTTTTTGAGTTTTTTTGAAAAAGTTCAATTTTGAAATTTTTATATTTTGGAAACTAACAAGTTTACAAAAATGTTTGTTTGACATAAATAAATGGCCCTGACCCCCTCTACCAACAAAATAAATTTCAAGTCTCTAGGACTAAAACTGTACAGTAGTGGAGTAGTGGTGCTTCTAACGCACTCCAAAACCCTCCTTGCCCCACTACTAAGCCTCAGGCATGTAAAATGGGTGGGTTAGAAGCACCACTACTCCACTACTGTACAGTTTTAGTCCTAGAGACTTGAAATTTATTTTGTTGGTAGAGGGGGTCAGGGCCATTTATTTATGTCAAACAAACATTTTTGTAAACTTGTTAGTTTCCAAAATATAAAAATTTCAAAATTGAACTTTTTCAAAAAAACTCAAAAAATAAAAAAGTTTTATTATAAAAATAAAGGACATAGAGACCATTCTTTTATACCCATAGAACACTTTTTAGAATGTTTGGTTTTATGAAAAATCGCCTACTTTCCCAGTTGAACTTTTTTCATTTTTGTCCTACAGACCTGGGACTTGGTTTACAGGTAGAGGGGATAGAGACCTTTCATTTATGTTAAACAAACTTTTTCGTAGAATTCCTAGTTTCCAAAATAGTGACCATTTTTTCAAAATTTTATTTTTGTTGACCTAGAGACCTGAGACTTGGTATGGGAATAGAGGGGGTAAAGACAATTGATTTACGTTAGACAAACTTTTTTGTAGAATTCCTAATTTTGGAAATATAGCCCATTTTCAAAATTTTATTTTTGTTGACCTAGAGACCTGAGACTTGGTATGGGGATAGAAGGGGTAAAGACCACTGATTTACGTCAGACAAACGGTTTTGTAAAATTCCTAATTTTGGAAATATAAGCCCATTTTCAAAATTTTATTTTTGTTGTTCTAGAGACATGAGACTTAGTGTGGGGGTGGAGGGGGTAATGACCATTGATTTACTTCAGACAAACGTTTTTGTAAAATTCCTAATTTTGGAAATATAAGCCCATTTTCAAAATTTTATTTTTGTTGTTCTAGAGACATGAGACTTAGTGTGGGGGGTAGAGGGGGTAATGACCACTGATTTACGTCAGACAAACGTTTTTGTAAAATTCCTAATTTTGGAAATATAAGTCCATTTTCAAAATTTTATTTTTGTTGTTCTAAAGACATGAGACTTAGTGTGGGGATAGAGGGGGTAATGACCATTGATTTACGTCAGACAAATGTGTTTGTAAAATTCCTAATTTTGGAAATAAAACGCTTTTTAAAAATTTTATTTTTTTGTCCTGGAGACCTGGGACTTGGTATAGTGGTAGAGGGGACAAAGGCCATTCATTTATGTCAAACAAACGTTTTTGTTAACTTTTTAATTTTGGAAATATAACCCATTTTGGAAATATGTTTTGGAAAATTTGAAAAATACACCATTTTTGGACTGAGAGTGGTATAGAGGTAGGTGTTGGAGTTAACATATGCCTTTTCAGGATTTTTAGATTAATGATATAGCCAACTTTCCAAATATTTTTGAAAAATTTGAAAAATACACTAATTTTTGACTATGCATGGGATAGAGGTAAGTGTAAGAGTTGAGAGTCATTGATAAACCTTAGAGTACTTTGGATTTTTTTTGGAATTTTGTGTGTTGCTGTTGTTGTTGTTGCTGCTTACAAACATGGCTGTAAGCATTTTGCAGCCATAAAAAAAGGACTGACATACTTTCCAAGACCAAATAATAAGCCCCCACAAGCAAGAGCAAATATGAAAGCCAACAAAAGCCAACAAAAAAGCCTACAAAAGCCAACAAAAGCCAACAAAAGCCAATAAAAGCCAACATAAGCCAACAGAAACTGACCAAAAAAAAGCCAACAAAAAACTGACCAAAAAAGCCATGTAGCATGTTGGTAGTTGAGTGAGTTGTCATATTGACCGATAGATAGCAGGCTGGTAGTTGAGGAGTATTGCTATCGACCGCTAGATAGCATGCTGGTCGTTCAGTGAGCGAGTGTTGAAATGGAGCGCTAGGTAGCATGCTGGTCGTTCAAGTAGTTCTCATAGTCACTGCTAGATAGCGGCAACATACTTTGTGTGTCGCATGCAGCTATTTAACAAAGTTTTACCTCATAAAAACGTGCTTGTATAAGCTTTGTACAAAAATTGAATATACAATTAATCACTAAGTGTTTAGAACTAACATGTATAGCCTTGTGTAGGGAATATTGGGGTCCTTAGCAAGAAAGAGTGCCTAACACACATGAGTGTACAGCCTTTTGATATGCAGTAAGTACCTGATAACCTTGAGTAGGCCATAAGAATATTTTCAGTTGACTACTACCTGTCACAGTGTTTACATTGTGAAAGACCGTTGAAGCAACCAGTCTTTAGCTTTGTCATAAGCAGTGAACAGCTGTTACCCTTAACCAGGGGTACATTAGAGGACCCTTATCAAGAATATCATCAGTTGACTACTACCATTCACAGTGACCACATCGTGAAAGACTGTCAAAACAACTATTGTACAGCCTTGTACTACACAGTAAGTAGCTGTTGGTCTTGACTATTGTATATTAGAGAACCCTTAGCAAGTATATAATCAGTTGACTACTACTTGTTACAGTGTTCACATCGTGAAAGACCGTCTCACTGTCCAGTCTACAGCCTTGTCATACGCTGTAAAGAGCTGTTGGTCTAGACTAGGGGTATATTAGTGGACCCTTCACAAGAATATCACCAGTTGACTACTACCTCTCACGGTGTTCACATCGTGAAAGACCGTCTCACCGACCAACCTCTAGTCTTGTGATACGCAGTAAGCAGCTGTTTGCAGAAATCAACATTCGTGATGGGTATCGTGTGGTGAATTTCATGAGTGCAAGACCTGTGGTAGTACATTCAACAATGCCTACAATGGACGTCGTCATGAAGAATGTTGTAATGTTGTGTCGGCAGCTAAAAGACAAAAAGCAGAGCCTACAAAACATTACCTACTGTCATTGGTCCCTGACAAAAATGGACTTATTGAATATGAGACATCTTTTGGAGGTCGACTTAAATCCTATTTCATTCGTTGCGATACGTGCAAGGATTTAAATTCATACCTTAAAGAGTCCAAACAGCAAATAATACAAGCTATGCAGAAAGAACTAGCAATGCACAAGTCGATAAAAGTTAATCTTGTGGCTGAATGTAGATTCATTCATACATCTACCAATGAAATTACAGATCGTGCATTTAAAACACGAAATCAGGCCCTATTTTTGGAAACGGACTTAAGTAGTTTCTTGGAAACACAATTTACAAAGTTAACTACGGAAATGGAGGAATCTGAGCTAAAAGGCAGTAATTGGGCTTTGTTAGCAGTGGAAGGAGTACGATTGAAAATAAATAAGTACAATCCCTTGCGTGGAAGCACATATATTCCATTACCAGCAGCTATACAAGCAAGAAAAGCCTGCATTAATCCTGAAAATTTGAATGATGAAAAGTGTTTTATGTATGCCATTTTAGCAAAACTGGTTAAAAAGAATGCTCATCGCATTAGTAAATACAAGGACCTGGACAACAAGTATGATTTTTCTGTAATATCGTTTCCTACATCGCTAGTTGACATTCTCAAATTTGAAAAAGCCAACGATATATCCATTAATGTATTTGGATTGGAACAAGACAACAAATTGTTCCCTCTAAAGGTTGTGGATCAAGAGATGCAAGACCATCGCGACCTCCTTCTGCTAAGTTCATCATCCGGCCAGAACCACTACGTCTTTATCAAAGATTTTGATAAACTAGTAGCACATCAGATTACCCGCCGTGAACATAAGATATATACGTGTAAACGGTGTTTTACTCACTTTGATAATCAATATGGACAACAAGGAATGCAAAAATTGAAAGAACATAGAGCTTTGTGTGTCCAGCATGACATTGCTAGGGTTGAAATGCCTATTAAAAACCCCATTGTCAAATTTTTAAACGTGGAAAAAATGCTAAGAATACCTTACGTTATCTATGCAGATTTCGAAAGTATACTCTTACCCTATCAAACATGTTTGCCCAATCCTGAAGCAAGTTATACAGTGCCATACCAGAGTCATGTTCCTATGAGCTTTGGTATATACGTTAAACCATCACCCGCTGTGGAACACATAAAGACAAATCTTCCAAGCCAACCTGTTATTTATCGTGGACCTGACGCTGCAGAAAAGTTTATGGACTGTTTGATCTCAATAGCTAATGAAATTGATAGACTTTACAGCTTAAATGTTCCAAAGGCCTTAACTCAGGCTCAAGAAGCAGAGTTCCAATGTTCTGAAACCTGTTATTTGTGTCGAAAACCATTCACCAAAGAGGACTGGAAAGTTCGAGACCACTGCCATATTACAGGGGAATACCGTGGAAGTGCTCACAATAACTGTAATTTGAGGTGTAAAACACGAAACCCCGTTCCTGTGTTTCTACATAATATGAGTGGCTACGACGCAAATTTCATTGTAAAGCAATTGGGATGTACTACTGAGAGAGTGGATGTTATCGCTAACTCCAAAGAAAAGTACATTTCCTTTACCAAATATGTAGGAAATGTTAAGCTTAGATTTGTGGATACGTTTCGGTTAATGCCGAGTAGTTTGGAAAACTTAGTTTCCAACTTAACATCATACCCTGAAACAGACAAGTACTTTGGAAAAGAAAATGCAATGCTCATGACTCGTAAAGGGGTATTTTGTTATGACTACATTGACTCATGGGAAAAGTTAAGTGAAACGTGTTTACCTCCAAAAGAGGCATTCTTTAACAAATTAAGTCAAGAAGATGTTAGTCAAGAAGACTATGAACATGCCAAAAGTGTCTGGAATCAGTTCAACATTAAAACTCTAGGGGAATATAGTGACCTCTACCTAACTTCAGATGTACTCCTTCTTGCAGACAGCTTTGAAACCTTTAGAAACAAAACACTAGAAACACACCGAGTGGATGCTGCACACTTTTTTACTTCGCCTGGTTTAAGTTTCGAGGCAATGCTCCTTTACACAGGCATTGAACTGGAATTGCTACAGGATTACGATCAGATTCTTTTAATCGAGTCTGGAATACGTGGAGGCATATGCCAGGTGTCTCATCGGTATGCTGAAGCTAACAATAAATACATGGAAACCTATGATTCTGAGAAACCATCGCAGTTTATTACCTATGATGATGCCAACAACCAATACGGGTGGGCTATGTGTCACTCCCTTCCTTATGGTGGATTTCAGTGGGTTTCTCCAGATACTGTTGATCTAGAAAAACTAAGAAAGACGATCCTGTGGGATACATTCTAGACGTTGATGTTGATTACCCATCTGACCTTCATGATCTACACAACGATTTACCTTTCCTACCAGAGTGTACACAACCTAAGGATTCGTCTCTGAAAAAACTAATTCCTCATCTTGGAAATCGAAGGCGATATGTTGTTCACTACATGGCATTAAAACAGGCTTTAGATCATGGAATAAAATTGATAAAAATTCATCGTGTGTTAAAGTTTAAACAAAGACCTTGGTTAAAGGCATACGTTGATTTTAATAACAACCTTCGAAAACAAGCCAAAAATGATTTTGAGAAAAATCTGTACAAATTATTCAACAATGCCATTTTTGGGAAAACAATGGAAAATATCCGTAAAAGAATAGACATACGTCTTGTGACTGACAGCAAAAAGGCAGAAAAGCTAATAGCAAAGCCGACATTTATCGACAGAACAATTTATGGCCCTAACCTAGCTGCTTTCCACATGTCTAAACGTAACATTGTATTCAATAAGCCTATATATATTGGAATGTGTATACTGGATATTTCAAAAACTCTCATGTATTCCCACCACTATGATGTCCTGCTACCCTATTATGGCATGAACAATCTTAAACTCATGTATATGGATACTGACTCGTTCATATATTTGGTTAACACCCCAGATGTATATCAAGACAAGTTGGATTTCCTACAACACCTGGACACATCAGATTATCCTACTAATCACATATGTTACTCTACATCAAACAAGAAAACGTTGGGGAAATTTAAAGACGAGGCTTGTGGACAAATTATAAAAGCATTTGTTGGACTTAGAGCTAAAATGTACGCATTAGACATAAATGGTAAAGAAATCAAAAAAGATTAAAGGTATTAACAGAGGTGTTGTCAAAAATTGTATAAGCTTTCAAGATTATAAGGATTGTGTCATGAAAAACAATGTAAAAAGAATACCAATGAACATTATCGCTTCTAAACAACATGACATATCATCTATAAGACTAAACAAAATTGCTTTGTGTCCTGGTGATGATAAAAGAGTGATTGATGCTGATGGTATAGGTACACATGCCTATGGTCATTACTCAATCATTAACCATGCTTAAAGAGTTAAGTTATGAATATCAAAATCTTCTGCCTGCAACTAGCAAATACATAAAACAAAACAATTTAGGAAATAAAACAATAGCACTACAAAAATAAAAATAAAACAAAATAAGAAATGGCATTCATAATCAAAAATAAATAAAATAGAAAACAAAATAAAAACAAGTGTACAATTTATAACAATAAGGAATATATATAAAAATGTATTATGTTTAAATAGTGTACATGTATTTAAATAAAAAAATATTGTACCGTATGGAAACTGCTTGTACATTTTTTATTACTACTCACCTCTCTCCACTCCTAATGCAAAATGAACATGTAAAACACAAATTGGAAAATCCATGTTTCCATATTGACAAAATAAAAAAAAAACATTAAACTGAAATTTTAAAAACTGTAAATGGGAATTTGGTAAATTGACAAATGTGTAAACAACAAATTGGAAAATCCATGTTTCTATATCATGAAATTGAAAAACTTTAAACTGACATTTTAAGAACTGTAAATGGGAAATTGTGAAATTGATAAATGTGTAAACAACATAATGCAAAATCCATGTTTCCATGTTATGAAATTGAAAAACTTAAAACTAACATTTAAAAAAATGAAAATGGGGAATTGGAAAATTGTCATATGTGTAAACAACAAATGAAAAAAAAAACGGTTGGGGTAGTTATCATATTGTACAGTAACCTATAAAACTAGCATAAGGATAGTTGCTTGTACCCTTATATACTTTGTGTATGTGCATTAGCCTTTGAATTAGCTTAAGTTAGGTTTGGCAAAGTTAGGTTTGGTGAGGTTAGGTATGTGACCTAGTAGTTTACTCTTTTCGGAAAATGTAAAAAGTAAAATCTAAAATCAAAAAATCTTAAATTTAAAATGTAAAATCTAAAAAAAACTAACATCTAAAATACAAAAAAATCAAAAATGTAAAATGTAAAATCTAAAAAATGTAAAATGAAAAAATCAAAAATCTAAAATGTTAAAACATAAAATCTAAAATCTTTAAATGAGGTTTCTGTGGGTTAGGTTAGGTTAGGTTATA
This sequence comes from Meconema thalassinum, assembly GCA_946902985.2. Taxonomy (NCBI): domain Eukaryota; kingdom Metazoa; phylum Arthropoda; class Insecta; order Orthoptera; family Tettigoniidae; genus Meconema; species Meconema thalassinum. The sequence goes on from OX336391.1 coordinate 572,022,528, forward strand.
ACTAAGTTTATTATTTGTGCTCTCTCATTTGCTCTTACATTTTTGCTCTCACTTTGAAGTTTGGTTATGTTAGGTTAGGTTAGGTTAGGTTAGGTGTGGTTAGGTTATAACTAAGTTTATTATTTGTGCTCTTACATTTGCTCTCACTTTTTTCTCATACTTTTTGCTAAATTTTTTTCGCTTGCAATTTTAAATTAGGTAGGTTACGTTAGGTTAGGTTAGGACAGGTTAGGTGAGGTTAGGTTAGGTGAAGTTAGGTTAGGTTATAACTTAGTTTATTATGTGTGCTTTCACATTGGCTTTTATATTTGCTTTGACTTTGAAGTTAGGTTAGGATAGGTTAGGTTAGGTTAGGTTAGGTTAGGTGAAGTTGGGTTAGGCAGAATTGTTGAGGTATGAATCAAAAGCCAGCTCTTGTCAGTTTTGCCTCACAAGGCTGAGTGTACCCCGTTCCACTCATGAGACCAGAAATTAAATTTCTTGGCAGAGCCGGGATTCGAACCTCAGGAATGACCTCCAAGAATGCTAGCCACTACACCAAAAAGTGGACAATATAAGGCTGGTCTTGATTATACATGATCAATTAACAATTACCTAATAATAATAATAATAATAATAATAAATATTCCATTTGGCAACTACACGGCCGACCTCTCCCTGTGACGTAATCCACGGTCTCAGGCCGTGGCGGCCATTTTGCCCAATAGCCCCTGTGCCAGCTCTGAATGACCCCTCCATAAGAATAACATAGAGTGATTGCGCGCGGCGGCCATCTTGCCCATTAGCCCCTGTGCCAGAACCGGCTTATTTATCCTACTCATTTTATCCAGTAGAAATACAAACCGATATAAAACAGTTAATTCATTTACGTATTCCACAGTCATACAGCATTAACTTTTTATATTTAAGTATTACAACAAAAATATTGGATTTGATCTGATGACGGGATTTTAAGAACCTAATTCTTAAAAGTGACGCATGGTTGAAACACGCTTATAAACGGGCACTTCTTGTGTTCCAACTGCGATAAAAAATATTAAAATATAAATTTAAAATTACAAACCTACATGACGCAACGTAATAGAACGACGAAAATGTGGATGCTATTGCAATTAATATAGACCTATTAGTTACTTCACAAACAACCATCAAACTCGAGTGCACATAATAATTTGGTTGACAGTAGTCGAGCTTCAATGTGCAGCACGAGTTCTAGCTGCATCAGCAGCGGAAACAACGGTAGGAACATGGTGGAGCGTAAAACGAGACATTTTTCATGAAATGTGAGTTCAAATGATGTTCAGTATCTTCTTACGGTGATACACAATTGCACAGAGCATTCGACAAGATTCTAGGTTGAATATTTACTGAACTTGCCGTTCTATATCGGTGATAAGCACTAACAAGCAAATAATTAGTAGTCTACAATATTGCCTATAGCTCATGCATGATATGTGCTTCCTTGTAACTGACTGTATATTTGACGATTTGGATTGGGTGGAATTTTAGGAATCACTAGCTTCTGAAAACGGTGGGGAGAGGACATTCCGTCCCCTCAAATTATAATGCAAGTGTTATAGCTCTCATAAGTTTTAACTGAAGAGGTGTAGTTCTCCTATATATTTCATAATAAGCGTATGAATTCTAAGAAATCTGTAATTTTTAGAAATCATAAACAGAACGAAGCAGAAAGCTAATATTGTAAGTCATCGCTGAAGTTGAATATCAGGTATGTGGCGATGCTCTTTTATTCCATGATTTTCCTAGTATTCTAGTTACCTTGTTCCTTATGATTGGTCACTCTTCACAGCCGTATGTGGCTGTGCCGTCCAATAGGACAATGGTAAGTTAATTTTCCTGCGTTCATTACTAATGGAAAGTTAATCTTAACCGTCAAGCACACGCGTCAAAATTTAGGACGTAGGCACACGCGTGGGGTGTTTTCCACCCCACAAGTTATTTTATTGTAATTTATAAACCATAGAATTATTTCACGATTTTAAGTTATATTATTCAAGTTTGACTCATTCTCTATTACTTAGGGACACATTTTCTTCCAAATCGTTCCTCTCGTTGTATTTATAAACAGAATCATGTTTCTATATTGCCTAGTTTGCATATTTTTAATAAATATCTTCGATATCATATTAAATTATTATTAAACGTACCTTAGAGCTTATATACGATGAATGGAATAGTATATAAAAGATAATTATGCATTTTTGGTACACACATATTTACGGGAGGTTGAACTTTCGATAGAAAATACTTATCTTAAAATATAAAAAAAGGTTCCTCGCTAAATAAACACACCAACTATTAATATAAATCAATTATTTGATCTAAAATAGTAGCCTACTTGTCAACAATAACAATGAATTGTATAGTTTTATAATGCCGGTATGTCCTGTATGTGTTGTGGGTGGGGAGTGGAATCAGGAGTGCACTCTTCACAGTAAACGATTCTGTATTACATGCAGATGAGATTATTGGAACTGTAGCACGATGTTTGAATTTTTCTGTTCTTTCTTTGAGAGAAAACATCACAGTGACCGGAAGTTATCATATTTTTTCGAGGGGGAAGGAGGAGGTTCAACCTCAGTACAACTCATGTGCTTGACTCCTGACCTAAAATGAATGGTTAAGGTTTGGATAATAGACCGTAATGCTACGTGTGCTTTCGTGAGCATTGAGCTGTAAGAGCAACTATTTGAGACATTCTTGGACACTATCAAAAGTATCCGTTCTGTATCTAGGCTCCAAAATATTGTTAATCACCGAAAATGGAATGGAAATAAAATAAAAGTTCCGCCAACAATGACGTTAAGCCAACACATTGTTAATAGTCTACTGAAACACCACCAGACCGAACATAACTAAACGGCGGAAAAGGAAACCAAATATTTACTTGCCGACGCAGTAACAAAGATAAACACACGAAAGAAATGCCCGTTTGCTTCCAATTCACCTTGGTGTGATTTATTTTACACTAACACATGTGTTGGGGAGGATTTCACCCCCGTCAGTTATTACCACGTGCACTGTCTGACTCTATCACAGGAAATGTTTGACCTTGAGTGAACGCGTGAAGAAGACCTAGCCGGAAAGGTACATGGACGGAGGTTTATTTATTTATTTATTTATTTATTTATTTAGCGTAGGGCTTTTAGTGCCGGGAATGTCTGAGGACATGTTCAGCTCACCAGAGGATGTAGCTGCTTCAAGTGGACACCCATGGGGTGAGCTACAAGTTCCGTTCAATTTCAAGTAGTTCCAACTTTCCCTACCAGATGTCACTGACTCCTATTGGTGAACGTTGGAACTTTGATAGAGTGTCTCAACGAAATATAACCGAGAAATTTAGCTTCACACAAGTTTAGTTAGTGGGAGCATCTTTTACATTCCGTAAAGCTACGAAGGAAGGCATACTGAATGATTTTGGACACAGCAGTTCAGCATGCTACCAACTACGCCACCGAAGCCGCAATGGACGGAGAAAATACAGAACAATTATTTGTACATTTCGTTAGGAAATGAAACGGCCTGTGGTGGATTACACCCCGGCGTGTGTGTATGAGGGTTATGTATACTGCACAGTAGGAGTGCATAACTACACAGAAATATATTTTTCTACACTACAATGAATTTAAAGCTCATTTTTCTTTACCCTATTACTCCGAAAAATGACACTTACATGAACAGTTCTGTTGGACGGCACATCAGTCGTAAGACGTTTGTCGGTGAGCAATGAGACACTACTGACCTAGTGTTGGGAACTTCCTTCTCTGCACGTGCGGGGACAAGTGGCGAGTGGTGGTAGGGGAGAGGGGAGTTTTTCTTCCTACTCCCAGCCTTGCTCCGGTTGCCATGACAACCTAATTAGTACCGAATTCACTCGCCTCACTCGCATATAAGACGCACCGTTAAAATTGGAAGGTAAAAGAAGACAATACCAAAACTACAGTAAAGGCAAAAAGAAAGGTAAAAAAAGTCAGTTTATGGAGAGGCAACTAACAATTTTATTTTACGGAATTTGCTTTTAACATAACTGCTAAATTGAACCTTGCACCGTGACTACGCCGAATTCCTAAGCTTGTTGATGCCTTCAGCTCCAAATAGCGGAAATCGTTCATAGTGGCAAAAGATTAACGTTATTACTGTTATATTACTGTACTAGAATACCAAAAGAAAACAGAAGTGCTGTTCACAACATTAACAACAAACACAATTATGCCGAGTTCAAACATTCTATTATTACGCAATAGGAGTAACCTTTTACACTTATTCCCGCGTTTTGTTTGCTGACACTAGCGACAATGTTGCAGTATTTTAAATGGAAAACATGCACTATTTTTGAATTATTGTTCTGAATAATGTTGCAACGTGTTATCTATAAGGGCATTTTTGTAAGGTCGCACATATAAGCCGCACTTCAATTTTTCACCACCGAAATTTGGATTAAAAGTGCAATCCTTACCACATTTTTGGTCTCAGGGTACATATTAAAACTCCGTATCCTAAGGTCATGGGTTCTATTTCGGGTTCTGACAAGAAGATTCATTTTTGGTTTGAGGGTTGGAACGAGACACTCTTAGACTAGTGAGGCAAAACCGAGAAGAGATGTATTCGATTCTCACCTCAGATGCCGTAGAAGTGGTATTCAGTGATTTCCCTGGAAAATGCCGGATAGTTCTTATTTATTCAATATAATTTAATGAGTTTCATATGCCTTGGTTTTCCCGAGTATATCATTCGATGAGATAACGTAGGTCTGAAGTTAATATACTCTAGAATGCAATTCACGTCATATTCGACACCTGAATGCTAAGAAGTTACGCGGTAACTCATTGGAACATGGTGCTAACAAAGAACGCACCAGCATCTCTGTGACGCATTTTGGAGATAATCAACTCAATGAGGCAAGAGCTTAGGAGTTCGCTCAGGTAGGTGCCGGTATTCTCTGGGAAACTCTGCCTCTTCATCAACTTGCATGAAATCACATAAATTGTTAGGAAATAACTGAATTAAAATTTACTCAAGTTTCAATTACAAAATTGCTAAATTCTCTCACAGTTGTAGAAATTTAGTTTAGGAACTTTAATAACTTAAGACATCTCGACTAATGATCCTACTAAGAAACGTGTGCTGAATATACACCATTCACCTTATACAACCTCCACCTGAAATGATAATTTACAAATCCAGATAATAGTGTTACGTGCCACCCCCTAGTGGCACCTTTGTTAACTGGATTACGGTGGGTATAAAGCACAACACCAATTACTCTTAAAGAAATAATTAATTTTATTGCAGCCAGAAAAAATACACTACTCAACAGCAATCATTACCTTACTCCAGTTTCCTCACTTCGAGAATACTTTCCCTTTCACTTGTCAACAGACCACAGTTAATCCCTCGTAATGAGGTGGCCCCGTACGCTGGACGGAAATAGCTGCACTAGCTCTGTCACTCACTGTTTTGCAACTCACCACAATGACTTCTCTTCGCACTAAGTAAGCACACTCGCTCAAATCACAGGCAGTCCCCTGTAAGCTCCTCACTCCCTTCGCTGTCAAGAGAATCGGCTTCACTAGTCGGTTTCGCAAGTCTCCACACTTCTGTCGCTCAGGATACGCGCTCGCACTCGCTCGTAAAACACAACAACGACAACTGCTAGACAGGTCGCACTTATATAGCAGGCCGGTGACTCAATAAATTCTTCTAGATCCATCCAGGGTTCACGGCTTCTCGAGGTTTCCATCGCTGGTCCAGTCACGAATATTCTGGACTACCCCTTTGTCCTAGTAGCCCTGTTGCATAAGGCACACGCAATACAGGAGGCAGGCCACAGCCCAGCCCAGGGGCAGTTGTGACTCATGCGGCGAGTGATGACACAAACTCACAGCCGTAACAATAGCGATACCAAATAAAATTGATTTTTGTGTGCATTTGATGGAATTAAGCAAACGGCTATTTAAGATTACCAAGCCCTGGATTCTTAGTTTTGACCTATTTTATTACGAACTTCAATTTATATTAATGTTTTAAATACCAACGAAGAACATACTTCAATTTTATAGAGCGTAAATTCACCTAATGTTACGTTTGGACCTAATAAGACCTATTTTTCGTGATAGAATCCAAAAATACCTAAATTAGTTGTTTAAAGTGGCACTAACCTAGGTATTGATGGAAAAAATAAATGTCCTCTTTTTTAATGTTTTGTTTTCTCAGCATATTGAAATATCATAAGTAGTTTGATGATGATGACAATTGTTGTTTTAAGGGGCGTAATATCTAGGTTATCGGCCCCTAATTGTTTGGGTGATAGTGAAAGATGAGATGAGAATGAAAACTATAGGCTAACTAATACTAACTACAAACTTACATACTAGAAGAAGAATTGGTAAACAAAGGATAAGGCTAATAAAGGACAGGAAGAAAAGAAATGCCCTCACCCTCGAAGAATGAGGATTGAGGGACTCAGAAGGACGGAGTGCCATGAAAGGCAGATTGGAAAGGGAAAGGGGAGAGGGCCCGCCCCTAGGTCAGAGGAAAACGGGAACAAAACGGGCCCAGCTCAGGAATCCCTCGGGGTCGTCAACTCCCAAACTCACCAGCCGTGAGCCCTTGAGGGTGTAGCACTATCCAGGGTGCACCAGAAGTGGTGGGGCTACACACACTCTGCCTCCTTGAGGGCCTTGTGATAACATGAAAACAAAAGAAAGGCTGACCCCTCAAACAATGAGGGTATCAGGAAAGATGAGACCACGGCCAATTAAGGCGGGAAAGTGAAAGACTCCCTTGGCCTCGGATACCCCAATACCGTCGGGGTCGGAAGAGAATGAGAGTTGACCAAGAGAGGTCCACAGGAAAGAAGACGGATAGGAGCCCGGCACAAGTATGTGGAAGCAATGCCAGACTCAGGTGGGGTCCCGTGGTCACCAACCCACGTCCCACTAGATGTGAACCCCTGGGGGGTTAGGTAGTTAGTTTGGAGCAAAAATGTTAACCTATATCCAAGAAGTGTGTCAACTTTGGCAAACATCTACCAATTCTTTATTAATCTTTTGCAGACAATTCTTTGACAGCCATTTTTTACAACGTTTATTTTTATACAAATAAAGTATATTATCACAGAAATTACTGCATCGTTCTACTTGAAATTTTCACAGTATCTTTAAATGCATATGTGCAATAATCTGACCTAGATAATGGGAGCAGCATTTGTGCATTGCTTCAAAAACAAAGTTCTTTTTAAACTTATCAACGAGAAATTTATAAACAACTAGCTGTACCCGGCATGCGTTGCAATGCCAATCAGAGAAAGTGTTGGCATTGTAACTTTGTTTGTTGAAGTGCTTTTGGATACACAATATTTTTCTTTTCTTTTTCCGTTATCTGCCTCTGAACTATTGTAAAGTGGATTTACTATCTCAGAAACATTCGTGGGAGCGTGCTCAACCACTCACCAAAGTTTCATCGCAATCGGATGAATGGTATATGAACGCATATGGGACTTTGTTTAAACGATTCGCGCGTCGTCACCCATTTGTTGAATCTACTCGTGCGCTACCTATTGTTACATGAATTTACTATGTCAGAAATCTTTGCAGGAGTGTAAACAACAACTCACCAAAGTTTAATCGCAATCGTACGAATGGTTCATGGACGCATACATGACTTTGTTGAAAAAAATTGCGCGCTGTCACTCAATTGTTGAATCTATTCGTGAGCCACCTATTGTAAAATGGATTTACTAAGTCAGAAACCTTTGTAGGAGTGTACACAACAACTCACCAAAGTATCATCGCAATCGAATGAATGGTTTATGAACCCATAGGGACTTTGTTGAAACGATTCGTGCGCTGTCACACATTTGTTGAAATTACTCGTGCACTACCTATTGTAAAATTGATTTACTACGTAAGAAAATCTTTGCAGGAGTATACACAATAACTCATCAAAGTTCCATCGTAATCGTATGCATGGTTTATGATTCGTACGGGACTTTGTTGAATCGATTCGCGCGTAGTCACTCATTAGTTGAATCTATTCGTGCGCTACCTATTATAAAATGGATTTACTAAGTAAGAAATCTTCGCAGGTGTATACACAACTCATCAAAGTTTCATCGCAATCGAATGAATGGTATACGAACGCATACGGGATTTTGTTGAAATGATTCGCGCGCCGTCACACATTTGTCGAATCTACTCGTGCGCTACCAACTGTGAAATGAATTTACTAAGCCATAAACTTTCACGGGAGTGTATACAATAAGTCACCAAAGTTTCATTGCACTAGATGTTCCGCCTTTGAAGACAACAAATACTAGCTGGCTGCATGGTTTAGGGGTAACGTTCTCGCTTGCTGGGCCCAAGGTTGCAGGCTCGTATCCTGGCGCAGGCAGCTGGCATTTGAGGGTGCGCATATGCGAGGGAGCGGTGTCAGTAGATTCACTGGCAACTTAAAGATCACCATCGGGAGCGAAATTCCGGTACCCCAAGGTATCTGAAAGCAAAGGTAGTTAAAAGGGACGTAAAATCAATAACATTATTATTATTACAACAAATACTACCACCACTAAGGTGAACAAATTCATGTCATACAAATGTTCTGATCATTTGGCTCAAATCGAATGAAAGCTGAACCAACCGATAAAGCGAAAATATATTTTTCAGCCCGCATGATATTCAATCGGAGAGGATGTAGAAGTGCACAAAGAAGACAAACAGCTGCTCCTTACGACTTGATAGAGACGCTTGTGCTGAGGGCACAGAAAAGTTTTACCGAGAAACAGCTACGACACTGGAGAAACTTTACGGCAGGTTTTCAGTCCTCTAAGCGTTAATTGAAAACCACCAAGATTTACTGTGGAATATCAACACACGCAGTCGAGGAGAAACTTTATATTCAGGCAGAGACTGCAAGTAGTTCTAAAGTGTTGTATCAAAGTTTGCGAAGGTGTAAATATGTTTCTAGGGCGTGACAAAAGAAATATAGCTATGCATGATACCTAAATGAACATACATCTGTGTTTGAAATTGATCAACACATTTCTTGTAAGGCCTATGTAGGGTGCCTCCAAACTTCCAAATCAAGAATTTAGGGGGGATGGAGCAGTTGGTTGATTGGTTCCTCAGTTTAGGGGCTACGACAACGCGGTCATGTAGCCCCGTGTACTTTGGGTGTGCGTAGAATCTGTCTGATAACCGGTGTTAATTGTGATGACTGTATTAGTGTGCGTTTCTGTTTCTTAGTTCAAGTAAGGACTGCAGACTTTTGAATTTTTCAAGTAGTTCCTACTTTCTCCGCCAAACGCCACCGTCAACGACTACTAGTTCAGAACTTGTCTACTAGACGCCACCGCAGTCGACTTCTGGCGACAAACGTAGGAACCTGAGCGTTGTTTACATTTTTAACCTAATTTAGCTTCACACAGGTGTAATTAGTGGAAGGTTCTTTAACATGTCATAAATCTATGACATGGGACCGCCGGTTTTACTTCCCCTCCGAAGGAAGGCATACGGAGGGATTTTTAACGCTCTTAAAAATCCGAGGACTTCGTCCAGGTTTGAACCCGCGATCTAGGGCATAGAAGCTGGGGCAGTTACTGTGCAGCCGGAAACACATGGTTTTCCAGATTAGAAGCGTCAAAAGCCGCGAAAAAACGTAGCCTATAATAAAATATACGTGGTTCAGGAATCAAAATTCTAATAATAATAACAATAATAATAAAGGGAACATGTTGGTGCAGCAGTCAAGAGTTGGCCTCTCACCACGGTGGACTGGGTTCGATTTCCAGGCAATGCAAGTGAGATTTTCAGAGTAAAATGCCATGTTCTGTGGTTCGGATTCCACGTAAAGAGGAGGTCCCGTGGCATATGATCACAATATTAGCAGCCACGTAAAACTACAGTCTTCCTTCCTTCCTTCATCCTTTTGTACGTTTGTGTGATGTTTTGGCTTGAATTGCCGTCATATTGGCATGTAAAGGATCCTTCCACTAACTAAACTTGTGTAAAGCTAAATTTCTAGGTTAGATTTTGTTGCAACGCTCTATCAAAGTTCCAACGTTCACCACTAGGTATCAGTGATATCTGGTAGCGAAAGTTGGGACTACTTGAAATTGAACGGAACTTGTAGCTCACCCCATGGGTGTCCGCTTGAATCAGCTGCAGCCTCTGGCGAGCCGAACATGTCCTCGGACACTCCCGGCACTAAAAGCCATAAGCTAAATAAATAAATGACTAACTATTCTCAGGCAGTGACATGCAGTTCACCTTTGGAAGGTGACTGCAGGAAGAGGAAGAGTCTGGTGCCCGTAAACCGGGCTCCTTTTACTCTAGTTTGAGGGGGAGAATTTTGAGGATGATTGTAATATAGTAAATGAATTAAGTAATTTACTCTGGCTATGGTTTAATGAGTAACCGATAGCCAGAGTTTTTGCAGTGAATGGGTTTTAGTTGTGCAAGGGGTAAAGTTATATATTTAATTACTTGTTGCCAGAGCAACCAGTTAATTATAGGGGCAGTGCAAATTGAAAAGAGAATAGTAGAGCTTATCAGCTTTCGTTCGAGTCAGGATGTGCCTGTTGGTCATTGTAGGCCAGTGCACACTCCTGCCGATGCTGTAGATGTTAATTGACAGATTCGCTCGCCATGGTTTTTAATGTGTTTGATTGTAGTGTGTATATTGTTTGAAATTGAGCAGCAGCTTCGTAGATTTTAATTGAAAAGTAGTAGACCTTTAGTAGGTAGAAGTTATGTAGTGCTTTAGAGAAGTGAAAATAAAGACCTGTAGTGAAAATGAAAATCCACAGCCTGGTTCCAGTTAACCGACCGGGTCAGGGAATGGAATGAATGAAGCCCACATCTAGAGGCGAGGATATGAACTGTGCCGGCTGCCGAAGCACTCCCTTGGGGCAATGATTAAATGAATGACAGATGAAAGGATAGTGGAGAGTGTTACCTTACCCCGTGGCAATACAGTCCATGAAGGACCTTGGCCTGCTCCACCATAGTCTTCCAGCTTTTCCTATCCCGTGCACGCCTCCTCCAAGCTCTGACACGTAGCATTCTGAGATCCTCCTCGACATCGCCCAGTCAGCGCTTTTACGGTCGCCCCCGTCCTCGCTTTCCAGTGGGTCGCCCATAGAAGACCTGATTCGCTCGACATGTCCAAGCGACCGAATCCGGGAACTCTTGACTTCTGCGATAATAGTAGGGTCCCCATACAGATCATAGATCTCCTTGTTGGTGCGGGGGCGCCACACTCCACGATCACACACAGGCCCATAGATCTTACGGAGTACCTTCCTCTCCCACCTGTTCAACAAATCGTCATTCCTCCTAGTCAAAACCCATGTCTCACACCCATAGGTGACAACAGGTCGGATGACTGTCTTATAGTTAGTTTTCTTTCAACTGCGTGATAATGTTCTTGATCGCAGCAGATGGGAGAGACTGAAGTAGCTCAGTCTCACATTGATTTCCTCGAGACAGTCAGATCCCTCGGTGATAGTCGATCCAAGGTGTTTGAAAGTGCTGGTCTCAGCGAAAGTCTTATTATTATTATCAATAACAAGCTCTCGAGAGTGTTGCTGGAATGAAATTGCGACAGGGAAAACTGGAGTACCCGGAGAAAAACCTGCCTGCCTCCTTTGTCCAAGCACAAATCTCACATGGAGTGACCGGGATTTAAACCACGGACCCAGCGGTGAGAAGCAGGCGTCCTGCAGCCTAAGCCACGGAGGCACAAATAAATAAATGAATAAATAAATAAATACATATAAATAATTAAATAAATAAATAAATTATATTTAAGTGTTCAAATTAATTGGTCGCTATTTGGATAGATGACGGTCTGGGTGAATTACTGCTTGTAATACACACAAGGGGGTCAGGAGAATCCCCAAGCCTTATTAACACATATAATTTAACATGTATGCATCCTCTAAACTTTTAGTGTCATCCATGACATCAGGGATTCCTCCATTTTGTGTCTAGGGAAATTTTGTAGTGTAATGTATCGCGATCTATAATGGCCCCGATGTTTGCTTGTGGTCCCAATGTTTTACTATTTAGATACTATACTCGTTAACCCCACCCATGACGTGAGCAGTTCTAGAGAAGTGTTCAAAGAATGAATTGACACCCAAACCTACCCATTACCTACCTAATGCACTTGTGTCATCTGGGAGGAAAGCTTTACTGAGATTTTACATAATATATTCCTTTTGTTTGAGGTATACTCTGAGAGCATTACCGCCAACTCATATGTCTCTTGTAGTGCGTCACCTGCTGCATGGGAGAAGCTCCGTGGTGGTCGATTACCTTTAAGTGATTCAGCTGTGCCACTGAGAGGTACTGTCGGTAATATGTTCCACATGAATCTTTAACCAAGCTACGATGTCATGAAATTACCCTCATTCGTCTTCTGAATCTTGTATTCAGTATTCTACCTGTGTACCTTTCCCTCATTTTTCCAAGCAGCGCCCAGAGCCGTGGGCAATAGACTAACATTGTGAAGTAATTAGGCTACATCTCATTCCATGAAATGTTTTCTGCACCTTAGTATGTTTCTTTCTAGGTATTTCAAACCACACTGTCAATGAACTGTACCTTATATCAAGAACCACTATATATGATTAAATAAAACCCGAGCGAGATTCCGGGACACCAGATTAGGAAGAAAGAGAAGTAGATCCGGATTTGGCAGCCACCATAACCCCAACACTCGCTGCCACAGACCGGTGGGGTTCGGAGCTGGGCAAGTAGGAACCAACCTCTAGAGATGTGTTCAGAAGGCGAGTGTGTAGCTCAGGAGTGATGGTGTTGGTAAGGAGCGTCTGGCTGGCTGTGAAGTTAAGAATTCGATGTCTCAGCACTGCTACGCTAAGTTGCTGATATGGCAAGGCAGTGGTAATCCTAATAAGTCGAGGTCCGTGCCGCGGAAAGGAATTTGAACTGCCAAGGAAAAAGGATTTAGATGTATTGGAGAGAATGGAACGGGCAAAGCGTCCTCTCTTACATTGTTGGTGGTTCGATGTTAGATCTTGGTCTTCGTTCTTCCTCACGTGGCGAGGATCGAGGGCCTTCGGCGTGCTCGAAGAAAATCTTGAACTCGTCTTCCCCGCCTGTTTTCTAGTTCCTTCTTTTGTGTCATCTGTATTTCTTGTGTAGAACTGCGATGCCAGCGATGTGTTTCCTTCTCCAGCGTATTTATTTGTTTTAGTCATGTGCTGGGTTTGTAATCATTGTGTAAATTCGAACCACAGGACGTGATATTTTACCTCGAAAATTTTACATGCATTGACCGGGAATCAAACCCGGTCCACTTAACCACTGCACCATCACGCCCCCTGAAAGGAAAATTGGTTGCTAAGACGCAGTTCGAAGAAGTACATTTCGAATGTAAAAAAGAAAAACTCCCCCCTTCCTTTTCTCTTCAACATCATCATGTTTTGAACAGAGAAACACAATATGAGAAACATTTGTTCCCTTCAGTAGAAGTTGAGTTAGTTAGTAGAGTTAGTCTGAGTTTGTTTGGTAACACACGCTGTATTTGGAGCAGCTGTAATTAATAACATAAATGGTTTTATGCTAACATAACTCGTCTAGTTAGCCAAGTCCCTAATGAATGAATATAGCGTGTGACGTCAATGTAGTGGCAATTAATGCAGCGAACTACAAATCATGAACTAACATACTAACATGGGGCTGGATATAATCATACATTCAGAGTTATAGTGTATAACTTGGGAATGCCATTCTGAAGGAAAACTTAATTCACCAATGTGCAACAATGCCGTTAATTTATTATCTAGGCTTTCAGGATTTATCCACGTCGTGAGTCTGTGATTGTTTCCTAACGTTTCGACTGTCATTGCAGCAGTCTTACTGTGTAAGATTGGAGAATGGGATTGGCATTCAGACATCACTCCTCTGTCTCTTAACCAATCTTAAGTTCACATACTTGATGCCATAATACCCTGCGTTGCAATCTCACAGTCCACGTGCTTTCAATGTAAGTGGCTTGTATAAGTGGGCCAACCATTTGTGGCCGTTCTTATGCGCATGAGAATTTTAGAGCGAGTCTACATAATATCACGTGACATTCCCTTGACAGTCTTCAGGCATACCCGCCCAGCAACTCGTTGGCATTTACTCTTGGCGTTCACACATTACCAATGTTATCTGCTCGGTCCTCACGCAGACAGCTGGAGATGATCTTTGAGATTGGATACAATATACGCATGGGCTGCGCATTGTGACATTGCACACTTCAATTGCACAGAGCACAGGCTCGCTGTGCGTGGATACACCATTGCACACGTAAAGTGTAGCGTTTCCGTTGCCCACCCTGCTTTCTCTGTCCAACCTGCAACAGGCAGTACATGATTTATTTGTGAGAGGTGAATGATATGATGATGATGATAATTGTTGTTTTAAGGGGCCTAACATCTAGGTTATCGGCCCCTGATGGTTTGGGTGATCGTGAAGATGAAAATGAAAAAAAGAACTTAAAACTAAAACTAACTACTAACCTACATACTAGAAGAAGAAATGGAAAACTAAAGGAGAATAAGGCAAATAAAAGGACAGAAGGAAAAGAAATGCCCTCAATCCTCGGAGAAGGCGGATTGAGGGACTTGGAAGGAAGGAGAGCCATGAAAGGCATATAGGAAAGTGAAAGAGGAGAGGGTCCGCCCCAAAGGTAAGGGACAAAAGGGGGAAACGGACCCAGCTCAGGAATCCCTCGGGGTCGCCAACTCCCGAACTCACCAGCCGTGAGCCCCTGAGGGTGTAGCATTATCTAGGGTGCACCAGAAGTGGTGGGGCTACATACACCCTGCCTCCTTAAGGGCCTAGAGCACAAGGCAGGAGGTAAAAGGAAGAGAAAAAGAAGGCTGACCCCTCGCAGAAGGAGGGTATCAGAAAAGATGAGACAAGGGCCAATTAAGGCGGGAAAGGAAGAGACTCCCTAGGCCTCGGATACCCTAATACCGTCGGGGTCAGAAGAGAACAAGAGTTGACCAAGTGAGGTCGACAGGAAAGAAGACAGAGAGGAGCCCGGCACAAGTAAGTGGAAGCAATGCCGGACTCAGCTGGGGCCCCGTGGTCGCCAACCCACGCCCACAAGATGTGAGCCCCTGGGGGAGAGAGGTGAATGAGGCAAGCGAACAACATGTTCTGCCGATCGAAGATGATTATTGCCTCAATGCCGGTAGTATTAGCTTCCTGAATTATAGGGACTTCGGTGGCGTAGTACGTAGCATGCTGAGCTTCTATGCCCAAAGTCACGGATTCAAACCCGGTCGAAGTCGTCGGATTTTTTAAGAGCGATAAAAATCCCACAGTAGGCCTTCCTTCGGAGGGTAAGTAAATCCGGTGGTCCCATGTCATAGATTTATGGCATGTAAAAGAACCTTCCACGAATACACTTGTGTGAAGCTAAATTATAGGTTAGATTTGACTAATGCTTTTAGGTTGCAACGTTCGTCACCAGGAGCTGACTGCGGTGGCAAGTTCAGAACTAGTTGCCGTTGACGGTGGCGTTTGGTAGCAAAAGTAGGAACTACTTGAAAATTGAATGTCTGCAGTCCTTACTTGTTTTCGAAACAGATAACACACTGATACAGCCATCACAATTATCACCGGTTATCAGACAGATTCTACACACATCCAAAGTACAAAGGGCTACATGACCGCGTTGTCGTAGCCCCTAAACTGAGGAACCAACCAACCTTCCTGCGTGATACTGATATTAGTGTTCAGACTTGCCACTTGACTCCGAGAATTCTCGTGGTACTACGTTGATGGTACCTATCCAAACTCGTTAAGTGCCTGCTGTAGGTAGTCAAGGTTTCGGAACCATAGAGCAGGGATTGCATTACAACAGCTTGGTATTAGCCTTTCAAGATACGAGTGCCACTGAACTTGGCTGCGCTAGCGTTGTTTGATAATAGCATCTGGAGCCTTGCGGGACGAGGATGGACCCACAATGATGACAGAGAGCAGTCTTTAAACAGGTCAAGCAGCATTGTGCGCGTTACTTGTGTTAAACAGAAGTTATATTGTACATTGTGAACGGAATGATTCAGAATAATGGGCGAATTAAGAATGGTGCGTTTCGACAGCTTATAGGGGCGCATGTCACCACGGAGAGTAAATATGAACGGCTACTGGACATGAGTTATATCCTACCCGCGCGACTGTACCTGTTAACTAAGCAGCTGACAGTCTGGAACAAGTAAACACAGAATAGTTTCCACTAAATAATCGTTATTGGAGCTCTGAGAAACCTAATAATGTGCATGAAATACCCGTTAATGACAAAAACTTGGTGTACGGTGCGCCATTAGCGGGGAAAGAGTTTTGGGACCAATTGTTTTCGAGTCAACAGTTGACGCCCGTACATACGTGAATACATTTTTGTCCCCTTCTAGTAGAGAATTAACAGACAGTGAGCGTCTATTTGCCTTTTCTTCTTCAACTAGACTCTGCAACAGCTCATACAGTCAATCTCTCCAAGAGAATAATAGAAAGTGTGTTTCAGGACAGAAGTATTAGTAGAGATTTGTGGCCCCATCGGACCCTCAACCTAACCCCTGCGCTTTCTATCTCTGTGGTAACTTCAAGTACAAAGTGTACAAGACACACTCACACACCCTGGAGTAATGAAAACAAAGTATCCGTCAGGAAATTGCGGGAATATCTGAACGTGAACTACGACGAATGATGGAGAGTTTCCTAAAGAGGTGCCAAAAATGTACGGACAACGACGGTGGCCAGTTTCAGCATCCCCTTTCATAAAGTTGGTAAGTAAAGCCTTTAAAAGTAGTTTTAAAACTGTTGTATGGTTCCATCCACGCCTTTCTATGATAGCGACTGACGGCAAAGAGGCAAAACACGTTGCAGCCGGTTCGTATTCTTTTAACTCATAATAGAGATGTTGAAAGAGAAATGTAACGTTACAGCATTTGCATATTGTTTAGAGGGTCTAACTGAAGTCATGCTCCCTTTATCTAGAGGAATTCTGAAATTGGCTTTAAGCCAAGCCTGCCTCCATGTTTCCTTTGACAGTTTTGACGCCTGCAAGATGTATGTTTATAAACCCACGTGGTGGGTGGTTTTTCCTTTGTTTACAGTATATCATTGGCCTTGCCGGTGGTACATAATTGTTATCATTAGAAACGTGTTTTAGGAGCTGAATGTAATTTGTCCATAACAAATCAGATCGGTTTAATTGTCCACGCATGGTACGGGCAACATGTAGTATTATCGGCGTACGCTCTCTCAAAAATGTGCTGTGTGCACACTTTTTGAAGTGCACGACCCGCCACTGGATACGTGGAATTGCAAGTTCAGCAACGATATGGAGATCAACACACCCAAATTAAGTTGGAGAACGTGTTGTTATGAATCAGAAACAAATTATTGGGTGTGTGAAACTACATTGTGCGATGATATTTGAGAGTGACAACGTATTCTCGGACTGCTTTGTTCAAACTGTCGATCTTGCGAAATTTCAGCTTCGTATATTTTTTAAATTATGTATTTTGCGGAACGGAAAGTTCACAGGCGAAATGAAGAAACGCCGAGTTCACTTCCAGGGAAACTCCAAACACAACCACTCTTCTCTGAAGTCTTAACTCAACGCGACTCGACAGTTTGCTGTTAGCTGTATCTGGGGTAATAGATTCGCCTGCTAGCTAGGCTGTAACTGGAGTGATAGACTCGCCCCTAGCCAGCTCGTAAACTACCGGGTGAGTTAGCCGTGGTGGTTACGGCATGACTGCTGGCAGTCGCTCACATCCGGGAGGCGAGGAGGTTCGAATCCCCCCGCCGGCAACCTTGAAGATGGTCTTCTGTGGTTTCCCATCTTCCTTCCAGGCAAATGCCGGGGTTGGTCCCTAACTATAGGCCACAGGCGCTACCTTCCAACTCCTCGTCCTTTCATTCCACCTTTCCTCCCCAACGGTACTTGTAGCTCACCCATTGGGTGTCCGTCTCGAAGCAGCTACAAAACTGGCGAGCCGAACATGTCCTCGGACACTCCCGCCATAAAAGCCATACGCTAAAAAATAAAAAAAATAAAAAATTTTAAAAAAATAAAAAAAATAAAAAAAAGCTCGTAAACTGTCGCCTCAGTATTTGAGTGAGATTTTTAGAAGAAATGAAAACATAAAAACCCTTAATGTGGGCGATGTATTGAAGATAGAGATATGCTCTCCCGGACTTTTTTGTAGAACTTTCCATGCTGAACAATTCCTACACTCATAATATACAGATAATTTTAACGGTTTGCCCAGCGCAAGCTTAAAAAGCACACGGATGCCATGTGTTTTTGTTTCGCATTTTCGCTGAAATCGTTACTGCTCGGCTCCCTTTGATCATAAATAACTTATTTTCTACAGAAATCTTCCTCGAGATATTATTTACAGAATGGTGAAAACCACATCAAAATCCATCCAGAAGTTCACCCGTGACACACAGAAACGACAGTGGCGACACTCGAGAGCGCAGCAACAGAAGAGAGAGAGAGCGTTGCGGCAGAAGAGAGAGAGAGCGTTGCAACAGAAGAGAGGGGGAGCGTTGTGGCAGAAGAGAGAGAGAGCGTTGCAACAGAAGAGAGAGAGAGCGTTGCGGCAGAAGAGAGAGAGAGCGTTGCAACAGAAGAGAGGGGGAGCGTTGTGGCAGAAGAGAGAGAGAGCGTTGCAACAGAAGAGAGAGAGAGAGCGTTGCGGCAGAAGAGAGAGAGAGAGCGTTGCGGCAGAAGAGAGAGAGAGCGTTGCAACAGAAGAGAGGGGGAGCGTTGCGGCAGAAGAGAGGGAGAGCGTTGCGGCAGAAGAAAGATGAAGGGATACTATCACCTCTCACTGTAACTTTTTTACGAACGTCACTGTATTCCAACAATTTAATTGACGTCGTCACGTAGAATAAAAAAGTGACAGTCAGTCTGAAAGACTAGACTTTGTATCATTTTAAATGCTACAAATGCTGAAAAATGCTAGAAAGGCTGGAGGCTTTTCGCTCGAAGCTAAGGACTCTTGACAAGTTAGAAAATTATCTGCATAATACTTATCTTGCTTATCTTGTTTCAAGTTACTCGCGAATGACAAGTGCAAACCAAGGGCAAATCAAGGTCTGGTGCGCGTGATGCTGCACGCTCACCAGAGAGCGCGGGAACGTGCCCCTTCCATCCAGTCAAAAAACACTTATAGTGGGCGATGTATTGAAGATAGACATATGTTCTCGCGGACTTTTTTTTTTGTAGAACTTTTCATGCTGACCAATTCTTACGCTCATAGTATATTAATATGTTTAACGGTTTGCCCAGCGTAAGCTTAAGAAGTGCACGGACGCCAAGTTTGTTTTCGACTTTTTCACTGAAATCGTTACTGCTTGGCTTCCTTTGATCATACATAAATTATTTTCTACAGAATCTTTCCTGGAGATATCCTTTACAGAAAGGTGAAAACCGCATCAAAATCCATCCAGTGGTTCTCGAGATTACCCGTGACATTCAAGAATCGGGAATTTTTGTCTTATACTAACGAAGTAGAGATTGTCGGGGAACACATCCACCAAGCGGTCGTGGCCAACGAAAGATAAGTTACTGGCCCCAGTGCGAACAGCCATCTTGTCTGTGACGTAGGCGATGTAGTGACCCTGGTTGAGTCGACTTGTGAATTTCTTGTGAATAGCAGTGTGAGAATAGTTAGTGTTTTATAAAGTGTAATGTCCAACTTTACATCCAACTTGTGTTGTGATGCATCATGTAGCTGCAATAATCACGTAGCCTACAGGGTAAGTGTTAACACTTTATTTCTCATTAATGATACAGGTTAATCAAACGCACGTGTGGTGCAGGTTATGTACGAACTTCGTTAGCCTAATATTGTGGATGTTAAGGACTATTAGAATGCATGCTAAGTTAATTATCTGAGTTAAAGTTAGATATTTAATGAATGTGTCTCTTTACAGGAAATCAAAATGCCGAGATGCTGTAATGTGGCTGGCTGTAAGAACAATTACAGATCTCAGCATGAAAATGTTTCTACATTTTCTCTCCCAAAGGACGAAAAATTAGGAAATATATGGCCTAGAAAAATTCCCACTGACTTCTCTAAAGTGAGCAAGCCTATAATTTGTATAAAACATTTTCCTGATAGCTCTGTTATCAGGACAGAGCAAGTTGATGGGGAAATAAAGACATTTGCTAGGAGTTATCCGAAGTTGAAACCTGATGCAGTATCTTCAATATTTTCGAATTTGCCAGGATAGCTATCCACTCCTGGGCCTTCTTCTAGAAGACTGTGTGATGCAGAGGTAGAAAATCTCGGATAAAGCCATAGAAGCGAGCTTGGAAGACTTCAGCCACTACGAAGAAGAGAATTCTGTGCACAGTCTATCGGATATATCTGAACACTTCTCCTCCAACAGGAATACATTTAAGCAGGAATGGACACATATCAAGACAGAAGACAAGTTGGTGAAGTGCTTGAAGAATTTGAGTGATGCAGTGCCCATAATTACAGGTTCTGTGTGTATTCTAAATAACCTCAGCATTGAGCTGGCTGTCAATGGGTTGCAGATTCCCAAACATTAAGTTCCACAAAACTTTCTTTGCATTACTGATAAAAATTCATTTGATGAACTAGCCTACTTCATTTCATTGAAAATTCTGAGTGCGATGAAAATGGAAGAAAGTTGTCAGCGGTGAATGCTCCTGTGAACATCCTACAGAGAAGTTTTTCGAGTGATGATTGCACACCATTACAGTCTTTAATAGAGCAAGTTAATTTTTTAGATGTTAGGCAAACAATCGTAGGTACAGTGGAGACACGTTACTCTTGGCAGCTTCCATATAATATGTTCACTTGTCATCAGTGTACAAAAAGTTACATCGGAGTGGTCATATTTATCTGCCTCATCCATCAAATCTTCAAAAGTTGCTTGGTAAGTTTGATTTGAGTACTTTTGACATTATTGGGAGTATTGAGTAGCCTATCTCAGTCTAAAGAAGAATAATTTCTTGAAAGATCATGAATGTTCATAAATTACTTTTACCGTAGTTCATTTTAATGGAAAAGTTGAACTGTACTCTTCTAAAGCCATGGCGAGACAAAGCCATTGGTCGCTACTTGGTTAGGCGACTATCTGGACCAAAATTATTGTTAGTAGTACAAGCAAGGAGGTCTGGGGTTAGGTTTGTGTTTGTACGCAAAGAATACTCTGTATTGCCGGTACCAATAATGAGCGCTGGCAGCTGTCAAAGCTAACACGTGAGGAAATGCTGCGTTGCCACTGAGGCAGATCATGACACATAACATTCCAAGAAGCTTCCAGGAAGACACAAATACTGGGATCTGTGGTGTGTCAGCCATATTCGTGTGAAGGGTCAATTAAACATTGCGATGCACGCGAGTTTAGGGGAATTTTTAGTTGCCTAATCGCTCTAGCTGCTACTAACTTAATTATGGGTCTATTCCTTTCATAGCCCCCTCTTCGTCACTTGTGTCTGAATTGGATCTGGAATTGCTTTCCAGGGAAACGATGAACCAATCTACCCCATCATCGAGTATACATTCACGTTTCGTAGCCTCATCCAGTTCTCGTTGCACTATTAACACAAAACGCTTCCAGTTTTATGAAGTCACTTCCCTAATAGCCTAAACGGTAAGCTTCTCAACCTCACGGAGTGTGAAATTCTTATTATGCCGTGCTAGATAACCCTTCACTTGACCCCATATAATTTCTATAGGATTGAAGTGGCAATGATATGGGGCAGCGTGATGATCTCATGGCCATGCTTTCTCGCCAGTTCATCCACGTGGTAGCCTACATGGATTTAGGCTTGCGCTGCTGTATAAGGTTGAGAAGGATATTAATTCTGAATGAAAGTGGAACGCGGCTTATACACTTGTAGCAGACATGAATGTACTTTTACATTCCTTGTGTCCTTGTTTCATTTTTTGGGCGATATTACGTATTGAAATTAGGAACCCTAATTAAAACTTACTACTGAACCTCATATATGTGCTAAAGTACGTAAATATGTGTTTTTATTTTTTGCTATTTTAAAAACAGCTGCCATGCTTCGATAGCACTTGATCTCTTTTAACCGTCATCAAGGCTCACTCTAGCAGCACGCACCGAGGCACACATGTGAGATACAAAATCACTGTTGATAAAAAGAAGTGGGATGCAAAATCACTGTTGATAAAAAAAGAATCATCGGGACACGTTAGGCAGTAGCCATTGCCAAAACTCATTGATCTGGGTGCGTTAGGCTGTAACCATTGTCAAAAACCATTGGATTGGACAAAGTGAAGGTAAGAATGGTCAGGTGTAGGTGCAGCCTTGGCCGCGCGCTGCTAGCGGGGCATGGTTGACACAAAACCATTGATCTGGGCACGTTAGGCTGTAACCTTTGTCAAAACCACAGTTGTGCGGAAAAAAATAGACATACATATTACAGGAGAGCGATATACTGCATAGTTATTACTGAGCAGATAACAAAAAACACTCATTTCAGCCGTACAGAGATGCGAAATATTGCACACACTAGCATAATTAGAGTCGTGAACTGAGTGTTGCGAACAAATGATGCCCACTAGAGACTGAATTGGGCACTTTTTTGTTTCACATAGTACCGTAAGGGCGAGGTTGGCAGTACTGTTATGGTACTTTTTTTGATGATTGATTTGAACAATGCCGCTCACTGCTGTAATTTTCGCTATATTTGGAATGGCTGGGTGGGTCACAGACGGCGGAGGAGGAAACATCTATTAAAACATTGCTTCCTGATTTATTTCTCATCCTTTTATAAGGTATTTTGGCTAATTCATGTATTATATAGAGTGTTATCGCTCGTTCTATGTTCATTCAGCACTACCGAGAAGGATTCCTTTTGTCCGAGAGCTGTCGCATGGTAGGCTACATGATGGCGGTCGAGCCATTCCAACATTCGCGGCTTCGTACTTGAAGTTGTTGGAGCTTATTCTATCTGTACTATGTGGTACGAAGCATTGTCCATTACAATAACACTGTGTTCAGGGATGTTGGGTAACAATTGTTCCTGGAACCATTTTAAAAACTAGTTGTAGTCCATGTCTTCATGGAAATCACCAGTTCTTTTCGACCTAAAGAGCAAAAGTGTATTATTAACAAAGCCGTGTGATTGCCCGGCATGTAGAATAATAAATCGACCCCCTCTGCCTGACGGCCCTTCCTTGTCCCCTGAACTGAGTTGTCACTCCAACCCTTAGACACTGTGTGACCAGCATTGACCCACATTTCACCTAACCACACAATATCCATAACATTTTTGCCCTATTAACTTAAGTTTTGAATTTTCCAGTAGCCTATTTTCACCCAATTTTCACCAAATTTTGTAGGTTCTTTAAAGTGAGCATAATTAAGGGAATTCTAAACTTTGGAGCTATTTGGTTCAGTCATTTAGAAATTATAACATTTTATGTAATAAATATGCAAATTTTGAAAATGTCCCAGGTACATCAAATTTAAAGTTATCAATCTAAAACTTGTATGGAATGATCATCAATGGTCTACAAATAAAAATTGGTATTACTTTTAAAATCAGTGCAAATGGTTTATTATTAAAATGTTTTTTTTTTTAGAATGACCTGTTGTTCTGTTAAAATATGTCATTTTTTTCAAATTTGAACCTAAATATTTCTGAAAGTTATTAATATTTTTCAAAATGAATTCCACACATTATTAAGACCACAAAGTTGTATGTGAAAACCAAGTTTGAAGGTAATGGGATCAAAACGCAGGCAACTGGAACATTTAAAATGCTGAAAAATATGGTATTGAGAAAAAGCTAACTTTATTAAAAAATACAGTATTTTAGTGGAATTTCCTGCATCAAGACTTCCCTGAGTTTACAAATCACTTTTCCCACACTTCAGAGGTAACTTATTACTAAACCCATCTTTCTCCCTGATGTTGACACGAAGATTTACTGCCACATTCACCACACAGGTCTGTAAACAAATTTTGGAGGGCACCCATATATGAATGAGAATGTGCTTGTCATTAACACTAGGTCAAACAGTATTCTCCTCACTAAAATAGGCCTATTCCAGTTTTCTGACACTGGCAGAAGAAGTAGTTGCAGCTGTTGAACTTGCATTACTTAACTTCACATGTAATATCACCCCACTGTTTGTCAACATTCTAAATAGCACTATTCCATTTCTTTGTTTCACGGACTTTCGGTTTACGCCATCGACTAGATACAGAATACATCTAATAAACTGCACACAAATCTCTAAAATACCATTAACTTACACAAGTTCCACCACTCACAGTAAACCAATAAAAATATAATTCTTGCGAATAAACTTCACTAAAGCCACTGACCATCAAAATAAACAAAGACGCATGGTTCCACCATGTATCCAAAATGGCCTATACTTTACTACAAACCAAAATACTTCTGTTCGATGTTAAATATGTGAATGTGTATAGTAATGATATTCTTTTAGTGAATGCCATACAGTTAAAAATTATATGGGATAAGAAAATAACATGTACGGTAAGAAAAGTAAGAATAATGCTCTAAGAAAAGTTTCACACTTGACAAACATTGCCTAGGCTACTCATAACTGATAAATTTACCAACAGATGGCACCATAAGCTTGTATTCAGATGATTGGCATGATAATATTGGCCAAGAGTATGAAATTACAACAAAATTGAGGGGTTTTTGGTTCTAGGAAGTAGGCGTTGCCCATTTCAAGACCTAAGCACGTGTTCTTTAAAAGCCCCCGTAAGGTATTTAAAAATGGCCGTACTTAAAAAACAAATGTATATTTAAGTGCCCCAAGTGATAGGTAACTTCTAGGACATGAAACCAGATTTTGGTTTTTTGTTTGTAATTTTTGGCCTACAACTCAGTAGGGTCTCCCCATTTCATGTAGGAACTGACACCTCAAAGCCACAATATCTGGCCTCTCCATGATCACCTTCCCCCCATTAATTTTCTTATATTTAAATCCCAGATCGTGCAACACTTTCAGTGAAGAAAGGCTTCCTTGAAATAATTGTGCCTCTCTGAGCAAAAACAAGAAGTTTGCGACATGTTGGAATTTCTTTCCTAAAATAATAGCTATAAATATGCCGTCTAACAGCATCTTGTTTAAAGCCATCCAAATTAGTGACCACCCCTTCTCTATGCCTCTTCTTCCCTGGAGTTGATAGTTTAGACGGGCCAGCATCATCAGACAGGAACTTCCCTTCCGTCACTCGGTATGCAGTGATTTCACTCACACCAAGAGTCTTGGCAGTTCTTTTCCGCACCTGAACAAATGGAATCAGAGGTTCCTCCCGTAAGCGCATATTTTCCTCTTCTTCCTCCATAAAATTCCTCACCGCACATACCATCTCCTTTACTTGGCTATGGAGAGTCACACTACGGCCTGAAGTTGTTCTGTCGCAGAGAATGGATCCTGGGCCTTCCGCGAGCATGTACCGATGCCATTTTTACACAACGAAAATAGACACGATGATGCAAATAAAAGAAATAAACTCAAAATCTGTATATACACACGCTTCCAAAAAAAAACAGAACGATAACGCTTACTGTAGCCTATGAAAGAATAAGCAAATGCACTTCAATATATACTCGGGATATTACTAATGGCAGTGACGAGTTAGTTCACAGTAGAACACTGCGTCAAACCATGTGCTCACTGCTGTGTCGGCATTCATTGCAACACTGCTCGCTGTTGCTATGGACACCGTTACCCCTCTTGTCTCCACTCCTCACCTCACCATTCAAGCGGATGGCAGCTTGCACCGTTCATCTTTTGTAAATCAGAGTATAACACATAGAATTTAACATGTATGCAGCGTTTAAACCCTAAGTGTTGTCCACGTTGTCATGGATGATGCCATTTTGTGTCTAGGGGAATTTTGTAAGTGTAAATTCCATTCCATGTCCACATTAAAGCTATTGACACAAGTTGGCAGGCTTGTTTTGTTGAGATAAATTAGAGATGAAAATAGTACAAGAGTTAATAGAAGACTCTATCGTTGCCAAGGCTGCAAGATACCAATGTAATTGATAGTGATTTTGTACTGCATAAGGAAACAGTAGCAAGGCAGCTGGAAGCAAGTTAGACATGTCCAGTCCTCAAATTGTGTTCATGCATCTTTGTAACGATGAATTTGTAACCCACTAAGCTCCAGTGAGATTGGGAAATGGTGTCAGAAAAATTTAAAATCCTGAAGAGATCATGAATCATCAGCAGGGTATAATGGCTGTAGGCCCTATGTGCAGTGCAGGATTTTTTGAGAATATTAATAGCTGGAGGATATTAGATCCTAATAATCGCCAGTAATATATCCAAGATCAGCAAGATATCACCTTTATAGTCTACTTGGTGAAACCTGCAAACTTCATTTTCTACATTCTAAGATTCTTCCAGACAATGTGTTAATGTGCTTGAGATGCTTATATTTATAACCAATGTCCTAAATAAAATAATGTCTGTAATACATTTTGTGTGTGCTTATTATAATTAAGTGTAAACATTACTGTGTCATTGGATGAAGATTACTTGCAATTTGCTAGTGTTCTTGAAGATACAAGTATAGTTTTGTACTCCAGGGCCCTACCAATCACCACATCCAGAATTCTCTGTTAAAGCTCTAGATTTACCCATTTCAAACCGATTTACCCAGTGTGTAGTACTGTTAACTGCTTATTTTCCATGTGGCCTGCAAGGATGCCCATGTTCTTTTTCAGGGGGAATGGATGTGGTGAGGAGTATACGATATTTTATGGGAAGAAGGGGTAGGGGGGGACTGGGTATGTTATAAAATTCTTCATCCCCAGACCACCAGGGTGAAACAAAAAATAAGAAAAAATAATTAAAAGTTGAGGAATGCTTTCATTTGAATAATTTGAAGGGTCTCGTTTGACGTTTGGTGGAGATCTTGGACATCTTATTGGGAGGGAGATACCATGTCCGTGTAGCCAGCATAGATCCAAATTACAATGTCAAGTATGGTCTTTCTTTAATTTTAATAAATGGAACAGTTCCACCTAAATGGAGTAGGGGTAAGTAAAGTGGCTTCTTGTCCAGGTGACCTGCTTTGCGAAGGATTATTTGAAACCTGATATAGGATTTATTCTTCAAAGCTTCGCACAAAGGCTCTTGACAGAATGATTTGAATCCCACTCCTTGCATCCTGGAAGTGTCTTCCCAACTCAACTGTAAATAAAAGCTAACTGAAAACGACTACCACATCCTTTTCTAATAAAAGTACAGTACACACATAAGTGCATGGGGCTGATATCCACGACATTTCAATCCACTGAATTAACTCACAATGAATAAGTTTCCAAGGTCCTTCACTTGTAGTAATATACTTCGTTATAAAAATCTTGAGCCCATAAAACCATAAATTTGACCTAAGCCTAACTGGGAACGGGAGAGAACCGTTAAACATGTCCATCATGATAGTAGTTGCCACAAGAAGTAAACCTGGCACTGTAGGGGATTGGTGTCAGATAAAAGGCTCTCTGCTAAAGGAGGTAAGTATAATCTCAGCAATTCATATATGTATCTGAAGTTAATCCTATGCATTAAATTTTTGTTGTTGAAAATGATTGTCTTATGGTAGGCCTACTCAAAAAAGCAAAATGCTAAAAACCACGAGTGTTGGCTCAAATTTCTTATATTCATTTTTATTATTTTGGGGCATGAATGACCCTTCCCTTGCAATAAATGAAGCACTGGATACTTTCTCCTAATGCAATGCTTGGTTGTTTCTTCTTTTTTTTATTATTTTAATTCCAGCTGCTTTTAAAGTTAAACTTACATGTAAACTGGTATGGAAACAACTTATTGATGAACGAAGATAAGAGGATAATATGTACAGTTTTGTATATCTGCATAAACTGGAACATCCATTCAACGTTTGTATTACACTGCTTAATATTCTACTGCTCTAAGGTTTTGAGCTAGTGATAGGGGTGGATTTCTTCCACAGCTTTTAACTTTATTTTTGAGTATCCTTAAATTCACACTAACAAATTACTCGGCTATTGGTAGGCTTCTATAGATGAGAATACCTTGGTGCAATCAATGCGGCGAGGCGAGCGAGCGACACCACTCCTCTGACGTCACAGATCCGCGCCATGGCCTGTCTTTCTCGTCGGCCACGCCAAGCGGTACTATGACGTCACACACCTCAGTGCATCTGAGTACCTTTCGTCCCATCACCGTAACGTAACGCCAGACCCCAGCGTAACGACGAAGTCGACAAGATCATTTAAAATGATAAAATATTTCCGGGTGATACTATTCTTTCACTTGCAATTCTATAAATTAAATTGCAGCTGCCATTTGAAGACCAGAGTATCACACCTGTTTGTTATTTCCCTTACGAGCATCTCTGCCTGGTTCTGTTGAGCATGTTCCCTGTTATACAATGGAAATAATAGCATTGTTGTTAGTTGAATAAATTACACTGGGAGGAAGCAAAAAAAGAGCTTGAAATGACAAGTGGGTAGGACAAGCAATCAATCAACCGGGGGATTACTCGATTAATTCTGCCAGTTTCCGGCAAGCTCTTTCTTCTGCGAGTGTGGTGGAGAATATGTTCAATATGCATGCTGACAGCGAACACATAGAGTTACACGCCGAATAAAATATTTACTGAGCCGTACATAACTAACTAAATGAACGTATTCCGAGTCTGGATTTTTTACTACGTACACAATCTCTCGCTTCATTTCTACTGATAGAATGAGCTCTGTTGTTTTTAGTTTTATTGCGGAAATGAAACTCTATGAACCGCCTCATTGCGTAATCGCTGTGTCCTCCTAAGTCCGGGTTTGATTCCCGGCTCAGCCGACATATTTAATCCTTTGTTGTTGTTGTTGTTGTTGATGATGATGATGATTGATTTAGGGACTTTGTGACATCGTGGTCATGTAGCTCCGTGAACTTGGGTGTGTCTGGAATTTGTCTGATATCCTGTGTTATTGTGATGGTTGTATTAGTGTGTGTAGTTGTTATTCTGATGAGGATTGGGAAGGAGGCGGCCATGATTTTAATTAAGAAGCCTTCTCAGCATTCAACTGGGGGAGTAGAAGTGGGGAAATCATGGAAAACCACTTCCAGGACGGCTTACTTGGTGCTGAATCCCAAACACACTATACCACCCACCATTGTGCTAACGAGCCTACCAAAAATCATGCCAATATTCTCGGATTTCAATTCGTTTTCATACAGCCATGTCAATATAGCGCCATCTATTATTACCAATGGTCGAAACAACATTCATAGTTGAATCTTAACTAGTGGATAGTCTAGTATAATTCGGCAAGTTCAACTGAAGCTCTGAGTGAGGGCGCTGCCGGCGCGATCGAGCAAAGGAGCTATGAGGGAAAGCACGTGGTGGACGGGGGGAGAGATTGACACCATTGGTAAATCATCTGTGCAAGTCACGCCTTTCGCGTCAGCAAATAGCAGTAAATCCAGTAACATGATGACTAGAGGGGTTAGGGGAAGCCTAGTAGTTTGCTTATTTCCCGGGTTTCAGATAAACTTGTCGCGCTGTATATGAGACTGTACATCTCTCCAACTGTGAGGAAGCTTCAAGTTCGAACCCAAACAGATCACATATATTCAAGTAGACGAATTTATGAATTCTAATTCGTTTTGACCAAGGAAGTTTTCTGATATTAGGTCGTGTTTTCGTCTTCATTGAACTGAAGCATAAAGATGGAACCTTCAACAGAATAATAAAAATAAATAGAGTAAAAAAATGGACCGGATTCGATTCCCGGTCAATGCATGTGAGATTATCGAATTGAAATTCCATGTTCTGTGGTTCGCATTCCACGTAAAAGGGAGGTACCGTGGAACATGATCGTGAGATTAACGGACACGCAAAACTACAAGCTTCCTTCATTTTACATTAATAATTCATAATAACAAAGTGACACACAACTCGTTTGGGTACATTCGTGTTGACCGACTGAAGAGCACCAAACTTCTGTTTACTAACAATACGGCAACACTGAAAAATGGCTTAAACCCACATAATAAAAATAATAATAAAATTAGCCTATAAACATCCCGTAAGGACAACGGCCTTCTGTTGCACAGGGAAGTACTCGTGATTAAGCTCCGAAGGTGAGCAATCCTTGGGAGATTCAACAGAATATGAGCTTAAAATGAGCAGCTGACAGGACAAGTAAGCAAATCAGTCGATGGAAAAGCACGGTTCATTTTAGCAGGTTTCCAGTGAGAATGGAATATATGTTCAATATGAGAGCTGACAACGAACGCAGAGTTGCACGCTGAATAAAATATTTACTCGGGTGTACACAACAAACAGCATGAATGCTTTCCCAGCCTGTTATTTTTATTAGGGACACAATCTACCGCATCAGTTCCTCTGTTTGCGTATCGTAGATTTGTTTCTCTTTCACTGAAGTGATGAAATACTCACTGAGCACATGAGCACCCATTGGACGCATGTGAGAGGAGAGGAATAATTTAAACTGACGAATTCTGTTTGGGCACTGGAATATTGCACAGGCAGTCTCATACAAATGACGGAGTTCACCCGCTGACCCCACGACGTTTGCGGGCTGTACCTCCTATTCTTTTGGGCACTGAGTGTCCCAGTGTAGGATTAGTGTCTGTAATAAACAAGTGTAGGGTTCCAGGGTTAAAGACCAACCTAGTTTTTATTCCTTCATTACTTCCTCACATTTACCTACCAAACTAGTCGTCGTTAGAGAATATGGTAAAATGAAGTGCTTCATTTGTGTGCCTTAATGCCAATAGGAGCACTTCTTTAAGAGATATCATCCGATAACACAAGTCAACAAACAAAACATTTTGTGTTGTGTCTATTTTAATGCATATATTCTGACTGTCTAAAACGAACAGTAACCAAAAATTTCCTTTCATAATTAATCAAGTTGGTTGTGTACTTTATGCAATGACGTGACGTTGCATATGAAATTAGGCGTCATGAAGCATTTTGTAAAAGCTCTTCGTCAAGATTCTGAACTTTTTCAATATTTAAAGATATTTTTTCCTAATTTCTGTACCTCAGAACCAGACTAACGTAAGTCACTTCATGCCAACCTTTCAGGAGAGCATAAAAACTGTAGAAAATGAACTCTATGTCTGACTGCATAGCTAACACTTGAATTAGGCAGCAAAACCCATTGACATTATTAAAGTTGTATATACTTAACCCCTTTATTGGTATTTCCTTTAGAATTAACGCAATATTCTGTCAGGACTGGACTTACGTTTTGTTTTGTTTTGTTTTGGCTGTACTTATGGAATCGTTTTAGGACTTAAGACTGGCCTTGCGTTATATTGGCTGTACTTATAAAATCGTTCTAGGATTTAAGACTGGACATGCGTTAGGCTATATTGGCTGTACTTATAAAACCAGGTTTAGGACTTAGCACTATGACAAGGTGTGTTAATGGGACTTGCGTTTTAATGTATTCTTAACGCTTCAGAACCACAATAACGTAAGTGGATTTAAGTTTGTCTGGCTGAATCATATCTTACGTTCTTACAACCCTTAGTAAATACAAAACGCGATGATTCACCGGACTTAAGTTGTAATGGCTTAATGTAGAATCAAATTCTACAAACAATGATGTAATAACCTGAAATTCGTAATTTTTGGATTACGTTCGTCTGGTTCTGAGGTACAGATTTGTCAAAAGCTAAAATTAAAACTTCGTAATATTTTTTTTCTAGGTTTGTGCTGTGTTTTGTGTGGGGTTTCGTTGTGGTAGCTACAAAGACAAACTCTTTTAGGTAAAACATTTTCTTTTTCATTAGTTAGGCATGACAAATCAAAATCAGACATACAGAACCCAGACTCAAGATTTGTGTAATCTATAACTATTATCTGGTAGCTGCTAGCATTCTTGGCTGTCATCGCTTAGCCCTGGGTTCGATTCCTGTTTCTGCCAATAAATGTAATTTTGATCTGAGAGCTGGAACGGGATACACTCAGCCTCGTGAAGCAAACCTGAGAAGAGATGGGTTCGATTCTTATCTTAGTTCTCCTGGAAGTGATTTTCCTTGGTTTCCCAGTTCTACTGCTGGAAAATG
The DNA here is from genome assembly GCA_946902985.2 of Meconema thalassinum. Lineage (NCBI taxonomy): Eukaryota > Metazoa > Arthropoda > Insecta > Orthoptera > Tettigoniidae > Meconema > Meconema thalassinum. Next base: position 572,054,683 of record OX336391.1, read on the forward strand.
CCCCGATGGTTCCTAACTTAAGGCCACGGGTGCCTGTTTACCGAAAATCACCTGAATTTCAAGTGCACACACTAATATAGCCGTCACAATGAGACACGTTATCAAACAAAATTCTACACACTCCCAAGTACACGGGGCTAAATGACAACGATGCCCAAGCCCCTCAAACAAACAACAATCATCAACAACATACATCACCTGAAGAATACAGGTACCACATTTCAATTACTAACTACTGGCTGCGTGGTGCAGTGGTAACGTTCTCGCTTGCTGTGCCCAAGGTTGCAGGATCAAATCCTGGTGCAGTAAGATGGCATTTGAGAGTGCACTAATGCGAGAGAACAATGTCAGTAGATTTACTGGTGCGTTAAAGATCCCCTTCGGAGCAAAGTTTCGGCACCCCGATGGCGTCTCTAAAACCCTCAGTAGATAAAAGGGACGTAAAACCAATAACATTATCATTATTCAATTACAAAGTGCGCAGGCACGAATGGTGCGAACACGTAAGCCCTCAGAGCTCTGCCTGCGTGTGTTGTTGTTAATTCTTATCTGTCGGTCAACACGAGTGTACCCAAAAGAGCTGGGCTATGCCCTAATCCTGAAATAAATTACATGCGATTAATACATACACTAGGATGACCAGTTTCGATCGTCAAGCAATCATCATCAGATCCATTAAACTTAGGCTATAAAATCTATGTTTGAAAATACAGGTGAAAAATATTTACAATATGTACAATTATTTAGTTGCAGTATTGGCAATGCAACTGTCGGTGTATGCTAAATGCAATGTATATGATGTTAGGTGAAATGCTAAATGGTGATAGATATCCGGAGTTTGTAATTTGGAGTGATTATATGGTTGTAAATATCAACTATGGTTAAAATGTAATATTACAGGCTACTACTTATCAGGTAGTCTTCCTTGCTGGAGCTGCGCGCAGTTATCGTGTTCACTGTAACTCCAGGTGTGGTCGACCTGAGTGTAATGGATCTGATGATGATCGCTTAACGATCGAAACTGGTCATCCTAGTGTATGTATTAATCGCATGTAATTTATTTCAGGATTAGGGCATAACCCAGCTCTTTTGGGTACACTCGTGTTGACGAACTGAAAAGCACTAAACTCTTGTTTACTAAGGCAACACTCAAGAAATGGCTTCAAACCCCACAATGTTGTTAATTCATTTTAGTGGCTTCCGTGATCTTGGTCATCATGCCCGTTTAGTTGGGTGTGTTGACAGGGATGAAGTGGATAGCCCGGGACTGGAAGTAAGTTACTAACCCGGCATTTGCCTGGAGAGAGTGTGAAAAAATGGGTAAATCCACATTCAGAATAGCCATTGTTAGTGCCGAGATTCGAATCTTCAATCTCCGGACTTGCTGCAGCTTCACTTGCGGCTGCGGTGCATGATATAATGAGCATGGCTACCCATCAGGACTGTTGGTACAGAGCTCCGTGCTTTGTCAACGTAACATTTTCATCATTAATCGCGGGAACCGTTCAGTTATACAGTATACAGTAGACTAGAAATTTAATTATCCATTGACGTGTTTATAAGCGTCTGTCATGACGTCCCAATATCAATCCAGTTATTTGATGAAGTAGCCAACATTGAAATTATCAGCTACACAGGAATATTTGGTTATTAATTTGGTATTACACCAATTTCAAACGAAACGGTGTGCACACTCTCTGTCATGGAGTTACACTTCATACAGCATGCGTTAGTCGTTAAGGGAAAATAAAATTGTCAGTTCAAATGAGACTACTCAAATATCATCTCGACATAATATAAAACCAAGTCCCTGATTCTTGGATGTAACGCGTAATCTCGAGAACCACTGGATGGATTTTGATGCGGTTTACAGCATTCTGTAAAGGATTTCTCGAGGAAGATTTCTGTAGAAAATCATTCATTTATGACCAAAGAAAACCTTTTAAGCTTACACTGGGCATATCGTTAAAAATATCTATATACTATGGTGTAAGAATTGTTCAGCATGCATCGTTGTATAAAAAGTTCGGGACAGCGTATCTCTATCTCTAATACATCGCCCACTATAAGTGTTTTTTCGTTTTCATTACTTCCAGCAATCTCTATTGAGTGGAAATTTAAATAACTAGTTTCGGAGTGAGTTTACGAGCTAGCGAGTGAGCCTATCACCCCACCTTTGCAAGCATTAAACTGTCGAGTCATTTCGAGCTGAGACTTCAGATAAGAGTATATGTGTTTGGCGTTTCAATGTTCACCTCGGCTTTTCTGAATTGCCTCTGGGACCTGCCATCCTTGCGTCTTTTAAGCTTACGCGGGGTAAACCGTTAAAATACCGGGCGAAGCCGGGGAGGATTTTAGTAGCTTATATTAAACGCTAAGGTGTATAATTCACAAAACTCAGGCTCTTAAACCAGAGGTACCGGTAGTTAGTAGGTGTGGTTTGTTTAAATAACTTCCAAATCATCTCAATAGCGTAGGAAAAATCTTGCATTTCTTGAAACTTCTGCGGAAATATTTGTATTTGCTTATCTCTCTATATATAAGAATGGTGAGGAAAGCAATCGCAAACTACCTCACTCCTCACCTTGCCTAGTACGCCTCAATATAGCGCTGCCTTGGGTTTTTGTGGGTATTTACCCACATAATCTAATGGCGGTACTTTTTGAGGATCCAACCAGCCTTCGGGCTGACTATCAGTCAGATCTAAGAATGAAAGTTTGTCTGTTTTTTTCTGAGTTTCTACGGAAATTTGCGTTATTTACGCGTTTAAGACTGTTTTATGATGGATGCGCGCGAAAATAATTTTTTGTCTGTCAGTTTGTCTGTGGACAATTTTGTTCCCTTATAACTCGAGAACGGCTGGGTGTATCAACGTCAAATTTGGTACAGATATCCTTCAGAGTCACGACACTAATCATTGATGTAACTCTTCTCTGTACCTCTCATAAAAGGGGGCCTACCCCCTTAAAATACTTGTTGAAATAGGCGTAGAAGGACAAGACAAAGCTCATTTTCAGCCCCTCTATGTGAGAAATGAAACTAGGGCCCCCGAAAACCGCATTTTAAGGTCCTAAAACCAACAGTTTTTGAGATATTCCCAGAAAACTAATTTTATTTAATAAACAAATGTAGGAATGCAAGCCAGTAACCATGACAACAGTGTCTCAAAAAGTTACATCCAACTTTCCATTTATTTCTGCAAGAAGTAATGCCAAACCATTTATTAAATTTCTGTGAAAAATTGCAAATGGCTATAAGGTTATCACGGAACCATCAAAAACTGTAAAATTCATCAATGTGCTTAAGGGGGTCAACGGGTATTCTAGATTTTTTCACAGGACTTAAACGTGCGATATGTCGTACAGAAGGTCTATTATATCTTCAAACAGCAACCTTATTTTCAAAAATTCCTGAATTTAAATAATTTATTTTTATTTGGGCCATTGGAGCCTAAAAAACCTGAATTTTCAAGCACCACAAGCCTTTGTAATTTATTAAAGGGGTCTTCCTCTGGATGCGGACTTGACACAACCGTGAGGGACAGATATATGACGTGTATTGCGTTTCGTCTACCAGGTTTTCAATTTTATTTTCACGTCAGGAAGTACACGTTAGGTAAATTATTTTCAGAGCATATATCAACTAATCATTTATCTTTGTCGACAAACAGGTTCCAAGTCCCTAACCATTGCAACAGTAGCTCAATTGATTACGTCTGGTTATTAATACCGAAGACCGTTCGAAGAATGGGTACTTCTGCTAGTCAAGTACTGTATATGAAAATGAAAATCCACAGCCTGCTTCCAGTCTCCGACCGGGTCAGGAATGGAATGAATGAAGCCCCCATCTAGCGGCGAGGATATGAACTGAGCCGGCTGCCGAGGCCTGACGCACTCCTCTGGGGCAATGATCAAATGAATGACAGATGAAATGAAATGATAATGGAGAGTGTTGCTGGAATGAAATTTTGACAGGGAAAACCGGAGTACCCGGAGTAAAACCTGTCTGCCTCCGTTCTGTCCAGCACAGATCTCACATAGAGTGACCGGGATTTGAACCACGGACCCAGCGGTGAGAGGCCAGCGTGCTGCCGCCTAAGCCACGGAGGCAGTCAAGTACTGTATATAAAGATGATAATTCTAGTGTCGCCTCGATCCACCATGGCAGTAAAGACGAGCGTGTAGTCTATACACATGGGGCACCCACAAGTAACTGTTCGTAACTAATGAGTAGGGCAAGGCATTTAATGACCCAAAAATAGCAAAAAATGCAAAATAAAAATGCATTTATGACCTAAAAATGGTTAAATAATGACACAAAATTTGAAAAAATTACCAATAAATTATTCGTAAATCACTTATTTATTAATTCTTTAAGAAACAATTAGCTGATTTGACAGAGAATTTTAATGCATGACAATGCATTAAGTTTAAATTGTTTTTGTTACTAACAAAGTAAAAAGCACTTTGCCAACCCTCGTGAAAAATGAAATACTTTAGAACTGGCATATTCTTCAAAATACTCTCCTAGCAAATAGGTGTCATTTATTTAACAAAGAATATTTAAGATAACTAACTTCAGTGGCTGTTAACAATATATTCCTATTGAAATGCACAATGAAAACTTTGCGTAGGTTCTCAAATGAAAACGATTGCCTTTTGTCTGCAAGTAACGATTTATACATGGAGAACCTTCTCTCTACCTCACCTGAAACACTTGGTGCATACTGAAAACAAGCAATATCTCCCGGATTCAATTCAAAGTCGGTAAGAGAAAAATTTTCACCCGATAATATTTTGCTAATAGAACACAAAGTTTTATACCCACTGTTCTTTTGCAACACCTTATTCAATTTCACGGATACAACTTCACCCACTTTACCACACACACTGTGCCCAACTCTAGGAATGGGTATTCCAAGATTCAGACACCTAGATATCAAGGGAAAGGCTACAGCCGCTTTTGAAAGTTGAGATATTTGAATATCGCGCTCCATTACTTCCAGAAGGAAATGGAAACTTTATGCAGCCAAGAGCATGTCAAGTGACGTAGCGAGTAATAGCAGAGGTCGAGACTATTTGTTGATTAAATAGTTAGCCATGGAGTAGAGACTTGAGACTTGGATCAGATTACTGGCACGGCCAAATGAAAGAGAATGCACTTAGTATCAAGTAAATCGGACCAGGGATACCAGAGATATGAGGATTTCTAGATTTCAGCGTGATGCAGCGTGGACCTGACCGTTTTGAATAAAAGCCGGCCGGCCCAAGCAACATCAGCTCACTTCGAACCAAGCTCTTGCATGACAAGGTGCTGCCACGTTGAGCCAAGGCACATGGTTGCCGGATCTACGCAGAAGATATCTTCAAATTGTGATAGTCACAAAAGTGCTGCGATACATGTGGAACTTAGTAAGTTTCCGGAAAGAGAGAATCACTAAGGTGATTGTTATTTTTCTACGGACACTGGTGAAATATTTTATTTCTATATGGACATATGCTAGACTTTGTCTAGAAAGTACTTTGTCACAGTCCAGTAATAATCATTCAATACTTGGATATTTTAGTCCAATTTAGTCAGTTTCATAATTGTAACTTGATAACCACTCCGATCTTTCAGTATATTGAAGGCCAGTCTATCACGGTGTTGTTCATTAGCCGACAAAGGGAAACTATATGTTGCTTCGCGCATGATAGATGATGATAAGCCATGCCCAGGGAACGATCTTCAGAACAGCCGTTGATTGGTTTAGACTGTCAGTGTTTTCTTGTACTGAAAAGATTACCGTGAGTTATGTTACAACTGACATATTTGAGAATAGATCACTTAGATCTGACCCCATTTAAGCGAAATGCTATGGCTTTAACAGAAGTCAACATTAAAATGGATCAGCAGTTACTTCAAACTTCAAGAAATATCTCCACTATGTCGTGTTAGACAGATTGTGGGTATATAATGGCGGCCGATACAAGGATTAGACGTGCGTGTCCGATAGGGCATGTATCTGGATAAATCTGGTACAGACCAGGTTCACTACGCTTCAAGACCAACGAGAAATGTAAGCCACTTTTGACTTTATATTATGCCTAGCTAATTGGAACAAACTCTTTTTCTGCAGATGACCAACACATTTGTTTTTCTTCGTATTTAAATCTTGCAATGATTTACGCAAGACATATTAGTTATTCTGAGTATTTTCAGCACTCAGAACAGTTTAGGATCGATGACCGAGCAGAACGAGCATTTATTTGAATGTTTCATATTTTTTTGGAAAATCACGGTAATCAACCGATGTAACTGTAAAAGTTAATAATTATCTTTGTTGAGAGATGGATATTTTATCCATATTCGAAGAATCGAACATGTGGATTCTCACATAATGAAATAATAATTAAACACATTTAAAATAATATAAATAATAATAATAATAATAATAATCCACTAATAATAATAATAATGATTTTCATAACTTTTCTAAATAATTCTTGGATCTTATGTTTTCTAATAATCACATTTATTGAGAGAGAGCCTATGAAGTAGTTTAATCATTTCTAGTTTGGAACAGGTGATTTTCCGAAGGAGAGTGGTTAGCGCAAGCCCGCATTCAACCAACATTACAGTTCTGGTTGAACAGTTAATATTTGCAATGAGCAAAGTACATTTTTCAGATAACACGGAGAGGCATGAAACGGGAAGCAAATGATAATTGTATCAATTAGGATATTTTTGTATTTATATAAAATCATGACGTAAATACACATTCGAAAGTGAAATAAAGATTATCATAAGTGTGGTAACTTCACGGGTTGAACTGAATTGTATAATGAAATAAACTTGTAAGTTTATTAATCTTCCAGTGTTGATAACAAGCAGAGGCTTGATTTATTGTATAAATTTTGGGAAGAAAATTTATGTGTGTGGAGTAGTTGAAATGCCATTCCCAGGTGCGCATGTTTAAGTCGCAGGAATGAGGAGGTTTTTTGAGCATCAATCAAATAGCAGGTTCGATGACTCAGTGTTAAAGAAGGAGTATTGGAACTACACATTGCGTCGTATGAATGGCCCAAAGGTTATTTCTTAAAAACCATCAGTTCTTATTTCAACCTTGTTTACGGATTCCATTAAAACTTTGATTTTGCTAGAATCCGGATTTGTCATGATAGTATTTTATTCTTCTTCAGAGGAAGACCTTTGCCGTTGTTGTTGGAATGTTGTGTTCTTACGCAAATAATAGAATGGGCCACTGCCAATTAAAAATAATTCTATAACCACGAATAATTTGAAGGATGTTTTCAATCCTAGTGCCCTGAACTAAATGAATTTATTATGAAGCTACAATTCTTATTTCCGCATTCTGTCGAAGAATTGCAAGTTGTGAAAGTTACTAAAATGCCTCAAATATAAATATTTTTCTTAATGTTGATTCCAAGTGGAGAATCGAATAGTTGAGTGGTCCAACAATTTGTTGATCAAGTTGATGATTCAGAAATCATATATTTTGTTAGGAACTTGAAGTTCATAATCGAGTCACTTCTCGAAACGTTTAATGTCAGAAGAACAATTGATTTTGTTGTGCTTCGCACAGTTCTTCGATGCTATGCTCAAAGGTCAAATACTTTTCAGATGTTGTTATTAATATGTGTACATAATTTGTGTTGATTCAAAGATAATAATATTTTTTGACAATATTTTTTTGAAACTGGAAAAATAAGTGAAAGTTAAAAATTCTATGAACAATTATTCTACGAGTGTTAATATTATGTAAAAATTCAACCAGTGAACTACAGTATTTTCAGTAGAGACAATTAAATTTGAACTGGATTTAATCATAAATAATGGATATAGTTTTGGAACACAGTCTACAGGACTAATAATCAGACTTGTGTTTCCAAAGATAATTGTCCAATGTGTTGGAAAATTTCTGTACATTGTGTAAATAGTAATGTGGGTCGCCACACGTGAATGATGCCGCTTTGAGCATTTTATTTTGCAGTCAATTTTAAATTCAGAATAAAATCAGATAATTTTACATGATGTGTTATGCCCAGTTGAATCTCCTATCCTTATTGTTGCATTGAGCCAAAAATCAGTAAAGCATTTTTTTCATTTGATGTCGTTTTTGCGATTAGCTTTAACCCATCTGGCGCCCCGGGATATTTTGACTCTCGTGCTGACTGATTCTTGGTAAAATGCATATGTGGTCGTGCGGACTCCGGTCTAAACGGGCACAACACGATTTAGATCATTCACAACTTTATACACAATTTTCAGCTGCTCCACTAGTGGCACTTGGGAATTTTCTAGAGCACGTATTGTATCAGGGAAGGATCCGAAATTTATTTTTAAGTAGGAAAGTTTACCTGGAATTTGTTTGTCAGCCAAGAGTTCCTGCGCTGTTTTTATTGATCCAGCCCAATTTTGTCGAAGGAATCGACTACTTTCTTTACAACTTCCAAGTTCTCGCAGTAATAACAACAAGCCTCAATCCACGTTCCCCATCTAGTCAAAACAGGTGAAAAGGGCAATGGAATTTCAGGAGCTTCTGTTTTGAATGCTAGAACTCTAAATGGGGCTCTTAAAACACTTTCTTTATGCACACAATTAACTTGTCAACTTCAGGAAAATTCTGTCGTACCTCCTCCACGGTCCGATGTAACGCATGGGCTAGGCATGTGACATGCACCATTTTCGAGAAGAGCGCACGTAACTAATTTGCAGCCTTCACCATGTAGGGTGCTGCATCTGTTATTAAAAGCAGAACGTTGTCATTCCGAATGCCATCGGGCCACAATAGCCTCAAAGACTGGTCAAACAGTTTGCTAATTGCTGACTAGTTAGCTTTGTCCAATTGCTCACAATGTAGTAGAAATGGTTCTCCAGCATTCCCTGCTTCCAGGACGCCTATAATAACGTTGTCTATATATCGTCCCATACTGTCTCTTGTTTCATCTATGCATACCCATATGTTTCCGTCTCCTACCCTTATCCTTATTTCTTATAACGTTTTGTCATAGCACCTTCCAACGTAGGTTCTTCGTAACGTTCTGGGATCTGGTATAGACTTTCCAGTCTCCCCTTCTAAGAATGTACGCAGCTTTGGATGGTTTAATTTGTTCAGTGGAATATCGGCGCCTAAAAATGCTGTACAATGTTTCTAACAAAACGGAGAAAATGTTGAAGATTCACCCAGTAGTTTCTGGTGTAAGCCACGGTTTCTTTTATCTTCAAGTCGCTGCGCACCACGTTTATGTTTTTCTCGCGACACATGTTGCTCAACTGTAAACTTCTTTTCTGCTGAAACGCGCACATCACACCATTTGCAAAATAATATTTTCCCATCCGTGGAAAAAATATTTTCTCCATATTGTATAACAAATTGTTTTAATTTAACTATTGCACTTCCTTTAACTTTGGGCATCTTACAGTACTTGTCAACAAAGAAGTCACTCGACTCTCAGCGCGTGGGTAACCATCTTTTTTTTTTTTCAAAACTAAATATAGTCCTATCCATTCATTTTTATCATAACGTTTTATGTACTATATATAATTTGGTACACTTTTGCTCTATCATTCAAACTATATGTTACCCCATATTGATAATCCTGTCTGAATATATATGTCTTTCCTCTAAACTGTAAAATTTATGAATGTGGAGATATTCAGTTTTGAAAACAAACTCCTCGAATATAGTCTACAAAGTGTCCCTCTTTGTTTATGTTAACAATAGCCAAATGAGGGTTGGTGATTGAGGAAGGAGAAACATAAATGAAATTCGGAAGGGTTTCGAAAATGAAAACGAAGAGTTTTCAGCAAAGATTTTGAACTCTCAATGCTTACAATTTAGGACAGGAACATTTTTGTTTTAATTTGTTTTAGACTAATTATCTCAAAGCAGGTACATAATTTAAAAATATATTATAGAAAATATTTTAATTAATTAAATGTCTGTTTTGCTTCTGAGAGAGCGTAATGAAAGGAGCGATGTACATCGATTAATAGACAAACAAATTAATCAATTATTCGATCAACCAATTAATCGATTAAACGAGCAATCGATTAATTGATAAATGCTCAATAGAATAATAATTATTTGTAGCAATTAAACGATTTTTCTGCTTCGATTAATCGATAATTGTAATTCCTGAGGCTTTGTTTCAGAAATTGGTTTCTCTGATGAAATATAGTCACCGTTCAAATATCACCTTTGTTCGTCGTTTATACCTTCTAACCCTTTGATGCAGTCACCGTTCAAGTATCACCTCTGTCAGTCGTTTATACCTTTTCAGCTTTGTAGTTGTCCCAGTTCTATTATTAGTGCGGAGTCTGACAGAATGAATGAGATCTACAAGGGCCCAGTGTGGTGTAAAGTCACCAAGAGAAGCTTTAATCATCGGCTAGAGAACTGGTCAAACATTCCAGCAGCACCTCCAGAGATACGCAACGGCATTCGAATTTGTGCCATTTGTATAACGGATCAAAGAGATTTCCAATATCACACATCACGCCCTGTGATTTATTGGACTTCCATAACCCGAACGTGACTTCCAGGCAATTTATTAAATCTATTACCGATTATGAGGACCATCCGCGTTGCACAGTGCAAGGCGGCGATCGTTATCCCTCTATTGTCAATCTTGTGACGGAATCCAAGCGAACAGTGCAGTAGCATACAGAATTTCCTACATGGATTCTACATTGTCCATGGATTTCCCATCCATTAATACGCGAGTATCAATCAAATATATTTCATACATCGTGTTACACAGTGCTGCGTGTTTTAATGGAATAAAAAGAGAACTTCTATAAATAAAATAGTCTTGCCTTCCTGCTAATACATTTTGTATATTCGGTAACCACACCCTCTTATCTAAGACGAGGTGTAGAGTAGGCTACTAACCATAATATAAAGTGCGTCTTCTGAGAGTCGTCAGGCGTAATTTTTCAGTTATTTTCATTTTTTTAAACTGTAGCTAGAACCAGCTTAAGCCGGTAATAAACTATCAAAGACATTTGTATATGATCTTTGATTAATTTTATTTTTCGTGTGGGCTCCTGAGAAGTCGAGTGCAGGTCTTTCTAGTCGACGCCTTTGGGTGACTTGCGCGCCGGGATGAGAGATGGAATTGGTGAAAATCTTTTTTTTTGTCGTGTGATCTCCTGAGAGGCCGAGTGCAGGTCTTTCTAGTTGACGCCTGTGGTTGACCAGCGCCCCGGGATGAGAGAAGGAATTGATGAAAATTAATGAAACTGGGCAAGGATGTGGAAGGAAGCAGCCGTGGCCTGTCAGAAGGTACCATCCCAGCATTTGCCTGGTGTTGAAAATGGGAAACCACGATAAACCATCTAAAGGACAGCCAACGGTGGGGCTCGAACCCACGCGTCTACCAAGTCAGCAGAGAGCTTGGCCCCATGACTTAACTAACGCTGCGCTTTAGCGAGCGTAGCTGTCGCTGTCGGTTTTGATTAATGATATGACAGTGTAATGGCTAAATTTATCAAAAAAAAAGGTATACAAGTTATATTATCTTTAAAATGAAAAATTGTACGCCTAGTTGCGTAGTGAATACCATGTTTGGCTGTCACCACGGAGGCCCGGGTTTGATTGCCACCTCTGTCAAGAAATTTAATTCTGGTCTGAGGACTGGAACGGGGAACACTCATACTCGTGAGGCAAAACTGAGAAGAGGCGGGTTCGATTCCTACCTCCACAACGCCCTCAAATGGAAACGTATTGATCATTATTTATTTATTGTATCGCTTTTAGTGCCGGGAGTGTCCGAGAACATGTTCAGCTCGCCAGAGGCTGTAGCTGCTTCAAGCGGACACCCATAGGGTGAGCTACAAGTTCTGTTCAATTTCAAGTAGTTACAACTTTCACTACCATATGCCACTGATACCTAGTGGTGAACGTTGGAACTTGGATAGAGCGTTCCAACGAAATCTAACCAAGAAATTTAGCTTCACACAAGTTTAGTCTGTGGAAGGATCTTTTACATGCCAAAAATCTATGACATGGGACCGCCGACTTTACTTCCCTTCCGAAGGAAGGCACACTGAATGATTTTAACGCTCTTCGGCTATCTTGGGCACAGCGATTCAAGATGCTACCAACTACGCCACCGAAGCCGCTTTATTAATCATGCTTTATATTTAATGTTACATTATTTGTATTACATTTTCATTGATGGTGTTACAAGTTAGTGTAAATAAGTTCTTCACGTTTATTGTTAGGCTGATACATTATCAATTAGTATGAAAATTGGTCCGGCTAGATTAAACATAAAATGCCAGCGTTTCGCCCCGGTGTGCCGTTGGGCTCGTCAGTTGGTACAGACACACCTCACCAATACGCATGGCTAGCACACACTGAGAAGGCCATCACAAGACACAAAACACAAGTAGTATTGACGTCACGAGTGATGCCAATGTGCTAAGGAAGCCAAGCTCCCTTTCACAAAACTAAAACCTTACCTTGGCAATCCAAACAGGTAATGAACATTCCCGAATGGGAATATGATGTTATTTCCGTTTGATCAGATAAATTATCAATTAGTATGAAAATTGGTCCGGCTAGATCAAACATAAAATGCCAGCGTTTCGCTTCCTTAGCACATTGGCATCACTCGTGACGTCAATACTACTTGTATTTTGTGTCTTGTGATGGCCTTCTCAGTGTGTGCTAGCCATGCGTATTGGTGAGGTGTGTCTGTACCAACTGACGAGCCCAACGGCACACCGGGGCGAAACGCTGTCATTTTATGTTTGATCTAGCCGGACCAATTTTCATACTAATTGATAATTTATCTGATCAAACGGAAATAACATCATATTCCCATTCGGGAATGTTCATTACCTGTCAGGCTGATACATGTAACGATGCTTTCTTAGGAAAGTGGGTAGGTCGCTGAACTCTGATCGGAGGGGGCCGAAGATCGAATCGCACTTACGGCGTTTGTTTATACTTCATATATTTAATTTTCTTCACTCGAGGAATGCGTGTTATAAACATAACTATCATGAAATTTATCTTAATTATTATTAATATTATTAATGTAATATTTCAAGTCCTCGTATTAGAGCTCACTTAATAAGATTGTTTTTATTCTCTTCGACGGTAGGGGGTGTATGTACCCGTATCCCTGGTGCAATCATGTCATTTGGAAGTTTTTAATATAGCGCCAGGCGCAGACTTTCAAAGAAGCGCCGCTTGGAAGCGAGCCAGTACACTGCTTTGGCAAGGAGGTGCCGCGAATAGCAAGTGACCCGACAATCCAGAAAGATTAACGATTCTTAAATAATTACTTAACAGAGTCGAGAGCCACACCATAAAATAGCCACTGATTTTATCATTTCAAATGATCTTGTCGACTTCGTCGTTATGGTTGGGGTCCATCGTTATGCATTACGGACACGGACACGGTGCGGACGTGACGTCATGCAGCTGCGCGGAAACGTGACGTCATGCTCACGCGGGGAGCGAGAACCAGACGCTAATGATTATTGGAGTCTGTTGAAAGAGGCCTGGCGTCGAGCGACCTTTTAAAAATCAGAAACTCACTCCACAAATCTGTAAATCAGAATTCTTCCCTTATTTCAGATACACTATTCATTAAACAAACATATATGGCATAGTCATGACCCCTTCATGGAGTAGGCTATTGTCTAAATCTGGACACTCATACTACATCCTTACACTAATTCAAATTTACGGCCAAATGATCCTTCTGACAGGGAGGCAAAGGTTTCCGCCGGCTTGCCTGGGATGATGGGCCACAAAACCGCTATCAAAAAGTACACAATTTACGCTTTATTCAACCAAACACATCTCTAATACGAGTACAAGAAACACATTTCTTCCCCTGACCCTTAAAGAGGTGCCCGCGCGGGAAGCCTAAGTTAATGGGTAATGCAGTCTGTTGAAAGAGTCCTGGGGCTTCGAGCAAAGCGAGAAGCCCTCCTGAGCCTTTCTAACATGTGTAGCATTTGTAGCATGCGTCATTTGAAATGATACAACGTCTAGTCTTACAGACCGACTGTGATTTTTTTATAACTATTATGTAAAAAGAAACATGTAAATCGCACAACGCGTTGAGGAGATATTAATGATTGAAGCAGAAGCGCATTACGTCATGGAGGTCACACGTCATGCCGCTGGATGATATACGAGGGCTGTTTTTTAAGTAATACCCGTTGTGATATTACGCCGTTGCAGCGCTCTGGTCGGCATTCTGTGCAGGTGCGCTGTGTACCTGCATCTGTTGGCAAGGCTGAGACGCCATTACGGCAACAGTCGCCCATGTGTGGGTGTGTTGACAAGCTTTTGAAATGGCATCGCCGATCGCGAGTGCCACCGACCCGTAAACGAGAGAGAAAACTCCCCTGTAAGATATCCTGCCATTTGACCACCACTGTCAGGCAAACTACGAATGTGGTCAGGAGAACTCCTAAACATACGCAGTTCCCCTGGTAAGCAAGCAATTTACATGACAGTGGGGGGCAAATGGCAGGTTATCTTACAGGGGAGTTTTCTCTCTCATTTACGGGTCGGCGGCACTCGATATCGGCGATGCCAATTCAAAAGCTAGTCAACACACCCACACACAGGCGACTGTTGCCGTAATGGCGTCTCAGCCTTAGCAATAGATGCAGGTACACAGCGCACCTGCACGGAATGCCGACCGCAGCGCTGCAACGGCATAATATCACAACGGGTATTACTTAAATAACAGCCCTCGTATGAACAGCGTGTGGAATCGCTGTAGTCAGCTTGCTCTTACTTTTGGGAGTGTTACGATGCCCAAGTGCGCCGTGTATGATACCGTCCGCTAAACGCCGAGAGTCGAGAATGTTTTACTGCTCGAGTCTAAGCTGCGTGATCCTGAGAGGAATGTGCATCGCGGACTATGAGAAACGGTGGTGACGAGTGATGAGGTTTCTCGGTCCGTGTATAGTACAGAACCAAATACATTAGTCGGTGACTCACTGACTCATTCGTAACACCACACTGGTTTCAGAGAAGACCCTATGTTAGCAGTATTGTAATAGACGAGCATGTCAAGTAACACTGCGGGCTGTTGGCAGGCCCTTCTCTTCTCGCCTGACCCTTATTTGCTCTTTCTCCTCACCCCGCAAGTTCATAGAGTTTGGACTCGCACAGTACTACTACTGTGCGGAGTGTCGCCAGGCCATGCACGCCTCAATCTGGAACTTCGAATGTTGGAGAACTTTGTGATCGTGCGGAACATGGAATTCGTGTGGTACTTTGAATATTTCACAGTACAAGTGAGTGACATAATTTTTTTTCTAAGTTGCTTGGATTTGGAGTGAAGTTATTATTATTATTAATGAACAGTGGACTTGTGAGCAGTGATCATATTCCATGTTGTGAAGTCTTAAAGACGATAACCCATTATGATGAGCTTATAGTAAGAGACTCTCACATGATATTTGAAGTGTTTTCACGAAGTGAAGAATGCCGTGAAATAAGGGTTCGGTCCAAGAAATGGACTGCACTGTTTAGTTACTGAGGACACTTACAGTGATATCTCACGCATTCTCGGCCTACGATTGATGTCACCCAGCGTGTGCAAGGACAGTTAAGTGCACCAGTCTAGTACAAACTCTAGTATGTGTGCGGAATATCTTGATCATCAAATGAACATTGCTAACATTTTCGACAACATGACGATGGAAAAGCACTTAACACAAGCGATGGGTTAGACGGAAGGAAGAAGGAAGAGAGGAAGAAGATGGCGACCGGAGGCCGTTCCCAGAGACCAGGAACCACGTGGTGGAGTACCAACGGAGAACACCGCCATTCGATCCAGGCAGTCGTGGAACCACACCTTATGGAAAGGAACATGGACGAGGAATTTCATCGCCATACAGGAGGCCAGTATAAGATCTTCAGATACCGTAAAGTAAGACCAGATCACATCTTGGTAGTCTAGTGTATAGCGTAGTCATGTGTATTCCAAACCCTTTAGGCATGTTTAGTTTTAGTATTTCAGAACGTTAATCATGCTTACTGGCGTAAGTCTCTAGCTTAACTTAATTTATTTTTTACGTATTTATGGGTAGTAATTTGATGCTCTAGATCATTCTATTTGACTAGATAGTTTGATTATTTATGAATATCAGGATTTTTTTCCGAGTGCAACATTTTGCTGAAAGCATCGCAGGGTTATATGCGCCTCATAATTCATTACAATTTCTGTGAATAATTTTGGGATATTTTAATTGACTTTTCGAATAGTATTTTTCATAAATAGATGCTTTATTGTAATGTAAAATATAACTGAGTTGATGATAAAATAGTGAAGTGGTATTTGACTTATTTGTCCATGACCTTGAATGATGAAATTATTAGAATCAGTAACACACCAGCCAAAATTATTTATTTTTTATTTTTTTATTTAGTCAATTTACCCTCTAAGTTGGTGGTTCCCACGGACTCAGTGAGGGAACTCACCACTACCGCCTCTGATGGGCAGTGTCCTGGAGCTGGGAACATCTGGTCGGGATGGATACAACTGGGGAGGTGTGATCAGCACTTCGCCCAGGCGGCCACACCAGCAAAGTGAACAGGGGCCTCATGAGGGATGGGAAGGGATGGAAGACTGGGATGGATATGCTGGGAAGAGGGAAGGAGGCGGCCGTGGCCTTACAGAAGGTACCATCCCGGCATTTGCCCGAAGAAGAAGTGCGAAACCACGGAAAAACACTTCGAGGATGGCTGAGGTGGGAATCGAACCCCCTCTACTCATTTGGACCACCCGAGGCTGAGGAGACCCCGTTCCAGTCCTCATACCACTTTTCAAATTTCGTGGCAGAGCCGAGAATCGAACCCAGGGCCTCCGGGGCGACAGCTAACCATGCTGACCGCTACGCTACGGAGGCGACACCAAGATTAATGATGATAATAATAATCTCAATTTGATTTATTTTCATGAGTTGATAAATTAATCCAGTATCACATAACTGAATGCCTTATGAGTGCTAAGGATATAATAAATTCTCACATGTAGTGAAAGTGGTAAATAATAGCTTGGGGGCAAAATTATTGAGCGGTCGTGACATTTATTCAGTGGAGGCAAGTTTTAGCCTGAATTGAAGCGGACATATCGGGCACATGGCTCCGTAATCTTGGATAATTATTAAGGCGTCAAGCATGATGGCTTGAGTGTGATGTCGGTAGAATTGGAGATGTTTTTGAAAGGAATGGAAAATGTGGTTTTATGTCACGATCATGTTACTCATGCTATCCAGGTAACATCAAATTGCTGTACTTTGCATGGAATATTTTCTCTCCTTTGAGCTTAAAGTTCTATAGTCAAATCAGTATTCAAAGAAACATGTGGTCACAAAACGAAAAATCAATGAGATTATTTATTTCATTTTATGTATCAATTTGTTGATTGAAATCTGATTCTGCTTAATATTTGACAAACTTAAAATAATCAGTGATAGATGTGCTACGAGATAAATCCGTGTGATAATATTTAAAAAGTGCTAAATTTATGTTATGTTTCATATGGACACGATTGGACACTTATTATAGTGCATAAGACTTTCTTTATCCTAAGTGATATTTCATTAGGAAGGAGTGCCATGATATCTCTCTTTTAGATTAATAAAAGTGGAAAGGTTTTTGAAAGTATGTGTGTCATTTTTTCATCCTTCTTATATTCAGGCGGGGATCTCGAATTCAGTTAGTACCGTTTGCCCATACCCCGTTTTCCCTGAGATTTTCCGAGTCTCGTGCTCAACTGTTTTCGAGATTCTCGCATATGTGGCGATGGTCTCCGAACTAACGGCACAGTACATTCCGTTTCAAGTGTTATTGACACTAGAAGATTGTGTGTTGTTCTACTGCTGGTACTAATGTAGACTATAACATAAAACAAATACACTGATTCTACTAAAATGATGGTATATTGACTTTCACGGCCAGTGCATTAAAACTCAGCAATTCTTCTAGGTTTGTGACGTGTTTTGTGTGGGGTTTCGCCTAGGACACCAATCTGGCTCATCGGCGGGCTCTTGGTGTCCCCGCCCGGACCCCCACTGGAGTAACGAACTGCGCGCTACCTCCCTTTATATGCAGTGCAACTGCACTGCTTGACTGCGAGAACTAAAACTTCAAGCAGCCTTAACCTCCCTAAGTCCCAATGAAGGCTTCCAAAAAGATGGTATATTGGCTTTCACGGCCAGTGAATTAAAACTCAGCAATTCTTCTAGGTTTGTGCCGTGTCTTGTGTGGGGTTTCGCCTAGGACACCAAGCTGGCTCATCGGCGGGCTCTTGGTGTCCCCACTCGGACCCCCACTGGAGTAACGAACTGCGCGCTACCTCCCTTTAATTTAATGGCCGTGAAAGCCAATATACCATCTTTTTGGAAGCCTTCATAGGGAGGTTAAGGCTGCTTGAGCTTTTAGTTCTCGCAGTCAAGCAGTGCAGTTGCACTGCATATTAAGGGAGGTAGCGCGCAGTTCGTTACTCCAGTGGGGGTCCGGGCGGGGACACCAAGAGCCCGCCGATGACCCTGCTTGGTGTCGTAGGCGAAACCCCACACAAGACACGGCACAAACCTAGAAGAATTGATGAGTACTAATTCTACTGTAATAATACTTCACTATTCTTCAGTAAAGCCCATGAATGCCTCTTGAATCTATTCATTTAACCTATACTTGAAATTTCCAATGGACAAAGTGCAAAGCTCGTGCCACAATGATTCACAGTGGGTGTAGTCAACCACAAACCCTCCGTACATCTGCAATGGCACTTTCTTATTCCGTCGGAGAATTTTCATGTCCTGTTTGGTATTCTTCATCCCATGGCCGACAGGTGGTTGGTTGGTTGGTTCCTGAGTTTAGGGGCTGCGACAACGCGGTTATGTAGCCCCGTGTAGGCTACATTTGGTGTGTGTAGAACCTGTCTGACAACCGGTGTTAATTGTGATGGCTGTATTAGTGTGTGTATCTGTTTTTTTAAATTCAGGTAAGGACTGCAACTTTGAATTTTTCAAATAGTTCCTACTTTTGTCGCCAAACGCCGCCGTCAACGACTACTAGGCCTAGTTCAGAACTTAGCTAATAGACGCCACCGCAGTCGGCTCTTGGCAACGAACGTAGAAACCTAAGAGCGTTGTTTACATTCCTAACCTATACAATTTAACTTCACACAGGTGTAATTAGTGGAAGGTTCTTTAACATGCCATAAATCTATGACATGGGACCGCCGGCTATACTTCCCCTCGACAGGTGGATGTGGTCCTCAATGAGACTGGCTGTTTAAATTCTGCTCCAGTTGACTAACTCTATTGTCTTGCAGGAATTGCTCGACCTTGTATTCGAAGTAAAATAGCTGCGGACAAGGAGAGGCGTATAGTGGAGCAACATTGCCGTAAACTTTCAATTCAGAGACTTAAGTCAAGAAAGCTTCCTACGAACGTCAGAGGAACTAACAGTAACTGGCTCACCTACTACAGCTGGAGTACGGCTTTGGAAAACCAAGGTTCGCGTCATCCCAGGACAAATGTCAATTTCAGAACGTTTGCTGTTATGAAGACTGGTCCGTGTGGAAGTCGATGAACAGATTGAGGACAGGAGTGGGCAGATCCAATGTCACCCTAGCAAGATGGGGTTATATCGATGCCAGCAACATCAAATGTGACTGTGGCGAAGAACAAACTTTTTCAGGTTGCTTTTACATCTGCCAACTCTTGAGCGCAGCCTTGGCCAAGTTTCCTTATGTCCTGGGACGAGGCGTTCTGCAGGTAACATCCAACCTGTGGGACTGTTCAATCCAGAGTGACATTTATTATTCCTAAATGCTGGAGGTGGTTGAGTCAGGTGTTATGTCGAGTGGAGGAAACTTTTTCTTGACTTGAGCCTTGAAGTTGCCGGTTGAAATCAATAAAGAGTGTAGGGTTTCAAGTCTAATACCTTAGATCTCCCCTGTCTTGCTGCAGACTCACAGCGGATAACTGGAGGTGGTATACCTGCTAGAGAGTAAATTTTTCAATTGGTGTAGATTACAGACATCCTGTAATAAGTCTATAGTTTTCATTCCACTTCACTAGCGTGCCTGGATCTGCACCATACACGACAGGAATATTCTGCAGCTGAATACAAAAGGCTATCGCTGAAGTACAGAAAAGACCAAATTATTTGAATTAAATTAAAATTTATCAATTAATTTGCAATTGGTATCGCCCTGTGTTTCCATATAAATTTTGTGTTAATCACCGTTAAGTGTAAAAATTCTATATCTTGAGGTATTTAATGAAAAATGAAAATCCACAGCCTGCTTCCAGTCTCCGACCGGGTCAGGAATGGAATGAATGAAACCCCCATCAAGCGGCGAGGATATGAACTGTGCCGGCTGCCGAGGCCTGACGCACTCCTCTGGGGCAATGATTAAATGAATGACAGATGAAATGAAATGATAGTGGAGAGTGTTGCTGGAATGAAATGTTGACAGGGAAAACCGGAGTACCCGGAGAAAAACCTGTCTGCCTCCGTTTTGTCCAGCACAGATCTCACATGGAGTGACCGGGATTTGAACCACGGACCCAGCGGTGAGAGGCCAGCGTGCTGCCGCCTAAGCCACGGAGGCTTCATCTTGAGGTATTTAATATTTTATGCAATTATTTTCTACCCCATTGTTTTGTGTAACATATCACAGGTCTTTCTCTATAAAAAATATATTTTTACATGTCACTGTCCAGAAGATATTTCAATTGTTAAGTATTTATATCCAACTGCGGCTATATATGAATATTTACTGTATATCTAATAACAGCGTCAGCAATATTGTGAGTGATTACAGTACGTGGCAGAACCACCTCATGCCCCAAATCAATTATTTTTGATGTAGCGTATTTCCAAAGTTTATGCTTTAAATGAACCTCAAATATACATAAAGAATCGAGGAATGCTTTTACTTCAGGCTGTACTGGCCTGAAAATACATTCTTATCAGTCTGCTTCAAGATTAATTTCTTTGTCTGCAAAACTAATATAGAATACTATTATAATGATATGACCACGTCTGTCAATGACCTGCATAACTCAACAGGGACTTTGTTTGCGAGGCCAGCCCTGCGGCAAGCAAGAGAAATGTGGGCCAGGAAACTGTCTCACCGGCTAATGGATCTGCCGCACCGCTCCTTTCCCTCAGCAGCTCGTCCGGCCTGCAACGACAACTCACATTTTGTTTACCCCTGCTGAGAATGTGTTTTTTTTTTGAAAAAGATACCCTTTACCGTTGAGTGGAGGGAAGTGTAAATTAGAATAATAATGTACTTTCATAATCCAACATGCGAAGGATAAAATGAAATACATGCAAAATTGTACGTGTAGTTTATATGCAAACAGGCTCATTAAGGTACTGGAATGAGTTAAATGTTACGATATGTTAATTGTTGTCTGCGGTTATGTTTAACATTTAATGTAACGACCATCAAATAAAGTGTAACAATAACTGCTTGTGTACGCCCTAAAAATAAAGTGTGTTTCACATTATACTGGGCTTATTACTGGATACAGCACGTGTTACTTTCATTTTTAACGCTCCGTGCAATTTAACACATTTTAACATAGTCAACTGTATGGGCAAGCCTTTGAATATTGGTTTGAGTCCACCTCATTGCCTAGTGGCTTGCATTCTTGGCTGTCACCACGGAGGTCCGGGTTCAATTCCCGGCTCTGCCAAGAAATTCAATTCATGTCTGAGAGCTGAAACGGAGTCTACTCATTTTAGTAAGGAATAACTGAGAAGAGGCGGGTTCGTTTTCTACCTCAGCCATACTGGAAGTCGTTTTCCGTGGTTTTCCACTTCTACTCCAGGCCACGGTCGCTTCCTACCCAAATCCTACCTAAATTACAAATACACACACTAATACAGACATCACACTGATACTGGTTATCAGACAAATTCTACACACACCCACGTATACAGGGCTACATGACCGCGATGGCACAAAGCCCTTTAAAGAATCAACAACAACTCAACAACTGAATTAGTTTGAGAATGAAATGGCAAAAGCATTTTGTGCAAATTGATCCCAATTCCTCTCCTGGTTCTAGACTGGCACGACAGCCATTTTGAATCAAGAGAGCGCTAGACAATATCAGCTCATTAAATTAAATTCACTTTGACACCTTTTAATACTTAAAACGTTATCTTCTTTTTGGGCAGATGACCTCGTAGTTCCGCCCTGAAAACAACAATAACTAACTATCTACATTAATGTAACATGTTTTCGGCTATTCAGTGGGGCCTTCGTCAGCTTTGGTTACTTTGCTTAACTTACACCACATGCGGGTATTTGATATATAGAATGACAATTTAAATTTACATTACTATGAAATGGACCTCCATACAACTTAAATTAATGAAATATTTTTTTTTCAGATGATAAATTCCAAAAAGCAATTTGTATGAAAATATTATTCTATATACATATATCAATTTTTAGTATCTTGATTTTCAAGTACAGTCAAATGGATTGGTCGGTGAGTTGATCCTGTTTTAAAGTATTTGCAAACTGCTATTATATCGTGAGTCAAATAAGTCTTAAGAGTACGCCCAGCCGCCATCGTGAACATATGGAGCCACATTTTTTGGCCTTGGCCATAGGAAGCCATTTTTGAGGTTCTACATTACTACTAATTTTCGTTCTTCTATCTTAAAAATACTTTGAAAAATTCATTATGATTATATTTTCAAAATGGCCACAGCGCGTTCTATTCAGTGTGTTATTGTTATGGATTATAAGCAAGGTCCCTTATATGATACCATACCTCTTTCTTACTAAGTTTAGTTTTAATTACTCAATTACATTCTGAATTATGCACTGTTATGTTTTAATAATTCTCACAGCCCTCATCTTGCAAATCTATCGTCACTGTTGTTTTGCTTTGGGCATCCGTACAAATTCTAACGTATCACTAATTTTCGTTATTATAGTTATGACACATGGAATGTTATTCATTTATAAATAATGATATTTCAGGATATCCGCTGCGCACTATATTCTGTGCGAATAAGTTACCACTAACGCTACTGACGCCTCTTATATACTGCTCAAAAAATTAAAGCATCACTTTTTTCAAAGGCCACCAAATTTTGAAAAGTAGACCTACAAGCTCGAAATCTCAGTATGACATTTGCCCTGACGCCTACCAAGCATATGCTTCAGCACAACTCCCCAACTTGAGTAGTTTCGGGGTAGCACCCCGAAAACCAGCCCATTTTCGAAAACCGCAAATTGAAGTTTGCGAAAAACGCTGCAGGACTTGTCGCAGGTTACCAAAGCAGTCGAAAATGAATGAGTCTTGCTCTTAAAGGTTCCACAAACACGTTGAAATCGTTACATTTGACGTTTGGGCATTTTCAACCCCCTTCATCATCCCCTAAACATGGACTAACAATGGGGGCATCTGAGAAGGTACCGGGTGCGTTTAACCACCTGAAAACATGTACACCGTCCTCAGTTGCTGATTGCAGTAAGTTCTTAAGGCCTCCGGCAATGTCCACACCCCCTAACACCCTCAACTGGCATGGGACCAAACCACCCCTTCTCGATTCACCCCTAAGGAAGGTATTAATCGAGATGTTTATCAGTGCTGCTAATTGCGGGGTCTTCCCCTAACGTTTCAAAAAAGGAACTGTGCCTTTGTCATCACCCCTTCCCCTGCAACCCCCGTTTGTATGATTTTTCGAATCAGGCCCTTTTTAAAGGCTGAAACGACGTCTTAATCGCTGAAAGGGCTGTAAAGGTCCTTAGAAGTAGTGGTGACACGAAATCAACCCCTTCCGATCGATGATTGACATTCCGTCCCCCAAATTCGAAATTTTTGCACCCCCAACCCTCCCTGTCTGGACGCGTAATGCGTCATGGCAGAGTTTTCAGAGTCGGATGAAAATGAAGCTTATGGCCTGCAATGGAGCCCAAAACAGCAAGCTGGATAGAAATTCATCGGTAGGTTGGGAAACGGGACCAAAATTTTTCAAAAAAAGTGTACAGCCTACAGTAAGTACGCCCATGCATAGGCAACCCACATCACGTCCGTGCGTGTGGGTTGCCTATGATCGGCAATAGGTTACAAATTTTGGCAATGGGAGAAAAATGACGTGATGTGGGTTGCCTAAGCATTGGTGTACTTACTAGAGACTGTTAACTTTTTTGAAAACTTTTTGGTCCCGTTTCCCACCCTACCGATGAATTTCCATCCAACCTGCTGTTTTGGGCTCCATTTCAGGCCATAAGCTTCACTTTGATCCAACTCTGAAAACTCTGCCATGACGCGTTACGCGTCCAGACAGGGAGGGTTGAGGGTGCAAAAATGTCAACTTTGGGGGATGGAATGTCAATCAAACATCGGAAGGGGTTGATTTCGTGTCACCACTACTTCTAAGAAACTTTACAGCCCTTTCAGCGATTAAGACCTCATTTCAGCCCTTAAAAAGTGCCTGATTCGAAAAATCATACAAAAGGGGGTAGCAAGGGAAGGGGTGGCGACACAGGCGCAGGTCCTCTTTTGAAACGTTAGGGGAAGACCCCCCATTAGCAGCACTGATAAAAATCTCGATTTAAACCTTCCTTAGGGGTGAATCAAGACGGGGTGGTTTGGTCCCTTGCCAGTTGAGGGTGTTAGGAGGGGTGAACATTGCCGGAGGCCTTAAGAACTTACTGCAATCAGCAACTGAGGACGGTGTGCAGGTTTTCAGGTGGTTAAACACATCCGGTACCGTCTCAGGCGCCCCCAATGGTAGTCCATGTTTAGGGGATGATGAAGGGGGTAGAAAATGCCCAAACGTCAAATGTAACGATTTCAACGTGTTCGTGGAACCTTAAGAGCAAGACTCAGTCATTTTCGACTGCTTTGGCAACCAGCGACAAGTCCTACAGCGTTTTTCGCAAACTTCAATTTACGGTTTGCAAAAATGGGCTGGTTTTGGGGGCGCTATCCCGAAACTACACAAGTTGGGGAGTTGTGCTGAAGCATGTGCTTGGTAGGCGTTGGGGCAAACGTCGTACTGAGATTTCGACTTTGTGCAGTCAACTTTCCAAATTTGGTGGCCTTTGAAAAAAGTGGTGCTTTAATTTTTTTTGAGCAGTATATAATACTTCTCTTCTACCAAGTTTCACCTTAATTGTACCATAGCATCCTAAGTTATTAATAGGCATACTTTAGGAGTACGCCTGACCAATATTTTGAATCTATGGAGTCACTGTTCATATGCTCTGGGCATACGAAGTAACTTATAAGGTTGAATTTTATAACCCAATTTCGTGATTATAACCCTTCTGTTACCGAAAGTTATTGCTTATTTTGAAATTGTAGCCGCTGTGTGCTATATTCAATGTGATAATATTTTGATTACCGGTAGCACAAACCTGATCCCTTGTATGAAACTCACCTCTTGGCAAGTTTCGTCTTCATTCATTATGAGTTGTCTATACTAATGTTCTAATATTTCGCGCAGCCGCCATCATGAATGTATAAAGAGTCTGATATATTGCCTATGCATACAAGGCCACATACACGATCCTACCTTGTCACTTATTTTAGTTACTGTAGCTCGTAATTAATTGTTGAGATATATTTACTTTATGTTAGCTAATTCCAAGATGGCGGCTGTAGGCAATATTCTTGCTTATATAGTCATAATCATGGTAACTGAAGACCTTTATATAATACTATCTGAATGCCAAATAATGTAAAAATTCATTCATTGGATCATAAGATAGCGATTGTAATGCTTGCTTTATCCGGTTGATGACCATTTAATTCGGGCTCAAGACGCTTCGTACAAGAAGGTATGTTTTTACAGAAATTTAGTAGAGATGCGTAATTTAATTTAAACTTTGAACATTTGGGTGGTTACTATTTTGTTTTGCTAAAAATTGCTACTGCTACCCCCGTGTCTAATTTGTTTCAATTCGGTTCATTGGGGGGGAGGGGGGACAGGGGAGGGGAGTAGGGCGGGGGGGGGGGGGGGGTGACCGACGTACACACTCACCGATATTGACCAGTGTAAATCTCGTAAGTAGTCTATACTTTTTTTTTCAAAAACTCGAAATTCGGCTATAAATTCGAAGAAACAAAAGAAAAAGGAAATATGTTGTACATCTTTAAGGACATTCTATAAAGTTAGTTAATTTGCTATGTTCCTTCAACTTCCAAAGGAGAATATTAGATAAAGGTCCACAAAGGGGTATCTCCATCAAAATAAGTAGGAGTGGCTATATTGCTCCTTAGACAGCTCTGGGAGTGATTACTATTTCCACTGTGTGTGACGTCATCCTCATCTGTTATCTGCTGGAAGCAGTCAGCTCAACAATTAGTCATGCAGTCAGTTGGACGAGTTTGAAATGAGTCGATGGTGGCGTTACCCTCGTAACTTGACGCTGTCTGCTAGTGACGTCACGATAGGCTTCACTCCAGATATTGCAATCATAAACTGTGAGATAATCACAGTAGACTCATGATGAAGCATTTATCTTTAGGAATAATGTAAACTAGCAGTAGTACCCGGCTTCGCCCGGTGGAATGATGATAATATTTCAGTCTCCTTAACACTCAACGTCATTGATGAAGATGATACTGACGACGACTGCTATTGAACGGGTATAATAAACTTACACTCTAATAGACATACATATTTTTAAATTACCGGCGAGTAAGACTGTGGTGTTGCCTAGTAGTACTGTATAATGGGCGTAACATCTAGGTCATTTTCACTTTTGATGAGGATGACAATGAAGACTACTACTACTGAACGTGTATATTAAACTTACAAACTAATGGAAATACACATTTTATAAATCACAGGCAATGAAGACTGTGGTGTTGCTTAGTAGTACTGTATAATGGACGTAACATCTAGGTCATTTGCCCTTTTGATGAGGATGATATTGAAGACGACTACTACTGAACGGGTATATCAACCTTACAAATTAATGCAAATACATATTTTTAAAATCACAGGCTAGGTAGACTCTGGTGTTGTTTAGTAGTATAATGGACGTAACATCTAGGTCATTTGCCCTTTTGATGAGGATGATAATGAAGACGACTACTACTGAACGGGTATATCAAAATTACAAACTAATGGAAATACACATTTTAAAATCACAGGCCATGAAGACTGTGGTGTTACTTAGTAGTATAATGGACGTAACATCTAGGTCATTTGCCCTTTTGATGAGGATGATAATGAAAACTACTGTTGAATTGACACGACAAACTTACAAACTACCGTGATAGAAAGAAATATTTCAAAATTCACAGGCGATGAAGACTTATTGTGTGTGGTGATTAGTGGTATAATGGGCGTAACATCTAGGTCATTTGCCCTTATTATAATAATAAGGTAATGAAAAATGACTACTAAACAAACATGGTGTAATTTTAAATCTGATATAGGCAATTTAGATTTCTACCTTCGATGTCTTCCAAAGTCTGAACGTTATTTTCTGGCTTAGGCCTATACTCGATGCGTGTAGTGAAAGAGCTTATCGAGTACTGCCCGGGTCCAAGCTGCACGAATCGCAGATGATGACGATATATGATGAGAGACGTTCGGGGGGGGGGGGGGGGGGGGGGTTCCCGGTCCAATTCACATTGACCGGTGAATCACTCACTCTTTCGTAACACTACAGTGGTTTGAGCAAAGACCCTGTATGAACATCAGCATAGTCAGCAATACCAGGTAACACAGCGGGGTCTGGACATTTCTCTCATGTCAACTCGCGATGAATCAGCAAGCTATTCTCACACCTGCCCCCTCCTCCACCCTCCACCCACCAGGGTCTCTCAACTTGTGGGACGTGGGTTTGCGACCACGGAACCCCAACTGGGTCCGGCATTGCTTCTACTTACTGGTGCCAGGCTCCTTTCAGTTCTCTTTCCTGTCAGCCTCCCTTGGTCAGACTCTTGTTCTCTTCCGACCCCGATGGTATCAGGGTATCCGAGGCTTAGCGACTCTTTCACTTTCCCGCCTTAATTGGCCCTTGTCTAATAATTCCTGATAGCCTCATTCTTCGAGGTGTCAGCCTTCTTTTTCTTTTCTTAATATCTCATGTCTTCTGCTCAAGACCCTCAAGGAGGCAGGGTGTGTGTAGCCCCACCACTTCTGGTGCACCCTGGATAGTGCTATATCCTCAAGGGCTCATGGCTGGTGAGTTCGGGAGATGGCAACCCTGAGGGTTTCCTGAGCGGGTCCGGTTTTACCCTTTTTTCCATTGCCTTTGGGACGGACCCTGTCCTCTTTCCGGGAATGGAGTGGTGTGTCCGCAATTTCAAGCAGACAATGTTACTCGCAGGGTACCAAAGGGTAAGTATACAAATTTTGGTTCTGAACGGTGAAATGGTGTAGATTTGTGCCAAAGGGCCTAAATGCAGGGAATGGGGTGATCTGTCCGCAATTTCAAGTGGACAGGGTTACACGCAGGGTTCGAAAGGGTAAGTATACAAATTTTGGTCCGGATCGGTGAAACGATATAGATTTTTGCCAAAGGGCCTAAATGCAGGGAATGGGGTGGTCTGTCCGAAATTTTAGGTGGACAGTGATATTCACAGAGTTACAAAGGGTAAGTATACACATTTTGGTTCAGATCGGTGAAACTGTGTAGATTTTAGACAAGGGGCCTAAATGCAGGGAATGGAGTAGTCTGTCCGCAATTTCAAGCAAACAGTGTTACTCGCAGGGTACCAAAGGGTAAGTATACAAATTTTGGTT
The DNA here is from genome assembly GCA_946902985.2 of Meconema thalassinum. Taxonomy (NCBI): domain Eukaryota; kingdom Metazoa; phylum Arthropoda; class Insecta; order Orthoptera; family Tettigoniidae; genus Meconema; species Meconema thalassinum. The sequence goes on from OX336391.1 coordinate 572,083,436, forward strand.
CTGATCGGTGAAACGGTGTAGATTTGGGTCAAAAGGCCTAAATGCAGGGAATGGGGTGATCTGTCCGCAATTTCAAGTGGACAGGGTTACACGCAGGGTTCGAAAGGGTAAGTATACAAATTTTGGTCCGGATCGGTGAAACGATATAGATTTTTGCCAAAGGGCCTAAATGCAGGGAATGGGGTGGTCTGTCCGAAATTTTAGGTGGACAGTGATATTCACAGAGTTACAAAGGGTAAGTATACACATTTTGGTTCAGATCGGTGAAACTGTGTAGATTTTAGACAAGGGGCCTAAATGCAGGGAATGGAGTAGTCTGTCCGCAATTTCAAGCAAACAGTGTTACTCGCAGGGTACCAAAGGGTAAGTATACAAATTTTGGTTCTGATCGGTGAAACGGTGTAGATTTGGGTCAAAGGGCCTAAATGCAGAGAATGGGGTGGTCTGTCCGAAATTTCAAGTGGACAGGGTTACCCGCAGGGTTGCAAAGGGTAAGTATACAAATTTTGGTTCGGATCGGTCAAACGGTGTAGATGTTTGCCAAAGGGCCTAAATGCAGGAAATAGGGTGGTCTGTCCGAAATTTTAAGTGGACAGTGTTATTCACAGGGTTACATAGGGTAAGTATACAAATTTTGGTTGAGATCGGTGAAACAGTGTAGATTTGGGCCAAAGGGCCTAAATGCAGGGAATGGGGTGGTCTGTCGGAAATTTCAAGTGGACAGGGTTACCCGCAGGGTTCCGAAGCGTAAGTCTACAAATTTTGGTTCAGATCGGTGAAAAACTGTGGATTTGTATACATAACAGACAGACAGACAGACAGACAGACAGACAGACAGACAGACAGACAGACAAACATTGAGCTTTATATATATAGAAGAAGAAGAAGATGAAATTCCAATGGGTATTAATACATGTATTACACCTTAGTCAATTAAAATAATTAATATACATTCATTGGCAGCACGACTAAAGCCTCCGTGGCTTAGGCGGCAGCACGCCGGCCTCTCACCGCTGGGTCCGTGGTTCAAATCCCGGTCACTCCATGTGAGATCTGTGCTGGAGAAAACGGAGGCAGACAGGTTTTTCTCCGGGTACTCCGGTTTTCCCTGTCAAAATTTCATTCCAGTAACACTCTCCACTATCATTTCATTTCATCTGTCATTCATTTAATCATTGCCCCAGAGGAGTGCGTCAGGCCTCGGCAGCCGGCACAGTTCATATCCTCGCCGCTAGATGGGGGCTTCATTCATTGCATTCCTGACCCGGTCGGAGACTGGAAGCAGGCTGTGGATTTTCATTTCATTTCATTGGCAGCACGCCGGCCTCTCACCGCTGGGTCCGTGGTTCAAATCCCGGTCACTCCATGTGAGATCTGTGCTGGACAAAACGGAGGCAGACAGGTTTTTCTCCGGGTACTCCGGTTTTCCGTGTCAAAATTTCATTCCAGCAACACTCTCCACTATCATTTCATTTCATCTGTCATTCATTTAATCATTGCCCCAGAGGAGTGCGTCAGGCCTCAGCAGCCAGCACAGTTCATATCCTCGCCGCTAGATGGGGGCTTCATTCATTGCATTCCTGACCCGGTCGGAGACTGGAAGCAGGCAGTGGATTTTCATTTTCACCAGTTTCGGCCATATTATGGCCTATTTCAGTGATGGTGTTAAGAAGAAATGAAACTATTGTAACTACGAGCAAAGGTTTGTTAATATTTTACTTGGGTTTTCTATGAACAAATAATAAAATATCTAAAATCAGATATGTAACTACCGTGGGCTTTAATTTGTTAGCCTATTTTCATTTATGAATATAATAGGCTTATGTGATCACCTTTTGTCCGTTTGTCTGTTTGTGTGTGCGTGTGTGTGTATGATTCGTTTGTGTTTGTCCCTAATAAAATCTAAACGGCTGGAGCGATTTCAATAAAACTCGGTAAGTTCATAGCACTATTCCGGGCGATCCAACCGTGTCCTTCAAATTTTGTTACGTCTCACCAATCCAACATGGCGGCTGTGCGAAATATTTCACCAGCATTCAATATATCCGAAACTGTTACTGATATCACCCTGGAAGTTTGTATGATGATAAAGGAAACTACTAGAAGTTCATTTATGTGACGTTTGAAAACCTGCTAACTACAGTAGCAATATGGCAGCCAAGCGAAGTTGCGACATTTGAATAGACTTTTCTCGCGATTTAACCAACCAAATGCAATGGAACTTGGTACAGTATATGTTTATATACATTGTAATGCACAGACATCTAACTTCGTTCAATTGTTTACATAACCTCAATATGGCGGCTGTGCGAAATATTTCACTGGCATTCTATATCTCTGAAACTATTACCGGCATCACCCTTAAATTTTGCACGGAGATAAAGGGCACTACTGAAAGTTCATCTACATAAGACTTTCAAAAACCGGTTAACTACAAAACAAACATGGCGGCCAAGCGAGGTTGAAAGTTTTAAATAGACTTTTCTCGCGATTTAATGATCCAAACGCAATAAAACTTGGTACAGCAAATGTTTATACACATTGTAATGCACTGGTATGTAATTTAGTTAAATTGTTTACATGACCTCAAGATGGAGGCTGTGCGAATTTTAAAATTAAGTTTTTGTTTCTTGTGTCGTAATCATGCGATCGAAGTGAAAGTTTGAATAATGAACCCACGCAATAATTTTCCTTTAAAGGAACATGACTCTATGGCCTAAACATATAACAATCCAACATGGCGTCATCCGGAATATTTAGACGGTTCTCAATATCTACGAATCTACTACAGCAATCAAACTGATTTATTTTTGTGTTCATAGGGGTTATTAACATAAGTTCACCTATAGGACTTTCAATAACCTGATGATCACAAATCCAACATGGCGGTGACGTGAATTATAAATATTCACATGGTCGTTTCTCGCAATTTAACCATCGAAGTGCAGTGAAACTTGGTACATTAAATCCTAATGCAAATGATATTCCACTGGCATCTAATTTGTTTCATTTGTTTTCATAACCACAAGATGGCAGCTGTGCGAAATTTAAAAATCTCATTTTTACTTCTTGTGCCCTAATCATGTGGTTGAAGTTTGAGTACTGCACGTACACAATAATATTCATGTAACAGTACATAACTCTAAGCCCTCATATATAAAAGTCCAACATGGCGACCATCCGAAATATTTAGACGGTTCTCAATATATACGAATCTACAGTATTACAGCAATCAAACTGAAATTTAGTATGTTGATAGAGGCAATTAGCATTAGTAGGATATATGAAAATTTGCTGTATAGTTCTTCACGGAACTATTTGTTGTTAATAAAAATAATTATGCAAAAATTTTATATCTAAATAGTTGGTATTTGTATATTCATTTAGAAATTAGTCTTTAGAAATTAAATAAGTGTTCTATTCAAACTTTTTGAACTTGGCTTAAAGGTATACAATGACCAAAATATATCTTCAGTGACATAAAAATGACCATGATAGCCCGATAACTTATTGACTTTTTACTTATAAACTAATAATGTTTACCTTAAGTCAATATTTATTTAATTGAAACCGTGCCAGTTTTGGTCACATTGTGACCTTCTTCAGCTGGTATATGATGAGTAACTGAGTAGTACCTGACCAAAAGTTCACATAGTAAATTTTCAAGAAAAAACAGATCTGTTACAATAAATTAAATTAAGCATAAAAAATTGTCTTGAAAAGCAGCGTAGAAATGTGGAGATCTAAGAAGAAGAAATTAAACTGAGAAACAAAAACATGAGAACCGAACAGAAAAGATATAAACAAGTAGTTCCGTGAAGAACTATACAGCCTATTTTCATATGTCCTACTCATGTTAATTCCCTCTATTTACATACAAAATTTCAGTTTGATTGCAGTGATAGATTCGTAGATATTGACAACCGCCTAAATATTTCAGATGATCGCCAGGTTGGATTATTATTTATGTACTATATCATGAAGATTATTGTGTGCGTGTGGTATTCAGACTTCAATCGCATGATTAGGGCATAAGAAGTAAAATCGAGATTTTAAATATTTCGCACAGCTGCCATCTTGTGGTTATGAAAATAATTGAAAAAATTAGATGTCAGTGGATTAACATTAGTGTGCAAAGATTGCATTAAGGTGCAAAGATTCACTGCACTAGGATAGTTAAATCACGAGAAACGTCCATTTAAATATTTATACTTTGCGTCGCCGCCATGTTGGATTTGTGATCACCAGATGGCTGAAAGTCATATAGGTGAACTTATGTTCATAGCCTCTATGAACATTTAAAAAAAATCAGTTTGATTGTTGTAAAAGATTCGTAGATATTGAGAACCGTATATATATTCAGATGCTCGCCATTTTTGATTGTTATATGTATAGGCCATAGAGTTATGTACCATTAAAGGAAAATTATTGCGTAGCTTCATTATTCAAACTTTCACATCAATCGCATGATTACGACACAAGAAATAAAAACTTAATCTTAAAATTTGGCACAGCCGCCATCTTGAGGTTATGTTAACAATTAAACTAAATAAGATGCCAGTGCATTACAATATGTATAATCATTTACTGTACCACATTTCACTAGGCTCAGATGGTTAAATCACGAGAAAAGTCTATTAAAATGTTTCAAATTCGCTTGGCCGCCATGTTCGTTTTGTACATTGCAGGGTTTCGAAAGTTACATACAAAAACTTGTTGCAGTTCCCTTTATCACCGTGCAAAATTTCAGGGTGATATCATAAATAGTTTCGGAGATATTGAATGCCAGTGAAATTATTCGCACTGCCGCCATTTTGAGGTTATGTAAACAATTGTACTAAATTAGACGCCAGTGCATTACAACGTGTATAAACATTTGCTGTACCATGTTTCATTACGTTTGGACGGATAAATCGCGAGAAATTTCTATTTAAAAGTCTCAACTTCGCTTGGCCACCATGTTAGTTTTGTAGTTACCAGGTTTTCGAAAGTCTCATAGTTGAACGTCTAGTAGTGCCCTTTATCACCGTACACAAGTTCAGGGTGATATCGGTAATAGTTTCGGAGATACTGAATGCTGGTGAAATATTTCGCACAGCCGCCATGTTGGATTGGTGAGACAAAATAAAATTCGAAGAGCATGGTCGAGGTCGGCCAGAAAGGTGCTACGATCTTACCGAGTTTCATTGAAATCGCTGCAGCCGTTTATATTTTTTTTTGGTGGGGAGGACACACACACACACACCATCACACACACACGCACACACAGACACACGGACAAAAGGTGATCTCATAAGCCTATTTTTTTCATAAAATGAAAATAGGCTAAAAATATAACACTTACAGTACGTGTATGTGAAAATATGTACTGTTTGTTGAATCAATCAGGTTATACGCATTCTTGATGTGCATTTGCTAGGTCTGAGCAGAGAGAAAAACAAACAATATAAATAGTCTTGTGTAATGGAAGTAATGTGTAAACTATTGAAGCGGCACGGTTTCAATGAAATAAATATTGACTTTAGGTAAAAATAAATAGTTTATAAAATATATGTTCAGTTTAACTTTTGTCTGTTTGTATGTTTGTTATGGGTTGGCGTCAAGTATTGGTATGAACATTTGCACTAAAGGGACTCCAAACTGCCAAAATTTATCAACATTTTCAATTTCTTTTGCGTTATATGAATCTACGGATCTCTAGGTTTCTAACAGTACATTTATTTATTACTAGCTAATTCCTGAGTCTACTTTCCGTATACTTGCCTACAATCACGCGTCCTATTAACAAACCCAGCAACATACATTTTATTTTTTTTCTACTAGGCAATACACATAGATGTACAATTTTCAAGAAAGAGGCTGCGTTAGAAGCTGGTAGAACATAAAAATGGATGCAATTGCTTCAAATGGAAGAAGAGGAATCCTATGCTATTGGCATGTTCTTGAAGCCAGAGTAGTTAACACCAATAACATTATTATTACACAAGAGCCTCGTTTTTCCGGCCCTCATTAAACCGGATCTCAGGTTTATCCGGATCGAAAATAATAAAAAAAATTTTTTACTGTACAGTATTTCTTTTTGAATTAGTTAAGGACAGGAATTAGAAATAATTTGGCCATGGTCTATCAAAGATACCGTTCCGAAATTCGCCTGGAATTGAGAACGTCTTCGTGAACGTGAACGTGCTGCGTGCAAACGCTATACTGTACACATGTAAAACATAAAATACTCACTCATTATTTTAGTGCATAAAACAAAGTCGTAAATGTAAGAAAAGTGTTCTTATATTTTTTGCACAATTGAAAAAAGGTATTACAACTGACGTTAATAGATTATATAACATGTGTTTGTTTTTTATTTTCCCTCGGATTTTCGATAATCCGGAACAGTTTTGGTCCCACTTAATCCGGATAAACGAGGTTCTTGTGTATTTTTGAAACCGGAAAAAGTTTTGATTCCAATCTCTCGCTAAATTGTGTTTCTTAATTTAAAAATTCCCTATTTTTTCGAGAATATTTTAACGTAGAAAGCTGTAATTTTTAGAAGTAATTCCTCCTTATTGAACCCATGGGCCATAGGGTCCATGACGGTCGAATCCATGTCCTTAAGGAAGAAATGAAAGAAACGTATAGTTTCTTAAAGGAACGGAGAGAGATTTTAAGCCAGGAATATAGCTTAACATTGTGCAAGCGACTAGGGACAGATGTTCCTTAGATGAGATCACCCCACTCGACATTTCAGAGAGGGCTGGTCACGAGTATTAATAACTGAGTGGAAATTTCCACCGTGATAGAAAGAGAAGCCTGAATCGGAATTCAAGCTGACGTTGCTGGATTTTGACAACGCCGCATATGCACCAGAAGAGGAATAATTAAAATTAACACGTTTACGAGCATAATAATGAGTAAACAAGCACAGCACAGTGAATCATTTTGAATGAGAGATTTTTCAGTATAGAGAAACCATGTAATAATTGTGCAGAAATAAACTGCCGACGTAAGACGACGTCATAGGGGAATTACCTAAGCCTCTGTGGAGGGGAGAGAGCAAAAAGAATGCAACACCCACACAATTGAGGACGAGAAATTAATTAATATCTCCGAATTGCACGATCGATTCTTAGGTGCAATAAGATCATTTGACATTGAGAAGATGAGCTTTCGGAAGGTATAATTTTTATAATTGTGGCACCATTATTTTAGAAGTTGACCACAGAAAAGGCTTGAGTCTTATTTTTTTGTAGTAAAACAGTATAAAGCTTCGGGCGTTTCCAAGCCAATGAGGCAGTATTCAGACAACCTGAGGGCACGTCACTGTGTCACATCGCATGCAGTCCTACGAGCATTCCGTGAGGGGAAGTGCTGCTCCACGACGTAGAAGAAGTCATTCCGACAGTCCGTGAAGGGACGTAACTCTGCGTTACATCGATAACAGCTACCAGTACTCCTTGAGGGGAGAAACGCTGTTTTACACCGCCGAAGCAAGATCCGATAGCCACAGGCGTCACAGTAGTAACGACTTGCTTGCCTCCATAAGGAGCATTCAAGGCAAAATTTTAAAGTATCGCCGTAGTGAAATATTAGGAAAATCCTAATTATAGGATTTAGGCCCGACTGTATCCAAGTTAAAGTGAAACTTCGTAAGATATAGTCAGAGCAGGCTGCGAACGTCGGACTTAAAGGCGATAGGTCGTTAAATGTCCGAACGAATAGATAATAACGTACGGAAGTATCGTACCAGACAGAGAAACTGTTGTTTAAATTGAAGGAACCTAACAAGGAAGAACAGAATAAGGTTCGAACGTAGGAGTGTTAAAACAGTTCAAATAAATAGAATAGGAGACTATAAACATTAGCTCCAGAAAGCAGGCGAACAATTCTAATAGTACTAGAATCAAGAAGTGCTAGCTGCTATAAACTGAATCTATAGGTCTTAGAGGAGACCTCGATCCATATAGACTTTCGTTAGGGTCGATAGACAGATCTACAGAGAAGCCGTTCAAGCTAGATAAATAGCCGGTTATCCAGGATAGGAATAGCAGAATTGAACTCCAGGGAATAGTAGATGTTTCGGGACTTTCGCCTTCTCCAGAATAGGAAGCCGACATCGGATAAATTCCACCCTTGGAAACGGGAATTTAAGAAGATCACGTGTGAAAGGCTTAGAAATACGGCCTAGTGATCGAGTCATTGTGAAGTGTAAAATAATCAAGATTGTGTGTTAAATAATATTTTTAGTGTTTATTATGTGTTCAAAAGGGACACATCAGTATATAAAAATGTCGTCAATATTAAGTGTTTTAGATATATGTTTATTTGTGTTTTTACGTAAGATGAATACCTTTAATATGGTGTAAAAAGTTCAAAGTGGGTCCAAAAATGAAACACCGCACCAGATTTAAGATCAGGGATGATCTGGAAAATATGTGAGTACTAAATTCATTTTTATTTTGGTGTCAGAAATTGATTGTGTACAGACTCACCGGAGTTTTTGAGTGAAAGGGATGTGTTTTAATGAATAAATACTGAATAATCAAGAACACGGTCTGAACAATAAGATAAAATAAATAGAGAAATTATGAATAATTATGTAAAGAACAAATCCCGTAGAGGAAATAGGTGAATAAAGGGTTAATGTATTTAACAAATGTCATAAGAGCAAGCGAAATATCATTTAATTATCATGAAAGACATTGAAATAAAGTAAAGTTGAGATATGAAAGAAATAGCTTTTGAGCTTGTATAAAGAATGAAGATAATAATAATAATTAGATATGGAAATGTTAAATAAAAATCCAATAAATTGATATGAACATAAGAACGTTAAGCCTTAACGTATGTGTAAGAAATGAGGTTCAATGAAATATTTTAAAACAGGGAGCGATTTATCGACCACGGAAAGATTAATATGTGAATAAAAATAATATGAATTGTTACTAAAGAGATTTTATCAGTTCTTGGGAAGACATTTTCGGCTTAAAATAATGCATAGCGCATAATGAGCGCAAATATAATATTAAAGTGTCACGCTAGGAAAGCGTAGTGGTTAAATACTTGGTACATTACTTATGGAGGGTAGTTGATTGCAGTGAATTGATAATTGTGTAAGTCCTCTATTAGTGACATAGTATCACGAGGCATTGTGTATGTATTTAAAAAGGGAGCTAATATATGGTATTATTGAGCGTATGTCATTGGGCCACGGCCGACTCTAAATCGCATTTTGTATAAGCCTCTGTATGGGATTGGTTCCCGAGGCACCTGAAGAGATTCGAATGCAGGATCTTCTTATGATAAAAGCCCCTGTAATTCTCCGTCGTCGTATGTGTATTTAATCTTCCCAATCAATGAGGACCCTCTCATAATTAATAAATGCCAAGGATACGGAAATGGTCTTTGAACCAAAGAATAGTTGTTTGAATGTTACGGTACAGTAAAGCCCGGTCTCCCCAGAACTGGATAGAATGGGAAGGTTTGTTTTGAAAGCCTTGAAAATAAGCTACTAATGTTGGGTCAGACAGGATGTCTCCACCACCCTAACGTGTCATAAATCGCACCCCATGTAGTAGAGACTAGCTCTTTTAAAAGCGAGGGGGAACAGAGACCATCTCGTAAGCTGTTGTAAAGAGAAATAAATACACCAGGAGTGTTTAAAGTTGTTAACGACCCGGGCGTTGAACCGAGGTCCTTAAAGATGGATATTTCGTTTGCCGGTTCAGATCGTAGTTTCTTATATGATAATGGTCTATTAAGACAAAAGAGATAAATAACAATCCCTATTGTAATAATGTATGGACGTGGGATTCCACGAGTTGATTGAAGGCAACTGAGTTCGGGAGTAACTATAGTTTTTTGACTGTGTCAAGTACCTTCACGCTCTGGAATACACAATTGATTTTCTGATTACCTTAATATATTTGTGAAATAAAGAGAGATGATAACAACTGAATGTGTGGACATGCCCAAAAAGATTGAGTTAGATAATTAACCTAGATTTTTAAATATAATTATATATTTGTTTTTGAGAAATAAGAAAATAATAAAAGCTAGTGTTTGAGGTGTACAAGAATGACACCGTAATAATGTAAATGCATGGAGCCAAAGAGCTCGGAGTTATGTAAACTTAATGTTAGTGCTTTATGGAAGTGAGACTAAGTTGGTTTATGTGGAAACCACAGGTTTTGAATACAATATTTGTTTATTTTATTTGTGATCCCTTGTTCATTTGGAACAAGCAGTTGATATTTGGGTCAGTAATTAAATTGTTTAAATGTTTGTAGCGCCATTAATTTATTAATTAAATGTGTTTAAAATAGGAGTTGATTTTGTTGTTATTTTTGCAAGTGTATCCTCTAATTAATCCAAATATGTGAGTCACAGAGTGGGGGAACTTACCGCTGCCCCGAAATCCCGAATTGAGCTACGCTGGTATACTGTGATTGGCATATTTCTTGCTAAATGGGCACAGGGGGATATATAAATACTGTGCTGGATTAATAACTAGAGGAACACTTAAGTCGGTCATATCATGTAAAATTAGAGTAATGATAGGAAAAGCTACAACGTAAAATATTAACTGACCGCATGGGTCCCTGGAAACTCATACCGAGCAGCCCTGAAATATAATATTATGAACCCCCTAGCAAAACTACACTTTTTGGCGCCCAGTACGCAGGGATGAGTTTTCCTAGGGAAAACCCGAGTTTTCTCGAAAAATCAAAATTTTCATTTTTTGAAAAAAAAAATGGTTTTTCGAAATTTGAATTTTAAATACTTCCATAAAGGTTTTATGAAATTGAATAAGATTATCCAAAGGGTACGTTGTAAGTGAATACCCGTACTAAAGTAATATTTTAAAGAAATTGGGACACACGGATTCAGAGTATCATCTCTCAAGCATGTACTAGTGTGGTGGCATTTGTGGCCCACTGTATTCTCATAAGATGGTATTGAGTGAGGAATTGCAGGGGCTTTTGGAGGCGATAAAAGCCGATAGCAATGAGAAGTTGGAGGCTATCAAAGCCGATAGCAATGAGAAGTTGGAGGCTATAAACAATACATTGGGTCTCCAAAAGGATGAAAACAATAAAGTGTTCGAATCCATAAATGGAAGTTTAGAGTCACTAAAAACTGATAGTGCTAATATGGGAATTAAATTAGAAGCTATCGAAGCTAAAAGTGATACCATGGGAACTAAATTAGTAGATATCGAAGCTAATTGTATCAAAATGAACGATGAAGTGAAGGCTGAAATTAAGGGAATAAAAGAGGGGTCCAAAGGTTTAGAAAAAACAATGAATGACAAATTTCAAGATTTTGACACTAGGTTTGTGAAGAAGTTAAGTGAGTTAAAAGATGAAAATAAAGGATTTCATTCAGGATTGCAAGTCCAAATAAATACCTTGAACGATAGTACGGTAAAATCCATAAATGAATGTCAAAATCATTTTAAAATGATCGAGGATAAAATTGGTTCTATGGAAACAACTTGTAAACAAAATGGGGACGAATGTAAAAAGGAACTTGTAACCCAGATCCAAGGTGTGCAGAAAATTTTAGAAGCTCAAATAGAATCAAATAAAAGTATTTGTGAAAAATCCCAGGGAGAGATAAAAAGTAGTATTGAGGCGTTAGGAGACAGGTTTGGAGGGATGGAAAAGAAAGTAGAAAACCTCGAGGGGAAAGTCGAGAAAGTACGGACAAAACTAACTGAGGTTAAGAAGCAAGGTGAGGCCGATGCCAACAAAAGGGAATTGCAATTTAACGTATTCACGGGACAGGTGGACGAATGGTTGAGAAAGCATGAGGGGGATATAACTACGAAGTTAAGCGAATACGAAGGGAATCTTAAGAAGGAAAGCACGCAACGAAAAAGGGATCGTGATGAACAACTTATAAAAATAGAGAAGATAGATAAAGGGGTTACTGGAATTCAGGAAACCGTAGTAGGATTAACAAAACAAATGGGAGACACAAAGGGAGAGATAGATAAGGTTATGACCGACATAACAATTATATTCGAGGAGCAAGGAAGGGCTCGAGAGGATATGAATAAGATCCAGGATAAAGTCTACAAAGGACAAAAAGAAGTGGAGAAGCAAATAAAGGAGATACGAGAGGGCCTGGAGACCATAGGTGACGTTAAGCCAGAAATTATAGACCAACATGCTAAGATCATTAAGAAAGAGGTAGAAGACCAAATAAATGAATTCAGGGATAGCTTCAAGGATGAGAAATTCCACTTCCAAAAGGTAGAGGAAGATATTAAAAGGAATCAAGAAAGAATTCAAAATGAATTAAGATCCCGATTGGAGAGGACGGAACTTAAGAACAGTCAAATGGAAATCCAACTCATGGCAAATGAAGAAAGTGCCCGAAGAGAAAGGAAGTTAGAATTCGAAAATCAGGAGGAGTTTCCAAAGACAGGATGGGTAGATTCCCGTGAACAAGGCACAGATACGGAAAGGGACTTAGGAGGGGAGAGCCCTTATAAGAACCCAGGATATCCAATGGCGATGTCAACCCCGTACACGAATCAGACTAATGGCCAAATAATAAACATTATTAAATCCAATGAGGATAGACCAGTAAAGTTTACGGGTAATAACATGTCTATTACTCCAAAATACTGGCTAAAAGAAGTGGCAGAGTATCTAAATGAAATGAAGGTTCCTCAGGATCGGAGACTGAGAGCTATTGAAAAGCTGTTGGCAGGTGATTGTCTCACCTGGTTCAGAAGCTTCAGATACACTTTTGATACGGTGGAAGGCTTTAGGGAAGCATTTTTAAAGCGATATTGGGCAGCAGATGTCCAAGAAAATTTAAGGCTAGATCTGTACTCTAGGAAGTACAGCACCAATGCACCGACTAAATACTCGGAATTTTTCACCGCTCAGCTGTGTAAATTCCGCGAACTGGATATTGCTCCGGCAGAAAACGACCTGTGTGCCGCCATTGCGAGACAGCTTCCATATGAGATTCAGAGGCTGTTAATCTCATCCAAAGCCAGAAGTGCTGTGGAAGTGGAAAGCGTATTACGTCAGTTAGATATGACGACTTCGCACGTAACACCTCGGCATCAGAGACAAACTGAGCAAGTACACATGGCCAGCAGTCAGGAAACTGGAGAAAAACCAGCGACCAGGAATCAATCCACCAGTACGGATACTCAAGGACGAGATCGAGAGTATGGGCACCAGGAGCCTAGAAGGATACAGCCATATTACCGGGGAGGATATCGAGGAAGAAATCCTAGAACGACGGGTTATAGGCAACAGGAAAGCCGACCCTATAACAATAACCAGCAAAGGCCGGACAACAGAAAGAAATGGGAGAATTATCCCAGGAGAAATGTAAGGCCAGACGATAGGGATGATGAATATCGTGCCGAAATAGAAGAAAGATATCAGGAGAGTCTTCGTTATATGAACGAAAGACCAGATGAACCTGATAGGCAAAAAGTCCGTTGGAGTGAGGCAATCAAGAACAGGAAATCACCAGACCGACTAGACGGAGCTCAAAGCTTGGAACTACAAGCTCAGCTAAAGAATGAGGGAAAAGGGAGCCATCAGGATAAAAAAAAACTCCAAATTTAAATTGTCAAAAGTGGAAACATACCAGGAGCTGGGAGGAAGTAGAAATTGTAAATTGGATAGCTAGACCAGATGAACTAATTAACGAGGATGTGGAAGGAATCCCACCTGTTAAAAGAGAACTACCTATAATTATGCTTAGGATAGAAGGATTACTGGTCAGAGCATTGATTGATACTGGATCCACAATAAGTTTAATTACACAAACCCTTTTAAATGAATTGGAAACAAGGGGCCGAGTACTAAAGATTCCCACATCAAGTGTAAAGATTAAGGGAATTATCCCTGAAAAATCTTTGACATGTAAATTTCAGGTATACATTGATTTAATCATGGGTAACGCTGAAATTTCGCAGTGCTTTTTGCTGGTAAATCAATTACCGTATAATGTTATATTAGGTATTGATTTTATCCGTGAGAACAAGGTCATTATAGACCTAGCGCAAAATTGCATTAGAATTCAAAGAGAGGATGTGGATGAGCAAAATATTAACCTACAGGATCAGGAGGCGAAAATAGCAGAACAGGTATGGCATATGGAAGAAGTGATTGAGGAAGATCATAAGGACATAGAAAAGATATTTGAAGTCCTCAACATAGAACTCGAAGATAATGTGGAAAATGAGTTCGAGACCAACCTGTCAGGAAAAGTGGAGGAAGCTAAAGTCAGCCTCGAAGTTAAGGAACAGTTAAAGAAATTATTATTGGATTATAGGGACGTATTTGATTCCAAGCCAGGGAAGATTGAAAATTTTAAATACGCGTTCCAAGTCAACGATTGGGCACCGTTCAAACAAAAACCATACCCGGTTGCGGAAAAACATTACCCACAAACCAAGAAGACACTGCAGGAGATGATGAATGCAGGTGTTATAGAAAAGATGGCGACACCATATGTTAGTCCATTAGTGATTGTGAGTAAACCGGATGGCTCAGTAAGGGTGTGTTTAGATGCCAGAAATCTAAATGCAAAAATCATACCAGAAAATGATTCGGCACCACCCATAAAAGAAATACTGAGGAAGTTTAAAGGCAAGAAGATTTTTACAAATATTGACATGACTTCTTCGTATCATCATCTCGAACTGGAAGAGAAAACCAGCTTGTTAACTGGATTTCAGTTCGATCAACAAACATACTGCTTTAGAAGATGTCCGTTTGGATTAAAGACTGCAGGATCCGCATTAATAAGAGCGCTTGATCGAAACCTGTCAGAGGAAGTGAAAGAGTGCACTATCCGATACGTAGATGACATTTTGCTTACCTCGGAGAACATTAAGGAACATTTAGTTAATTTGAAGAAATTATTAGAAGACCTAAGAAGGGCAAATTTTAAGATAAATTTAAAGAAGTCGAACTTCTGTCAAAGGCAAGTGACATTTTTAGGGCATGTGATTGACAAGGATGGTGTTAAACCAAATCCATGCAAATTGGAATCGATAAGGGATTTTCCAAGGCCTTTGAAAGTGAAGAACGTTCGCCAGTTTTTGGGATTGATTGGGTTCTTCTCAGGACATTGTCCATCATACACAAAAACTGTTGCACCACTACAGGACCTTCTGAAGAAGGGGGGCAAGTGGAAATGGACGGAGGAAGCAGAAAAAGCATTCGTGGAGGCCAAGGAAATGCTCTTAAATTACGTGAAGCTAGGATATCCTGATTTTAATCAGAGATTTATCATTCAGACAGACGCATCCCAGATTGGAATAGGGGCAATGCTATATCAAGAGAACCCGGAAAACCCTGATATGAAGAACTATCTAGCTTTCACAAGTAGGAGACTGAAACCACACGAGAAAAATTATACGATCAGCGAGATCGAGCTGTTAGCGATATTGCATGCGTTGCAATATTGGCGGAAGATCGTATATGGGTTTCAGGTCACTCTAAGGACGGATCATAAAGCCTTAACCTTTTTGATGAAGACTGATTTATCCAGTCAAAGGTTGATGCGTTGGGCTTTATATATTCAACAATTTGATGTCAAGATAGAGTACTGCCCAGGAAAGGAAAACATAGTTCCAGACTACTTAAGTAGACAGCCAGAGTCCATAGAAGAGGAAGTAATGGCTATAGATTTGGAAGACAGGGATCAGCGTACTCTTAATGAGTTAAGAAGCATTAGTCAAAGACAACGGGAGGATCCATGGATGAACATGCTCATATCATTCCTTGAAGGAAGCTTGATAAGAGGAACACCAGCGTACACGGAAGCTGAGAAGATAGCACAAGACTACACGTTTTATAATGGGTTATTATATAAGTTTGTGGACTCTGACCATACGAAATTAAGGATTGTTGTACCTGCAATTTTGCAGAGGAAAATAGTATGGTTAGCCCATAGATCGTTCGGACATATGGGAGTCGACAAAACAGTCTCGATGCTGAAAGAAGCATTTATATGGCCGAGACTGAGAGAAACTGTAAGGGACACGCTAAAGACATGTGATTTATGTCAAAGGATAAAACCTAATGCATTTTTGATGAGACAGAAGCCTATACCATTGTTGCCCGAAAGGCCCGGCCAAATCATATCCATTGATAATTTTGGACCTTTGCCAAAGGCAAGAAGAGGAAATCGACACATAATGGTGGCTATGGATGTCTTCACTAAAATGGTTGTCCTTGCTCCCATACAGAAGACTAGTACCAAACAGGTGTTAAAACGACTTAAAGAAAAAGTGATACCGATTCTGGGGAAACCTGAGAACTTGTTGTCGGATCACGGCAGTTGTTTCACCAGTGTAGAGTTCAGACGAGAATTAGAAAGACTTGGAATACGTCAAATTTTGTCAAGTATTCGCCATCCTGAGGCAAACCCTGTAGAGAGAGTTATGAGAGAAATGGCCAAGTACTGTAGAATATACTGTGCCGAAGAAAATTGGAAGTGGATAGATATTTTGGATATTATTGAATTTTGTATAAATAATACAATCCATGAATCCACAGGAGAGATACCCATAACGTTACATCGGAATGAGCAACCAGAAAGACCTTGGAATCTGGTAATTCCTAGGCCAGCAGACGCTCAGCCGGGAAGAGATGTACGAATTAGGAGAGCCTTTGAGCATCTAAAAGCTCAAGCCGACAGGAGGCAGAGAAGAAATAGGCATAAGAGGTATCATCGACCATTATTAGCAGGAGAAATGGTGTTAGTGAAAAGACCAGCCATTTCGGATCCAGGGAACCGTGTGTACAAGAAGTTCCAGAAAATGTACCACGGACCATATCAGATAATCAGAGATTTGAGGAATAACGCATATAGAATTCGGCACTGTGAAACGGATCACGAAGTGACCATGAATTCAGCAAATTTGAAATTATATTACCCTCCCGAAGATTTTGATGAAGAAAATGAACAAGCCCTGGTCATGGAAACATTTAGAGATGAATCCGCTTTTGACATAAACAAGAATAAGGAAGAAATAGAAAATAGAGCTCAAGCATTCGAGTGCGAATGCGAATTGGAGAAAGTATATTGGGAAATTAAAGAAATAATTGAATTTATTGAAGAAGAAAATTCAAATTTAAGAAAAGAAAATGATGAAATAAGGAAACGGGTAGGGATAGACCAAACCCGTAAGGGAGAATGAGGTTCTGGGAACTTAAAGTCCAGACATATAAAGAAAGAAAGAAAGAAAGGGTAGGGACAGAGCATACCCGACCTACACAATTACCGGATACGACTTAAAAGAAGTAAAAACAATAGTAAATACGGATGACGTTATGATGGATTCGACGGAAAAGAAATACAAATAAAATTGAAATAAATTTCCTCAAAATTTTCGAAAATTTATTTACCTAAGGAGGGGAGAGATGAACCCATGGGCCATAGGGTCCATGACGGTCGAATACATGTCCTTAAGGAAGAAATGAAAGAAACGTATAGTTTCTTAAAGGAACGGAGAGAGATTTTAAGCCAGGAATATAGCTTAACATTGTGCAAGCGACTAGGGACAGATGTTCCTTAGATGAGATCACCCCACTCGACATTTCAGAGAGGGCTGGTCACGAGTATTAATAACTGAGTGGAAATTTCCACCGTGATAGAAAGAGAAGCCTGAATCGGAATTCAAGCTGACGTTGCTGGATTTTGACAACGCCGCATATGCACCAGAAGAGGAATAATTAAAATTAACACGTTTACGAGCATAATAATGAGTAAACAAGCACAGCACAGTGAATCATTTTGAATGAGAGATTTTTCAGTATAGAGAAACCATGTAATAATTGTGCAGAAATAAACTGCCGACGTAAGACGACGTCATAGGGGAATTACCTAAGCCTCTGTGGAGGGGAGAGAGCAAAAAGAATGCAACACCCACACAATTGAGGACGAGAAATTAATTAATATCTCCGAATTGCACGATCGATTCTTAGGTGCAATAAGATCATTTGACATTGAGAAGATGAGCTTTCGGAAGGTATAATTTTTATAATTGTGGCACCATTATTTTAGAAGTTGACCACAGAAAAGGCTTGAGTCTTATTTTTTTGTAGTAAAACAGTATAAAGCTTCGGGCGTTTCCAAGCCAATGAGGCAGTATTCAGACAACCTGAGGGCACGTCACTGTGTCACATCGCATGCAGTCCTACGAGCATTCCGTGAGGGGAAGTGCTGCTCCACGACGTAGAAGAAGTCATTCCGACAGTCCGTGAAGGGACGTAACTCTGCGTTACATCGATAACAGCTACCAGTACTCCTTGAGGGGAGAAACGCTGTTTTACACCGCCGAAGCAAGATCCGATAGCCACAGGCGTCACAGTAGTAACGACTTGCTTGCCTCCATAAGGAGCATTCAAGGCAAAATTTTAAAGTATCGCCGTAGTGAAATATTAGGAAAATCCTAATTATAGGATTTAGGCCCGACTGTATCCAAGTTAAAGTGAAACTTCGTAAGATATAGTCAGAGCAGGCTGCGAACGTCGGACTTAAAGGCGATAGGTCGTTAAATGTCCGAACGAATAGATAATAACGTACGGAAGTATCGTACCAGACAGAGAAACTGTTGTTTAAATTGAAGGAACCTAACAAGGAAGAACAGAATAAGGTTCGAACGTAGGAGTGTTAAAACAGTTCAAATAAATAGAATAGGAGACTATAAACATTAGCTCCAGAAAGCAGGCGAACAATTCTAATAGTACTAGAATCAAGAAGTGCTAGCTGCTATAAACTGAATCTATAGGTCTTAGAGGAGACCTCGATCCATATAGACTTTCGTTAGGATCGATAGACAGATCTACAGAGAAGCCGTTCAAGCTAGATAAATAGCCGGTTATCCAGGATAGGAATAGCAGAATTGAACTCCAGGGAATAGTAGATGTTTCGGGACTTTCGCCTTCTCCAGAATAGGAAGCCGACATCGGATAAATTCCACCCTTGGAAACGGGAATTTAAGAAAATCACGTGTGAAAGGCTTAGAAATACGGCCTAGTGATCGAGTCATTGTGAAGTGTAAAATAATCAAGATTGTGTGTTAAATAATATTTTTAGTGTTTATTATGTGTTCAAAAGGGACACATCAGTATATAAAAATGTCGTCAATATTAAGTGTTTTAGATATATGTTTATTTGTGTTTTTACGTAAGATGAATACCTTTAATATGGTGTAAAAAGTTCAAAGTGGGCCCAAAAATGAAACACCGCACCAGATTTAAGATCAGGGATGATCTGGAAAATATGTGAGTACTAAATTCATTTTTATTTTGGTGTCAGAAATTGATTGTGTACAGACTCACCGGAGTTTTTGAGTGAAAGGGATGTGTTTTAATGAATAAATACTGAATAATCAAGAACACGGTCTGAACAATAAGATAAAATAAATAGAGAAATTATAATAATTATGTAAAGAACAAATCCCGTAGAGGAAATAGGTGAATAAAGGGTTAATGTATTTAACAAATGTCATAAGAGCAAGCGAAATATCATTTAATTATCATGAAAGACATTGAAATAAAGTAAAGTTGAGATATGAAAGAAATAGCTTTTGAGCTTGTATAAAGAATGAAGATAATAATAATAATTAGATATGGAAATGTTAAATAAAAATCCAATAAATTGATATGAACATAAGAACGTTAAGCCTTAATGTATGTGTAAGAAATGAGGTTCAATGAAATATTTTAAAACAGGGAGCGATTTATCGACCACGGAAAGATTAATATGTGAATAAAAATAATATGAATTGTTACTAAAGAGATTTTATCAGTTCTTGGGAAGACATTTTCGGCTTAAAATAATGCATAGCGCATAATGAGCGCAAATATAATATTAAAGTGTCACGCTAGGAAAGCGTAGTGGTTAAATACTTGGTACATTACTTATGGAGGGTAGTTGATTGCAGTGAATTGATAATTGTGTAAGTCCTCTATTAGTGACATAGTATCACGAGGCATTGTGTATGTATTTAAAAAGGGAGCTAATATATGGTATTATTGAGCGTATGTCATTGGGCCACGGCCGACTCTAAATCGCATTTTGTATAAGCCTCTGTATGGGATTGGTTCCCGAGGCACCTGAAGAGATTCGAATGCAGGATCTTCTTATGATAAAAGCCCCTGTAATTCTCCGTCGTCGTATGTGTATTTAATCTTCCCAATCAATGAGGACCCTCTCATAATTAATAAATGCCAAGGATACGGAAATGGTCTTTGAACCAAAGAATAGTTGTTTGAATGTTACGGTACAGTAAAGCCCGGTCTCCCCAGAACTGGATAGAATGGGAAGGTTTGTTTTGAAAGCCTTGAAAATAAGCTACTAATGTTGGGTCAGACAGGATGTCTCCACCACCCTAACGTGTCATAAATCGCACCCCATGTAGTAGAGACTAGCTCTTTTAAAAGCGAGGGGGAACAGAGACCATCTCGTAAGCTGTTGTAAAGAGAAATAAATACACCAGGAGTGTTTAAAGTTGTTAACGACCCGGGCGTTGAACCGAGGTCCTTAAAGATGGATATTTCGTTTGCCGGTTCAGATCGTAGTTTCTTATATGATAATGGTCTATTAAGACAAAAGAGATAAATAACAATCCCTATTGTAATAATGTATGGACGTGGGATTCCACGAGTTGATTGAAGGCAACTGAGTTCGGGAGTAACTATAGTTTTTTGACTGTGTCAAGTACCTTCACGCTCTGGAATACACAATTGATTTTCTGATTACCTTAATATATTTGTGAAATAAAGAGAGATGATAACAACTGAATGTGTGGACATGCACAAAAAGATTGAGTTAGATAATTAACCTAGATTTTTAAATATAATTATATATTTGTTTTTGAGAAATAAGAAAATAATAAAAGCTAGTGTTTGAGGTGTACAAGAATGACACCGTAATAATGTAAATGCATGGAGCCAAAGAGCTCGGAGTTATGTAAACTTAATGTTAGTGCTTTATGGAAGTGAGACTAAGTTGGTTTATGTGGAAACCACAGGTTTTGAATACAATATTTGTTTATTTTATTTGTGATCCCTTGTTCATTTGGAACAAGCAGTTGATATTTGGGTCAGTAATTAAATTGTTTAAATGTTTGTAGCGCCATTAATTTATTAATTAAATGTGTTTAAAATAGGAGTTGATTTTGTTGTTATTTTTGCAAGTGTATCCTCTAATTAATCCAAATATGTGAGTCACAGAGTGGGGGAACTTACCGCTGCCCCGAAATCCCGAATTGAGCTACGCTGGTATACTGTGATTGGCATATTTCTTGCTAAATGGGCACATTATATGTGTTATATTTTAACTCATACGTTTTTTCCAAAATTGAGTTTAGTTTAACTTTACCAGATGCAAATGTTCATGAAAGTGTTGTCAAAATTAAGCCATTTAAAACACATTCATGAAAAATAAAAATCAATTTATTTTCAAAAAACCTATGTTAAAGTAGAACAAGTAGTTACCTGAAGAACTATACAGCCTATTTTCATATATCCTACTCATGTTAACTGCCACTATCAACATACAACATTCCAGTTTGATTGCTGTAATTGATTCGTAGATATTGAGAACCGACTAAATATTTCGGATGGTTGCCATGTTGGACTTTATTTATGTAGGTCTTAGATTTATGTACCGTTACATGAAGATTATTGTGTACGTGTAGCATTCAAACTTCAATCGCATGATTAGGACAAAAGAAGTAAAAACTAGATTTTAAAATTTCGCACAGCCGCCATCTTGTGGTTATGGAAACAATTGAAATAAATTAGATACCAGTGGGTTAACATTCATATAAGGATTTACTGTACCAAGTTTCACTGCACTCGGATGGTTAAATTGCGAGAAACATCCATGTGAATATTTATAGTTCGCGTCGCCGCCATGTCGGATTTGTGATCACTAGGTTATTGAAAGTCCTATAGGTAAACTTATGTGCATAGCCCCTATGAACATAAAAATATTAAGTTTGATTGCTGTAATAGATTCGTAGATATTCATAGCCGTCTAAATATTTCGGATGGTCGCCATGTTGGATTGTTAAATGTATAGGCCATAGAGTCATGTACCATTAATGGAAAATTATTGCGTAGGTTCATTATTCAAACTTCCACCTCGATCGCATAATTACGACACAAGAAATAAAAACTTAATTTTAAAATTCGCACAGCCGCCATCTTGAGTTTATGTAAACAATTGAACTAAATTAGATACGAGTGCATTACAATATATATAAACATTTCCTGTACCAAGTTTCAATGCGTTCGGAACATTAAATCGCGAGAAAGGTCTATTTAAATTTTCAAATTCGCTTGGCCGCCATGTTCGTTTTGTAGTCAACAGGTTTTTGAAAATCTTATAGGTGGACTTCCAGCAGTGCCCTTTATCTCCGTACAAAATTTCAGGGTGATACCGCTAATAGTATCAGAGGTATAGAATGCCGGTGAAATATTTCGCATAGACGCCATCTTGTGGTTATGTAAACAATTGAACGAAGTTAGATGTCGGTGCATTACAAAGTGTATAAACATATACTGTATCAAATTTTATTGCGTTTGGTTGGTTAAATCGCGAGAAACGTCTATTTAAAAGTCGCAACTTCGCTTGGCCGCCATGTTGGTTTTGTAATTACCAGTTTTTCAAGAGTCACATATGTGAACTTCTAGTAGTTCCCTTTATCACCGTAAAAAATTCCAGAGTGATATCGGTAATAGTTTCGGAGATATTGAATGCTGGTGAAATATTTAGCACAGCCGCCATATTGAATTGGTGAGACGTAACTAAATTTGAAGGGCACGGTCGGGGTCGCCCGGAATAGTGCTATGAACTTACCGAGTTTCATTGAAATCTCTCCATCCGTTTAGAATTTATTAGGGGACACACACACACACCTCACACACACACACACACACGCACACACACACGGACAAAAGGTGATCTCATAAGCCTATTTTTTTTCAAAATTGATAATAGGCTAAAAATAATTCGATTAGTTCCTGTATGTTTCTGAGAAAAAGTTAAATGTACGTTGAAAATCATCATGAGCACATTGCAGAGCCCCGTAAGTTCAAGGCACTTCTAAAATAAACTTGGCTACAACTCGTTCATGTTTAACAAAAGAGCGATGGGGTTAATAGGGGAAGCCCCAAATCTCGGCAATGAAGCTATTGCTCAACCTTCAGTATATCCATCTATTGAAAAGATTCTGCTATTCTAAGAATATCGCAAAGTGTGAAGGGTAACATCCTGATATGTCACAACACAGTATTGCTTTTTTTTTTTTTTTTTTTTTTTTTTTTTAAACATGTTTATTGACTTGATATATTTAAGGTACACAGGTGATTGTGAGGTGGTAGATGAATAACAATCGTGGATATTGATGAGTTTATCACAGTTATACTAGTCTACTTAATGTTCAATGTTCAATCACTATCACAGAACACAAAACACTCACATGATGCGGGTGAGCTGCTGGACATAGTCCCCCAGCCGGCGAGTTCTTGTAGTACAGCGAAGGCTCGTGAGGACACACTCACTTACCTCGGACAGCATTTGGTTTTCAGCACATAGCAACCAAGAAGTAACACTACCGCACTGTTCAGTTGAGGTGGTTGCAGACTAAATGTTGGGCGGATCACCCATTCAGGAGTGATGTAGGTAGTAGGACAGTTCAGGAAGCTATTCAGGACCCGGGTGAAGCGGTTCCAGGTCGATCGAATCGGATATCACTGCGTAAATCGGTGCAGGATTGTATCCTGATGGGAACATGAAGTGCATAAGAGTAGTGGAGTAAGGCCGATTCTGCCCCCCCCCCCCCCACCACTACTCCCAATGAGAGCCAATAACTCCCGAACCCGTTGTCGGAGATTCACGAATGAAGTGTCGTTGGACTCGGGATGACGGGGGCTTTGCTATGGACCACTCGTTATATTTTAGAAAAAAAAATTAAAAATTTTTGTTTTCGAAAATAGGCGATAGTTTGAAAACCAAAGATGATAGAACGTTATGCCATGGCCCAAACAAATGGTCTTTATGACCGTTATTTTCTATAATGAAACTTTTTTATTTTTTATATTTTTTGAAAACACTCGAATTTTGAAATTCCTATATTTTGGAAACTAGGAACTCTACAAAAAAGTTTGTTTGAAGTAAATGAAAGTTCCCTATGCTCTCTACCCCCAAAATAAATGTCAAGTCTCTAGAGAAAAATTTGTGTTTTGTAAGTAGTGGGATGAGGAGAGAGCTGTCTACTAACTTATTGAACCCTCCTCGTATTTGCCTCGAACCTGATATCTCGCTAACCAATGGTCGGATTTGAACATACAGGGTGTCCTAGCACTCGTAGTGATGCCCCCTACTTTCCTATAGGCTCTTTATTTAATTCAACGACCAAAACTAAAAGGTCATGTGCTTTTAATATCTCACGAACCAATCATGCTAGAGGCGTGTTCGACAGGTCCAAGGACTCGGGTTGACGTCCTCTCTGCTATGGACCACTCGTTATAATTTTTAAAAAATTTTGGAAACTCGATTTTGGGGTAAACACGTGTTTTTTGTGATTTTTGCCGATATCTCACGAAACAATAACGCTAGAGACGTGTACGAGGTGTCCTAGCACTCGGGCTAACGCCCCCTTTCAACTGTGGAAGATATTTGTTTCCAAAAAATAATTCACAAAGGGCCTAACGCCGTACATGTTGAAATAACGTTTTCTTTTTCTTTACCTGTTTATAATGTCCATGAAGCGTGGTGGTTGAGAGAGACGATACGACTGGGTGTGTGTGTTTCAACGAACCTGTCGCTGACCACGGTGGCTGTGTTCAATAGATTAATCAATATTTCGACGGGTCGATGTATGACAGAGCGAGCGTGCGTTTTCTGATATTTTACCTTTAACGTGTAAACGGTGATGAGAACTTGGTTCTATGTTGGTCGAAGCGAGTAGAGAAAACAAACTTGCCGAGGAGCAGGAGGTGAATGTCATTTGAGCTTATTGGAAGGCGTTGATCTGACTTGACAACAAGTGCAATGGAAAAAATGACCATGACGCTTCAAGGTGAAATAATCTGACCATTGTGGTGGCAGGGAAGTGCGAAAGGCGTGCACACATGTGTGAAACCACATGTAGGCTAAACCAGTGACATCCTGTCTTGCTTCGTACGTGACAAAATGCAAGTTCATGTGAAATTTGATCTACCTCAGGTGTTCACCTTGGGTGTTAGCTGTCCACGTGCACGATAACTGTTAACAAGTTACATCCTGTTTTGCTTCGTACGTGATAAAATGCAAGTTCAGATGAAATTTGATCTACCACAGGTGTTCGCCTGGGACGTTAGCTGTCCACGTGCACGATAAGAGAATGTTCAAAGCGTGGGAAAAAAAAAGATTATGCATGCAACGTAGCATATATAAAGACATGTCGTTATCATTTCCACGCTCACTTAGGTGACTACCTTTGAACACACTGCGTTGAAAGAAACCCCTGGTCTTGTTTATCAGTTTTGGTGTTGGTGGAAAATACTTAACCTTGTTGTGGGGTAGGTATATATTTATACATTTATTGATTTCTATATAAATACATGCAATTATTTATTGATTAGGTAATTAATGATTTTATTTATTTATTTGTTTGCAGATAACGTGTATAGCCTACGTGTCGTGTGTCTGTGGGAAATATATTAAAGAAAGAGAAAGACAGACAGTAAGAAAAGAAAACCATTTCCACACTAGTCCACGAGACGGGAATATAGCAAAGCATTACACGTCAAGGTGAGATTGTTTTTTTTTAATATATAACCTGTTTGATTTTGTTTTGTTTATGAAATGCATAAACTATATGGAATGGATATACTTATGGTGGTTTATTTTATTTCTTTTTAGAGTGTTGGAAAACGCTTGACCTTTGTTAATAACCAGGAACGTGTGTGTTTGGGACCATTGTCAAGCAGTCTACAGCTGAAAACTCAGGTGAGAGTGTTCTTTCTAAAATAATGTAATTTGCTACTGCTACCGATAGCCTAACTTGGGAACCTCTAAACAGTTGTTTCAAATCGCGTGTGTGCTCTGGCCGCGTGGTCAATGTTAGAAAAAGTTTGATTCCCAAAGAATTTTTAGAATCTTGTTTTGAAATTTTTAAAATTGAAATTTGTACAGCGCAAAGGTTGCATACGGCTTTAAAGGTGAATACAGAACTGGTGTGCGATTTCATATATAATAAGAAGGACGTAGAGCATAAAGAGACATTTTATATTTGCAGTAAAATGCAAGAGCTATTCAAGGAAAAGGAAGCTTGTAGTTTAACGTGACCGTTAATCGCGAGATCATGAGCCACGGGCAGAGCTATTCATAGCCCATAATTTGGAACAGTGGTATGAAACCCACGTGGTGAATGCCTTGCTATCAAAATTTGATAAACTGCAACAAGGACCGAGTGGTCTAGCCTTAGACAAAATTCACCATCTACAAATCAACATTTGTCATTTCAACCCGTTAAATGCTGGGTCTAGCTATATTAAAACACCGCCAGCAATAGCTTGGAAAAAGGCTGTGGTGAATATTGAAAATTTTGATGATGAATGTTTTCTGTGGGCTGTGGCTGCGTATTTGCAGCCAGCTCAAGATCGCCATGTTAACAGACCAGCAAAGTACAAGGCCAAGTTTGATGAATTGAAACAAACTTTAAATTTAACTCGAGTGTCGTTCCCTATGGACTTAACCCAGATCCATAGGTTTGAACAAGATAACCAGGACTTTTCGTTCATGGTGTATGGCCTTGATGGTGATGAGATTGTGGGTCCTCTTTATGCCACAAAAGAACCGAAACGACACCACATTCATCTTTTATATCTGTCTTATGGAGAGGTGAATCACTATTGCCTGATTAAAAGCTTGAGTAGATTGCTAAGCAGTCAAGCATCCAAAGATCAACATAAGAAACATATTTGTGACCATTGCTTGCAATATTTTAAAACCCCCATGCTCTTAGAACGTCGTAGGGTAGATTGTGTTTCTCAGGAAGCGGTGAGACTGATATTGCCACAAGGGGACAAGGCTGTGTTAAAGTTTAAGGACATTCATAAGCGTGACACTGTTCCCTATGTGGTATATGCAGATTTCGAAGCTCTCACCACACCCATGGCGGGATGTAAACCAGATCCCACCATCAGCTCAACCACCCCCATTCAAAAACATGAACCCTTTGCCATAGGATTTAATGTGGTGTGTGCCTATGACCCCACACAATCCGTTTACAAATACCGCGAGGGGCCAGATTGTGCCAAATGGTTCTTGGATGAACTTGTCAAGTTGGCCGACCATGTACAGGAATTACTGGACCACCCAGTACCCATGAGCCTATCTCCAGAACAGCGGCAGCAGTATGAGCATGCCACAACATGCCATATTTGTGAAAAGCCTATTTTAAGTGGAGAGGAAAAAGTCAGAGACCACTCGCACTTTACGGGGCAGTTTCGTGGAGCTGCGCATAGTAAATGCAATTTAAACTTTCCAGCTCCTCGTTTCATCAGTGTCTTTTTCCACAATCTGGCGAATTATGACATTCAGTTTTTGATTCGTGAATTGGGACATGTCAACAAGGGCTCGTTTACCATTATTCCTCAAAACCATGAGCGTTTTACGGCCCTGACATGGTGGTTGAGCGACTTAAGCATTCGATTTTTGGATTCCTTTAAGTTTATGGCATCCTCGCTAGACAGCCTTGTGAATGGCTTGAATGAGGAGGAATTAAAAAATACTAGAATGCATTTTAATGATCCTGAGCAATTTCAATTGTGCATTCGGAAAGGTATATTCCCGTATGATTTCTGCAACAGCTGGGATGTGTTAAAGCAAAGAAAACTCCCACCACAAGAGAAATTTTACTCGAAACTAACACGCAGTACCGTTTCCGATGAAGACTATGCACATGCATGTCAAGTTTGGCGAGTGTTTGGCATGAACACGCTAAGTGAATATGCTTTGCATTACCTAAAACTGGATGTATTGCTACTCACTGATGTGTTTGAAAAATTTCGTGAGTTGTGTCAACACATTTACGGTCTTGACCCGGCTCACTATTATACGAGTCCTGGGCTCTCGTTTGATGCCGCTTTGAAATACACTCAAGTGGAATTGGATTTACTCACTGACGTAGACATGGTTCTATTTCTTGAAAAGGGCATTCGTGGCGGTTTTGTGTCACTTAACCAGCGCCATGCCGAAGCGAACAATGTCTACATGCCTGATTATTCACCAGACAAACCAAAATCGTACTTAATGTACTATGACGTGAATAATTTGTACGGTTACGCCATGAGTCAGCCTTTGCCCTATGGGAAGTTTGCTTGGCTGACAGACAAACAAGTGTTAGAATTTGATGTGAACATGGCTAGCCAAGAAACAGGCCGTGGATATGTGCTAGAAGTGGATATTGAATATCCCTCATCCTTGTATGATGAACATGCCGATTTCCCATTCTGCCTTGAGCAAATGGTTCCCCCTGACAGTAAAGTGAAAACTGAAAAACTCATGGGCTCACTTTACAACAAAAATCGGTATGTGCTACATATTCAAATGTTGGTGCAATGCCTCGCCCAAGGCTTGGTGTTGAAGAAAATCCACAGGGGTATTTCTTTTGCTCAAAAAGCATGGCTTGAGCCATACATGCGACTCAACAAAGAGCACCGACAAATGGCAACACAGCAGTTTGAAATTAATTTTTTTAAATTAATGAACAACTGCATCTATGGCAAGTCTATGGAGAATGTCCGCAAATACCGTGACATTAAATTGGTGAATGTCTTGGAGGGGCGGTGGGGTGCCCGGCGGTACATTGCCAAGCCAAATTTCAAATCGATCAAAATTATCGATGAGGATTTGGCTACTATTGAATTGAGTAAGACCAGCGTGACTATGGATAAGCCCATTTACTTGGGTCAAGTCATTTTAGACTTTTCTAAATCGGTCATGTATCGATTCCACTATGAGTTTGCCAAACGCCATTTTGAGGACGTTTCTCTTTTGTATATGGATACGGACTCATTCATTTACCACATTCGCCACTGCAACCCCTATGACGTCATGAGGCAACATAGTGACTGGTTCGACACCTCTTGCTATAGCGCTGACAACGTGTTTCAGCTGCCCATAAAAAACAAGAAGGAAATGGGCGTTTTAAAAGATGAATGCGGTGATTCCATTATGACGGAATTCGTTGGTTTGGCCTCAAAAATGTATGCTTATCGCACACTCGACTGTAAGGAAGCCAAAAGAGCAAAAGGTGTCGGTAGGGCAGTGGTAAAATCACTACGTGTTGATGACTATCTAGCGGTTTTACGCACTGGCAAAGCTATGTCTCATACACAGTGCAGGATACAATCCAGCAACCATCATTTGTATCTTGTGGAACAGAGAAAACGCACCCTCGCCTCCATGGATAACAAGCGTGTGTGGGCTGATGACCTGCTCACTAGCCTGCCCTGGGGTTATGATCACAACGAGGAGGAGGTGTAATTTCATTGTTTAATCGTTTATGGGACATGGCTTTTTGTAACTTGTAGATTTAGAATTTTGTAAATATTGGTTTCTGTCATTGTAAATAGTAGATTTTGTAAATAGTGACAACCCACTTGGACCTTTTACTCTTTAAAAAGTTCTATGCAACCTTATTTTTTAAATTTTTTGATTGGTAAATAGTTTGATTCTTTTAACGATGTACAAAGTTGAGTTTTTTTGTAAATATGAAATAAGTAAGATCTTTAGTAACTTTAATAACTAGTATTTAATTATTTTTCGTAATGTAAATGATAAACTAAAAAGTTCTTTTGGGATGAGTGAGCATGTCGAGAATGTGCTTTTGGGAATAAATAAAGTGGTTGTGTTTGTTCCCAAAGAGAGGTGTGAATGTATGAGTGGAGAGAGAAAACTGGTGTGTATGATTGACCAGAGCAAACACGATGAGGTAGGGTGGGTGGGTGGGGAGGGGGTAAATGGTCACTTATATACTCATTTTGTTTTAAATAGTTTTGTTTTTTCTTTGAAATGTGGCAGTCAAAAGACATTATTTTTGTAAAAACAGTCTTACCTGCAGTAGTCGTAGACCTCGACGTTTCTCCAAACACGCATCAGCACATTGCAGTATTATCAAGGTCAAGCACTCGCATCAACATCATTGTCAAATCTCAACTTTCGACATACACTAAATGGAAAAATGTGAAAACAGCAAAATGGAAAATCCATGTTTTCATATCACCAAAAACGCAAAACTTAAAACGGACATTAAAAAAAACTGGAAATGGCCATATGTGAAATATGAAAATTCAAAAACCTCAAACGGTCATTGTTTAAAAAGTGTCATCAACAAAATGGAAAAATCCATATCATCAAAAACGCAAAACTTGAAACGAACATTTTTAAAATCCGTAAATTGCAAAATAACAAATGGCAGTGTGTGAATTCATCATGTGTGAAATGTGTAAAATGAGAAATCAGCCATCAACATCATGATTTTTAAAAATAATAAAAACACAAATCATCGAGCTCTGGTAAACCTTTGTTTTTATATCATAGTCATAGTGAATTGACAAAAGAAAAATAGAATACAAACAAATCCCAATTCCTCACTCCTCAATGTTTATGTCCATGCATCATCAACTTTCCTTTCATAGCACTCATGACAATTAGGGCTGCCATCCTTTCACCCACTGAGGCATGACTGGATGTGAAACGTTGTTTAGCTTTCTTCAATAACAATTTATCTGCCACATGTCTTAAACCAGGATGACTATTGCGATAAGAAAGGTCATGTTCCTTGCATGCTTGATCCAAAAGATTAATGGGTACATCACCACGTTGTAAACGATTTTCGAGACGAGTTCCAGGGCCGCAAAAACGATAACCTGGAAGATGGATTTCGAAAGGTAAGTATTGAATCACTTTGTCAATGACGCCATTGCCAGTACAGGTCTGGCATATCCTTTTCCATCGATGGTAAAAAGGTTTGGTCTTCCTCCTCCTCTGTGGACGATGTTTGTGTTTGTTGTTGTTGTTGCTTTATCTCGCCATGACACTCGTGGAATGATTCAACAAAGTCTTTACACGGACTTTTATGACCGTGATACAGTTTCACTAGCTGGCAAGTCGCACACTGACGCATAGACGGTATTTTTGCCATGGCCACTTGCTTATGGTGATCGTAATCCGTACAGGGTTGCAATTCACTCAACACAGGGTCTTGAGTCCATGATTTTGGTACATGTTGCCAGATTTCTTTCACTGCGTTGGCGGCCACATAATAAATGAACGACTTGGGCAGCGCCAAGAGTTCCTCTTTGGTAAAACTGTCTAGTTTCTTTTTGCACACAAAGAACTTGCCGATGGCTTTGTCCGTAGCATTGCCTTTCTCCATGGTATCACGTGCTGTAGATGTTTACACGTCGCTTGTAGAAATCTCACTGACGTCATTCACAGGTAAATTCACTGCGTTGGCGGCCACATAATAAATGAACGACTTGGGCAGCGCCAAGAGTTCCTCTTTGGTAAAACTGTCTAGTTTCTTTTTGCACACAAAGAACCTGCCGATGGCTTTGTCCGTAGCATTGCCTTTCTCCATGGTATCACGTGCTGTAGATGTTTACACGTCGCTTGTAGAAATCTCACTGACGTCATTCACAGGTAAATCTTGAGTTATAATTTTGTTCAACAACTCCCAGCAGGCATGAGTGGTTAACCAATGAAAGAGATGCCACGCATGCGATAGGGCTGTATGGGTAATGTTGCCACAGGAACAAGTATCCATGAGCGTTTGCAGGGAGGGGCAGCCCAACTCCATAAGGTCGATACATTGGCAGTAAGACGCCAAAAATGGTTGCAACCATTGACGTTTTTCATTACCTTTCACAAATACCACATTGGCTGAGGACAAGTGTGCTTTCATGACCACGTCCTAATATTTATAGGAAATGGTTCCCTGATTCCAGTCTATTTGCCTATGATTTTCAATCCACTGGGTTTGTTTACGGTCTTTTTCACACAACAAATCAAAAGCATGGGGTGGTTTAAATAGCAAATGCGTAGCTTGCGATATCCAAAACGTGGTACAATCGATCATGGCCACTTGTTTAAATATAAATTTGTTGTCACCAATTTTAAACCCTTGGCAATCCACAATGAGTGTGCGCAACATGTTGACGCTTGCCTGGACCAAGTTCAACTGACGACTGACTGACGATCAGGTGTGATCATGACATGGACTTACCTGCCATGCTAGTTTCAAATTAAGGTTAGGGTGCGACAGGGGGACATGCAAAAATAAGAATTTAAGAATTACATCATTTTATTATCATAACACGTCTTACAGGCTTTTCTCATTTTAGGATAAGGACGATAGCAACTGATACAACAATATAGTCTCTTGTGTTTGTAACGTCCATAACACCGATGATGTCCCAATGTCTCTAAACTAGGCGTTTTTGATGGTGAGCTGCTCACCGAAGCACCATGGATACCATACGGCCCACATGTATCGTAATTTTTTTTTTCATCACCCAGAGACACAAGTGAGGGATAGCTTGAATGACAGGGTATATTTCCCACTTTCATTCTACACAGGTAGGGGCAGGTGGGTGACCAGCGCTGATGTTCCTGCATGGGTTCATCGCCCTCCTGCCATTGGTCTATGCTGATGGGACAAAAGGCACATTTCACTTCATCTCTTGTTTTTAAATAGTAGAATCCAGCGGCCGCCAAGGCTTGAGGGTTTATGAAAGGCACTGGCCATGTGGCAAAAGTCTTGAAACGTTGTTCCTCAGTGTTTAAATTCATGGATGTAACGTCTCTTGAGGCCTTAAAGCAAGACATGACTGAGCGGCTTGACGTGGGATGACCTGTTATTTATACACTCGTCACTTGGTTGGATAGTGGATAATAGTTGACTTGTTTGTGATGAATAATCAAACAGTAGGCCGTGGTATTGGCTGGTACATTGTCATGCGTTTCAAAATCTAGTCGAATGTCGATATTGGATGGCTTGACAGACTCTTCCAGGTAAGAACAGTCAAAGACAATCAGTGGTGCTCTTGCCTTAAACGCTTGGGGTAGTAGCATGGGGCCGTTCTCTTTTTGATAATACGACCATCGAAATTTAGAAAACAAGTCGTACAGAGGGCCAAACTTATTTTTTGAAAAATCCAAATCCAGTCCTTCATAGGGAAACACGGCTCCGTTGAGGAAAAGACGTGCATTTCTCAATTGCAGATGATCAAATTGCGTGGCATGTTTGGTTTGTTGATACTTGCGATTCGTTTGAAAACCCACGATCAGGTAGAGAGGTCTCTCTGTATAGCGAGCTGTTTTTACAGACCAACTGTGTGTGTTGGTGGTGGGCAATAGCGGATACTCATGGAGTGCCCAGCTTCTAAATTCCATGGGTAGAGGCATATCTCTCTTCACCATTTTGAGTATGTCCAGTTTTTTGCTATCTTCAAGGGTCACATGGGGGACTTTCCATAGCAAGCGTTGTAGTTGAATTTTTGAATCGATGGGGGCATTGTCGGCTCCCTTGAGTGCATTATTATCACTCCTGTCTCTCACTAGATAAAGCACTTGCCTTGCGTTGACCACAATGCGTTGGTGATCTTCGGCAAAGCCTAAAATCAGTTTAAGAGGTAAATATCCAGTAAAGGTCCCATCAGTGTGTACCATCCAATCATTGGTCGAGTCAGGACACCAACCTGCCATGCAAAGTGTTTTACCCTCTTCCTCACTATAAGAGGGGTATAGTTTCATGACACTGGAAATGCCCACATTTCGAGTGCTATCCACCACGATATCGTTAATGACATACCGCACTTCAGAAAACAGAAAGGCTAAACCATGGTGGGCCAACTTGGATGTGGTGGGTGTAGAGCCATCGGCTTTGGTGAGCCGACCTTCAATCTGAATGACACTTTCATGCGGTAGGGTGTAAATATCTTGGTTGTTGATAACAAATTGAATTTCATCATTGTTATTGAGTCCAGGTGTTTGAGCTTGATAGGAATGGAGATCAATTCTTACCACTCCAGGTTGCTCCTCGATGCGGTTCGCTATCTCTAGGATAGAATTCATTATGAGGGTTGACGTGGTAACCCAAATGCTGTAAAATCTGCTTGCCTTGAGATGTTAACGTGTATTCACGTGGCAAACAACTAACACCATTCCTAGACGGTGTTGTTGCTTTATACACAAACTTCATAGTGGCTTTAGCACCAACTTGTAAGTCACCGGTGTGGTAGAATCTAGATCAATGAGTTGTTGATCTCTATTGATCAGTCTTAATGTTATATTACTAATACTATCGACAGCCACAGAATGAAAAAGCACCACTGGAGGGTTTTCACGAATAATATACCCATTGGGCGATGTTACAATAAAGTCATAAAGTGAATGCGATGGTTCTTGATTGGTGTACACTTGGCTAATAATATTACACGTCACCGACACATGATGGTCCTCAATGAATTTCACTTCATGGTCTGATTCATGTTTTTTGTTGGGCTCCAACACACGTTGTTTAAATCCTAGTAATGGGCCAATGGAATCGGGGTGTGTTTTAAAGTCAATGTTGAAGGTAGAGAAAATACTGCAGCGATGAGTGTTGGTATTGCCTACAAGTTCAAACTTGTGCGTTCCGTCGAGAAATGACTTTAAACCATATTGATTGATCAACACCACATAAATGTGTTCATAAATGTCATCGATCGTGTATCCGCCAGAGTTCAAGGTGAGCACAGAATCATCATAGTAAAACTTGTTGTTCACATTTTCACGTATGTTGTATATTCGATTGTACGTTTCAAGAGAAACAAGTCCTAAACCATAGGGTTTTTCACTCAATTCGATAGGCGGGTAAAAGTCTAGGCTGAATTCAGGTCCACGTCCATGCAGTGTAAACGTTTTACTTTCTGCCGACATACTGGTGGCGTTTTAGCTTATGCTGCGTCTTATATAAAAAAATAAACACAAACGTCCACACTGTTGGCTGTTAAACGTTTGCTCACGTTTCACATTATAATATATCTTGATCCTGTTTCCAAAATAGGTCACTAGTTCCAAGGGCGGGGGCAAATTCCCAAAACTGGCAAAGTACCATACAGTGGATCCCTCTTTGACATAAGCTACATAATGCGTTCCTGGTCCTCGGTGATCATCCAAATTGACAACAGCACATTCCTGTTTCCAGGGTCGTGGGGGTAATTGGATTCGCATAAACACACCTCGAAAATGAGAAAGCTTTAGTTGTTTAGCATAGCTTTCCACTTGTTGATGCGTCAGGGCATGTCTCGCTATGGCTGAGGTTATTTTTTTTTATATTTCGAAATGGTGAAATCCCAAATCCTTGTTGATAAAAGGCTGGCTTTAAATTGGCATTTCTAGCCCCCATGGCAATCGCTTCCATTGTTTCATTGTGTCGCTGACTTTCTTTGAGTTGTTGCTTGCCCTGCTGCGCGGCTTTAATGGTTTTCGCCACTGCACTGGCACCGCCCAAAAGTGAACCCAGAGCAGCCAAACCGGCAAATAATGCAGGTAAAAATCCGGCTCGTTTGGGGACGGGAATCACTCGCCCTTGGTTTGAAACCTGTCGCCGACGTTTTGGAATAACATGTCTCTGTGCTGCTCGAAGGGCTTTCCTTATGGTCAATACATTATTTTTTCTTTTTTTCTTTCGCAAGGGCTTGTCCTCGAATGTTGTAAGCCCAGGCTTTGCCAAGGACAAAGTCCTTTTTTTAGTCTTTCTCACTGCATACCTTTGTTTCACCATGATGATAATGACCAACAACCTTTCACAAGAAAGTTTAAATCACAACTAACGTCAGATGGTTATTTCATGGCTGTATATTCCAATTCCACATAAAGTGGGAAATCGTTTATGGTTTTTCCCGCTTGCTTTTCATCCCATGTCAACATGAGATGAAGGGATAATTCGTCACCTGCATTGACCATTTCATGGTTATGGATCAACATCCTATGACCATTTATCTTTATTTGTAAATGGTTCTCATCAGGTATGGCATATTTGATGTGAATGGTTCCATCATAGTGTAATCGATAGTGGCTTAAACCCGAAGCAAGCACATAGGTCAAGTGCTGATCATGGACTAGCGGTAAATGGTTTCTGTCATTCACAGGTTTTTCATTTGTCAGATACACTAAAAATACAGATGGGATAAATTTATAAAGCCTTTTCATTTCATAGGTCATGTAACGCTTGGTACAGACATCGTCTTCGTCTTGTGGGTCTTCCACGTGAATAATCCGATGGTGATTAGCACTATAGCCATTCACCGTAAGCTGGGGCACTTTGTCATAAAACTCATACACTTTGTTATCCACATACTTTTTCGTAGTAACGTCTGTAGACACTTGAGGATGTTTTACATGGGTTAACCGCTTTCCCTTAAAGTCATAATCTCCCTGTTTTGTGCGTGGCACTACTGACCTATCCACATAGTGTTTATTAGCAGGATCTGTTTCCTGTTTAGGATCATGTATGGGGACAGGCCTAGCTTTGGCCATCAACGCACGTCCAAAGACATCCATCGTCAACCTGTAGTACCAGTCTACTGTTTCTATGACAAGGCTCGGTGTCCTGTATATAGACAGCCTGCTAGCCTGTCTAAGCCTTAGTTGACATGAAGATTATTAAGCAGCAAGAGTCATTCCCCGTGGGGGACATGGTTTCCCATCTCTGTCCCACATCACGTGAACAACGTCATGGTTCACTGTTTCCATCTTCCATTCGCTGCATCATTGTGGGGCCTTCCGGCTGTGGAAAGACAAATCTTTTGCTAAAGCTCATCTCAGCGTCCAATGGTCTGCGTTTTCAAAATATTTATATTTTTGCAAAATCTCTCTACCAACCCCTCTACGTGTTTCTGGATCAAGTCATGTCTGGATTACAAAAAGAGAATATGGGTTATTTTACATTTTCCATGCAAGAAAATGTGATTTCACCGGATGAGGTAAAGCCTGATTCACTCATGATTTTCGATGATGTATCCACTGAACGTCAAGGCATCATTCAAAGCTATTTCAGCATGGGTCGACACAAACATATCGATTGTTTCTATCTTGGGCAAACGTATTCTAAAATGTCCAGACAGTTGATTCGTGACAATGCCAATGTCATTGTTTTATTTCGTCAGGACGAGAGGAACAGTCGTCACATTTATAATGAACATGTGAATCCGGATATGACCTTTCAAATGTTTACAGAATTGTGTGCCAAGTGCTGGAACACTCAACGTCATGCCTGTTTAGTGATTGACAAACAAAGTGAACTCAACCAAGGACGGTATCGCTTAGGGTTTGATCATTTTATTGCTATTTAAGGCCCTGTCTCATTCCCCGGCAAGTCATTTGTCAAGACACCATGGCGTTAGCAGAGAGTCAATTGAAAAAGCATATTATTAGAGCAAAAAATACTATTCGCCAAAAGTTTCGTCAATTGAAACAATCACGTGCCAATCATGCTTTGTTTATTCAGCAACATTTAGGACCTCCACTAAAAGCCATGTTGAAACCGTCTTTCAAGCCATCTGAAACGCTACCCACCGTTTCACAAGCCACGCAGACGCTGCACGAGGACCCTGAGGAAGAGGAAGAGGAACAGGAAGATTTGACTAGTGTCAGTGAAGTTGAGGATGAGGAGGAACAAGTGTTTACGCCTCAAAAAAAGGCCGCACCTCTTGCAGAGTTTTTGAGAAAAAAGAAATCCTTGGCCATGGTCGAAACACCTTGCCCTTCCAGAGCGTCTCCGTTTTCACAACTCTTGGCCACCCCTCAACATAAAGCTCAACTGAAAACCATTTTAATAAAATATTATGGATCAACATTGGAACCCTATTTCACCGATCTATTTATTGGAAACACAGATACCACGTATGGTGTTCGCTATGAGGATGATAGTTTTAAAATTGGCGATTCATCCATTAAATTTGCTCGTACTAAAGCTGTGATTAAAAATATCAACTATAAATTAACGCCAGGACTGTTAAAGCTGCTCTTTTCTCGGACCCCCTCTCCCCATGATTATACGTCAGAGGATCTTGACAAATATAAATCCATTTTATTGGATACCCATGCCCATAAGAGACAGTATGCTCCCACGTAACAAGTGAATGCCAATATATCTCAAAAATATAAAACCATCATTGCAAAAATGTTTCCCACCAGTCAAAGTACTCGTCGTAAAGCGTCCGCTTCGGGAGTGACATTTAAACCATTAAAACCCCTTGTGAATGTTACCTACTGGCACAATCCCAATAGGCTCGTCCAGCGGCTACAGTTGTTGCATGCCTCACGTCAAGCTGGCCACACTGGTCACGATTGGGAAATTCAAGAAATTGAACAAGAACTTCGAAATGCCAAAATTATTGTTTAAGCCATCACCCATTAAAATGGGTATTGCTCACGAGTTGCATCGCCCAGCTAGGCGTCACTATCCGCGACTCAAGGTGATTTCACGAGGTGTGGATGAACTTTGGCAGGCTGACTTGGTTGAAATGATACCCTATGCTGGTGTTAACGACGGTGTACGCTATATGTTAACCGTCATTGATGTCTATTCCAAAATGGCGTTTGTTGAACCTGTGCGTCGCAAGTCTGGCCCACTAGTTACCAAGGCCTTTCAACATATTATTCAACACTCCAAACGTCAACCTCAGCTGCTACAAACCGACCAGGGGAAAGAATTTTTCAACAAGGATTTCTCCAGTTTTCTCAAATCTAAGGATATTCACCATTACACCACGTACAGCAATCTGAAAGCCAGTGTGGTCGAGCGGTTCAACCGAACATTGAAAACCCATATGTGGAAAGCGTTTACCGCTCAGGGCACGTATCGCTGGTTGGACATGTTACCTGAGCTAGTATCATGTTACAATGACACCAAACATAGAACGATTGGAACCAAGCCACGCTTCGTGACTAAAAATATTCAGCGATTGGATAAACTGTTTAACCCCATAAAAACAGCCGATCCTAAACGTCACCGACTGAACATTGGGGATTTTGTTCGTGTGAGCAAATTTAAGTCTGCCTTCAATAAGGGCTACACGCCTCAGTGGGGGACTGAACTATTTCGAATTCGTCGAGTCAACTTGGACAGTCCAGTCACCTATTTACTCGAGGACCTCAACCATCAACCCATAAAAGGTAGATTTTATCTCCATGAACTTCAGAAAACAGCATTTCCTCAGCATTATCTTGTGGAAAAAGTGTTGAAACAAAAAGGAAATAAACTCTACGTCAAATGGTTAGGGTTTAACTCTACGTTTAATTCTTGGATCAATAAATTACATGTTGTGTGAACCTGTGCAATTTTTAATTTATTTATTCACACATGTTGTACACCACCTATAGCTCTATGTGTACAGTCCTCAGCTCCACATATTTCTTTCTCTTTCCCCCTGTGTTCTCTCATACATTTCCCTCCCCCTTTCCCTCCCTTCACCTCCCACCCCTGCTGTTCGCAGCTCTTGCCTATCTATTGGTTGTGACATCATTCAGACAAGTTGCATCATACTTTTTACTGATTCAGCGATTCCCACGCTTTGAACATTCTCTTATCAGGCACGTGGACAGCTAAAGTCCAAGGTGAACACCTCTGGCAGTTCAAATTTCACGTCAACTTGCATTTTGTCACGTACGAAGCAAGACAGGATGTAACTTGTGAACAGTTATCGCGCATGTGGACAGCTAACACCCAAGGTGAACACCTGCGGTAGATCAAATTTCACATGAACTTGCATTTTGTCACATACGAAGCAAGACAGGATGTCACTGGTTTAGCGTGCCTGTGGTTTCACACATGTGTTCACATGCCTTTCGCTCTTCCCTGCCACCACAATGGTCAGATTATTTCACCTTGAAGCGTCATGGTCATTTTTTCCATTGCACTTGTTGTCAAGTCAGATCAACGCCTTCCAATAAGCTCCAATGACATTCACCTCCTGCTCCTCGGCAAGTTTGTTTTCTCTACTCGCTTCGACCAACATAGAACCAAGTTCTCATCACCGTTTACACGTTAAAGGTAAAATATCAGAAAACGCACGCTCGCTCTGTCATACACCGACCCGTCGAAATATTGATTAATCTATTGAACACAGCCACCGTGGTCAGCGACAGGTTCGTTGAAACACACACACCCAGCCGTATCGTCTCTCTCAACCACCACGCTTCATGGACATTATAAACAGGTAAAGAAAAAGAAAACGTTATTTCAACATGTACGGCGTTAGGCCCTTTGTGAATTATTTTTTGGAAACAAATATCTTCCACATTTGAAAGGGGGCGTTAGCCCGAGTGCTAGGACACCTCGTACACGTGAGATATCGGCAAAAATCACAAAAACCACGTGTTTACCCCAAAATCGAGTTTCCAAAATTTTTTAAAAATTATAACGAGTGGTCCATAGCAGAGAGGACGTCAACCCGAGTCCTTGGACCTGTCGAACACGCCTCTAGCATGATTGGTTCGTGAGATATTAAAAGCACATGACCTTTTAGTTTTGGTCGTTTAATTAAATAAAGAGCCTATAGGAAAGTAGGGGGCATCACTACGAGTGCTAGGACACCCTGTATGTTCAAATCCGACCATTGGTTAGCGAGATATCAGGTTCGGGGCAAATACGAGGAAGGTTCAATAAGTTAGTAGACAGCTCTCTCCTCATCCTACTACTTCCAAAACACAATTTTTTTCTCTAGAGACTTGACATTTATTTTGGGGGTAGAGGGCATAGGGACCTTTCATTTACTTCAAACAAACTTTTTTGTAGAGTTCCTAGTTTCCAAAATATAGGAATTTCAAAATTCGAGTGTTTTCAAAAAACATAAAAAATAAAAAAGTTTCATTATAGAAAATAAAGGTCATAAAGACCATTCGTTTGGGCCATGGCATAACGTTCTATCATCTTTGGTTTTCAAACTATCGCCTATTTTCGAAAACAAAAATTTTTAATTTTTTTTTCTAAAATATAACGAGTGGTCCATAGCAAAGCCCCCGTCATCCCGAGTCCAACGACACTTCATTCGTGAATCTCTGACAACGGGAGTTATCGGCTCTCATTGGGAGTAGTGGTGGGGGGGGGGGGGGCAGAATCCGCCTTACTCCACTACTCATAAGGCTGTCTCCATCATGTGAATGCGATGGAGTCTGTTGTTTGTTGGTATAAGGTCATGGATTACTTTATACCAACTTTCCTTCGCTGCGCTGGGAAGAATGCGATTGGAGACATTCCTCCAGACTCGATTCCAGTTGACGATCAAAGCGGATTGCATACTTTTGGGGGTAACATACTGTTGTGCGATGATAGAACGATACAGCTTTTTCGTTGAGATAGACCTGATGACGTCTTGTGGCACGTAGGTTAATTCAACTCTCAGATACCGGACATGAGGTGCATGATGATTGACATCATAATAAGCTGGTGGGTTCGAGCAGTCATGGTAACTACACCATCTCCGTAGGAAGTTATGTGACTCATCGGTCCCGAAGCCTGAAAGCAGTTTAAGGTGTCGTTTGAGGAATAAAGTTCTAGCTTTCTTTTCAACGTCGATGAGTCCCAGACCTCCCTGGGATTTATGCAACGTTAATGTGCTGCGGGAAAGACGTAATAGAGCTCCTTGCCAAATAAACCATCCGACGGCGGAAATAATACGTGTACCCACCATTCTTGGCATAGGAAGAATTTGACTGAGATACCATATTTTACTTAAGCTGAACATATTCACGTACAATGTTCGTTGGTGTAAGAGGAAGGAGCGGTACCGCACTTGTTGCAAGGCACCACGCACAGAATGTAGGGCAACGTCCCAGTTCTTTTTAATCATTTGGTGTACACTATTCAAGAAAGATATGCCCAATATTTTGAGTTCTGAGGCGATCGTTACCCACGCCGGGAGAACCCCTTGGACGCGGTCCAATTTCCCAATCCACATCGCCTTTGCTTTTCGTCGGTTCAGCCGCGCACCAGAATATCTCCCGTACTCATCAAGGTCCGTGAACAATTGCTGCATGTCAACGGTTCGATCCACCACAAGAGTGACATCATCCGCATATGCAAATATACTGATCTCCGTGCCATCGAAAGATGTATGGAGATTAAAAAGAAGGGGTTCCAGGGATAGAACAAAAAGAAGCATGGACATCAGACACCCTTGCCTGACTCCACGATGGATGAGGAGAGGTCGTGTGAAATACCCATTTACATTCACTTTTGAAGATCCACCATGAAGAATTTTGCTCACGAGGGCAATAAACCGCATATCGAAGCCAATAGCTTGAAGGGTCGCAAGGATGTATTTATGGTTTACCCTATCAAAGGCATGGTCAAAATCCAGTGATAATAACAGTTTCTTCTTATTGCCGACCAGCGACTCACTAATGACATCGCGAATAGCACATGTAGTGTTGACAATGCACCTGCCTGGTACCCCACCCGATTGGTGGCGAGATGTGGCTTCCTCCATAAAGGCCTGAAGTCTCGTTTTCATACATTTCGTGAAGATCTTGTAGTCAAAGTTTAAAAGCGTCAGTGGGGGAAAGTCCCTGAGCTGTGTTGGTTGTGTAATTTTTGGGACTAATATCACCAGGCCATCTTTCAGAGTGTCGATATTTCGTCCAGGACGACAGGCATCATTCACTACGGCTGTAAGTTCATCGCGAATGGTGGTCCAAACGTCATGTAGAAAGCTCTCCCAAGGCCATCAGGACCAGGACTCTTGTTCGGCGCACTGTGGAGTATGGAGGTATATATTTCTTCGGCGGTGATGTCCTGGGTCAAGCACTCTTGTCCTCTGTGCAAAAGTCTTCCTCGTACACCATCGAAGAACGGATGCTGGCAGTGAAGTGGGACTGGGGCGTCGTCTGTGTACAAGGACTGAAAGAAGTTCTCTACCGTTTCTGTGATTAAGGTATGACTAGTCACCATTTGTCCCTCAGGTATCGCAATGCGGTTGATGTACTTCTGACGGCCTTTGCGGCACGCCCGTATAAAATGATAAACGGAGGGTGCCTCTGATGCCAGATGTTGATGGTCTTGGGCTTGAAGTTTGAGTCCTTCCAATGCTTTGCGCTGCAGCGTCAGGAGCTGCGCTCGGATTTTCTTCATTCTGCGATGTGTATTAGGGTTGGTAGGGTCTTCATTGTATAACTGTCGTAAACATTTATAGTAGAAATCTGTCGTCTGATGGATGTGACGTCTTCTCTCGGCACTGTAGGCCTTCAATTACCTAACAGCTCTGGGTTTCGCATACTTCAACCACCACTCAAGAGTATCTTGAAACCGGTGAATGTGGCGTTTCCAGTTA
Source organism: Meconema thalassinum (assembly GCA_946902985.2). Classification (NCBI taxonomy): domain Eukaryota; kingdom Metazoa; phylum Arthropoda; class Insecta; order Orthoptera; family Tettigoniidae; genus Meconema; species Meconema thalassinum. The sequence continues at coordinate 572,126,809 of OX336391.1, forward strand.
TGCCATTCAGTGGCAAAGCTATCTTTCATGCCCAAGTGTGTCAGAATAGAATAATTTAACCTCCATGATCCTCTCCCACGGCGAGGTCCCAATTCTGGGAGGCGAATCTTGCACAGATACGCACAATGGTTTGAAAACTCCACCGGGCATACATCTGTTTCCCTCACGTGTTCTTTCAATTCCCCGCTGACATATATTCTATCCAGTCGAGAAGCACCATTATAGTAGTAGTACGTGTAGCCGGCTGACCCCGACGGCTTCAGTTCCCATGTGTCTTTTAAGCGTAACCCTTGTATTAACGCAGATAGCGCAGGGCAGCCCCGAAATTGGCCACTTTGGTCTTTGGGCGATAGCACTGCGTTAAAATCCCCACCGAGGATTATATTGCCGGTATGATTATGGAGAAGTGGGAGAATATCTGTGGTATAAAAGAGCCGGCGTTGTATCCTGGCCTGTGAACCAGAGGGAGCATATGCATTGACAATCAAAAGATCTCGAATACGGATACTGAGTCCGCGTGAGTTGACTAACTGGACTGGATCCGCATATGGTATATGGTCCTTTATGTAGATGGCTGTACCCCGTTTGTGCTCATTGACATTAACAATTTTATCGTAGCCAGAGATGGTAAGGAGGTCTTCAGTAGCCACTTCTTGCAACAAAACAATATCCATATCTTGGTCTCGAATGAGGCTGCGTAAGAGCGACTGTTAACTAGCAGTTTGAATGCAATTTACATTGAGTGTCATTAGAGTGTATGTCAACAACATCGTCAGATAGATATACATGTTTTTTACCAAAATAAACAGGATGGAGATGGGGTGGTCTTTATCGCTTGTCGCTCGACTTGTAGTCGGGGGTCCCTGACACCCGCATAAGGCTTGTGCGTTCCCTCTTTTGACGCCCGGATTGTTTTAGCTTTGGAGGAGGTTTTCAAAGGTGCCTGTTCTTTAGGAGTTAGTTCCTTGTTGTCCATGATCCCCTGGTCCCGTGACCCCGTCTCATCTGTATCCATGTGGCTTGAGGGGTCGTCTTCTCTTTCATCCGACTATTTTATACCAGCGGTCGGTGGTTCACAACTAACTATGGACTGGTTTGAGGGTGGCATACTGGTAGCATTGTCTCCTGAGGTCACGCCTTCTGTGACCACTTCAGGGCTGGCAGTGCTGGTGTCAGGTTTCTGGTCAGTTTTAGGAACTAGAGAAGTGGCCGTCCTACCTAGACTGCCATTGGTGTATTGGCTAGTATCAGACGAACCTGGCAGCGCTGGCTGCCCGTGGAGTTCCTGTTGTAATGTGGTAGTATGTTGTTGTTTACTAGTGGCGGGCTATGGCCCAGCTGGTTGCGGCGATAAGGCGGTGGAGTGAGGAGTCAACACGTCCATCGTGTCTTGTGCTACAGCTGACGTATCAAGTGGGGCAGGTTGTTCGGGAGAAATACTGACTTTAGATGAACAAGGTGCCGATAAGGCAGGCGAGACAATGCCACTGTCCTTGTTGGCTACAATTTCACTGAGAAGCTTAGGGCCGGTTTTGTTTTCAGTTTCACCGCGCCTCACTGGGCATTCCTGTCTAAAGTGATCAGTGGCATTACAATAAAAGCATGATCGAGGTTGTCCATCATACACCTCCTGTGCTTTGTAGCCATCGATAGAAATAATGGGTGGAATTGCAGTTTTTAGTTCAATCCGCATAGCCCGAATACCACTCAAAATATTCAATAGGTAGGTAGCTGACCATCGTTCGTTTCTAATTTCACGAACCTTCCCGTACTTACTAAAGTACGACATTATCTGGTCATTCGGCAGTTCAATGGGAAGGTTCATAATTCGGATTAGTTTTCTGTCAACATCCGCAAAAGTTATATTTACCTCAGATATAGAGCCATTAAATTTCCGTACCTGTGATTTTCCGTTGGTACTGTTGAAGACCTTCTCCATCAGTAGTTTGCTGGTGAACTTGATGAAAACAGCAGTTTCCAGATTGTCGAGTTGAATGGCTTCTAATTGGTCCACGTTGAGTTTTAGGGTGTACTGAATCCACTCATGTATTTCTGCAAGGGCTGGTTTATTGGCCTTGTCGGGGAAAGCACATTTTATCGTGTTTTTCCTAATGCTGTTGGTTGCCATTTTTACTGTACTTGAAAAGACTTGAAAGTTAGACACTCGAATACGTCACTCTCAACGAAGCAAAGCGCAGCGAACCGGTCGCTGGCACGGTTCAGACCGGACTGCTTGAATCTCAACCAAACATTTAAGAAGTCGAATGGTATCTATCATTCACTTTGCTTGGACCGTGGAGTGGATCTGTACACACACTAGTTTAACTATGCCTCCGGTCACATATACGGGTGCTTGATTCTCTTCGCAGGCATTTTTATGTTAATTGCTGTTTCACGAAAACCCACTAAACACGCTATAGTGTGGTAATTGGGAATGGAAAAACCTGACAACGCAGTATGTCGTCGTCCTGAATGTCAGCATCAAGATTCCGCAAGTAACCGGCTTGCTGTGTGCCATTAGTAGGCAGCAGTGAAAGATGTAATGGGGAGTGTAAGAGAATCGTATCGCTGTATTGGCGTTATTTAGTTCCGTGAAGTGGGCTAAGGAAATTATTTCTAGGGTGAAATGTCTCGGTATTAATAGATGATTTGTGTTTCGGACAATGCCATGGTAAACGGCTGTAACCGTAGATCGCATCAGATCGGGCCGCTGTAAGTGTGTATGCAACTTACAGTTACATTTTACGAGGAACACCTAGCACTTAGGAATGCGAGAGGGGGAATAGCCCAACGAGATAAGAGAGTCTCACACACAGGAATTTCCCTTCAGTCGAGTGCAGAATGTGACCAAGTTAACTGCTCTTACCAGGACCGCGAAAGACTCAACCAGATAAGTAGCTTTTACAATACAATCTGAATTGACCATTTACAACAACCACATATTCACTCCAAACAAGCAAATTCCGGAGGTCAATCACAACTTCCAGTATCTCAACAAAACATCACATAGACTACAACTAACAATTACTGACGAGTTGCATTGCTAATACTGCAACTAAATAAGTGTACATATTGTAAATATTTTCACCCATATTTTCAGACATAGATTTTATAGCCTAAGTGTAATGGGTCTGATGATGATCGCTTGACGATCAAAACTGGTCATCCAAGTGTATTTATTAATGTCTTGTTATTTTTTTCAGGATTAGGGAATAACCCATCTCATTTGGGTACAATCGTGTTGAAAAGCATCAAACTTTTGCATTAAGTAAATTCGTGCTGTTCGTGCAAGGAGAAAGATCCAGGTGTGCCGTGCGGACATACTGTACCCTTGAGAACAATAAATACGTGATCATAGTCTGCTAGCTCAATAGGACATTCGGGGCATGGTACATTCTCCCACTCTATGATTCACGTATCTTGGATCAAAGCATAAGGATGACACTCAAATAAACATCAAAATCCAAATATAAAAACTATTTAATATAAATCAAAAATTAGGCGCTACAAAAACAAAACTTTACACTGAATATCTCACTCTTGTTCTAAATTGGACAAGGAATCATAAGAACATATCCTAAAATTAATAATTAAGGTCCCACTGAACCTGGCAAAAATCAAATAACTATCACGTCCATATAGCACTTTTCATAAATTGCAACTACGAGCTCCATTTGGCTCTGTGTTAACATTTACACACTTTTAACATGATAAAAACACACTGATTGCTCTCTCATTGGAGTATTTCTTTTACTGTGTTAATTGTTTACAATGATAATAACAATTACCATTTTTATTGGGTCCACATGATGGTTAAATTTATCATCTCCCGTCATTCAACTCTACAACTTGGCACTGTCCTGGAAGAATTCATGCACCCCTGGAGTTTTGGAAACTACTGATTAAATCAAGTTAGGACAAACTCCCCAGGTTGTCTTAATATTTCCAAATACTCGGGAACAATAGTTATGTTGTGTAAGAAACACAGGGATTTCTATTATAATTTCCATAACGATTATAATTATCATTTTCTATACGGTTCTGAGCGTTACTAAGCAAGAATAGTGATATCAATGGATCTCGGCGCAACTACCGGATCATCTCAAAGGTTTATCACTTCTGTAGGCAACAGAATCTCGACCTACCACAATAGATTAATAGTGGCCCATCTAGCTTGTCAAAACACTTAAGGCTGATTTATGAGGGGAAGGAGACTCTAGCTGCCTCTTCCTTCAGACGGGATATTACAAGGCCAGCACGCTACCAGCTCATCTCTTTCTTAGACCTGGAAAGCACACGTTTGTTTTCTTCAAATCAAAATTATGCGACTATTTACCATCCGCTCATTTGGCTCAGGTGAGATCAGTAATTGTGGAGCATTCAACATTGTTGGGTAGGATATTAACACAACCAACAATAAAAAGGGGGACTTAGGACCTACATGAAGGAACGAGGGCATTTAGCACCACTCTTCCTTAATTTAGCGACTTCTGGGCGGCATTAGCTCGGTCCCCTGCGCTTACCATAACAATATAAAATTCAGCAACCTTTTAAAATTTGCATTAGCAAACACACACATCTTCACTACCGCACTCAACTATTCCCCACGATTAATTACTCCTGGCATCAGATCACAGCATTCTTAGCGTGAAAAATCAAATATATGTAACTTACGCTATACTAGCGTCAATTACAACAGCAATTACGTGATGCCCTTCAAGTAAGAATATTTATTTCTACTCAATTATTTGATCTCCGTCTATTAAACCTCATTTGCCTTTATAAATTAATTCTTGACCCTTCTTTCACTAGAACTCAATAGTTCACCAATCATTATTATTATTATTTCAAGGAACCTAGTGGCTTCCATAATTCTTCAATACTGAATATTAATTTAACAATTAATTTATTCATCACGTTTTTACTTTCCATTCTTGCTGGCATTTAATATTACATTATCATTTCATTTAATGGTTTTCCAACGAATACAACTCCACTGAGCACTTATTTAACACATTTATCTGGTTACTTCATAATTAAGTTAACGTTCAGAAACCCGTATTTCATTTATAATACACTGTTATCACATATCCCTGTTTTCAAATGAGGATACCTTCTCCAAATTCTTTTTACACGAATTCTCCCAAGGAAGAATTCATAATCAAATTTTGTTACTTACATGACTTTTCCAGAGCTGCTCGCCTGGATTCCAATGAATCGAAATTTTTCGCCCACATTTTGGACTTAAGCCGTCATCTCACACATTTCAACACAAGTTACAAACACTAATTCTTCCTTAAACTTATACATTTTATATACACTGATAACCTCTGCTTGAGGAAATACAATCATGATTTCACTAGCACTTAAAACACCCTATAATATCGATAAAAACATTTGAAAATATTTGTTTCACTTAGAAAAGAATTACATATACAAAAATTTCACTCTTGGCATGTAGTAATGCCTTTCACACACTTGATTTACACTTTCTCTTTTCTTTCCGCTTCCGATGGTGTAGATACTAGCGTTGACGCCCTAGATCTAACTCCTATCGGGTTGATTGAAAGTCTCGTCTACGGTTTCCTTCTCCTGGTACCGAATAATTTTATCCAATTCTGATTCCTTTAGTTATCGGCACTTCCAATTTCACGATACCGCAATCGTTCGGTTGGCAAGTATTTGTCTTGCAAATGTCTATGCTTGACTATTTGTCCTAGAGTCGCAGTTTATTGCACTAATGCGCTTTATCAAAGTATTTGCTTTGGTCCACATTTGGACTATGTTCCTGGAATATCGATCGTATTCTACACGTGGAACGATTTCCAAAGTCTTTCCTATTTTCACTCGGCAGTTACTGCCCTTACTTTAGATTCCTCTGATCTAACGTCACTTGTGCACTAATCTCCTAAGCACAGGAAGATTAGGCAATAATCCTACGTTCTGACCCTGACACGGTTCTTTAACGCACTGGATAAATTTAGAGTTTCACTACTCTTTTAAAGTTTCGTTTACTGTCGAGATGTTTCGGTATTGTCTTCAATAACTGATTTTAAAACTGTTCGTTTCTAAGGCTTTTACAACGCCTCCGTCGCCTGAATATATTTCTTGGCCAAAGTACAACACTTTGCCAAAGTTCAAAGACTAACTATAACTGTTCGCAGCACGACAATAAGTTCCTTCTAACGAAGATTATGAAGACTAAACGTTCGGGGAAGCTGCATGACCACTCACGGTCTGATGAAGACTGCATGATTACCCTAAGGCTGGTTGCTTATATATTAAAATCCTCTACAAATAAATTAGTTTTGCTCCTCCTCAAAACTATTTTCTAAAGTAGACGTCGCACATTTTTGAAAAAATTACCTCCTTGTTCCTCACGATCTAAACGTCTCAATGCTATTAAAATTTTCGAAAATCGGTAGTGGGAAAGTTCTTTAAAAAAATTTAAATGCGCTCCTGTAGTATGTGGGCGTACATACTTATTTCCCTCTATCTGGGCTGCTGGCTAGGTGAATCCCCCATTACGTAGTGCTTAAACTGCGTTTCTATACTATCCAATTATTATACAATTTTATCACTCTTAAAATTCTAATTTCCAGGATGATTAATATTACCAGCGAGATATTTTAAGATTTTTGCATATTTCTGGCCAATTTCAGTATTTCACCACAGTTTATGGTCCCACCCCTCGATCAGTGTTGCCGTTTTATTGCTAAGTCAGGAAGTTTAGGTGAATCTTCTGTCTCTCTCTTTTCAATGGAAATTTCCTCCCTGCGATTGCATCTCCCGATGCAAGCATCTTTACTCACGTAGCCAGGGATGGCCTCATACACGGCTTGCGAGTTGTAACCCAGATAACGTCATATCTTCCTGAGTAACACATAGATGATCTCACTAACCATCTAGCTGGCTTTAAAACTGTACTGAACTCTTTTAAGATTTTCATCCTTTCTTTACTCAAAAGATCATGGATTCGAGTCTTGTGCCACCCCAAATGGGCACAATACCTGATTCTGATTCTGCCATCGTATGGTGGGCGGTTTCTTGGCGGGGAGCATCGGAGGTGCAATTTTGCGAAGGTGGGGTAAATACTTCTAAAGTTGTCTACCAGACAATGTTGGAAAATATCACTTGCTGGCTGGCCTAGTGGAAGTCCGGATATCAATCCATTGGATTATCCTCTGTGGCAGAAGTTTGAGGCGATAGCAAGTCACAAACGGCACTGTAATATTGAGATGTTAAGAAAATCAATCTCTTCAGCTGACAAAATATTCCCACTGGACACGATTCGTACGGCTATTGACGAGTGATCTCAACGTCTTCGCCGCTCTTTTGCCACACATGTTGATAATTTCGAATACTACTATGGTCATTTGGTAGCATACTAGCGGACCCGTGCGAGAACTCTCACATAATGGGTTGTGTGTGCCCCATGTGTACAGACTACCCACCCATCACTAGTGCTATGTGGGTTCGACGCGACACAGTTCTGACACGGGCGATAGTTTTTTTTATTTGTTTAAAACACTCTATAAACAAATAAATATATTTCCGTTGACTTTTAAAAAAATGCAAGATTTTTCCTGTACTATTGAGATGATTTGGAAGATTTTGGTACAAGGCACACCTTCTAACTCCCTCTGGTTTAGAATCTCGAGTTTTGTGAAACATACACCTTAGCGTATGTATAGTAAAATTTTGTGTTCTCTCAGAATGTATGGTATATTATTTTGTTTGCATAGTTTTATTTAGTAGTTGTAAGCTTTGAAAATACTGGCAGACCTAGTGGCAGTCCTATGTATAGGTTTATGCAGTGTTTTTTTTTAGCCTACTTTCGATTTTTGCAAAAAATGCAAGTAGACTTATGACATCTACACAGGGCCAAAAATTGTGTGTCTGTCTGTGTGTGTGTGTGAGTCTCTGTGTGTGTGAGTGTGTGTACTCTGAATGGCTGCCCCCCATCCCCCCCCTATCAATTCAAATACGTTGAAACCGAATTGAACGAAAGTTGGTACAGGGGTAGGACTAGCAAAGGGAACCTCAGTGTCATGTTTTAAATAGCCACCATCTTTACAAAAACTGAATGGCAGCCACTCAAACGTTCTAAATCTAATATCAAATAACGACGAAACAAATCATTCGATTTCTATCAAATTTGGTAACAACTTACCTTCATGTATATATTAAGGCTTTCACGGCCCGTATTATATAAATAATGCATGTTTTTTGGGCTAATGCCCATACGTTTCGGAGAAAATCTAAATACACACGGCATTAGCTCAAAAAACATCAATTATTTATTAAAATACCTTCATATAGGACGCGTCGTTGGACCAAACCATAAGGTCATCTGCAGTACCATTTCAGGATGGCGGCCGTGTGAATCAATGAAACTTTATAATCCATATCATGGGACCCACCAGTTCCGATTATCGAACCGAGAATCGTTTTAACTACTCTAAAGGAAGAGGCAAGTTCGAAATTAAAAGTTTATTTTGTAATACTATAGTGCAGAAGTGATTTTAAAAAGCTGAGCCGTCTCAGTTACAAGGCAAGATGGCAGCGGATATCTTGTGCCTGACTTATATTTCACTAATTTCAGTATTGCATGCAATATAGCGTACTGATACAAAATAAATAATTGTATGAAATGCTTTATATATAAATAATATACTTCGCTGATGAAATCTTTTAGTCTAAATCATTATTTGCTAACACGTTCTATGCAACTCATTTGATATCGGACGATGTTCGTTGGCACGTTTGGGTGTGTGGTAAGGCGTTGGCCTATCACTTTTATGGCTAAGGTTCAAACCCCATCCGAGTTAGGTTTTTGGCTTGATATTTTTTATATTTATTATTTTGTAATGACTCAGACGTTTTAAAAATAAGCGTTATATTGTGAATATTACCATGGAAAATATATATTTAATTAAAACAAAATTCGCCAGCATATTTGCACGAGACATCTAGCAGCAAAAAAGTGAATTATCATGGCCAACTAGCTGCGAACTGCACGCCGGCCTACAGATTAACTTACAGATTTTATTCAAAAGTTTATTTTTACGGCCGCTAGATTGCACCCGCCCTGTTTGGATTATCTTGTTCGATACTTCTCCACTAGATGTCACGACTGGTCTACGTGGGACTCCATTGATTAGCATACCATTGGCATTCTATGCGCATCGAATTTGAAGAATGACATGATGATCCTACGATATATTTTTACTTTTTATTTTAAAGGGTTTGTAACAGCCTATTGTGCGTTATTTGAACATTTTATTTGAACTAAAGAACAAAACGATTTCACATAGTACCTGAACTCTAGCAGTTGGTGCTAGTTCAGGATATTAATTAATACTTTTATTGCAGCCAAATAGCAATCGAAAATATCCACATAGTTGGTATACACACGTCACTGTAGGGCCATGGAAAGATTTGTTAATTCAATTAGGGTGTTGAAAGCCATGCACAGCCAGACGTGTAAACACATGCCTCAACTCAAAGTTGGATGTTGCCCACGTCCGAGGGATTATATAATAATAATAATAATAATGCTATTGGTTTTACGTCCCTTTTAACTACTGTGGCTTTTAGAGAAGCCGGGGTGCCGGAATTTCGCCCCGAAAGGGATTTTTAACGTGCTTGTAAATCTACTGACACGGCTCCCTCGCATTTGTGCACCCTCAAACGCCAGCTGACTGCGCCAGGATACGAACCTGCAACCTAGGGCCCAGCAAGCGAGAACGTTACCGCTGAGCCACGCTGCTAGTCCGGGCGATTATGTCTCCAGATCCATAACATTCTTGAGATAATTCTTATCTTGCTTTCTCGAATGATGGCAACAGTTTTTTTGTTTCGAGGTTGTGGTGTTTGGTAGAGGTAAATAGTTTCTAAGGTCTTCAACCAAGAAATGATTCTATTATACTCTTTGATAAAAACAAAGAGTTATAACTATAGGCCTACTCATACATTTAGGAGAAAGTAGGCTATATGGCCTTTACTGAACATCTTGTTTTTTTTTTGTTAAAAGAATCACATCACGATCTTGCAATTTTCAGCAATTTGCACAGTCCGGTCATTGTTTGTGTCCGATCATTAACTTTCAGCTTGTTCGATACCTGGGTGGATGTTAACTAGTTCGTTATTATATTCATCCATCAAAACTAACCACACGCACCCTTCTCCGCCTGCAAACGATATCCTACACGCTTATAAGAACGTAGTGCCGAGTTGCCGACCGAAAGAAACTGATTCGATAGATCGATTTAAATCGAGGGTCACTCGAAATCTCCTCCAGCTGTTGTGAACAGCTTGTTGACGCCAGCTGATCGATGAACTTTCAAGTCGGAAGTTATATTTGCCGGAATAGATAGGCTTACAAAAGTACAAATATTAATTTCTTAAATAGTTTTCAAATGTTTAAAGGGTAGGCGCACTGCCGCGTTCCCCCTAAAAAAAGAGCACTGGCGTTTATGAGATCAACATTTGTCCATGTGTGTGATATATGTCATCCCCTAATAAAATCTAAATGGCTGAAGCGATTTAAATGAAACTCGGTAAGGACTTACTACATCGCGGACGCACTATTTACTTCCTCGGCATTCTACTCTGTTATCGATATCACTCTGAAATGTTGTATAGTGATAAAAGACTATTAAGTATGATCATATAGGCTACGTGAGACATAGGTCATGTACCAAGAGCTATTTAGTACATCACATGGGCATTTCTTGTAATAGGCGGGAGAATTTTTAATGGAAAAAATAAGTATGCGAAATTGAAGAGCTAGAGTAAAAGGAAAGGAGGATACTTTGAAAAATATTGGGACCATTATAAACAGAAAGTAGAGGGTTCAGATGCAGAAAAAATGACGACCTCTACAAAACTAAAGAAATTTAAAAAATCTACAATACAATCAGGAAAAGGAGGGTTAATTTATTTGGACACATAATGAGGATGGATAACACCAGACTCACAAAACAAATTTTCAGTCATGTATACAAAATTAAGAATGGTAATCAATGGATACAAAGTATAAAAAGGGATATGGAAGAGTTGGAAGTAACAATAAATATTATTCAGGACAGACCACTTTTCAGAAATATGATCAAAAATTTCAAGGGTTTCCAGGAGAAGGAAAGGAAGAAGCGGGTTAACAACTGGTCGGAAGAGAGAAGAAGGAGACAAAGTGAAGTAATGAAGAACTACTGGAAGGCAAGAAAGGATAAAGAAAACAAGCGACGGTGAATGCAATGTGTTATTTTACGCGGTCGAAAGATGGCCAAAATCGAGGAAAGAAGAAGAAAGGCCATTTAGTTCTTCACGGAACTAAACGGACAGATCTATAGTTAGTTGATATTTAGGGGGTAAACAGCGGGGTCATTTGGCCCTAATCACAGATAGACCCTCAGCCCTTGAGCATATCCATGTTACTATATACATATCAACGTATACATTAACTGTGACTATACCGTGCGCCTGCTCTCGTGAAATGACGTGGTGCTACAGTGAATATCCAAAGTTCTCTCAACAGCTCAATACAACACAAAGTTCTCTGCTCTACATGCTACATACATTTCCTCTTCTCATCAAATGTTCGTGTGGGAGGCATTGTTCCGCCAGCGCGCAGAACTGTGTATAGCCATGTGCATTGCAGGCTTCAGACATGCAAGGGTAATGGTCCTTGTCATCGTGCTAGACCAGCAGTTTGGCATTATGGGTGATTTTTGTTTTAAGGGAAGTAACATTCAACTTATTTGCCCCCAATGATACGAATGATGATTTCCTTATTAGCCTACTTTCGATTTTTGCAAAAAATGAAAGTAGACTTATGAGATCAACACAGGGCGAAAAAAGTGTGTCTGTCTGTGTGTGTGTATGTGTGTGTGTGAGTCTGTGTGTGTGTGTGTATGTGTGTGTGTGAGTCTGTGTGTGTGTGTGTCTGTGTGTGTGTGTGTGAGTGTGTGTACTCTGAATGTCTGTCCCCCCTACCAATTCGAACACGGTGAATGCGAATTGAACGAAATTTGGTACAAAGGTAGCACTAGCAAAGGACACCTCAGTGTCATGTTTTATATCGCCGCCATCTTTACTAAAACTGAATGGCGGCCACTCAAACGTTCAAAACGTAAAATCAAATAACGACTAACCAAATCATCCGATCTCTACCAAATTTGGTAACAACATACCTTCGTATAGGATGCGTCTTGTGACCAAACTACAAGGTCGTCCGCCATACCATTTCAGGATAGTGGCCGTGAGAATTATGCAAACTTTATAATCCATATCATGGGACCCACCAGTTCCGACTATCGAGCCGAGAATCGTTTTAACTGTTCTGAAGGAAGAGGCACGTTCGAAATTAAAAGGTTATTTTGTAATACTATAGTGCAGACGTGATTTTAAAAAGCTGAGCCGGTTCAGTAATAAGACAAGATGGCAGCGGATATCTTGTGCCTGACTTATATTTCACTAATTTGAGTATTGCATGCAATATAGCGTTCTGATACAAAATAAATAAACTTTGTATGAAATGCTTTATATATAAATAATATACTCCAGTGATGAAATCGTTTAGTATAAATCATTATTTGCTAACAAGTTCTATGTAAATCATTTTATATAGAACGATATTCGTCGACACAATTAGCTCAGTGGTAGAGCGTTAGCCTATCGCTCAAATGCATGTGGTTCAAACCCGATCAGAGCTAGGTTTTTTGCTTGAAATGTTATATGTTTATTGTTTTGTAATGACTCAGATGTTTTAAAATTAAGCGTTATATTGTGCACATTATGGTGTAAAATATATATTTAATTAAAACATAATTCGCCAGCAGATTTACTCGCGACATCTAGCTGACAAAAAGGTAACAGATTTTATTGAAAATTTCTTCTTCTGGCCGCTAGAATGCACTCGCTCTGTTAGGATTATATTGTTCGATATTTCACCACTAGATGTCACGACTAGTCTACGTGGGGCTCCATTGATTACTATACCATTGGCATTCTATGCGCATCGAATTTGAAGAATGACAAGATGATACTACGATACATTTTTACTTTTTATTTTAAAGGGTTTGTAACAGCCTATTGTGCGTTATTTGAAAATGTTAATTGAAGTAAAGAACAAAACGATTTCACATAGTATCTGAACTCTACCGTTGGTGCTAGTTCAGGATATTAATTAATACTTTTATTTCAGCCAAATAGCAATCGAAAATATCCACATAGTTGGTATACACACGTCTCTGTAGGGTCATGGAAAGATTTGTTAATTCAATTAGGGTTGTGAAAGTCACACGCAGCCAGACGTGTAAAGACATGCCTCAACTCAAAGTTGGATGTTGCCCGCGTCAGGCCGATTATGTAATAATAATAATAATAATAATAATAATAATGTTATTGGTTTTACGTCCCTTTTAACTACTGTTGCTTTTAGAGACGCCGGGGTGCCATAATTTTGTCCCGAAGGGGATCTTTAACGTGCCAGTAAATCTACTAATACGGCTCCCTCGCATTTGTGCACCCTCAAATGCCAGCTGACTGCGCCAGGATACGAACCTGAAACATACGGTCCAGCAAGCGAGAACGTTACCGCTGAGCCACGCCGCCAGTCCGGTCGATTATGTCTCCAGATCCATAACATTCTTTAGATACTTCTTATCTTTCTTTCTTCAATGATGGTAGCAGTTTTTATCTAGGTTGTGGCGTTTGGTAGAGGTAAATCGTTTCTAAGGTCTTCAACAAAGAATAGCTCTATTATACTCTTTGATAATAACAACGAGTTATAACTATACTCATACATTTAGGAGAAAGTAGGCTATATGTTCTTTACTGAACATCTTTTTTTTGTTGTTGTTATGTAAACTCTGTGCAAGCTCCACTACACGCTCTTAACTAGGCTTATATAGTTGTGCGTAAAACATAAATTTCCTTTGACAAACATAACATTTGTTAATGGCTATTGATCTGGACGCTCTTTCAATACTTGAAAGTTTAGAGAGTTCACAAATAGCGGCTTTGGTGGCGTAGTTGGTAGCATGCTGAGCTTCTATGCCCAAGATCGCGGGTTCAAACCCAGCCGAAGTCTTCTGAGTCCTCTGTCTTCCACTGTTCCAGTTTTTCCTCTATTACATCTTTGGTGGTACTACACAACACAATGTCGTCCGCAAACATCATTCACCAGGGGGCTTGGTCTCTTAATCCACAAGACATTTCGTCCAGAATTAGGTCAAACGGATATGGACTTAAAGACGAACCTTGGTGTAAACCTACTCGAACCGGAATCCAATCTGTAAGTCCAACGCTGCTTCTAACCTGTGTTCTTGCTTCTTAATAATAATAATAGTAATAATAATAATAATAATAATAATAAGTTATAATTACACAGGCCTACAAAAAAAACTTTTTAATTTGGTGCCGGGGATTTTGTAACTGATTTTAGGTATACTTGGGTCACTGAAGCTAAATTTGAAATCAATATTTCTCTAACAGCTCTATTTTTTTAGATATCAGTTTTCTGCTATCACTATTTGTTTAGATGTGCAGTTTTACACGAAATGTGCAGTTCTAAATCCATTTTGTGCAATTCTCAATCATAATATACAAGGGTTGGGTCATGTAGGCTATATTGTGCCGTATCGTCAGTCTGATATTCTTTCTTCTTGTGTCTGAGGGATAGCAGTGGCAAAACACACCGCTGGGTTAGAAAAGAGTGGCCTAAGAGAGAAAATATGGATGTTGGGGGGCCTTATGAATCAGCTTGTGACGGCTCTTGATAAGAACGGATCATGCTTTGCATTTATAGGAAACTAGCTGAAGTACCCATGCTTCGCTACGCGTCATAAATAAATTAAAATGTGAAGGTGACAGTTAAAACAGGGGATAGGCGAGGTGCTGCGCAGAGGGAGATTAAGGATGGAACATTTTGTCCAACAACACCGCTCGGCGTTGACCGTGTTTTATAGCACAAATTAAGGTTTTACTCCCTAACGGTTGGTGATACCTTTCGGATAGAAAATGTAATTTTAAACCTCGTATATGCCATCAAAAGTTTGCTATTTTTTAGCGTTCTCTTTGTATTTGAAATGGAAATATGAAGGTTTTAAACCAAAGGGTGTAGTGACGTCGCCATCTTTAAATAGTGCAAAGTATTGAAATCAAAAGTAACCTATATGTTAACCAGGTATATCAGCTACTTCCATGTAAAATTCATGTAAATCGGACCAGTGGTACTTGCGTGATTGAGTAATACATAGACACACATCATCTCATTTTTAGCCTCGCTTCGCTCATGTCATAGTCGTGTCATATTTTTATTTAATGAAATGCAGGTTTAACCCCATTAACATCCCTTTAGAACCTGAATATCCAAAAATCCCTCTTTAGTAGACGTTTTCGACACAGAACAAACATATCCCCAAAATAACATTCTTCTAACTTGAATAGATTGGGTTGGTCGATGAGAGTGAACATCCAAAAATCCTTCCTTAGAGGACGTTCTTCTTCCAGAATTTCACCCCTCCCCACAGGCCCCTTAAATTGGATTTATGAAAAAAAAACGGTCGAACACCTATTTATTTTATTTATTTATTTATTTTTAAGCTGATTGATTTCCTCCGAGTTTCAAACTCCTCGCCTATGTCGTCTAAGAGATACACGCTCCGTTAGGAATCTTTCAACCCCCACTTTTCATCCCTTTCACCTCATAATATACACTACATCGAAAAACCATTAGACATGTGTCAGCTTATTTTGAATGATTAGTATATATGCCAAGTATCACATACCCAAATGAAACCACTCGTGAGATATTGTTATTCAATGAAATGCACGTTTACCCCCTTAACACCTACTTAGAACCTGAATATTCAAAACTCTTTCCTTAGTTGACGTTCTCGACATAGAGCGAACATATTCCCAAAATTTCATTTTTCCAACTTTAATAGTTTTCGCTGGGCGTGATGAGTGAGTGAGTCAGACAGGACATTTTCTTTCAATTATTTTTACCAGAATTTCACCCCTCCCCATGGGCCCCTGTAATTGGATTGATGAAAAAACGCTTGAACACTTATTAACTTATTTTTTAAGCTGTCTTTTTCCCATGAGTTTGGTGAGTGAGTGAGTTAGTAGGTCAGTTAGGACACTTTCTCTCTTTTTTTCCCCCAGAATTTCACCCCAACCCATTGGCCCCTTAAATTAATTTATGAAAAAAAAAACGGCCGAACACCGATTTACTGTGCCCAATCGGTCACGGCAGACTGGCATCGAACTCGGGTCTTATCAGAGAAGACCAGGCACATGATTCTAACTAGAGTCGAGCCATTGATCTCTGAGGGGGAACAGTTACAGGGAACCCGAAGAGCAATGAGATGGATATTGACATATAATAATATAGCATGATTTCACGGCCAGATTGTGAATATTATAGCAGTTTAAGGTGAAGAATTGTAAGCAAATGCAAGCAAATATACGTTTTCGAAGCATACAAGAACGAAAGCAGGCCAGTTTGACATTTTACTAATTGCACCCAGCGAGTGGGAGGAGATATTAGGCGCCGAGGGAACTTCTTTCATCTGGACCGAGGAGACAGCTCAAAATTAATGACTCGGGTATTCACCGCTTGACAACGGTGGAGGCTGTAGTGGGGATGATTGCCCACCGAAATTAATTGATTACAGCCAAGTGGAGCATTGAAATGGAGTGAAATGTACACCCAGGTGAATATATTCTAGGAGAGATAATTTAGGAGGGGTTTTACAACTAAATTAAAGCCTATATCTCTAAATGAGCGTGTCAACACCGAGCCTACGCTCGAGAGGAGTGATTTGGTGACCAGCCAGAGGGGAATCACCATGGTGGCGTCCTGACGCGATGGAATAAGGCAATTAATTGTAATTAATTGGCCGAAGCGATCGCCGGCACGCGAACGTTTATGAAACCTCCACGCCTAAATAAACAAGATGTATATGTCATTTCGGCTGAAAATGTATTATTTCAAGAAAAGAGTCGCACCCGTATGTCCTGTGGACAACTTTCTACGAGAAACCTTTAAAAGGAGGAGCAGTGCAGACCAAGCCAGTTGTCTTCAGTCTTTTCTCCAGTTTTTCTCCAGTCTACACGTAACTAATACGCTGCCAGTAAGCGCGCGAAATGTTACAGTATCGACGCTCAGCAGTTGAAGAACAATGAAAGCACATCATACAGCTTCATAAGTATAATCATGAAGTGCGTCAGAGTTAATCTAATACAGATATTTATCCATTATCTGACGCAAATATAAATTCGCTACTGCGAAAGAGTAATTTATAATGTTTTTGGACATTACATATACCAGGAGGTATTGTCAGAGTTGTATATGACATTATCATCAGGATCGCTACAATTATGAGGGCCTGGGAGGCATCGCCAATTAATCTTGACAGTGAACTGAACGGTATTGAAGGTGACGAGGATCGAACGCACGTAAACGCAGTTAGACTTTCACGGAGACCAGCGGTTGGCGTAATTGCATCGCATCTCTGAGGTTAGGCGTTAGGAGGAGTCCGATTAAGGATCAACCTGTGAAATAGTGAAAAAATGTACATAAATTTTGTTATAGTGATTTAAAAAGTGTTTATGTGTATTGTGATTAATATGTATTATGTAAAAGTGAGAGAAACCACTGATAAGAGCATGATTATCATGTGGGAAATATGTGAAATCAAGTGTCGTGTGAGATATAGCATGATGGCTTAAATCAAGCGTCATGGTAGGCCCGGAGCTGGGATGCTGGTATCATCCAGCGAAAAGAAAACGTGAGTACCAATTTACAATGTTATTCTAACTAAATAGTTCACCATACAACGATGCATCACTTTGAGACTAAGATGTAACAGTCACTTATGAACGAGTTTTCACCACTCGTCTTGAATAGAATATGTCTTGGAAGGTGATTTGTTTAGGGCCATTCAGGCCGAAAATAGTGATGAATGTAACGGTAACGTTAAATGATAAATAATAATAATAATCTGGGGTCGGCAACAGTAAAGTAATAGGCATTTTGGCCTAAATAACGTTCAAAGTGTGTCATGTCTAATATAAAGATACTGTATTTTGGTAAACAGTAAGAAAGTAACGTGGAATATAGCGAGATACGAGAGGTTTTCAGTGTCAAGTGAAGTGTTGAATGAATATTTGATACGGTCAATTCTTAGGATTGTATTTGAGAACCATTAAAGTAATGTAAGCCAGTAAATTTATACTTGTTTTTAGGAGCTATTTAAAGCTTTGGCTTAAGTGTAATTGCAGAGAGAACGTGGGTGCCTTAATAATTGAGTCATCTATGAGAAGTATTGTTTGAGCCGCATATAGCGTGCAGAAGTAACGTAGAATCCAGTGATTTACGTAATTAAAGTCGCGGGAACCAAACTAGCATAGCTTGCACGTTAGGTGAAAAGTTGGCTAATCTACGAGTTAGTATCGCCGTTGTGCATACTTTTATTATTCGCAGCGAATTGGACAGCGCCTGTCTGTATCCATCGCTCGCATGAATAGTTGCCACGAGGGATGTCCTTCGAGACTCCGTGAGCACATGTATAAAATGGTCTGCCCTGAGAGGTAAGAATCATATTCGTCGTTTAGGAAACGCAGATTTCCTTATTATGTTATTATTGAGACAGCTGCTGGTGAGAATCTTGTATTTTCATTATGATGCGCGTCCGAAGCCACTAGTATTCACCATAGAACGGCAAGGCTATTACAGAATCCATCCCCAGCCATGAATATTAATAGGAGCCGAGTTGAGCCCAATACACTATAAATATAGGTGTTAAATAATTAGAATGACTCAATTACTTGAGGACAACACTTAGCGTAACTCTATTGTACTGCAATTGTAAACAAAGTTGACCTTGCCAGCAGAAGGGAGGGGTGGGAGTAGCCCACTGAGACGAGCGGCCATCTTGCGCGCCAGCTGGAACTAAATGTATTGCCAGCTAGGGGAAGGGGGAGGTCGGTCGGCCAGTCCCTGTAAATTAGAGTCATAGTGGGACACTGAAGAATCTCGATATTTCGATATGCAATTAAGATATGATTGTTATGATGATGCCAATTGAATTAAATGATGTGTTTCAACACACATACATTGTCGGATCAATGAAATCGGATAATATTTGGCCCAGTTATTCTCTGGGGAGGAACACTGAACCAAATAAATTGTTAGGCATCTTTCTAGAGTGCATTTTTGCCAGTTCACGCTAATTTATGCAGACGGGTATGTGATTTCTAAGAACATGACACGTTTGTAACGATAATAATTTTGACCAGACCCAGAAAATTGTTGTATGGTGAAACTATAAACATTTCTATCCATGTCTATTTTGGAAGGGAAACGTACCACTTTTTAAGCGTTTCATATTGATGGAAAGGAAGGAAGATGATCCACACGACACAACAAATATTTGTTAATTAAGGCATAAAATAATGAATATATGCTAATGAAAGTAAATGCCGTAAGAAACGGAGTAATGTTTTATTATTACAGTATTAATGTCATTTAGATGTGATATGTGATTTTGTGTTGTGATACTCCTGTTATGTAAAATTGTGTCACATAAAGAACACTATGGAGACTCGCAGAAGTCTGAAAGTATCAATGATAGGATGCTAGAATTAGATTTGAGTTCAGTATAGCACTAATTAAGAAGAGACTCACAAAATAACTCTGATTTTAATTGTGGGAATTAAATGTAAATTATCCTTTGTTTGTATTTGTTGTATAGCCATGATTTTATATCAGTAAATGTTTTATTTTAGGAATATGTTGTTTCTTTCATGTAGAGTAGTTACCTGGTAGACTCAACTCCTGAGCATGTGGTCGTATGGTGGGCAGGAACGTCCCATACCTCGAAAGACCGTGAGTTAGCTGGGATACGAACACATGTTCCACATGATGACAATTGGGTACATTACTAATTTTTGTAGCTGATTTTTTTCGCTGCGTTTCATATTTCTCGCCTATGTCGTTTAAGAGATAGGCCTACACGCTCCGTTAGTAATCCTTCAACCCCACTTTTCACCCCTTTCACCTCATAATAATACACCACATCGAAAAACCCTTAGACATATGTCTGCTTATTTTTAATGATTAGTTCATATGCCGAGTATCTCATCCACAAATGAAACCACTCGTGAGATATTGTTTTTCAATGAAATGCAGGTTTAACCCCCTTAAGACCCCTTTAGAGCCTGAATATCCAAAAATCCTCCCTTAGTGTACGGGTTTGACATACAACGAACATAGACTATACCCAAAATGCCATGTTTCCAACTTCAATATTTTTGGCTGGGTGATAATGAGTGAGTGAATGAGTCAGGACATTTTCTATCATTTTTAGCCTATTTTCAATTTTGATAAAATAGGCTTATGAGATCACCTTTTGTCCGTGTGTGTGTGCGTGTGTGTGAGCGTGTGTGTGAGGTGTGTGTGTGTGTCCCCCTAATAAAATCTAAACGGCTGGAGAGATTTCAGTGAAACTCGGTATATTCATAGCACTGTTCCCGGGGACCTCGACCGTGCCCTTCAAATTTTGTTACGTCTCACCAATCCAACATGGCGGCTGTGCGAAATATTTCACTAGCATTCAATATCTCCGAAACTATTACCGATATCGCCCTGAAATTGTGTACGGTGATAAAGGGCACTACTAGATGTTCACCTATGAGACTTTCAAAAACCTGGTGACTACAAAACCAACATGGCGGCCAAGCAAAGTTGAGACTTTTAAATAGACTTTTCTCGCGATTTAACTATCCAAACGTAATGAAACTTGGTACAGCAAATGTTTATACACATTGCAATGCACTGGAGTCTAATTTAGTTCAATTGTTTACATGACCTCAAAATGGCGGCTGTGCGAAATATTTCACTGACATTCTATATCTCCGAAACTATTACAGATATCACCCTGCAATTTTGTACGGTGATAAAGGGTACTGATACAAGTTTACCTATGTATAACTCATAAACCTGTAAAGTACAAAACGAACATGGCGACCAGGCGAATTTGAAATATTTTAATAGACTTTTCTCGTGAGTTAACTCTCTGAGGGCAGTGAAATGTGGTACAGTAGATGATTTTGCAGATTGTAATGTACTGCCATCTAATTTAATTCAATTGTTTACATAACCTCAAGATGGCGGCTGTGCGAAATTTTAAAATTAAGTTTTTATTCTTGTGTCGTAATCATGCGATCGAAGTGAAAGTTTGAATAATGAACCTAGGCAATAAGTGTCCTTGAATGGTACATAACTATACATCTAACAATCCTAAATGGCGAGCTTCCGAAATATTTAGACGGTTCTCAATATCTATGAATCTTTTACAGCAACCAAACTGAAATGTTTATGTTCATAGAGACTATGAACATATGTTCACCTATAGGACTTTCAGTAACCTGGTGAGCACGAATCCAACATGGCGGCGACGCGAAGTATAAATATTTAAATGGACGTTTCTCGCGAGTTAACTATCCGAGTGCCATGAAACGTTGCACGTTAAATGCTTACACAAATGGTGATCCACTGGCATCTAATTTATTTCAATTGTTTGCATAATCACAAGATGGCTGCTGAGCGTAATTTTAAAATCTCGTTTTTACTTCTTGTGTTCTAATCATGCGATTGAAGTTTGGAATACCACACGTAAACAATAATCTTAAAATAATAGTACAAAAATAAAGATCCAACCTGGCGACCGTCTGAAATATTTAGACGGTTCTCAATATCTACGAATCTCTTACAGCAATTAAACTGAAATTTTGTATGTTGATAGAGGCAATTAACATGAGCAGGATATATGAAAATAGGCTGTATAGTTCTTCACGGAACTACTTGTTTTCCTTCAGAATTTCACCCCTCCCGATGAACCCCTTCAATTTGATTGATAAAAAAACTGTCGAAGAGCTATATACTTACTTTAAAGCAGTTTTTCCCCCTGAGTTTGATGAGTGAGTGAGTCAGTCAATCAATTAGGACACTTTCTTTCCTGTCCCCCCACCCAGAATTTCACCCCTCCCCATGGGCCCCTTAAATTGGATTTATGATAAAACGGTCAAACACGTATTTACTTATTTTTTATTCTGATTTTTTCCCGCTGAGTTTCAAACTCCTCGCCTATGTCGTTTAAGAGATAGACGCTCCGTTAGGAATCTTTCAATCCCCACTTTTCACCCCTTTCACCTCATAATATACACCACATCGAAAATCCCTCCGACTCGTGTCTTCTTATTTTTAATGATGAGTTTATGTGCCGAGTATCACATCACCCAATGAAACCAATCGGGAGATATTGCTATTCAATGAAAAGCAGGTCTACCCCCTTAACACCCCTTTAGAACCAGAATATCCAAAAATCCTCCCTTAGTAGGCATTTGCGGCCCTTGGGGAAGCAGCATACCAAATTTCATTCCAATCCGTTTGGTGGTTTCTGAGATTCCGTGAAGAATGAATGAGTGAGTGGTATTTGACAAATATATAGTAGAAGATAGTGTCAAGTCTTTGTTATGCTAAACTCGGTTGACAGTGCTGTGTGAGTAGTTGAGTAACTAACGGGATTTCAAGTAAAGATCCTCATTTTCTATACCGGTAGTGCAGAGCGCGAATGGCATTCAGTCGGCCGTGTCTCGACGTGAGCTATGTTACCATGGAAACTATCTGCCTTGCCATTCCTTCATGATTATATTTTATGATTTGATTAGCCTGTGCTTGATTGCTAAAGGGCCGAAATCAGAAGAATGAGAAAGACTATCGAAAATTCATGTAGCCAGCGGTTCCTTCTGGGTCCTAAACTATGTGTATGCAAAATTTGGTTGAGATTGGTGGAACGGTGTAGATTTGTATACGGAACAGACCCACCCACCCACATACATACATACATACAGACTTTCACTTTTATATATAAGATAAAATGCCTCACTTGAGTACGGAAAAACTTAAAGCAGGGATATTTGTTGGCCCGCAAATAAGACTACTCATTAAGGATCCTGACTCCGTAAATTCGATGAATGAATCTGAGATAAAAGCCTGGACTTCATTTGTGTCAGTTGTAAAATATTTTTTAGGCAAACGCAAAGCTGAAAACTATGTTGAACTGGTAAACGAGATGCTTAACAGTTTCAAATCTCTTGGGTGCAACATGAGTATTAAGGTGCACTATTTACACAGCCACTTAGACTGTTTTCCTGAATATTAGCAGACACCACTGAGGAACAAGGTGAATGAATTCACCAGGATATTAAAACTGTGGAGGACCGCTACCAAGGAAGATGGGACATGTACATGATGGCAGATTACTGCTGGAGCTTAAAAAGAGACTGTTCCAAAATACATTCAAGAATATCACGGAAAAGAAGCTTGTGAAGTGTCCAGTGACTGGTTGGTTTCATTCATGACTTTTTCCTCTATGTTTGTATATAATACTATTTGTATAATATAATAATGCAAATTAAGCCTCCGTGGCTTGGGCGGCAGCATGCCGGCCTCTCACCGCTGGGTCCGTGGTTCAAATCCCGGTCACTCCATGTGAGATCTGTGCTGGACAAAACGGAGGCAGATAGGTTTTTCTCCGGGTACTCCGGTTTTCCCTGTCAAAATTTCATTCCAGCAACAGTCTCCACTATCATTTCATTTCATCTGTCATTCCTTTAATCATTGCCCCCAGAGGAGTGCGTCAGGCCTCAGCAGCCGGCACAGTTCATATCCTCGCTGCTAGATGGGGTCTTCATTCATTCCATTTCTGACCCGGTCGGAGACTGGAAGCAGGCTGTGGATTTTCATTTCAATAATGCAAATTCCGTGTTTAGTGTTTTATTACCATGCGATAGTGTAATGTATATTTGACAAAAATGACATATCTCAGAAACTAGAGCTGCTAGGCAAAAACTAATGGTATATTTGAATTTAGGGCATCTAATTCATATAAAATCAGCTAAAAAGCCCCAGCACTAAAATCACTGTTGACCAGTGTTATCATCGAACATAAACAGTCGTATGCAACTCGTCTATAATGGTAATTAAGACACTCGTACGGAAACTATAAAGCGCGCTTCGCCCGTTTTATAAACATACTAGTGTCTTAATTATTGCCATTATAGGCTCGTTGCATAATGTACTATTATTTGTTTATTTATTTATTTGTTTAAAGACTTCCGATATAAAGACAAGCTGCTTGGACAACATGTAATAAATGCATATTACGACCAAAAAATCATTAGCTACCTACACAAAATTCTGATTATATTCATCATACAGTGGTGGGATATGATATCGCATCAACTTCTATAGTTTACTTATTGTTTTATTCTAATTGAAATAATTATAAAGTTGTCACATCAAGGGCAATGCAAGAGTGTTCAGAATCGTTTGCGGCACATGCTTGCATTGCGTTAGCACCATACAGGATACAAGCAGAGAAATATCGACCTTCGTGATAACGAAGCTAAATGGGGTGCATAAAATAATATTACTGTATTAAGGGCAGCTGATTCACCTGATTTACTATAATATTCGTATAACACCATGTTATTTCAACACGCTAACACGTAAACCAAATAGTGTTCTATACATTACTAGTAATGCATTTTCGGTCGTTAACATGAAAATTGGCCATGGGACGGGTGGAGGAATCCTTAGCCAATGAATTAGTTTCTTTGTTGTTGAAGCTTGCAATAAAACGTGTTGTGTAATTCGTATCTATTTCCCATTAGAATATACACACTATACGTATTTAATTCAATGGGTGATTATAAAACAACAAATATAATAAAACATACATTTAAAAAAAACTTCACAAGATGCAAACTACACATGTTGGAGACAAAAATCTAGACCACTCGACCTAAGTCCCTCATTGAGTTACGCAGTCGATAATAGGTTTAGTAAGTACCGTAATTATTAGAATTAAGGAAGCTCTTTAGCATAATGTACAATACACCACGTTGTATTTCAGCAAACTACTTCAACGAATATTCAATTATACTCCTTGATAGGGACTACTATACCCATGCATTTAGGAGAATGTAGGCTGTAAGTTCTGTACTGAACATCTTGTTTTTAAAATTAAACTCTTTACAATTATAGAGCTCGGGATCGCTTGAGTATTCCGTCGCATTTTATATAGACATTGCTGCAGTCAACTTCCATAACTTGTCTGGTCATTGGCATTGGCCAGGCTCTAACATTCAAGCGAAAGTTCTGGAATGCGTTAGATATGGGACTCAAAGGGATAACACTAACACAGCAGGAAACCAGAGCAAGTCCAATAATTTACGAGAGAAATACCGTCCCTTGCTCGCACTACATAAATCTGGCCACCGCGCCGCGCCGGGAGCGACAATAGCAAGTGTTCTGCGCGCCTTCTCTGCATATGGATGTCTCGCTACCAGAAAGGGGAGGATTATCGACATTAAACGAATACCCATTACATACAGATTCCTGCACTGTTGTCAAATAGTCACTTCCTGTGCTTCATACACAATTATTGCCATCAGACTTGCTTGAACCTCCGGAGGCTCGCAATTAGTGAGACGTTACTTGATGAACGTGGTATCTTAGCTAAGCATAACATTGTTTTCCTTTAATTGTGCAAAGCTCCCAGCGTTCGTTTTTGATGTGTAAAATCTTTCCACTCTGTTGCTGGATATTTTTGTCGGAGAGATTTTGAAAAATGGGACGGAAGTGGATCGGACGGAAGTGTGTATGACGCACTGCCAGCTGGATCGCATCCCTCCTGGCTGCTCTAGCAGCCAAGAGAGATGCGATCCAGCTGGCAGTGGCAAGAGGAAACAATGAGCGCGTGGTGTTGGAGATTGGTACCATGACGCAGTGCCGGCCATGTGGAATGTATATCACATACGAATTACTTCAAGGTTTGGAGGCGCCATTAAAGAAATCCTACAATAAATCATCATCAAGTTGTCGTTCTTTGGTGCAAAACATTCATTATATCATTGCTGAATATAATTACGTTTTATTAAGAGTCTCTTTTCCAATCTCTGGATAAAAGTGATGGGCATCCACTCCCCGAGTAACTTTGATCAACACTTTCATACTGAATGGTAAACGCTCATGCGAACTCTGGTGTCAACTGATTGAAACACAAACCAAATGTTCAAAATCTTCGTATCAGTATTTAAATGATGGTAAGGTTTAATAATGAATCATTGTCACTAGTCGGCAAAGCCGGTGTTATGTTTCTGCACAGTGGCTATTCAGATATTAACCCACATTGCGGTAATGCAGTGATCAATATAATACATATCGATTTTTTATACGGGAACTGGGTTAGGCTTTCTAATGAATTCCCTTTACTGTCAAGTAGGCGTATTCATAACTAATTTAAAACTCAATTCCACGCAGGAACATTATCGAAAAATGCAAAATATTAATGGAACATAAAAAATACTTCCATATTATTACCGGCACGTGAAAATAAGTAACTGTCTTGTACACTAAATATTTGTGGTTGTAATGGCTGCGTAGATAGCCCCTTGACCTGCGAATCATGGGATCTCGGGTTCGAACCCCAGTCCCGGCGTATATTTTTGCTACCAGATTATCGATTTAAACGATATCTATCATAACATTATGCGTCATTTTAACAGAATCTACATGAAATTACGATTTATCTCATTTTAATTTCAATAGTTTGCACCAAGCAGGAGTTGGGAAATTTGATCGTATTGAACATTATTTCTAGTGGTCTATAGATAGGCTAGAGACTATGGTTTCATTCCTCCTCTTAATTTGCAATATAATATGTGATGTTTGTTCAAACAAGTGTGACAGTAGCATATCTCCAATTCAATCTATACATTCATCATAGTATCAGTATGAAAACGGAGCGTAAATTAACATTTTAAGAATGTCCACGCTGTGTAGTTTTTTTTTTTTTTTTTTAGCGTATGGCTTTTAGTGCCGGGAGTGTCCGAGGACATGTTCGGCTCGCCAGTTTTGTAGCTGCTTCGAGACGGACACCCAATGGGTGAGCTACAAGTACCGTTGGGGAGGAATGTTGGATGGGAGGGTCGAGGAGTTGGAAGGTAGCGGCTGTGGCCTATAGTTAGGGACCAACCCCGGCATTTGCCTGGAAGGAAGATGGGAAACCACAGAAGACCATCTTCAAGGTTGCCGGCGGGGGGATTCGAACCTCCTCGCCTCCCGGATGTGAGCGACTGCCAACAGTCATGCCGCAACGACCTCGGCTAACTCACCCGGTACGCTGTGTAGTATACGAGTAGGATAACATGTCAGATGACTTCTCATACATTTCATCTCAATTTCATAGTAGGATAACATGTTACACATCATATGCGACTACTGTAAGGCTCGTATATTTTTTATCGCCTTCCCTTGATCAGTCTTTTTCTCTGTGCGTTCGCTTCCCCCTGCAGCTGGGCGATTCTCATGCAAACATTAGAGAATCAGATGGGTTTTTTTCTGTGCCTCAGTATCTATTGTTCTGTGAAGGGACAAGACTATTTAAATGAAACAACGCCTCATCAGAGAAAGTTATTAATTGCGGGTCAGCAATGCCGTCAACAATGTTGTGTAAAATCCAATTACAGAAAGTGATGCGTTTTTCATTGTCAAGGAGTCATAATTCTTGGACTACAGTTACTCTGTATGGTTTCAGTTTTAATACTTCAGTAGCCGTATGAACTAAGGTCTTCGAAACACTTACTTGCTGTGCAGCGGGTTTTAGAGGCTTATTTGGAGAGTGAGAGAATGATACATTAATTTCAACGAGTTTTTCCTCCGTCAGGTCACTTCTCTTTGGCTTAGGACATGCCGCGTTTGGTATTCCTATTGACCGTAATTTATTGACAAGACAGCTGACAGTTTCTCTATTTAGAACTGGAATGGTAGGGAATTTGTCTTTAAATTGCCTCACACCGCTCTGCAGGACTCCGTTTTTATAAGGTGCGTTCAAAATTAACGAGCCTGAGGCATAATTACAGAAACCAGTACATGTATGAAGTATTGGCCCTGGCTGTTGAGGCACTTGTCCCACTGTGACACGAGGCGGTGAATGGCTGTCTCATAAAATTCCCTGGGCTGCGATGTGAACCAGTTCCGCACGTAGAGCTGGACGTCGGCGTCCGAGGTGAATCGTTGGCCCCGCAGAGCCCTTTTCAGGGGACCAAACATGACGTAATGACAGTGAGAGAGGTCTGGACTGTATGGAGGATGGCCGAGAACCTCCCATTTGAATTTCTGCAGGAGTGCCGCGACTGTGTTGGCCATATGAGGTCGTGCATAATCGTGGAGCGACCAACGCGGCTATGGCGTTCACTGTCACTCGGCGGTTCTGGGTAATGAGTTCATCAACCAGCTGGACGTTATCATCAGTAATGCAGGGGGTGCCCCAGACCGGGCATCATCGGCTAACGACACCCGTCCATCCCTGAAGCGCTTGTGCCACGCCTTCACCCTTGCAAGGGATATGCAGTGTTTGCCGTACACTTGTGACATTCGGCGATGAATGTCCGTTCCCCCTACTCCTTCCGCTGTCAGAAACCGAACAACACCTCTTTGCTCTTCGGTTGACGCCTCCATGTCACTGTTTGCAATGCGACTGACAGCGTTGGACAATTGATGCATGCTGCTGCTGCTTTGTAAGGTCACGTGACGTGCAGGCGTGCCCTCTAGCGACGGGCTGTGACCTTCCACTCTCTGGTTGGAACCACACCTCGTTACACACGCCACGATTAGCCGATGCAGTCACCGGTTTGCGCATTCCAGCCTCCAGTTCGTTACTTTTTGAACGCACCTTATACATACGTATCATGCATCAACACTCTTTGTTCAAGCGGGAATTTCTCGTAATTTGCCATATAAATGGATTTTAACCGTCGTAGGGATGAGGCGGCCCCATCGCCCAGTGGGAAACCACAGCAATCAGCCATCCGAGTATTGGCGGTGAAACCATACCTAAGTGGGTAAGGAGGAAATGACTGCCCAAACCCTTGCCATCTGGGGCATCCTGTCTCCTGGGGATAAATATGGAGGATGGGAAAGTAACCCAACAAACACTCTACGTTGGGCTAATCACCCAAGTGGAAGTAAAGTGATTCAGAGAACTACAAGTAGCCTCGGATTGGACGGATATAAACGACAACGACCGGAGTAGAAACGGAACACGAGAATCGGAACATGGAATATTAAACAATGGGTGAAGTGGTTGAGGAACGTCAGTTGAGATGGTACGGACATGTTACATGAATGCAAGAAGAACGAAAAGTGAAACAAATACATGAAATGCGAGTTGAGGGAGGAGCTGGACGAGGTAGACCCCGCATTACATGGGGGAATAGGATTGGGAGATTGGGACAAAAAAAGGGGCAAAACTGTTGTGGAAAAGACGAGAATGTGCACAAATAGAGCGGAATGGCAGAAATGGCTCAAACGAGGCTACACCGATGCTTGAAGGCATAAGGGAATTGAAAAAGAAGAAGAAGATATGGAATTTGCAATTCACCTATGACACGTCTTATACATTGCACTACTTTTTATTCAATGTAGAGATAAACGAAACATCGTCTACACTACGCAGGCAAGCGTAAACTAACACTTTTACGGAAACCACCATTGTTGCATTACTGCTGCTCGCTCTGCCGGGGGAAGTGAACAAATCGCCCGGCCGCAAGGGGAAGCGAACGCACTGTAACAGACCATGATTAAAGCACCGCGTGGATGCGGATAGCGGATAAGCTGCGGAAAGTGTTTTGAGTAAATTTACGGATAGTTTTTAGAATACAATCCGAGCGTGTTGAATATCGCTACTAGGACCCAGATGTTATGACATATCATATTAGCCTACTTTCGATTTTTGCAAAAAATGAAAGTAGACTTATGAGATCAACACAGGGCGAAAAGTGTGTCTGTCTGTGTGTGTGTATCTGTGTGTGTGAGAATGTGTGTGTGTGTGTTTGAGTGTGTGTACTCTGAATGTCTGTCCCCCCTATCAATTCGAACACGGTGAAACCGAATGGAACGAAATTTGGTACAGAGGTAGCACTAGCAAAGGGCACCTCAGTGTCATGTTTTATATCGCCGCCATCTTGACAGAAACGTAATGGCGGCCACACAAATGTTCAAAGCTTCAATCAAATTACGACTAACATAATCATCCGATCTCTACCAAATTTTTCAACAACATACCTTTGATCAATCTAATAGGTCGTTAGCCTAATAGTTTGCGGATGGCGGCCATCTTTGAGTCAAAATCGATTCCCCCTATTAATTTCAACACGGTGAAACCGAATGGATCGAAATTTGGTACAGAGGTAGCACTAGCAAAGGACACCTCAGTGTCATGTTTTATATCGCCACCATCTTGGCGGAAACGTAATGGCGGCCACACAAATGTTCAAAGCTTAAATCAAATTAAGATTAACCTAATCATCCGATCTCTATTATATTTTGCATCAACATACCTTTATGGCGGGAGCATCCTTTGACCAAGCTAATAGGTCATTAGCCTAATATTTTGTGGATGGCAGCCATCTTTGTGTGAAAATCGTTTCCCCCTATTAATTCGAACACGGTTAAACCGAATGGAACGAAATTTGGTACAGAGGTAGCACTAGCAAAAGGCACCTCAGTGTCATGTTTTATATCGCCGCCATCTTGACGGAAACGGAATGACGGCCACCCAAATGTTAAAAGCTTAAATCAAATTACGACCATCCTAATAATTTGATCTCTACCAGATTTTGCAACAACATGCCTTTTTGTAGAAAGCATCTTATGACTGACTACAAGGTCATCAGCCCAATAGTTTGCAAATAGCGGCCATGTATGTGTGCAAATCCATTCCCCATATCAATTCAAACACGGTGAAACCGAATTGAATGATTTTTTTTACAGAGGTAGCACTAGCAAAGGGCACCTCATATTCATGTTTAATATCCCTATAGCACGTTGTATTTCAACAAGTTACACTACAACCAACATTCAATTATACTCCTTGAAAAGGACAAAGAGTTATAACAATACCCATGTATTTAGGAGAAAGTAGGCTATATGTTCTTTACTGAACATCTTGTTTTTCTGTTATGTTCTTTTCATGACAAATGTAAGATGATGATTTAAGCTAATCTCATTCAAATTAAGTTATTAAGCATAATTAACGCGCTGAACTGAAAAGGGTTGCAATTCTGGCTGTATAACATTCATTTTAAACATTGCACGTGACATACGAAGTCTAAGGGAACGACTTTCCCTCAATTGTCTAAATGTGTTGCTTCAATACTTTATCTAATTAAAAATATTAATGTAATGCCAGTAGATTCGGATAACAAACGTGCGGATGCGGGGCAGATGCGGGGCGGATGCGGGGCGGATGCGGGGCAGATGCGGGGTGGATGCGGATAAGGTTTTGTTTATCCGCGAAGGGCTCTAACCATGACCACTTTCTTCCAACTTTGGCCACCACCTTCATGCCATTAATTTGAATGTGTGTAGGCTATGTATGTATGTATATATGTCTACCTCTTATTATTCCCGTTTCCAACGGCGTCGGGGATGAGATGCGATGAAATTATATGTGGCGGATGTTGTTTATGGCCGGATGCCCTTCCTGACGCCAAACTCATGTGATGAGTTAGTGAGAGGTGTGACATGAATAAAGAATGGAACTGGACAAGGCGATGGAAGGAAGCAGCCGTGGCCTGTCAGAAGGTACCGTCCCAGTTTATCATTATTGTCACACATCAAAGACTTTGGCGGCTTCGGTGGCGTAGTCGGTAACATGCTGAGCCTCTATGCCGAAGATCGCGGGTTCAAACCCAACGAAGTTGTCGGATTTTTAAGAGCGTTAAAATCCCTCAGTAAGCCTTCCTTTGGAGGGGAAGTAAAGCTGGCGGTCCCATGTAATACATTTATGGCATGTTAAAGAACCTTTCGCTAATTACACCTGTGTGAAGCTAAATTATAGGTTAAACATTTGAATAACGCTCTTACGTTCGAACGTTTGTCGCCAGGAGCCGACTGCGGTGGCGTCTAGTAACCAAGTTCAGAACTAGTAGTCGTTGACGGCGGCTAAAGTGGGAAATACATGAAAATTCAGTTGTTGCAGTCCTTACTTGAATTAAACATGAAGTTCCGTGACGAATTAAAGAGCCTACTTTTCTTAAAATTTAAGATTCATGCCAATGATTAATCTATATGGATCTATCTAGAATAATGACGACATTAAGTTGGTAATATCGAAATTTCTAATTAGTTCGAAATACTGTATACCTGGCATAATGTAGCCTAATAGAGAACTACAGTTGGCAGCCCTGGTGACTGAATATATTCTTAGTTTCATCTCTTAAGGTACAGAATACAAAATTTGGTTGAAGTCCAATGGATATCATGGACGTTACATGCATTTAAACATTGCATCTAACAGCGTGCGTAAATTCATGTTGGCAAAAATGACATACATGTATTGGTCAGAAATAATCTGAAATAATATGATCTATTGTTGTGTCAATTTTGAATGAAATCCATTAGTTAGTATAGAAGTTGCATGAATTTAAAAATTGGACCTATCAGCAGGCTTAGAATCATGTTGGCAGCACTGACGTATATTAGTTACTCCAGATTAATCTAGAATACCAGGTTCTATACGTGTGCAATGTTTAGAGCTATTGGGTTGCATACTTTCTGATATATTGATATTAGGGTAACAAAAATAAAGACAGTATTTATTAACAGTTGTCATCCCTGGTTACTCTTAAGAATCGGCATAGTCATATCTGTTATTGTGCACATAGCATACACGAAATTTGGTTGAAATCCAAATGATAGTATAGAAGTTAAATGTATTTAAAGTTGGACCTCTCAGCAGGCTTAGAATCATGTTGGTAGCACGGACGTATATAAGTTACTCCAAATTAATATAGAATGTCAGGTACTATACGTGTGCATAGTTTAAAGCTGTCGGCTTGCATATTTTCTGATATATGGGTATTTGGATTAAAACAATTGAGAGCATTTATTAACAGTTGGCAGCCCTGGTGACTCTTAAGAATACGCTCAGTCATATCAGTTTATGTACATATAGCACATACGAAATTTGGTTGAAATCCAATTGATAGTGTAGAAGTTATATGCATTTAAAATTTGGAACTATCAGCAGGCTTATAATCATTTTGGCAACACTGCCATGTATGGCCTCCTGGAAATTAAACTGCAATATTATTATCCATACGTGTGCCTATTTTGAAATAGCTCCCATTCATACCTTCCAAGATATCCAACATGGAGCTCAAATTTCAATTGCAATTTTTCAGCAGTTGGTAGCACTGACATCATTTTCAAATATGGCCGTGAGATATTCAGGTATAGATCTTTACTTCTACCAAATTTTGTTTTGATTGCTGCAGCCGTTTAGGAGTTGATAGAGGGGGGGGGGGGGGCGACACACACAGCCAGCCAGCCAGCCAGCCAGGCAGACTGACAGACAGACAGAAGAACAGATAGACACATAAGTCTACTTTTTCCTCATTTTTGCAAAATATGAAAAGTAGGCTAAAAATAAATATCACACACTAGTACAGACGTCACAATTAACACCGGTTATCAGACAGATTCTACACACACCCAAAGTACACGGAGCTACATGACCGCGTTGTTGCAGCCCCTAAACTGAGGAACCAACCAACCACCATCAAAGACTTTTAGCATCAGCATTTTCCATTGCTTAAATGCGAATTATGTGTGAAAGTTTAATGAGAAACCGTTCCAGTCTATTTAATCCTCGGGCTCTATGTTCTTCAATTTATGTTCAACCCGTCTAATTCATCTCATCCTGTTTTATGTTGCGATATGAAATATTCAGTGCATGTAAATTACGATGGGTGAGGGAAGCGGTGTCAGTCATCTGTGTCATTAATATTATGAATAAATAAAGTACGAGTACATTATATGAAGTGCGCCTCGCACGTTACTATTCTTTGGGACATACTGTTGTTGTTAATTCATTTTAGAGGCTTGGGACATCGTGATAATCAGCCTAGTGTAGTTGATTGTGATCTCCGTGATTGTGAAGTTGAAAACATTTTTTTACAGAGGTGTGCAAATTATTAGATTCGACGCCAGTTTCCCAAAATTACATTTATACTTTTCACGGTGTAATGCACTAAATATGTTTGCAAGGCACTGAAATTACTTCCTATATTTGACCAAGAGTCTTAATTATATTTTCGTTTAAGAAACTCAAAGTAAATAGTACATTCTGCAACAACTATAATGGCAATAATTAAGACACGAGTATGTTTATAAAACGAGCGTAGCGAGTTTTATAATTTCCATACGAGTGTCTTAATTACCTTTATGTTCGACCCTGACTATTATATGTCTGAAAACTGTATCATAATGATGGTCATTATAACACTATTTTCCATTATGAAACAGTTTTTCCCACCAATCACAGCTCAAGAAACAGTTGTTTGACCAATTAGATAAGGATACCTTCGCGCATGTGCTCAAAATCCAACATGTCTACCTATATAAATTGCCGAAAGTGCACCGTCCATATGTTCGCGTAAATAAACTGGTGAATATGAGACAAGAAATAGCACTGTACCTTATTATCCCCAAGTCTAATTTCTACACTGCGCGTTGTTTTCAAACGACTTCGGTGACAGTTTTACTGAATACTGGTGCACAATCTGCACATATGGCATTGAAGCACACAGAGAGCATGCGTCGGTCGGCCAGAGAGCTTGGAAATCAGAGATATCCTACCAAGCGCAGCACCCGATTACAAAATTCTAGTGACTGAACAGATATTTTTTGAATATTTAACTTAAAACATATAATAAAGTTATAATTATCGTCGAACATTAACAGTCGTATGCAACTCGCCTATAATGGTAATTAAGACACTCGTATTGAAATTATAAAAGTCGCATACGCTCGTTTTATAAACATATTCGTGTCTTAATTATAGCCATTATAGGCTCGTTGCATAATGTACTATTATAGGCGAGTTGCATACGACTGTTTATGTTCGACGATAACTACAATGTAACTATTTTATGTTCGAACATAAATATTTATCAATATCTGTCGAGATTTTGCCAGTTTTATGTACTGAACAGAGCGCATGGGACGCAGAGAATACCTTGCATTCGACCAAGGCCTCCTCGAATACCCCAGTATGACACTAGGCACGCAGTGAAATTTATCAAGCGTATTCGTTAGATGTTTGAGTTTCCCAGGTTTCAACAAAGTGTTCACATTAAGTGTACCTATAAAACACTTTAGTTTAGGTCGAAGAGGTTTTGAGAAGCTCCGATCCTTCTCTACATGACATGTCTGGTCCCCCAGAATCCTATGACCAGAACAGGGATCCAATCTATTGACTGGGGCCTGGGGTAGTGGAATCTTTTCCTGTCATTATGCCATGGTTGCTTCAAGTTGAAGATTGTTTGTGGAGACCTCCGATGGAGATCACAAGATTTTCAGACTTAATTATTGAGATTAAGCCGTACTTCGAACAGCCGCACCAACTAGGTGAACAGACGCTGCCCACTAGCCGCTAGATGCCAGAACAAACACTAGTGAGTTGAATATATGGTACTGTGCCCAATTCTAGGAATGGGTATTCCAAGATTCAGACACCTAGGTATCAAGGTAAAGGCTACAGCCGCTTTTGAAAGTTGAGATATTTGAATATCGCGCTCCTTTCCTTCTAGATTGAAATGGAAACTTTATGCAGCCAAGAAGATGTTAAGTGACGTGGCAAATAGTAGCAGAGGTCGAGACTATTTGGTGATTAAATACTTAGTCATGGAGTAGAGACTTGATACTTGGATCAGATTACTGGCACGGCCGAATGAAAGAGGATTCACTTAGTCTCAAGTGAATCAGACCAGAGACACCGGAGATATGAGGATTTACAGATTTCAGCGTGATCCAGCGTGGAGCCGACCGTTTTGTATAAAAGCCGATCGGCCCAAGCATAAGCAGCTCACTTCAAACCAAGCTCTTGTAGGACAAAGTGCTGCTGCTACGTCGAGCCAAGGCACATGGTTGCCGAATCTACGCAGAAGATATCTTTGAATTGTGATAGTCACAAAAGTGCTACGATACGTGGGGAACGTAGTAAGTTTCCGGTAGAGGGAATCACTAAGGTGATTGTTATTTTCTACGGACATTGGTGAAACACTTTGTTTCTATATGGACATATGCTAGACTTTGTCTAGATATTATTCTGTCACAGTCCAGTAACAATAATTCAATACTTGGATATTTTAATCCAACTTGTCAGTTTCACAAATTGTAACTAAATAACCACTCAGATCTTTCAGTATATTGAAGGCCAGTCTATCACGGTGTTGTTCATTAGCCGACAAAGGGAAACTATATGTTGCTTCGCGCATGATAGATGGTGTGAAGCCATGCCCAGGGAACGATCTTCAGAACAGCCGTTGATTGTTTTAGACTATCAGTGTTTTCCTGTACTGAAAAGATTACCGTGTGTTATGTTACAACTGACGCTTTTGAGAAGAGATCATTTGGATCTGACCCCATTTAAGCGAACTGCTATGGATTTAATTGAAGTCAATATTCAAATGGATCAGCAGTTACTTCAAACTTCAAGAAATATTTCCACTATGTCGTTCTAGACAGATTGTGGGTATATAATGGCGGCCGATACAAGGATTAGACGTGCGTGTCCAATAGGGCATGTATCTGGATAAATCTGGTACAGACCAGGTTTACTACGCTTCAAGACCAACGAGAAATGTAAGCCACATTTGACTTTTATATTATGCCTAGCTAATTGGAACAAACTCATTTTCTGCAGATGACCAACACATTTATTTTTCTTCGCATTTAAATCTTGCATTGATTTACGCAAGACACATTAGGGTTATTCTGAGTATTTTCAGCACTCAGAACAGTTTAGGATCGATGACCGAGCATACCGAGCATTTATTCGAATGTTCATTTTGTTTGAGAATCACGGTAATCAGCCGATATAACTGTAGAAGTTAATATTTATTTTTGTTGAGGAATGGATATTTTTGTCCATATTCGAAGAGTCGAACATGTGGTTTTTTTCACATAAGGAAATAATAATTAAACATATTTAAGGAAATAATAACAATAACAATCCAACAATAATAATAATAATTTTCATAATTTTTCTAAATAATTATTGGATCTTACATTTTCTAATAATCACATTCGTTGAGAGAGAGCTTAAGGATTAGTTTAGTCATTCCTAGTTTGGAACAGGTGATTTTCCGAAAGCTAGTGGATAGCGCAAGCCCGTATTCCACCAACATTATAGTTCTGGTTGAACAGTTAATATTTGCATTGAGCAAAGTATATTTTTCAGATAACACGGAAAGGCATGAAACAGGAAGCCAATGATATTGTATCAATTAGGATTTTTTTGTGTGTTTATATAAAATCATGACGTAGGCACACATTCGAAAGTGAAATAGAGAATATCACAAGTGTGGTAACTTCACGGTTTGAACTGAATGGTAAAATAAAATAAACTTGTAAGTTTATAGATCTTCCAGTTTTGATAACAAGCAGAGGCTTGATTTATTGTATAAATTTTGGGAAGAAAATTTATGTGTGTGGAGTAGTTGAAATGCCATTCCCAGGTGCGCATGTTTAAGTCGCAGGAATGAGGAGGTTTTTTTTGAGCATCAATCAAATAGCAGGTTCGATGGCTCAGGTTTATAGGAGGAGTATTGGAACCACACATTTCGTCGAATGAATGACCAAACCATCAGTAATTATTTCAAACTTGTTTACGTATTCCATTAATACTTTGGATTTGCTAGAACCCGGTTTTGTCATGATAAAATTTTATTCTTCTTCAGAGGAAGACCTTTGCCGTTGTTGTTGGGATATTGTGTTCTTACACAAATAATTGAATGGGCCACTGCCAATTAAAAAAAAATAATTCTGTAACCACGAATTACTTAAAGGATGTTTTCAATCCTATTGTCATGAACTAAATGAATTTATTATAAAGCTACAATTCTTATTTCCGCATTCTGTTCAAGAATTGCAAGTTGTGAAAGTTACTAAAATAGCAACAAATATAAATATTTTTCTTAATAATAATTCCAAGTGGAAAATCGAATAGTTGAATGGTTCAACATTTTTTTTTTAATGATCAAGCTGATGATTCAGAAATCATATTTCTTTGGAATTTGAAGTTCATAATCGAGTCACTTCTCGAAATGTTTAATTTTGGAAGAATAATAAATTTTGTTGTGCTTCGCACAGTTCTTCGATGCTATGCTCAAGGGTCAAATACTTTTCAGATGTTGTTATTAATATGTGTACATAATTAGTGTTGGGTCAAAGATAATATTTTTGACAATATTTTTGAAACTGGAAAAATAAGTGGAAGTTAAAAAATTCTATAAACAATTATAAACAGTGAGAATTTCTACGAGTGTTAATATCATGTTAGAAATTCAACCAGTGAACTACAATATTTCCAATAAAGACAATTAAATTTGAACTGGATTTCATCGTAAATAATTGATATAATTTTGGAACACAGTCTACAGGACTGATAATCAGATTTGTGTCTCCAAGGACAATTGTTCAATGTGTTGGAAAATTTCTGTACATTGTGTAAATAGTAGTGTGTGCCGTCGCACTGGAATGATGTTACCTTGAGCATCATTTTGCAGTCAATTTTAAAATTTAGAATAAAATGAGATAATTTTACATGTTGTGTTATGCCCAGGTGAATCTCCTTCTATCCTTATTGTTGCATTGAGCCAAAAATCAGTAAAGCATTTATTTTTATTTTGATGTCGTTTTTTTGCGATTAGCTTTAACCCATCTGGCGCCCCGGGATATTTTGACTCTCGTGCTGACTGATTCTTGGTAAAATGCATATGTGGTCGTGCGGACTCCGGTCTAAACGGGCACAGTACGTCCATATACCTTTTACTGTATCAACCCCGAGCACTGGGGTGCCTCTTCCATCTCATACGCTCTACTGAAGTCCAGCTTCTCCACCGTATTCGCCGTTGAGGTCTTCACTACTAACCCTGAGCTTGGGCCCTCCATAGTTATAACCCCTGGAGAGAGGGTGTCCCAGCATTATAAAGCCCCCGGAGTAGGGCTACCCGTTGGTCCGCGGGTTCTATTTGGAGGTATTTGAACCAACCCTACTGACTGTAGGGTTTACCTATCCGCCTCCTGGGGACGCGCTCTCTAGAGGTTACAAATCCCTATTTATTTTAATTAAATTATACAATTAATCCATCTAATCAATACAATATTTAAAATGTTTTACAGTTTTATAGCCTAATTAACCCTTGGGAGCGGTGGGATTTATTAATCATTTATGGTAATCTTGTTCGGACCTATAGTGTGAAATTCTCCATATTCCTCTCACAGTTAAGCAGAAAAGCAGTAATAGAACCAATTAACCATTATTGCTTATAGTTGAGTAACAAAGTAGCTTTATTGTAATTTACAACTCTTTTACATGAGCCGTCTCATGTTTTAAAATCATTCAGTTACTTATTCATATTATGATAGCCTACATGACGTGTGGATGTTGACAGAAAATCTGGCAAAAACATAGTTTGTTAATTTAGTGATGACTTCTTGTGAGGACGTCATGGTTTCATGCTGTGTGCTAGTATTCTAAAATCGCATTTCGTATATATATTTTCAAATTTGATTCAATTATTTCCTCATTTCGACGTTAAATTTCCATTTTAGAACCTAAATAAACGTAATGAAATATTCAATTCCTCACAGGCTCATGAAAATCTGTACAAAAAGAGGCTAATGCACTCAAGGTTAATTGTGTAAATATTTCAGACTGCGATGAGTCCTTCTTCGCCACAAAATGAAATATAACATGATAGTAATAAAATGAACTAGAGGACCCGTGCTAGAACTCTCGCATGTGTATAAACCACCCGCCTGGCTTTACTGTTATGCGAGCTTCTATAAATATAATTGTTTAAGTGCAATTTTTAAACAAATCGTCGATATTTTTGAAATCAGAGAGCAATTCATCACTGCTGCTGGTTGCACAATGGGTTGTGTGCGCCCCATGTGTACAGACTACCCGCCTGGCCCT
Organism: Meconema thalassinum; assembly: GCA_946902985.2. Classification (NCBI taxonomy): domain Eukaryota; kingdom Metazoa; phylum Arthropoda; class Insecta; order Orthoptera; family Tettigoniidae; genus Meconema; species Meconema thalassinum. The sequence continues at coordinate 572,166,939 of OX336391.1, forward strand.
TGTGCTATGCGGGCTGTACGTAACACAGTTCTGCCAGGGGCTATCGTCTTGTTTGTTTGTTTGTTTGTTTGTTTAGAAGCACTTTATGAACAAATAAATATATTTCCATTTACTTTTCAAGAAATGCAAGATTTTTCCTGCACTATTGAGGCTATTTGGAAGATTTTGGTACAAACCAAACCTTCTAACTCCCTCTGGTTTAGGAGCTTGAGTTTTGTCAAACATACACCTTAGCGTATTATATACAGGCTATATAGATGGATATCCTTACTAATTTTGTTTTAAATGTAATTAAAAGTCCATCTATGTTGAGTAGGCTACACAAGTCGACAAACAAATCATTTTGTGTTGGGTCTACATCGAACAGTAACAAGAAACGCCATTCATAACTAATTAAGTTGGTTTTGTACTTTATTCAATGATAATGTATTGATGCCTCCGTTGTATATAAAATTAGGCCTTATAATGCACTTTTTAAGGCTCTTCGTCAAGATTCCGAGGCTTATTAAAGACTTTTTATTTCCAAAATTGTCAGTAGCTAAATCAAAACTGGTATTTTCGTCGGACTCAAATAAAGAAACTAATGGCCAGTTAAAAATGTCCACAATTACTCAACACCCACCAAAAACAAGCTTGGTAGGTACAGCCTTAAAGCAGTGATACATGACTGCTTGGAAATAAGAAAACTGAGAATTACACGGAGCTTATCCTTGAGAACTTTAAACTCATGGGTTACTGAATGTCCCTTAAAATTGCACATATCACATGCTCATTTGGACCAATTTAAAAGATAACTTGGGTCATGTTGAGAAGAGAAAGGGGAACGTTTTCAACAAGACGTGATGGACTTAGAGCAACATTATGAAGGACAATGTAATGAGAACCTGTTGGGTGATTACATTTGTGGGCTAATACGAGAACGTTCGTACCCACACAGAAGAAGTACCAAATATATTAATTTTTAAAGCTTGTTTGTATTGTTTTTTTTAATTTGTAGATTACTGTAAGTCGCTCCCGTGGTGTAGTGGTCAGTGTGGTTATCTGCCACCCAGGAGGTCCTCGGTTCGATTCCCGGCTCTGCCACGAAATTTGAAAAGATGTATGAGGACTGGAACGGGTTCTCGGGTGGTACAAAAGAGTAGCGGGGGTTCGATTCCCACCTCAGCCATCCTCAAAGTGGTTTTCCGTGGTTTCCCACTTCGTATCCGGGCAACTGACGGGATGGTACTTAACGTAAGGCCACGGCCGCTTCCTTCCCTCTTCCTTATCTATCCCTCCCACTCTTCCCCTCCCTTCATCAGGCCCCTGTTAGATGAGGCCGCATGGACAACGTGCTAGTCACACCCCCCAGTTGTATCCCCGACTCAGAGTCTCAAGAGGACACTCCATGAAATAAAAGCTCTCGTTTGCGTCGATGGTCACGCAAATTGGTTGCGTCTGAGGAAATCAACGTATGCTTCCTTCGAGAGTTTCTTCCATTCAAGAGACTATAGTTCAGGTTGTAATTGCTGTACACCGTCGGTTTAAGTTTTAAAACACTTCATAACTCAAGCTATCTCTTTCGAACTATTGACCACTCAAATATTCAAAATGCATGGGTAAACTATCCAATACGACTTTACTTTGCACCCTGTGATACATCGCTGCACTTGCCGATTGCAGATACTGGTTATTTCTGTACATCAACAAGTGTTGCACTGTGTTACAATACATGCCATATCTTCTGTTTTCGAGGACTCGATTCCCTATGAACAAGCACGCTAAGGGTTGTCGAGATAAGACTGAGACTTATTTAACTTTCCCCAGCCTCATTAAAATGTGTTAACATTGAGCACGCTTGACATGTCTGCACTCTTTTGAACGACAGGCAAACCTAAGATACGCTGTCACTTGCACTTCTTCTTAGAGTTTACACTCTGACACTTTACATTTTTTAAATTCCTTCAAACTTTTGACGTCAGAGCTATCGTAGCATAGAGAAGTACCAAGGAGTAGTGCACAGCACTTCGTTCTTGAAGCTAACATCTGACATGGCGGTAACTCAATACAAAATAGTTATAATTTCATGAACATATAAACCACAAATCATAACGTGCATTACTATTAAATAATAGATGCACTGTGTTACAGTACTGGTCATTTCTTCTATTCACGAGGACTCGACTCTCTATGAATAAGCACGCTATGGGTTGTCGAGATAAGACTGAGTATTAGCTTCCCTTAGGTTATTTCTGTATGTCAACGAGTGTTGCACCGTGTTTCAGTCTGTCTGTTTGTCTGTTTGGTAGTCAGCCCGAAGGCTGTTTGGATCCTCAAAAAGCACCGCCGTTAAGTTATGTGGGTAGATACCCACAAAAACCCAATGCAGCGCTATATTGAGGCGTAGGCCTACTAGGCAAGATGAGGAGAAAGGTAGTTTGTCATTGCTTTCCTCACTGAGTCAGTACAGCAGTACTAACCCTATGAGTATAACCTTTCACAGCATCCACAGGCACTGACTGTGCCCTGAATGGCAATACTAAGCACCACCCATACCTCAGTAGCTTCCATATAATCACAGCTATGAGAGAGACTGAGACATCGGCGAAAAGCCACATTTTACTCTAGCCTGTGCCAACAGACAAATGCAAATGTACTGCATTCATCAAGAGATGGCAAACAGGCCACGTGTTACAGTACAGGTCACTAAAAAGTCAAAACCTTACGTACTATGTGCTTGCAGTACCAAGGAGGGCAGCATTTTGCATTAACTGCATATGGCTTCTCTTCAAACCAAGGTCATCTTCCCCACACGGGAATACATGACCACGAGGCTGCAAAGACCCTAAAGGAATCAACAACAATAAATATTTCGGCGCTTGGTGACCTGGGGAATGGTGTTACCGGCTAGAGTAATTCCCCATCCATTCTGTATATCCGTTGAATGTAGAGAAACCCAAGAAATTAAAACCTGTCGCACTACAGCCCATGAAAGGCCTAGGTCTACTGCCCAGTCATACGCCCTGCAGATTATGGGTTTACGTGTGGTCAGCGCATCGGGTCCCCTCGGCCGTAAATCTTTGTGACAGGGGCACTGTCAGACAGCTACTAAATTGTCCCCAGAGGCTGAGTGCACACCGTTCCAGCCCTCACGTCAGTTCCTAAAATCCCTGACGGAGCAGGGAATCAAACCCGGGGCGACAGGGCCGGCCTAGAATGGAGAGAATAGCAGAGTTAATGTACGTAGCATACATTTCATTTATGTCTTTACCATTATCTCGCGTGTGGAAAGTTTCTACAAGCGGCTGCGTGCGAGGCTTCTTTATTACTTATTTATCATGTAGTTGAATACGACGTGATTAACGCGTGTTGTAGTAACTTTGTAGATTTAATGTCCTAACATACAGTACTTAGTTCTTTGGATAGTAGTACGTGGTACGAATCTTCATGGGAATCTGTCAAACTCTGAATTCATTATTTACCGTACGGTACCTCCACTTATCGTGTAATCTAAACAAATGTATGAAAGGTTATGTTCCTTTGTATTTAAACCCTGGACTGTTTTAAATTATCTTAAAGATGTCTGTTTGCACCCAGACACAGACGAACGGTTTATTTTCATATTTTCTCTCTTGGATGATGAGTGATGAAATGAACTCGGAACTAGATTGTAGGAGTTTTTTTTATGTAAAAGAAATGTATGTGGTAGGAAAGTTAGAAAAATGTATGTTGACAGCACTGTTTTCATGTTAGTGCCAATTTATACTTATAGAGGAATATACGTCTGGTTCATGAGTTCAATTACTCTTCACGGAAGTTGCGATATACCAGGTGAATCAGATGTCCCTAGTAATATAGTTTATTATTGATTTAAGCCCAGAGCCTCCGTGGCTTAGGCGGCAGCACGCCGGCCTCTCACCGCTGGTTCCGTGGTTCAAATCCCGGTCACTCCATGTGAGATCTGTGCTGGACAAAACGGTGGCAGACAGGTTTTTCTCCGGGTACTCCGGTTTTCCCCGTCAAACATTCATTCCAGCAACAGTCTTCACTATCATTTCATTTCATCTGTCATTCATTTGCTCATTGCTCGAGTGCCACAGGCTTCGGCAGCCGGAACAGTTCATATCCTCGCCGCTAGATGGGGGCTTCATTCATTCCCTTCCTGACCCGGTCGGAGACTGGAGGCAGGCTGTGGATTTTCATTTCCATTGATTTAAGCCCAATAAGGAGCGCTTATGACTGGTTATTTTTGGATGCTCGCTTCCGTTCCCAATACGTCTTTAGCCCTGCGAATAGTTCTTACTTCCTTTCCTGTAAAAGAGGTTGGCGAGATTTAACAACCGTTGGTAGGGGCGACCACGAATTAGCCATGTGACAAAATTTGGGGCGGTCATAGACAACAGTATCAGAAATATCAGCGGAAGCTAAGTTTCTTTTTCGTTTTATGAAAAAAAAAATGCTTATGAGATCACATTTTGTCCGTGTGTTTAAGTGTGTGTGTGTGTACTATCGGCTGCAAAAATAACGGGCCGTCTTACCGTGCGGGAGGCATGTTCGCCGATCCCACTTCATAAAGCATAGGCCATAAAATAGTGGCTTATGATTGGTGGATGCGGAAGATTGAACTCACGGCCGACTGAATACGAGCTGCGCTCTATACCGGCCTTGACATTCCCAGTTAGAACCCATGTATAACATGTATTTGGAAAGTTTCTACTCGTTGCCGGTAGAGCGCACTCCCCTCCCATTATAGGCGCGATAAGGAATTAGCTGTACAGTACGTATATTAAATGTGTAATCTCAAGAACCACTGGATGGATTTTGATGCTGCTTTCACCATTCTGTAAAGGTGATCTCGAGGAAGATTTGTGTAGAAAATAATTTATTTATGACCAAAGGGAGCCAAGCAGTAACGATTTCAGTGAAAAGGTCGAAAAAATAGCCTGGCGTCCGTGCGCTTTTTAAGCTTACGCTGGGGGAACCGTTAAAAATATCATTATATTATGAGTGTACGAATTGTTCAGCGTGAGAAATTCTACAAAAAAAAGTCCGCGAGAGCATATCTCTATCTTCGATACATCGCCCACTATAAGTGTTTTTAGTTTGGACGGGAGTGACATTTGGCTTGCACCTCGCCATTCTTAAATTACGTCTGACAGGAATTCCTTGCATATTCATAACTGTTCCCGGGCGAAGCCGGGGCGGGTTGCTAGTGACACTATATAATTATTATCATTATAATTTCCGCATTATCAAAATTAAAATTATATCACAAAATAAAATAGCGTGCTAATAAATCTAACAATAAGAGAAATTAGACATACCTTGCACCTTCTTCGGGTACAAGGACACTACTCCAGCACCGTCTCATTAAAAGGAAAGAGAGGATCAAAATTACAGCCGGGAACAAGTAGCAGCTAATCGTGTGTTGTGTTTTGTGCTAAGAGATCTTTCGACAAATTATCAGACACCGTGTGCCTTCTTTTTCACGAAGCAGCTGTCAGGACGGGACTTACATAAACTCCTGCTGGACGTTATTCTCGAGGTTGAACAATGAGGTTTCATAATTATAATAACTGTCTCTGATAATCACAAAACTAACACTACAATGATGAGGCATTTAGGGGGAGGGAATTTGCAACCAATGGTCAATCACCCATACGACGAGTCTAGGAATGTATTCCCTAGTTTTGATCATTGTCACATTCTAAAAAAAAAAACATTAGAACGCAGTTTCTGTAACGAGAGATGACTGATGGTACTGGAATAATTTCAGGGAAATACTTGTCATTACTATTCACAATGCAAAAGGGTGAGATCGTCAAACCGGTCAGACACCTCACTAAAAACACATCGAACCCACTAAATTTGAAAAAATGAATGTTCGGCGTGCCAAGGAAGTGTTCTCGTCAGAAGTTATTGGTGCCATTAGTACACTGAAAGAAAATATAGGCATGCACCCGGAAGCGTACACATTCATGGACGCAGAATCAACCATATTTTTTTTGAAAAACGTTAATAATGCAAGACGTAAGCATCACATATCATCATATTCAGTTTAGAAATCCAGATAAAGGGTATTTTTTCTCATTAAATTTCAGTCGCCTAAACTGGCTAGAGGAATATTTCCTTTCTTACCTAGAAACTTTGAAAGCTGCTAGTAACGCTGCTAGAAAGGACTTCCTGAGTTCTGAGACTTACGAAGCTACCTATACAATTAGTCACGGATTCAACTGTCCAGTGCATAAGGTATCTTCTAAAAATGGGTAGAGGAAAGTCGCCAAATATGGGGAGTTTTTTTATAGGGCTCACATTAGACATAAGAAGGAACGGAAAAATTTTGGTTTTCTCACCAATGTAAACCTCAGGCGATATACTATGTATATTACAAATATGGGCACGTTTGATGTTGTGATACCCTCTGATATTATTGCTAACTTTCAAAGAGCACTTTCCCCGTATTAGGCAACCGGGTTTCGTAATATGGGGAGGTGAGAAACCTCACGGTTTTCATTTATAATAGGTACATTGAATAGTATACCCTACTAATTAAAGCATTAATTCTTACATATTCTTTTCGTGTGGCCTCCTGAGAGGCCGAGTGCAGGTCTTTCTAGTCGACGCCCGTGGGCGACCTGCGCGTCAGGATGAGAGATGGAATGGATGAAGATGAATGAAACTGGGCAAGGATGTGGAAGGAAGCGGCCGTGGCCTGTTAGAAGGTACCGTCCCAGCATTTGCCTGGTGTTGAAAAATGGGAAACCACGGAAAATCATTTCAAGGATGGCCGACGGAGGGGCTCGAACACACGCGTCTACCGAGTCAGCAGAGAGCTTGGCCCCATGGCCTAACGCTGCGCTTTAGCCAGTGTAGCCACTACTGTCGGTAATTCCGACAATGTAATGAAATCATGAACACAAATAGTACAAAAATACAAAAATGAATATTTTAAGTAAATAACAGTCCTAGTTTCCTGTTGCCGAACTTCCAAACCGTTCAGCAGAAAAATGCATAAACTTTAATGAAAACCGAGTGATTCTGATCGAATTCAACTGTAACGAGGTGCAAGGTATGTCTAATTTCTCTTAGATTTATTAGCACGCTATTTTATTTTGTGATATAATTTGCATTTTGATATTGTGGGAATTATAATGATAATATAATAGTGTCACTAGCAACCCGCCCCGGCTTCGCCTGGGAACAGTTATGGATGTGCAAGGAATTCCTGTCAGACGTAATTTAAGAATGGCGAGGTGGAAGCCAAATCCCCCTCCCGTCCAAACTAAAAACACTTATAGTGGGCGATGTATCGAAGATAGAGATATGCTCACGCGGACTTTTTTGTACAATGTTTCATGCTGAACAATTCTTACACTCATAGTATATTGATTAAATTTGGGGCGGTCATAGACATCAGTATCAGAAATATCAGCGGAAGCTAAGTTTCTTTTTCGTTTTATGAAAAAAAAATGCTTATGAGATCACATTTTGTCCGTGTGTTTAAGTGTGTGTGTGTGTGTACTATCGGCTGCAAAAATAACGGGCCGTCTTACCGTGCGGGAGGCATGTTCGCCGATCCCACTTCATAAAGCATAGGCCATAAAATAGTGGCTTATGATTGGTGGATGCGGAAGATTGAACTACAGTTGATTCGCACTCTTGTCCATAGATAGCGGGCCCCTCCCGTATGCCGAGAACTTTGGAAAAAGTGCTTGGCGTGAAAGATATAACAGCTGATTTGCACCTCGCAACTCGTCTTACTCCATAATTATATTATTAGATTAGGCTATATTATTATATTATGCAGGAGAGCCCATTCAGAGACTATCTTTTTGTTTGTAAATTGCTACATTAAATTGAAAATAGTTATTGTTTTAAGTGAACATTAAAATATTGATGAATTAAATCCTACTCAATTTTCCTTTCTGTAACAGATTGGAATTAATTATTTCCATCATTTTATTGATTGGGACGCAGGATGCAGGGATCCATGTTTTTATGTCGTATGAATGAATTGTTTCGTTATCGATTTCTACGTCGTTGATTTTGTCGAATGACACATTATATTTGAATACGTCGTTATTTCTTTAGAAATACGGAACAGTTCTTAAGGAGGACCAAAACTTCGTCTTCTTTGCAGCTTATTATCCCCCTCTCATGACGCAATGCTGTTTCCAAGAGGTATCGAAGGGAATAAATGGATTTATTTAGATAAATCTGTATTAGAGAGCGTGACACTCATTACGCTCAGAGGCGTGACTCGGAATGTAGTGCAGTATATAGGAACTGAATAGGCAGTTAGTATCGGTAGAAGTTAATAGGGAGAGGTCAAAAGAGGTTTGACACACTCATAATCACACCAGATAATTAAATTTATTCTCGAGCCGCGCTTTCGATAAAAAGTTCAGAAACAGAGCGGCTAAAAGTTAACGTTGCCGTGTCGCTGCGATGATTAGTCTCTGTAGATGTGGTGTGCTCTGTGGATGAGAGCGCGAATCATCTGTAACTCAACCTTCCACCAATCATAAGCCAGCATTTTAGGGCCTATGTTATATGAAGTGGGATCGGCGAATATGCGTGCGGGAGTTGAGTTTTCGAGCCATCAGTTGGCATCACTAGGGGCGTTCTCAGGCGGGGAATGCTGAGAGCCGTGATTGGGCACCTGTCCTTGTTGGCAAAGGGGGAGAGGAGGGTCACAGATAGAGGAGCGCAGCGCCAACTTTGATTTTCTTTAGTTTCGCGCTTGGAAGAATGTTACAGATAAGACGGTGTTAATAAATCTAAATTGAAATGTCAAGTAACCCATTAATTGTTAAGTCTCGTTAGAAAGGCACTGTTGAGTTTTACTGTGTATGAAATTTTTTGAGAATCGAGTTTTCACAGTTAGGGACTAAACGCATTTTAATAAGAAGAAAAAGAAGGAAATCGCAAACGTCATAAACTAGTTATATTTTTAAGCATTTTTCTTACTAAGAAATAAGTTTTGAAAAGAAAAAGACAAACTAAAGAGCATAAAAACCTTAGTAATTTTAAAAGCACTCACGTTAGTTAGTAATTGTTGTTCTAAGGGGTGGAACTACGAGGTCATCTGCCCCTAAGCACTCACGTTAACAGGAGGTTTGTTACATCAAATAACTGAACTTGAAGTGATGCTTGTGTAGCAGAGAATCTTTAAAAATGATTTAACGCACCGTAAGCTTCTGATTCGTTCATCATGGATAAAATCAGAGGAGGCAATTGTTAGCAGCAAAATCTTTTTAATTATTCAACATCAATAAAATATTAAGCAACAGAAAAAACATCAATAAAATATTATGCAACAGAAAAACACATCAATAAAATATTAAGCAACAGAAAAAAAACTTCAAGAAAATATTAAGCAACCGAAAAAAACAGCTCATTAACTTTATTCCCCCATCAGTTTTTATAATTAATAATGACAAATCCCAACCTAAATCAACCGAAACCACAGCCTGACCTTCATTTCTTGTTGTCTTAAACTAAGACATTTTCTTTGTCGCTTCATAAGATGCTTTTTAGTGTCTCAAAATCTTAAATCTTAAATTAAATATCTCAAAAGTAAGACAGAATTTCAATATGTGTCTGAAATCATTTTTATCAAGACACTAAAAAGCATCTTGTGCGAAGCGACAAAGAAAGTGTCTTAATTTAGCCACCAAGAAATGACAGTGCTTTGTAGAAAATAGAGGTCTTTTCGTCTTATAGACGTCTAAGTTTTACATTTTCAGCAAAAATTAATTATTTCTACCATGTTTGAACAATAAATATTTAATAGCCTAGGTTATAAGGTAACATAGCTTATTTTAACCATCGAAACATCTAATCTTCAGATAACTCTACCCTGCAAAATGGCATTGGATTAGGCTTATGAAGCGGGTTGTGATACGTCATTCTGCGATGTGAAGACTTTTGAATAAGCTAAAAGTCTACTTCATGTTGTCATATAGTCTAACCGAGGCTAAGTTAAGTTATTTTCAGAAATTTTGAAAAGATAGGCTATTGCTACTTTGCCAGAAATGTAAAATTTAGCCGTCTCTTAGACGTTTATTTTCGTAGGAAATTTAGTAACAAAACTTAACACTGGTCATACCAGGCAATCACAGATTACAACTTATGCCAGTCAACATTTTTTTAAAATGAGGAATTACTTCAACCAAAAATGTTAGTCAAATTTAAACTTCAAGCTTTTCTTCAATGCGTAAATAATTTCAACCGAAAATGTCAATCAAATTTAAACTTAAAGCGTTTTTTCAATGAAAAAATTATTTCAACTAAAAATTTCAGTCAAATTTGAACTTAAAGCGTTTTTCCAATGAGTAAATAATTTCAACAGAAAATGTCAGTCACATTTAAACTTAAAGCGTTTTACCAATGAGCAAATTATTTCAACCAAAAATGTCAGTCAAATTTAAACTTGAAGCTTTTCTTCAATGCGTAAATAATTTCAACCGAAAATGTCAGTGAAATTTATACTTAAAGCGTTTTTCAATGAGTGAAGTATTTCAACCAAAAATGTCAGTCAAATTTAAACTTAAAGCGTTTTTCCTATGAGTGATTTATTTCAACCAAAAATGTCAGTCAAATTTAAACTTAAAGGGTTTTTTCAATGAGTAAATAATTTCAACCGAAAATGTCAGTGAAATTTAAACGTAAAGCTTTTTTCCACTGACAGGTGAATCCACACCCCCCACCCTCTCCACCATTACCTAAAAGGACAGCTGCCCAATCACGGCTCCCAGCCTTCCCCTCCCGAGATAACACCAAGTGATAGCAACCTGATGGCGCGAAAACTCAACTCCCGCACGGCAAGACGGCCCGTTATTTTTGCAGCCGATAGTACGTCCCTCTAATGACTTCTGAACGGCTGGAGCGATTTCAATAAAACTCGGTAAGGTTATAGTACTATTTTGTCCGACCCCAACCGTGCCCTTTAAATTTTATTACGTCTCGCCAATCCAAAATGGTGGCTGTGCGAAATATTTCACCGGCATTCTATATCTCCGAAACTATTACTGATATCACCCTGAAACTTTGTACGGTGATACAGGATACTATTAGAAGTTTAGTTACGAGACTTTCAAAAATCTGTTAGGTACGAAACGAACATGGCGGCCAAGCGAAGTTGAAACTTTTAAATAGACTTTTCTTGCGATTTAATCATCGAAACGCAATGAATCTTGGTACAACAAGTGCTTAAACACATTGTAATGTACTGTCATCTAATTTAGTTCAATTGCTCAATTATTCACATAACCTCAACATGGCGGCTGTGCGGAATTTTGAAATTAAGTTTTTATTTCTAGTGTATTAATCATGCGATCGAAATGAACGTTTGAATAATGAACCTACGCAAAAATCGTCATATAATCGTACATAACTCTATTGTCTACATATATAAAAATCTAACATGGTGACCATCTGAAATATTTAGACGGTTCTCAATATCTACAAATCTATTACAGCAATCAAACTGTTTTTTTAAAATGTTGATAGATGCAATTAACTTAAGTAGGTTATATGAAAATAGGCTGTATAGTTCTTCATGGAACTACTTGTTTTACTTCCGTGAGCCACAAGCATCCAGTCTTGTAGCTTTTGACGAGAAAGAAGATCTTCTTTCAAAGACTGCCGTTGTTCATTTTCAAAAGATGACCGTAAAACTTCAGCCGCCTACGTCGCATGCTAGTCTTAGCTGTTTCCAATTGTTAGTACAGTTCAGAGTTTGCCTTCAGTCGATAGGAACCATCCTGGAGCACTCTTGGCCCATGAATTTTCCGGAGGATACGCCTTTCGACCTTTTCCAGGTCGTCCATGGTGCCTTTTCTGCTCATCAGTAAGGTCTCCACAGCATATAAGAACTGGGGTCTGATGACAGTTTTTCAGTGGCATATTTTGGCATTCTTCGAAATGCGCTTCATGTTGTAACGGTTTTGCGACAATTGGTAAGCTGCGTTGAGTTTTGCACATCTGTCTAGGATGGAGGTTCCGTCTCTACCATTGTGGTGGACCCATTCACCAAGATACTGGAATCGATTGACATTTCCAATCTTTCCAAAGATGGTCGTCAAAAGGGCTTTCACGGGGTGCAGCCCAACCAACGTTGTTATAAGTCCCTCGGAACAAATTGGCCCGTGAGTTAGAAACTGAAGCTGGCCACCGGGCCTACCTCAAGTTCAATGACAGCTTGCAATGCAGAATAGGATTGGGAAGGGGCGAGAGGGGGCGAAGGAAGAAAGGCAGTTTCTTGTGACAGATTTATAACAGGGAGGTACAGTCAGCCAGTTATTCCCAACGTGCTACTGATTTACCAGTCACATAAAAGAAGTGATGACTATCACAAAGATATCAACAGTGAATATTATATTCGTTGGTTAAAAGAAAATTTGATCCCTAATTTGGAACGCAACTCAGTGCTCGTTATTGACAACGCATCGTACCACAACACGCATAAAGAATGGTTGATTATTAACACTACAGTGCCGAACTATATAGTCATAACATTTTCGTTGCAATATTATTCCATTACACATATTAGTGTCATTTAATTATTCTAATAACTTAATGCAGTTTGTAACGAGTGAAATAAATAATGGTTGCTATCGTGTGAGTGAGTGAGTGACAGTTGCTGCGGGAACAGAGTGTACTTCTGACGACTGACGGGTGACGCAGCGGACAGCACCCAGCAGGCTGAGAGAAGCAGACTCTCCCTTCAGCTTCCTACTAGATTTTCACAAGGGTCAATTAGTTCTGAGGCAGTTATATCAGGAAGGTCGATATTTCTCTGTTTGCATCCCGTATGGTACTAATGCATAGCAAGCATATCTTGCAAAGGATACTGAACACGATTATTTTCCCCTCGATATGACTACAGACAAATACGTTTTCATAGTCAGTTTACCCTCCAGGTAGGCTTTTCCCACGAACTCAGAGAGGGATTCCACGTTTACCGCGTCTACGGGCAGTGTCCTGGAGCTTGACATCGGAACGGGGGATGCAACTGGGGAGGCGGGACTAGCGCCTCACCCAGGCAGCCTCGTGAGGGATGGGACGGGATGGGAAGAATGGGGGGGGGATATACAAGGAAGATGGAAGGAGGCGGCCGTCGCCTGACGGTAGGTGCCATTGCAGCATTTACCCGAAAACGAAGTGGAAAAACACGGGAAACCTCTTCGAGGATGACTGAGGTGGGAATCGAACCCCCTCTACTCATTTGGACCATTAGGTGGAGTAGACCCCGTTCCATTCCTCATACCACTTTGCAAATTTCGTGGCAAAACCGGGAATCTATCCGTGGTTCTCCAGGGTGGCAGCTAAGCACGCTGACCACTACTCAACGGAGGCGACAACTACAGACTAACACTAATACGAGGAAAAAATCTCACCTCTTTTATAAATTTAATTTTTACTTGTACTATTTCTCTCGGCGACACTAAGCAAATTCTTGTTTTACCTCTATCATACAATTTCACGAACTTGCAAATTCATACTTGTTTCTTTTTAAAATATTCATTATACATTGCTGATGAACGTCATAATGTAACCGAAACTGGTTCCTTAAAACAATAATAATATTTTTTTGACTGAATGTAGGCTATATTATCAATGTCTCTTAGTTTAGTCCTCTTCAACAAAAATCATTTTGTCAATGCCCCCTGTCCCTGTATCCTGCTACGCCCCTACATACGAGATAACATGTATCATAGCGGAGAAAATAACGGCTGAGATGAACCTTGCAACTTTATGCTTCGTTCGGGCCAATGTTCCACGACAGCGAGATAAGCCAAAAAGCACACGGAGGATATGGCATTCTTCTTCCTTCACTTTTAGGAAGACGTTATCGATCAAGGCTTAAGAAGAGCTGCTGACGGAAGATTGATTGTCTGAGCTCTTGAGGACACAACAGACTGGACAACAGCGTGCTCGATGCTGTGTCAACACGACGCTGATTGGTAACAAACTCTATCAATCATTGCGATGACTCATTAGCTTCTATTTGAAGATATTACACCACAACATGATTTATCATTTTTACAGATAACCGTACCCAAGTGACATCTTAACATATCGAAAACATCCCTCTCAGCACGACGCACAGTGGTCCTTTTGCACTATATGGGCGCTCAAAATGTAAAAAATAAATGTTATGTATTTACATGATTACTGACGTTTTTAGTATCAGTGATGTCCAATGACCTCAGAACTGTGCCTATATGTCATATTTGTTCACCCACTGCAGAGTACGAGACCGCTGAAGTAGGATGTTTCTTATCGCATCTTCAGATGGAAGCGGAACTGATTATTTGTGTTTTAATCTTGTGCTTGTAAAGACAGGTTTGTTGAGCTATCTTCATCGTTTGCCACTGGATATGACAGACCAAGGTATGCTCTTTATTTATTGAATTTGCAAAATCGTATACAAATTGCTGTGTTTATGTGATAAACGTTTGAAAATAGTGACTTTTAAAATATATTTCATCCTTCTTCTATGAGTTTTTAGACCCGGAAATTTGCAATTGTCAACCATTGTTGAAATTCATTTCATTTGACTATAGCCTATACCCTCTTCTGTTGTCTGTATAAAAACTGCTTGCTACTTTTTGCAACTTTTGCTGTTTTTTCTCCTTTTAGTGCTGTCGGAAGGAATTTCGCGGAAAGAACTTTTCTATGTTTGGCGCCATGCCAGTGGGAAAGTGAAAGAAAGTGATGTCTTACTAAACTATTTGATATAAAATACTAATCTGAAAAGCCTTGGACAGTCTCTTAAAGATATTGTTAGAAAAAAGTATTAATTTTTCGGCGCAATTAAGAAAAAAGTGAGTTGCAAGTCACAGGACATTAAGGAAGTTTCAGTCGCAAAATAAAAATAGTCTGGAAGGGAACATTGCATGGCGCTCATGTAATAAAATCGTCCCTCGTCCCCATAGGTCAAATTTCAGAAGAGGCCCAAGAGGCCCTTAATAAATCCAGCAAATTCTTCCGTCTGCGGAATACTAGAAAATGTTCAAGGAAGCAAACAATGGAAGATATGCTGAATATGCTCTTGGTGTCGTCTGATCCCCTAATAAGTAGTCTGAGAAGAAAGCCACAAAAGATAAACGACCCAATTCCTTCTGAGGTTCTAAATTTACTACAAGATCCGGCATCAGAACCAGTATAGAGAAATGGACTAGTATGGTTTAAAGACTAATATAAAAACACTTTATTTATTACGTAGTGCAATATTTGTATACATTATAACTTTCTTGTCGTCCTAATTTTTCTTTAATCGAATAGATGTGTGGTACTTCAGTTTAATTCTGTACACCCCTGAAAGATCATATATTGTGTTAATTAATTCCCTCCCTGCGGAAGTGCTTCGTTGCACCACAAGTTTAGCTGTGATAAGAACCAGATGGAAGGAACGGCATGTGTTTCGCCTGACTCATGAAATCGCATTTTAGTGACAATTTAATTTATTACTGTGTTGACCAGAGATATAGAGATTGTGAGGACAAGGGAGATTAAATATGTTTTGTGTATTCATGCACAGTATTTAATTATGGTTACTAAAAGAGTTCAATTGCTATTACTGTACCTATACATCAAATACTATTTTGTAATGTACCGGTAGTGCATTCTCAAATGAAAATTAGTATATTGTGGCATAATAGTATCTCTAATAGTTCAATTAAAATATCTATGGATTGTATGAAGCTAGGAGTTCAACATAGCATACAAATTGTTGCTGATTTATTTTAATCTGGAGTATTTTTCAAAAACCTGTAGTCACAAAATGACCTACACTCAGCAGCATTAAGGAAAGCCTTCATCCAGTTGAACATTATTAATATTATTGTTATTATTAAGACAAGTTTAATCTCAATTCTTATAAATAAGATTAAGGAAAATATTTAACATACTTTGAACAGTTATTTTAAGGTTTATAGACCTCTTTCATATGCAAAGGAATTTTGCGCGGCCAGATAGGCTAAAAGGACCACTGTGCGACGGAAGGCGGAGGTGGATTTCACCGGGCATTGAAAACTATTACGAATTTATTGAGTTTTTGAATTGTTGTATATTATCCTTTCACGAATTGATTGCCGGCGGTCGAGATAGGAACTATTTTTTGTTTACTTGTGTCACACGTCAGCCTGCTTTGTTGACAGTTATAGTTGCGCGAGTAGGATATGACTCAGCTCCAGTAGCCTCAGTCATCGTTTAACTGTCCGTGGTGACATGAGCTCCTCTGACGCTAAATACTGCTTGACTTACGTGCAGAATGCACTCTTGTCCTGTGTTCCCCGCTTCGCCCCTCAGGACAGCTGCTACAATGAACACCAAACACTGGGCGCAGCGGCAATCAAGCCTTCAATGGGTAAATAGCATGACTTGTTGACTATAATATGCAAAGTGATTGGTATTGTCTAAGGGTTGTTTCTTGTGCCCCTAACTACACTTAGACTGCATGCTTGATTACATTCCAAACGGAAGGGAACGTGCTATCTTGTGATTCGCCTACAATAAACTAACCAGGAAATGAATCTTTAAGGCTTTACCCACTCCTTTAATTCAGTTACCATGGCTGTAAAGTGGGGCCCGTATTACAGAAGCCGCATTAATGTCCCGTAATTCCGCCTCGTGGCAAGATGGAGGAAGTAATCTGAACCGTTAATTTACCACCAGACTGTGTTAACGCAATTCTCTTCATTAAAGACCCATTTCAATCTAGGATCCAGCTAAATGACTTGAAATCATTTGAATCACACAAGAGAACATTCTTAATGCTGAATTTTCGTCGCTAATCGCCGTGTAAGAATTGGCTTTATATGTCGGTGAATTTACTGGTTCTCAAGTTTTATTTCTATAAATGAAGTACCGGTAGCTTTTCTGTTTGTACATTTTGAATTTTCTGTCAAAACTTTGCATTTCTGCCGGATTTGTAACCTATTTGTTGTGGTTGGCGTCAAAAATATTGCATCTTGTATGAGGATTTGCCATGCTATAACGTAGAGCCCTCCGCGGATAAACAAACCGTTATCCGCATCCGCCCCGCATCCGCACGACTGTTATCCGCAACCGGCAAGCAACAGTCCCACATCCGCACAACTGTTATCCACTTCCGCCCCGCATCCGCACGACTGTTATCCGCAACCATCCCGCATCCGCAAGACTGTTATCCGCATCCGCCCCAAACCATCCCGCATCCGCACGACTTTTATCCCTATCCGCCCCAAAACCATCCCGCATCCGCACAACTGTTATCCGCATTTGACCCGCAACCATCCCGCATCCGCACAACTGTTATCCGCATTTGACCCGCAACCATCCCGCATCCGCACAACTGTTATCCGCATTCATCCCGCATCCACACAACTGTTATCCGCATTCATCCCGCATCCGCACAACTGTTATCCGCATTTGACCCGCAACCATCCCGCATCCGCACAACTGTTATCCGCATTCATCCCGCATCCGCACAACTGTTATCCGCATTTGACCCGCAACCATCCCGCATCCGCACAACTGTTATCCGCATTTGACCCGCAACCATCCCGCATCCGCACAACTGTTATCCGCATTCATCCCGCATCCGCACAACTGTTATCCGCATTTGACCCGCAAACATCCCGCATCCGCACAACTGTTATCCGCATTCATCCCGCATCCGCACAACTGTTATCCGCATTCCTCCCGCATCCGCACAACTGTTATCCGCATCCGCCCAACATCCGCACGACTTTTTCCGCATTCGCACGTTTGTTATCCGAATCTACTGGCATTACATTAATATTCTTAATTAGATAACGCATTGAAGCAACACATTTAGACATTTGAGGAGAAAGTCGTTCCCCTAGGCTATGTATGTCATGTCTTTAGTTTAAAAAGAATGTTATGCAGCCAGAATTGCAACCCTTTTCAGATCAGAGTGTTAATTATGCTTAATTACATAATTTGAATGAGATTAGCTTAAATAATTTTTGTCATGAAAGAAACATAACGGGAAAAATATGATATTCAAAAAGTTCGGATTTTTATCCAAAAACTATCCGCAAATTTACTCCAAACGTTATCCGCAGTTTGTCCGCTATCCACACAGCCATGTAAACTATATCCGCATGGCGAAAACGTTGTGAATATCTGCGGGTTTTCCATGGATATCTGCATCCGCGCTGGGCTTTAGCTATATGTTTCATTTTGCTCGGATAATTAAGTCGCGAGAAAAATCTATATAAATATTTAAATTTCGCGTCGCCGCTGCCCACCTCAGTCATCCTATAAGTGATTTTCTGTGGTTCCCACTTCAACTTCATACTAATACTGCGCTGGTACCTAAATTATGGCCACCATAACCTCCTATGCAACTTACGGCCCCAATTACAAATACATTAGTCACTTGTCCTCACGGCAATTTGTGCACCACAGAAATCAGTAGGAGGATTGCTCTAGCTAAACAGGCTATCAGTAACAAAAAACTTCTTGTGACAAACAAAAACATAAACACTAGAATTAGGAAAGATTTTGTCAAAATGTTTGTGAGCAGTGTTTTGTTTTATGGCTGTGAAACATGGGTCTTAGCAAAACAAGATATAAAACGCCTGGAAGCAATGGAAAAGTGGATATGGAGGATCCTGGAAATAAGCTGGACGGAGAAAAAAAAATCAAACAAAAAGGTGTTTACGGAAGTGGATGAAACAAGGGAGACATAGAGGAATACATAAAGACATAAAAGAAATAAATAAATACATAAAAGAAAATAGAAAGACGCAAAAGAAAGAAATGAAGACATAGAGGAATACATAAAGACATAAAAGAAATAAATAAAAACATATAGGAATACATAAAGACATGAAAGAAATAAATAAAGACATAGAAGAATGCATAAAGACATACAAGAAATAAAGACATAGAGGAATACATAAAGACACCAAAGAAATAAATAAAGACATAGAGAAATACATAAAGGCAAAAAGGAAATAAATAAAGACATAGAGGAATACATAAAGACACCAAAGAAATAAATAAAGACGTAAAGGAAATAAATATAGACACAAAAGGAAGAAATGAAGACATAACATAAATAAATAAATAAATGAATACATAATAGAAATACATAAAGACATAAAAGAAATAAATACAGACATGAAATAAAGACACAAAAGAAAGAAAATGGAGGCACAAAAAAGACAAAAGACAAGGGAGTTGATCATCACTATAGAAAATAGGAAAACAATATTCCTTGGCCACACACTACGCCATAACAATTTCCTAAGAAGGAAAGGTTTTGGGGAAGAAGGGAAGAGGAGTACCAAGGTAGAAGTATCTGGATTCGTAGATGGACAGGCTAAATTACCAGGAATATGCTGATTTGGAACGTTCAGCAGAGCATCCATGCTCAATCTTCCTTTGCTGTAGCTGAGTTCATAATATGGAATTCAACTCCTGTCGATATCAGAGATTCTAAAACAATAAATAAATTAAAGGCTGCATGCCAAGATTACCTGTTGAACACTACTGGCTGACTCGTGTGAATGGTGATGGATGGTAGGACGTATTGCTGAGATAGGGTAATATTTAGGATATTAGAGAAAGGTTTGTAACATAGCGATTATTATTATTATTCATATGCCTTATTCATAAATATTAGTATTAACATAATTCGTTTACTATTTATTAATCATCATAATGAATTTGTATTTAAGCTTATTGTATTTCATAAAATTGTTAAATTATGTTCCATATTGCGTGGTTAAGTGTAAGAGAGGGCCACGGACCTTAGCTTCACCACCACCAAACACATAAAATAAATAAATAAATAAATAAATACATACATAAACGAAATAAATAAAGATAAAAAATAAATAAATAGATACAGAGGAATATATAAAGACAAAAAGGAAATAAACAAAGACATAGAGGAATACATAAAGACATATAAGAAATAAATAAAGACATAAAAGGAAGAAACGAATGCATAAAATAAGTAAATAAAGTCATAAAAGAAATACATAAAGTCATATAAGAAATAAATAGAGACATGAAATAGATAAAGACACAAAAGAAAGGAATGAAGGCATAAAGGAATACGGGCGTCGAATAGAAAGACCTGCACTCGGTCTCTGAGGAGACCACACGACAAAAAAAGAGAAAATAATAAAGGCATGAAATAAATAAATACCTAACAAAAATAAATAGAGACACAAAAGAAAGAAATTAAGTCATAAAGGAATACATAAAGACATAAAATAAAAATAAACTAAAGACATAAAATAAATAATTAAATAAAGGCATAAAGGCATAAAAAGACATAGATATGTATCAAAGTTACTTTTTGCCTGAAGATACAAAGTGTCCTTCATTGATTTTTTAACAATAACCAAATAAAAGTCAGTGACTATGGAAGGTCAAGCCTCAATCAAATTGGGAAGGGTTTCGAAAAAAAGAAGAAAACAAAACGAGAAGTTTTCGGCAAAGATTTCGAATTCTTGTTCAATGTTTACAATTGAGGACAAGAGTAATTTTGTTTTACCTTGCTTTAGCCTAGATTTACAAAGAAGGTACATTATTTGTAAATTTATGTTACAATATATTTTAATTAATTAAATGTATGTTTTGCTTCTGTGCGAGCGTAGTGAAAGGAGCGAACTACATCGATTAATCGACAAAAGAAATTAGTCGTCGAGTTGCAAACCTCGTTTATACCACTTGTGAATAAGAATCATTTTCATGAGAAACGTTTCTCTGTACTTTGCCTCACGTATCTTTTGTGTTTGTTCTTTTCTACCTTTTGCTTTGTGTTTTTGGTTTTGGGTTTTGTGTTTGCTTTGTGCATTTGCTTTTGAATTTTACTTTTATCTTTTCTTTCTTGGTTTTGTGATTGTTATCTGCTTTTCCTTTTTTTGAATTTTGCTTTTTGCTTTGTGTCCCTTGTTTTTGTTTTCTGCTTTTGCATTTGTTTTTGAATTTTGCTTTTTTGCTTCTTGTTTTTTTTTTTTGGGGGGGGGGAGGGGTTTGTGATTGTTTTCTAGTAAATCAAAATAAAATAAAACAAAATAAAATCAAAATAAACAAAACAAAATCAAAATAAAAGCAAAATAAAATAAAACAAAATAAACAAAACAAAATAAAAACAAAAACTAAATAAAATAAAACAAATCAAAGCAAAACAAAAATTCAAAAAATTAAACAAAACAATTTAAAATAAACAAAAAATCAAAAAACAAAACAAAATTAAATTAAATTAAAGAAAGAAAGAAAGAAAGAAAGAAAGAAAGAAAGAAAAACAAAAGAAAAGAGAATAAAGTAAAATTAAATAAAGTAAAATAAAATAAAATAATTAAATAAATAATTTTTCGACATGATCCTTATTCACAAGTGGATTAAACAAGTTTTGCGACTGGACTACTCAAATGATCAATTATGTTTGACCAGTTGATTAAATACACAATTGATTAATATTGTTATTTGTAGCAACTGATCGTTTTCATGCTTATATTAATCGATTATTGGATAACTGAAGTTAATCGATTGCAATTTCCAGCCTTAGTATATACGGCCTCGCTTCGGAACTAAGCCTATAACGTTAATATCGTTCACAATGGCGCCCTGTGAATACAAGGCTCGTAAAATCTGCTAGAGCGGGTTTTGTGACCCGATCACAATATACTCCCTACTTTCCGTTTTGTTTATCGTCTTAGGTTTATTGCGTAGCTTTCAAAGCCGTTCCCAACTTCGAAACTAACAGGGTGTCAATAAAGTTTCTTGTTAACTTGCAAGAAACTGCGAACAAAGAAAATCATTTGAACGAAATAGTGTTTCTTAGCATGTTAACCTGTATGTCACCTTTTTGGTTCAGATGAGCGGTTCCTAAAGTGAAATCCAAAGATCGCGATGGTTCGGTGCACATTTGTTATATTTGAATTGCAGCCAATGGCCATAGCTGGGTATTTGAATTTAACGGTCGTAGGCTCTCCATCAAGTTCAATTTCAAGTAGTTCCAGAGATTCCACTGTCACTGACACCTAGCGGCGTACCTTGGAACTTGATAGAGCGTTTTTAACCAAATAATCTGCAAATTTAGCTACACACTACCAATTGTAGTGATAGATTCTTTTACACGCCATAAATCTATGACATGGACCCACCTGCTTTACTTCGCCTCCGAAGGAAGACACAATGAAGGATTTTAACGCTCTTAAAAATCCGACGACTTCGGCTTGGTTTGAACCCGCGATCTTGGGCATAGCAGTTCAGAGAGCAAACCTCATGAAATCCCAGTCAGAATTATTCCCGGATACTGATAATAACCACGACTGGGAGCAAACTCCGAATATCAACAGAAATAAATATTGTATGTGATCCATACTGCTGGTCCCGTGATGTTGGGTGTAGTGGGTCTACCTCTCACCCGGTTTCGATTCGCGAATCTGTCAGGAATTTTAGAAACTGACGTGAGGGCTGCAACGGCTGCACTCAGTCTCGTGAGGATAATTGAGTAGCTGTCTGGCAGTGAGGCAGCGCCCTGGCCACGGAAACCAAGATTAACGGCCGAGGGGGCCCGATGCGTTGACCAGAGCTGAACAAGCAAAAATAACATGCGCGCCCGCAAGTGGGGGGGGGGGGGGGGGAGGGAGGAGGAGGAGGAGGAGGAGGGGGGTGGCAATTAGGCTCCGTGCCTTCTCACACCAGTTCATTTCATAAATTGAAGTTAGTGATAGTTAACTGATTTAGATGTAGGGATAATTCCACAGTTTTATTTAATTTAATAATTTGGGATTATTTGAAAATATCTACGGTTATTTAGATAATCGGCGAACCGGATTAACATTTCCATTTTTATGAACTACTTGATTTTTATTTGTGTCTATGCCTGATGATACAAGTACTTTTTACCTGTTTTTAAGAAATGATCATTAGGACGGTGATTAACCAAGAAAAGCGAACTTCTATGGACAAAAACTCTGAACTAAAATAGCTATTCCTCCCATTCATGCCATAAACGGTTTCAGAGCAGCCAAATAATGAATACCGTGGAACTTGAATAATTCGAACCTCAACGGACCAGTAAAAAGATTCGAATTATCCAAAAATTCTAATTAAGAAAGTTCCTTGAAAAGGGTAGAGAAGATATTCAAATTTTAAGTTTTCATGCAAGAACCTGTATTAAACATTATATTACATAGGTTTGTAACAAGTAAAGTGCTTATATACTATGTATTACGTCTACATAATGAGTTACGTTCAACAAAGCAGATTAACAGACAACGGTACTGTGACTAACCTCAAAAGCTTCAAATGATAAAATAAAACCCAAATGTAGACTACTATTCACGTATTTTACGACAGTAGTAATCCAGCAATGTAGTTAAGTCTTAGAGAAATCGACTGTTTTTCAAAAAAGTTTGAGAGTTTTACCTGTTTGCTACAATTAAGTCTCTCGGCCATCACAAAAGAATCTAACAAATTTAAGGAAGGGAAGACGGAATCACTTACGTCATTTCTACTTTCAAAAGAACGCCTAAGTTCTGTGATGTGGTTTGTTGCTTGATCTGAACACGGAACAGTTTTATCTTTTGGGGAACTTCCTCCACGAGTTCATCGCCAGATGCGTCGTCACCAGTGGCGTCGGAAGGGGGGGGGGGGGGGGGGGGGGTGCCAGGGTGCGGCTGCACCCCCCCAATATCTTTTGAAAATGCAAAACTTTGATATTGACCTTTTTGAGATACATGGTGCGAATTTGAAATGCGAACTCGCGAGCAGCTAAGTGTGAATACCGATTGTGAATGCATGCCAATCGTCTGTGCTGAGGTTGGCAACATTGGCTTAAAATTAGTTTGGTAACGCTGTCGGTGACCGCGAAGAGAAGGTTCAAGCCGATTTATTCTTGAGTTATGTAAAATAATGTTTATTATACTTTTCACGACATTACACTATAATTGAGAAATGGAACGTTTCTTAAATGTACCTCCTTAAAAAACACGATATACTGATACACGCCTTGAAGGGGAATCCCCGTAACGAAATATGGATGGATCAGAGTCGTTCGGCAAAGAGGGCACGTATTGAAGATGATAACGGACCACCTGATCCAGCGACTAAGGCTGAGGCTAAGAGAAACGAGGCGTCACCTGTAGCATCTACATCTACAGTGAGTAAAGGTAAGATAAATTTTAAATTACAACAAAGTTATTAAATACCGGTATCTAATGTTCATTCTGCTTTCGCCTGCCTTGGCATTTTGTGATTATTAACACTGACTTGGACATCTAAATGATTTTTAATTTAAGTTAATAATCTCCTTCTGAATACTTAATGCGCGTACTGTTCAATTAAATTAATGCTTTTTTCGTTCCTATGTTTTTAGATAGTGGTCTACCGGAGGGCATAGAAGAAACTGGGATTGCTGTGGCTATACCTGACACAGTTTGTACTGAATTTGTGGATGCGGAGAGGAGAGTGATACCGGTAATATCAACAACGGGCGATGATCAAAATATTCCTGACGTCCGAGAAAAGTATCATCCAAACAAGAAATGTGTGTTTCCCGAGAACGCCCGAAATCGAAAGTGCAGTGCTCATTGGTTCGAGTTGTACTCTTGGTTACATTACAGTGTTGAAAAGGACGCAGTTTTGTTTTGTTTTGAATGCATGAAAGGCAGTCGCATGGTTGGTATCACAGGTAGAAGTTGGTTCTCCGAAGCGAAGAGAACATTTTATATCGACGGTTTCCAAAATTGGAGAAAGGCGGGTGAAAAATTCAAATCACATCAAAACAGTGACTTTCACCAGAGAAATTGTGAACTTGTCATTAATAGAGAAAATAGCCAGCCTGTAACTGCGAAGATTGACAAGGGAATGTTGAAACGAATGAGCGTTGCCCGCAAATGTTTTCTTGTTGTTATTAGTTGTCTTAGATATTTAATGCTTACTGGTAGCACTGTTCGCGGCCACAACTCTGATCAAGGCAACCTCATGGAGCTTTTACAGGAGAGAAAAGACGATGTACCCGAACTTATTTGGTGGATGTCGCGTCGTAACAATTTCCTCAGCCCTGACATGCAGAATGAGGTGATTGAAACAATGGCCCACTCTGTCCTTCGAGACATAGCAAAACAGGTACACGAATTACCTTTTTTGCTATTATTGCTGATGTCACCACCGATATTGCGGGCTTTGAGCAGTTCTCTGTGTGTGTTAGGTTGGTTCACCCTAAAACCTTTCAAGTAACTGAACATTTTCTCGGGTTGTACAACCCACAAAATGCAACCGCTAAAACGCTGGCTGGTGCCATAAAAGTTGTTCTCTTAAGGCTAAATTTTCCTTTGTCAAAATTGCGGAGTCATTGTTTTGATGGCGCCTCTAATATGTCTGGGCACATTAAGGGAGTTCAAAAATGTATGTCTCATGAGCAGCCAAAATCCCCTTATGTTCACTGTTCAAACCTTTCCTTAGACTTAGCTCTTCAAGAAATCTCGCGGAAAATTGCAGTTATTTGTGATTTGCTTGTTGTTGTGGACAATTCAAGTAATATCATACTCGATTCTTCGAAGAGACAGAACACCTTTAAAGATGTCGTCCTGGCACCCTGTGATGGCGATGATAATGCCGTCGCCAATGGACCGTCATCAAAGCTCATCGCACTTTGTCCAACGAGATGGAGCGTGAGATGCCGGTCTCTTAAAAGGTACAAGGAGAACAACAAAAGGGTCATACTTACTCTCCAAGCTATCCTCGATGACCCCACGGGTGCTTTTCCGGAAGTGAAGTCGGCAACTCGTGGGTACCTGAAGAAGCTGAAGTCATTAGATTCCGTTTTTAGCCTACTTTCGATTTTTGCAAAAAATGAAAGTAGACTGATGAGATCTACACAGGGCCAAAAATTTTGTGTCTGTCTGTGTGTGTGTGTGTGTGAGTGTGTGTGTGCGTACTCTGAATGTCTGTCCCCCCCCTATCAATTCGAACACGGTGAAAGCTAATTGAACGAAATTCGGTACAGAGGTAGAACAAGCAAAGGGTACCACAGTGCCATGATTTATATCGCCGCCATCTTGACGGAAACGTAATGGCGGCCACCCAAATGTTCAAAGCTTAAAGCGAATTACGACTAACCTAATCATCCGATCTCTACCAAATTTTCCAACAACATACATTTTTGTGGGACGCATATATTGAGCAAACTACAAGATC
Organism: Meconema thalassinum; assembly: GCA_946902985.2. NCBI lineage: Eukaryota > Metazoa > Arthropoda > Insecta > Orthoptera > Tettigoniidae > Meconema > Meconema thalassinum. The sequence continues at coordinate 572,193,105 of OX336391.1, forward strand.
ATCAGCCCAATACTTTGCGGATGGCGGCCATGTATGTGTGCAAATCGATTCCCCCTATCAATTCAAACACGATAAAACCTAATTGAACGAAATTCGGTACAGAGGTAGCACTAGCAAACGGGACCTCACTGTCTTGTTTTATATCGCCACCATCTTGACGAAAACGTAATGGCGGCCACCCAAATGTTAAAAGCTTGAATCAAATTACGCCCAACCTAATCATCTGATCTCTACCAATTTTTTTTTACATTATGCCTTTATGTATACAGAATCTTTTGAGCAAACTACAAGGTCATCAGCCCAATAATTCGCGGATGGTGGCCATGTATGTGTGCAAATTGATTCCCCCTATCTTTTCGAACACGGTGAAACAGAATTGAAAGAAATTTGGTTCAGAGGTAGCACAAGCGAAGGGCACCTCAGTGTCATGTTTTATATCGCCGCCATCTTGACGGAAACGTAATGGTGGCGACCCAAATGTTAAAAGCTTAAATCAAATTACAACCAATCTAATCGTTTGATCTCCACCAAATTTTGCAAAAACATATCTTTTTGTGGGAAGCATCTTTTGACTGAACTACAAGGTCATCAGCCCAATAGTTTGCAGATAGCGGCCATATATGTGTGCAAATTGATTCCCCATATCAATTCAAACACGGTGAAACTGAATTGAATGAAACTTTTTACCGAGGTAGCACCAGAGGTGGCTCCAGTCCCGCACAATAGGTAGTGCCAAGTAAAAAATATGAAAATATTGGTATTTTCATAACATTATATCAGAGCAGGGTTCGATTTCCGATGTATATATAGGGCCTACACTAATCTTGATAGTCAACATTTCACATCGGGACTTACCGAATATAATATAACTTATACGATAAGAAAATATATTAAAATACCGGCAGGCCTATATAAAAGAAACTTTTTCAGCACTCAGCCATTCACTCACTAATAGCCTACAACTCAAACTCAATGTTTGACTCTTTAATACCCTGACTCACTGAAAATAACCACGAATTGTTAACAAGAACTGAAGATAGACCAGACTACAAACAGGAATTCGCGCGATTTCATCCAGGCCTGACAGTTGCAGATCAACCATAAACATTTAGCTACCGAGAGTAATCCGTGAAGCTTTAACATGTACGGTAGTCATGATCGTACTTTTTTCCCCTTTTATTCATCCGCTTAGTTATTCACTTTACCAAATAAGGAATTAATAAATACATACATATTATTTTCACTAGACTATTTATTACGGCAAGTTTAAATTTCACTGTTGGACGCAGAGCCCCCTTTTAGAGAAATATAGAATTAGTGCTCTTTGTGTGAGAGCGATTGGTTGTCAATTTGTGTCAACCTTCGAGCATAAATACATAAATGGATTCATGATCTAAGGTGTCAACCAACGCCCCACCCCACCAATAACCAATGAGTTAAATTACTTCCAGCCAATCAGGCCATTGGCCCACACCCTCTTCCCTTCCTACCTTTGTGACAACTTGTGACAGGAATGCCGCTGGCCCAGTACCTCGTAATGGCCGATAGATAGCATTGCACTTCACATTCAGTACCGCTTTGGGCCAAACTCGATTCGGCACGGGGGCCAGCATATTTCCTCATAGCCGTTGACGAGAGAGGCTACGGAAAAGATCGTAAATTGGACTGCGCATGCGTCAACCGTGCCGTATAGACCGCGGCTCAAGATATCACTGGGGCGAAGATGGAATCAATGATCACACTTCACGGACGGAATACTTTAACTACAAAGTAATTTGAAACTAATTAGATACCGGTATTAAACGTAGGCGTTCAAAATTATTATTTCAGGACTATGAATAATTTATTTTCTCTTAGAGGGCAGTGCCATGGCACGGTGGCACTACGCCTAGAACCGCCCCTGGGTAGCACTAACAAAGGGCATCACATATTCATGTTTAATATCCGTATAGCACGTTGTATTTCAACAAGCTACTACAACCAACATTCAATTATACTCCTTGAAAATGACAAAGAGTTATAACAATACCCATGCATTTAGGAGAAAGTAGGCTATATGTTCTTTGCTGAACATCTTGTTTTTCTTCACGTCAGTGTCGACATTTTTGGTCCATGTGAAGAATTTGCAAAGGCCTTTCAGAGCCCATGTTATACTGCCACAGGAGCAAAGCAAGTTGCTTTGATTTTAATGTCGGCAATGAAGGTTCTTCGAACGACAGAGAAGTTTGATCGGATCTACAAGGAAAGCTACGTTTATGCTACGGAGATAGTGGAACACGACTGCTCTTCTTTACCAAACCCTAACCAACGACTTTCCGAAAACCACGCCACATTCGAACCCGACGATGAGGAGGAAGAAGCCGAGGAAAAGCAAAAAAAAGAAGCAGAAGCAGAGCAAGAAGCCCAAACCTGAACAAAAACTTCCCCAAAAACGGCAGAGGAAATTTCCGAAGCGTTTAGAACAAACGAGAAATCCAGCTCCTCCTGCAAAGCTCACAGATCAAGAGGAACTTAGAAAAGATTACTTCTCTATTCTGGGCCTCCTTTTGAATGAAGCGGAAGAAAGATTTGACCAGAAAGGTTTTGACACTTTGGCGAGTATTGAAAATATTCTGATTCAGGCATACCAGGGCATCATTCCATCTGAGCAGGTTCTGAAGAAAACGCTGGGTCCACATAAGGACGATTTTGATCTCGATCAGCTTCGTACACAGCTAAAATTGTTGAAAAGTCTGCCAGGGAAGCCACCGAAGTGCATTGCAGATGTAGTTAAGCAGATGAATGAGTTGGCTACATCCACTAAAGATCTTTTCAACGAAGTAGTTTTGCTTGTTCTGGTACTCATCTGCTGCTTCTTCAGAAAGATCATTCAGTGCACTTCGGAGGTTAAAAACTTATTTGCGCAGTACCATGACCCAACAGCGCCTGACTCAGGCTTTGCTTCTGCATGTGCATAAGGACTATACAAGAACCATAGATCTGCAGGGTATCTTGCGCGAGTTTATTTCGCGTAAGACTGAACGAGGGCAAGTGTTTGGGAAGGTTTAGCGTTAGCTAGCCACAAAGCAAACTTATGTAAATATTATCCTTTTTTTGTGCTGTGTGTTTTAAGTTTAATTTGTATGACTTTGTTGTTGTTGTTGTTGGTCGTTTCGTTACAAAGTCGCTTGTTCAGGCCACTGTTCATTTTTGTTTTATTCAAGGGAGGTCTATTAGTCTTGAGTCAACTTGACTGAGTTGTAGGCTATAATGTATTGTGTAAAAGTGTTCGTAATTTTTAGCCTACTTTCGATTTTTGCAAAAAATGAAAGTAGACTTATGAGATCAACACAGGGCGAAAAAAGTGTGTCTGTCTGTGTGTGTGTATGTGTGTGTGCGAGTCTGTGTGTGTGTGTGTGTGTGTGTGTGTATGTGTGTGTGTGTGTGAGTCTGTGTGTGTGTGTGTCTGTGTGTGTGTGTGTGTGTCTGTGTGTGTGTGAGTGTGTGTACTCTGAATGTCTGTCCCCCCCTATCAATTCGAACACGGTGAATGCGAATTGAACGAAATTTGGTACAAAGGTAGCACTAGCAAAGGACACCTCAGTGTCATGTTTTATATCGCCGCCATCTTGACGGAAACGTAATGGCGGCCACACAAATGTTCAAAGCTTAAATCAAATTACGATTAACCTAATCATCCGATCTCAACCAAATATTGCAACAACATACCCTTATAGAGGAAGCATCCTTTGACCAAATGAATAGGTCATTAGCCCATTAGTTTGCGGATGGCGGCCATCTTTGTGTGAAAATCAATTCCCCCTATTAATTCAAACACGGTGAAACCGAATGGAACGAAATTTGGTACAGAGGTAGTACTAACAAAAGGCACCTCAGTGTCATGTTTTATATCGCCGCCATCTTGGCGGAAACGTAATGGCGGCCACACAAATGTTCAATGCTTAAATCAAATTACGACTAACCTAATCATCCGATCTCTACCAAATTTTGCAACAACATACCTTTATGGGGGGAGCATCCTTTGACCAAACTAATAGGTCATCAGCGTAATAGTTTGCGGATGGCGGCCATCTTTGTGTGAAAATCGATTCCCCCTATTAATTCGAACACGGTGCAACCGAAAGGAACGAAATTTGGTACAGAGGTAGTACTAACAAAAGGCACCTCAGGGTCATGTTTTATATCGCCGCCATCTTGACTGAAACGTAATGGCGGCCACTCGAATGTTCAAAGCTTAAATCAAATTACGATTAACCTAATCATCCGATCTCTACCAAATTTTGCAACTACATACCTTTATGGAGGTAGCATCCTTTGACCAATCTAATAGGTCATTCGCCTAATACACACATCAAAAAAAGTTTTGCATCACCTCGGTTCCAAGAGTTCCGGAACCTTTAAATACAAAGGGAATAGAGATCAACACAAACAACATTTCAGCTCGTTTTATTGCTCATGAGACCCACACATTGCATGTTGTACCATCATACAGCTAGACTTTCAGCATTTGTGGTCCAGATTGCAGTACACACCACTACCTCTAATACCCAGTAGCACGTCCTCTTGCATTGATGCATGCCTGTATTAGTCGTGGCATACTATCCACAAGTTCATCAAGACACTGTTGGTCCAAATTGTCCCACTCCTCAACGACAATTCGGCGTAAATCTCTCAGAGTGGTTGGTGGGTCAAGACGTCCATAAACAGCCCTTTTCAACATATCCCAGGCATGTTCGATAGGGTTCATGTCTGGCGAACATGCTGGCCACTGTAGTCGAGCGATGTCGTTATCTTGAAGGAACGCATTCACAAGATGTGCACGATGAGGTCGAGAATTGTCGTCCATGAAGACAAATGCCTCTCCAATATTCTGCCGATATGGGTGCACTATGGGTCGGAGGATGTCATTCAGGTATCGTAAAGCCGTTTCGGAGCCTTCCATGACCACCAGTGGCGTACGTCGGCCCCACATAATGCCACCCCAAAACATCAGGGAACCACCACCTTGCTGCACTCGCTGGACAGTGTGTCTAAGACGTTCAGCCTGACCAGGGTGCCTCCAAACACGTCTCCGACGATTGTCTGGTTGAAGGCATATGCGACACTCATCGGTGAAGAGAACGTGATGCCAATTCTGTGGGGTCCATTCAGCATGTTGTTGGGCCCATCTGTACCGCGCTGCATGGTGTCGGGGTTGCAAAGCTGGACCTCGCCATGGACGTCGGGAGTGAAGTTGCGCATCATGCAGCCTATTGCGCACAGTTTGAGTTGAAACACGACGTCCTGTGGCTGAACGAAACGCATTATTCAACATGGTGGCATTGCTGTCAGGGTTCCTCCGAGCGGCAATCCGTAAGTAGCGGTCATCCACTACAGTAGTAGTCCTTGGGCGGCCTGAGCGAGGCCTGTCATCGACAGTTCCTGTATCTCTGTACCTCCTCCATGTCCGAACAACATCGCTTTGGTTCACTCTGAGACGCCTGGAAACTTCCCTTGTTGAGAGCCCTTCTTGACACAAAGTAACAATGCGGACGCGATCGAACTGCGGTATTGACCTTCTAGGCATGGTAGAACTACAGACAACATGAGCAGCGTACCTTCGTTCTGGTGGAATGACTGGAACTGATCGGCTGTCGTACCCCCTCCGTCTAATAGGCCCTGCTCATGCATGGTTGTTTACATCTTTGAGCAGTTTTAGTGACATCTATGAACAGTCAAAGGGACTGTATCTTTGATACAATATACACAGTCAACGTCTATATGCCGGAGATCTGGGAACCGAGGTGATGCAAAACTTTTTTTGATGTGTGTAGTTTGCGGATGGCGGCCATCTTTATGTCAAAATTGATTCCCCCTATTAATTTGAACACGGTGGAACCGAATGGAACGAAATTTGGTACAGAGGTAGTACTAACAAAAGGCACCTCGGTGTCATGTTTTATATCGCCGCCATATTGACAGAAACGTAATGGCGGCCACACAAATGTTCAAAGCTTACGTTAAATTACGACTAACATAACCATCCGATCTCTACCAAACTTTGCAACAATATACCTTTATGGAGGGAGCATCCTTTGACCAATCTAATGGGTTATTAGCCTAATAGTTTGCGGATGGCGGCCATCTTTATGACAAAATTGATTCCCCCTATTAATTCGAACACGGTGGAACCGAATGGAATGAAATTTCGTACAGAGGTAGCACTAGCAAAGGGCAACTCAGGATCATGTTTTATATCGCCGCCATCTTGACTGAAACGTAATGGCGGCCACACGAATGTTCAAAGCTTAAATCAAATTACGATTAACCTAATCATCCGATCTCTACCAAATTTTGCAACTACATACCTTTATGGAGGTAGCATCCTCTGACCAATCTAATAGGTCATTCGCCTAATAGTTTGCGGATGGCGGCCATCTTTGTGTCAGAATCGATTCCCCCTATTAATTCAAACACGGTCAAACCGAATGGAACGAAATTTGGTACAAAGATAGCACTAGCAAAGGGCATCTCAGTGTCATGATTAATATCGCCGCCTTATTGACAGAAACGTAATGGCGGCCAAACAAATGTTTAAAGCTTAAATCAAATTACGACTAACATAACCATCCGATCTCTACCAAACTTTGCAACAACATACCTTTATGGGGGGAGCATCCTTTGACCAATCTAATAGGTCATTAGCCTAATAGTTTGCGGATGGCGGCCATCTTTATGTCAAAATTGATTCCCCCTATTAATTCGAACACGGTGGAACCGAATGAACGAAATTTGGTACAGAGGTAGCACTAGCAAAGGGCACCTCAGTGTCATGTTTTATATCACCGCTATCTTGACGGAAACGTAATCGCGGCCACCCAAATGTTAAAAGCTAAAATGTAATTACGACCAACCTAATAATCTAGTCTCCACCAAATTTTGCAACACCTTATCTTTATGTGGGAAACATATTCTGACCAATCTGCAAGAACATCAGCCCAATAGTTTGCAGATGGTGGCCAAGTATGTGTGCAAATGGATTCCCCCTATCAATTCATACACGGTGAAACCGAATTGAACGAAATTTGGTACAGAGGTAGCACTAGCAAAGGGCACCTCATATTCATGTTTAATATCCCTATAGCACGTTGTATTTCAACAAGCTACTACAACCAACATTCAATCATACTCCTTGAAAAGGACAAAGAGTTATAACAATACCCATGCATTTAGGAGAAAGTAGGCTATATGTTCTTTACTGAACATCTTGTTTAGTCTACTTTCGATTTTTGCAAAAAATGAATGTAGACTTATGAGATCAACACAGGGCGAAAAAAGTGTGTCTGTCTGTGTGTGTGTGTATGTGTGGGTGTGAGTCTGTGTGTGTGTGTATGTGTGTGTGTGTGAGTCTGTGTGTGTGTGTGTGTCTGTGTGTGTGTGAGTGTGTGTACTCTGAATGTCTGTCCCCCCCTATCAATTCGAACACGGTGAATGCGAATTGAACGAAATTTGGTACAAAGGTAGCACTAGCAAAGGACACCTCAGTGTCATGTTTTATATCGCCGCCATCTTGACGGAAACGTAATGGCGGCCACACAAATGTTCAAAGCTTAAATCAAATTACGATTAACCTAATCATCCGATCTCTACCAAATTTCGCGACAACATACCCTTATAGAGGAAGCATCCTTTGACCAAATTAATAGGTCAGTAGCCTAATAGTTTGCGGATGGCGGCCATCTTTGTGTGAAAATCAATTCCCCCTATTAATTCAAACACGGTGAAACCGAATGGAACGAAATTTGGTACAGAGGTAGTACTAACAAAATGCACCTCAGTGTCATGTTTTATATCGCCGCCATCTTGGCGGAAACGTAATGGCGGCCACACAAATGTTCAATGCTTAAATCAAATTACGACTAACCTAATCATCCGATCTCTACCAAATTTTGCAACAACATACCTTTATGGGGGGAGCACCCTTTGACCAAACTAATAGGTCATCAACGTAATAGTTTGCGGATGGCGGCCATCTTTGTGTGAAAATCGATTCCCCCTATTAATTCGAACACGGTGCAACCGAAAGGAACGAAATTTGGTACAGAGGTAGTACTAACAAAAGGCACCTCAGTGTCATGTTTTGTATCGCCGCCATCTTGACGGAAACGCAATGGTGGCCACACAAATGTTCAAAGCTTAAGTCAAATTACGATTAACCTAATCATCCGATCTCAACCAAAATTTTGCAACAACATACCCTTATAGAGGAAGCATCCTTTGACCAAATGAATAGGTCATTAGCCTAATAGTTTGCGGATGGCGAGCATCTTTGTGTGAAAATCAATTCCCCCTATTAATTCGAACACGGTGCAACCGAATGGAACGAAATTTGGTACAGAGGTAGTACTAACAAAAGGCACCTCAGTGTCATGTTTTATATCGCCGCCATCTTGGCGGAAACGTAATGGCGGCCACACAAATGTTCAATGCTTAAATCAAATTACGACTAACCTAATCATCCGATCTCTACCAAATTTCGCAACAACATACCTTTATGGGGGGAGCATCCTTTGACCAAACTAATAGGTCATCAGCGTAATAGTTTGCGGATGGCGGCCATCTTTGTGTGAAAATCGATTCCCCCTATTAATTCAAACACCGTGCAACCGAATGGAACGAAATTTGGTACAGAGGTAGCACTAGCAAAGGGCACCTCATATTCATGTTTAATATCCCTATAGCACGTTGTATTTCAACAAGCTATTACAACCAACATTCAATCATACTCCTTGAAAAGGACAAAGAGTTATAACAATACCTATGCATTTAGGAGAAAGTAGGCTATATGTTCTTTACTGAACATCTTGTTTAGCCTACTTTCGATTTTTGGAAAAAATGAAAGTAGTCTTATGAGATCAACACAGGGCGAAAAAAGTGTGTCTGTCTGTGTGTGTGTATGTGTGTGTGTGAGTCTGTGTGTGTGTGTGTGTGTATGTGTAAGTGTGAGTCTGTGTGTGTGTGACTGTGTGTGTGTGAGTGTGTGTACTCTGAATGTCTGTCCCCCCCTATCAATTCGAACACGGTGAATGCGAATTGAACGAAATTTGGTACAAAGGTAGCACTAGCAAAGGACACCTCAGTGTCATGTTTTATATCGCCGCCATCTTGACGGAAACGTAATGGCGGCCACACAAATGTTCAAAGCTTAAATCAAATTACGATTAACCTAATCATCCGATCTCTACCAAATTTCGCGACAACATACCCTTATAGAGGAAGCATCCTTTGACCAAATTAATAGGTCATTAGCCTAATAGTTTGCGGATGGCGGCCATCTTTGTGTGAAAATCAATTCCCCCTATTAATTCAAACACGGTGAAACCGAATGGAACGAAATTTGGTACAGAGGTAGCACTAGCAAAGGGCATCTCAGTGTCATGTTTTATATCGCCACCATATTGACAGAAACGTAATGGCGGCCACACAAATGTTCAAAGCTTAAGTTAAATTACGACTAACATAACCATCCGATCTCTACCACACTTTGCAACAACATACCTTTATGGAGGGAGCATCCTTTGACCAATCGAATAGGTTATTAGCCTAATAGTTTGCGGATGACGGCCATCTTTATGTCAAAATTGATTCCCCCTATTAATTCGAACACGGTGGAACCGAATGGAAGGAAATTTGGTACAGAGGTAGCACTAGCAAAGGGCTCCTCAGTGTCATGTTTTATATCGCCGCCATCTTGACCGAAACGTAATGGCGGCCACACGAATGTTCAAAGCTTAAATCAAATTACGATTAGCCTAATCATCCGATCTCTACCAAATTTTGCAACTACATACCTTTATGGAGGGAGCATCCTTTGACCAATCTAATAGGTCATCAGCGTAATAGTTTGCGGATGGCGGCCATCTATTTGTGAAAATAGATTCCCCCTATTAATTCGAACACGGTGGAATCGAATGGAACGAAATTTGGTACAGAGGTAGTACTAACAAAAGGCACCTCAGTGTCATGTTTTATATCGCCGCCATCTTGACGGAAACGTAATGGCGGCCACACAAATGTTCAAAGCTTAAATCAAATTACGATTAACCTAATCATCCGATCTCTACCAAACATTGCAACAACATACCTTTATGGAGGGAGCATCCTTTGACCAATCGAGTAGGTTATTAGCCTAATAGTTTGCGGATGACGGCCATCTTTATGTCAAAATTGATTCCCCCTATTAATTCGAACACGGTGGAACCGAATAGAACGAAATTTGGTACAGAGGTAGTACTAACAAAAGACACCTCAGTGTCATGTTTTATATCGCCGCCATCTTGGCGGAAACGTTATGGCGGCCACACAAATGTTCAATGCTTAAATCAAATTACGACTAACCTAATCATCCGATCTCTACCAAATTTTGCAACAGCATACCCTTATAGAGGAAGCATCCTTTGACCAAATGAATAGGTCAGTAGCCTAATAGTTTGCGGATGGCGGCCATATTTGTGTGAAAATCAATTCCCCCTATTAATTCAAACACAGTGAAACCGAATGGAACGAAATTTGGTACACAGGTAGTACTAACAAAAGGCACCTCAGTGTCATGTTTTATATCGCCGCCATCTTGGCGGAAACGTAATGGCGGCCACACAAATGTTCAATGCAAAATCAAATTACGACTAACCTAATCATCCGATCTCTACCCAATTCTGCAACAACATACCTTTATGGCGGGAGCATCCTTTGACCAAACTAATGGGTCATCAGCGTAATAGTTTGCGGATGGCTGCCATCTTTGTGTGAAAATCGATTCCCCCTATTAATTCGAAAACGGTGCAACCGAATGGAACGAAATTTAGTACAGAGGTAGTACTGACAAAAGGCGCCTCAGTGTCATGTTTTATATCGCCGCCATCTTGACGGAATCGCTATGGCGGCCACACAAATGTTCAAAGCTTAAGTCAAATTACGATTAACCTAATCATCCGATCTCAACCAAATTTTGCAACAACATACCCTTATAGAGGAAGCATCCTTTGACCAAATGAATAGGTCATTAGCCTAATAGTTTGCGGATGGCGGCCATCTTTGTGTGAAAATCAATTCCCCCTATTAATTCAAACACGGTGAAACCGAATGGAACGAAATTTGGTACAGAGGTAGTACTAACAAATGGCTACTCAGTGTCATGTTTTATATCGCCGCCGTCTTGGCGGAAACGTAATGGCGGCCACACAAGTGTTCAATGCTTAAAACAAATTACGACTAACCTAATCATCCGATCTCTACCAAATTTTGCAACAACATACCTTTATGGGGAGAGCATCCTTTGACCAAACTAATAGGTCATCAGCGTAATAGTTTGCGGATGGCGGCCATCTTTGTGTGAAAATCGATTCCCCGTATTAATTCGAACACCGTGCAACCGAATGGAACGAAATTTGGTACAGAGGTAGCACTAGCAAAGGGCACCTCAGGGTCATGTTTTATATCGCCGCCATCTTGACTGAAACGTAATGGCGGCCACTCGAATGTTCAAAGCTTAAATCAAATTACGATTAACCTAATCATCCGATCGCTACCAAATTTTGCAACTACATACCTTTATGGAGGTAGCATCCTTTGACCTATCTAATAGGTCATTCGCCTAATAGTTTGCGGATGGCGGCCATCTTTATGTCAAAATTGATTCCCCCTATTAATTCGAACACGGTGGAATCGAATGGAACGAAATTTGGTACAGAGGTAGTACTAACAAAAGGCACCTCGGTGTCATGTTTTATATCGCCGCCATATTGACAGAAACGTAATGGCGGCCACACAAATGTTCAAAGCTTACGTTAAATTACGACTGACATAACCATCCGATCTCTACCAAACATTGCAACAACATACCTTTATGGAGGGAGCATCCTTTGACCAATCTAATGGGTTATTAGCCTAATAGTTTGCGGATGGCGGCCATCTTTATGACAAAATTGATTCCCCCTATTAATTTGAACACGGTGGAACCGAATGGAACGAAATTTCGTACAGAGGTAGCACTAGCAAAGGGCACCTCAGGGTCATAATTTATATCGCCGCCATCTTGACTGAAACGTAATGGCGGCCACTCGAATGTTCAAAGCTTAAATCAAATTACGATTAACCTAATAATCCGATCTCTACCAAATTTTGCAACTACATACCTTTATGGAGGGAGCATCCTTTGCCCAATCTAATGGGTTATTAGCCTAATAGTTTGCGGATGGCGGCCATCTTTATGATAAAATTGATTCCCCCTATTAATTCAAACACGGTCAAACCGAATGGAACGAAATTTGGTACAGAGATAGCACTAGCAAAGGGCATCTCAGTGTCATGATTAATATCGCCGCCATATTGACAGAAACGTAATGGCGGCCAAACAAATGTTTAAAGCTTAAATCAAATTACGACTAACATAACCATCCGATCTCTACCAAACTTTGCAACAACATACCTTTATGGGGGGAGCATCCTTTGACCAATCTAATAGGTCATTAGCCTAATAGTTTGCGGATGGCGGCCATCTTTATGTCAAAATTGATTCCCCCTATTAATTCGAACACGGTGGAACCGAATGAACGAAATTTGGTACAGAGGTAGCACTAGCAAAGGGCACCTCAGTGTCATGTTTTATATCACCGCTATCTTGACGGAAACGTAATCGCGGCCACCCAAATGTTAAAAGCTAAAATGTAATTACGACCAACCTAATAATCTAGTCTCCACCAAATTTTGCAACACCATATCTTTATGTGGGAAACATATTCTGACCAAACTGTAAGAACATCAGCCCAATAGTTTGCAGATGGTGGCCAAGTATGTGTGCAAATGGATTCCCCCTATCAATTCATACACGGTGAAACCGAATTGAACGAAATTTGGTACAGAGGTAGCACTAGCAAAGGGCACCTCATATTCATGTTTAATATCCCTATAGCACGTTGTATTTCAACAAGCTACTACAACCAACATTCAATCATACTCCTTGAAAAGGACAAAGAGTTATAACAATACCCATGCATTTAGGAGAAAGTAGGCTATATGTTCTTTACTGAACATCTTGTTTAGCCTACATTCGATTTTTGCAAAAAATGAAAGTAGACTTATGAGATCAACACAGGGCGAAAAAAGTGTGTCTGTCTGTGTGTGTGTATGTGTGTGAGTCTGTGTGTGTGTGTGTCTGTGTGTGTGTGTGAGTGAGTGTGTGTACTCTGAATGTCTGTCCCCCCTATCAATTCGAACACGGTGAATGCGAATTGAACGAAATTTGGTACAAAGATAGCACTAGCAAAGGACACCTCAGTGTCATGTTTTATATCGCCGCCATCTTGACGGAAACGTAATGGCGGCCACACAAATGTTCAAAGCTTAAATCAAATTACGATTAACCTAATCATCCGATCTCTACCAAATTTTGCAACAACATACCCTAATAGAGGAAGCATCCTTTGACCAAATGAATAGGTCATTAGCCTAATAGTTTGCGGATGGCGGCCATCTTTGTGTGAAAATCAATTCCCCCTATTAATTCAAACACGGTGAAACCGAATGGAACGAAATTTGATACAAAGGTAGCACTAGCAAAGGGCATCTCAGTGTCATGTTTTATATCGCCGCCGTATTGACTGAAACGTAATGGCGGCCACACGAATGTTCAAAGCTAAAATCAAATTACGATTAACCTAATCATCCGATCTCTACCAAATTTTTCAACAACATACCCTTATAGAGGAAGCATCCTTTGACCAAATGAATAGGTCATTAGCTTAATAGTTTGCGGATGGCGGCCATCTTTGTGTGAAAATCAATTCCCCCTATTAATTCAAACACGGTGAAACCGAATGGAACGAAATTTGGTACAGAGGTAGCACTAGCAAAGGGCATCTCAGTGTCATGTTTTATATCGGCGCCATATTGACAGAAACGTAATGGCGGCCACACAAATGTTCAAAGCTTAAGTTAAATTACGACTAACATAACCATCCGATCTCTACCAAACTATGGAACAACATACCTTTATGGAGTGAGCATCCTTTTCCATTCTTTTGGGTTATTAGGCTAATAGTTTGCAGATGGCGGCCATCTTTATGTCAAAATTGATTCCCCCTATTAATTCGAACACGGTGAAACCGAATTGAACGAAATTTGTTTCAGAGGTAGCACTAGCAAAGGCCACCTCATATTCATGTTTAATATCCCTATAGCACGTTGTATTTCAACAAGTTACTACAACCAACATTCAATCATACTCCTTGAAAAGGACAAAGAGTTATAACAATACCCATGCATTTAGGAGAAAGTAGGCTATATGTTCTTTACTGAACATCTTGTTTTACTATTGGCCGAATGGCCAATACGTCATACGTCTCGAGTTAACAAATAAACTGAATTTTTGTTTTTTCATGGCATCTTTTAGTGAAATAGTTCATAACCAAAATATTTACGAAATCAAAATTGTTCTTTCGTTATAATCTTTCAAACCATTTGTCGTCACCAACTTCACTAAAAAAGAGAAAGAAAACAAACAAACAAACAAACAAACAAAAACAGACTGGATTTTGCTGGCTTATAGCTCGCGTATTATCAACTTTTCTCCTTTCGTGGATTACAAATGCGAAGTCGCATAATGGAAATGAAGCTGTGCCTCCGAGGTTAGGCAACCCGCTAATGCCTAGTAAACCTTGCACCCCCAAAGAAAAATTCGCTCCGACGCCACTGGACGTCACCATCTTGTTTTTCGGAGTTCAGTACATCGGCGATGATTTCTGCGTCGGCCAGCTCACCACAAACTGCGACATTTTCGGCTTTTAACACATAAAAACTTCGAATTATCCAAAATATAATTCGAATTACCACGATGTTTTAGCATTGATTGTATATAAAATGCTAGGGACCAAGAGAAAAATTCGAATTAAAGAAGATTTCGAATTATAGAAGTTCGAATTAGCCACTTTCCACTGTATTACGAAGCAAGTAAGAAATGAGACGAAAATTGCAGGGGAAGGGACGTGCATCTCATCATCACCTAGTGAAGGTAGGTAATGAAATGAAAAGTATTACTTGGCCTGCCCCTGGAAAAAAAAACCTGTGGGCGCCCATGAGTAGTGTATTTGTAGGGGTTCCGCAGCCTCCTCCTCCTCCCCTCCTCCAAGATGGCGGCCGTGCGATATCTCTCGAACCCATGGTTGGATTTTAAAAAATGAGGTGTTGTTGAACTCGGGCTGACACCCCCTTTCCAATGGACAACATATTTCCACCACAAAATAAAACCTACCCCTACTAGGGGGGTGAAATTGTAATTTTTTAGAGAATCTCTCTTTCCAATTGCAACATGTGAGAGTTTGAATGCCGATATGGATTTATACGTTGTTCTACATAAAGTGCATGTGTACGGTCGATAGTCACTATGAATTAACATGCATGTTTTTTGTTTTTGTTTTTTACGCATGCCCACTCATGACATTTGAAGAGGGTGGGGGAGTGGATCCCTATGGATGGGTTATTGTTGACGGGTCATTGTTGGCGGGGTCATTGTTGTCGAGTCCTTGTGGACGAGTCCTTGTGGACAAGTCCTTGTGGACAGGTCCTTGTGGACGAGTCTTTGTGGACAAGTCCTTGTGGACGAGTCCTTGTCCCTTTGGACTGATCCCTTTGGACGGGTCCCTTTGGCCTGGTTCCTACGGACTAGTCCATGAATTTATTTAAATTATGTCAAAGGGTCTAACTACATTTGTGTGTGTTGAATTGACGTTGTTCACCACTACTATAATGGAATAACGATATGAAAGGAAAGTGACGAAATACATGTGAACACGTGTGAAATGACCTTATTACCGTCCTCCTTGTGAAACAAGTCACATCCTGTTTTGCTTCATACGTGAGAAAATGTGAGTTCGAACCCGTGGTCGGATTTTGACGAATGAGGTGTCATTGAACTCGGGCTGGTACCCCCTTTCCAATGAACAACATATTTCCACCCCCAAAATAAAACCTACCCCTACTAGGGGGTGAAATTGTATTTTTTTTAGAGAATCTCTCTTTCCAATTGCAACATGTGAGAGTTTGAATGCCGATATGGAATAAAACGTTGTTCCACACAAGAGACATGTGTTTGGTGGATAGCCACTATGAATTAACATGCTTGTTTTTGTTTTTTGTTTTTTACGCATGCCCACTCATAGCTTTTGTAAGAGGGCAGGCTTTTTAAAAGATGGCGGCTGTAGTGTAACCTAACCTAACCCAACCCACGAGTGGTGATCAAAAAGTATTTTAAGTGACGCTTGTCGATTGGCAAACCAATAATCAAAGAGGGATATGTCAGGCCTTGAGGTGATAGCCCCTTTTGATTGATCCCTGTTGATTGATCTCTGTTGATTTGTCCCTTTTGACTGGTCTCTGTTGACTAGCTCCTTTTGGACGGGCCCTTTTTAACAGGGGGTCATTTTTGATGGATCCTTTTTGACAGGTGCTTTTCGATGGGTCCCTGTTGACGAGTCATTGCTGACGGGTCCTTGTTGATGAGTCCCTGTGGACGGGTCATTGTTGACGGGTCCCTATTGACAGGTCATTGTTGACAGGTCATTGATGACAGGTCATTGTTGACGGGTCATTGTTGATGGGTCCTTGCTGACAAGTCCCTGTTGATGGGTCCCTGTGGAAGGGTCCCTTTAGACCGGCCCCTTTGGACTGGTCCCTATGGACCGGCCCATGAAATTTATCCAAATTATGTCAAAGGGCCTAACTACATTTGTGTGTAAAGCAGTGTGTTGAACTGACGTTGTTCACCAGTCCTTACTACTACAATTGGATAACGATATGAAAGGAATTGATTAACTAGACATGAGTTAACTACCAACGAAACACTTTGGCGACTCTGCTTGTTATTGACCAATGAGTAGGGTTTTAGAAAAATTGTTTGCTATTTTGGGTTATATACAAAAAATGCTTAGACCTTTTGAGTGACTATGTTTGCTAAACAAGACATTATACCAGACACGATTAGGATTCTTATGTAGCTCAGACAAGGAAAGAATTTCTACAGAATCTGTTGACATTGAATATAGATTTAGGTATTAGGAAGTCATTTTGAAGGCCTTTGTCTGGAGCGTGGCACTCTATGAAAGTAAAACTTAGACAATTGGTGTAGCAGAAAAGTGGTGAATTGAAGTGTTTGAAATGTGGTGTTACAGGAGAATGATGAAGATTAGATGGGTAAATAGGGTTACTAACAAAGAGGTATTAAGACGAGTGGGGGAGAAGAGATGTATCTGGCAACTGTTAATGAAGTAAAGAGATAGGTTGGTAGAACACGTACTAAGACACCCAAGAATATGTTAAACAGATAGCCTTGAATGTAGGGTGTGGTAGCTATATAGAGATGAAACGATTAGCTCGGGACAGATAGGCGCTGAGATCTGCATCAAACCAGTCAAAGGACTAAAGACTCAAACAACAACATGTAAGTTCACTAAAATAATGTTGTGTAACGGTATATGTTAGTCAACGAACAGTAATGCATTACTAAAACCCATGACACGATACCTAAGAGCTTTTCTAAAATGATTTTAAAATGCCTTTAACCCTATATTGAACACCCAGTTCACAAGACTCATAACTGCAATGTTATGGTAAAACAAAACAAAATCTATATTTCAAAACAAGCAAGTGGTTTAGTCAATGTATACTGGAAAAAGTTTTGTAAACACTCAAGTCCTCAAGACTAATTAAATTAGTA
Organism: Meconema thalassinum; assembly: GCA_946902985.2. Taxonomy (NCBI): domain Eukaryota; kingdom Metazoa; phylum Arthropoda; class Insecta; order Orthoptera; family Tettigoniidae; genus Meconema; species Meconema thalassinum. Next base: position 572,210,851 of record OX336391.1, read on the forward strand.
ACTGTCAGGTTGACCGAGTGGTTAAGGTGTTTGACTTAAGATCAAATGTTCTGTATAAGGAAGCAAGGGTTCGAATCCCTTACCTGACATAACTATTGCCTTGACATGGCTTGGCCACACTGCATTATTATGATACTCGGTACACAAACCATAGATATAGTGTATTGTTTAAGGCCACTCTCTTTCTGAACATAGTCAGAGACTGTTGATGGTTAACAATTGTATTAATAGTGGGACATGGGGATAGTAATTAAGAAAAACAGACAATACCCATACAATATTTTTATTAAATTCATTTTATAATAGTTACACACTGAATTCAACTCTATCTCTTTACCATTGTTCTATATAGATTTTTAAACACAACGCTTGTTGTAGATCCTTTTACAACTTTCTCCAGGTACTCTTGCTCTTAAAAACTGGGGAAGCCGCAATGGTTTTATAAACATAAAACCCTCATCCTCTTCTTTTTCATAATTATCATCATCATCATCATCATCATTATGAATATTATCATCAAAATTATTATAGTCATTGTCACCATCATTATCATCATCATCTTCATTCTCAACATCACTAGAACTATCCAATTCCTCTTGTTTGTTTTCCACAGGGACCTCTTGTAGAGTCTGCGTTGCTTTTGATAGTGTTAAGGGTTTTTTGAACGATGGTATTTGTCCTAACATGTCTTTTTGAGGTGATGATGAATGCTTTTTAACAAACAATGCACTATCTTGAGCAGCAATATATTTTTCTTGGACTTGCTTTTTTACCTGGGTTAGAGTATTTTGCGTATTTAAATGTGTATTAATTTGAGATTCACAATGATGTTCTTTTGAAGTAAGTACGTTGGAGTCTTTTGTTTTAATCATTCCTCGACACTTTTTGGATCGTTGTTTTGAACATCGCCAAATAACAGTTCCATCTTTATTGGTTGTTTTTACAATATATGTATATCCTTTATAGGAGACACATGGCTTGCCATGACTGGTTGTTGAGACTTCCATATCAACTAATACATATGAATTAAATTTTAGTAAAGTCACATGAACAATCTTTAGATTACAAGTGATTTACACACACACTTTCCTAAATGTCAAGATTTATGGATGTTGTTTTCCGCCAACAGCTGCTTACTGCGTATGACAAGGCTGGAGACTGGTAGGTGAGACGGTATTTCACGATGTGAACACTGTAACAGGCAGTAGTCAACTGACAATATTCTTATACCCTAGTCAAGGTTAACAGGTACTTACTGCGTATGACAAGACCGTACACTCGTAGGTTAGACGGTATTTTTTGTTTGTTTGCTAAGGATCCCATATATACCCTAGACATGTTAGTTCTGAACACTTAGTGGTTAATTGTATATATTGAATTTAAATACACAGCTCATACAAGCACGTTTTGCGGATGGGAGGGGTGAGAGGCTGGCAAAAAAGGAAATGTTTTAGTTTAATGAAACGTCATGTCCTAGTAGGCGTGATTTATAGTAGACGCAATTGATAGTAGACGTAATTGATAGTAGGTGTAATCGATACTAGACGTGATTAATAGTAGACGCAATTGATACTAGGCGTGATTGATAGTAGGAGTGAGTTGTAGTAAGCGCGATTTATAGTAGACGCAAATGATAGTAGGCGCGATTGATAGTAGGCGTGATTGATAGTAGACGCGATTGATAGTAGGCGCAATTTGACATGGGCGCGACTCAGATCATTTTTGATATCATAAAGTTACAGTGTCAATGTTTATACAAAGTACAAGGTAGAGGGTATTTTAAGACATAACCTCAGCTCACTTAACATAACCTAAGTTTACCTAACCTAACTTTGTCACGTGACATGTTCTACAAGTTTAGACTTGCTTTAAGACTGATTATGACGTCATAGATTGATGGGAGGGGTGAGAGGCTGACAAAAAAGGAAATGTTCTGGTTTAATGAAACGTCATGTCCTAGTAGGCGCGATTTATAGTAGACGCAATTGATAGTAGGCGCGATTAATAGTAGACGCAATTGATAGTAGACGTGATTGATAGTCGGCGTGATTTGACATGAGCGCGATTTATAGTAGACGCGAAAGATAGTAGGCGCGATTGATAGTAGGCGTAATTAGACATGGGCGAGATTTATAGTAGACGCAATTGATAGTAGGCGCGATTGATAGTAGGTGGAATTGGTAGTAGGCGCGATTTGACATGAGCGCGATTTATAGTAGACGCAAATGATAGTAGGCGTGATTGATAGTAGACGCAATTGATACTAGGCGTGATTGATAGTAGGCGTGATTTGTAGTAAGCGCATTTCATAGTAGGCTCAATTGATAGTAGATGCAATTGATAGTAGACGTGATTGATAGTAGGCGCGATTGATAGTAGACGTGATTGATATGGACGCGACTTATATCATTTTTGATATTACAAAGTTACAGTGTCAATGTTTATACAAAGTACAAGGCAGAGAGGGGGTATTTTAAGACTTAACCTCAGCTCACCTAACATAACCTAACTTTACCTAACCTAACTTTGTCACGTGACATGTTCTACAAGTTTAGACTTGCTTTAAGGCTGACTATGACTATGACGTCATAGATTGATGAGAGGGGTGGGAGGCTGACAAAAAAGGAAATGTTTTGGTTTAATGAAAAGTCATGTCCTAGCAGGCGCGATTGGTAGTAGACGCAATTGATAGTAGACGCGATTAATGGTAGGCGCAATTGATAGTAGGTGTGATCAGGTACTTACTGCATATCAAAAGGCTGTACACTCGTGTGTTAGACACTCTATCTTGTTAAGGACCCCTAATTATTCCCTATACAAGGCTATACATATTAGTTCTAAACACTTAGTGGTTATTTGTATTTTAAATTTATATACACAGGTTATACAAGCACGTTTTTTCACACAGTAAAACTTTGTCAAATAGCCACATGCGACACGCAAAGTATGTTTCCGCTATCTAGCGGTGACTATGGAAACTACCTGAACATATCCTAATCTAATCCTAGCTAACTTCACCTGACGTGACCATACCGGTTTGTAAGCAACAACAACAACACACTAAGATTCCATGAATTCCAGAGTACTTTTAGATTAATTATCGACTCTCAACTCTCATAACTATGTCTATCCCACTCTGTCAAAAACACGATTTTTTTTAAAAAAAAATTACTTGATGTCAATACTAAAGTGATAATGGGTTTTCCGATCCTATCACTATAAATTCATTACCCCCACTCTTATCTCGGTCTCGACAACAACCATGCCTATTTTTATTATGTCAGATGATGTAATGTTCGAGTGCAAAGTGGGTGTAAAAGTGAGTGCAAAGTGAGTGCAAAAGTGAGTGCAAAGTAAGTGTAAAAGTAGTTGTAAAAGTGAGTGCAAAGTGAGTGCAAAAGTGAGTGCAAACGTGGGGTGTAAAAGTGGTACCCTATTTGTAATGGCTTATTTGACAAGTTATTTTGTGGTACCCTATTCGTAATGGCTTATTTCACAAGTTGTTTTTGTCAATGTATTTAGAGGATATTTCTCTTGTTCATGGAAAGTATCTCAGCTCTTTTTATGATAGCATAATGCTTACCGTCATGTTTGTAAGCAACAACAGCACACTAAAATTCCAAGAATCCATACTACTCTAAGGTTAATGATGGTCTCTCAACTCCATTCCACACCTAGTCAAAAACAATATACATTTCAAATTTTTCAAAAAAGGTAAATTGAGAAAGTAGGCTATATATTTAAACTAAATAATCATATGCTAACTACAACACCTACGTCTATCCCATTCTCAGTCAAAAAATATATATATATTCTTTATATTTTTCCAAAAAATATTTGGAAAGTAGGCTATAATTTGAAAACTAATCATCCTAAAAAGTCATATATAGACTCAAACCAATGGCTTTTATGTCCTTAATCGTTAGAACAAAACATGGAATTTGACATTTTTCCAAATATTGATCATTTTTAAAAATGGGCTATATTTTGTAAACTATGAATTACACAAAAAATGTGTTTGACATAAAAATGACAGGTATTTACCCCCTCTACCCACAAACCAAGTCCCAGGTCTCTGGGACAAAATCCAAAAAGGTTCAATTTTGAAAGTAGACGATATTTTGAAAACTAATCATTCTAAAAAGTCATATATAGACTCAAACAAATGTCCTTTAAGTCCCTTAACGTTAGAACAAAACTTATCATTTTTTTCATTAAAAAAAGTCCAATTTTCAAAATTGCCTATATTTTGGAAACTAAGAATTAGTTCCAAAATGGCGGTCGTAGCTTAACTCAACCTAACCTAACCCTACGAGGTGTGATCAAAAAGTTCCAAAATGGCTGCCGTAGCTTAACTTAACCTTTGATTGATCCCTGTTGATTGACCCCTTTTGATTGATCTCTGTTGATGTATCCCTTTGGACTGGTCCCTGTTGACTAGCCCCTTTGGACGGGTCTTTTTAAAGGGGGAGTCATTTTTTTACGGGTCCCGGAGGACGGGTCCTTGTTGACGGGTCCCTGTGGGCGAGCCCCTTTGATATAATTTGGATAAAATGCACGGGCCAGTCCATAAGGATCAGTCCAAAGGAACCGCCCACAGGGACCCGTCAACAAGGACCCGTCCTCCGGGACCCGTAAAAAAATGACTCCCCCTTTAAAAAAGACCCGTCCAAAGGGGCTAGTCAACAGGGACCAGTCCAAAGGGATACATCAACAGAGATCAATCAAAAGGGGTCAATCAACAGGGATCAATCAAAGGTTAAGTTAAGCTACGGCAGCCATTTTGGAACTTTTTGATCACACCTCGTAGGGTTAGGTTAGGTTGAGTTAAGCTACGACCGCCATTTTGGAACTAATTCTTAGTTTCCAAAATATAGGCAATTTTGAAAATTGGACTTTTTTTGAAAAAATGAAGAAAATGATAAGTTTTGTTCTAACGTTAAGGGACTTAAAGGACATTTGTTTGAGTCTATATATGACTTTTTAGAATGATTAGTTTTTCAAAATATCGTCTACTTTCAAAATTGAACCTTTTTGGATTTTGTCCCAGAGACCTGGGACTTGGTTTGTGGGTAGAGGGGGTAAATACCTGTCATTTTTATGTCAAACACATTTTTTTGTAATTCATAGTTTACAAAATATAGCCCATTTTTAAAAATGATCAATATTTGGAAAAATGCCAAATTCCATGTTTTGTTCTAACGATTAAGGACATAAAAGCCATTGGTTTGAGTCTATATATGACTTTTTAGGATGATTAGTTTTCAAATTATAGCCTACTTTCCAAATATTTTTTGGAAAAATTTAAAGAATATATATATATATTTTGACTGAGAATGGGATAGACGTAGGTGTTGAAGTTAGCATATGATTTTTTAGTTTAAATATATAGCCTACTTTCTCAATTTACCTTTTTTGAAAAATTTGAAATGTATAATGTTTTTGACTAGGTGTGGAATGGAGTTGAGAGACCATCATTAACCTTAGAGTAGTTTGGATTCTTGGAATTTTAGTGTGTTGTTGTTGCTTACAAACATGACGGTAAGCATTATGCTATCATAAAAAGGGCTGAGATACTTTCCATGAACAAGAGAAATATCCTCTAAATACATTGGCAAAAACAACTTGTGAAATAAGCCATTACGAATAGGGTACCACAAAATAACGTGTCAAATAAGCCATTACAAATAGGGTACCACTTTTACACCCCACTTTTGCACTCACTTTTGCACTCACTTTGCACTCACTTTTACAACTACTTTTACACTTACTTTGCACTCACTTTTGCACTCACTTTGCACTCACTTTTACACCCACTTTGCACTCGAACATTACATCATCTGACATAATAAAAATAGGCATGGTTGTTTTCGAGACCGAGATAAGAGTGGGGGTAATGAATTTATAGTGATAGGATCGGAAAACCCATTATCACTTTAGTATTGACATCAAGTAATTTTTTTAAAAAAAAATCGTGTTTTTGACAGAGTGGGATAGACATAGTTATGAGAGTTGAGAGTCGATAATTAATCTAAAAGTACTCTGGAATTCATGGAATCTTAGTGTGTTGTTGTTGTTGCTTACAAACCGGTATGGTCACGTCAGGTGAAGTTAGCTAGGATTAGATTAGGATATGTTCAGGTAGTTTCCATAGTCACCGCTAGATAGCGGAAACATACTTTGCGTGTCGCATGTGGCTATTTGACAAAGTTTTACTGTGTGAAAAAACGTGCTTGTATAACCTGTGTATATAAATTTAAAATACAAATAACCACTAAGTGTTTAGAACTAACATGTATAGCCTTGTATAGGGAATAATTAGGGGTCCTTAACAAGATAGAGTGTCTAACACACGAGTGTACAGCCTTTTGATATGCAGTAAGTACCTGATCACACCTACTATCAATTGCGCCTACCATTAATCGCGTCTACTATCAATTGCGTCTACTACCAATCGCGCCTTCTAGGACATGACTTTTCATTAAACCAAAACATTTCCTTTTTTGTCAGCCTCCCACCCCTCTCATCAATCTATGACGTCATAGTCATAGTCAGCCTTAAAGCAAGTCTAAACTTGTAGAACATGTCACGTGACAAAGTTAGGTTAGGTAAAGTTAGGTTATATTAGGTGAGCTGAGGTTAAGTCTTAAAATACCCCCTCTCTGCCTTGTACTTTGTATAAACATTGACACTGTAACTTTGTAATATCAAAAATGATCTAAGTCGCGTCCATATCAATCACGTCTACTATCAATCGCGCCTACTATCAATCACGTCTACTATCAATTGCATCTACTATCAATTGAGCCTACTATGAAATGCGCTTACTACAAATCACGCCTACTATCAATCACGCCTAGTATCAATTGCGTCTACTATCAATCACGCCTACTATCATTTGCGTCTACTATAAATCGCGCTCATGTCAAATCGCGCCTACTACCAATTCCACCTACTATCAGTCGCGCCTACTATCAATTGCGTCTACTATAAATCTCGCCCATGTCTAATTACGCCTACTATCAATCGCGCCTACTATCTTTCGCGTCTACTATAAATCGCGCTCATGTCAAATCACGCCGACTATCAATCACGTCTACTATCAATTGCGTCTACTATTAATCGCGCCTACTATCAATTGCGTCTACTATAAATCGCGCCTACTAGGACATGACGTTTCATTAAACCAGAACATTTCCTTTTTTGTCAGCCTCTCACCCCTCCCATCAATCTATGACGTCATAATCAGTCTTAAAGCAAGTCTAAACTTGTAGAACATGTCACGTGACAAAGTTAGGTTAGGTAAACTTAGGTTATGTTAAGTGAGCTGAGGTTATGTCTTAAAATACCCTCTACCTTGTACTTTGTATAAACATTGACACTGTAACTTTATGATATCAAAAATGATCAGAGTCGCGCCCATGTCAAATTGCGCCTACTATCAATCGCGTCTACTATCAATCACGCCTACTATCAATCGCGCCTACTATCATTTGCGTCTACTATAAATCGCGCTTACTACAAATCACTCCTACTATCAATCACGCCTAGTATCAATTGCGTCTACTATTAATCACGTCTAGTATCGATTACACCTACTATCAATTACGTCTACTATCAATTGCGTCTACTATAAATCACGCCTACTAGGACATGACGTTTCATTAAACTAAAACATTTCCTTTTTTGCCAGCCTCTCACCCCTCCCATCCGCAAAACGTGCTTGTATGAGCTGTGTATTTAAATTCAATATATACAATTAACCACTAAGTGTTCAGAACTAACATGTCTAGGGTATATATGGGATCCTTAGCAAACAAACAAAAAATACCGTCTAACCTACGAGTGTACGGTCTTGTCATACGCTTTAAGTACCTGTTAACCTTGACTAGGGTATAAGAATATTGTCAGTTGACTACTGCCTGTTACAGTGTTCACATCGTGAAAGACCGTCTCACCTACCAGTCTCCAGCCTTGTCATACGCAGTAAGCAGCTGTTGGCGGAAAACAACATCCATAAATCTTGACATTTAGGAAAGTGTGTGTGTGTGTAAATCACTTGTAATCTAAAGATTGTTCATGTGACTTTACTAAAATTTAATTCATATGTATTAGTTGATATGGAAGTCTCAACAACCAGTCATGGAAAGCCATGTGTCTTCTATAAAGGATATACATATATTGTAAAAACAACCAATAAAGATGGAACTGTTATTTGGCGATGTTCAAAACAACGATCCAAAAAGTGTCGAGGAATGATTAAAACAAAAGACTCCAACGTACTTACTTCAAAAGAACATCATTGTGAATCTCAAATTAATACACATTTAAATACGCAAAATACTCTAACCCAGGTAAAAAAGCAAGTCCATGAAAAATATATTGCTGCTCAAGATAGTGCATTGTTTGTTAAAAAGCATTCATCATCACCTCAAAAAGACATGTTAGGACAAATACCATCGTTCAAAAAACCCTTAACACTATCAAAAGCAACGCAGACTCTACAAGAGGTCCCTGTGGAAAACAAACAAGAGGAATTGGATAGTTCTAGTGATGTTGAGAATGAAGATGATGATGATAATGATGGTGACAATGACTATAATAATTTTGATGATAATATTCATAATGATGATGATGATGATGATGATAATTATGAAAAAGAAGAGGATGAGGGTTTTATGTTTATAAAACCATTGCGGCTTCCCCAGTTTTTAAGAGCAAGAGTACCTGGAGATAGTTGTAAAAGGATCTACAACAAGCGTTGTGTTTAAAAATCTATATAGAACAATGGTAAAGAGATAGAGTTGAATTCAGTGTGTAACTATTATAAAATGAATTTAATAAAAATATTGTATGGGTATTGTCTGTTTTTCTTAATTACTATCCCCATGTCCCACTATTAATACAATTGTTAACCATCAACAGTCTCTGACTATGTTCAGAAAGAGAGTGGCCTTAAACAATACACTATATCTATGGTTTGTGTACCGAGTATCATAATAATGCAGTGTGGCCAAGCCATGTCAAGGCAATAGTTATGTCAGGTAAGGGATTCGAACCCTTGCTTCCTTATACAGAAAATTTGATCTTAAGTCAAACACCTTAACCACTCGGTCAACCTGACAGTTACTAATTTAATTAGTCTTGAGGATTTGAGTGTTTACAAAACTTTTTCCAGTATACATTGACTAAACTACTTGCTTGTTTTGAAATATAGATTTTGTTTTGTTTTACCATAACATTGCAGTTATGAGTCTTGTAAACTGGGTGTTCAATATAGGGTTAAAGGCATTTTAAAATCATTTTAGAAAAGCTCTTAGGTATCGTGTCATGGGTTTTAGTAATGCATTACTGTTCGTTGACTAACATATACCGTTACACAACATTATTTTAGTGAACTTACATGTTGTTGTTTGAGTCTTTAGTCCTTTGACTGGTTTGATGCAGATCTCAGCGCCTATCTGTCCCGAGCTAATCGTTTCATCTCTATATAGCTACCACACCCTACATTCAAGGCTATCTGTTTAACATATTCTTGGGTGTCTTAGTACGTGTTCTACCAACCTATCTCTTTACTTCATTAACAGTCGCCAGATACATCTCTTCTCCCCCACTCGTCTTAATACCTCTTTGTTAGTAACCCTATTTACCCATCTAATCTTCATCATTCTCCTGTAACACCACATTTCAAACACTTCAATTCTCCACTTTTCTGCTACACCAATTGTCTAAGTTTTACTTTCATAGAGTGCCACGCTCCAGACAAAGGCCTTCAAAATGACTTCCTAATACCTAAATCTATATTCAATGTCAACAGATTCTGTAGAAATTCTTTCCTTGTCTGAGCTACATAAGAATCCTAATCGTGTCTGGTATAATATCTTGTTTAGCAAACATAGTCACTCAAAAGGTCTAAGCATTTTTTGTATATAACCCAAAATAGCAAACAGTTTTTCTAAAACCCTACTCATTGGTCAATAACAAGCAGAGTCGCCAAAGTGTTTCATTGGTAGTTAACTCATGTCTAGTTAATCAATTCCTTTCATATCGTTATCCAATTGTAGTAGTAAGGACTGGTGAACAACGTCAGTTCAACACACTGCTTTACACACAAATGTAGTTAGGCCCTTTGACATAATTTGGATAAATTTCATGGGCCGGTCCATAGGGACCAGTCCAAAGGGGCCGGTCTAAAGGGACCCTTCCACAGGGACCCATCAACATGGACTTGTCAGCAAGGACCCATCAGCAATGACCCGTCAACAATGACCTGTCAACAATGACCTGTCAATAGGGACCCGTCAACAATGACCCGTCCACAGGGACTCATCAACAAGGACCCGTCAGCAATGACTCGTCAACAGGGACCCGTCGAAAAGCACCTGTCAAAAAGGATCCATCAAAAATGACCCCCTGTTAAAAAGGGCCCGTCCAAACGGGGCTAGTCAACAGAGACCAGTCAAAAGGGACAAATCAACAGAGATCAATCAACAGGGATCAATCAATCCTCGCAAATTGTCGAGTCAGCTTATCCACGCTTATGTCCTCTTCCGGCTGGGCTTGTGGCCCTACCATGTACTCGAAAAATGGCCTAGTGAGCCCGGAGTTCCTTATGTCCGCCCCAAATTTGGGCGTACTGCCTGTTGAGGCTCATGGCCTGTTGGCAAATTGTTGTATCAGTGTGCTTGTGCTCTGTATAGTTTTGTGGCCGCCAGTTGGAGAAACGCCTGTTCGCGAATTAACTCCTTGTACTGGGTGTGTAAAATCGTGTAGTGCACCCTCAACCTGTCGAGGGTTGCATTATTTATTACGGGACCATGTGTGGTGATCAATTGGTCGTGTATTCCGTGCCTTTGGATATGGATCCTATTGAGGTGTTCATGTATGTGATTCAAGAGCGTATGTGCGCATCTTAATCGCGCTGTCCTACCCTCTGACGGGGTGTATGGCTGTTTGCCCTGTATTGCCCCGATTTTTGTTTGGAGTGCCCGTATTTGTGTTTGCCGGCTTTGTATGTGTCTCTGGCATCTGAACAATAATGCTAATAATATTGGCGTACCCCTACTGCCTCTATGGCTTACAATCTCTGTTGTTTCTGTATGAGGTGCCATTCTAAATGAAATGTATGCGTCTTCTAAGAGAAAGAAAAAAAAACTGTGCGTGTTTGTCAGTGTATTCTTATTCTCTCTGATTCCTTCTGGGGCTGGGGGGTTGGTTTGGGAGAAAAAATTCCCTATGTAAGTAGTACGGAGCAAAAATGCTGCTCTCTGTCTGGGAAAAAAATTCACAATTTTGCTTGGCTTTTTGCGGTACGGGGTCGTTTTTACTACGAGGGCTCGTTGGTTGAGTCCTATTTTACTGTGCGTAGTACCCGGCCTCCACCATCTGTTTTAGATCCCTTATTGGGGGGTGGTTGGATCTAAAACGGAAGAGTTATTGTGTTAATTTATAAAGAAGTGCCAAAAAGGGGGTAGCTTCCCGTAGTCGGGCAAGCTGACCAGTGTAGAGTGTTGTTTAGTGTTAGGGTGCTAGGGGTTGCTCTTATAAAAGATCTAGGTGTATTTTAGGGGATGGACTTAGCGTATAGGTCAACGCGCTGGCTTATGTGGTCGTCCAGCTGGCTGGTTAGATAATCGACTTGCACGCGTCAGCTATAAGGCGCGTGCCGTTCCTGGCAGTCAGGCCGGTACGGGAATACAATGATGCTTGCCCTAGCAAGTATCTGGCTACTGTAAGTCACGTCTAATAGTGACGGAGAGTTCAGGAAGGGAGTTAGGGCGTAAAGAAGCGTGTAAACAGTAATGCAGGTGTAAAGTACTGACCAAGTGTTTATTGGCCAGTAATATTGAATTATGAGTCCCTTTTAAGGTATGTAGTGATGTTACAATGTGTACAAACTTGTCTATACAAATTGGTGGGTAAGGTTACAAAGTTATAGGATTCTGAACAACTGCTGACTCACTCACCTGATGATACCAGCATAGCCTCGGGCCGCCACACTGTAAGACTGATAATTGATTGAGAGCTTGACCTGATTAAGACGCCTTCTTATACTCTTCGGCGCTGTGCTGTCAGCATTGTGCTGAATAGATGTCCTAGTTAATAGTGTGTCGCTGTTTGTAGTAGTGATGCAAGGATTGGGCCAGCTTTCTAGAATGGCTAGCTGTCCTTGCGGTGTTAGTAGATGTTGGACTGGACTTATAAGGATTGCCAGTTAGGAGATTTAAATAGATGATGGGGGGATGGTCTCCAAGGGGTGCATACCCCTGGGGTACTGTACAAGGGGCTATCACCTCAAGGCCTGACATATCCCTCTTTGATTATTGGTTTGCCAATCGACAAGCGTCACTTAAAATACTTTTTGATCACCACTCGTGGGTTGGGTTAGGTTAGGTTACACTACAGCCGCCATCTTTTAAAAAGCCTGCCCTCTTACAAAAGCTATGAGTGGGCATGCGTAAAAAACAAAAAAACAAAAACAAGCATGTTAACTCATAGTGGCTATCCACCAAACACATGTCTCTTGTGTGGAACAACGTTTTATTCCATATCGGCATTCAAACTCTCACATGTTGCAATTGGAAAGAGAGATTCTCTAAAAAAAATTACAATTTCACCCCCTAGTAGAGGTAGGTTTTATTTTGGGGGTGGAAATATGTTGTTCATTGGAAAGGGGGTATCAGCCCGAGTTCAATGACACCTCATTCGTCAAAATCCGACCACGGGTTCGAACTCACATTTTCTCACGTATGAAGCAAAACAGGATGTGACTTGTTTCACAAGGAGGACGGTAATAAGGTCATTTCACACGTGTTCACATGTATTTCGTCACTTTCCTTTCATATCGTTATTCCATTATAGTAGTGGTGAACAACGTCAATTCAACACACACAAATGTAGTTAGACCCTTTGACATAATTTAAATAAATTCATGGACTAGTCCGTAGGAACCAGGCCAAAGGGACCCGTCCAAAGGGATCAGTCCAAAGGGACAAGGACTCGTCCACAAGGACTTGTCCACAAGGACTCGTCCACAACGACCTGTCCACAAGGACTTGTCCACAAGGACCTGTCCACAAGGACTTGTCCACAAGGACTCGTCCACAAGGACTCGACAACATTGACCCCGCCAACAATGACCCGTCAACAATAACCCATCCATAGGGATCCACTCCCCCACCCTCTTCAAAAGCCATGAGTGGGCATGCGTAAAAAACAAAAACAAAAAACATGCATGTTAATTCATAGTGACTATTGACCGTACACATGCACTTTATGTAGAACAACGTTTAAATCCATATCGGCATTCAAGCTCTCACATGTTGCAATTGGAAAGAGAGATTCTCTAAAAAATTACAATTTCACCCCCCTAGTAGGGGTAGGTTTTATTTTGGGGTGGAAATATGTTGTCCATTGGAAAGGGGGTGTCAGCCCGAGTTCAACAACACCTCATTTTTTAAAATCCAACCATGGGTTCGAGAGATATCGCACCGCCGCCATCTTGGAGGATGGGAGGAGGAGGAGGCTGCGGAACCCCTACAAATACACTACTCCCATGAAAGGTAAGATACATTTAAAGTGACAGTGAAGGTTCAACTCATCTTATCCGATTCGGATGGAATCTGCCTTGATGAAATAATTCATGACTAGCATTACCCGTCGCGGCTTCGCCCGCGAATATTCTAGTTGTATAGAGTGCACTTAGCAAAATCTCAATCATGAATGCTATGACTGATTTATTCTTGGTATGAATAATCAGACCTTATCAATTCAGCTACTGGTGCAGTGGTTAGGGGTTTGTCATTCCTTCATAGGTATATCAGAGCGAAGTTAGTTTTCTGGGAATAACACAGACACTGTTAATTTAAGGGCCTTTAAATGTGGTTTTAGGAGACCCTTTATAGTCGGGTGAAAAAGACCTTTCGTACCACACTCACACGTGAAAATTGCGTAAACAAATTGTAGAGTGCCCCTTGACCCCCTTCAGCGCATTATACTGTATGTATTGATGAATTTTACAGCTTAATTTGGTTCAGTGATAACCTTATAACCGTCTGGAAACTTTCACAGTAATGTAATAATTGGAATTGCATTGCGTCTTGCAGAAATAGATGGCCCTGTGAGATTCTGTTACCATGGTTACCGTGTAGCATTCTTTCATTATTTCATTGTAAATATGCATGTTTTAAGGTATTTATTTAATTGTGAGGCATTTAAAGAGTAAGTGAGTGCGTTTCGCGTACGCATTGCGTTATGCTGAACCTGTAGGTACCCCATATTTGTAGGTTGGTGTTAATGGGACCTTATTTTCGGTACAAAACTGGAATGGGATCTTAGCAGAATAATATAGGGAGGGACCGGTACAAAACTGGAATGGGATCTTAGCAGAATAATATAGGGGGGGGGGGGGATGAAAGTCAATGAAGTCTTGTTTCTTAATTCTGGGGCGTTTTGACATCGTGGTCATGAAACCCTGAGTACTTGTGTGTGAGTTTGAGGAATTTGTCTGATAACCTGTGTTACTGTGATGGCTGTACTACTGTATTTGTAAATTGGGGAATAGGATTGCTAAGAAGGTGACGTGTCCTTAAGTTAGGAACCATCCTGGTATTTACCTCAGGTAGAAGTGGGAAACCACTGAAAAACCTTCCAGAATGGCTGAGGTGGGAATCGAAGCCTTCTCTTCTGAGTTTTGTTTCACGAGGCTGAGTGTAATCCATTCCAACGCACACCAGAATAAACATATCTTGGCAGAGCCGGGAATCGAACAAGCTCTTAAATAATCCGACGAATTCGGCCGGGTTTGAATGCGTGACCTTGGGCATACCAACTACGATGATGCTAAATCTGTATGTTAGATTTGATAAACGCTGTTTTTTATGTTTCAACGTTTTCCACCAGGTTCCGGTTGTGGTGGCATCTAGTAGCCAAGCTCACAGCTAGGTGTCGTTGACGGTAGCATTTGGTAGTAAAAGTAGGAACTAACGTACTTGAAATTGATCGTCTGCAGTCCTTGCCTGAATTATAGAAAACACACACTAATACAGCCATCACAATTAACACCGGTTATAACACAGATTCTACACACACCCAGAGTACACGGGACTACGTGACCACGTTGTCGCGGCCCCTAAACTGAGGTGTTAATATTTTTTAGTGTTACTGTTAGTGCTGCGTGTTACACAGGACTCAGAGAGCTGTGTGGGAAGTCATGACTCCCACGGTATTCTGTGGGAAAGGCTGCAGGCAGTAATGATCGCTGATGTTCCTACATCAAGTCCCGTGTGGTCTCGCTCCTGGCTGCTCACCTCGCGTAAAGATTTAATGTGCTGCACACACAGCACCAGCCTATTCACATTGTGGCGTCCAGCGTTTCATTTCAGCAGATGGGAGTAGCGTGGTCTTAAGCCGCGCTTACATAATATGTGTATGTATGTTGAATGATAATCTTCTTTACTGTAACAGATTATAATGGATTTGTTAATCTTTAGCCTAATGGAAGTGATGGAAATGCGGAAGCTGCCTCTATTCAACTACATAAACCTAGTTACACTGTATTAATTTTCTAATTTATTGAACTTAGTCAATAAGGAGTTTTTGGGCAGACGTGGTCTTTTCTTAATTATTGGTAATTAATTAATTAATTCATTCATTCATTATTCATTCATTCATTTTCATATGAAGACTCCACGGGAAAAACGGGGTAAGTCACATTATGTAAATTTTTCAGGAGAGCTACAGTGCCTACCAAAAGTTTAAGACCGCCAGCTTATTTTAAACATAATCTTCCTGGTCTAATATTTGTGATTCAAATTTTGCCAAATATTTTATGACAATACTTTGATCTAATAGATATCAATCCCAAAAATTTTCTTGCCATTTGGCAGTAATTTTTGTACTTTTTGTAAAAGGTAACGAATTGAAGCTAAGACTAATAAGCGTTCACTGGTTAATAGCTTCTGTGAGGGTTGAGCTAGCCGATCCAAACTTTCGCCAGGCACAGCACAGCATGTGCATATAGAAATAGTTCCAAGGTCAACACTCCGAGTACCTGGAATCAGTTTCCCTCGTCTATTCTGAGAAGCCAGGTGTAGAAAAATCACTACCAAATTGCAAGAACATTTTTGGGATTTATTTTTCATTTACCAAAACGTTTGTATACATTCTATAATATTTATAAAAATAATTAATAAGGTAACCCCATTGGTTTAATGTCCACAAATTAATTCGGGGTTGAAAATTGCGTGTTTCTTCGATACTCCACTTGTATTTAAAAAAAAATTAAACTGAAAAACTGAAAGCCATTACAATGTTCTTGGTACAGGTGGATGCCGTATTAGATCAAAGAATTTTCATAAAAATATTTGGCAACATTTGAATCAAGCATATAAGACCAGGAAGCTTTTGTTGAAAATAAGCTAGTGGTCTTAAACTTTTGGTAGGCACTGTCATTTAAACTTTCAACACTAAAAATAAATACTTAAAACATCCCAATTTAGTGTAAGCAGTATCATTATTTTGCCAAATTTATGACTTATAAATGCAATAAAAATAACAACTAAAGTTAAATTATGAAAAAAATAAGAGAATATTGGACGTTCTTTCCTTTTCCACTAAAAATGAAAACCTCTGTATCTCGGTGACTCGGCGCATTATTTGAAATCAATTTTAACTGATCTGTAGTTACGATAGCTGGCCACCAGAATGAACCATAAACTCACTTCCGGAAAAAAAAATGGACTTATACCGTTCTTTCCGTGTGGTCTTCATATGAGTCTGATTTGCCTTTCAGAGTATTGAACAAACCTAAGGAAGTAATTGATTGAAGAGAAAATTATTGCATAAATTACTATTAGGGGGTTATTAATGAGAGGCAAACTTTTATTCGTAAATATTCAAAATAAATAAAATATCAGTGTTTAAGCACCACTTTCTTGTTATTGCGTGCTTCTAGCGGAGTATCACACCAGAAGACACACGAGATAAGGTGCAGGCACACGACATGTGACATATTATGGTAGTGTAACGCTTATACATACACAGGATGACACATAACCTTACGACACCCATGTGACATTATTAGTTTGATACCATCAAATGATGAAGTGGTGCTCCTAAGATGTGATTCATCCTCTCCTGGTTCAAACTCATGACAGCCATGCAGTTTACAATGTTTATGAGCGGAGATAGTACAGCATGTAAAAACAAATTTACACAAGAAATATAATGTCGTGGTGATATTGTGGATCACCATTTTCATTATTTATTTATTTATTTATTTATTTATTTATTTATTTATTTATTTATTTATTTATTTATTTATTTAGCGTATGGCTTTTAGTGCCGGGAGTGTTCGAGGACATATTCGGCTGGCCAAAGGCTGTAGCTGCTAAAAGCGGACACCCATGGGGTGAACTACTAGTTCCGTTCAATTTCAAGTAGTTCCAACTTTTGCTACCAGATGTCACTGACACCTAGTGGTGAACGTTGGAACTATGATAGAGCGTTTTGAACGAAGTCTAACCTAGAAATTTAGCTTCACACAAGTTTAGTTAGTGGAAGGATCTGTAACATGCCATACATCTATGACATGGGACCGCCGGCTTTACTTCCCCCCCGAAGGAAGGCATACTGAACGATTTTAACCGTCTTAAGGAAAATCCGGGTTTGAATCCGCTATCTTGGGAACAGCAGTTCAACATGCAACCCACTACGCCACCGAAGCCGCTACCATTTTAATAAAGAAGACAAATAAATACATATTTGAACTGGTGCGTTGCACTGATTAATTCTGGTTGGATCGGTTTCTACTGTGAGGCCACCGCCAGAACAAAAAACACATTACCCAATGAGAAAAGTCCGCCTCATTGCGAAGTAACTAGCAAACTTGGCTTTCACCGCGGAGGCCCTGGCCAGCTCTAGCAGGATATTAATTTTGATCTAATGATTCACTCTGACTTATGGAGCAGAGCTGAGAATGGTTGGGTTCAGTTCCAACCTCAGCCGTCCTTAGAAGTGGCATTGCAAGGTTTACCTCTTCTACACTAGGTAAATGTGGGAAAGGCCACGGATACCTCCTACCAAAATCTAGTACATCCCTCACAACGACACAGTTCATCAGACAGACCGATCTCAGGATGTTTCAAAACCTCTAAATTAATTAACAAGTATAGGGGTGCAAGATATTTATGTCAAATTTATTTACAGAACCAACAATAAATTGGTTGGTTGGTTCCTCAGTTTAGGGGCTGCAACAACGCGGTCATGTAGCCCCATGTACTTTGGGTGTGTGTAGAATCTGTCTGATAAGCGGTGTTAATTGTGATGGCTGAATTAGTGTGTTTTATCTGTTTTTAAATCAAGCAAGGACTGCAGACATTTAATTTTCACGTAGTTCCTACTTTCGCTACCAAACGCCAACGTCAACGACTAATAAGTTCTGAACTTGCTTACTAGATGCACCGCAGTCGGCTCCTGGCGATGAACGGTGGAACCTAAGAGCGTTAGTCGAATATAGGCTATAATTTAGCTTCACACAAGTGTAATTACTGGAAGGTTCTTTATCATGCCATAAATCTACGACATGGGACCGCCGGCTTTACTTCCCATCCGAAGGAAGGCATACTGAGAGTTCTTTAACGCTCTTAAATAATCCGACGACTTCGGCCGGGTTTGAACCCGCGACCTTGGGTATAGAAACTCACCATGCTACCAACTACGCCACCGAAGCCGCCCAACAATAAATTAATATAAATCATCTTGGTTTTCAAAGAAAGTAAATCCAAAGATGCAAAACCAAAGATGTAATTATTCTTATTTAACAAAGAAGGATTAAGACATTTGATTCAAGTAACTCCGAATGCAGGCGTTCTCAATCTGGTGCTTGCGAGAATCACGGTGCTCTTTAAATGAAATTCGGTGCTCTCGTTGTACGAGCCCTTGAGATCCATTCTCCAACTCAAATTCTGTTGCACGATCCAGAATAACAGTGTTGATCAAGGCTTTCAGGGCCCGGAATACTATTATACTTATTCATGCTTTTGGGATAATGCCGTGTGGAAATAACATTTAATATTCTAGACGTTTCGAGAGGAACTTTACTTTTTTTTTTAGCATACTTTCGATTTTTGCAAAAAAAATGAAAGTAGACTTATGAGATCTACACAGGGCCAAAAAATGTGAGTCTGTGTGTGTGTGTGTGTGAGTGTGTGTAGGCTACTCTGAATGTCTGTCCCCCCGAACAATTCGAACACGGTGAAACCAAATTGAACGAAATTTGGTACAAAGGTAGAACTAACAAAGGGCACCTTGGTGTCATGTTTTATATCGCCGCCATCTTGACGGAAACGTAATGGCGGCCACCCAAATGTTCAAGGCTTAAATAAAATTACGACTAACCTAATCATCTGATCTCTACCAAATTTTGCAAGAACATACCTTTATGTGGTAAGCATCTTTAGACCAAATGACAAGGTCATCCGCCTAATAGTTTGCACATAGCGGCCATCTATGTGTGCAAATCGATTCCCCCTAAATTGAACGAAATTTGGTACAGAGGTAGCACTAGCAACGGGCACCTCAAGGTTATGTTTTATATCGCCGCCATCTTGACGGAATCGTAATGGCGGCCACCCTTATGTTCAAACTTAAATCAAATTACGACCAACCTAATCATTTGATCTCTACCAAATTTTGCAACAACATACCTTTTTGTGAGAAGCATCTTTAGACTGGACTACAAGGTCATCAAGCCCAATAGTTTGAAGATGGCGGCCATGTATGTTTGCAAATCGATTCCCCATATCAATTTAAACACGGTGAAACCGAATTGAATGAAATGATTTACAGAGGTAGCACTAGCAGAGGGCATCTCATATTCATGTTTAATATCCGTATAGAACGTTGTATTTCAACAAGCTACTACAACCAACATTCAATTATACTCCTTGAAAAGGCAAGGGGTTATAACAATACCCATGCATTTAGGAGAAAGTAGGCTATATATGTTCTTTACTGAACATCTTGTTTTCAATAGAATTAAAACAATGTGGCCAAAGAATGTGTATTTAAACACAAAATGTGATAAATGTACCGGCATAACTCAACAAATTGCCAGCGTTTCGCCCCGGTGTACCGTAGGGCTCTTCAGTGAAAAAATTATACAAAGTATGTGTGTCAATGAGCTTACAAAAGGATCATTATTAGATGATGATTATTGTGTACGTCCATTATGCAAAATTTGATTTCGATCGCATGATTAGAACACAAGAAATAAAAACTTAATTTTCGAAATTCGCACAGCCGCAATCTCGAGGTTATATGAACAATTGAACTAAAATAGATACCAGTGCATTACAATGTCTATAAACAATTGCTGTACCAAGTTTCATTGCGTTTGGATAATTAAATCGCGAGAAAAGTCTATTTAAAACTTTCAAATTCGCTTGGCCGCCATGTTCGTTTTGTAGTTAACCGGTTTTTGAAAGTCTCATAGATAAACTTCCAGTAGTGCCCTTTATCTCCGTACAAAATTTCATGATGATACCGGTAATAGTTTCAGAGATATAGAATGCCGGTGAAATATTTCGAACAGCCGCCATCTTGAGGTTATGTAAACAATTGAACGAAGTTAGATGTCGGTGCATTACAATGTGTATAAACATATATTGTACCAAGTTTCATTGCGTTTGGTTGGTTAAATCGCGAGAAAGGTCTATTTAAATGTCGCAAATTCGCTTGGCCGCCATGTTGGCTTTTTAGTTACTAGGTTTTCAAAAGTCACATAGGTGAACTTCTAGTAGTTCCCTTTATCTCTGTACAAAATTCCAGGGTGATATCGGAAATAGTTTCGGAGATATTGAATGCTGGTGAAATATTTCGCACAGCCGCCATGTTGGATTGGTGAGATGTAACAAAATTTAATATACACGGTCGGAGTCGCCCGGAATGGTGCTATGAACTTACAGAGTTTCATTGAAGTCGCTCCAGCCATTTGGAAGTTATTAGGGGGGACACACAAAAATCCATCACACAGACACGCACACACAGACACACGGACAAAAGGTGATCTCATAAGCCTATTTTTTCATAAATGAAAATAGGCTAAAAATGTACAGTGGTGCACCGCTACTACATCTGTACGTAGTATAAAACAAAGTCTTCGATTCTTGGATGTAATTAGAGAACGACTGGATGGATTTTGATGCAGTTTCATCATTCTGTAAAGGATTTCTTGAGGAAGGTTTCCGTAGAAAAACATTCATTTATGACCAAAGGAAGCCGAGCAGTAACGATTTCAGTGAATCGAGTCGAAGAAAACTCTGCCGTCCGTAGCCTTTTAAGCTTACGCTGGGTAAACCGTTAAACATATCTCTATACTATGAGCGTAAGAATTGTTCAACATGAAAAGTTCTACAAAAAAAGTCCGCGACAACATATCTCTATCTTTAATACATCGCCCATTATAAGTGATTTTACGTTTTCATTTCTTCCAACAATCTCCATTCAGTGGAAATTAAAATTACTAGCTTCGGAGCGAGTTTACGAGCTAGGGAGCGTGCCTATCACCCCAGCTTCGGCAAGCTTCATACTGTCGAGTATCGTCGAGTTAAGACTTTAGAGAAGAGTAGGCCTAGTTTCGCTGTTCACCTCGGCTTTTCTGAATTGCGTCTGGGACCTGCCTTCCCCGCACCTTTTAAGCGTACACTTGGTAAACCGAGCGAAACTGGGGCGGGTTGCTAGTCCTTTAATAAATGGCACAATGTTACCTTAGACCTGTGTAGCTTTCCATAGAAAACTTCCTCACTTCTCATAACATACAGGAAATACAATGAACACGGAGACAATAGTAGTGTTTCAAAATTCATGGTACTCAAAGTCATAGAGGTAACAGGGCAGGCAAGGGAGGTTCAGTAGGCCTATATTTGATTCATGAGTCCATGTCGAACAGTGCGAGTGGCAGGACTGACCGTCGCCACACAACATCGTGGCCACCTGGCGGTGATCCTGCAATCACAAATCCTATAATATACGAGTGAGTTAGGGAGCCAATGTCGTGTGAACTCAAGCGAGGGGTCACAACTTTCAACAGTGTTTGATTAATTTCATTTGTATTACGAATTAATTGTTGGATTTTGACTTTTAAAATCTACCCACCTCTCCCTTCTCATTAAATTTGTCAAAGGGCCGTATTGTTTACGAATTACCGTATTATCTGATGTTCTCACTGGCCAAACGTAAAATGGCCTCATGGACAGGGCTCTGCGTGGATAATCAAAACGCTATTCACATCCGCCCCGCATCCGCACAACTGTTATCCGCATCCGCCCCGTATCCGCACAACTGCTATCCGCATCAGCCCCACATCTGCAAGACTGTTATCCGCATCCGACCCGCATCCGCACAACTGTTATCTGCATACGCCCCGCATCCGCAAGACTGTTATCCGCATCCGACCCGCATCCACACGACTGTTATCTGCATACGCCCCACATCCACACGACTGTTATCCGCATCCGCCCCGCATCCGCACAACTGTTATCTGCATTCACTCCGCATCCGCACGACTGTTAACTGCATCCGACCCGCATCCACACGACTGTTATCTGCATTCACCCCGCATCCGCACGACTGTTAACTGCATCCGCCCCGCATCCGCACAACTGTTATCTGCATTCACTCCGCATCCGCACGACTGTTAACTGCATCCGACCCGCATCCACACGACTGTTATCTGCATTCACCCCGCATCCGCACGACTGTTAACTGCATCCTCCCCGCATCCGCACGACTGTTATCTGCATTCACTCCGCATCCGCACGACTGTTAACTGCATCCGCCCCGCATCCACAAGACTGTTATCCGCATCCGCCCCGCATCAACACAACTGTTATCTGCATTCACCCCGCATCCGCACGACTGTTAACTGCATCCGCCCCGCATCCGCACAACTGCTATCCGCATACGCCCCGCATCCGCAAGACTGTTATCCGCATCCGCCCCGCATCCGCCCCGCATCCACACAACTGCTATCCGCATCAGCCCCACATCCGCAAGACTGTTATCCGCATCCGCCCCGCATCCACACGACTGCTATCCGCATCAGCCCCACATCCGCAAGACTGTTATCCGCATCCGCCCCACATCCGCACAACTGCTATCCGCATCAGCCCCACATCCGCAAGACTGTTATCCGCATCCGCCCCGCATCCGCACAACTGCTATCCGCATCAGCCCCACATCCGCAAGACTGTTATCCGCATCCGCCCCGCATCCGCACAACTGCTATCCGCATCAGCCCCACATCCGCAAGACTGTTATCCGCATCCGACCCACATCCGCACGACTGTTATCCGCATCCGACCCGCATCCGCACGACTGTTATCTGCATACGCCCCGCATCCACACGACTGTTATCCGCATCAGCCCCGCATCCGCAAGACTGATATCCGCATCCGCCCCGCATCCGCACAACTGCTATCCGCATCAGCCCCACATCCGCAAGACTGTTATCCGCATCCGACCCACATCCGCACGACTGTTATCCGCATCCGACCCGCATCCGCACAACTGCTATCCGCATCAGCCCCACATCCGCAAGACTGTTATCCGCATCCGACCCACATCCGCACGACTGTTATCCGCATCCGACCCGCATCCGCACGACTGTTATCTGCATACGCCCCGCATCCACACGACTGTTATCCGCATCCGCCCCGCATCAACACAACTGTTATCTGCATTCACCCCGCATCCGCACGACTGTTAACTGCATCCGACCCGCATCCGCAAGACTGTTAACTGCATCCGACCCGCATCCGCAAGACTGTTAACTGCATCCGACCCGCATCCGCAAGACTGTTATCCGCATCCGACCCGCATCCGCACGACTGTTAACTGCATCCGACCCGCATCCGCAAGACTGTTAACTGCATCCGACCCGCATCCGCAAGACTGTTATCCGCATCCGCCCCGCATCCGCAAGACTGTTATCCGCATCCGCCCCGCATCCGCAAGACTGTTATCCGCATCCGACCCACATCCGCAAGACTGTTATCCGCATCCGCCTCGCATCCGCACAACTGCTATCCGCATCCGCCTCGCACGCACGTTTGTTATCCGAATCTACTGGCATTTCAATAATGTTTTTAATTAGATACATGAAAACAACACATTTAGACATTTGAGGAGAAAGTCGTTCCCTTCGGCTTTCTATCGTGCTATGTTTAAAATGAATGTTTGACTATACAGCCTGAATTGCAAACCCTTTTCAGTTCAGAGTGTTATGCTTAATGACATAATTTGAATGAGATTAGCTTAAATAATCATCTCACATTTGTTATAAAAAATACATAACGGAAAAATATGATATCCCGCCCTATATTATTCTGCCAAGGTCCCATTCCAGTTTTGTACCGAAAATAAGGTCCCATTAACACCAACCTACACATATGGGGTACCTACAGGCTCAGCATAACCCAATGCGTAAACGAAACGAGCTCACTTACTCTTTCAATGCCTCACAATTAAATAAATACATTAAAACATGTATGTTTACAAATAAATAATGAAGAATGCAACACGGTAACCATGGTAACAGAATCTCACACGACCATCTATTTCTGTAAGATGCAATGCAATTCCAATTATTACATTACTGTGAAAGTTTCCAGATGGTTATAAGGTTATCACGGAACCAAACTAAGCTGTAAAATTCATCAATACATACTGTATAATGCGCTTAAGGGGGTCAAGAGGCACTCTAGAATTTTTTCACGCAATTTTCACGTGTGAGTGTGGTACGAAATTCTTTTTCACCCGACTATAAAGGGTCTCCGAAAACCACATTTTAAGTCCCTTAAATTAACAGTGTCTGTGATATTCCCAGAAAACTATCTTCGCTCTGATATACCTATGAAGGAATGACAAACCCCTAACCACTGCACCAGTAGCTGAATTGATAAAGTCTGATTACTCATACCAAGGATAAATCAGTCATAGCATTCATGATTGAAATTTTGCTAAGTGTACTCTTTACAACTAGAATATTCGCGGGCGAAGCTGCGACGGGTAGTGCTAGTTGGTATAAACAGGTTAAAGGTTACGCCTGATCATTGAAAAATGAAAATCCACAGCCTGCTTCCAGTCTCCGACCGGGTCAGGAATGGAATGAATGAAGCCCCCATCTAGCGGCGAGGATATGAACTGTGCCGGCTGCCGAGGCCTGACGCACTCCTCTGGGGCAATGATTAAATGAATGACAGATGAAATAAAATGATAGTGGAGAGTGTTGCTGGAATGAAATTTTGACAGGGAAAACCGGAGTACCCGGAGAAAAACCTGTCTGCCTCCGTTTTGTCCAGCACAGATCTCACATGGAGTGACCGGGATTTGAACCACGGACCCAGCGGTGAGAGGCCGGCGTGCTGCCGCCTAAGCCACGGAGGCTTATACGCCTGATCAATACATTTATTAATAAAAGTAACCTTTAACCTGTTTATACTAATTAGTTTATGAATACGGAACCAGAATGAACATTTTAAGTTCTAAAATATATGTCATAAACATTCGAGAAGTTCGGATTGGTTTCTAAAACCTATTCGCAAAGTCACCGCAAACATTATCCGCAGCTTATCCGCTATCCACACAGCCATACAAACTATATCCGCATCCGCGCAGGGCTTTACTCATGGACATGGGACATGAAGAGAGGCAGGGGACAGGCTAGATTTTTGTTGTTGATTATTTTAGGAGCTTTGCGACATCCTGGCCATCTAGCCCCGAGTACTTAGGTGTGTGCAGAATTTATTTGTGCCACTGCGATGTCTGTATTAGTGAGTGAGGTAGGATTTGGGTAGGAAGCGGCCGTGGCCTTAAGTTAGGTACCATCCCAGCATTTGCCTGGCGTAGAAGTGGGAAACCAAGGGAAAACCACTTGCAGGATGGCTGAGATAGGAATATCAGTTTTGCTTCACGAGACAGAGTGTGCCCCGTTCCATCTCTCAGACCAGAATTACATTATATAGCAGAGCCGGAAATCGAAGCCAGGCCTCCACGGTGACAGCCAAGAATGCAAGCCACTACGCAACGAGACGGACAGAGAGGCAAGTAGTGCCCCTTATAACCTTTCCATTTCATCCTGCATTTAATTTTTGTTGTTCAAAATACACAATGGCAGAGTTACGGAATTAAACATAGCAATAACAATACAATTTGTTTAAGTGTTTATGTTGAGACATAAGAATAAAACAAGCAAACATTTAGTAGTAAAATGAGATTGGTATGTCGATCTGTTATTTTTATACAGTTCATCGTAACTTGAAATAATAACAGCCCTCGTAATTACACTGACGTGTACAGAGAGAGTAGACAGAATGTCGTATTCAGACAACACAGTAGAATTTATTGTTTAGCCTTTTGAGGGGCTGAAACGGGGTAATACGGGGTACGTGTGTGTGTGAAGGGTTGCGGATAACTAGGGGGAGTACAAAGTGCGTTTAAGACCATGGGTCGGGGGCGTGATGTCGGAAGGTGTGGGGGGAAACGGGCGAAGCTTTACGGGATAGTGGTTGTAACTTAAGGGATGCGCCTCAGGGATGAAAGTAACACCGGGCGAGCTAAGTGAGAGCCGCGGCGAGTAAGACTAAGGAGTTGCTGATGACGCGTATTGCGGACGGTGTGCGTGCGTGTTCGTTTAGAGGAAAAGGACGACACTAGTAAACAAACTGATATTGCTTGCGCAGCAATCCTGTGGTAGCGCGGTGACGGGGTGAGGTGTGAGAAGGGAATCCGGCAGTAAGCATGGCGAGGACAACAATAATAAACAATCAGGCGATGGTAGTAAAATGTACTTATTTACTAAGGGCTTTGTAAAATGTAGGTGCGCTTCCCTGCAGGAAGGGACAGCTCAATAAAGCAGTATTACAAGTATTACAAAGTGTATGGGTATGGCAAATGGGTAGGAGGTCAATTATGTGTGGGACCCTGAGAGATACACACTCACCTGAAGTACGATGGCGTCGATGCTAGTTCGGGCAGCGATACGGGATACAACAGCCCCACCCCCCTCCTGTTTGGGAGGCCTATTTAAGTATTTCTAGATTGCTGATTGTTGTAGTTTGCTACACAGTTGTTGTAAGAAGCAGTTCTTGAATGCTTATTGATGTTTGCGTAAGCCCTTGGGCAAGAGCTACAGTGTGTGTCTGCTGGCTTGGTGTGGAAATGGAGTATGTTATTGTTGGTTTCCCAGGGTGATTGGGGGTATTGTTTTAGAGATGGGGCTGAAAGGCGCGTAGGTGGTGGCCAGATAGTGTAGATAATGTATGCGTGATCTGTGGATAATTGTAGATTAATAGATGTATGCGGATGTACCTCTTAAGGGCGCTATGTGCCCTTAAAGGTATAACATTATTTCACATGGTGTAGCTGAGGTGTTCTCAACCTGGTGCTCGCGGGTACCACGGTGCTCTTAAAATGAAATTATGGTGCTCTCGTCATACGAGCCAAAGAGTGCTCGCGAGCACAATCTCCCATGAGATCCATTCTTCAACTCAAATTCTGTTGCACGATCCACAATAATAGTGTTTTCATTACAAGTTTTATCATTTTGTCAAACATGAGGGAAGTTTCGAAAGTAAGTTAGTTATTGTTGTTTTAAGGGGCGGAACTACGTGGTCATCTGCCACTCTTAACACGGATTAAAGTATACATATTTGGAATATAATTCAAAATTTAGAGGTGGGCACCTAAACTAGAAAAGACCGAAAATTAATAAAACTATAAATTAAATAAAACTAATAATTATAAAAATAAACTAAACAACAAAGTGTGAAGAATTGAAATTGGCACGTGGTCCCTAGCAGGCCTCATCGGAAAGAAGAAGAAAAATAAACTAAAATTACGGAAATACAAAAAGTTCAGAATTCAATAAATAACAAGTCTTTGAGTAAATTTAGATTGCTGGCCCTAACCCACTCTCACTTATAAAGCGGATAATGAGATCACAACCACACGTCATCGGCTAATATAAGTTTGAGTGTCATCTGGAAACCACGGTTTCTTCATAAGTCAGCAAGCTCCACACACTCGGTTAAAATGTAGGCCACGATAAAAACGGCTCCACAGGTACAAAGTGGGGGGTCTTCCCTTCTCATTAGGTACGAGTGAGTGGAAGTGTTTCCGAAAGGAAGTTTCGTCATTTTATTGCACGAGCAGATGGTACACCAGGTAACACAAACAATCGCCATAAGGATCCACACCCGTGACAGGTTCAACGAGAGAGGATTGATTGATTGATTGATTTTATTTCCACGGCTACACTTAGAGCTTAAGAGCTCCTTTACAGTAGCGCCCTACATAAAATAAGGTTAGGGCTTATACAAATAAAACATTTCACTTACATTCACAATATAAATAATAATAGTCTAACAATAGTAACAAAAAGACAGTAATAATACAACAATAATAATAATGATAATGGAAAGATTATTTACAAAAGAGAGCGTACAGACACAGTATCAGCCCGAAAAGCAAACATCATATACTGTACAAGAAAAGCTATTAAATTAGACAGGTTGTCAGCTATTGTCCTGATGTTATAATTGAACTTTAAAAAAAAGTATTTTAACATAATGCAATAATCAAAAGTGAGAGGTATACTGCTCCAAGAAGCAGGATGAAAGATGTCTTTTGAAAGCTGCAGTGCTTGCAATGTTGACGAACTTATATAAATCGAAGGTGTTGAAGAGGCGTGAGGCGGTGCAAACAAAAGATTTATTGAACTTCATGGTTCGGAGTATAGGAATCTGGAGTGTTAATTTTGTGTATCTATTTTCTCGATTATGAACAGAATGCATTGGTGTAAAGGCATTGTAGAGATATAACGGGGTCTTGGTATGTAATATTTTATGTGTCAGAATGGCAACTGATAGCTGCCTGCGCTCGTGGAGTTTCAGCCATTTCAGCTGCACGTAGTAAGGTGTGATATGTTCATAAATTATGGACTCTTTGTAATTTGATGTACTGTGTTTCTGGTAAATCATTGTATACAGCAGAGCCATAATCAATGATTGGAGAAATGAGAGTTTGGACGAAGAGCTTTCGTATGTTAGAAAGGGTGTAAGAAACAGTTCTTTTCAGGAGATGCATAGTTGATACAACCTTCCTTACCACATTAGACGTATGCTCTGCCCACGACAGTGTTCTATCAAATATTATTGACAGTGTTGCTATATTTAATATTATTATCTAGTATCTTGATGGGTGGTAGTGAATTAAAATCTACTGAATTTAGAAGTTTTGTATATCCAATGGATATAAGTTGTGTTTTAGATATGTTCAAGTTAAGATTATGATTTAGGGCCCATTCACAAAGCCTGGCAATGTCTTCATTAAACAGATTTATACGATCACATGCAATGCTAGGCGTGAGGTGAAAATAGGCTTCGAGGTCATCAGCGTATATATGAAAAGAACTATTTCGGAATTCATTCGAAACATCGTTTATATATATCGAGAAGCATAGTGGACCTAAGACAGATCCCTGAGGTACTCCACTTTCTACCGATTTCCAGTCTGAGGAGGAGCCATCCGCGAGGACCACTCTCTGTGTACGCATGGAAAGGTATGATTTGAACCAGGAAAGAGCACTCTGAGATAAGCCAAAAGATTTCAGCCTTGCAAGAAGTATATTGTGATTCACACAGTCAAAAGCCTTACTGAAATCGAAAAGACATAAGATTGTAAGCTGACGCTTGTCCATAGCTGAGCGTATATCATCGCTGACCTTTAACAATGCAGTGGTGGTACTATGCTCCTTTTTAATGACGAATGCGCAGAGTTCCAGCGAAGAGAGAGGAGCAGCAGACCGGCGTGCCCGATATCATTTTAGTACAACTTACGATGGCAGACAGACATGTGCTGAAAACGTGATCACCAATGGAAGAGCGTGTTGTTATCCGGTATGAATGGGCACCTGGGACTAGTGTGTCAGTCATCCATGAACGTCTACAGACCGTGTGTGGTGAAACAGTCATATCTCATCAAATGGTCGGTCACTGGTGTAGCAAGTTGCAAGAAGGACGACAGAGTGTGGAGGATGAGCGTCCCTCCACATCCAGGCTATGAGATAATTCCTTGCAGCGCAAGGTCTATAGTTAATGATTGCATGGTGTATGTCGGTTTTGGAATAAAGGGTCCATGGGAGAAGAATAATGAAGGTTATTATCGAAACTTCCCTCGTAGTATTTTTTATCCACAGTAAATTAATTGGACATCCCTATTTTATGATCAAATATCACTGATTCAACTTGACTGTCCACACGTAAATGTACAGGCCGGACGTTTGTTTTAGACGAGTGAAAAATCTTAATGGAAACCTGGAGGTGAGTTACTGCAGTACCTGTGTTGTTATCACCCGTAGAGCCCTGCGCGGATAAACAAAACGTTATGACTGTTATCCGCATCCGCACGACTTTTATCCGCATCCGCCCCGCATCCACACGACTTTTATCCACACGTTTGTTATCCGAATCTACTGGCATTACGATAATATTTTCAATTTGTTGCTTTATACTTTTTCTTTTAGACATTTGAGCGGAAAGTCATTCCCTTAGGCCATGTCTGTATGTTATGTGCTATATCTAAAATGAATGTTATGCAGCCAGAATTGCAACCCTTTCCTATTCGGAGTGTTGATTATCCTTAATGACATAATTTGAATGGAATTGTGTAAATCATCATCTTACATTTGTCATGAAAAAACATAACGAAAAAAAAGTCATGAACATCCGGGCCCTAGTAAGGGATAGTGGGGGAATTGTGCGCACATAAGCAAGAATCGGTCTTGTGATGGTCTCATAATACAGCTGTAGTTATGAATAAGGGAGCCTTAGTAACCCTATATTCGATGTGCAGAAACAAATTTAATTCAAAAATAAATTTGGTGGACTATAATTCAAAATCTCGCAAATATGCATTTGCGCACGATTACCCTGCAGGGTAATCATCAGCATGGGTTGGGGAATTGTGCGCGTGGGATGAATGTTGGAAAGCCATAATAATACAATGTGATTTGACTGAAACTTGCATTGTGCATTAACATTAGAATACTCCAATGCTTTCTACAATAGCATTACAATAGCATTACAATGCAATGATACTAAAATTCTGCAGTTTTAGATATTAGAATAAAATATCTTCGTTTTGTCAGCATTAAAGGAGGCAATCCAATTTAGCCTTGTTTGTTCAGGTTGTCTCAATGTTAATGCAGGATCTCTCTTCATGAATCCATACAACCGATCTGTCAATTTAACTTTATTGAAATTATGGGGAATCTTATTCTCCTCTGCAAACTTGAACGCAAACCGTCTGACAAGCTTGGTGGGCGTTAAGCCGTAAAATAATTTTGCCAATGTCAAAACGTATTCGGATAATTGTGACTCCATTTCGTTGGTAAAAACAGGTTTACGGCCTAGACGAGGTAGAACAAGCATATTTGGCAGCAACTGCTTTCGTACGGTTGACTCGGGAATGTTGAAACGTCTCCCCACTTCCCTTATTTTCCTCCCATCATCCCCAATTGCACGTAGAGCTTTCTGCATATTTTCTGCTGGGTAGGAGTTTTTCTCCGTTTTCCGCATATAATTTCTTGGCATCTGGAGAACAAACACGAAATATTTTGCCATTAATTTCACGTTGTATTTACTTGTAACATTATGTTCTGCGCACCATTACCCCACTCTGCTTTTAAAACGTAACTCAATAAATCCCGGTAATCTAATCCATTATATTAAAAAATAAATACATGCAACAACACTGTAAAACTGGCATTTGAAACTACATTTAATTTTAAATAATTGAATCACAACTGTAGGCTTACCTTCTTATTTGCTGGCTACAGAATATAACATGCAACGAGTCATGTTTCATCATCCAAGCCTCACGGCTATCACATAGCAACTGGCATCATGCTGACTGTCCCTATCTGATTGGTACGATGACAGCTTAAGGGTAGCAGGGAACTGAGCTGCTAGTTGTACTACCAACTCAAAAACATCGTGCGCACGATCACCCGCTGCGCACATTACTCAACTTTCCCCAATGATATTCAACGAGTTCGGATTGTATTCTAAAAACTATCCGCAAATTTACTCCAAACATTATCCGCAGCTTATCCGCTATCCGCAAAGCCATGCAAACTATATCCGCATGGCGAAAAATGTTGCGGATATCCGCGCAGGGCTTTAGTTATCAGCTGCCCCAAGCGGTCCGATGATTGACAAAGCTGTCTTACACTCCTACTGAAGTACAGTCATTGGAAAATATAATGCCGTTCTGTTCGTAAATACGTAACGTGTACTTCCGCGTCACACAATACTTCGACGTTGACTGTACTGTCTGCAAGTCGGTGTCGCCACGTGCTTATGTCTGGAATTCCATTACAACAGATCGGTGGTGACAAATGTGAAGCGATGGGGTGAGAGAGTGTCTGTGTACAGGCTCACCCGCAGGCTTCAAGGTCAAGGGCAATCGTCTAAAACAAACGTCCGACCTGTATCTTATCTGCTTGAGGCATGCAAGCAGTTGCAGCATGCCTGACGCACGGCGAATCCTTAGCTATTTCAGAACGTGTCATTGTTAGTGGGTCAATGTTGAATTCAGTGAGGTTCTTTAGGGTGTCTGCTAGCCAGCGTAATCTCAAGGTTATTATTATTATCATGATTTATTATTATATTCGGGGGAGAGAGAGATAGGAAAAGGAATGAGAGGAGCATATTTGTTGCATTATTATAATTTTTGTTATTTATTTATCGATTTATTTATTTACAGCGTATTTTCCCAACAATGGAAAGCTTTAAGCACTTTGACTTAATTCTTGACGTTCTTCTTATTTTGCCAGTATTGTTTCATTCTGTTGTAGAATACCAATTTTCTTTGCCAGGTGAAGGTTTTGCTTGCTTTGGTTGGACTTCCCAGTTGTTCACTTTGTTACGGAAGGAGTCTCTGTCTGATGTGTCGGTTATGTTAGCAGTTAGCATGTCTTTTTGTACTTCTTTCATCCCTGGAGTTGTTCTTTTGAGTGATGATATGTAATCTAGTATTCTTTTGGTTAGTCGGGTATTCAGCAGTCTACTTATGTTCTCGAAGAATTTCAATCGTCTTTTTCTGATGTCGACTTCGATGTTTGAATTTTTTTCAGCTGTCTTGATTGACTGTAATCGGTACCCGTCAGGAGTGAGTCTTGCCCCTAGTATTTTCCGAATGATTTTTCTTTCTTCTCTCTTGATGTCTTCAAGTTCATATTTATTCTTATTATTATTATCATCATTAATTTTATTATTATTATTATTATTATTATTATAAATATTACTATTATATATTGCATTCTTCCCTCTAAGGAGCACGTAGAGCCATTAGTTAGCATTGGTCTCCTTGTTCTTCTTATCTTCCCAAAACTTCCTCATCTTTCGCCATGTGCCTGTCTTCTTTCTCGTGTCCATGCAGCTTTGAGTTTCAAATTCCGTCCCGTAGGGAACTGGGGTGGAAACTTATATGAATTTATTTTCTGTCGATATGCAGTCCGTGTCATTGTTAGTGGGTCAATGTTGATATTAGTGAGTTTCTCTATGGTGTCTGCAGGCCGGTGAACTTTGGCAATTATTATTATCATCAACATATTCTAAAGGCTAAAGCCTTGTCAATGCAACCACACTCCTCTGTCGTTGGCGATTCGTTTTAGTTTCATGAAATTGTCACATCCAATGCTATTCTTCATGTCCTCCAAATACTTCATCCTAGGCCGTCCTCTTCCTTTCTTTCCCAGCATTTTCCCTTAAAGAATGTTAACGATGAAAGTGTTGTGTCTGATGACATGTCCAAAAAAGTATTTTTCTCTTTCCCATTTCCTTCATTAATCTTCTCTCTTTGACTTCCCTTAAGACTTCCAGGTTGGAGTTTCTTTCCATCCAGCTCGTTCTTGTCGTTTTCCGCCATATCCGCATTTCGGCAGCTTCAAGTCGATTCTTTTCCAATCTACCCAGAGTCCAACTTTCACTTCCATAGAGCAGTGTACTCCATTCAAATGATTTTGCAAAGGTTTTTCTTACATCTATATTCATATGTTTGCTGGAAAATGTTTTATTTAGATATACATGCCTGTTTTGCCAATGCAATCCTTCTCTTCACTTCCATTAAGCATCTTTTGTCTTCTGTGATTATACTTCCAAGATAACCAAATGTTCCACTTGTTCAATTCTCAAGTCATCAATTTACATTGGTTTTAATTTCTTCCATATTTTTATGAACTACCATTCCTTCGTTTTCCGTTTGTTCACTTTTAATGTCCATAGTTTAAGTGTGTCTGATAGGACTTGCAGCATTTTATTCATTTCTTTTTCGGAATTTGCAACAATTAAGATGTCATCAGCAAATCTGATACAATGTATCCTTTCCCCATTTCCTTTTATTCCATTATTTGTCTTCTCCTTCATGATCTGAATAGCTCCTTCAATGAACTAATTAAATAAATACGTAGATAGGGGACATCCTTGTCTAACTCCTTTTCTGATCTTGGCTTCTTCCTCTACCTTATTGATGTTTATTTTTGTGGTTTGATTCTGATATAGTTGATTAATCATTCTTCTATCCTTCCAGTCCAATCCTATTTTCTTCATAGTTTTATTATTATATTCGATTTAATGGTGTTCGGTTACTTGATATGGCATGAGGGTGGTGCGTACAGTGTCAAAAAGGTTGAGAGCGCCGGGTGTAGCTAGAACGCGGTAGTTATGCGCTAGGGTATACATCGTATGACAGGTCATCAATCCCTCCGGCAGGTATTTAACCCCCATCAAGTGGAGGTCAGGGTCAATAGCCGTTAATATGTGCACAGTACTTACATGCATCATCTGGTAAATACAGCACTGGTATTCTCCAAGCTAATGGCCAGTTGTGAATCATGAGGACACGGACTCTGGTCGCGAATTATGGACGAGGGAGAGGAGTCTTGCCATTTAGTGAATAGCTTGTGTACATTATCAGAAATAAGGAGAACTCTTGAAAATATTCAGCTTTGAGATTCCAATGAATAATCCACAGTTCTGGCAAGCAACTCAATGTTATTATTTATTTTATTATTTAGCGTTTGGCTATCATCACATCATGGAACAATAAACAAGTATAACAAGATATTATCAGATTCGTCCGTAGGATTAACCTTAAAGTGCCCCTGGGCAGTGCTAAGAAAGCAAAAGCATAGGCTACATCACAAAAAGAAGAAAAAAAAACTCAATGTTGAAAACATCCTTTAATGACATAGATTGGACTTCCCATGAACACTGTTACATTCGGGGATATGGGCTGGGGAATTTACGTACCATCAACCTCTAGGGATATGAGCTAGGAATTTTAAGTAAATAAAATATAATAAGGTATGAGAATACATCCTTTATTATTCCAAACAAGCAGTTCCGTGAAGAACTACGGTATATCCTAATTTCACATACCCTACTTATGTTAATTGCCTCTATCAACATACAAAATATCAGTGTGATTGCTGCAATAGATTCGTAGATATTGAGAGCCATCTAAATATTTTGGATGGTCGCCATGTTAGAGTTATGCATTATTACATGACGATTATTGTGTTGGTGATTTATTCAAACTATTATCGCATGATTAGGACACAAGAAATAAAGGCGATATTTTAAAATTTCGTTCAGCCACTATCTTGAGGTTATGTAAACAATTGAACTAAATTAGATGTCAATGCATTGCAATGTGAGTAGTCATTTTCTGTACCAAGTTTCACTGCGTTCGGATGGGTTAATCGCGAGAAATGTCTATTTAAATGTATCAACTTCGCTTGGCCGCCATGTTCTTTTCTGTAGTTATCAGGTTTTTGAAAGTCACATAGTTGAACGTCTAGTAGTGCTCTTTATCAACGTACAAAATTTCAGGGTGATATCAGTAATAGTTTCGGAGATATAGAATGCCGGTGAAATTATTCGCACATCCGCCATGTTGGATTCGTGAAGCTTAGTAAAATTTAAAGCACTTGGTTGGGGTCGGCGGAAATAGTATTATGACCTTACCGAGTTTCATTGAAATCCCTCCAGCCATTTAGAAGTTATTAGATGGGGGGACACACACTCACTCACGGATGCACACACATACACACATGGACAAATGGTGGTCTCAAAAGTCTATTTTTTGTCATAAATGAAAATAGGCTGAAAATTACAATCCTCTTCTCTCATCGAATATGTATTTATGCATTTCGATCATTGGTTCCGTTGAATCTTCACGAGCAATGGACCCTTCTTCCTCGTCCTCCTCAGGAGTTGAATTGATGATAATTATATTTATTGGCCTCAACCATATCCGGTCTATTAGATAAGCAGTTTGTCCTTTCTACAACTACGAGCGCTAGTGTGAGACAATGAAACTCAGCCACATCCGGTCGATTAGATTAGCAGTTTACCTTTTCTACCACTACCAGCGCTAGTGTGAGTCAATGCAGAGCCCTTATATCTATTTCCAGTGTGAATAGTTTTCAAAAACACAATAAACGCCGGAGGGTATTGAACCAAAGAACACATTAAAGATTGAATTATGTAAATTAGTTAATATGGTTAAGGCTTTAATGAAAGAGAAAACGAGGAATGAAACAAGCAATTTTTGGCTGTCTTTTCGGAACTGCATTTGGGCCGAAAGTGATTTTCAAAATTGTTTTTGATGTGTAACATCCTTCCACTCGGTATCTGGATATTTTTAGTGGGTGTGATTTTGGAAAAGGGACGGAAATTGGATGGAAATTGAACGGAAACAATGAGCGCGCGCGCGGTGGTGGAGATTGGTACCACGACGGACTGTCGGCCATATGGCTATGTGGAATGTATATCGCATACGGGTTACTTCAAGGTTTGGAGGCCCCATTAAAGATATTCCTACAATAAATCATCTTCAAGTTGTCGTTCTTTGGTGTGAAAATATTCTTTATATCATCTTTGCTGAAAACAATTATGATTTATTAAATCTTCATACTTTTGCTGTATTATTATTTAATGTAAGCATTCGAGGTACTAAGCCTCCGTGGCTTAGGCGGCAGCACGCCGGCCTCTCACCGCTGGGTCCGTGGTTCAAATCCCGGTCACTCCATGTGAGATCTGTGCTGGACAAAACGGAGGCAGACAGGTTTTTCTCCGGGTACTCCGGTTTTCCCTGTCAAAATATCATTCCAGCAACACTCTCCACTATCATTTCATTTCATCTGTCATTCATTTAATCATTGCCCGAGAGGAGTGCGTCAGGCCTCGGCAGCCGGCACAGTCCATATCCTCGCCGCTAGATGGGGGCTTCATTCATTCCATTCCTGACCCGGTCGGAGACTGGAAGCAGGCTGTGGATTTTATTTTTCATTCGAGGTACTGTCGGCCAACATACAGCCCTATGTGCAATGTTTATCGCATACGGTATACTTCAAGCTTTGGAGGCCGCATTAAAGATGTTCCTACAATAAATCATCTTCAAGTTGTCGTTCTTTGGTGTGAAAATATTCATTATATCATATTTTCTGAAAACAATTATGATTTATTAAATCTTCATACTTTTGCTGTGGAATGTAGGCTATATCGCATACGGTTTACTTCAAGGATTGGAGGCCCCATTAAAGATTCTTATTTATATACAAGTACAGTAATTATTTCAATGACCAACAGAGTTCACTGTTAACAAGGGATTTGCGCTCCCTGCAGACACATAGTAGGATAACATGTCACATGTTACACATCATATGCGACTACTGTAAGGCTCGTATTTTTGTTTTGTTTTTTAGTTTGTTAGAGCTCTCCAAGAGTCACGATTTGAAACTTTTCCGGGCCCTTTATGCTTTTACCTTTCGGCACAATTGAGGAAATTGCACAATTTCATGTTTTTGCTAATACGGGGA
The DNA here is from genome assembly GCA_946902985.2 of Meconema thalassinum. Taxonomy (NCBI): domain Eukaryota; kingdom Metazoa; phylum Arthropoda; class Insecta; order Orthoptera; family Tettigoniidae; genus Meconema; species Meconema thalassinum. Next base: position 572,248,796 of record OX336391.1, read on the forward strand.
ACCCTACTTTGTCTGCTAAGAAAGGCGGCTTCGGTGGTGTAGTTGGTAGCATGCTGAGCTTCTATGCCCAAGATCGCGGGTTCAAATCCGGCCTAAGTCATCGGATTTTTAAGAGCGTTAAAAATCCCTCAGAATGTCTTCCTTCGGAGGGGAAGTAAAGCCGGCGGTCCCATGTCATAGATTTATGGCATGTTAAAGAACCTTCCACTAATTACACCTGTGTGAAGCTAAATTGTATAAGTTAAGAATGTAAACAACGCTCTTAGGTTGCTAAGTTCGTTGTCAAGAGCCTACTGCGGTAGCGTCTGGTAGCTAAGTTCTGAACTAGTAGTCGTAGACGGTGGCGTTTGGCGTTAAAAGTAGGAACTATTTGAAAAATTCAAAAGTCTGCAGTCCTTGCTTGAATAAAAAAAAACAGATAACACACATTAATACAGTCATCACAATTAATACCGGTTATCAGACAGATTCAACACACACCCAAAGTACACGGGGCTACATGACCGCGTTGTCTCAGCCCCTAAACTTAAGAACCAACCAACCAACCATCTGCTAAGAAAGGTTTACAATATTAAAAACCTGTGCGGTATTTGCAAAACACCTTTCTTCTTATTCTTCTTCCTCTTCCTCTTCTTCTTTCGAATTTGGCCAACTATGGACCGCATAGATCTTAAGGCTTCTTGGCCTTCCTTCTCTTTTCTTCCCAGAACCTCTTCATTCTTTCGCTCGTTATCTTTCTCTCCTCCTCGAAAATGATCTGCACGGGTCTCTTTTAATTGGTTTCTCTTCAAATGATTTTAAGCTGTCTACCTATTTTCTAAACTCACTTCTATTGCAGATCAACTCTGGAGTAATTCCAACTTATGCTGCATCCCTCTTGACCTCTTCTACCCAATTAGAGGTGGCCTTTAATCCCATGATGTATTTGAAGATCTTATTGGTCAGTCGGTTCTCGTCCAATCTTACCAGGTGTCCATGGAATTCAGCCTTCCTTTCCGCATTGTGTCCGTGATCTTTTCAGAACACTTGTAGAACTCCTCGGTTTTCGTCTTCTGAGTCCCAAATTTTTTCACAGAAACTTCCTTTCTTTTTCTCGAGTTCTTGCAACTCCCCTTTTTAGCCTACTTTTCACATTTTGCAAAAATGAGGAAAAAGTAGACTTATGAGATCGATCCGGGAAAATGTGTGTCTGTCTGTCTGTCCTTCTGTCTGTCTGGCTGTGTGGCCCCTATCAACTGGAGCAATCGGAACAAAATTTGCTAGGAATAAAGATCTATACCTGAATATCTCACAGCGATATTTGAAAATGATGTCAGTGCTACCAACTGCTGAAAAATCGCAATTGAAATTTCAGCTCCATGTTGGATATCTCGGAAGGTATGAATGGGAGCTATTTCAAAATTGGCACACGTATAGATAATAATATTGCAGTTTAATTTCCAGGTGGCCATGCATGGCAGTGTTTCCAAAATGATTATAAGCCTGCTGATAGGTCCAATTTTAAAAAGCATGTAACTTCTATACTAACTAATGGAATTCATTCAAAATTGACACAAAAATAGATCATATTATTTCAGATTATTTCTGACCAATATACGAGGTATGTCATTGTTGCCAACATGATTTAACGTGCGCTGTTAGATCCAATGTTTAACAGCATGTAACGTCCATGCTATCCATTGGGCTTCAACCAAATTTTGTATTCTGTATCTTAAGAGATGGAACTAAGAATATATTCAGTCACCAGGGCTGCCAACTGTAGTGCTCTATAAGGCTACATTATACCAGGTATACAGTATTTCGAATTAATTAGAAATTTCGATATTACCAACTTAATTTCGTCATTATTCTAGATAGATCCATATAGATTAATCATTGGCATGAATCTTAAATTCTAGGAAACGTAGGCTCTTTAGTTCGTCACGGAACTTCTTGTTTATTTTAAATTAGGCACTCTGAAGCGTACAATCCTTCTGGTTTTATTAGCCTATTTTCAATTTTGAAAAAATAGGCTTATGAGATCACCTTTTGTCCTTGTGTGTGTGCGTGTGTGTGTGTGATTCGTGTGTATGTCCCCCCCCTAATAAAATCTAAATGGCACGAGCGATTTCAATGAAACTAGGAAAGTTCATAGCACTATTCCGCGCGATTTCGACCGTGCCCTTCAAATTTTGTTACGACTCACCAATCCAACATGGTGGCTGTGCGAAATATTTCACCAGCATTTAATATCTACGAAACTATTACCGATATTACCCTGACATTTTCTATGGTGATAGAGGGAACAACTATAATTTCACTTATGTGACCTTTGAAAACCTGTTAACTACAAAACGAACATGGCGGCCAAGCGAATTTGCGACTTTTAAATAGACGTTTCTCGCGATTTGGCCAACCAAACGCAATGAAACTTGGTACAGTATTTGTTTATATACATTTTAATGCACAGACATCTAACTTCGTTCAATTGTTTACATAATCACAAGATGGCGGATGTGCGAAATATTTCACAGGCATTCTATATCTCTGAAACTATTAGCGGTATCTCCCTAAAATTTTGTACGGAGATAAAGGGCACTACTGGAAGTCCACCTATAAGACTTTCAAAAACCGGTTAACTACAAAACGAACATGGCGGCCAAGCGAATTTGAAAATTTTAAATAGACCTTTCTCGCGATTTAATGTTCCAAGCGTACTGAAACCTGGTACAGGAAATATTTATACTCATTGTAATCCACTGGTATCTAATTTAGTTCAATTGTTTACATAACCTCAAGGTGGCGGCAGTGCGAATTTTAAAATTAAGTTTTTATTTCTTGTGATGTAGTCATGCGATCGAAGTGAAAGTTTGAATAATGAACCTACGCAATAATTTTCCTTTAATGGTACATGCCTCTATGGCCTATACATTTAACAATCCATCATGGCGACCATCCGAAATATTAAGACGATACTGAATATCTACGAATCTATTTTAGCAATCAAAGTGCATTTTTTAATGTCCATAAGGACTATGAACTTTAGTTCACCTATAGGACTTTAAATAACCTGGTGATCACAAATCCAACATGGCGGCGACGCGAATTATAAATATTCACATGGACGTTTCTCGCAATTTAACCATCCGCGTGCAGTGAAACTTGGTACAGTAAATCCTTATACGAATGTTAATCCACTGGCATCTAATTTATTTCAATTGTTTCCATAACCTCAAGCTGGCAGTTGTGAAAAATTTTAAAATCTCCTAGTTACTTCTTGTGTCCTAAATATGCGATTGAAATTTGAATACTACACGTTCAAAATAATCTGCATGTAACAGTACATAACTCTAGGACCTACATATATAAAATTCAACATGGTGACCATCCGAAATATTTAGTCGGTTCTCAATATCCACGAATCTATTACAGCAATCAAACTGAAATTGTGTATGTTGATAGTGGCAATTAACATAAGTAGGATATATGAAAATAGGCTGTATAGTTCTTCACGGAACTACTTGTTATGACTGAGTTATAGTGTCGGATTTTAGCCTTGTATGATATTTCCCGTGTGTTATATCTGTTCTGTGTTAGCTTGTAGGCCAGGTCTAATTTTCTGGCTCTTCTCTTGTTTGCCTCTTTATCCAGTCCGTTGGGTTGGATCCCTTCTCCCAGGTATTTGAATTTCTCTGCTCTTTTAATTTTCCCATGTTTTACCTCCATATACCTCTCGCGTTGGTGGCTGTACTCCATATTGCAAAACGCCTTTATTACAATGAGTCTTTCTTTTTCTTGTCCTTGTGATTTACTCGTAATGCTAGTAATTTATTCAACTCTTATTGCCATCTGCCCTCTGCGTCACTTTATAAGATCGTGTTAGGCATCCTATTGTATTTACAAACGTGGTGTTTCTTCTTTTCTCAGCAAGATAAGCCGTGTAATTAATGGCCTCTTGTGTAACATTTCTGCAAAATAATAAATTGTACCCAGGACCATATTTCACAAACAGTGACTCAAGCAGATGAAGATTAATTGTAGAAACGTTGCAGACGAACAAGTTCATATTCTAAATTATTATTTTAGTGAGCGGGCTGTTTCAATTCCCCAAGCACATTTTCACAAACCTTGGAACTGGATACAAAACTGTTTAAGCACCATCATCATCATAGCAAACACTCGTATCGAGTAGGATGGCCTTCCAATCCAAAATGTCTCTCATCGGCGAGTTCGGAGGTGACTATACAGACCAATGCGGAAGGCACACATACGAGGGCTGTTTTCTAAGTAAGGGCCGTTTTTTAAATTAACCAAACATTTTATATTGAAACCACGTTAATTTTTAGCCTACTTTCCACATTTTGCAAAAATGAGGAAAAAGTAGTCTTATGAGATCGGGCAAATGTGTGTCTGTCTGTCTGTCCTTCTGTCTGTCTGTCTGTCTGTCTGTCCTTCTGTCTGTCTGGCTGTGTGTGAGTCCCCCCCCTATCAACTCCTAAACGGCTGCAGGAATCCAAACGAAATTTGGTAGGAGTAAAGATCTATACCTGAATATCTCACGGCCATATTTGAAAATGATGTCAGTGCTACCAACTGATGAAAAATCGCAATTGAAATTTGAGCTCCATGTTGGATATCTTAGAAGGCATGAATGGGAGCTATTTCAAAATTGGCATACGTATAGATAATAATATTTCAGTTAAATTTCCAGGAGGTCATGCATGGCAGTGTTGCCAAAATGATTCTAAGCCTGCTGATAGGTCTAATTTTAAATGCATGTAACTTCTATACTATCAATTGGATTTCAACCAAATTTTGTATGTAATATGTGTTCATAAACAGATATGACTGGGCGTATTCGTACGAGCCACCAGGGCTGCCAACTGTCAATAAATGTTATCTCTATTCTTTTATCCAAATACCAATATATCAGAAAGTATGCAAGCCGACAGCTTTAAACTATGCACACGTATAGTACCTGACATTCTAAATTAGTTTGGAGTAACTTATGTACATCAGTGCTACCAACATGATTCTAAGACTGCTGATAAGACCAATTTTTAAATACATGTAACTTCTATAATATCAATTGGATTTCAACCAAATTTCATATGTGCTATGTGTACCATAACAGATATGACTATGCTTATTCGTAAGAGCAACCAGGGCTGCCAACTGTTAATAAATGCTGTCTCAATTTTTTACCCAAATATTAATATATCAGAAAGTATGTTAGCCAACAGCTTCAAACTTTGCACAAGTATAGTACCTAACATTCTAGATTAATTATGAGAAACTAATATACGTCAGTGCTGCCAACATGACTCTAAGCCTGTTGATAGGTCCAATTTTCAAATACATGTAACTTCTATACTAACAAATGGATTTCATCCAAAATTGGCACAGCAAGATATCATAATATTTCAGATTATTTCTGACCAACGCATTTGTGACATTGTTGCCAACATGATTTTACGTGCGCTGATAGATCCAATGTCTAACTGCATGTAACGTCCATGCTACCCATTGGACTTCAACCAAATATTGTATTCTGTATCTTAAGAGATGGAACTAAGAATATATTCAGTCACCAGGGCTGCCAACAGTAGTGTTCTATTAGGCTACAGGTATATGTCGAACTAATTAGAAATTTCGATATTACCAACTTAATTTCGCTATTTTTCTAGATAGGTCTATATAGATTGGCATGAATCTTAAATTTTAAGAAAAGTAGGCTCTTTAGTTCGTCACGGAACTTCTTGTTAGGTTTTAAATAACTTCCTCTGTTTTTCTACATAGTTGCCTTGTTTATTTAGGCACTTGTCATACCTTAAAACTAAGTTCTGAAATCCCTCTGCATAAAAGTTTGCCGCCTGCTCTGACAACCAAGAATTCACACTTGAGGAACATCCATTGATAGAGTGGTTATCATGAATCTTAGGTCCTCGTGAATTTTCGTGTCAATTGCAGTCACCAAGTCATCTGTGATCACAGACGTTCATTGTCATGAACAATTTAACGGCCACTTTAGAACTCGCGTACCCATTTTCGCACTTTACCTTCCGTCATTGCATTATCACCATACACCTCACAAAGCTGACGATGAATGTCTGCAGCCGACATGTTTCTTGCGCTCAAAAAACGTATCACAGATCGTACCTCACATGTGGCGGGCGAATCAATAATTGCAAAGATGCACAGTTCAGTGTACAGGTTAGCTACACAGCTGCAACTAACGCCTGCTTGTTCGCAAAGGATGCCGGGAGGTAGCGCGCACGCTTGTTGTGGCGTGCGCACTAACTACGGTTTAAAAAAACGGCCCTTACTTAAAAAACAGCCCTCGTAATTTGCCGCAGTGATGACTGGTGGTTCCAGGTGGGGCATCCGCGTTCCATCCATTTCTTCTAATGAGCTCTCCGTCCTTTCTGCGCTGCCCCGTATCTTCTACCGTTCGTTGGCGGTTTCCTTCAAAAAGTATTCCACCATGATGAACAAGTGATCTCCAGGAAGAGCGATCAAGGGCTAAGGTCTCCCAGTTATTAATATCAATGTAACACATTTGCATATTAGCCTTTAATTCGTCTTTGAATCGCTTCCGCTGACCTCCCAAACAGCGTCTACCCTCTGTTAATTCAGAGCAATACACTACTTTGGGAATGCGATTATTGGGCATGTGGATTACGTGTCCTGTCCATCTCAGCTGTCGTTGTATAATCATAGCTTCAATACTAGTTGTCTGCGCTTCTTCAAGAATGCTGGTGTTTGTACGTATATTACTGCATTAATAGAGCCACCAGTGAAGCCGAATGGCTTAAATTGTAACCCGTGACTAAGTGTGGAGTACTGCACTACCGAAATTTTGAATCTCGGCGCTGACATTTACGTTTCGGGGTCCACTCCATTTGAAGAGAAGGCTGAAAGTACCTTAATAGCCCATGGCACTTAACCTAACCCTTGACACTAATAATTTACGTAGAGACAGGAAAATAAATATGTTCAGAAAATAACCCTCTTAACAAATTTTGAGAGAAAACGAAAATATACCTTCAGGTAGTAAAATTATAATGCTATAAAGTAGCGGTTTCGTTTCGTTATTTGTAGTATTTCTGTCGACAATACTTAGAAAATTATTGTTTAACCTCTACAATATAATTTCACGAACTTGCAACTTCAAACTAGTTTCTATTTATAAATATTAATTATACTCGTACATTGCTGATGAAGGCCATAATTAGAGCTCTGCGCGGATAAACAATATGTTTTCCGCATTCGCCCCGCATCCGCACGACTTTAATCCGCATCCGCACGTTTGTTATCTGAATCTACAGGCATTACAATAATAGTTTTAATAATTAGATAAATTATTGAAGCAGCACATTTAGACATTTGCGGAGATAGTCGTTCCCTTAGGATATGTATGCCATGTGCTATGTTGAAAATGAATGTTATAGAGACAGAATTGCAACCGTTTTCAGTTCGTAGTGTTAATTATGTTCATGTTCGACGATGTCGATATGTAAATATTATATGTCAGAAAACTGCATTATAATGGGGGTCATTAAAGTACTACTTTTCATTATAACACAGTTTTTCCAACCAATCAGAGCTCAATATTTTCATTCATTGACTAATTAGGTAATGATAGCTTCTGACATGCACTCAAAATCCAACATGTCGGACATGAATTACATGGTTTGAAAGTTGACAATGAAGCCTATATTGGATCAACCATTGAACTTACAATGCATAAACAAACTGGGCAATATTGATAAAGATAATGGCACTGTACCTTAATATCCACAACTCCAATTTCTACACATTCGTAAGATTTCGCCGACAATTTTAGTGAATGCCGTTGTTGACAAAAACACACTAGAACGTCATGGAGGAAGCATGCATATAACATTAGTTCCACGGAAATTATGATCCAGCTCTCTGTTTAGTAAATGGATTTCTTACGCGAAACTTTTCCGCCAGATGACATAACTGTTCTATTTGGGACTCAATTGATTTGCATTCCGTTGACATTCTATACGCATCGAATTTGAAGAATAAAAAATTGAAATACGATACATTTTAATTTTAAAGCGTTTGCAACAGCCTATTTGTGTTATTTGACCAACATAACAAAATGATCCAACTTAGTACCTGTGCGCTATCTGTTGGTGCTTCTTCAGGATAAACAATGTTTCAAAGCTTTGGGATTCGTTATTGGGCAGAGATCAAACGATGAGCCCACACAATCCCCAAGAAGAGGAATTCAACCGAAAAAATCTTGACAGTTATTTATGAATATTTATGTCAGAACATATAATAAAGTTATAATTATCGTCGAACATAAACAGTCGTATGCAACTCGCCTATAATGGTAATTAAGACACTCGTATGGAAATTTTAAAACTTGATTCATCCTCATCATACATTTGTCAGGAAAAAGAAACATAACAGAAAAATACGCCATTAACATCCGGGTCATAGCAATAATATTCAACAAGTTGGGATTTTTTTTCTAAAAACTCTCCGCAAATTTACTCCAAACATTATCGCCAGCTTATCCGATTTCCGCACAGCGAGCATACTATATCCACATGGTGAAAAAATTTGCGGATATCCGCTCTCATATCATAACAAAATGTACTAAGTTTCGGGACACCAGCGTTCGAAATAGAATAGATTTCGCCAAGAAATTTAACTGTCTGGGTTCTAATCACACTTTGAAGGAGTGCAGTTCAGGAAATTGTCGTATCTGCAACAATATACATCATAATTTGTTGCACAAAGAGCAGAGTACTTACAATACTTCATCTACAACAGAACCTATCAGACCCAGCAGCAAACCTACTGTGTTGTGAAAAGCAACTTTAAGCATGTAGAAGTTCTATTGTCAACAGCTCTCGTAATGGTTACAGACAAAAATGGGAATACGCATCCGTGTCGAGCTCTACTTGATAGTGCGTCTCAAATGCATTTCATGTCCAGGCATTTGGCAGATCACATGGGGATTAAATTGAGTCGGCACTCGATACCCATGAAGGGAATTAGTGACGTTAAGGCAACTGAATCATCGCATGTATGTCAAATCCAAGTTACATCTAGGGTCACAGACTACAGTACTTCTATTGTTTGTGCTGTGCTTCCTCGCATAACTGGTCAGCTCCCTACAGCACAGCTTGACACGTCTGACTGGCAGCTCCCACAGGACATTGACTTGGCAGATCCTCAGTTTAGCACTCCAGGTGAAGTTGATCTACTACCAGGGGCTTCTGTATTTTTCGACATACTGCGTCTTGGTCTACTCATGAAAGAAAATCATCCCATAATACAGGACACTGCGTTTGGCTGGATCTTATCCGGCAAGATACCTCCACACTCTCTAAGGTCTACCAGCAAGAAAGTAATGTCTTACCTTGTTCGCAGCAACGAACTACATACTCAAGTAGAACGGTTCTGGAAACAAGAGGAAGTAAAGATGTTCATAATGTTGTATCTCTAATAATTTGATTAAACATGCAATTTACTGCTTTCCCATCGATTACCTCATGGACTCTAGGTGAATGCCTAACACAGCACATTATAAGCACACGTTATCAGACAAATCCCACACACTGACAAATTCACAGTATACATGACCAGGCCCGAGCTTCTCTCTCCTCTCCCTTCTGAATGAAGCCACCTGTACTACATTTTCAGTTCTGCGTGTGGCCTCTGTACGGCACGTGTTTCGCGAGCGGTTGCACGTGTTCTTAGGAGTCTGCGTTTCTAAATTTTATTATTTGCTTAATTCCTATTGTGTCTTATGGGATTTAATTAATTTGGGTCTATCTCAACAAGAACAACCTCAAGAAAGTTGAGCAAGTTAAATCGGCTTTTCTCAAGAAAATGCTCTGCATATCTAAATGCACCCCTTCAAGACTGACTTATGTGCTTACTGGTGAACCCTTATTCTTAGAACAGCTACAAATTATGATGCTATTCCCAGCTACTGGCGCATTTAGTGATTTTTTGGATGAGCTTCAAGTTAAGCGTGAGGCTATTTGGGATGACTTTATTGCAACCGAGGATATGACAAACACTGAGAAGAAAAAAGCTGAGCATCTATGCCCAAGATCGCGGGTTGAAAACCCACCCGAGGTCGCCAGATTTTAAGAGCGTTAAAAATCCCTCAGTATGCCTTCCTTTGGAGGGGAAGTAAAGCCGGCGGTCTCATGCCATAGATTTATGGCATGTTAAAGAACCTTCCACTAATTACACCTGTGTGAAGCTAAATTATGTATAGGTTAAACATTCGACAAACGCTCTTAGGTTCCGACGTTCGTCGCCAGGAGTCGACTGCGGTGGCATCTGGTAATCAAGTTCTGAACTAGTAGTCGTTGACAGTGGCGTTTGGCGGAAAAAGTAGGAACTACTTGAAGAAATTCAATGTCTGCAGTTCTCACTTGAATTGAAAACAGATACCACACACTAATACAGTCATCACAATTAACACCGGTTATCAGACTGATTCTACATATACCCAAAGTACACGGGGCTACATGACCGCGTTTTCGCAGCCCCTAAACTGAGGAACCAATCAACCATGAGTGGGTAGGCCCTGACTATGAGCTCCGCCACACCTGGACACGCTTTGCAGTACATGGTTTCCACTTTAGAGTGTGTGAGACAAAAGCTTTCCATGTTCCGGACGAAAAATGAATCTGTCGGTTGTGTGGGAGGCTCTATGACAGATATCACGCACTGAGATGTGAGCGGAGGATGTCGCTAAAGGACTTGTGTGGCTATCAGGATTTTCAATCTTGAGAGGATTAATTCCATTTGATTTTCTGTGTATTGCTATGGCCATTGGCTGCATTAAATGTTTATTATTATTTGCATTTAGTCTAGACCAGAGATGTCCATACAGAACGCCAGGCGTGCTTCTGGCATGGATAGTGAGGGAAGATTATATGTCTGTCTCTCTCGCTCGCTTTCCCGTCTCACTCCCTTCCGTACTGCCTTCGATAATTTGTTGTTGATCGGTCGAACATCAAACGGTATTCAGTATATTGTAAATATGAAAACAAATTGAAACAAAACGAAAACAAGAAAAATGGCAATAATGGGACCGGATCGGCAAAGCCTTAAATGAGTTCCATGATACTTTATCAGTATTTCTGACTGTGCTTTTACTAGGCACGCAATCTGCAAGCACCGGTACTTAGAGAAACTCGCGAAATACAATATAGATGTGTCGGATAACAGTCTGTGGGTTTACATTACTTTCGGTGCGCTAGCGATCTCAACTTGACTCGGTCAGACGCGCCTGCAGTCAGCTCAGCCAAGAGAGGCAGAAGCTAGCCCTCCGGTGTGCGGCGCAGCATAGCTATTACCAGGCTGAGCGTGTAAAGGCTGGACGCCCCTGGTCTAGACAATACTGGGACCAATTTGAGGGAGCGTCAGTTGCCAGTTATGGAGGAGTTGTTTTTCATCACTGCACTGTTTGAATTTGAAACGAGCGCCTAGCCAAGTTGAGATTTACCGCTACAGAGGGCATATCTGTGGAGATGCGCGAACAGCGATGCGCATACGCATGCTGTCACCTGGCGAGCGGAGGAGCTGCGCAAGCTGATGTGAGAGAGTGACATTCGTTTACACGCAGTAAATCAAGCATGAACTGACAGCTAAATCAATCTTGGTTACGAGTACCGAACCTGAAAGCCGAAAGTAGCCTACGAATGAGACATTGTTCGCAATGCGCTCATGATAGTATTTCTAAGTGAGGCCAACAATTGTGTGTGCAGCGTTGCGTTGGGTAATACCCGATCCCTGGCCTACGTTATATACAAGGCCTGGAAATGAAGCGCCAGACAACATTGCGAGCGATGGTTCGAACTTGTTCCGCATTTTGCCACTAGGTTCGCTGTCTGGCGCCCTTAATCGTACAGTTCACATTACGTACAATGTGATTAGTGTGTCTGTATTTGGCGATAAATAAGGTGTCCTAATGAGTGAGAAAGCTAAGGTGAGGTTAAAATTGACTGGCGAAGCGTGTCGTATTATAGTTGTTTTCGTTAAGAGCAGAAGACTGCTGTTTGACTGATATTGAGATGGGTGGCTAAGTGGTCTTTATGAACAAGACGTAGTGAAAAGCAAGTTTTAATCCAGTGTACTAGCGTAAATGTGACATGTATGTGTGATAAATACTTTAGATATAAATCACTGAATGATTTTAATAGAGTAACTTATGTGTAAATATTAGTGTTATTATTGTGTTCGTCAAAAATGGTGTACTGTTGCGTGCCGTATTGTAAATCTCGTCAAGTTAAAGGCAATGGACTTTCGTTTCGTTTCATAAATTTCCATTGAACAATGACATACTGAAACAATGGGTTTTAGCTGTATCACGTGAGGGGGTAAAGCCAGGGTCTTTGTGGACACCAAAACGGTCTTCTACAATTTGTAGCAAGCATTTCAAGGATTCTGATTTTACTACAAAGAGAACGCTTTTACCGAACGCAATTCCGACGGTTTTTGAGGACTACCCCGAACATAAACAAGCACAAATAAATAGAAATACGCGCAAAAGAGCACGTGTCGATAGAGACATACATATCAACAATAAAAGGAAATGTTCAGGCAATTTAAATTTTACGGAAGACTATTGTGATGAACGAATTGAAGAAAACCACGTGTTAGTGTAGGAATGCAATGTTCTACAATCAAGCAAACTCATTGCAAGTCAACAAAATTAAAATTAAGGAGGGCACTACGAAAAAATACAGTGTACAGAACTACAATTAAGTCATTGAATCAGAAGATAATTTCATTGAAACAAAAATTCCACTCAGTGCAACGTCAGGACAAACTCGATGTTCAAATATCGAAGCTCAAGAGTGAAGCGGATCGTGAGGACTTGAAGGCTAATTTCTTACTTGAACAAATTCGAGCTTTCACGAAACGAAAGTTTAAATATAATGAAACAACAATAAAAATATGTGTATTGCTCTCTAATAAATCACCGTCGGCTTACCGCTTACTGAGAGATATAAATATTTTACAACTTCCTCGTCCACGAACACTGAAAACGTGCATTGGGTATTCGAACGGAGAGACATGTGTCACGTCACTTGCAATAGCTAGGTTGGCAGCTGAAGAAAAGTCACTGACTCACGATAATGAGAAGGTTGGTTCATTAATCATTGATGAAATGGCCATAAAGTCTAGACTATTGTATGACAAGAATTTAGACATGTTTCTCGGCATTAGTGATATTGAGAAAGATGCAATTGGAATCGAACATAAATTAGCTAATAAATTATTATGCATACTGTTCAAGGGCCTGTCATCCTTCTACAGGATACCTGTTTCGTTCTACTTTACATGTGGACTCACAGGACAACAGTTATCTAGGATTACACTGGACGCACTGACTGCGGTTGAGGAATGCGGCTTCAAGGTCATCAGAATAGTGACGGACAACTGTCAGGTGAATGTGTCAATGTTTGAGGCGCTGTGTGGCGGATGTGTCACTCATGAAATTCGTCACCCGAAAGACGAGCAGAGGCCACTTTTTCTTAGTTTCGATCCGAGTCACATCATTAAGAATGTACGATCACAATATCTGAGTAGGAACTTCTATGTAGATGGCAATTTAATTACTAGTGATCATCTCAAGAATCTGTACCACTTACAGAAAAAACTAGTAGTAAACTCAGTTAGAAAATTAAGCAGGAAGGTTGTATATCCAAGCAATTTAGAAAAAATGACTGTGGCAAGAGCCAAATTGGTGTTTACTCCAGAGACAATAGCTGGGCTTAAGAGCATGGAAGTCGTGTGCCCAGAGAAAGTTGAAGATAAGGACAGTCTACACGAAACAACAAAATTCTTGGAAATTTTTAGAAAATGGTTTGATATACATGATATCAGCAATACCACACACGGACTTCATTCCAGAAACACGGACAAGCTTAATTTCAGTGAAGTTGATGATGAGAGACTTTCATGGCTGACCAATGAATTTCTACCCTACCTGTCACAGATTCAAAGTTATCCCGATAAAAAGATGAGACTTACAAAGGAAACTTATCAAGCTTTGGTGCTAACAACTTCATCAATCGTGTCCTGCATACAATTTTTAATCAGTATCGGCTTCCATTATGTGCTTACGCGGAATCTCTCAAGTGACGATGTAGAACTGCTCTTCAGTCACCTGAGAAATAAGGGAGGTAACAATGACATGATGTACGTGAGATCATGCCTGCATGCCATCGAGTCAACACTTAGCACAGGAATTATCGCATCTTCTAGAAGTGGGAATGTGGAGCTGAGGGAAGATGCAGTCGTAACAGGCGCCTTGACCAAGTTTCTGAAGCCTAAAAAATCGCGGAAGGTGCAAAACCCAGCCAATGCTAAAGAAGCACCCCAGCTTCCGGCACATGTCTTGGAGATTCTTGAAAGCCCTGTTCAAGGTAAGAATAAGGGGCATATAGCCTATATTAAGTTCATTGAAATAAAACATTATGGTTGACATTTTAGTATTAAAATCCCTATTTTTGTTTTCAGAAAAGCCAGCGTCTCTATCTTCCATTTCAATTGCAATGGTAGCGGGATTTCTTGTAAGAGTGGCAGAAGAGAGAACAGACTGTGAAGGTTGCTTAGAGAAAATATCAGCTCCAGCAAATTCCAGCCTGCCATTTAGTTTAATACATTTTCAAGACAGAGGGGGAGTAAGATATCCCAAATCTTCTTTTATTTATCTGTTGGAAACAATTTCTCACTTTGTCACAACAGCCGTAAATTTCATGTCTCGAAAATATTTAGTGTCAAATATCACAAATATTTTAACTGACACGTTTTCCGAGCACACAAAATGCGAATTGTGTATTGACAATTCTCTCTCCGTAGTTCTTCTGAAAAAGTTCTTAAGGCCGCTTTTAAAGAATATTGGTGTGAACCACACGGGCAGTAGTACAACGTTTCTGAATTTAAGAAGTAACCCACTTGACAGAAGAATTCTTAAAGCGGAGTGAAATGCAGTCAAGAGTGAGCTGTATTCATCATTTGGGGAAACTGGAGGAAAACAGGTAAGAAGTGCTAAAATACATGTATCAAATGTACTTGAGTTGCATGTAACGCATAGTCAAAAGCAGACAACTAGGGCGCCGAGCCGCGATCCTAGTGGCGTAAAGTGGAACTACCAGTTTGGCGTACCAAGTCTCCGCTCAATTTCCAGGCCTTGAGTATAACGTAGGCCACGACCCGATCTCACAGCATAGTTAGCCGACGAGCTGGAACTAATTCCTGACCCGAGTTATGTGGAGATAATATCTTCAACCAGAGCAGATTACTGGATAGCAGATAAAATGGAAAATAAGGCTGAACAGATGTGTAAGTGTACTGCGATAACTATAGAGAGATTATAAGCAAATGACCGTGAACATTATTGCAATTAACGGAAATGATATCGGACGGTAAAACACCGGGTGATTGTCGTGAAACCACTGAAAGTTTTAGATACGTGTTTTTCATAGCGAAAGCTATGGTGATAAGAAGATTCGATCAGAAGGTCATGGTAGCGATACGCCGTAATGAACTTTTGGAAACTACCATGACTCGAGCCATTACTATGGTGCAATAAATTGAATTGGGAGTACGATGGAGGCCGATGTGTGGAGACGTGGGCCATGGACCAATGGAACCAGGAAGGCGACTTGTACACATTCCGTGTATAAGGGAACGCATGGGACATTATGCCTAGGCCAGGGACATTCCACAGGCATAGGAGCCTTCTTCAAGAATATCTGAAAATGGACGTGAGCTCTATATTCTATTTTTAGTAGCAAGTACCGGTGAATATCAGACAGTAGACTATGCCTTTCAACCATGTAGGTATTGTTTTGCACGCCAGGAATTATTTTTACATTATGCTGGAGCATAAGCATGGAGCCTTTCGATGTTTGTCTACACTTCAGATTTTATTGAGATAGCATACCCACGATAGGCATATCGTAGAATGTTGATATTTTTTCGAAGGCATCCAGCTTTTCTATTTAGACAGGAGTTTCATCCTGATTTTTGTTGTACAGTTCGGTGCATATTTTTATGTCACATTAATTTTATAGCCTATCGTTTTGGGATAGTTTATTGGTAAATTTGATTAGTTAAATTTAATTATTTTTCGTCTAGATTTAATTAATCTTAGATGAGTTCTGATTATCATTTATCGTAAAATGAATTCGATTTTTCTTGTGGTTCAGGATTGCTTTAATAATGATAATTCAGAATGGTCATCAATTGGAAATGACAAGTGGATTAAAGAATAATGTTTATAACAATTTAATGGATCTTATGAGAAATAGAACATGGCAATAACCTTGAGAAGTAATTATTTTGGGACTGTTGAATATATTTAATAATATTAATACATAAATGGATGAGTTGGAACAATTTATGTGATGTTCATTTAAACAAGTAGGAGTTAATGATATCGGAAAAATGAGGGGTAAATAATGAATTAATGCACATTGGAATGATAGAGAGATCGTAACGTAGTTCTGTTATTAGAGCAAGGTGTATCAATTAGGAGGATTTTGTTATGGTGACAAGCGGATAATTGAACATGTTACTGGAAATAGTTATTTATAACATCCATATGATAAATCTAGTAGGTTGATGAGTTGATTTGGGAATGCGTGCGTGCATTTTTATCCCATGAATAATTCTGATAATCCATTAAATACAGTAAATAATACTGGATGGAAATTCAATATGTGAAAATAGTGTATAAAAGAAATAGAATTGTTGAATATAATGAAATGTTGGAAAAAGAAGGGTAGTGCCATAGTTGCAACCCCACGCCACTATCCGGATCTTTTCATCCGCGGAATTCTAGATTCTGCTTTAATTTGCTCTAACCATAATTAAATATTTTCTTGTTGAATAATATAAACCTGCAGATAGATTAAAATATTTAATAATCTTGCCATATCTTGATATTATGGAAGAAATCAGATTGAGTAAGTGCATAGAGAAATGGGGCATTTAAAATGCGGCCTCATATTAGATACAATTTGAAGGGCTATAAATCATCCATAAGCGTTTGAAAATAATTTGAATAATAAGATTGAGTTGCAATCAGCATCACAAGCATAATTAATCCCACAATTTATTTATTATTGAAAATAAATCATAGATCAATAATTTAGAAGAGCTGATATGAATATTCCTTTGTGGAATTAATGAAATTTAAATTGTATTCTATTTCTAATGGAGTAATCATTGATTTGACATAAGCTGACTTCCATTAATCGGCGTAATTAATAATTCTGGTAATGTTTGGAATTTCTTCTCGTTACATGGAAGAGAATATCTGATAGGATTATCCAAGATTTTGGAAATATGAAAAACGTGTGGAACTCTGTACATAAAAATTTATTCAGGTGTTAAATAGAACGATCAATGATCTACACATCCTGAATATTGTAAATAACATTTAAAATATAGCGGAATACCATGATGGACTAATAATTTCAAGGGTATTCTGGTGGAAGTGCAAATTGTTGATTTTTGCATATTAAATGCATTTTTGGAACGTTAATTAATGCCTACGATTAAATAGTATAGCATCCCAGGAGGAGCGCAGGATGTTATTTTTTCAGATTGGTGTTTAGTTTTCTCCCTGAGGATAGCCCTTGTAAATATTAGGATAGTTGAATGGATCAATTAAATTGATACAATTTTATCTTAACTAATACTGTGGTCAGTGATGATTATTGAAAATATGCCTTTTATCCTTGCTGTAGTGTGCATCGTGGGAACAGCAGAGCTTTAAATTTCATTCTACAACTTTTGTTGTTTGCTCACAGTTTATCCCGAGATATTTTTGAGTCTTGTGCTCGGCTGCTATTAGGATGTGCACTTGTGTGGTCGTAGGACGACCGTCAAACGGTCACAATACAAACAATGTAATGTAGTATAACTTTGTTTATGAGTTTCACAATACACCGTACTAGAAGCAGAGGAAGCCGTAGTGCTTACTGCAAATTGGGCATCATCCACCCAGAGACTTGCAAGCTAGACTAGACTAGATGCTATTTTCTGCTATAATGTAAAGAACATATAACTAAAAAAATGAATTGATTACATTTTGTATAATAATTATTTTGAACTGTTTAAAAATTAAATTAACAAATTCAATAAATTTTACCTCAATTTATTTGAGTTGGCGGATTTTTGAACACCTGAAAATAAATAATATGGAGAATTTAATCCCTATTCTTGACATGCAAGTAAAACAAAGCAACACAAGTGTACCTAACTTGTGAAAATTATACGAGGTATATATGTTTTTTTTTTTCAATGACTTTGGTCTTGAACACACTTCACAAAATCAGACAACGATACTTCATATTCATTATTAGCAGATGGCGTAGGAAGGCTAGCGTTTTACCTAATATTAAATGCGTAACCATCTGCCGAATACAAGTACAAGAAAATTGATTTTAACCCTGGAATGCTAACCATTCGTAAATTTTATGAGCAAGGAAACGTTTTCGGCTATTTTTCAAATTCGGGCCGCTTTATAGTGCCAAGCGTCTCAGTATTATACCTTCCTCGCTCACACCCCACTCCTCAGTATGCTGTAAGCAACAGACGTGGATGGTATGTGTGCACCGCTACTCAGTAACGATCATAAATTTTACGAGTGAATAGCTTTAAAGCGAGTTTACGTGTGGTGCTGTGTGTTTACGTTTTCATATTTCATATTTTTCATATTCATACAAAAGTGCACACTTGCTTACACGCTTAATACAAAAGTAACAAGTAGTTCTGTTAAGAACTAAAGCCTATTTTCATATAACCTACTTATGTTAAATGCCACTATCAACATACAAAATTTCAGTTTGATCGCTGTAATAGATCGTAGATATTGAGAACCGACTAAATATTGCGGATGGACGCCATGTTGGATTTTTTATATGTAGGTCTTAGAGTTATGTACTGTTACATGAAGATTATTATGTACGTGTAGTATTCAATCTTCAATCGCATGATTAGTATATAAGAAGTAAAAACGAGATTTTCAAATTTCGCACAGCTGCCATCTTGTGGTTATGGAAACAATTGAAATAAATTAGATGCTAGTGGATTAACATTCGTATAACGATTTACTGTACCAAGTGTCACTGCACTCGGATGGCTAATTTGCGAGAAACATTCACGTGAATATTTATAATTCGCGTCGCCGCCAAGTTGGATTTGTCATTACAAAGTTATTGAAAGTCATGTAGGTGAACTTATGTTCATTGCTCCTATGAACATAATACATTCAGTTTGATTAATCTAATACATTCAGAGATATTGAGATCCGTCTAAATATTTCGGATGGTCGCCATGTTGGATTGTTATATGTATAGGCCATAGAGTCATGCACCATTAAAAGAAAATTATTGCGTTGGTTCATTATTCAAACTTTCCCTTCAATCGCATGATTACGACACAAGAAATACGAACTTAATTTTACAATTCGCACAGCCACCATATTGAGGTTATGTAAACAGTTGAACTAAATTAGATACCAGTGAATTACAATGTGTATCAACATTTCCTATACCAAGTTTCATTGCGTTTGGATCATTAAATCGCGAGAAAGATCTATCTAAAATTTTCAAATTCGTTTGGCCGCCATGTTCGTTCTGTAGTAAAACGGTTTTTTAAAGTCTTATAGATGAACTTCCAGTAGTGACCTTTATGTGTGTACAAAATTTCAGGATGATACTGCTAATAGTTTCAGAGATACAGAATGCCGGTGAAATATTTCGCACTGCCGCCATTTTGAGGTTATGTAAACAATTGAACGAAGTTTGATGTCGGTGCATTACAGTGTGTATAAGCAGTTACTGTACCCAGTTTTATTGCGCTTGGTTGGTTAAATCGCGAGAAACGTCTATTTAAATGTCGCAAATTCGTTTGGCCGCCATGTTGGTATTGTAGTTACCAGGTTTTCAAAAGTCACATAGGTGAACTTCTAGTAGCTCCCTTTATCACCGTAAAATATTCCAGGGTGATATCTGTAATAGTTTCGGAGATATTGAATGCTAGTGAAATATTTCGCACAGCCGCCATGTTGGATGGATGAGATGTAACAAAATTTGAAGGGCACGGTCGGGGTCGTCTGGAATAGTGCTATGAATTTACCGAGTTTATTTGAAATCGCTCCAGCTGTTTATACGTTATTAGAGGGGAGGGTGGACGATTCATACCATCACACACACATGCACACACAGACAGACACACGGACAAAAGGTGATCTCATAAGCCCATTTTTTCATATATGAAAATAGGCTAAAAAGGAAGTTCGTTTGTTCGTCTTTCATGCGTTCATAAACCATTCATCCGATTGCAATCAAATGTTGGTGAGTTGTTGTGTACAGTTCCGGGATGATTATAGGAATAGTTAATCCAATTTACAATAGATAGCGCACGAGTAGTTTAAACAAATGAGTGTTGGCGATGCGTTCATATACAATTCATCCGATTGCGATCAAATTTTAGTGAATTGTTGTGCACACTCCCGGGAATGTTACAGGCATAGTAAATCAAATTTACAATAGATGGCGCGCGAGTAGCTTCAACAAACTGGCCTACGTTTGTTTCAACAAAGTCCCTCATGTGTTCATATACCATTCATCTCATTGCGATGAAACTTGGGTGAGATGTTGTGTACACTTCATGGAAAGTTTGTGGCGTAATAAATACATTTTACAACAGGTAGCGCACGAGTAGATTCAACAAGTAAGCGACTACGCACGAAGCGATTCAAAAAAGTCCCGTATACGTTCATATACTATTCGTCCGATAGCGATGAAACTTGGGTGGGATGTTGTGTACACTTCAGGTAAGGTTTCTGGATGAGTAAATCCACTCTTCAATAGGTGTCGCACAAGTAGGTTCAACAAATGTGCGAAGATGCGCGAATCATTTCAAAAAGTCCCGTGTGCGTTCATATACCATTCATCCGATTGCGATGAAACTTGGGTGAAATGTTATGTACACTCCAGGAAAGGTTTCGGACTTAGTAAATCCATTTTACAATTGGTAGTGCACGAGTAGATTCAACTAATGAGCGACAGCGCGTGAATCGTTTCAACAAAGTCCCGTATGCGTTCATATTCCATTCATCTGATTGTGATAAGCCTTTGGTGAGTTGAGTACAGTCCTGCGATGGTTTATGAATTAGTAAATCCATTTTCAATGGACGGCGCACAAGTAGATTCAACAAATGAGTGACGTCGCGCGAAGCGTTTAAACAAAATCGCGTATGTGTTTATATGCCGTTCATCCGCTTGCGATGACATTTTGATGAGTTGTTGTGTACACGCCTGGGAAGGTTTTCGACTTAGTAAATTCATTTTATAATACTTAGCGTCTGTATATATTCAACAAATGTGTGACGGCGCTCGAATCGTTTCAACAAAGACCCGTATGCGTTCATATACCATTCATTTCATTGCGATGAAACTTTGGTGAATTTTGAGCACGCTCCCATGAATATTTCTGAGATAGTAAATCAATTTTCTAATAGTTTAGAGCTGGTTAACGTAAAAAGAAAAAAAATGGGAATCCAAAAGCAGTTCAACAAAAGAAGTCTCATCGCCTATACATTCTTTGATTGGCATTGCAACGCATGCCGGGTACAGCTAGTATTTAATAAAATGAAAGTTCGTAACAGATAAATAACGTTCTTTAACTTTTCAGCCTTATTAATTTCTAATAAAATCAGGGGTCTTAAGATTTACGAATGGTTAGCCTTAACGTATGTCAAGGGAAGGTTAGCATTCTAGGGTTAAAAGTAGGCTATATGTATTAAATCGGTTAAGATAAGGCATTGTCAAAACCAGTGTCCTTATACTATGTAGTGTACCCTTTTATCACCATATGGAACATTTATTCGTATCCCAGCTGGTTCACGGTCTTTCGAGGTATGGGGCGGGGCGTTCATCCCACCATACGACCACATGTTCAGGATTTGAGTCTGTCAGGTAACTACTCGACTTGAAAGAAACAACAAATTCCTAAATATATCATTTAATGGTATTATTCATGGCAAAACACAACAAAACACAATAATATCATAATTACTTTCCCATAACACAAAAACAAAATTTATATGTGAGTCTCTTCTCATAAAGCTTTGCGCTCTTCCGCACCCATATCTATCCTAGATATCCTAACACTGATACTCTTCGACATTGACGAGCGTTCATAGTGTCTTTCACATGGCACAATTTAACATAAATTTGCATATCACAACACAACAATCAAACACAAATTACAATTGAATAATCATTATGTGCAATTATTAAAATACTTGTCCGTTTTGAAACGGAACATTTACCTTGAATAACATTGATTTCATTATCTTATTCCTTGCTTAACATGCGTTGCTTTTCTGCGCACATCGTTTTCCTTTCCCATGGATTTCAAACGCTGAAGTGGTATACCTTCCCCTCCAAAATACACATAGTTATTGAATTTTAGCTTCACCATACAACAATCTTCTGGGTCTGGTCATGTCATTACTATCATTACAAACGTGTCATATCGTTAAATTATGCTACCCATCTGAGTAAATTAACATAAACTAGGTAATTACTCTTCATCCATTCCATCTCTCATACCGACGCGCAGGTCGCCCACGGGCGTCGAATAGAAAGACCTGCACTCGGCCTCTCATGAGGCCACACGACAAAAAAAAGAACTCTTTGCAAAATGCATTTATTTATTTGGTGCAGTTAATATGTCCTCAGACAATAACTTGGCCAAATCTTACCCGATTACTTTGATCCAACATTCCATTCAAATGGATTTAATCCATGTAATTCATTTGATACCATAATATCAAGCATATTTCAATTACTTTCAGAGATAACGAGATTCTTCAGTGTACCAGTACAACCTTAAAAGAACAAATAAAAGGGTCGCGGTCAATTGACTCCCCTCGGTGTGAACACACAAAAGAGTCGTCAAGTTCCGCCCTCTTCAAGATGGCTGCCCGGTCGGCTGCCCTCAACTGCCTTCCTGACCGACATTCTACTAGTAAACAAACCTGGTCATGTTCCCACCCTTGGTGCAGCTCTCTCAGATGAACATGATGGGTCGTGACATTATGAAAGGAGTCGATCCAAGTATTTAATACCTACACTTAGGGTATCTAATGGGCTCAATTCGGCTCCTAATTAGTATTCATAGCTACGGATGGATCTCTAATAGTTTCATTGTTTTTATGGATGTAATCAGTGGCTCTTGGACGCGTACCAGCCGAGTTTCAAACTGTTATCTCGCGCTGAACGGGTACGAATATATATTAAAGAAATCAACCTGTTTCCTATTCGAATGAATTGTCTTACCTCCATGGGTAGATCAATTATTACACTGGCTTCCCTAGGGTGTCTCATGGTTTTCCCTGGCAGCGGAGACTCTGCTAACAGTGGGTTACAGATGGCATCTGCCCCAACTCTGTTGCGAATATACATGTATGCTCTGAGGCGATACCACATCGTTGATTCGAAGATTGGCCTACTAGATTCATCAACGCGCGAACTATTCTGGATGGTCCCTGCAATTATTGACGCCAATCTCTTGATTCTACGTTACATGCTCGCTGGTAGTGGCTAAAACAATATTTCTTTTAGATGACTCGATTCATAACGCACTGATGTCCTCCATTCAATTAATTATAGACCAAGGCTTTACGTAGCTCTAAAACATGTATTAATTTACCGGCACGTTCATTAACTACCTTAATGGCTCTCAAACACAACCATGTAGCATTTAACATTATTTAATATTTCAATGACACTGAAAAAGTCTCTTTATCTCGCTATTATATCTCTCTTTCTCACTTTTCATAATAAAACTGTATTCTTTCATTGGATATGACACAATTTGCAAGTTCTATAGGCATCAATATGCCGATTTTTACATTTAATTATTGACATCGACCTCAGATTATTTGTTATTATTATTAATTAACGTTACCGTTACTTTCATCAACATCTTACGCCTAAATGGTCGTAAGTTTATCATCCTCAAAGCAATACATTTATTAATATACGAGGGATGTGAACTCGTATACACATGACTGCAAATTCATAGTATTTGAGGGAATGACATTGTTGTTTGGTGAGCTCTTAAATCATATTAACATAGTTGGATGGTACTCACTTCCATTTTTTTCTGGATTTATCCAACACGACAGCAATTCACCCACCATTTTGCTTTTCTTCTAAGCCATCATCACACTTTTTACACAGAACATTGAATATGGTTTGCACATGGTAATTACATCTTGTAATACCGGCATTTTACACTTTGAAATACTATACATTATTTTAACACACAAATTTAAACACTTTTAATTATCACTTTTATCACTAGCTATACAGGTAATTAGCACACGGAGCCTTGCTGGGCTTTCCACTATTGCATGACTTCAGAGATGCGACGCTGCGAACTTCTGACAACCGCCTGTCTCCCCGAAAGTCTACCTCGAGTACGTGTGCTCATCTCCCGTCTCCTATAACTCCTATCTCCAATCTTGTAGTGTGCTGCTCAATTATATATCACAAATACTTTTGATGCCTTCCAGGTTCCCGTAATCTGTAGTATCTGTTACCATTACATATGATACTTTAAAGATCATAACTTTTCCTGTGAATAAGTTCATTGTCTTCCAAAATCATACTGCAATATATTTACGCTGTAACGATTACTAGTCGCGTATACTGCCTGCTTATATGTCTGGCGTATAATGTTTATAATATTACTGCAGAATTACTTGTACTATGCTGCCTAATGCACCTTTCATTGTTCATCACAAAAGATTCTGTTCGTATGACTTGCATAACGCGCGCACTTTATCATGTGGCTGGACAGCATGTCGTCCCACAAGTTGAGTCAACGAAGAACTGAACTCTCTTCTCCTTCCTCCCCCATATAAGGATTTCTGACGAAAAGTAATCCACTTGCATCTCAGGAGATACTCTTTTCAGAAATATCGCTTTTACTGACAAGATAAATCATTATTCTTAGTCGTCTTTTCATGGAGGTTCCAGATCAACTTGCGTGCTGGCAATTCCTTCGTTCAATTAATTAATGCTATCTTGGTAACGCTATCTTGGGTGAATCCCCTCTTGCTACGAGACTGACCAATGCCCCTCCGCAATATGAGTGTGAATATGCTCAAAATCACGTACAGGCCTTAATTTAGGTGTGCAGATACTCCTAAATTACCTCTCTTCGAATATAAGTATCTGGGTGTAAGTCTCATCCCATTAGAATGCTTCATTTGGAGTAATTAATTAATTTCTGTAGATGACCATCCCCTCTTCTCTCGTCTGCCTTGTTGAACGGGGTTTTTCATGGTCATTATTCACTGTCTTCTCACTCCACTGTCGCCAAGAAATAGTTCGCTGGCGTCACGTCTGCTCCTCCCACTTTTAAATCCAATCTATTAGCTGTCAAGTTGGCTCTGTTTCTGTGGTTCTTGCTAGCATGTTCATATATTGGCTTGCAGTTTACTCAATATTCCAACTTTTTACTGCCTAAAATTCCCGTTCTGGACGTGGAATTAAGCTTTCATTATCATATGCTGTTATATCTCATTGCTCCTTGGGTTCACTGTGGCTGTTCCCCCTCGGAGATCAATGGTTCGATCCTTAGAAAAATCATGAACCTGATCTTTCCTCTAGAGAGACCCCGGTTCGATGCCAGTCAGCCGTGTCTCATTGGGCACAGTAGTTGGTTGGTTGGTTCCTCTGTTTAGGGGCTGAAACAACGCGGTCATGTATCACCGTGTACTATGGGTGTGTGTAGAATCTGTCTGATAACCGGTGTTAATTGTGATGACCGTATTAGTGTGTGTTATCTGTTTTTAGCCTACTTTCGAAATTTGCAAAAAAATGAAAGTAGACTTATGAGATCTACACAGGGCCAAAAATTGTGTGAATGTCTGTGTGTGTGTGTGTGTGAGTGTGTACACTGAATGTCTGTCCCCCTTATCAATTCGGACACGGTGAAAACGAATTGAGCGAAATTTGGTACAGAGGTAGCACTAGCAAAGGGCACCTCAGTGTCATGTTTTACATCGCCGCCATCTTGACGGAAACGCAAGAATGCCCACCCAAATGTTCAAAGCTTAAATCAAATTACGACTAACCGAATCATCCGATCTCTACCAAATTTCGCAACATTATACCATTATGCATGAAGAATCATTTGACCAAACTACAAGGTCATCAGCCTAATACTTTGAGGATGGCGGTCATGTATGGTTGCAAATCGATTCCCCCCATCTATTCAAACACAGTGAAACTGAATTGAACAAAATTTGATGCAAAGGTAGCACTAGCAAAGGGCTCTTCAGTGTCATGTTTTATATTTCCGCCATCTTGACGGAAACGTAATGGCGGCCACCCAAATGTTAACAGTTAATCAAATTACGACCAGCCTAATAATCTGATCTCTAACAAATTTTGCAACAACATACCTTTATATGGGGAACATATTTTGACCAAACGACAAGATCATCAACCCAATAGTTTGCAGGTGGCGGCCATGTATGTGTGTAAAAGGATTCCCCCTATCAATTCGAACACTGTGAAACCGAATTGAACGAAATTTGGTACAGCGGTAGCACTGGCAAGTTGCACCTCAGTGACATATTTAATATCGCCGCCATCTTGAAGGAAACGTAAGAACGGCCACCCCAATGTTCAAAGCTTAAATCAAATTACGACTAACCTGATCATCCGATCTCTACCAAATTTTGCAACAACATATATTCATATGGCGAGCGTCTTTTGACTAAACTACAAGGTCATCAGCCCAATAGCTTGCAGATGGCGGCCATTTATGTGTGCAAATCTATTCCCCCTATCAATTCAAACACGGTGAAACCGAATTGAACAACATTTGGTACAGAGGTAGCACTAGCAAAGGGCACTCCAGTGTCATGTTTTATTTCGCGGCCATCTTGACGAAAACGTAATGGCGGCCTCTCAAATGTTAAAATCTTGAATGAAATTACGACCAACCTAATCATCTGATCTCTACCAAATTTTGCAACGTTATACCTTTATGTATAAAGAATCTCTTGGCCAAACTACAAGGTCATCAGCCCAATAATTTGCGGATGGCGGCCATGTATGTATGCGAATTGATTCCCCCTATCTTTCAAACACGGTGAAAATTAATTGAACGAAATTTGGTTGAGGTAGCACTAGCAATGGGCACCTGAGTGTCATGTTTTATATCGCCGCTATTTTGACGGAAACGGAATGGCGGCCACCCAAATATTAAAAGCTTAAATTAAATTACGACCAACCTAATCATTTGATGTCTATCAAATTTTGCAACAACATTCCTCTTTGTGGGAAGCATCTTTTAACTGAACCACAAGGTCATCAGCCCAATATTTTGCAGATAGCGGCCATGTATGTGTGTAAATCGATTCCCCATATCAATTCCAACACGTTGAAACCGAATTGAATGACATTTTTTTTACAGCGGTAGCACTAGCAAATGGCACCTCATATTCATGTTTAATATCCGTATAGCACGTTGTATTTCTAGAAGCTACTACAACCAACAGCCAATTATACTCCTTGAATTGGACAAAGAGTTATAACAATACACAATGATTTTTATCATAAAGTAGGCTATATGTTCTTTACTGAACTTCTTGTTTAATTTAAGTAAGGACTGTGGACTTTGATTTTTCAAATAGTACCTACTTTTTCCGCCAAACGCCACCGTCAACTACTACTAATTCAGAACTTTGCTACTAGACGCCACCGCAGTCGGCTCTTGGCAACGAACGTAGGAACGTAAGAGCTATGTTTATATTCTTAACCTATATAATTTAGCTTCACACAGGTGTAATTAGCGGAAGGTTCTTTAACATGCCATAAATCTATGACATGGGACCGCCGGCTAAACTTCCCCTCCGAAGGAATTCATACTGAGGGATTTTTAACGATCTTAAAAATCCAACGACTTCGGCCGGGTTTGAACCCGCGATCTTGGGCATAGAAGCTCAGCATGCTACCAACTTCGCCACCGAAGCCGCTCTTATGGTATGTACATAAACTGCATGTCCTTTTTGTTTTTATCTACTCCCTGTCCTGAAGTAGTTCGAGGCACGTCCAGAAAGTAAGTTCCGTTTGGTAATAAAATTAAATTGCGTACAGGTACAGAAAAATTATTTGTTGCACACAATTCTACACCTCTTAAACTACTTTTCCACATAACTGCCGAACTTTTGCAGGCATTTGTCATAGCGTGGCACAAGTTTTTGGAAACATTCTTCATAGAAGTTTGCCGCCGACCGTTAACGAGAGTGAAGACGCCCCTGTAAGATATCCTACCGTTTGGCCACCACTGTTAGGCAAATTGCGTGCTTACCAGGAGAACTGCGTATGTTTAGGAGTTCTCCTGACCACATACGCAATTTGCCTAACAGTGGTGGCCAAACGGTAGGATATCTTACAGGGGAGTCTTCACACTCGTTTATGGTCGGCGGCAAACTTCTATGAAGAAGGTATCCAAAAACGTGTGCCACGCTATGACAAATGCCTGCAAAAGTTCGGCAGTTATGTTGAAAAGTAGTTTAAGAGGTGTAGAATGGTGTGCAAAAAATATTTTTTGGTATCTGTACACAATTTAATTTTATTACCAAACGGAACTTACTTTCTGGACGTGCCTCGTATATTCCTGGTTGCATGGTAATATCCCACCCACCCTGTCTAATTATAGTTATATGTCGATATGTGTAATCTAGGGTAGTATGGTAAACGTCAACTGGATATGCCTCTAATGCTGGTAAATACTCAGCCAAATCATGACAAAGACACATCAAGAGGTAGTTACACGGGATTCGTGAGTATCCCCATGAACATAGCAAATCAACAACCGCAGTATCTTCCTCTGAATTAGGCTTGGAATGTACTGAAATAGAGGAGAGTAATTGCATTAACTCTAGTGCTATTATACCCGCCAGTTGTATGATAAACACAGCGCACCATGTGCTATGTTCTATTTATACAGCGCACATTAATTAAGACACTCGACCCGCCTGCAAAGTTCAAACAAACTTAACTACTGTATCTCATAGCGTCCAGTGAGACTCATGCCTCACAAATTTCAGAGCACGTATGCCGTATAACTGCGGACAAGAGTCATAGGAAGAAATATACAACCAGACGAGATGTCTCCAATTCAATCTCGTTGAAGGCTATTTGACCTATAACATGACAAATCATTGATTTGTTCAGAGGCTAATCAATAGTCGCTATATTCGTAGAAGACGTTTTAGTAAAAAATATTACCAAGGGTTAACAAACAATGTGAAACATTTGGTCATCTTAAGAAATATTTATGGTATATTATGCTATTTTTATCTCATTCTATTTTATTTTATTTACATTATTTCATTGTAAATTTTTTAGACATTTTATCTACTAGCAGTTGATTACATGTGTTTGTTAATAGGTGTCTGAGAAGGATTTTGAATATATATTTGCCTGAGACAATCTCAAATGAGGAGCTGTTAGTTTGAAATTCAGAGGAACTGATTAAAATCCAAATAAAAACAAGTAGTTCCGTGAAGAACTATACAGCCTATTTTCATATATCCTGCTCGTGTTAATTGCCTCTATCAACATACAAAATTTCAGTATAATTGCTGTAAAAGATTCTTAGATATTGAGAACCGTCTAAATATTTCTGAAGCTCGCCATTTAGGATTGTTATATGTATAGGCCATAGAGTTATGTACCATTCAAGGACAATTATTGCCTAGGTTCATTATTCAAACTTTCACTTCGATCGCATGATTACGACACAAGATATAAAAACTTAATTTTAAAATTTCGCACAGCCGCCATCTTGAGGTTATGTAAACAATTGATTTAAATTAGATGGCAGTGCATTACAATCTGCAAAATCATTTACTGTACCAAATTTCACTGCGCTCAGAGAGTTAAATCACGAGAAAAGTCTATTAAAATATTTCAAATTCGCTTGGTCGCCATGTTCGTTTTGTTGTCACCAGGTTTTTGAAAGTCTCATAGGTGAACTTCTAGTAGTGTCTTTTATCGCCGTAAACAATTTCAGGGCGATATCGGTAATAGTTTCGGAGATATTGAATGCTAGTGAAATAATTCGCACAACCGCCATGTTGGATTTGTGAGACGTAACCAAATTTGAAGGGCACGGTCGAGGTCGCCGGGAATAGTGCTATGAACTTACCGAGTTTCATTGAAATCGCTCTAGCCGTTTAGATTTTATTAGCGGACATACACACACACCTCACACACACACACACACACACACGCACACACACACACGGACAAAAGGTGATCTCATAAGCCTATTTTTTCAAAATTGAAAATAGGCTAATAAGGAAATGGAAGTGGATTGGCCACACACTTAGAAAATCTGATAATGCCATTGAGAAGCAAGTCTTGGATTGGAATCCACAGGGTAGCAGGAGAAGAGGAAGGCCCTAGCATTCGTGGAGGCGGACGGTAGAGGCAGAGGGGCGACAACAGGGAAAGACGTGGAAAGTGGTGAAGAGGATGTCAGCCAACAGAGTGAGATGGCGCAGCTTCGTGGATGCCCTATGTTCCAATGGGAACGACAGGAAGTATGTCAGTCCACTAGCAGTACTTCCCGGCTTCGCCCGGTGGAATGATCCAGAAGTCTCAAGCTTCGTGGTCTGATAACACTCAGAGTGGTGAATTATATGTATTTATTTATTGATTGATTTAAAGACGTATTGATTTATCGCTTGATTTATTGATTTATCGATTTAACTATCGATACATTTATTGATTTATTTACTTTAGATTTATTTTATACTTATTTATTTATTTATTTATTTATTTATTTATTTTATATTGATTTATTTGTTTATTTATTTATTTATCTACTAGCTGTACCTGGCAGCGTTGCAATGCCAATCAAAGAAAGTGTTGGCGTTGTAACTTTGTTTGTTGAAGTGCTTTTGGATTCCCAATATTTTTTCTTTTTCCGTTAACCACCTCTAAACTATTGTAAAATTGATTTATCATCACAAAAATCATGGGAGCGTGCTCAACATCTCACCAAAGTTTCATCGCAATGAAATGAATGGTCTATGAACGCATATGGGACTTTGTTGAAACGATTCGAGCGCCGTCACCCATTTGTTGAATATACTCGTACGCTACCTTTTGTAAAATGGATTTACTAAATAGAAAACCTTCCCTGGAGTGTACACAACAACTCATCCAAGTTTCATCGCAATCGGATGAATGGCATATTAGCGCATACGGGATTTTGTTTAAACGATTCGCGCGCCGTCACTCATTTGTTGAATCTACTTGTGCGCCACCCAATGAAAAACGAATTTACTAATTCATGCATCTTCGCAGGACTGTACTCAACTCACCAAAGTTTTATCACAATTGGTTGAATGGTATATGAACGCATACGGGTCTTGGTTGAAACGATTCACACGCTGTCGCTCATTAGTTGAATCTACTCGTGCGCTACCAATTCTAAAATGGATTTATTAAATCAGAAATCTTCGCGGGAGTGGAAACAGCATTTCACCAAATTTCATTGCAATCGCATGAATGGTATATGAACGGCGTTTTTTTTAACGATACGCGCGCCTTTACTCATTTGTTGAAACTACTCGTGCGCTACCTATTGTAAAAATAATTTACTAAGTCAGCAACCTTTCCTGGAGTGTGCACAACAATTCACCAAAGTTTCATAGCAATCGGATGAATGGTATATGAACGCATACGGGACTTTGTTGAAACGCTTCGCGCGTCTTCGCTCATTTGTTGAATCTACTTGTGCGCTACCTATTGCAAAATGGATTTACTAAGCCTGAAACTTTTCCTGGAGTGTACACAACAACTCACCCAAGTTTAGTCACTATCGGACGAATCGTATATGAACGCATACGGGACTATATTGAAACTCTTCGCGCGTCGTCGCTCATTTGTTTAATCTACTTGTGCGATACATATTGTAGAGTGGATTTTCTAAGCCAGAAACCTTCCCTGAAGTGTACACAACATCTCACCCAAGTTTCATCGCTATCAGACGATTAGTATATGAACGCATACGGGACTTTGTTGAAACGCATCGCGCGTCGTCGCTCATTAATTGGATCTACTCGTGCGCTACCTATTATAACATGGATTTACTAAGTCAGAAACCTTGTCTGTAGTATACACAACCTCTCACCCAAGTTTCTTCGCTATCAGACGAATGGTATGTGAACGCATTGAGGACTTTGTTGAAACGCTTCGCCCGTCGTCGCTCATTTGGTGAATCTACTCGTGCGCTACCTATTGTTAAGTGGATTTACTAAGCCAGAAACCTTACCTTAAGTGTACAGAACATCTCACCCAAGTTTCATCGCAATGGGATGAATGGTATATGAACGTATGTGGGACTTTCTTGAAACAAACACATGCCATTTTGGTGAAGCTACTCGCGCACCATCTATTGTAAATTGGATTTATTACGCCTATAACTTTTCCGGATCTGTGTATAACAACTCGCCAAAATTTGATCGCGATCGGACGAATTGTATATGAACGCATCGCGAACACGCATTTGTTTAAACTACTCGCTCGCTGTCCATATACATTGGATTAACTATGCCTATAATGATTTCGGAAGTGTGCAAAACAACTCACCAACATTTGATCGCAATCGGATGAATGGTTTATGAACGCATAAAAGACGAACAAACGAACATCCTTTTTTATATATATCTATAAAATTTGATATTTAGTTATTCATTCATTTATTTATTTACGGTATTTATTCAATTATATATTTTAGATTCTTCTTCTGCGCGAATGGGTCTCCCAGGACCACGCGGAATCAACACTTCTAGGCCTTGATGTTTGCTCATTAACTCTTCATGTGCAACGATTGAGCGAGTCTTCGTTGTTGCGACCAGACGTGTCTGGTAGGTCTTCTCTCTTAAAACCTCATGTATGAGTAATTTTCCTAATTTCCTCTCGATCTTTGAGATTGGGAAAACCTAATTCAGCAAAGTCCTTTCCCGCCTGTTTGTACCAATCGGACCTTGTTGCCTTTTTCTGCAAAAACGTATAGATTTTATTTGTTAACCTAGTTTGGTCCATTTCTGTCCAAATGTCCCATAAATTGGATCCTTCTCATACGGATTGTGTCTGTGATTTTAGTAATTTTTTAATAGATGTCAGCATTAGGTTTCAGAAGGTGAATTCCATCTTTGATTCTTGGTCCCAAAATTTTTCGCATGATTTTGCTTTCCTTAATCTCCAATTAATTTCTCAGTTTTTTATGTTGTAGATTAAGTGTCTCGGCTGCATAAAGGGCTGCAGGCAAGACTACTGTTTTATAATGTTGAATTTTACAATTCCAAGAGAAACATTTTTTGTTATAAACTTGTTTTGTAAAATGGAAAGCAGTTTCCATTTTCTGTAGTCTTGCTTCTATAGATTTTCTTTCGTTGCCAGTTCCATTGATCCATTCGCCTAAATACTTGAAGTCTTTCACTCGGGAGTCCTGGCAATTACCGATGCGGAGTGTATTCGGAGCAGTTTTAATATCCATCATAAATTTTGTTTGGTCAAAAGAAATCCGTAAGCCGATTTTTGCTGTATAGTGTTATCCCTTTGAGTTTTGGTCCTAGTCTATTGGACCTAGTCTATGGGATAGTGCACCAGCTCGTCTCCATTCTCGGACGACTTTTTCGAGCGCACAATTAAACAACAATGGAGATAATCCATCTCCTTGACGCACTCCTGCATCATGTGAAAATTCTGCGCTCAGTCCTCCCATAAATTTAACCTTTGAAATTATATTCAAGAGGGTATCTTGGATGATTGATGTTGTCTTGCAATCTAATCCAAATTCTGAGAGTACAGCAACAAGGGATTCACGGTCAATGCTGTCATAAGCCTTTGCAAAGTCAACAAGAGTAATGACATAATTTTTGTTTGACATTTTACGGAAGTAAGACATTGAGTTTTTCAAATTGATAATTCATTTATTTTAAATGTATTTATTTATTTATTTTATATATACATATATTTCATATTTATTTATTTGATCAGTTATTTATTTACCATATTCATTCATTACTTATTTTGTATTTATTTATTTATTTATCATCAAATCCAGAGACAGTATTCATACTATAAGCACTATGGGTCCATAATAAGCTGAGGCAAACCAATCAGTAAACAATGGAAAATTATATTCATTCTTAAGAATTTGCCCTTCAGTCAGAGTCGAGACATGTCATGATTGGATCCAGAAATCGTGCCACTTATACCATGGCCTGACCCAGTACACATACATTAAATTATAAGATGGTGACGGGTAGGGTGGATTTCCCAGTTTAACCAAGGTATTAATACTTATGTACTTTCTTTCGAATTTAAAGATGTTTCGCAGTAACGTTAGTTAGCCAAAGTTCCAGACTCCTCTTTCAAGACGGTGTCAGTTTCGAGCACTTCATGTCGGTGATATTTTGGGGTTCAGCTGGTTTAATATTTCTGTGAATTGAAACACGTGCAATAAACGAACTGGTTACATGCGAGATATCAGGAAATTCTGGAACTGACAACTCAGATATTCAATTTTAGAATCGAAACGAAGAGGGAATTAAGACTTCGCCCAATTGCCGGCTCTACTACGATATGTATCCTAATATTGGTTTGAGGGCTGGAATGATGTTAACTAAGACTCGTGACGCAGAACTCAGAAAATACAGGTTCAATTCCCCTCATCCATCCTAGAGGTGGTTTTCTATGGTTTCCCTCTTGTACTAAAAGCAAATATACGGTTGATACCTAAATTGCGGCCACGGCCATGTCCTTTTCAAATCACACCATAATTTAAAACAAGTAGTTCCGTGAAGAACTAAATCCCATTTTCATATATCCTACTTATGTTGATTGCCTCTATCAACATACAACATTTCAGTTTGATTGCTGTAATAGATTCGTAGATAAAATTTCGCACAGCTGCCATCTTGTGGTTATGAAAACAATTGGAAATGCATTAGATGCCAGTGGATTGAATTTTTTATAAGCATTTACCATACCGAGTTTCACTGCACTTGGATGGTTAAATCACCAGAAATGTCCATTTAAATATTTATACTTCGCGTTGTCGCCACGTTGGATTTGTGCTCACCAGGTGAACTTATGTTCATAGCCTCTATGAACATAGACAATTGAAACATTGAAATATTAAAATCGCTCCAGCCGTTTAGAAGATATTAGATTGACACACACACATACACACATGCGGAGAAAAGGTGATCTCATAAGCCTATTAGCCTACTTTCGATTTTTGCAAAAAATGAAAGTAGACTTATGAGATCAACACAGGGCGAAAAAAGTGTGTCTGTCTGTGTGTGTGTATGTGTGTGTGTGAGTCTGTGTGTGTGTGTGTCTGTGTGTCTGTGTGTGTGTGAGTGTGTGTACTCTGAATGTCTGTCCCCCCCTATCAATTCGAACACGGTGAATGCGAATTGAACGAAATTTGGTACAAAGGTAGCACTAGCAAAGGACACCTCAGTGTCATGTTTTATATCGTCGCCATCTTCACGGAAACGTAATGGCGGCCACACAAATGTTCAAAGCTTAAATCAAATTACGACTAACCTAATCATCCGATCTCTACCAAATTTTGCAACAACATACCTTTATGGGGGGAGCATCCTTTGACCAAACTAATAAGTCATCAGCGTAATAATTTGCGGATGGCGGCCATCTTTGTGTGAAAATCGATTCCCCCTATTAATTCGAACACGGTGCAACCGAATGGAACGAAATTTGGTACAGAGGTAGTACTAACAAAAGGCACCTCAGTGTCATGTTTTATGTCGCCGCCATCTTGACGGAAACGTAATGGCGGCCACACAAATGTTCAAAGCTTAAATCAAATTACGATTAACTTAATCATCCGATCTCTACCAAATTTTGCAACAACATACCTTTATAGAGGAAGCATCCTTTGACCAAATAACTAAGTATTTAGCCTAATAGTTTGCGGATGGCGGCCATCTTTGTGTGAAAATCAATTCCCCCTATTAATTCAAACACGGTGAAACCAAATGGAACGAAATTTGGTACAGAAGTAGCACTAGCAAAGGGCACCTCAGTGTCATGTTTTATATCGCCGCCATCTTGACAGAAACGTAATGGCGGCCACACGAATGTTCAAAGCTTAAATCAAATTACGATTAACCTAATCATCCGATCTCTACCAAATTTTGCAACTACATACCTTTATGGAGGGAGCATCCTTTGACCAATCTAATAGGTTATTAGCCTAATAGTTTGCGGGTGGCGGCCATCTTTATGTCAAAATTGATTCCCCCTATTAATTCGAACACGGTGGAACTGAATGGAACGAAATTTGATACAGAGGTAGCACTAGCAAAGGGCACCTCAGTGTCATGTTTTATATCGCCACCATCTTGACTGAAACGTAATGGCGGCCACACGAATGTTCAATGCTTAAATCAAATTACGATTAACCTAATCATCCGATCTCTACCAAATTTTGCAACTACATACCTTTATGGAGGGAGCATCCTTTGACCAATCTAATAGGTTATTAGCCTAATAGTTTGCGGGTGGCGGCCATCTTTATGTCAAAATTGATTCCCCCTATTAATTCGAACACGGTGGAACTGAATGGAACGAAATTTGAGACAGAGGTAGCACTAGCAAAGGGCACCTCAGTGTCATGTTTTATATCGCCGCCATCTTGACGGAAACGCAAGAATGCCCACCCAAATGTTCAAAGCTTAAATCAAATTACGACTAACCGAATCATCCGATCTCTACCAAATTTCGCAACATTATACCATTATGCATGAAGAATCATTTGACCAAACTACAAGGTCATCAGCCTAATACTTTGAGGATGGCGGTCATGTATGGTTGCAAATCGATTCCCCCCATCTATTCAAACACAGTGAAACTGAATTGAACAAAATTTGATGCAAAGGTAGCACTAGCAAAGGGCTCTTCAGTGTCATGTTTTATATTTCCGCCATCTTGACGGAAACGTAATGGCGGCCACCCAAATGTTAACAGTTAATCAAATTACGACCAGCCTAATAATCTGATCTCTAACAAATTTTGCAACAACATACCTTTATATGGGGAACATATTTTGACCAAACGACAAGATCATCAACCCAATAGTTTGCAGGTGGCGGCCATGTATGTGTGTAAAAGGATTCCCCCTATCAATTCGAACACTGTGAAACCGAATTGAACGAAATTTGGTACACCGGTAGCACTGGCAAGTTGCACCTCAGTGACATATTTAATATCGCCGCCATCTTGAAGGAAACGTAAGAACGGCCACCCCAATGTTCAAAGCTTAAATCAAATTACGACTAACCTGATCATCCGATCTCTACCAAATTTTGCAACAACATATATTCATATGGCGAGCGTCTTTTGACTAAACTACAAGGTCATCAGCCCAATAGCTTGCAGATGGCGGCCATTTATGTGTGCAAATCTATTCCCCCTATCAATTCAAACACGGTGAAACCGAATTGAACAACATTTGGTACAGAGGTAGCACTAGCAAAGGGCACTCCAGTGTCATGTTTTATTTCGCGGCCATCTTGACGAAAACGTAATGGCGGCCTCTCAAATGTTAAAATCTTGAATGAAATTACGACCAACCTAATCATCTGATCTCTACCAAATTTTGCAACGTTATACCTTTATGTATAAAGAATCTCTTGGCCAAACTACAAGGTCATCAGCCCAATAATTTGCGGATGGCGGCCATGTATGTATGCGAATTGATTCCCCCTATCTTTCAAACACGGTGAAAATTAATTGAACGAAATTTGGTTGAGGTAGCACTAGCAAAGGGCACCTGAGTGTCATGTTTTATATCGCCGCTATTTTGACGGAAACGGAATGGCGGCCACCCAAATATTAAAAGCTTAAATTAAATTACGACCAACCTAATCATTTGATGTCTATCAAATTTTGCAACAACATTCCTCTTTGTGGGAAGCATCTTTTAACTGAACCACAAGGTCATCAGCCCAATATTTTGCAGATAGCGGCCATGTATGTGTGTAAATCGATTCCCCATATCAATTCCAACACGGTGAAACCGAATTGAACGACATTTTTTTTTACAGCGGTAGCACTAGCAAATGTCACCTCATATTCATGTTTAATATCCGTATAGCACGTTGTATTTCTAGAAGCTACTACAACCAACAGCCAATTATACTCCTTGAATTGGACAAAGAGTTATAACAATACACAATGATTTTTATCATAAAGTAGGCTATATGTTCTTTACTGAACATCTTGTTTAATTTAAGTAAGGACTGTAGACTTTGATTTTTCAAATAGTACCTACTTTTTCCGCCAAACGCCACCGTCAACTACTACTAATTCAGAACTTTGCTACTAGACGCCACCGCAGTCGGCTCTTGGCAACGAACGTAGGAACGTAAGAGCTATGTTTATATTCTTAACCTATATAATTTAGCTTCACACAGGTGTAATTAGCGGAAGGTTCTTTAACATGCCATAAATCTATGACATGGGACCGCCGGCTAAACTTCCCCTCCGAAGGAATTCATACTGAGGGATTTTTAACGATCTTAAAAATCCAACGACTTCGGCCGGGTTTGAACCCGCGATCTTGGGCATAGAAGCTCAGCATGCTACCAACTTCGCCACCGAAGCCGCTCTTATGGTATGTACATAAACTGCATGTCCTTTTTGTTTTTATCTACTCCCTGTCCTGAAGTAGTTCGAGGCACGTCCAGAAAGTAAGTTCCGTTTGGTAATAAAATTAAATTGCGTACAGGTACAGAAAAATTATTTGTTGCACACAATTCTACACCTCTTAAACTACTTTTCCACATAACTGCCGAACTTTTGCA
Source organism: Meconema thalassinum (assembly GCA_946902985.2). NCBI lineage: Eukaryota > Metazoa > Arthropoda > Insecta > Orthoptera > Tettigoniidae > Meconema > Meconema thalassinum. Next base: position 572,287,767 of record OX336391.1, read on the forward strand.
GGCATTTGTCATAGCGTGGCACAAGTTTTTGGAAACATTCTTCATAGAAGTTTGCCGCCGACCGTTAACGAGAGTGAAGACGCCCCTGTAAGATATCCTACCGTTTGGCCACCACTGTTAGGCAAATTGCGTGCTTACCAGGAGAACTGCGTATGTTTAGGAGTTCTCCTGACCACATACGCAATTTGCCTAACAGTGGTGGCCAAACGGTAGGATATCTTACAGGGGAGTCTTCACACTCGTTTATGGTCGGCGGCAAACTTCTATGAAGAAGGTATCCAAAAACGTGTGCCACGCTATGACAAATGCCTGCAAAAGTTCGGCAGTTATGTTGAAAAGTAGTTTAAGAGGTGTAGAATGGTGTGCAAAAAATATTTTTTGGTATCTGTACACAATTTAATTTTATTACCAAACGGAACTTACTTTCTGGACGTGCCTCGTATATTCCTGGTTGCATGGTAATATCCCACCCACCCTGTCTAATTATAGTTATATGTCGATATGTGTAATCTAGGGTAGTATGGTAAACGTCAACTGGATATGCCTCTAATGCTGGTAAATACTCAGCCAAATCATGACAAAGACACATCAAGAGGTAGTTACACGGGATTCGTGAGTATCCCCATGAACATAGCAAATCAACAACCGCAGTATCTTCCTCTGAATTAGGCTTGGAATGTACTGAAATAGAGGAGAGTAATTGCATTAACTCTAGTGCTATTATACCCGCCAGTTGTATGATAAACACAGCGCACCATGTGCTATGTTCTATTTATACAGCGCACATTAATTAAGACACTCGACCCGCCTGCAAAGTTCAAACAAACTTAACTACTGTATCTCATAGCGTCCAGTGAGACTCATGCCTCACAAATTTCAGAGCACGTATGCCGTATAACTGCGGACAAGAGTCATAGGAAGAAATATACAACCAGACGAGATGTCTCCAATTCAATCTCGTTGAAGGCTATTTGACCTATAACATGACAAATCATTGATTTGTTCAGAGGCTAATCAATAGTCGCTATATTCGTAGAAGACGTTTTAGTAAAAAATATTACCAAGGGTTAACAAACAATGTGAAACATTTGGTCATCTTAAGAAATATTTATGGTATATTATGCTATTTTTATCTCATTCTATTTTATTTTATTTACATTATTTCATTGTAAATTTTTTAGACATTTTATCTACTAGCAGTTGATTACATGTGTTTGTTAATAGGTGTCTGAGAAGGATTTTGAATATATATTTGCCTGAGACAATCTCAAATGAGGAGCTGTTAGTTTGAAATTCAGAGGAACTGATTAAAATCCAAATAAAAACAAGTAGTTCCGTGAAGAACTATACAGCCTATTTTCATATATCCTGCTCGTGTTAATTGCCTCTATCAACATACAAAATTTCAGTATAATTGCTGTAAAAGATTCTTAGATATTGAGAACCGTCTAAATATTTCTGAAGCTCGCCATTTAGGATTGTTATATGTATAGGCCATAGAGTTATGTACCATTCAAGGACAATTATTGCCTAGGTTCATTATTCAAACTTTCACTTCGATCGCATGATTACGACACAAGATATAAAAACTTAATTTTAAAATTTCGCACAGCCGCCATCTTGAGGTTATGTAAACAATTGATTTAAATTAGATGGCAGTGCATTACAATCTGCAAAATCATTTACTGTACCAAATTTCACTGCGCTCAGAGAGTTAAATCACGAGAAAAGTCTATTAAAATATTTCAAATTCGCTTGGTCGCCATGTTCGTTTTGTTGTCACCAGGTTTTTGAAAGTCTCATAGGTGAACTTCTAGTAGTGTCTTTTATCGCCGTAAACAATTTCAGGGCGATATCGGTAATAGTTTCGGAGATATTGAATGCTAGTGAAATAATTCGCACAACCGCCATGTTGGATTTGTGAGACGTAACAAAATTTGAAGGGCACGGTCGAGGTCACCGGGAATAGTGCTATGAACTTACCGAGTTTCATTGAAATCGCTCTAGCCGTTTAGATTTTATTAGGGGACATACACACACACCTCACACACACACACACACACGGACAAAAGGTGATCTCATAAGCCTATTTTTTCAAAATTGAAAATAGGCTAATAAGGAAATGGAAGTGGATTGGCCACACACTTAGAAAATCTGATAATGCCATTGAGAAGCAAGTCTTGGATTGGAATCCACAGGGTAGCAGGAGAAGAGGAAGGCCCTAGCATTCGTGGAGGCGGACGGTAGAGGCAGAGGGGCGACAACAGGGAAAGACGTGGAAAGTGGTGAAGAGGATGTCAGCCAACAGAGTGAGATGGCGCAGCTTCGTGGATGCCCTATGTTCCAATGGGAACGACAGGAAGTATGTCAGTCCACTAGCAGTACTTCCCGACTTCGCCCGGTGGAATGATCCAGAAGTCTCAAGCTTCGTGGTCTGATAACACTCAGAGTGGTGAATTATATGTATTTATTTATTGATTGATTTAAAGACGTATTGATTTATCGCTTGATTTATTAATTTATCGATTTAACTATCGATACATTTATTGATTTATTTACTTTAGATTTATTTTATACTTATTTATTTATTTATTTATTTATTTATTTTATATTGATTTATTTGTTTATTTATTTATTTATCTACTAGCTGTACCTGGCAGCGTTGCAATGCCAATCAAAGAAAGTGTTGGCGTTGTAACTTTGTTTGTTGAAGTGCTTTTGGATTCCCAATATTTTTTCTTTTTCCGTTAACCACCTCTAAACTATTGTAAAATTGATTTATCATCACAAAAATCATGGGAGCGTGCTCAACATCTCACCAAAGTTTCATCGCAATGAAATGAATGGTCTATGAACGCATATGGGACTTTGTTGAAACGATTCGAGCGCCGTCACCCATTTGTTGAATATACTCGTACGCTACCTTTTGTAAAATGGATTTACTAAATAGAAAACCTTCCCTGGAGTGTACACAACAACTCATCCAAGTTTCATCGCAATCGGATGAATGGCATATTAGCGCATACGGGATTTTGTTTAAACGATTCGCGCGCCGTCACTCATTTGTTGAATCTACTTGTGCGCCACCCAATGAAAAACGAATTTACTAATTCATGCATCTTCGCAGGACTGTACTCAACTCACCAAAGTTTTATCACAATTGGTTGAATGGTATATGAACGCATACGGGTCTTGGTTGAAACGATTCACACGCTGTCGCTCATTAGTTGAATCTACTCGTGCGCTACCAATTCTAAAATGGATTTATTAAATCAGAAATCTTCGCGGGAGTGGAAACAGCATTTCACCAAATTTCATTGCAATCGCATGAATGGTATATGAACGGCGTTTTTTTTAACGATACGCGCGCCTTTACTCATTTGTTGAAACTACTCGTGCGCTACCTATTGTAAAAATAATTTACTAAGTCAGCAACCTTTCCTGGAGTGTGCACAACAATTCACCAAAGTTTCATAGCAATCGGATGAATGGTATATGAACGCATACGGGACTTTGTTGAAACGCTTCGCGCGTCTTCGCTCATTTGTTGAATCTACTTGTGCGCTACCTATTGCAAAATGGATTTACTAAGCCTGAAACTTTTCCTGGAGTGTACACAACAACTCACCCAAGTTTAGTCACTATCGGACGAATCGTATATGAACGCATACGGGACTATATTGAAACTCTTCGCGCGTCGTCGCTCATTTGTTTAATCTACTTGTGCGATACATATTGTAGAGTGGATTTTCTAAGCCAGAAACCTTCCCTGAAGTGTACACAACATCTCACCCAAGTTTCATCGCTATCAGACGATTAGTATATGAACGCATACGGGACTTTGTTGAAACGCATCGCGCGTCGTCGCTCATTAATTGGATCTACTCGTGCGCTACCTATTATAACATGGATTTACTAAGTCAGAAACCTTGTCTGTAGTATACACAACCTCTCACCCAAGTTTCTTCGCTATCAGACGAATGGTATGTGAACGCATTGAGGACTTTGTTGAAACGCTTCGCCCGTCGTCGCTCATTTGGTGAATCTACTCGTGCGCTACCTATTGTTAAGTGGATTTACTAAGCCAGAAACCTTACCTTAAGTGTACAGAACATCTCACCCAAGTTTCATCGCAATGGGATGAATGGTATATGAACGTATGTGGGACTTTCTTGAAACAAACACATGCCATTTTGGTGAAGCTACTCGCGCACCATCTATTGTAAATTGGATTTATTACGCCTATAACTTTTCCGGATCTGTGTATAACAACTCGCCAAAATTTGATCGCGATCGGACGAATTGTATATGAACGCATCGCGAACACGCATTTGTTTAAACTACTCGCTCGCTGTCCATATACATTGGATTAACTATGCCTATAATGATTTCGGAAGTGTGCAAAACAACTCACCAACATTTGATCGCAATCGGATGAATGGTTTATGAACGCATAAAAGACGAACAAACGAACATCCTTTTTTATATATATCTATAAAATTTGATATTTAGTTATTCATTCATTTATTTATTTACGGTATTTATTCAATTATATATTTTAGATTCTTCTTCTGCGCGAATGGGTCTCCCAGGACCACGCGGAATCAACACTTCTAGGCCTTGATGTTTGCTCATTAACTCTTCATGTGCAACGATTGAGCGAGTCTTCGTTGTTGCGACCAGACGTGTCTGGTAGGTCTTCTCTCTTAAAACCTCATGTATGAGTAATTTTCCTAATTTCCTCTCGATCTTTGAGATTGGGAAAACCTAATTCAGCAAAGTCCTTTCCCGCCTGTTTGTACCAATCGGACCTTGTTGCCTTTTTCTGCAAAAACGTATAGATTTTATTTGTTAACCTAGTTTGGTCCATTTCTATCCAAATGTCCCATAAATTGGATCCTTCTCATACGGATTGTGTCTGTGATTTTAGTAATTTTTTAATAGATGTCAGCATTAGGTTTCAGAAGGTGAATTCCATCTTTGATTCTTGGTCCCAAAATTTTTCGCATGATTTTGCTTTCCTTAATCTCCAATTAATTTCTCAGTTTTTTATGTTGTAGATTAAGTGTCTCGGCTGCATAAAGGGCTGCAGGCAAGACTACTGTTTTATAATGTTGAATTTTACAATTCCAAGAGAAACATTTTTTGTTATAAACTTGTTTTGTAAAATGGAAAGCAGTTTCCATTTTCTGTAGTCTTGCTTCTATAGATTTTCTTTCGTTGCCAGTTCCATTGATCCATTCGCCTAAATACTTGAAGTCTTTCACTCGGGAGTCCTGGCAATTACCGATGCGGAGTGTATTCGGAGCAGTTTTAATATCCATCATAAATTTTGTTTGGTCAAAAGAAATCCGTAAGCCGATTTTTGCTGTATAGTGTTATCCCTTTGAGTTTTGGTCCTAGTCTATTGGACCTAGTCTATGGGATAGTGCACCAGCTCGTCTCCATTCTCGGACGACTTTTTCGAGCGCACAATTAAACAACAATGGAGATAATCCATCTCCTTGACGCACTCCTGCATCATGTGAAAATTCTGCGCTCAGTCCTCCCATAAATTTAACCTTTGAAATTATATTCAAGAGGGTATCTTGGATGATTGATGTTGTCTTGCAATCTAATCCAAATTCTGAGAGTACAGCAACAAGGGATTCACGGTCAATGCTGTCATAAGCCTTTGCAAAGTCAACAAGAGTAATGACATAATTTTTGTTTGACATTTTACGGAAGTAAGACATTGAGTTTTTCAAATTGATAATTCATTTATTTTAAATGTATTTATTTATTTATTTTATATATACATATATTTCATATTTATTTATTTGATCAGTTATTTATTTACCATATTCATTCATTACTTATTTTGTATTTATTTATTTATTTATCATCAAATCCAGAGACAGTATTCATACTATAAGCACTATGGGTCCATAATAAGCTGAGGCAAACCAATCAGTAAACAATGGAAAATTATATTCATTCTTAAGAATTTGCCCTTCAGTCAGAGTCGAGACATGTCATGATTGGATCCAGAAATCGTGCCACTTATACCATGGCCTGACCCAGTACACATACATTAAATTATAAGATGGTGACGGGTAGGGTGGATTTCCCAGTTTAACCAAGGTATTAATACTTATGTACTTTCTTTCGAATTTAAAGATGTTTCGCAGTAACGTTAGTTAGCCAAAGTTCCAGACTCCTCTTTCAAGACGGTGTCAGTTTCGAGCACTTCATGTCGGTGATATTTTGGGGTTCAGCTGGTTTAATATTTCTGTGAATTGAAACACGTGCAATAAACGAACTGGTTACATGCGAGATATCAGGAAATTCTGGAACTGACAACTCAGATATTCAATTTTAGAATCGAAACGAAGAGGGAATTAAGACTTCGCCCAATTGCCGGCTCTACTACGATATGTATCCTAATATTGGTTTGAGGGCTGGAATGATGTTAACTAAGACTCGTGACGCAGAACTCAGAAAATACAGGTTCAATTCCCCTCATCCATCCTAGAGGTGGTTTTCTATGGTTTCCCTCTTGTACTAAAAGCAAATATACGGTTGATACCTAAATTGCGGCCACGGCCATGTCCTTTTCAAATCACACCATAATTTAAAACAAGTAGTTCCGTGAAGAACTAAATCCCATTTTCATATATCCTACTTATGTTGATTGCCTCTATCAACATACAACATTTCAGTTTGATTGCTGTAATAGATTCGTAGATAAAATTTCGCACAGCTGCCATCTTGTGGTTATGAAAACAATTGGAAATGCATTAGATGCCAGTGGATTGAATTTTTTATAAGCATTTACCATACCGAGTTTCACTGCACTTGGATGGTTAAATCACCAGAAATGTCCATTTAAATATTTATACTTCGCGTTGTCGCCACGTTGGATTTGTGCTCACCAGGTGAACTTATGTTCATAGCCTCTATGAACATAGACAATTGAAACATTGAAATATTAAAATCGCTCCAGCCGTTTAGAAGATATTAGATTGACACACACACACACACACATGCGGAGAAAAGGTGATCTCATAAGCCTATTAGCCTACTTTCGATTTTTGCAAAAAATGAAAGTAGACTTATGAGATCAACACAGGGCGAAAAAAGTGTGTCTGTCTGTGTGTGTGCATGTGTGTGTGTGAGTCTGTGTGTGTGTGTGTCTGTGTGTCTGTGTGTGTGTGAGTGTGTGTACTCTGAATGTCTGTCCCCCCCTATCAATTCGAACACGGTGAATGCGAATTGAACGAAATTTGGTACAAAGGTAGCACTAGCAAAGGACACCTCAGTGTCATGTTTTATATCGCCGCCATCTTGACGGAAACGTAATGGCGGCCACACAAATGTTCAAAGCTTAAATCAAATTACGACTAACCTAATCATCCGATCTCTACCAAATTTTGCAACAACATACCTTTATGGGGGGAGCATCCTTTGACCAAACTAATAAGTCATCAGCGTAATAATTTGCGGATGGCAGCCATCTTTGTGTGAAAATCGATTCCCCCTATTAATTCGAACACGGTGCAACCGAATGGAACGAAATTTGGTACAGAGGTAGTACTAACAAAAGGCACCTCAGTGTCATGTTTTATGTCGCCGCCATCTTGACGGAAACGTAATGGCGGCCACACAAATGTTCAAAGCTTAAATCAAATTACGATTAACTTAATCATCCGATCTCTACCAAATTTTGCAACAACATACCTTTATAGAGGAAGCATCCTTTGACCAAATAACTAAGTATTTAGCCTAATAGTTTGCGGATGGCGGCCATCTTTGTGTGAAAATCAATTCCCCCTATTAATTCAAACACGGTGAAACCAAATGGAACGAAATTTGGTACAGAAGTAGCACTAGCAAAGGGCACCTCAGTGTCATGTTTTATATCGCCGCCATCTTGACAGAAACGTAATGGCGGCCACACGAATGTTCAAAGCTTAAATCAAATTACGATTAACCTAATCATCCGATCTCTACCAAATTTTGCAACTACATACCTTTATGGAGGGAGCATCCTTTGACCAATCTAATAGGTTATTAGCCTAATAGTTTGCGGGTGGCGGCCATCTTTATGTCAAAATTGATTCCCCCTATTAATTCGAACACGGTGGAACTGAATGGAACGAAATTTGATACAGAGGTAGCACTAGCAAAGGGCACCTCAGTGTCATGTTTTATATCGCCACCATCTTGACTGAAACGTAATGGCGGCCACACAAATGTTCAATGCTTAAATCAAATTACGATTAACCTAATCATCCGATCTCTACCAAATTTTGCAACTACATACCTTTATGGAGGGAGCATCCTTTGACCAATCTAATAGGTCATTCGCCTGATAGTTTGCGGATGGCGGCCATCTTTGTGTCAAAATCGATTCTCCCTATTAATTCAAACACGGTGAAACCGAATGGAACGAAATTTGGTACAGAGATAGCACTAGCAAAGGGCATCTCAGTGTCATGATTTATATCGCCGCCATATTGACAGAAACGTAATGGCGGCCACACAAATGTTCAAAGCTTAAATCAAATTACGATTAGCCTAATCATCCGATCTCTAGCAAATTTAGCAACAACATACCTTTATGGAGGGAGCATCCTTTGACCAAACTAATAGGTCATCAGCCTAATATTTTGCGGATGGCGGCCATCTTTGTGTGAAAATCGATTCCCCTTATCAATTCGAACACGGTGAAACCGAATGGAACGAAATTTGGTACAGAGGTAGCACTAGCAAAGGGCACCTCAGTGTCATGTTTTATATCACCGCTATCTTGACGGAAACGTAATCGCGGCCACCCAAATATTAAAAGCTAAAATGTAATTACGACCAACCTAATAGTATAGTCTCTACCAAATTTTGCAACACCATATCTTTATGTGGGAAACATATTCAGACCAAACTGCAAGAACATCAGCCCAATAGTTTGCAGATGGTGGCCAAGTATGTGTGCAAATCGATTCCCCCTATCAATTCAAACACGGTGAAACCGAATTGAACGAAATTTGGTACAGAGGTAGCACTAGCAAAGGGCACCTCATATTCATGTTTAATATCCCTATAGCACGTTGTATTTCAACAAGCTACTACAACCAACATTCAATCATACTCCTTGAAAAGGACAAAGAGTTATAACAATACCCATGCATTTAGGAGAAAGTAGGCTATATGTTCTTTACTGAACATCTTGTTTTTAGCCTACTTTCGATTTTTGCAAAAAATGAAAGTAGACTTATGAGATCAACACAGGGCGAAAAAAGTGTGTCTGTCTGTGTGTGTGTATGTGTGTGTGTGAGTCTGTGTGTGTGTGTGTGTATGTGTGTGTGTGAGTCTGTGTGTGTGTGTGTGTGTGTGTCTGTGTGTGTGTGCGTGTGTGTACTCTGAATGTATGTCCCCCCCCCCTATCAATTCGAACACGGTGAATGCGAATTGAACGAAATTTGGTACAAAGGTAGCACTAGCAAAGGACACCTCAGTGTCATGTTTTATATCGCCGCCATCTTGACGGAAACGTAATGGCGGCCACACGAATGTACAAAGCTTAAATCAAATTACGACTAACCTAATCATCCGATCTCTACCAGATTTTGCAACAACATACCTTAATTGGGGGAGCATCCTTTGACCAAACCAATAGGTCATCAGCGTAACAGTTTGCGGATGGCGGCCATCTTTGTGTGAAAATCGATTCCCCCTATTAATTCTAACACGGTTCAACCGAATAGAACGAAATTTGGTACAGAGGTAGTACTAACAAAAGGCACCTCAGTGTCATGTTTTATATTGCCGCCATCTTGACGGAAACGTAATGGCGGCCACACAAATGTTCAAAGCTTAAATCAAATTACGACTAACCTAATCACCCGATCTCTACCAAATTTGGCAACAACATACCTTAAGGGGGGGAGCATCCTTTGACCAAACTAATAGGTCATCAGCGTAACAGTTTGCGGATGGCGGCCATCTTTGTGTGAAAATCGATTCCCCCTATTAATTCGAACATGGTGCAACCGAATGGAACGAAATTTGGTACAGAGGTAGTAATAACAAAAGGCACCTCAGTGTCATGTTTTATATCGCCGCCATCTTGACGGAAACGTAATGGCGGCCACACAAATGTTCAAAGCTTAAATCAAATTACGACTAACCTAATCATCCGATCTCTACCAAATTTTGCAACAACATACGTTTATTGGGGGAGAATCCTATGACCAAACTAATAGGTCATCAGCGTAACAGTTTGCGGATGGCGGCCATCTTTGTGTGAAAATCGATTCCCCCTATTAATTCAAACATGGTGCAACCGAATGGAACGAAATTTGGTACTGAGGTAGTACTAACAAAAGGCGCCTCAGTGTCATGTTTTGTATCACCGCCATCTTGACGGAAACGTAATGGCGGCCACACAAATGTTCAAAGCTAAAATCAAATTACGATTAACCTAATCATCCGATCTCTACCAAATTTTGCAACAACATACCCTTATAGAGGAAGCATCCTTTGACCAAATGAATAGGTCATTAGCCTCATAGTTTGCGGATGGCGGCCATCTTTGTGTAAAAATCAATTCCCCTTATTAATTCAAGCACGGTGAAACCGAATGGAACGAAATTTGGTACAGAGGTAGCACTAGCAAAGGGCATCCCAGTGTCATGTTTTATATCGCCGCCATATTGACAAAAACGTAATGGCGGCCACACAAATGTTCAAAGCTTATGTTAAATTACGACTAACATAACCATCCGATCTCTACCAAACTTTGCAACAACATACCTTTATGGTGGGAGCATCCTTTGACCAACCTAATAGGTTATTAGCCTAATAGTTTGCGGATGGCGGCCATCTTTATGTCAAAATTGATTCCCCCTATTAATTCGAACACGGTGCAACCGAATGGAACGAAATTTGGTACATAGGTAGCACTAGCAAAGGGCACCTCAGTGTCATGTTTTATATCGCCGCCATCTTGACTGAAACGTAATGGCGGCCACACGAATGTTCAAAGCTTAAATCAAATTACGATTAACATAATCATCCGATCTCTACCAAATTTTGCAACAACATACCTTTATGGAGGGAGCATCCGTTGACCAATCTAATAGGTCATTCGCCTAATAGTTTGCGGATGGCGGCCATCTTTATGTCAAAATTGATTCCCCCTATTAATTCGAACACGGTGGAACCGAATGGAACGAAATTTGGTACATAGGTAGCACTAGCAAAGGGCACCTCAGTGTCATGTTTTATATCGCCGTCATCTTGACTGAAACGTAATGGTGGCCACACGAATGTTCAAAGCTTAAATCAAATAACGACTAACCAAATCATCCGATCTCTACCAAATTTTGCAACTACATACCTTTATGGAGGAAGCATCCTTTGACCAATCTAATAGGTCATTCGCCTAATAGTTTGCGGATGGCGGCCATCTCTGTGTCAGAATGGATTCCCCCTATTAACTCAAGTACGGTGAAACCGAATGGAACGAAATTTGGTACAGAGATAGCACTAGCAATGGGCATCTCAGTGTCATGATTAGTATAGCCGCCATATTGACAGAAACGTAATGGCGGCCACACAAATGTTTAAAGCTTAAATCAAATTACGACTAACATAACCATCCGATCTCTACCAAACTGTGCAACAACATACCTTTATGGAGGGAGCATCCTTTGACCAATCTAAGATGTCATTAGCTTAATAGTTTGCGGATGGCGGCCATCCTTATGTCAAAATTGATTCCCCCTATTAATTCGGACACGGTGGAACCGAATGAACGAAATTCGGTACATAGGTAGCACTAGCAAAGGGCACCTCAGTGTCATGTTTTATATCACCGCTATCTTGACGGAAACGTAATCGCGGCCACCCAAATCTTAAAAGCTAAAATGTAATTAAGACCAACGTAATAATCTAGTCTCTACCAAATTTTGCAACACCATATCTTTATGTGGGAAACATATTCTGACCAAACTGCAAGAACATCAGCCCAATAGTTTGCAGATGTGTGCAAATCGATTCCCCCTATCAATTCAAACACGGTGAAACCGAATTGAACGAAATTTGGTACAGAGGTAGCACTAGCAAAGGGCACCTCATATTCATGTTTAATATCCCTATAGCACGTTGTATTTCAACAAGCTACTACAACCAACATTCAATCATACTCCTTGAAAAGGACAAAGAGTTATAACAATACCCATGCATTTAGGAGAAAGTAGGCTATATGTTCTTTACTGAACATCTTGTTTAGCCTACTTTCGATTTTTGCAAAAAATGAAAGTAGACTTATGAGATCAACACAGGGCGAAAAAAGTGTGTCTGTCTGTGTGTGTGTATGTGTGTGTGTGAGTCTGTGTGTGTGTGTATGTGTGTGTGTGAGTCTGTGTGTGTGTGTCTGTGTGTGTGTGAGTGTGTGTACTCTGAATGTCTGTCCCCCCTATCAATTCGAACACGGTGAATGCGAATTGAACGAAATTTGGTACAAAGGTAGCACTAGCAAGGGACACCTCAGTGTCATGTTTTATATCGCCGCCATCTTTACTAAAACTGAATGGCGTCCACTCAAACGTTCAAAACGTAAAATCAAATAACGACTAACCAAATCATCCGATCTCTACCAAATTTGGTAACAACATACCTTCGTATAGGATGCGTCTTGTGACCAAACTACAAGGTCGTCCACCATACCATTTCAGGATGGCGGCCGTGCGAATTATGCAAACTTTATAATCCATATCATGGGACCCACCAGTTCCGATTATCGAGCCGAGAATCGTTTTAACTGTTCTAAAGGAAGAGGCACGTTCGAAATTAAAAGTTTATTTTGTAATACTATAGTGCAGACGTGATTTTAAAAAGCTGAGCTGATTCAGTAATAAGACAAGATGGCAGCGGATATCTTGTGCCTGACTTATATTTCACTAATTTGAGTATTGCATGCAATATAGCGTACTGATACAAAATAAATAAACTTTGTGTGAAATGCTTTATATATAAATAATATACTCCAGTGATGAAATCGTTTAGTATAAATCATTATTTGCTAACAAGTTCTATGTAAGTCATTTTATATAGAACGATATTCGTTGACCCAATTAGCTCAGTGGTAGGTTGGTCACTGGTCATGGCCGAGTGCGGTACGTGTGTGCGCGCTGTGTGTCCGCATTGGAAGAGCTTACGGGTCCTAATACCGGTGCTTCCTTAGTTCCACGTGTGTACTGACCTTCCGTGTGTCATTCGGACAATACTTTTTAAGTAGTGTTCCAGATAGGACAACAAAACCAGAAACCCAGAAAACCCCGCTGAAAATCATGTCCGGATACCAGAGAAAAAACACCGTACGCTGCCAATGGGACAGGCAGAGTTCTCTCCCCTCACCAGGAGAAATTCACCGCTGGATTGGCGATACCCTCCGGTTGACTGTCGACCAAGTAGAAGCCATCCAGTTAAATGCGCACGAAAAAACCATGTACATCAAGGTAATCACCATATCTATTTATCAGAAATTGTTAAATACTTTTGCAGATCCTATTAAATTTCAGTATGATTCAGGCGAAATGACCAATGTTAAGCTCTCCACAGCGGATTCCAATTTTACCACAGTGCGTATATTTAATGTCCCACTCGAAGTACCCCCTGAAATTTTCAAATCCGTCCTGTCGAAATATGGCACTGTGAGTGACGTCAGGAAAGAACAATGGTCTTCTGCTTATCAGTTCCCGGTGTATAATGGAATACGTGCCGTAACTATGGAAATCAAGCAAGATATCCCCTCCACTGAGGCTTTTGGTGGCCATTCTGGCTATATAACGTACAATGGACAGAAACAGACCTGTTTAATTTGCAATGCTACCACACATCTACGTATTAACTGTCCAAAGAAAATGATTCCCCTCGGTATAACTCCTACACAACAACGACGTGTACAATACTCGGAAGTTGTGACGCAGCAAACGTCATATGAAAACATGATCATTGATCAGTCAGCTGAGACAACACAAGGAGTGACCTCGGATACATCTGACGCAGAACTGGTACCTTGCCCTGGCCAGAGCTGCGAGACACAGAGTGCCCCTGTGCTCTCGGCAACCTGTATCGCAGCCTTAGAACCAACTCTGCCGTTACTACAGGCTGCCACAGAAATTTTGTCTTCACTGCCCCCGACTTCACTGGTCCCTACCGACTCACTTAAAAATGTTGATCGGGGATCCGAGAACGTCTCTAAGAAGATTAAAACAAATGCCTCGATTGCCGTACCAGCCCCGAAGAATAAAACTGGCTCCATAAACGTTTCCGCAGCTGTGAAAAAGAAACAAAATCTTCTTTCTACGTCATCTAGGGACCCACGAACGCTCTCAACCGCTGACAGCCGGCCTATGAATGGCAGTCAAAAGGAACTATCTCAACCTAATTTGACATAGTGCACGAGGATAATTCTCACCTGTGTCTTCCTTCGAGTCCACCTTCCAGTATGTCTAGCACAGCTTTTATACTTCTCTTAATGGCGCAATTTCTCACTGTGGCCACTGTGAATATCAATGTAATAGAATGCCCTCTGAAATTTCAACTGTTGGAGAGATTCCTTCGAGATGCTGACATTGACATTGCTTTCATTCAAGAAGTTGCTATACCGTGTTTACCCATATCTGCCTTCTACAAACAATACATCAATACCGGTAATACGAATAGAGGGACCGGATTCCTCATAAGACATGATATCCCACTCGCAGGTGTGCTATGTCATCCATCAGGACGCATAATATCTGGACACATAAACAATACCACCCTGATAAATGTATATGCCCCATCCGGGTCTAATAAACGTGTGGAACGGAAAATGTTCTTTCAACAGAGTATACTGCCTCATCTGCACGACGTTAGGGAAACACTTATTCTTGCAGGGGATTTCAATTGTATTCAACGCCCAGAGGATTCCACTAGGCCATACAGAGGTGTCAACCCGGCTCTCAGGACCCTTCTTACCTCCCTACACCTCATTGATGCTGTGGATAGTTTAAGGGTGCCCCTGCCCCATTACACCTGTATAAGTCACAACTCCTCATCACGACTTGACCGCATCTACTTTTCACAGGAACTTATCCAGCCTAGACGATATGAAGTGATTCCTGCCAGTTTCACTAACCATCATGCTGTCGTATGTACAATCTCTTACCCCCATCCCATATTTCACATAGGAAGAGGTTATTGGAAGCTGAATTGCTCGCTGTTACTGGAGGAGGAATGCCAAGATATTTTCAGACAACACTGGATTCGATGGGTCCAACAAAAATGCAAATTTCGCGACTGCACAGACTGGTGGGATATTTTAGTTAAACCAGGGATCCGCCGCGTCTTTAAGAACATATCTTACCAACGAGGTCGGGAAAGACGGGATACAGTTGAATTTTACTATCGAGTTCTTCGCCAGCTCCAGCAAAGATCTGATGCTGGGGAGCGTATATATGACCAGATCCGGGAAGTTAAAACCAAGCTCCTGTCTCTACAGCAACGGAAGCTCGCTCATATCAACGTGGCTTTAAAAGATCGTACAGTGCTCCCGGACGAAAGTGCAAGTGTATACCATATCGCCAAAGGACAACGTGAGCGGCAACGTAAATATATCCACCGCCTCCGCACCAGTACTGGAAGTGTCGTCACCTCCCCTGACGCTATACGTAGTGAAATCTCATTATTTTATCAACGGTTCTACGCTAAGGCTCCCATTGATCCACAGCAGGTGACCCTATTGCTGTCATCTTGCAGTACCAAACTATCTCCGGACAACAAAACTCTGCTCAGCGCGGATATTACGGATGAAGAGATTCACTCTGTGGTTAAACGACTCCCAAACAACCGCTCACCTGGCATTGATGGACTGCCATATGAAATGTATAAACACTTCTGGCCTCTCATTGGCAAAGAATTTTGTCATGTCCTGCGTACCATTCTCCAACGTCGTGCTCTTTGTCAATCACATCACGAGGGTACCATAATCCTCATACCAAAAACATCCTCTCCCATGGCAGTTGGTGACTTCCGACCAGTTACTCTGCTCTGCAGTGACTATAAAGTCCTTACCAAAGTACTTGCATGCCGATTGAAGACTGTTCTACCTGATATCATTGGTGATGAGCAATGTTGCAGTATTCCTGGCCGAACTCTGTTAACAAACTTAGCGATACAACGGGACCTACACCTAAAAGCCGAAATGCTCCCCACTGAGCCAATGAGTTTTCTCACCTTAGATCTTGATAAAGCTTTCGACCGCATCAGTCATGAATACTTGTACATGGTCTTGCAACACTTCGAATTTCCTGAAATCCTTATTGACTACATTCGTATGATAAATTGTAATGCTACGTCTAGAGTGCTCGTCAACGGTTTTCTTTCCCCTCTGATTCCAATACAACGATCAGTTAGGCAAGGATGTCCCCTTTCTATGCTACTTTTTGTCATTGGCCTTGAACCGTTCATTCGGACTACCCAGGTGAAGCTACAGGGTTACAAACTGTCCACACATGTTTTTGGAATGTGCGCCTATGCTGATGACGTATCAATATTGATCCGCAATGAAGAAGACATCTCCCACATCGATAGCGTCCTTCAGCTCTACCATATCGCCTCTGGAGCACAATCGAACCCCCAGAAAACTGCTTTGCTTCCGCTCAATACTAACTCAGTGATTACCCCACAGCCCTGGTTCCGGATAGTAAATGAGGTGAAAATTCTTGGCATTACCTGGAAGCAATCGCTTCTGGACACAGTGCAAGTTAACTGGACTAAGGTCATTGCCAAAGTTAGGGGAGTCCTGATCCAATTTGGTCAAAGAAACCTCAATATAGTGCAACGGGTCATGGTCCTCAACGTGTTTGCGCTCTCTAAAATATGGTATGTCGCACAACTTTTCCCACTTCCCAAAATGTTTGAGAGCCAATTGGCAAAATATACAGGTTGGTTTATATGGCAAGGATTTTTGTTCAGAGTACAACGGGAACAGTTGTATCTCCCATCCCGGCAAGGCGGGCTAGGGCTAACAGCTCATGGCATGAAATGCCGTGCACTCCTCTGCAAGAACGATATCACCATTCTTTCCCAACATGACACTTTTACGAAAGCGCTATACAAAGATATTCGAAACACAGCCCGTGGTTGTGATAGAGCTTTGCCGAAGATATTTAGGGACCATCAACAGCACCTTCTGGAAACTGTTCGCCAATTGCCATCAGGGATTGTTCCAACGACGAAAAGTATCTATAACATGTTGCGGCAAGTGGTACACTCCAAACCGCGAATAGAGGCCACCACCCTCTATGTCCATTGGCCCACTGTTTGGAAAAATTTTGGGGCTATGTCCATTTCTTCTGCTGTACACTCCCAAGTTTTTATCTTCCTCAACGATCTCATCCCAACCGCTCTACGGCGATATACCATCCATCTTGAAGCTTACCCATGGTGTACTATATGTGGTCAAACTGATACGGCGATACACCGCTTCACATCCTGCACGCGAGTTGCCTCCACGTGGCTGTGGTGTAAGGGAAAAGTATGTCAACTATTAAATGTGCCCTCGGATGACCTTGATGACAGGAAGTTGGTTCGTTTGTCGGTGACCGCCTTCCCCCAAATTAAACAGACTGCCATTGTGTGGATAATGGGCCAATATGTACACTTCGTGATGGACAATGATCAACATTTCTCTTTCCTGGATCTCAGGTATCACCTGCAAAAAGAGCGTTGGAAGCTTAGTGAAAGTGGACAATTGTACGATAAATATGGACACTATCTGGATTTCTTGTGATGTATTAGTCTGGTATTTATCATATCTGAAAATTCTGTAATTCTGTAAAGAGCTAATAAAAAAAAAGTGGTAGAGCGTTAGCCTATCGCTCAAATGCCTATGGTTCAAACCCGATCAGAGCTAGGTTTTTTGCTTGAAATGTTATATGTTTATTGTTTTGTAATGACTCAGATGTTTTAAAATTAAGCGTTATATTGTGCATATTATGGTGTAAAATATATATTTAATTAAAACATAATTCGCCAGCAGATTTACTCGAGACATCTAGCTGCCAAAAAGGTAACTAGATTAACTTCCAGATTTTATTGAAAAGTTTCTTCTTCTGGCCGCTAGAATGCACTCGCTCTGTTAGGATTATATTGTTCGATATTTCACCACTAGATGTCATGACTAGTCGACGTGGGGCTCCATTGATTACTACACCATTGGCATTCTATGCGCATCGAATTTGAAGAATGACAAGATGATACTACGATACATTTTTACTTTTTATTTTAAAGGGTTTGTAACAGCCTATTTTGCGTTACTTGAAAATGTTATTTGAATTCAATTAGGGTTGTGAAAGCCATGCACAACCAGACGTGTAAAGACATGCCTCAACTCAAAGTTGGATGTTGCCCACGGCAGGTCGTATATGTAATAATAATAATAATAATAATAATAATAATAATAATAATAATAATAATAATAATAATAATAATAATAATAATGTTATTGGTTTTACATCCCTTTTAACTACTGCTGCTTTTAGAGACACCGGGGTGCCGGAATTTTGGCCCGAAGGGGATCTTTAACGTGCCAGTAAATGTACTGACACGGCTCCCTCGCATTTGTGCACCCTCAAATGCCAGCTGACTGCGCCAGGATACGAACCTGCAACCTAGGGCCCAGCAAGCGAGAACGTTACCGCTGAGCCCCGCAGCCAGTCCGGTCGATTATGTCTCCAGATCCATAACATTCTTGATATACTTCTTATCTTTCTTTCTTTCTTTCTTTCTTTCTTTCTTCAATGATGGTAGCAGTTTTTATCTAGGTTGTGGCGTTTGGTAGAGGTAAATCGTTTCTAAGGTCTTCAACAAAGAATAGTTCTATTATACTCTTTGATAATAACAACGAGTTATAACTATACTCATACATTTAGGAGAAAGTAGGCTATATGTTCTTTACTGAACATCTTGTTTTTTCATAAATTGAAAATAGGCTAAAAATACACTTTCCTTCATTGTGACACAGGAGATGTAGCCAAACAACTGTGCCACGCGGATAGTGTATACTCTATGTCTATATCTCTAATCAGTCAGATTCCATACTCACACACACCCAAGTACACAGAGTGGTATGATCACAATATCACATCCAGAGACTGCGTGTGTGAAATCGGCGGTCTACACTGCCCACCATATCACCTACTTGAGTGCACACAATTACCTCTGTCCCACTATGCACAGGACTGAACATTCTGTATGCTTTGTAAATTGTATCATGATCCTACTTTCTGTGTGGCCATTGGCTGCTATAATAGTACATTATATGCAACGAGCCAATAATGGCAATAATTAAGACACGAGTATGTTTATAAAAGGAGCGAAGAGAGTTTTATAATTTCCATACGAGTGTCTTAGTTACCATTATATGCGAGTTGCATACGACTGTTTATGTTCGACGGTAATTATAACTATTTTATGTTCGAACATAAATATTCATAAATATCTGTCGAGATTTCGCCAGTTTTATGTACTGAACAGAGCGCATGGGACGCAGAGAATACCATGGCCTCCTGGAATACCCAACTATGACACTAGCCACGCAGTGAAATTTAAAATAGAAGGCCGTGGATGTCAGCGCAGGTGCGATGCTATCCTTACCTAATTGGTCACACAACTGTTTCTTGAGCTCTGATTGGTGGAAGAAACTGTTTCATGATGACTAGGGCTCGGATTTTTAGGTAAATAAATATTTTTTATGTAAATACATATTTTAAGACTTTTTTTTCTATAAATAAATAAATTCCTGCTTTTCACCTATTTGCACATAAAAATAGCCTACATAATAATTATTTTTTTTTTTAAATCAGTATGCTAGATCTTTCAGTTTACTGCATTTTTGTTCTTAATTTGTCGCCGCGTGCCACTCACATTGGAAGCCGGGGATTTCCTCGCCCATAGCCATATTGCACCACATGGTACCCCCCCCCCCCCCCTCCCCAGCTACCAGGAACAAGTGTCACTCACATGCAGTTTATTTCTGGCACTGTGGAGTAAAGTAAAAGTAAAAGCAACTACAAGTTATCATCTGCAACAGTAGTTTCAAAATTTAAAGATAATTTACTTCTGATGGGGGCGTTCTGTTCTGCCAACCATGTGGTATAGCAATCACGGCTGAACAGCGATCTCAAGTTACACAACACCTCAAGGGCAAGAAACATATTGCCGCAGTTTGGCGCCTTCAGAAGAAGTGTTTCGCGATAATCGTCGGTCATTTGTGATGAGACCTTGTGTATTGTAATTCTTCAGCAGTCAGTGAGACATTGAATACATTGCATTCGTAAGTACTGCGTATTGTTTATATTCACATTAATAAACTAAATTATAATTAAATATTTTTACTTTTTTGTCACATATTACGAGTATTTTTAATACATAAATGATGACATATAGTGTTAAAATGACCCTCATTATGATACAGTTTTATGACATTTTATAATATTTATATTTCGACATAATCGAACATAAAATTATATTGTTAATTAATGTTGAATCTTATGAAAGAAGTTAATCTTTTGTAGTTCTCCTGTCTAGTATTGGCCAACCAGCCAGTTTGTCAAGTGAGACGAAACTTGTAACAGTAATGAAAGTAAAGGCTGGATATGACTGGACACATGTGACAGAGTGTCAGCTGAACGCGGACATGAGACTTGTCAGGAGGAGTGACATGTGTGTTGGAAAGAGATTAATATTCACTCACTGTCTAGCCACACTGGACATCAAGAACTTATTGAAGAAAAGTCTCATAGTTGCTCATTTTATTACCATCAGCTGTCAGGGTAATAAATCCCTCACTTCACACGTAAAAACTGCTGACTAAGCATGATTGAAATGTTCTTCTTTGCAGTATTTGCTGGTTCGATTCGTAAGGACAGGTATGCTAATCCAGATACCAATGAAATGGTGTAACAGTTGAAGTTAAGTTCTGTCTTTTCTTATTGGAAAAGTTCCGCTTCTCTTAGAATAAAGTGGTTCTGTCATATATCGGATAAACAAAACGTTATCGGCATCCGCCCCGCATCTGCATTGCAGGTATCCGCATCCGCAGGAATTTTAACCGTATCCGCACGTTTGTTATCCGCTGACATTATGATATTATTTATGTTCAACGATGTCGAAATGTAAACATTATGCGTCAGAAAACTGTATCATAATGAAGCTCATTATAACACTATTTTTCATTATGAAACGGTTTCTCCTACCAATCAGAGCTCAAGAAACAGTTGTGTGACCAGTTAGGTAAGGATACCTTCGCGCATGCGCTCAAAATCCAACATGTCTATATAAATTACCGAAAGTGCACCGTCCATATGTTCGCATAAATAAACTGCCAAGCACACATAGCTCATGCGTCAGTCGGTCAGAGAGCTTGGAAAACAGTGATATCCTACCCAGCGCTTGCATTCCGATCACAAAATTCTAGTGACTGAATCGCAACAGATATTTATGTTAAAACATATAATAAAGTTATAATTATCGTCGAACATAAACAGTCGTATGCAACTCGCCTATAATGGTAATTAAGACACTCGCATACGCTCGTTTTATAAACATACTCCTGTCTTAATTATTGCCATTATAGACTCGTTGCATAATGTGCTATTTTAATTTATTACATAAAGTTTACAGTATTAAAGCAACGCATTTAAACATTTGAGGAGAAATTCGTTCCCCAAGGCTGTGAATCGCAAGACAATGTGGACTGCGTTTTGTCCCTCTGAGTAACGACAAGTTAAACAGTGGATTGCTAATTATAGCACTTACTTAGTAGTCGGATATAACCACGCTGACAAGCGCAGGTATAAAGGATTCTTTTTGGCCTATGTCAACACTAATTGAAGGCATTTCCATGACTGGCTTCTCTCACTTCTCTATTCTTCTGATACAATCCAAGCGAAAGCCAATAGGGAAATAACAAGAAACGTAAAAGACACCGATTTTAGCAAAAACTAAAATTAATTTTTAATAATCCAGTTCAACTTTTTATTTTAAAAACAATCCACAAATTTACCCTAAACATTAACCTAGCTTATCCGTTATCCCCACAGCCATGCAAACTATAACCGCACGGCGAAAAATGTTGCAGATATCCGCGGGTTTATCCACGGATATCCGCATCTGCGCAGGGCTTTACGTATAGGACGAGCGCATTAATTGTAATCGATAGTTATCCGTATGGTGTATGGTCTCTTACGATGATTCTTACAATGTCACTTAGTTGTTCTCCTGTCTGTCACTGGCAGAATTACAATTCTGTCCAGATTCCGAAACTCAAATTTGATTGTATTTATACACTACGATATCTTCAGAAATAGCTTCTTCTCATTCAATGTTCATTTATTCTAATTTTTCTGTACAAATTTTCATGCAAATAGTCCCCATAATGTTTGAGATAATTGGGTTGTAGTAAGAATGTGTGGAGTGAATTTGTAAGAAGACACACACAGTCAGAAAAAAGATGTTGAATTTAAAGTTGTTTTTTCCAGAAATTATTTTCTCATTTGCTAAATGCATGGTATATGATAACCTAAATGGACGATTAATTTACAATTTGGCGGAATGTCGTAGATATATTTTCAAAGATTAAACTCAAAGGTAATATTTAATTAATAATCGGAGGCGTTACAGCTGAAAAATGCAAAATAATTTTATATTTCAAAGAATTATAATCTTACTTTTTGTTACATCTCTATATAAATCCAGCTGTTTTCTTCATCGTAGTTCATCCTTTATAGTACAATAAAATCACTGCGTTCATAAACTGTGAAAATAGTTCCTGTCTCAGCTATACTTTTGGTGATACTGAGTCGTTTGGAATGTAAGATCACAAAATTTTGAAAAGTCAATAAAAGCCAATCGTTTAATACAACATTTTTGCTTCACTGTACAAAATGGTCAAGAAGTATGTACATATAGGAAAAATTTCAAGAAAATCTCTCAAATAGTTACAGAGATATTGCTTATTTTGTGTAAAGCGTGCTCGCTATTGTATGAGCCCCTTAAATAAGAACAAGATGTTCAATATAGAGCATATAGCCTACTTTATCTTGAATATAGAGGTATATTTCTTTTCCTTTTTCTATCCATATCATGCAGTATAATATCGTTAAATTGTGGACCTAATATGGAAAAAGGTAAAAGTGCCATTACATGTTTTTACAGTAAAAGCCAATAATGGAGTTCCCTTGCTAACTGGCACTTTGAACCTCTCTGATTCCAAGCGTCAGCAAAACAGAAACCTTCTTTTTCCACCTCAACAACAGGCAGGCAAATTTAACCTTCGATGTCTCGCTCAATGGTAGGGCTCTATCCCACAACCCCTATCCTAAGTACCTTGGAGTTACTTTGGATCGGACATTATCCTTCAAGATACACTTGATTAAGAGTGCTTCTAAACTGAGGACAAGGAACAACATCATGCAACTGGCCGTCTCAACATTGGGAGTTTCTTCGAACATCTGCGATATGACTGGTATATCCAACAGCAGAGTACTGTTATTCAGTATGGTTGAAGAGCCCACATGTTACGAAGATCGACTCTGTCCTGAATCAGACAATGTGGTAGCCTACAGTAAAATCTACTCCTTCTTCTGGTTACCCGTTCTGAGCCATATCGAACCACCAAGGCTAAGGAGTTACCGGCCCCGTGGTGTTGGGGTAGCGCGTCTGCCTTCGATTTCCGGCTCCGTCAGGGATTTTAGAAAATGACGTGAGGGCTGGAACGGAGTGCACTCAGCCTCGTGAGGACAATTGAGTAGCTGTCTGACAGCGAGGCAGCGTTCCGATCACGAAAACCAAGATTAACGGCCGAGGGGACCCGATGCGCTGATCACGCGTCCCACAATATCTGCAGGCCAAATGGCTAGGCAGCGGTCGCTTGGTAGGCCTAGGCTCTTCATGGACTGTAGTGCCTGGGATTATTATTATTAAGGCTAACGAGATATTACCATCTGATCCGTAAGTTGACAACAATATCCGTGAAGACGATAGAATCGTCTCAAATATTATTATTATTATCATCATAAGTATTCATTGAACATGCTGCAATCTGCTGATTTCCCGCGCATTTTATATTTTGAATTCGTGTTTGTTTACATTCTTGCTCTGAGCTAATTAACCATTTAAGTGCTGGGTTTTTCATTCGCATTAAACATTTTTAGAAATCGTAATTTTTATCGTATCATGTTTATAGATGTTTGGCCTTTATTAATCCAAATGTAAATTCAAAATTTTACGTTTATATTATTTTTTATTTAGATACAAATCAACATTTAAATGTTTGTGTTCACGCTTGCATCATCTCTATGCTTGGTATTTATTTTGCGTAAGGTTTTTAACGCCGGGAGTGTCCGAGGACATGTTTGGCTCGCCAGAGGCTGTAGCTGCTTCAAGCATACACCCATGGGGTGAAATACTAGTTCCGTTAAATTTCAAGTAGTTCCAACTTTCGCTACCAGATGTCACAGACACATAGTGGTGAACGTTGAAACCTTGATAGAGCGTTTCAATGAAATCCAACCTAGAAATATAGCTTCACACATGTTTAGTTAGTGGAAGGATCTTTTACATACATTTATGACATGGGACAGCGGGCTTTACTTCCCCTCCGAAGGAAGGCATACTGAAGGGTTTTGACGCTCTTAAAATATCCGACGACTTCGGCCGAGTTTGAACCCGCGATCTTGGACACAGCAGTTCAGCATGCCACCAACTACGCTACCGAAGCCGTACTATGCAAAGTAAAGGGCCCAATATAAAATTATTTCCTAAAATCAGTAGGCAAGTAATACTTGTTTTCCCTCACTAGTACAAACATTTATAGTCTTTGAACAAAAATCACCAAGCGGCGTGAAGAATTTGATTATTGCTCCGTCAAGCATGTATTCATCTCAGATGAACTCCAGCTGTAGAGGACTGACGTCTACAAATTGCTCTGTTTGTTACTTCCGGAAGCAATACAGACCCATGTAGTACTAGATAATGCCCAACAGATGGTAGATCATGCCAGAGATCGACTCGGCACTCGAAATGAATGGGGAATAAGAAAAATACTCAACGGGTTAAGAGAGGTCCTCTTTCAACCAAGAGGAAGAAAATAAGGTTTTAAACAAGTAGTTCCGTGAAGAACTATACAGCCTATTTTCATATATCCTACTTATGTTAATTGCCACTATCAACATACACAATTTCAGTTTGATTGCTGTAATAGATTCGTAGATATTGAGAACCGACTAAATATTTCGGATGGTCGCCATGTTGGATTTTATATATGTAGGTCCTAGAGTTTACTGTTACATGCAGATTATTGTGAACGTGTAGTATTCAAACTTCAATCGCATAATTAAGACACAAGAAAAAACAAGATGTTCAGGAAAGAACATATAGCCTATTTTCTCCTAAATGCATGGGTAATGTTATAACTCTTTGTCCTTTTCAAGGAGTATGATTGAATGTTGGTTGTAGTAGCTTGTTGAAATACAACGTGCTATAGGGATATTATACATGAATATGAGGTGCCCTCTGCTAGTGCTACCTCTGTACCAAATTTCGTTCAATTCGGTTTCACCGTGTTTGAATTGATAGGGGGAATCGATTTGCACACATACTTGGCCACCATCTGCAAACTATTGGGCTGATGTTCTTGCAGTTTGGTCTGAATATGTTTCCCACATAAAGATATGGTGTTGCAAAATTTGATAGAGACTAGATTATTAGGTTGGTCGTAATTACATTTTAGCTTTT
The DNA here is from genome assembly GCA_946902985.2 of Meconema thalassinum. Lineage (NCBI taxonomy): Eukaryota > Metazoa > Arthropoda > Insecta > Orthoptera > Tettigoniidae > Meconema > Meconema thalassinum. The sequence continues at coordinate 572,313,591 of OX336391.1, forward strand.
AACATTTGTGTGGCCGCGATTACGTTTCCGTCAAGATAGCGGTGATATAAAACATGACACTGAGGTGCCCTTTGCTCGTGCTACCTCTGTACCAAATTTCGTACCATTCGGTTTCACCGTGTTCGAATTGATAAGGGGAATCGATTTTCACACAAAGATGGCCGCCATCCGCAAAATATTAGGCTAATGACCTATTAGTTTGGTCAAAGGATGCTCCCTCCATAAAGGTATGTTGTTGCTAAATTTGCTAGAGATCGGATGATTAGGCTAATCGTAATTTGATTTAAGCTTTGAACATTTGTGTGGCCGCCATTACGTTTCCGTCAAGATGGCGGCGATATAAAACATGACACTGAGGTGCCCTTTGCTAGTGCTACCTCTGTACCAAATTTCGTTCCATTCGGTTTCACCGTGTTTGAATTAATAGGGGGAATCGATTTTGACACAAAGATGGCCGCCATCCGCAAACTATTAGGCGAATGACCTATTAGATAGGTGCAAGGATGCTCCCTCCATAAAGGTATGTAGTTGCAAAATTTGGTAGAGATCGGATGATTAGGTTAATCGTAATTTGATTTAAGCTTTGAACATTCGTGTGGCCGCCATTACGTTTCAGTCAATATGGCTGCGATATAAAACATGACACTGAGATGCCCTTTGCTAGTGCTACCTCTGTACCAAATTTCGTTCCATTCGGTTTCACCGTGTTTGAATTAATAGGGGGAATTGATTTTCACACAAAGATGGCCGCCATCCGCAAACTATTAGGCTAATGACCTAGTCATTTGGTCAAAGAATGCTTCGTCTATAAAGGTATGTTGTTGCAAAATTTGGTAGAGATCGGATGATTCGGTTAGTCGTAATTTGATTTAAGCTTTGAACATTTGTGTGGCCGCCATTACGTTTCCGTCAAGATGGCGGCGATATAAAACATGACACTGAGGTGTCCTTTGCTAGTGCTACCTTTGTACCAAATTTCGTTCAATTCGCATTCACCGTGTTCGAATTGATAGGAGGGGACAGACATTCAGAGTACACACACACACACACAGACTCACACACACACATACACACACACAGACAGACACACTTTTTTCGCCCTGTGTTGATCTCATTAGTCTACTTTCATTTTTTGCAAAAATCGAAAGTAGGCTAACAAGGAGATTTAAATTTTTTTCACAGCTACCATCTTGAGGTTATGGAAACAATAGAAATAAATTAGATGCCAGTGGATTAACATTCGGATAAAGATTTACTGTACCAAGTTTCACTGCACGCGGATGGTTAAATTGCGAGAAACGTCCATGTGAATATTTATAATTCGCGTCACCGCCATGTTGGATTTGTGATCACCAGGTTATTTAAAGTCCTATAGGTGAACTTAAGTTCATAGCCCCTATGAACATTAAAAAATGCAGTTTGATTGCTAAAATAGATTCGTAGATATTCAGTATCGTCTAAATATTTCGGATGGTCGCCATGTTGGATTGTTAAATGTATAGGCCATAGAGTCATGTACCATTAAAGGAAAATTATTGCGTAGGTTCATTATTCAAACTTTCACTTCGATCGCATGACTACATCACAAGAAATAAAAACTTAATTTTAAAATTCGCACTGCCGCCATCTTGAGGTTATGTAAACAATTGAACTAAATTAGATACCAGTGGATTACAATGTGTATAAATATTTCCTGTACCAGGTTTCAGTGCGCTTGGAACATTAAATCGCGAGAAAGGTCTATTTAAAATGTTCAAATTCGCTTGGCCGCCATGTTCGTTTTGTAGTTAACCGGTTTTTGAAAATCTTATAGATGGACTTCCAGTAGTGCCCTTTATCTCCGTACAAAATTTTAGGGAGATACCGCTAATAGTTTCAGAGATATAGAAAGCCGGTGAAATATTTCGCACATCCGCCATCTTGTGATTATGTAAACAATTGAACGAAGTTAGATGTCGGTGAATTACAATGTATACAAACATATACTGTACCAAGTTTCATTGCGTTTTGTTGGTCAAATCGTGAGAAACGTCTATTTAAAAGTCGCAAATTCGCTTGGCCGCCATGTTGGTTTTGTAGTTACCAGGTTTTCAAAAGTCACATAAGTGAACTTATAGTAGTTCCCTCTATCACCATAGAAAATGTCAGGGTAATATTGGTAATAGTTTCGGAGATATTGAATGCTGGTGAAATATTTCGCACAGCCGCCACTTTGGATTGGTGAGTCGTAACAAAATTTGAAGGGCTCGGTGGAGGTCGCCGGGAATAGTGCTATGAACTTTCCGAGTTTCATTGAAATCGCTCCTGCCGTTTAGAATTTATTAGGGGGACACACACACACGAATCACACACACACACACGCATACACACACGGACAAAAGGTGATCTCATAAGCCTATTTCTTCAAAATTGAAAATAGGCTAAAAAATGTTAGACTATTATTTACGTTGTGCAGGTAGTCATGAGTACAGTATATAAACATTTCCAATTAAATGTTTTAAAGCAGTTCAAGGGTTTTTAAGGAAACTTTAGAAACTTATACGGGTATATTTACATGGCAGAGAAAATAAATTTCTACGTTGTATCTTAAAAATATGTTAGCAGATGATTTTCACGAAAGAATTTGAATTTCACTATTTGGCTAGGGATTATTAACATAACCACTCATAAAAGCTAGGCATCGAAAGGCTGGTTTAAAAAAGATGCGATGTAAAGTTCGAATCCCAGAGGCATTCTCATTTCCAGAGCATGACACGAACCATTCCATTTTATTGAAGACAATCCCCGACAGCTAGCCTAGTTTATTTCTATGGGCAGGTTTTATATAACACTTATGCGCAATTCCACTGAGGATCACCCCAAACGATAAACCTTTAATTGCTGGAGTATTTTGCTTTAACGTAAAACAACTCCCATTTATTTTCAATCAAGTAACGATTCACGCTACGAATTGGAATAGATCGGTGTTAATGAACAGAAACTCTTGATTGCAAGCGTGGAGATTTGCCCACTACTGTCATCCGATTTCCGCTCTACAAGTTCGGTGTGTTTGTAAGGATTTTACATTTTATAGCAGTGCAGTGCAGACAAAATACGAGGAACTGATATTCCCTGCCGAAATACAATCAGAAAGCACGTCGGGAGACAATCAGTGCGAGTAATTGAACAGGGCATCACACGCCTGTCCGGAACAAGCTCAAGTTTCTGTTAATTTGGTTCACTCGCACTATCGCGAGCAAAATCCTTTCATGACGTCCAAGTTCAAATAGAACCAAAAGGCAAGCGAACAGCAAATGTCGAATGGAAGGAGGTAGGCCTACTATTAGAATTTTGAAACGAATGTGGCGGAGGAGCACAGACCTCAGCAAACGGGGTACAGATTAAATTACAATTATACAAGAAAATGATGACATATCTTCCCGTCCTACATCCCCCAGACCCCAAAATCACCGTCAGTTCAAACGATTATATAGGCCTATATACAAGCCGGGCGTTTGCTTTAGACGCTTGCCCTTGACCTTGGAGCTTGTGGTTGAGCCTGTACACAGTCACTCTCTAGTCCTCTCGCTTCACATTTGTCACCACCGGTGTGATGTAATGGTTTTCCAGACTTAAGCACGTGACCACACCACCGTGCAGTCAGTACAGTCCACGTCGAAGAATTGTGTGACGCGGAAGTACACGTTTCATAGTTACGAACAGAACGCCATTATATCTGTCAATGACTATACCGATTTACACACATCAACGCGTGCTTATTAGCCATAGGGGCTTCATCCCGGATGATAAGTTATGCTGAACGAATATAAAAAGCTTCCTTGCTGTTAACTTTTATTCCTGATACAGAACTTTCATGTAAATGTAGAGGTAACTTGAACTGGCTGTGTACAGTGCGCCCCTGAGGTAGTAACATTGCTGCAATACCAGTTCATGCAACAGAAACTACATTTAACCCCAAATTTGTGCAACTGTGAATCAAGCATTGGTAAAGAAATGTTTTTCCGGTGCACCCTGGACCGTCAATGAAATATGCATTACTCATCCTTTCATTGCTGTTTTGTACTAACCCCAAAATTTCGGTAATTATAGCCGTTTGGTTTCCATTTGCTTGGTTTATCATCCGACTTAATTGATCCTCATTAAGTTTTAGATAATTCATTGGTAAATTTGTCTGAGGGAAATTATCAATAATAGCTGGCAAATCGAGAGAAGTAATGGGAAGACCATGGAGCTTTAATGTATTAGAAATATGTATAAGAGTGAACTGATATGCAATGTTAGGTTCGTGAAACTGCAGATAATCTTCTGATAATGAATTCTTGAAAATGTCCCATAACTATCTTACATTTGAAGGGGTCTGAAAGATACATATGTAAGAAAACAGTTGTCGTAACTGAGAAGGCATCTGAAATTGTGACGCTTCTGCCAAACAACGCTGCCATTCAGAATCGTCAATCAGCAAACCTCGCTCCTTAGCTGTTCCTTTAAAAGTAGAATAGACAATTGCTTTGTATGTTCGTAGATCCTGGAAGCTGGTAGCACCTATGACGTGAACCAATAACAGGCGTAAATAATACCTTTCTGTTTCTGTAGGCGAAACATTATATATTCTGCCTATAGTTTTTGAAACATTTTTTTCTTTTTTGCCACTGGCAGTTGCTCTTATTCAAGACGTAATGTACTGGTGTTTCAGGATATATATACGGACTTCTGGCTTGCGAATCTTGATTTAACTTGAACCACGCTTGTAATTCCTTGTTGCGCAACTGTGCTTGAAGTAAAATATCAGGAGCGTTATCATTTTTAAAATAGATATTTTGCAAGTTTGGCAAGTGAACTGGTAATCGCACGATAGAATGTGACACTTCATGTATGTGAAATGAAAATATCCTGAATGCGGCTTCTGTTGGACCATTTAGGAAAGAAGTAATTTCATCGTAGTCCACCGTTTCGCCTTCAGGACATATTTTAACAATGCAGCTGTCATGACCTTTATACACATACTTGTGGATTTTAATACAGGGTCTTTCACGCAAGGTGCGGCCAGCCCAGCGCTCCAGGTAGAACGTGGGGCTATAATAGTCAGACGAGCATATCGCAGCGCGCTGCTGTCACAGCATATGTCATAATTAAGATAAGGAAGAAGTGCTGTTGGATTGATGTTTCGGAGCAGCGCGGGACTTCGCAGTGCTGAAACAGTTGCAATGCAGGGTTTACCGAGTAAAGTTGACTTTGTTATTTCGTTTATAGCCTATTTAATGTTAAAAGTGTTATAAGTTTATAACGTGTGTACGTGTTAGTGGTTATTGATTAATTATTATTGTGTTCCAAAATTTTATAACGTGTTATTGCTAAGTGTTAAAGTCTATTGGTTCAATAATGCCTCAACCTGCGTACACATTAGAACAAAAGATTTTCATGTACGACACTTATGCATTGACGAATTCCTGTAGAGAAGTTAGAAGGCGGTATATAGGAAAATTCCCAGGTGCGACCATTCCAAATAGAGAAACTGTTAGAAGACTTGTCAACAAATTTAGAATTACAGGTTCGATTCTGGTTGGAAAACGAAGAGTAAAAAAGCGAGTGCTTTCTGAGGAGAAGTTAGGCGAGGCAGGGGAAATGTTACAACGTACTCCTACAAAATCGCTCAAAAATTTTTCGCAGCAAACACAAATTTCGATTACCTCAGCGTGGCGGGCTACAAAAATGTTAAAATTGAAACCATACAGGATTACTGTTGTTCAAGAGTTGCTTCCACATGATAATGAGAGCAGGGTAAATTTTTGTAACTGGGCTTTAAGGGGTGTTGATGATGGGGTACTTGATCCGAAATTAATAATATTCTCTGATGAAGCATGGTTCCATTTAAGTGGACATGTTTCAAGTCAGAATGACAGGTACTGTTCTTCGGAAAAACCTGTTAATTGCATACATCAAACACCCCTACATGATGTGAAAATGGGAGTGTGGGCGGCAGTAACTGCAGACAGGATAATAGGGCCTATATTTTTTGAAACCACAATCACTGGGCAGAGATATAGGGATGGCATTCTCGTGCAATTTTTTGAACAATTGACGGACACTGAATGCCAATCTGGATATTTCCAGCAGGACTCTGCTACTGCGCATACGGCTAACGAGTCATTAGATTTAATTGAGGAAATTTTCGACAACAGGGTAATTAGTAAACTATTGTGGCCCGCAAGATCCCCAGATCTTACGGTTTGCGATTTTTAGCCTATTTTCAATTTTGAAAAAATAGGCTTATGAGATCACCTTTTGTCCGTGTGTGTGTGCGTGTGTGTGTGTGTGTGATTCGTGTGTGTGTGTGTCCCCCTAATAACATCTAAACGGCAGGAGCGATTTCAATGAAACTCGGAAAGTTCATAGCACTATTCCCGGCGACCTCGACCGTGCCCTTCAAATTTTGTTAAGACTCACCAATTCAACATGGCGGCTGTGCGAAATATTTCACCAGCATTCAATATCTCCGAAACTATTACCGATATTACCCTGACATTTTCTATGGTGATAGAGGAAACTACTATAAGTTCACTTATGTGACTTTTGAAAACCTGGTAACTACAAAACCAACATGGCGGCCAAGCGAATTTGCGACTTTAAATAGACGTTTCTCGCGATTTGACCAATCAAACGCAATGAAACTTGGTACAGTATATGTTTATATACATTGTAATGCACCGACATCAAACTTCGTTCAATTGTTTACATAATTACAAGATGGCGGATGTGCGAAATATTTCACCGGCATTCTATATCTCTGAAACTATTAGCGGTATCTCCCTAAAATTTTGTACGGAGATAAAGGGCACTACTGAAAGTCCATCTATAAGATTTCCAAAAACCGGTTAACTACAAAACGAACATGGCGGTCAAGCGAATTTGAACATTTTAAATAGACCTTTCTCGCGATTTAATGTTCCAAGCGCACTGAAACCTGGTACAGGAAATATTTATACACATTCTAATCCACTGGTATCTAATTTAGTTCAATTGTTTACATAACCTCAAAATGGCGGCAGTGCGAATTTTAAAATTAAGTTTTTATTTCTTGTGATGTAGTCATGCGATCAAAGTGAAAGTTTGAATAATGAACCTACGCAATAATTTTCCTTTAATGGTACATGACTCTGTGGCCTATACATTTAACAATTCAACATGGCGACCATCCGAAATATTTAGACGATACTGAATATCTACGAATCTATTTTAGCAATCAAACTGCATTTTTTAATGTTCATAGGGGCTATGAACTTAAGTTCACCTATAGGACTTTAAATAACCTGGTGATCACAAATCCAACATGGCGGTGACGCGAATTATAAATATTCACATGGACGTTTCTCGCAATTTAACCATCCGCGTGCAGTGAAACTTGGTACAGTAAACCTTTATCCGAATGTTAATCCACTGGCATCTAATTTATTTCAATTGTTTCCATAACCTCAAGATGGCAGCCGTGAATTTTTTTAAATCTCCTTGTTTTTTCTTGTGTCCTAATTATGCGATTGAAGTTTGAATACTACACGTTCACAATAATCTGCATGTAACAGTACATAACTCTAGGACCTACATATATAAAATCCAACATGGCGACCATCCGAAATATTTAGTCGGTTCTCAATATCTACGAATCTATTACAGCAATCAAACTGAAATTCTGTATGTTGATAGTGGCAATTAACATAAGTAGGATATATGAAAATAGGATGTATAGTTCTTCACGGAACTACTTGTTATTTATGGGGAAAACTGAAAAATAAGGTTTATGCAACAAACCCTCACACTCTAGATGAACTCAAACAGAATATAACCAAAGAAATTGGGGCTATCTCGGTAGACGAACTGAAGCTTGTAAATGAAAATTTCCTTAGACGATGCCAGAAATGTGTAGAATCAGGTGGAGGACATTTTCAACATCTTCTGTGACAAGGTGGGTAATTATTTACTTTGATTGTGTGTTATTATGTGTACTCGTTATTTACATGTGATTTGTACGGGTGCTCCCTCGACCCAAAGCTCAGCGAGCTGCCTCTACGCGTCACCGGCAGCTCGCTGAGCTTAGGGTCGAGAGTCCGAAGCATCAATCCACAGCACTTCCTTCCTTATCTTAATTATGACATATGCTCTGACAGCAGCGCGCTGCGATATGCTCGTCTGACCTTTACAGCTGCACGTTCTACCTTGAGCGCTGGGCTGGCCGCACCTTGAGTGAAAGACCCTGTATATAAGATACTTGTGGATGTATTTAACACTCCGAACACTTGAGCATATTTCAACATTAATATGAGCTTGCAAGTAAAGTAAAAGAAATGGATTGTAGGGAACAATGAATCGACTATCGATTTCAATGTCAATGCCTCGAAATGTTTTTATAATAATCCGTCCATTATTTCTTCTCCTATACGAAGGATAAGCATTGGCATTATCTTTGGTCTCTTCCTGAAACTGTTTAGGGAAATCTTTCTTACATACGCCATCTTTCATACAGACTGAAGAAGGATTCAAAGATCCGCGAGGACCATGTACTACCATATGACGCCTTACCAACTCGTATAGCGCTTCATCCTCGAGATCTGGTATTTCGGCTGACACTACACTGTCAATGTCAGAAATTTCTCGAAACTTACAATCTTCCGTTAATGTTAATAGTAAATGAATGTGCGGGAGACCTCGTTTTTGAAATTCCACTGTATATAGATATGCTTTTACCGAAAATTTCCTTAACATTAATCAATCGTAGCAATTCCTTTACTTTGCAATGGAAAACTCTCACTTCAATATCAGGCCTATTATTAGCCGTTTCCCAGAGATGAATGCTGTTAAGTATTTCTGGCCAGCCCGCATTATAAGTGAACGTAATGAATAAATCTGGCTTTCCAAACTTCCTCACTATCGCCATCGCATCCTCATAATTTTGCAATATTTTCCTTGGGCTACCTGTAAAAGAAGTTGGCAAAACTACAATACGACCGACTCTGATATTTTCATTTTCTGCTCGTACATGCAAGGCGTCTGCTAAACCGGCATATGTATCAACTCGTAACTTCGTTTGTTGATGACGTATATATTTTAACCAGTCACCTTCCATACGACAGTAATAATCCACGAATAAATATCCATTTCGCAAACTTGAGCAGCGACAACTAACTCAACATGACCTCCATGAACACCATTCATAGACATACACATTTTGTAATCATCGCTCGTATTGATAGCAGTTTCGTACATATCGCTGTTGCCAACAATAAAGGAAGAATAATTATTCCACTTGTCTGTAATATGTTTTTCAATTTGCTTTCTAACCTGTGTAAATATACTATGATTGGTGTACTCACAATATGCCAATGACCTGAGCAGACAATTACCGTCACCTTTAATCTTTATAACATTTGTAATTGAGTGTCGCCTCTCATTCATCATAATATGATTCATTGTATTGATTGTGCACACAACCTATAAGGACGAATGATGAAACGAAAAGAAGACAGTTCGTAGCTGGTGAGACCAAAGACTATATAACAGAAAGATCAGATACACAATACAAAATGGCGGTTCCAACATTCGACTGTAGCGGCATCTTCATGAAATTAGTTGTCTTTCGTATACAGTATTTGTTGTCATACAAAGAGATGTTGACATGACAATGTCATTAGCAAAATGACTGCTGATTGTGCAGGAGCATTTCAGTCTCAAAGTAATCCATATTTTGAGAAGTTTTAATTAAATTATGAGCACAGAATCCCCTTCTTCTTATTGTATGGATACATGCGACATTAGCGCCCGAGTGGAACAGGTACAAGTTAACGATATCATGTTTGGATACATGCGACATTAGCGCCCAAGTGGAGCAGGTAGAAGTTAACGATATCATGACGTAATTAAGGAACTCTCTGTTAATATCAAGTTAGATTTATTATTGGGGCGGCGTTGAATATCATGATACAGTGTTAGTCGTTGTCGCCTAGCGACAATATGTCCGTCAAGTCATTCGATTCTATTTTCGTGAAACCTTGAAGGAAGTAATATTCGCAATTATTTTAATACTCGAATGATATAATCAAGTAAGGTGGATATCAATCGACGGTGCTTGACGGGCATTGCGTTTTAAGACAACAAACGTCGTCGTAGCGCAAGTACTTCCCTAGATATTTCTGTTTTAGTAAAGAGTGAAATTTTTTGAAAACTATTTTAATATATAAGATAATTATCGTCGAACATAAACAGTTGTATGCAACTCGCCTATAATGGTAATTAAGACACTCGTATGGAAATTATGGAATGCTATAATAGGCTCGTTGCATAATGTACTACAGTATTATGATTTTTATTTCTATATTTATATTATATTTAAAAAAAATTAATTGTAATGTTTTTAGTTTTAAACTTTTACCCAACACATTACGTCAAGTAGAGACGCAGGTATATTTGATTTTTAGAAATACTAGCTCTTTGGCATTACAATTCTCCAAAAATTGGTTTACAAATTCAACTATCCGTATCTTTGAAAGCATAAACTGTCCTTATGACAGGTGGTAATTATAGACACCACTATCCCATAAAGGGTTAAGTTACAGCCTAAAATCTATTTGGCCTTTGAGAAAGAAAGCGCGCCTATCCCAAGTTGATTGGCAACCAGAATCCTTGTGGAATTGATATTGTTACTTCCAGTCGGTCAACGCAAAACAATTCCATTTACTGGAATATTTGAAAACATGGGCTAACCAGAAATAAATTACATGTAATTAATATAATTGTTCCGTTATGAGATCTGGCAACACTGTAGCCATGAGTAATTGTTAATTTAGCGCGAGGAGGCATGACGTCAGACGCGGTCTGTCTTGCCAGAGAGCTATTGAATTCAGCGCACGTACTCGGAACAAATTAGGACTCCTACATAACAAAACTCGTATGTTTTTGGAAATTAAGATTAAGTATTTAAATCAATGTATGTTTGAGGAAATAGACATCATCAGAAAGCCATATGAAAAATCTCAAGAATATCTATAATGCAGAAGAATGTTGTTGTTTGAGTCTTCAGTCTTTTTACTGGTCTGATGCAGCCTTCCATGCCCCCCTGTCCTGACCTAATCGTTTCATCTCTACATACCTACCGCACCCTACATCCGAGTCAATCTGTTTAACATATTCTAACCTTGGTCTACCCCTACAGTTCTTGACCTCGATCCTTCCATCCGTAACTACTGTAAGCTTGTTTTTCCTAGGTGTCTTAGTATGTGTCCTACCAATCTATCTCTTCTCTTCATTAGTAGCCGCAAGAAACATCTCTCCTCTCCCACTCGTCATAATACCTCTTCGTTTGTAATCCTATCTATCCATCTGATCTTCAACATTCTCCTGTAACACCACATTTCAAACGCTTCAATTCTCCTCTTTTCTGCTGCACCAATAGTCCAAGTTTCACTTCCATAGAGTGCCACTCTCCAGACATAGGCTTTTAAAAATGACTTCCTAATACTTAAATCTATAGGCTATTCGATGTCAACAGATTCCTTTTTTGTAGAAATGCTTTCCTTGCCTGAGCCAACCTACTTTTTATATCCTCTTTGCTTCGTCCATCACTGGTTATTTTCCTTTCTAAGTAACATAAGTCTCCTAATTCCTTTAGATTTTCACCTGTAAATTTGATGTCCATAGAGGTTTCTGATTTATTTTTGCTGCATTCCAATATTTTTGTTTTACGGAATATTTTTATGTCCAGGCCACCAGGGACTATATACGGTGAGGGTCGGAATGGATTGTTAGCTACTGAGCTTACGCCTGCTTGAGCAGTGCTACAACAAACAAACTGCTACGATAATAAGCTGATTATATGTGACAGTCAACGTTATGCTGCTACTCCGAGTGATAGTACGCAAAATCTAGTTGCGGATAGTAACCCGACTTTACAAAAAGTCACGTAGTCTTCAAAGTTAAAGGTATGTTATAACTAGGGCTCGGATTTTTAGGTAAATATATTTTTATGTAAATACATATTTTAAGCATATTTTCTATAAATACATAAATTCCTTCCTTTCACTTATTAGCACATAAAAAGACATAATAATTTTATTTTTAAAATCAGTATGCTAGATCTTTCAGTTTACTGAATTTTTGTTCTGAGTTTCTTCAACTGGGAGGAACCTGTGAGCTATCTAATCTTCATGCAGAGCGTATGTCAGCTTGCAACTGTGTTATTCATAACTTGTCGCCCCGTGCCACTCACTGTGGAAGCCAGAGATTTCCTTGTCCAGAGACATATTGCACCCCTCCCTCAGCTACTTGGAACCTGTGCCACTCACATGCAGTCCATTTCTGGCACTGTGAAGTGTAACGCAGTTCTAGTATGCCTAAAGTTAAAGCACCTACAAGTTATCGTCACGCGTCTGTTGCAGAATTTAAGGATAATTTTACTTCTGATGGGGGCGTTCTGTTCGGCCAACTATGTGGTAAAGCAATCTTAGCTCAACAGCGATCTCAAGTTACACAACACCTCGAGGGCAAGAAACATATTGCCGCAGTTTCGCGCCTTCAGAATAAGTGTTGCGTGATAATCGTCGGTCATTTATGATGGACAACCTGAAGATGTAACTCGTTGTATATTGTACTGCTTCAGCCATCAGTGAGACATAGCATAAATTGCATTTGTGAATACTGAACATCGTTTCACATTAATAAACTAAATTATAATTAAATAATTTTATTTTTTTGTCACATATTTCAGGTATTTTTAATACATAAAAAGTAAATATTTCCCCAATTTTTAGCACCTAAAAATCCTAGCCCTAGTTATAACCACATTGGTGACATAAATAATATTGTAGCAGGACTCAGAAATTTATTTAGACACTTAATCTCAATTTCCAAAGATACAAGATTTTTAAAATGTAGGAATCCTAATTGGCTTTGAGTCCGCGCTGAATACAATAGCTCTCCGGCTAACGATAGCGCGTCTAATGTCACGCCTCCTCCTCACGCCTCCTTCTCACGCCACAACGTTGCCAGATCTCATAACGGCACAATAGCCTATATGTGGTTATGGGACATTGAGAAAGGAGAAAACTAAGGGATGAAATATTTCGCTCGTCAAGCGGCATCATCAGACCCAAATTTACAAGACGAATGGCTCTACAAAACACTACCAAACCTATAGTGCCACCCACAGACAGTAACTGTCAACCAAAAACAAAAATAACAAGAAGTTCCGTGACGAATTAAGAGCCTACTTTTCCCGAAATGTAAAATTCATGCTAATGATTAGCCTAATCCACATGGACCTAATTAGAATAATTACGAAATTGAGTTGGTAATATCGAAATTTCTAATTAGTTCGAAATATAACTGGCATAATGATGCCTAATAGAGCACTAGAGTTGGCAGCCCTGGTGACTGAATATATTCTTAGCTCCATCTCTTAAGGTTCAGAATACAAAATTTGGTTGAAGTCTAATGGATAGCATGGACGTTGCATGTAGGTAGACATTGGACCTATCAGTGCGCTTAAATTCGTGTTGGCAACAATGTCATGCTTGTGTTGGTAAGAATTAATCTGAACTATTATGAGCTATTGTTGTGGCAATTTTGGATGAAATCCATTTATTTGTATAGAAGTTACGTGTATTTTAAAATTGGACCAATCAGCAGGCTTAGAATCATGTTGGAAGCACTGACGTAAATTAGTTACTCCAAATTAATCTAGAATGTAAGGTACAATAGGTGTGCAAAGTCTAGAGCTGTTGGCTTGAATACTTTCTGATATATTGATATTAGGGTAAACAAATAGAGACAGCATTTATTAAAAGCAGCCCTGGTTGCTCTTAAGAATACGCATAGTCATATATGTTATAGTGCACATAGCACATACGAAATGTGGTTGAACTCCAATTGATAGTGTAGAAGTTACATGTATTTACAATTGGGCCTATCAGCAGGCTTAAAATCATGTTGGTAGTACTGACGTCCATTAGTTACTCCAGATTAATCTAGCTTGTCAGGTACTATACATCTGCATAGTTCATAGCTGTCGGCTTGCATACTTTCTCATATATTGGTATTTGGATAAAAACAATAGAGAGTGCATTTATTAACAGTTGGCAGCCCTGGTGGCTCTTAAGAATACGCTCAGTCATATCTGTTTATGTACACATATTACATACAAAATTTGGTTGAAATCCAATTGATAGTGTAGATGTTATAGGCATTTAAAAATGGACCTATCAGAAGGCGTAACATTATTTTGGCAACACTCTCATGTATGGCCTCCTGGAAATTAAACTGAAATAGTGTTATCAATATGTGTGCCAATTTTGGAGTAGCTCCCATGCATACCTTCCAAGATATTCAACATGGAGCTCAAATTTCTAGTGCGTTTTTTCAGCAGTTGGTAGCACAGACATCATTTTCAAATATGGACGTGAGATATTCCGGTATACATCTTTACTCATACTAAATTTGTTTTCGATTTATGCAGTCGTTTAGGAGTTGATAGGGGGGGGGGTGTCACACACACAGCCAGCCAGACAGACAGACAGACAGACAGACAGAAGGACAGACAGACACACATTTTCCCGGATCGATCTCATAAGTCTACTTTTTCCTCATTTTTGCCAAATGTGAAAAGTAGGCTAAATATGAAAATGAAAAACGTGTGTGTTTTTTAGATCCAAATGGTGCTAGAACGAGTGCCTGCTGGATCATTTTCCAAGTAAGATTACTTTAATACAACCAAAATTAAGTGTACTGGCATGCTTGTGGATATCATTTTTAAATCGTTTCTACCTGACAACATATTAAGTCAACGGAATGAAACGATTCCATGTGACTTGGGCTGTTGTATCTTTTCAAAACACGTCACAGTACCCTACGACCAGGCCATGCTGGCCAAACGAGAATATCGATAATGATCGTGATCGATACCACGTTACCGAGAATAACAGATCCGAAACCAGCATTTCCGTTCTTCATTCCTGTCTAGGAGACAAGGGAACTGTTTGCCCGTCTCTAGTACTCTCCAGCCTTGCCACCACGGCAACGATACAGCTTATGATGATAATTGCTGTCTTAAGAGATCTAACATCTAGGTTATCGGGCCCTAAACGTTTAGATGAGAATGAAAATGAATTGGAAACTATAACCACGTAGCTATAGTCGGTAGCCACATCGAGGGAAACAAGAAGTTCCGTGACGAACTAAAGAGCCTACTTTTCTTAAAATTTAAGATTCATGCCAATCTATTAGATCTATCTAGAAAAATAGCGAAATTAAGTTGGTAATATCGAAATTTCTAATTAGTTCGAAATATACCTGTAGCCTAATAGAACACTACAGTTGGCAGCCCTGGTGACTGAATATATTCTTAGTTCCATCTCTTAAAATACAGAATACAATATTTGGTTGAAGTCCAATGGATAGCATGGACGTTACATGCAGTTAGACATTGGATCTATCAGCGCGCGTAAAATCATGCTGGCAACAATGTCACGCATGCGTTGGTCAGAAATAATCTGAAATATTATGATATCTTGCTGTGCCAATTTTGGATGAAATCCATTTGTTAGTATAGAAGCTACATGTATTTGAAAATTGGACCTATCAACAGGCTTAGAGTCATGTTGGCAGCTCTGACGTATATTAGTTTCTCATAATTAATCTAGAATGTTAGGTACTATACTTGTGCAAAGTTTAAAACTGTTGGCTTACATACTTTCTGATATATTTATATTTGGGTAAAAAATAGAGACAGCATTTATTAACAGTTGGCAGCCCTGGTTGCTCTTAATAATAAGCATAGTCATATCTGTTATGGTACACATAACACATAGGAAATTTGGTTGAAATCCAATTGATATTATAGAAGTTACATGTATTTAAAAATTGGTCTTATCAGCAGTCTTAGAATCATGTTGGTAGCACTGATGTTCATAAGTTACTCCAAATTAATTTAGAATGTCAGGTACTATACGTGTGCATAGTTTAAAGCTGTCGGCTTGCATACTTTCTGATATATTGGTATTTGGATAAAAGAATAGAGATAACATTTATTGACAGTTGGCAGCCCTGGTGGCTCGTACGAATACGCCCAGTCATATCTGTTTATGAACACATATTACATACAAAATTTGGTTGAAATCCAATTGATAGTATAGAAGTTATATGCATTTAAAATTAGACCTATCAGCAGGCTTAGAATCATTTTGGCAACACTGCCATGCATGGCCTCCTAGAAATTTAACTGAAATATTATTATCTATACGTGTGCCAATTTTGAAATAGCTCCCATTCATACCTTCCAAGATATCCAAAATGGAGCTCAAATTTCAATTGCGATTTTTCAGCAGTTGGTAGCACTGACATCATTTTCAAATACGGCCGTGAGATATTCAGGTATAGATCTTTACTCCTACCAAATTTCGCTTCGATTCCTGCAGCCGTTTAGGAGTTGATAGGGGGGGGGGGGCACACACACAGTCAGACAGACAGAAGGACAGACAGACAGACAGACACACATTTGCCCGATCTCATAAGACTACTTTTTCCTCATTTTTGCAAAATGTGAAAAGTAGGCTAAAAAATAGTGTTCAGTATCGTTTGTAAGATATGCTTGCAGTGCATTAGGACTATACGGAATACAAGCAGAGAAATATCGACCTTCCTGATAACAACGCTAGTTGGGATGCATAAACAATATTATTAGCGGCAACTTTTTTTAGCGTATGGCTTTTAGTGCCGGGAGTGTCCTAGGACATGTTCGGATCGCCAGTTTGTAGCTGCTTTAATGCGGACACCCATGGGGTGAGCTACAAGTACTGTCACGTGTGGAGTGTTGTCTGGGGAGGAAAGTTTGAATGTAAGGACGAGGAGTTGGAAGGTAGAGGCTGTGGCATATAGTTAGGGACCAACCCCGGCATTTGCCTGGAAGGAAGATGGGAAGCCACGGAAGACCATCTTTAAGATTGCCGGCGGGGGGATTCAAACCTCCCCACCTCCCGGATGTGAGCGATTGCCAGCAGTCATGCCGTAACAACCACGGCTAACTCACCCGGTCTCACTACAGCTGAAGTACAGTCATTGACAGATATAATGGCGTTCTATTCGTAACTATGTAACGTGTACTTCTGCGTCACACAATTCTTCGACGTGGACTGTACTGACTGCACGGTGGTGTGGTCACGTGCTTACAGTAAGTCTGGAATTCCATTACATCAGACCGGTGGTGACAAATGTGAAGCGAGAGGACTAGAGAGTGACTGTGTACAGGCTCAACCACAAGCTCCAAGGACAAGGGCAAGCGTCTAAAACAAACGTCCGGCTTGTATATAGGCCTATATAATAGTTTGAACTGACGGTGATTTTGGGGGTCTGGGGGATGTAGAACGGGAAGATATGTCATCATTTTCTGGATGTCTTAACATGGTGCCTATTGCAATTGGTTACATTCTAATGAAATATTCCTAATAGCCGGGCTCTAGTTACAGAGCGGTGACTGTTCCCCGAACTACGAATATTAGCTTAAAGTACTTCGAGTTGTGTTTACATCCATCTCTTTAAACCGTATGTAACTTGTTGTAATCTCTAAGGATTAGCGGCTGTGAAAAGCGGAAAGTAGTGAATATTGAATCGGTTTTCATTCATTAATGCATAACGCTAGCGACTGGTTGATGTGTGTGTGTTTTGGAAGTCAATCTCGCTGCTGATGTGGGCTGAAGCAAAACATTAATAGCATAGTAATGAACACATCACTGGGGCAATATGTCGTATTTTCTATTAGCACACTCTCATTTAAAGCGCGCGAAAATTGATAGCATGCGGGAAACAACATAAATGAGGCAGCAACTTTTGTTCCCCAGACGCGGCTATACAATAATGAATACTCCCTCGCCTGGGAGCAGTTCTAACGCTCGGCTGGGCAACTCTTTACACTAGAAGTTTCAGTCCAATGTTGTGTTAGTCAGATTCTAAGGGCAGATCCACGTTATGTCTGAATAACTTTGTTATACTACTAGTTGAAGTACCCGTGCTTCGCTACGGGTCATAAATAAATTAAAATGTGAAGGTGACAGTTAAAACAGGGGATAGGCGAGGTGCTGCGCGGCAGGAGAGTAAGGATGGAACATTTTGTCCAACTACACCGCTCGGCGTTGACCGTGTTTTATAGCACAGATTTAGGTTTTACTCGCTAACCGTTGGAGATACACGAAAAGTGATAAGGACCTTTCGGATAGAAAATTAAAGTTCAAACCTCGTATATGCCATCAAAAGTTTGCTATTTCATAGCGTTCTCTTTTTATTTGAAATGGAAATATGAAAGTTGGAAACCAAAGGGTGTAGTGACGTCACTAAAATGGTCGCCATCTTTAAATAGTGCAAAGTATCGAAATCAAAAGTAGCCTATATGTTAACCAGGTAAATCAGCTACTTCCATGTAAAATTTTATGTAAATCGGACCTGTGGTTCTTGCGTGATTCAGTAAGACACACAGACACACACCACCTCATTTTTATATACAGTATTAGTATAGATTAACTGTGTTCTGAATCTCGGATTGTCAGAGATTGGAGACAGAGTGTTATTATTGCAACCATCGCCTGATACATAGCATTAAGGGCCGTTTTCACAAACGCCACTTAACTCATAATTCATCCTTAAAGGTTATTTAACTCTGCACGACCATTTCATTAAACAGAAACGCTCGTTAACTGACCACTAACTATTAAATACGTTAAATGGCTAAATCTGATCAATCAACTATCTCAAGTATCGTTAAAGAGGAGGGAAACAGTTGAAATCTACCCGGCGCATATCTCAATGGTTTTTTTTTTTTTTTTTGAGTTTCACACGAACTTTCATCCATATGAATATGAAATATGTCAATGAAATTATAATATATAATTATACATTTTAGTCGGTTTATCCTCCATGGTTGGGCTTTCCGTCGGACTCAGCGAAGGATCCCACATTTACCGTCTCCAGGGCAATGTTCTGGAGCTTGGAACATCAGGATAGGGGATACAACTGGGGAGATGGGACGAGCACCTTGCCCAGGCTGCCTCACCTGCAAAGCGAACAGGGGCCTTATGAGGGATGGAAAGATTGGGAGGGATAGGCAAGGAAGATGGAAGGGGGCGGCCGTGGCCTTCCATCCTGGCATTTGCCCGGAGTAAAAGTGGGAAACCACGGAAAACCACTTCGAGGGTGGCTGAGATGGGAATCGAACCCCCTCTACTCATTTCCACCACCCGAGACTGAGTAGACCCCGTTCAAGTCCTCAAACCACTTTTCAAATTTTGTGGCAGAGCCGGAAGTCGAACCTCGGACCTCCGGGGTGGCAGCTAAGCACACTGACCACTACACCACGGAGGTGACTATGAAATATCATGCATGTTTAATACCAAGAAAGGCGAATACTGAGATAAAAAAAGCATAGCGGAAGTGGGATTCGAACTCCTTCCAACTGCATAACAAAGTCAGAGACCACAACGCAGCCACTTACGCTACAAAGACAACGGGTCAGCGTGTCCGATTTAGCTTATTAAACAGCGTACTAGTTGAAACCCGTCTAAACATGGCGGCCAATGGGAAAATACTTACTGAAGCATTGTCTTATATACAGTGAGATTCTTTTGCTGGAGCAGGACCGGCGGCCGGCTGCCGGTCGCGCACGCCTTGCGCCAGCCAACCGAGCTCGGGCCGTGGGGTTGCGCGAGGCGGAGGCGGAGTCGAGTTAACCAGGGTCATTCAAGTCCATTAAGTCACTACACTTTCATCAACGAGGGTGTGTAGTGTCAGCGCACAGATTAGAAGGTAACATAAACAACAGCTGCAAGATTTAATTAAAGAAGCACCGATGTTCTTTTATTTCTTGGGAATCTGGATGACCTCACGTCATCAGAACATATCTTATCACAGAAGATACTAAAAATATTCTCCTTCAGTTGGTAGACAGACATCGTTACATTATGTCGCTACTCCTGCACACTCCCCCCCCCCCCCTCGCCCACCCCCGCCCTTGTGTTTACTGTAATTAATCGAAGCACTGACCTAAGCCCGTTTGTTGTCCAATTGTGGGTTAATTTAAAATACAAAGTATACAGATCAATTACCCGTACTCAAGTGGAGCTGGAGAACAATATACGGCAGCAGATATCCCTCACAACAGAAGGAAATTACAACGTGTAAACGCTAATTTATTTACACGGTACAACGCCTGCCTATCAGTTGAATGAGAACATTTTCTGCGTCTTGTGTGAAAAGGTAAGTTCTTTAGTCATGATTTGCTGGTGAATTTGCCATTAATTAATATACTTTGTTATGGTTTCCACCTGCGCACAATCTGCGGTGCGAGCTCGGTGGGCTGGCGGAAGGTGCGCGCGGCAACCCGTTGCCCATTCCGCTCCAGCAATAGAATCACCTGTAAATACTTTGTGCCATTTTTTTGGCACTATTGCAACTTCCAGGTGTCGATAGATTGTAATCTCGAAATTGGAACATACTTCTAGTTATGACTGAAAACTTGATGAGGTAAATCCTAATTTTAACTGCCCTTATTATTTCCAATCCAAGCAATTTTCATACATATTTCTTACAATTAATATGGTTCCATATAGGAGCCCTTGGAAAACGTTCAGATTTCTAAGGAGCGTAACTATGGCTTAAACGCTTGGAGTAAGAATATGTGGAGGAAAATCCCTTAATTCCAAGGAATTCAAGAAATAGGTAGAAAACTGAAGTAGCTGGCTTTCATTTTCAGTGTTTAGTGTGCAAACGCAGGTGTATGATTTTGAACTACTGGATATAAGTTCAATGACTTTTAAATTAATTTCATTACAGTATTAATTTTTTGGTGTAAGAACGCGAAATTGCGAGAAATATATTACATCCTTCGCAGAAGTGAATGTTTCGCTGTAAATCTGTCACGTTATAATCATGCCTGGCTGGTAATTCAATAACATTTGATTCCTGACCATCCACAGAGGGGTAGTCGCCGTTAACTTGTAGCAAATATTCCATTTCATCTGGTTTCTGTCGCTTGTTTTTATGTAAGCGGAGTATTTTGGAGAAGGGTCAGAGAGGAGAGTAATTGATACAATTGTGAATACTGTAACTGTTTGTCGAGAAGCGTGCGGCATGACAGCAAAACCTACCTGAAGTCTCCTCCAAGAAAATAACTATCCCAAGGAAAGGAATAATGTCGTAACGTATAATATTTTTTTAAAGTCGATTCACACATTAATGAATGAATGTTTGCCATTGGGGCCTCATCACATATTATGAGCCATGCTAGTCAAATTTCGTGAGCTGGATTGCTAATTAAATTTGAGATATTTTAAATGTTGAATGTATCGGTTATGCTCTTGCAAAATATTGTTTAAAATATGAAGTGTGTCGTCCCTGATGATTCACTTGATTTGCAGATCTGATTTTATTAGCTTCTGATGTATACAACTGGCCATAAGAACCGTCGCAAATATTTTTGGAATTTAAGGAAGAAATGCGTTGGTGTGCAATTCCATAAATTTTAAAACAATATGGACCGTATTCATGTGGCACCAAAGGAAACGAAGCATTCATTGTTCCTCTCTGAAATTCGTTGAGATATCATGTCCAGTGAAAAACTGTTGCAGCCTATGAAATATTTTATATTCCGGCATATCAATTTTACCATTGTAACAGCAAAGGCCGAAGTAATCAAGCGTAGATTTCTCGCAAGAGAAATATATTGCAGAACAATGTGTACATTAGTTCGTCAAGGACCCTACACTGTAGACTGCTGAATAATATCTGGAATTGTTTCTGAAATGGCATATGGAAATTGGATTTTAAAAGTGGCCTCGTATTTTCTCCGATTTCCTCTTTTTTTTTTGCAACCAATGTTCTTTTTCGTCGAACGGGTTTATTTATAGTAGTATTTCTCCGCAAATTAACGTCATATTCGATAACACTATAGTGTCCTGCATCAATGTAGTCGCTAAATAATAAATGGCAAATAATACTATCATTTCCAAGATCATTGGTATGTACTCTAAACAAATAATCAACAAACAATTGGCCCTTAAAATGAAATCCAACATGGAGAGTTTATTCACCGCCCAGAGACTTTCATACTCAAGTTGGTTGCTTTGGAGAATGCGATGAGACTGTTTGCCAATAATAAAATCCTGATAATTATCCCTGAAGTCGCCTCCGTGGTGAAGTGTTCAGCATGCTTAGCTGCCACCCCGGAGGTCCGAGGTTCGATTCCCGGCTCTGCCACGAAATTTGAAAAGTAGTATGAACACTGCGACGGGGTCTTGGTTGGTTGGTTCCTCAGTTCATGGGCTGCGACAACGCGGTCATGTAGCCCCGTGTACTTTGGGTGTGTGTAGAATCTGTCTGATAACCGGTGTTAATTGTGATGACTGTATTAGTGTGTGTATCTGGTTTTCTTTTAAAATTTAAGTACAGACTGCAACTTAGACTTTTTCAAATAGTTCCTACTTTTGCTGCCAAACGCCAACGCCAACGACTACTAGGCCTAGTTCAGAACTTAGCTACTAGACGCCACCGCAGTCGGCTCTTGGCAACGAACGTAGAAACCTAAGAGCGTTGTTTACATTCTTAACCTATCCAATTTAGCTTCACACAGGTGTAATTAGTGGAAGATTCTTTAACATGCCATGGGACCACTGGCTTTACTCCCCACCGAAGGAAGGCATACTGAGGGATTTTTAACGCTCTTAAAAAATCCGACGGCTTCGGCTGGGTTTGAACCCGCTATCTTGGGCATAGAAGCTCAGCATGCTGCCAACTACGTCACCGAAGCCGCTGGCACGGGGTCTACTCAGCCTCGGGTGGTCCAAATGAGTAGAGGGGGTTCGATTCCCAACTCAGTCATCCTCGAAGGATCAAGTTTTCATCACGAGGCTGAGCTGTGAATTGACAAAGAACCTAAAATACCCCCCCCCCCACCAAAAAAAACCTATTCATTATTTAATGGGGTCAATATCTGACAATTAGGCTGGGTTACATACTGCTCAAGTCCAAGCTCTATGAACATGCGGGGTGAGGAGAAAGAGCAGGGAAGGGTCCGGGGTGAAGAGAAGGATCTGTCAATAGCCCACCGTGATACAGTGGAACGTGGCTAATTCGAACTTCTGTAATTCGAAATCTTCTTTAATTCGAATTTTTCTCTTGGTCCCTAGCATTTTATATACAATCAATGCTAAAAATCGTGGTTAATTCGAATTATATTTTGGATAATTCGAAGTTTTTACGTGTACAAAGCAGTTCAGAAGCCAAACAGTTGGGTCATAAATTCCCGAAAAACGACAAACCACACCACAGAACTTAGCCGTAGCCTATATATACTTTTTTTGAAAGTAGAAATGACGTAAGTGAATCTGTTTTCCGTTCCTTAAATTTTTTAGATTCTTACATAAATAATTCATGCTTTTGGGCTAATGCCGTGTGTATTTTTAATTTAAACCATACGTTTCGGAGAAACCTTGCCTCCTTTTTTAATGGAAATAAACAATGTGGCCAAAGAAAGTGTATCAATGAGATTACAAAAAATATAGATAAATTCCTCTGTTCGTCACCAGAGAGCAGCTGCCAGAAATTACTGTATGGACCATGGTGGAACGTCGGACAGAGTAGTAAGAAACGAGAAGGTAAAGGGGGCGGTGTGAAAATATAGAAACTCCTCGAAGAATGAGGAGGGGGGGGGGGGGGAGGCTGGAGGGTTAGAGTTTCTATATTTTCACACCGCCCCCTTTACCTTCTCGTTACTTACTACTCTGTCCGACGTTCCACCATGGTCCATACAGTAATTTCTGGCAGCTGCTCTCTGGTGACGAACAGAGGAATTTATCTATATTTTTTGTAATCTCATTGATATACTTTCTTTGGCCACATTGTTTATTTCCATTGGAAAAGGAGGCAAGGTTTCTCCGAAACGTATGGTTTAAATTAAAAATACACACGGCATTAGCCCAAAAGCATGAATTACTTATGTAATAATCCGGGCCGTGAAAGCCTTAATATGCAAATTGTTAGATTCTTTTGTTATGGCCGGGAGACTTTTTTTTGAAAAACTGTAGATTTCTCTAAGACTTAACTAGATTGCTGGATTACTACTGTCGTTAAATAGGAGAATAGTACATTTTGGTTTTCTTTCTTTCTTTCTTTCTTTCTTTCTTTCTTTCTTAGGACCACGGGGCTCGTATCTACTCTTCGGTTAAAGTTGTTGCTTTCTTCTTCTTCTCCTTCTCCTTCCAACAGTCCCTCAATTACTATGTGTCATTTGAAACTTTTGAGGCTAATCACGATAGAGTCATTATACAGTACCGTTGTCTGTTAATCTGCTTTTTTGAACGTCCGCGATGCACATTCCTCTCAGGTTCACGCAGCTTAGACTCGAGCAGGCAGTACACGCACACATTTATCCGGAAGAAGAGCCTTCACCTGCATTCAGCGCTAGTTCTGGGCGGAGTTCTTATGGTGGCGCTGTCACTGCTTGCTTAGACCATAACTTGAGGTGACAGCGTACCCCATACTTGGAAAGTTTAACTTGTTAGGCCGGTGTTGGTCTCAAACACAATACAATGAACTCACCAACTCCGGCACAAGTGCACTCGACAGCTCGGTCACACTGCGGCACAAGGCACGTCAGAATTACATTCCTAGTTTGTTATAACCTTATCATAACAAGATATTGGTATGACATAATTCACACTGAGATATGACCATGGAATCATCTTACTTCTCTATCCCAACATTGCACAATGGGTCAAAATCGTAATCTAGGGGGACAACATTATTTTTACGTTTTAATAATGAATTTAGAATGAAAGCAACGTATATAATTTGTTTACTTCATAATACACATCAGTTAAGAGCCTTTATAAGCTACGCCTACACATGCAAGAAATTGTATAAGACTAGGAGTTGGATAGAGCATTCAGTTATCTCTTCAGAACAATTTTCTACCCCTAATTTACTTTTAACTAAGTCACAAAGTTCCACTTTTGACATAATCGTCGTACCCAGTGCGTCAAACAGTTGTAAACGTGTGAGAACTGGTTACGCGGCATCTTCTAAAACGTAAAATAACTATGTAAGCTGCAAAAAGATGCAAAAGGTCTTATAGCAGGCGTAAACTACTAGACTTTATCTACATTTTAACATTAAGTAGAAAGAGATGCAGAGTGACGCGACATACTAAAAAGCTAAGTGAAAATATAATTTTAAAAAAGTTAAATATTCTATAATGCAAATATAGCTAAAATTACGTAACAATTACGCCCATTAATAACAGAAACACGTTACAAAGATGATACCTTCAGCAGCATGTTCCATCTTAAAGCATCACACTAACCACAAAGACAACCAAACCACAGCCACTTACATTCACCCTCCAATTCAGACTGCTAGAACAGTGGTGACAGATTTACACTAAGATGCGTTTATATCCCATAATAGTGAGCGGCAATTATATGAGAATGCTGTAGAAGTAATACATATTGACTTTTAGCCCACTTTTCACATTTTGCAAAAATTAGGAAAAAGTAGACTTATGAGATCGGGCAAATGTGTGACTGTCTGTCTGTCTGTCCTTCTGTCTGTCGTCTGTCCTTCTGTCTGTCTGTCTGTCGGTCTGGCTGTGTGTGTGTGTGTGTCCCCTATCAACTCCTAAACGGCTGCAGCAATCGAAACAAAATTTGGTAGGAGTAAAGATCTATACCTGAATATCTCACGGCCATATTTGAAAATGATGTCAGTGCTACCAACTGCTGCAAAATCGCAATTGAAATTTGAGCTCTATATTGGATATCTCGGAAGGTATGAATGGGAGCTATTTGAAAATTGGCACACGTATAGATAATAATATTGCAGTTTAATTTCCAGGAGGCCATACATGGCAGTGTTGCCAAAATGATTATAAGCCTGCTGATAGGTCCAATATTTAAATGCATATAACTTCTACACTATCAATTGGAATTCAACCAAATTTCGTATGTGCTATGTGTTTATAAACATATATAACTGAGCGTATTCCTAAGATCCACTAGGGCTGCCAACTGTTAATAAATGCTCTCAATTTATTTTTTCCAAATACCAATATATCAGAAAGTATGCAAGCCGACAACTTTAAACTATGCACACGTATAGTACCTGACATTCTGTATTAATTTGGAGTAACTTATATACGTCAGTGCTACCAACATGATTCTAAGCCTGCTGAGATGTCCAACTTTAAATACATGTAGCTTCTATACTATCATTTGGATTTCAACCAAAATTTGTATGTACTATGTGCACTATAACAGATACGACTATACGTATTCTTAAGAGCAACCAGTGTTGCCAACTGTTAAAAAATGGTGTCTCTATTTTTGTTTCCCTAATATCAATATATCATAAAATATGCAAGCCAATAGCTCTAAAATTTGCACACGTATAGTACCTGACATTCTAGATTAATTTGGAGTAATTAATATACGTCAGTGCTGCCAACATGATTCTAAGCCTGCTGATAGGTCCAATTTTAAAATGCCTGTAACTTCTATACTAAAAAATGGATTTCATTCAAAATTAACACAACAAGAGATCATATTATTGCAGATTATTTCTGACCAATACATGTATGTCATTGTTGCCAACATGATTTTAAGCGCGCTGTTAGATCCAATGTTTAACTGCATGTAACGCCCATGCTATCCATTGGACTTCAACCAAATTTTGTATTCTGTACCTTAAGAGATAGAAACAAGAATATATTCAGTCACCAGGGCTGCCAACTGTAGTTCTCTATTAGGCTACATTATGCCAGGTATACAGTATTTCGAACTAATTAGAAATGTCTATATTACCAATTTAATTTTGTCATTATTCTAGATAGATCCATATAGATTAATCAATGGCATGAATTTTAAATTTTAAGAAAAGTAGGCTCTTCAGTTCGTCACGGAACTTCTTGTTTAATTATGAAAATAAATATTTTTTTCCTCCTAGATTTCGATTTTGACCCACTGTGCATTGGTGAGGATTATTGTTGTTCAGCTCTTGATTACTTTTGTGATGTTGAAAATGAATATCATAGCTGAGCCTACAAAACCCGCTATGTGACAATGGTGTTCTCTTGTATATTTTACGTTAATCCGGCCACGCTCCTAGCGTCATGTGGGTGTAGAGTTCCGCGTAACGATCCCGTACCCCTTGCCGTAGCCGTGGTCATTAAATCGAGCACCACGGCCGTGATGGCAGCTGTGGGAAGTCCGGAGATCGGTGCTGACAGCGGCTATCCTGAGAGTGGTTTTTCTCTGGGCTTTTCTACACTCCATCCAAGCAAATGCCCGGATAGTACCTTACTTCATCCCCGGGGTACCTACCTCATTCCTGTCCCTCTGGACACTACTACAGTCATCACATTATAGAGGTTATCAGACATGTTCAACACACATCCAGCTAGACGGGGCTGATGACCAAGATGCCTCAATCTCCTCAAATCTATACTAATATATAACAAGTAGTTCCGTGACGAACTAAAGTGCCTACTTTTCCTAAAATTTAATATTCATGTCAATCTATATAGACCTATCTAGAATAATGACGAAATCAGGTCGGTAATACTAACATTTCTAAGTACTGAAGTTTGAAATACACCTGAAATAGTGTAGCCTAGTAGAGTAACTTACTACAGTTGGCAGCCCTGGTGACTGTGAATATATTCTTAGTTCCATCTCTTAAGGTAAAGAATGCACATACAAAATTTGGTTGAAGTCTAATGGATAGTATGGACGTTACATGCTGATTGATATTGGATTTATCAGTTCGCGTAAAGTCATGTTGGGAACAATGTCATGTATGTGATGCTCAGAATTAATCTGAAATATTACGATCTATTATAGTGCCAATTTTGGATAAAATGCATTTGTTAGCATAGAAGCTACATTTAATTAAAAATTGAAATTATCAGAAAGCTTAGAATCATGTTAGCAGCACTGAGGTACATTAGTTACTCCAATTTAATCTAGAATGTCAGGTATTACACGTGTGCAAAGTTTAGAGCTGATCATTGCATACTTTCAGATGTATTGACATTAGGATTAAAGAAATTGGGAGAGCATTTATTATAAGTTGGCAGCCCTGCTGGTTCTTACGAATACGCACAGTCATAACTGTTACGGTACACAACGCATATACGAAATGTGGTTGAAATCCATATGTTAGTATAGAAGTTATATGCTTTTAAATATTGGACCTATCAGTAGTCTTAGAATTGTTTTGGCAGCACTGATGTATATAAGTTACTCCAAACTAAAGTAGAATGGCAGGTACTATACGTGTGCACATTTTGGAGCTGTTGGCCTGCATACTTTCTGATAGAGAGTGCATTTATTAACAGTTGGCAGCCTTGGTGGCTCTTTAGAATACGCACAGTCATATCTGTTGTAGTATACTGTACATAGTACACACGAAATTTGCTTGAAATCCAATCGATAGTCATTTAGTAATTTGACATATCGGCAGGCTTAGAATCATGTTGGCAATACTGACATGTATGGACTTACGAAAATTAATCTGGAATGTTATTACCTATATGTGTGCCTATTTTGGAATTGTTTGTATGCATACCTTCTGAGATATCCAACATAGAGCTCAAATTTCAATTGTGATTTTTCAGCAGTTCGTAGCACTGACGACAATTTCAAATATAACCTTGAGATATGCAGGTATAGATCTTAACTCTTACCAAATTTGGTTTTGATGAATGCAGACGTATAGGTGTTGGTAGGGGCGAGGACACACACACAGCCAGCCAGCCAGCCAGACAGACAGACAGACAGACAGACAGACATACACACATTTCCCCGGATCGATCTTATAAGTCTACTTTTTCCTCATTTTTGCAAAATGAGAAAAGTAGGCTAAAAATAAAATGGTGTGTGTCTGTGTATCACTCAATCACGCAAGAAACACTAGTCCTATTTACATGAAATGTTACAGTGAAGTAGCTGATTTACCTGGTTATCATATAGGCTACTTTTGATTTCGATACTTTGCACTATTTAAATATGGCGACCATTTAAGTGACGTCACTACACCCATTTGTTTCAAACTTTCACATTTCCATTTCAAATAAAGAGAGAACGCTAACAAATAGCAAACTTTTGATGGCATATACGACGTTTGAAATTTAATTTTCTATCCAATAGGTCCTTATCACTTTTCGTGTATCTCAACGGTTAGCGAGTAAAACCTAAATATGTGTTATAAAACACGGTCAACGCCGAGCGGTGTAGTTGGACAAAATGTTCCATCCTTACTCTCCCTCCGCGCAGCACCTCGCCTATCCTCTGCTTTAAATGTCACCTTCACATTTTAATTTATTTATAACCCGTAGCGAAGCACGACTGGGTGAGTTAGCCGTGGTCGTTACGGCATGGCTGCTGGCAGTTACTCACATCCGGGAGGCGCGGAGGTTCAAATCCCCCCACCGGCAACCTTGAAGATAGTCTTCTGTGGTTTCCCATCTTCCTTCCAGGCAAATGCCGGGGTTGGTCCCTAACTATAGGCCACAGCCGCTACCTTTCAACTCCTCGTCCTTACATTCAAACTTTCCTCCCCAGACAACACTCCACACGCGACGGTACTTGTAGCTCATCCAATGGGTGTCCGCATAGAAGCAGCTAGAAACTGGCGAGCCGAACATGTCCTCGGACACTCCCAGCACTAAAAGCCATACCCTAAAAAAAAGCGAAGCATGGGTACTTCAGCTATTTAATTATAAAAACAACAACAAATTATTTCCCGGTGTTCAAATGTAAAGAAAACTAACCCGAAACGAATTCTTCGGTTGGACTTAGACTTGAAAGCTATCCCTTATACTGTTACACACGCTACTTTAGTCATCACATCAATACAGTTCAACAGACAAATTCAACACACACCCAGTGTGTGACAACGATGTCCCAAGCCTCGCAACCGAATTAACAACAACAAAAACAATTCATTTTCTTGTCTTCAGATGTAAAGAAAACTATCCCGTAGTGAATTCTTAGTTTTTTGTTGTTGTTGTCGTGTGACCTCCTGAGAGGCCGAGTGCAGGTCTTTCGAGTCGACGCCCGTGGGCGACCTGCGTGTCGGGATGAGAGATGGAATGGATGAAGATGACTGAAACTGGGCAAGGATGTAGAAGGAAGCGGCCGTGGCCTGTCAGAAGTTACCGTCCCAGCATTTGCCTGGTGTTGAAAATGGGAAACCACGGAAAACCATTTCAAGGACGACCGACGGTGGGGCTCGAACCCACGCGTCTACCGAGTCAGCAGAGAGCTTGGCCCCATGACTTAATGCTGCGCTTTAGCCAGCGTAGCCACTGCTGTCGGTAATTCTTAGGTTGGACAGTACATTCACATAGGCCTTAAAGGCGTGACTAGAGTAAAGGAACAGAAAATAGTGAGTGAGATTGTCACATAATAGAATTCCCAGGCGCAGTGGCGAAATGAAATGTGTTTTTTTATTTAGTCAATTTACCCTCTAGGTTGGTGGTTCCCACGGACTCAGCGAGGGAACTCACCACTACCGCCTCTATGGGCAGTGTCCTGGAGCCTGAACAACTGGTCGGGTTGGATACAACTGGGGAGGTGTGATCAGCACTTCGCCCAGGCGACCTCACCTGCAAAGCGAACAGGGGCCTCATGAGGGATGGGAAGGGATGGAAGATTGGGAAGGATATGCGAGGAAGAGGGAAGGAGGCGGCCGGGGCCTTACAGTAGGTACCATCCCGGCATTTGCCCGAAGACGAAGTGGGAAACCACGGAAAACCACTTCGAGGATGGCTGAGGTGGGAATCGAACCCCCTCTACTCATTTGGACCATTCGAGGCTGAGTAGACCCCATTCGGGTCCTCATACCACTTTTCAAATTTTGTGGCAGAGCCGGGAATCGAACCCAGGACCTCCGGGGCGGCAGCTAACCATGCTCACCGCTACGCTACGGAGGCGACGAAATGAAATGAAGACAACAAAAATTAACTAATGACTTATAAGTTTACACATGGCCAAACTATTTGATTAATCGCGACATTGGCTATTTGAAAGGTACATGGAAAGAATCACGGTCACATAAAAAACTTTACGAGCCTTACAGTAGTCGCATATGATGTGTAACATCTGACATAGAAGAAACCTCACATGAAATTGTGGATACACCGGTATTGTATGTCTACCACTTATTATTCCCGTTTTCCTACGGGGTCGGGGATGAGATGCGATGGAAGTATTTGTGGCGGATGGTTTTTACGGCCGGATGCCCTTCCTGACGCCAACCTTACGAGAGGAGTTAATGAGAGATGAAATGGATGATGGTGAATGAAACTGGGTAAGGATGGGGAAGGAAACGGCCGTGACCCGTCAAAAGGTACAGTCCAGGCAATTGCCTGGAGTTGAAAATGGGAAACCACGGAAAATCATTTCAAGGGCGGCAAATTGTTGATACACCGGTATTTTATAATATTTTTGGCACAAATATTAATCTATTGTAAAAGGGAGTGTTTTACAGATATTGTAATTTATAATACGGAACTCATTTTATTAGAGGTTTTGTAGCTTCCACCAGTACTAGCCTAAATAAAGAATACGGTTTGGATCAACTAGATAGACGGGACACCGCTCATAACCTTAAATTCCCTATAAATAGGCCAACTTGCGAGTAAATGCAATGTGCACAGCAGTAGCTCATGAAAGGCTTGCCCAGTTCCCGGACCTCTTGATTCACAGACCAACACGTAATTTCATATGGATTCTGTTAAAATGAGACATATTGATATGATAAATATCGTTTAAAACGATAACCTGGTAGCAAAAATATCTATCCCGTCCGGGATTCGAACCCGAGAGCTCTCGATTCACGTTCAATGACGCTAACCCCTCGGCTATTTAGACCACACGAATATTAGGTATAAGATGGTGACTCATTTTCACGTACCAATAATACTGCATCACGGAATTAAGTTTCATTTATATTTTGCTTGTTTCGATAATGTTCCTGAGTGACATTGAGTTTAAAATGCCTGATGAATAGGGCCTCTTGTGAGTAAAGAGAATGTATTCAGCAATACTTCATGAAGGCTTGCTCAGTTCTCATATAAACACAACAATTATATTATATTGATGACTTCATTACTGTTATGTGGTTTAATATTTGAATAGCCTCTGTGCAGAAACATAATACGGGCAATGACGACTACTTACAATGTTTTGTATTAAAACATTTTACTATTTAAATACTGATACGATGACTTCGAACATGTACCATGTGCTTTGTTTCAATCACTTGACACCTGAGTTCGCATGAGCGTTTACCGTCAGAATGAATGTGTTCAGCAATGCGATCCTGCTGGCAGTGCGTCTTACACACTTCCGTTCGATCCACCACTGCCAGCTGAATCGTCCGATCCACTTCCGTCCCATTTTTCAAAATCACTCCCACAAAAATATCCATCAACCGAGTGGAAAGATGTTACACATCAAAATTATCTTTCAGGAGGACAAATTGAACGTTCAAAGACGGACTTCGAACAGAGTTTTAGAACTATAGAATTTATGTCTTGATAATACTAAAGAGCAATGTTTCGAAAGAACATGACGTACAGAGGTGTGAACATTATTAGACTAGATTCCAGTTTTCCAACAATTCATTTTTATCATTTTAAATGATTATGTCGACTTCGCTGGGGTCTGGCGTTACGTTACGGTGACGGGACGAAATGTACCGAGAATGAACTGAGGTGTGTGACGTCATAGTACTGCTTGAGCTTCCTCCTTTCCCCGCGCGCTCCGGTGAGCGTGACGTCATCCAGCCAGCTACCTCCTTTGACCTTGGTTTGCACTTCCTTTTTTTTCTTTCTTTTTATTTTTTTCTTTAAGAAAATCTTTTTTTTCTTTTTCTTAATTTTTTCCTTATTATATTAATTTTTCTTTTTTTTCTTTTTTTTTTCTTTTTTAAAATTTCTTTTTAATTATTATTATTATTATTATTATTATATTTCTTTTTTTTTCCTAACGGACTTTGAGTTCACGCAGCATTTATAGCGTTTGTAGCATTTAAAATGATAAAGTCTAGTCTTTCAGACTGACTATCAGTGTTTTTACTTATCACGACCTAATGCAGCAAAAATATTTGCAACGCACTGAAATTACTTAAATATGTTTATGTTCGACGATGTCGAAATGTAAACATTATGTGTCGGAAAACTGTATCATAATGAGGTTCATTATAACACTATTTTTCATTATGAAACAGTTCCTCCCACCAATCAGAACTCAAGAAACAGTCGTGTGGCCAATTAGATGAGGATACCTTCGCGCATGCGCTCAAAATCCAACATATTTCTGTGTTGTCAAGCAAAGTGAATGGTCTCTGCTTCCGGAGTGCCTTGACCACGCATGCGCTCTGTTCAGTCACCAAAGCCGCGCGCCTTGTTCACTAACTGAATTAACTGAATCCCACAGATATTTATGAATATTTATGTTCAAACATATAATCAAGTTATAATTATTGTCGAACATAAACAGTCGTATGCAACTCGCCTATAATGGTAATTAAGACACTCGTATGGAAATTATAAAACTCGCATACGCTCGTTTTATAAAGATACTCGTGTCTTAATTATAGCCATTATAGGCTCGTTGCATAATGTACTATTAACCAATACTCTTAATTATCTTTTAAGATACTCACAGTAAAAGAGGAACCTTGCTAATGCTAAATGTGATAAGTTTTTTTTAATACTTTATTAAAGTTTTCGTGTGAATTCGGAGAGGAGGGATTCAAAGTATTTTTTCTTAATGGTCCACTGTTGATCTATTCAAAATTTCGTGGATCATGGATTGAAATCACCTGATTTAGAGGGTACATTCCAAAATCATTGAAAAATGAGAAAACGGACTCCACACAGGCATCCCTCACAATATCCAACTCCAAACATTCAAGACGCAATTCCTTATGGAAAAGTTGTAAGTTCATATGGAAGAAAACATTACTAAGTATGGTAATAAAATAATTATATAAGCAGGTGATCAGTAAAATGATTTAGAACAAAAAATGTGAAAGAATTAAATTCTAATAATATGCACACCTCTATACATTTCATTTACGACTTTGTAAGTAAACGTTGAGTGGGAGTGCTAAATGGTCTCGGTGCCAAAAAGTAGTTTTTGAGTAAATGGATAAAAAGAGTAGTGTATACTACTGAAGAAAAATACATTTTAAATTTATCAACAGTGGTAGCTTTGCAAGACAAAAAAAATCACATATTTTGGCACTTAGATCAATTACACTTCCACTCTACAAATATTATAAAATTAGTTAAAACTTTTACATCATGCAACGGTTCCTGGAATTTGATACACTAAATTGTTGTTGTAGTTTTTATTATTAGACTACGTGACCAAAGTATAACTGTTTGTATTCGAAACACGTTATTTACGTAATACAACATTAGAGAATATGCAGTTAAAAACAAGTAGTTCCGTGAAGAACTATACAGCCTATTTTCATATATCCTTCTCATGTTAATTGCCTCTAACAACATACAAAATTTCAGTTTGAATGTTGTGATAGATTCGTAGATATTGAGAACCATCTAAATATTTCAGATGGTCGCGGGGTTGGATTAATATATTTTTGTACTATTACATTAAGATTATTGTGTATGTGTGGTATTCAAACTTCAATCGCATGATTAGAACACAAGAAGTAAAAACGAGATTTTAAAATTTCGCACAGCTACCATCTTGTGATTATGCAAACAATTGAAAAAATGAGATGCCAGTGGATTAACATTATTTTGTATAAGCATTTAACGTGCAACGTTTCACTGCACTCGGATAGTTAATTCGCGAGAACCGTCCATTTAAATATGATTACTTCGCGTCGCCGCCATATTGGATTTGTGCTCACCAGGTTACTGAAAGTCCTATAGGTGAACATATGTTCATAGCCTCTATGAACCAAAAAAACATTCAGTTTGAACGCTGTAAACGATTCTTAGATATTGAGAACCGTCTAAATATTTCCGATGCTCGCCATTTTTGATTGTTATATGTATAGGCCATAGTGTTATGTACCATTCAAGGACAATTGTAGCCTAGGTTCATTATTCAAACGTTCATTTCGATTGCATGATTACGACACAAGAAATAAAAACTTAATTTTAAAATTTCGCACAGCCGCCATCTTGAGGTTACATAAACAATTGAACTAAATTAGATGCCAGTGCATTACAATATGTGAAATCATTTACTGTACCACATTTCACTGCGATCAGAGAGTTAAATCACGAGAAAAGTCTGTTAAAATGTTTCAACTTCGCTTGGCCGCCATGTTCGTTTCGTACTTTACAGGTTTATGAATGTTACATAGATAAACTTGTATCAGTACCCTTTATCACCGGACAAAATTTCAGGGTGATATCTGTAATAGTTTTGGAGATGTACAATGTCAGTGAAATATTTCGCACAGCCGCCATTTTGAGGTTATGTAAACAATTGAACTAAATTAGACTCCAGTGCATTACAATGTGTATAAACATTTGCTGTACCAAGTTTCATTACGTTTGGATAGTTAAATCGCGAGAAAAGTCTATTTAAAGTCTCAACTTCGCTGGACGCCATGTTGGTTTTGTAGTCACCAGGTTTTTGAAAGTCTCATAGCTGAACTTCTAGTAGTGCACTTTATCACCGTACACAATTTCAAGGCGATATCGGTAATAGTTTCGGAGATACTGAGTGCTGGTGAAATATTTCGCACAGCCGCCATGTGATTGGTGTGATACAATAAAATTTGAAGGGCACGGTCAGGGTCGGCCAGAATAGTGCTATGATTTTACGGAGTTTCATTGTAATCGCTCCAGCCGTTTAGAAGTTATTAGGACACACACGCACGCACACATGGACAAAAGGTGATCTCATAAGACTATTTTTTTTTCATAAAATGAAAATAGGCTAATTAAGAAATAAACACTAATTACTATAGTTGGTTGATTGATTCCTCAGTTTAGGGGCTCTGACAACGTGGTCATGTAGCTCCGTGTACTTTGTGTGTGTGTAGAATCTGTCTGATAACCGGCGTTATTTGTGATGGCTGTATTTGTGTGTGTTATCTGTAATTCAGGTAAGGACTGCAGACGATAAATTTCTAGTGATTCCTACTTTTGCTACAAAATGCTACCATCCATCGCACCTACCTGCAAACTTGACTACTAGATGCCACCGCAACCAGCATCTGGTGCCGAACGTTGGAATCAATCGATCGATCGTACCGTACATCGTGGAGCCCAACTTATCTAATATATAAAAGTGAAAGTCTGTATGTATGTACGTATGTATGTATGTATGTATGTATGTATGTGGGTTGGTACCGTATACAAATCTACTCCGTTCCACCAATCTCAACCATATTTTGCATACACATAGTTTAGGACCCAGAAGGAACCTCTGGCTACTAGAATTTACGATAGTCTTTCTCATTCTTCTGATTTCGGCCCTTTTGCACTCAAGCACAGGCTAATCAAATCATAAAATATACTCATGAAGGAATGGCAAGGCAGATAGTTTCCATGGCAACATAGCTCAAGTCGAGACACGGCCGACTAGATGCCAATTGCGCTCTGCACTACCGGTATAGAAAATGAGGATCTTTACTTGAAATCCCGTTAGTTACTCAAGTGCTCACACAGCACTGTCAACCGAGTTTAGCATAACAAAGACTTGACACTATCCTCTTTCTACTATTATATTTGTCAAATACCACTCACTCACTCACTCACTCATTCATTTATTCATCACGAAATCTCAGAAACCACCGAGCGGATTGGAATGAAATCTGGTATACAGCTTCCTCAAGGGCCGCAAATGCCCACTAAGAGAGGATTTTTAGATATTCAGGTTCTAAAGGGGTGTTAAGGGGGTAGACCTGCATTTCATTGAATAGCAATATCTCCCGATTGGTTTCATTGGGGGATGTGATACTCGGCATATAAACTCATCATTAAAAATAAGAAGACACGTGTCTGAGGGTTTTTCGATGTGGTGTATATTATGAGGTGAAAGGGGTGAAAAGTGGGGATTGAAAGATTCCTAACGGAGCGTGTATCTCTTAAACGACATAGGCGAGGAGTTTGAAACTTAGCGGGAAAAAAACAACATAAAAAAGAAGTAAATATATGTTGACCGTTTTTTCATAAATCCAATTTAAGGGGCCCATGGGGAGAAATGAAATTCTGGGGGGGGGGACAGGAAAGAAAGTGCCCTAACTGATTGACTGACTGACTCACTCATCAAACTCAGGGGGAAAAACTGCTTTAAAGTAAGTAAATAGCTGTTCGACATTTTTTTTTCATAAATCAAATTTAAGGGGTTTATGGGGAGGGGTGAAATTCTGAAAAAAGAAAATTGAAAGAAAATGTCCTGACTCACTCACTCACTCATCATCGCCCAGCCAAAATTATTGAAGTTAGAAACATGACAGTTTGGGGATATGATCATTGTATGTCAAAACCGTCTACTAAGGGAGGATTTTCGGATATTCAGGTTCAAAAGGGGTCTTAAGGGGGTTAAACCTGTATTTCATTGAATAACAATATCTCCCGATTGGTTTCATTGGGGGATGTGATACACGGCATATAAACTCATCATTAAAAAGTAACAAGACACGTGTCTGAGGGCCTTTCGATGTGTTTATGATGTGAAAGGGGTGAAAAGTGGGGATTGAAAGATTCCTAACGGATCGTGTATCTCTTAAACGACATTGGCAAGGAGTTTGAAACTCAGCGGAAAAAATCAGGATAAAAATAAGTAAATATGTGTTTGACTGTTTTTTCTTAAAACCAATTTAACGGGCCCATGGGGAGGGGTGAAATGCTGGGGGGAGGGAACAGGAAAGAAAGTGTCCTAACTGATTGACTGACTGACTCACTCATCAAACTCAGGGGGAAAACTGCTTTAAAGTAAGTAAATAGCTTTTCGACAGTTTTTTAAATCAAATTGAAGGGGTTCATCAGGAGGGGTGAAATTCTGAAGAAAAAAAAATGAAAGAAAATGTCCTGACACATTCACTCACTCATCATCGCCCAGCCAAAAATATTGAAGTTGGAAACGTGACATTTCGGGGATATGTTCGTTGTATGTAAAAACCGTACACTAAGGGAGGTTTTTTGGATATTCAGGTTGTAAAGGGGTCTTAAAGGGGTTAAACCTGCATTTCATTGAATAACAATATCTCACAAGTGGTTTCATTTGTGGATGTGATACTCGGCATATAAACTAATCATTAAAAATAAGCAGACATGTGTCTAAGGGTTTTTCGATGTGGTGTATTATTATGAGGTGAAAGGGGTGAAAATTGGGGGTTGAAGGATTCCTAACGGAGCGTGTAGGCCTATCTCTTAAACGACATAGGCGAGAAATTTGAAACTCAGCGAAAAAAACAGCTTAAAAAGTAAGTAAATCAGTATTCGACTGTTTTTTCATAAATTAATTTAAGGGGTGAAATTCTGGGGGAAAAAGGAGAGAAAGTGTCCTAACTGACTGACTAACTCACTCAATCATCAAACTCAGGGGAAAAAGACAGCTTAAAAATAAGTTAATAGGTGTTCAAGCGTTTTTTCATCAATCCAATTTAAGGGGCCCATGGGGAGGGGTGAAATTCTGGTAAAAATAATTGAAAGAAAATGTCCTGTCTGACTCACTCACTCATCACGCCCAGCGAAAATTATTAAAGTTGGAAACATGACATTTTGGGGATATGTTCGTTGTATGTCGAAAACGTACACTAAAGAAAGAGTTTTGGATATTCAGGTTCTAAAGAGGTGTTAAGGGGGTAAACGTGCATTTCATTGGATAACAATATCTCACGAGTGGTTTCATTTGGGGATGTGATACTTGGCACATATACTAATCATTAAAAATATGCTGACACATGTCTAGTGGTTTTTCGATGTACTATATATTATGAGGTGAAAAGGATGAAAAGTGGGGTTGAAAGATTCCTAACGGAGCGTGTATCTCTTAAACGACATAGGCGAGGAGTTTGAAACTCGGAGGAAATCAATCAGCTTAAAAATAAATAAAATAAATAGGTGTTCGCCTTTTTTTTCATAAATGCAATTTAAGGGGCCTATGGGGAGGGGTGAAATTCTGGAAGAAAAACGTCCACTAAGGAAGTTTTTTTTGGATGTTCACTCTCATCGACCAACCGAAACTATTAAAGTTAGAAGAATGCTATTTTGGGGATATGTTTGTTGTGTGTCGAAAACGTCTACTAAGGAGGGATTTTTGGGTATTCAGGTTCTAAAGGGATGTTAACGGGGTTAAACATGCATTTCATTGAATAACAATATGACACGACTATGACGCGAGCGAAGCGAGGCTAAAAATGAGATGGTGTGTGTCTGTGTATTACTCAATCACGCAAGTACCACTGGTCCGATTTACAAGAATTTTACATGGGGTAGCTGATTTACCTGGTTAACATATAGGTTACTTTTGATTTCAATACTTTGCATTATTTAAAGATGGCGACATTTTAGTGACCTCACTACACCCTTTGGTTTCAAACTTTCATATTTCCATTTCAAATAAAAAGTGAACGCTAAGTAATAGCAAACTTTTGATGGCATATACGAGGTTTAAAATTACATTTTCTATCCGAAAGTTATCTCCAACGGTTAGCGAGTAAAACCTAAATTTGTGCTATAAAACACGGTCAACGCCGAGCGGTGTAGTTGGACAAAATGTTCCATCCTTAATCTCCCTCTGCGCAGCACCTCGCCTATCCCCTGTTTTAACTGTCACCTTCACATTTTAATTTACTTATGACGCGTAGCGCAGCACGGGTACTTCAGCTAGTCTTATATATAAAAGTGAAAGTCTGTATTGAACCCTTGCAAAGAAGCATATGAGACTCAGATTCGGGGCGTAACAGGTCATATTCGTAAGTTGCTGTCAGGGCGCTTCATTAACTTGCAGGGTAACATATAACAAAATAACATGCAGGAAAGAGTGAAGCCAGGGTTAAAAACAACTGAATTTAATAACAAATCACCATATTTACACATAAACAATTAACAACAAAAACTCCCAACTGACTCCCGCTTAATAAAAATGCCAAAAACTAGGCGATATCTCTGGAGAGATTAATTACCTGGACCAAGTGTCCTTAAATAAAACGATACCAAAAGTGACCATATAAGTGCGTACGCCGTTCTACATGCACCACGATGTGTACTTTGAATGCGTGATTCGTTATCATCCAGAATGACCCTTCAAACAACGAATCCGCATTTCCTAGAGCTAGACCGACACAAGGGAACACAACAACAATACTTAAGTTAAACCGACACTTCCTAAATCTACTATAAACAAACACAAAAATTTCCGTGTGAAATTGGACTTGAATTGCCGTAGCAACATTTACTGCCTAAAATCTTAGGACTTCTCACACAAATCAACACAAGTACATTAACAAGTGACCAATAGAAAAATACTCAAATGACCGCTGTCAAAATTTACAAATACTCTACCACTACACCAAACGGGTGTGACAAACAAAATTACATGAAATCGAGTCATCAACAAAGCAATAGGCAAACAGCCAACATTTACGTTAATCACAATATTCTTATCCATACAAGGTACAACAATCCGTTACACACATGGCGAACTCCCCAATTAATTATGGCTTAAAATTAGCCATCACAATGAACAGGTTTGCTGCATAAAAGCTTACAGGGTTCAGTCGGACAAAAAGGACTGCCTATCAAAATAAGTCACAGGCAAAACGGGCGGTTTGTGGAACTCTGCATGTCTGTCAACCCACGTGTCAATAACCTCGACCTCCCAGAGCGTGGGGTCGAACCTCGAAGAAATGTGCCCCAAAGCACAATAATACGTGTGTGTCAGAAAAACATATGGACAAGAATCAGCAGTCTCCCAAGAGCACTCTGTCTTTCCATCTAAAATACAACAGCAGCAAAAATATAAGGGCGGTAGGACAACTACCCCCTCCTCACGTAGAATCAACACACACTAGACACATCAACACACACTTAATCACACGTATGGGTTGTGACAGACCCTGAAATAAAAGACACAAATAATATCCACATGCTGGCGCCATCGTTCTATGCCGTGACTAGTCACCTGAAAAGGACTCAAAAAAAAATCTATCAAAATTAGAACGAAGGTGTTCTACAATTACTTTTAAGTTGGTGCACTCGGCTACCCTAACATGAATAATAACCTGTTCAGCAAAATGTTTTACAATCATTTCCTCCCATTCCTATTTCAAATATTAACGTTAATAAAGCACCATTTATCGAATGTAACGGGTTCCGCAATTGCAAGGATAAAATCACGCACGCACGCCGCGTACATTACACATGACTCAAGAAAAAAATCAAAATATCAACAAACACATTGGCCACGCGCCAACGGACATTTAAACATATAGTGTCGGTACAAGAAAAACAGCTATAAAACAAGAAAGAAAAACATGACTATTTACAAAGTTCCCCGGCCAAATCTAACTACATAATTGAAATAATCCAATTTTAGTACATCACCGCTTCTGCATGTAGGACTAAGGACATCCTCCTCAACCCATTGCCCTATGGACAATTTAGCACTCCATAGTAGTCGTCTGCGTTGATTTCTTGAAGCTCATCCCAAGTTCAAACCACGTGCTGATCATCTTGGTCTCGACTCCTTGGCAGAAAAGTTCAATGTTAAATATTTGCCTATCTATAATCGCTTGCAGGCTACTCAGTTCACCCACAATTGTCCTACTGCGATTAATAGCGAAGACTGGCCCTAATTATATCGCACATACGCACTATAAAAACACACATACAATACACACAATTTATACATAAAATATACATCTCGAGTCCGCGCCACTGGCTCGTTAACAAGTTCAAAATCCTGGCTGCACCAGCAGTCGCTATCTCGTCCGGTATTTCCGTCCCGTCTTGGACTTCGGTTCTGGTAAGCGCTAATTAGGGTGATACGATACTTCCCCCTTAAAGTTGAACTCGTCGTCTTTAAAAGAATGTTACAGTTTATCACGCGCTGGCGTGAAATATTTAGATCACACAATTTAGTTGATTTTAGAACAAAATGTATTATAGCTTTTAAAATTCGATATTGCAAACGCTGCGACTTTAGCTCCCCAGAGCTCAGAAAATAAATTAGCTTCACTGATTTTAGAGCGTAAAAATCACATTTCGAACTGGCGTGGAGTATGCCTCTGAAGGCTCCACAAGAATAGTACTTCGATAAATTCGAGCGTCAAAATCACACGACAAACTGGCGTGGAGTATGCCTCTGAAGGCTCCACACAATAAGTACTCCGATAAATTCGAGCGTCAAAAATCACACTTCAAACTGGCGTGGAGTATGCCTCTGAAGGCTCCACACAATAAGTACTCCGATAAATTCGAGCGTCAAAATCACACTTCAAACTGGCGTGGAGTATACCTCTGAAGGCTCCACACAATAGTCTTAGATTGGCGTCAGGCCAGACTATTTATGAGAAACTGACAAGGGCGGCGGAGTGGGGCGGAGTCGGATAAAAACTTCCAGAGTTTTTGTCTCACAAAGATGGGGCTAGTGTCATTCTTCTCCAAATAAATCCAACGTCTCACATTACTCGAGCGGAGATTAATCCGTTCGGCGGTTCCTTAGATACACACTTCCGCGCGCTTTTTACTACTGACGCCGTCCACCTCGTGGTCACGGCTTGGTCTCTTGCGATTGGCTGATTCAATCGTATGTTCGTTGAGAGGACCTCGTGATTCTTCCTTTATGTCTCCAATTTTGGTACAGTAGTTGCACAATTTGGCCTTGAACTCGACTAATTCTGGCCGTCCCCCAGGAATAGCTACCAACTCAGCTTCTGTTGCAATCATTACGAAATGCTGGCCTCCCATATATCCAAGTCGACTTCCTTATGTGCTGCCTGGGCCGTAGTAATAATAATAATAAATATGAATACTTATTTATCGAAGATCAATAAGGGTTCATTTATCCTCAGCAAGGTTTTGAAATTCGAAACAATTTATTGGTTTGGATTTCAAAAACAAAATCCACTGTAGTAACAACACATCTCTTTAAATCTCACTCAGCTGCTCGAGTGTATGCCCCTCTGACTCAATTAGTGTGCTCCCTTCTCGCTGGAATGTCATTCATATTTTCTCTAGGTCTCCCCCTTCTCCTCACGTAGTTGCCACTCCCGTCGTCTCAGCTGCTCGTTGTTTACAAACAAAGTGCGTACTCACGCGCTCCCCGTGGATTTGAGTGTTTGCTTTCAAAAAAAAATTTTTTTTGCAATACAGATTCTGCACATATCATCTTTCCTAATCATCAAATGGTTCCCTTCTGTAGTACGGTTTCAAATTGGCGCTATTAAAAACAGATTTTGCACCAGTGCTCACTTCTTCTAATCTGTAGGCATTGTTACCCAGATTCTTAATTACCCGGAACGGGCCAATGAATTTTGGACAGAACTTGGCGAAGACTTTGTTCTTAGGGTCGGAGATCGGTGGTCTACGAACCAGCACTAATTCTTGTTCTTGTAACTCTCGGTGAAACTTCTTTCCTCGGTACCGTCTCAGCCTTCGGTCCGCTTGGTTCCTCATGTGCTCTCTCGTTCGCTGGATTCGCAAATCATGCGCTAATAATGGATCCCTTGGGCAAGGAATGATCTTGTCCCAAGTTCTTTCCGGCAACCTGTTGTGGTGTACAATCAGTGGGACTTGACCCGTCGACTCGTGCTTAGTAGTGTTCATGCACATCTCAATTTCCCCTACTTTGTCTACCCATTTATTGTGTTCGTTAGGAATCATTACTCTGTAGTATTTAGCGACACAGCGAATTGTTCTTTCGCTCGGATTTCCACAAGGATGACGAATACTTGAAAATATGTGTTTTATTCCTAGGCTCTCCAAACCTTGCCTAAAAACATTGCTTGTGAAATAGGTACCGTGATCTGATAGAATGGATTCCGGCTTCCCAAGCATCGGAATGACTTTGTTCTTAATTCGACTAAGGACTTGTCTTGATGTCGTCTTCTGAATAGGACATAGCACGACCATCTTCGAAAATACATCGACACATACCAAGAGGTGTCGGCATCCACGCTTTCCTTTTACTAAAGGACCAAAGCAATCAATCGCGAGCATCTCGCATGGTTTCTGCGGTAATAGTGGTCTTGGAGGTCGTTTCAGAATAAAGTTGTTCGGCTTTGTGCGCTGACAAGCGTCACACGTTCTAATTACTTCAACAATGGTGAATCTCATCTTGGGCCAAGTAAAGGTCTCCCCTATCGTAGCTTCAGTCTTATCCGTGCCGATATGTGCTAGGCTCTCGTGAACATGCCAAGTTAATCCCCTCTGTAGTGATGCTGGAACTAAGATCCGCAGTTTAGTATGATGCTCATCCACGTACTTATGTAACAAGTTATTCAAGTAGTGAAATCTCGCTTGTTTAGCACTGGCTTCCCGGTACTCCGGTGAATTTGGTTGTAACTCCTTCCTATAGAATTTTATCATCATCATCATCCATGGGTCAGCTTCTTGCTCCTTCCGAATATCCTTCAATCTTGCCAAAAACTCACGAGCCTTAGGTGTCAAGGTAATATTGTGAACTTCCGCTGTTATTTCGTTTCCGTCCTCAGGGTTTCTACTCAAGGCATCTGGTATGACGTTCAATTTCCCAGGACAATGCTCTATTGTGATGTCAAACTGCTGTATGTAGATGGACCAGCGCGTAACTCTCTCACTTGCTATTGTTGTCTTAAATAAAAATGTCAGTGCATGGTGGTCGGTTCTAACAATGATGGAATAACCATAGATCATCTTGCG
Source organism: Meconema thalassinum (assembly GCA_946902985.2). Lineage (NCBI taxonomy): Eukaryota > Metazoa > Arthropoda > Insecta > Orthoptera > Tettigoniidae > Meconema > Meconema thalassinum. Next base: position 572,358,511 of record OX336391.1, read on the forward strand.
CCACTGTTGGAGAGAATATAGAATTGCTAGTAGCTCAAGTTCCGTAACTGTGTAGTTCCTCTCATGTTTCCGTAATTTACGACTCGTAAATGCCAAATAGGATTTCTTCTTGGGTTCTTCAGCGTCCTCTTGGTACAGCATAGCACCAATCCCAATTAACGAAGCATCTGCTTGAATGATAAATTGTTTCTCAAAATCCGGATATCCAAGTTTCACACAGTTTTCCAATAAATCCTTCGTTGCTTTAAAAGACCTGTCGCACTCCTCGTTCCACGACCATCGATTCGCTTTCTTCAACATCTCCTGCATAGGCGCTACTGTTTCTGTGTAACCAGGGCAATTTTCTTTGAAGAAACCTGTCACTCCCAAAAATGCTCTAACATGTTTGACTTTGGTAGGTGTGGGAAATTTCTTAATAGCATCAATCTTGGCTGGATTAGGCCGCACGCCCTCAACATCAATTATATGTCCCAAATATAAAATTTCGCTCTGGCAAAAATGTGACTTTTTTAAGTTGATCTTGAAGTTCATGGTTCTCAGGTTGTCCAGCAGTTTATTTAAATTTATCAAGTGTTCTTCCATTGTCTCAGAAGCGATTAATATGTCATCAACATATCTCGTGGTGAAGTTCTTGACCTCCTCAGTCAGATTTCTATCGAGTGCTCTAATGAGTGCACATCCCGCAGTTTTCACGCCAAAGGGCATTCGACACCAGATGTAACTTTGATTATCGAATAAAAATCCCGTCAACAGTTGGGATTTTTCTTCAAGTTCAAGATGGTGGAAACTATTTGTCAAATCAACACTTGAGTATATCTTCTTCCCGCGGAAGCCTTTCAAAACATCTTTGATCCTCGGTGCTTGGTCTTGCTCAACTAGCAGTTTGCTATTTAAAACTCGCGCGTCTAGGCATAGCCTAATTGATCCGTTTGGCTTGGTCACAGCCAATATTGCGTTCAGATAAGGAGTTGCAGCTTTCCTTATCATGCCAGAATCTATTAAGTTAGTAATAATGTCCTTCACCTGAGAAAAATGCTTCTCTGGGATCGGGTACAATTTACTTTTGAATGGGGTCCAATCTGTTACCTGCATCGCATATTGAAAATTTAAAACTTTCCCAGGTACGGTGTCAAAAGCTCCTTTATGTAATCTTAAAATTTCTTCCAATCTTCTTCTATCAGATTCCCCTACGATGGCTTCCTTAAGTCGCTCCTGAAGTAGAATTTCGAATTTGGTTCCGCCCATTTCTTCTTCCGCCAAATGCACCCAAAGTTCCTGCGAAATATCTCGGCTGTCCATTTCTAGCAGTGCTGTCTGGTTGACTTGCTCTCCCCTCAAGATCTTATCTCCGGCCTCATTAGTGCATTCCTCAACAACCCAAGTATTGGCCTCTCTCTCCAGCGGATTCTCTTCCATATTTAAACCCACATGATCCAATCCTTCTACTTGTTTGAAGCTTACAGTGTTGTTATGTAAATCAATTACAGCATGAAAATCGCAGATGAAGTTGGCTCCTAAAATTATATTGTAGTTCATCTTTGGAATAACAATGAATGTTTGCGAAAAAGTATGGTTCAATATTTCCAGATCTAGAAATGCTTGCTGTTTACAATTCATAGTTTTGTCAGGAATGACACCTCTGACTTTCATTAGCGGTACCGGCATAATAGGAACAGTCTGTTTTCTTGCTATTTCTTTTATCAAAATTTCAGTGACTAGGCTCACCTGGCTACCTGTATCAATCAAACATCTCACCCTCATACCTCCAATATGCGCGTAAATAATTGGTAGCTGTCTGATAACATTTTCACGGTTCTTCACCACTTCCTCCAGGCAGTCGTCTGGGAATGCTACCCACTCTTCTATATTGGCCACTATCATCTCTTCTTGCTCCCTGGCGATCTCCGTTTTTAGCCTGTCTCCTTTCAGTTCATTTGGTTTTTTTTTTATCCCGGGCCCCATTAGATGTGTTTCGCCGGTTATCATTCTGTCGCTCCTGTTGCCTCAGTAAACTCTCTGCCCCCTCTCCTTGATGGTTATCTGGGCTCTGTCTGTTCGCCATGGCACGCCCCCACTTCTCCTTCTCCGCTTCTTCATTACTTAATTGATCCAAGTATTTACGGGATTCAATATATCGTTCGTCCCAGTTATTCCTATAATCTCCTCTGTTTTCTTGGCGATAGTCCATGCCGTAACTCCATCTACCATCTCCATTTCTTTGGTAAGGTCTACCTTGTCTCTGGTTTCCCCTCCAATTCGTGTATTCCCGCTGGTACGTCCACTGATTATTTTGATTTTGGTTATTCTGATGATATCTCCCGCGGTTATTCTGATAATTCTGATTGTTGTTATGGAACTGGTTTCGGCCGTCAAAATCTTGTCTTCTTGGCGTGAACTGTGTCCCTGTGGACTGTGTCTTACTTTGGTTCCCCTGGCCGTGGTTATTTTGGAGTCCCTGAACTACCTCTGCCGTGTTGACACATTCCAAATTCCTTCTTCCTGTCTGTGGGCTTACCATACTCGTCTCATCTAAGTGTCTGAGTAATTCTTCGGCTTGGACTGCGGTCTGAATATTTCCTGCGACTAATAATTGTTGGATATGCATTGGGAGTTGTTTTCCGATGGTTAGAACCATATTCGGCTCGCTAGGCGGGTCATCAAAATCCCTGAATTTTACCAATTGCTGACTGAAGAATTCTGAAAAACGGGTTGGATGTGTACTATGGTATTTGCGCGTGTACAGGTCCATTCTTAACCCCTGCTGTAACGAAGGACTCCAAAACTTCTTCAAAAACGCCTCGCGGAATTGAGCCATGTCTGTAAACGTGTACTTGAAACTTAAAAACCAGGTCAGGCTAGGTCCTTCTAAAAATTTTTCCACCATTCTTAATTGTTTCTCCGGGCCGATGTGTTGGTCATTAAAGTATTCAGTTAATTGCCGTAGAAATGCTTTGGGAGTGGTTCCTGAATGTTCTTTAAACTTATCGGGCTTAAAATCATTACCCCGAATGACTTGGATGACTTGGGCTGGTGCCAAGTTCGGTTGCGGAGTTGAAGTCTCCCCCCTGTACTGCTGGAATGCATTAGTCGTTAGTCTGGGACTTTGACCCCGACTCGTGTCCTCAGCCAACTTCGAACCTGCCGGACTTCCAATACTTGTTTGCTTTTCCGGAATATTTTCGTTTGAAAATAACGTCGCATTCTCTAACGATCTAATCTCGTTTTTTATGATTAATTCTGAATGTTCCTGTAATTTCGACTTCATATTTTCCTCCAGTGCCTGCATTCGCTTTAAAACTGCCAGCCTGTCTTCCTTATTCGCATGAGCCTGCTGGCCCCAATCTCGCCGGATCCTACTTTTTAAGCTATTTATTTTCTCCTCGTTCCTCTCCTGATTTTTTTAGGCGTCTCTAAAAGCCAGGGTAGTTAAAAGGGACGTAAAACCAATAACATTATTATTATTATTCTCCTGATTTTTCTCTAGCTCTTCACGTATCCGTTCCTGCGTTTTTACTAGTTGTTCCCCCACCTCTTCCCTTATAACCTCTTGCGTTTTTATTAGCTGACCTTCCAAATTATCCTGAGTTTTGACGAGCTGCTCCCCTACTTCTTGTCTTATGACCTCTTGTGTGTTTATTAGCTGGCCTTCCATCTCTTTTCTTATGATCTCTTGTGTTCTGCCTAATTGCTCCTCTAAATTTTCCCGCAAGTGTATCCGCTCGGTTTCAGCCTTAACTTCGACTTTATCTATTTCCTTTATTAATTCCAGCACGTTGTTATCTACCGAATTAATTTGCTGCTGTAGTTTCTCTTGGGTTTTCTTCACTCCCGCGGTGTTACTGACACATGCTGCCTCTATCTGCTTGAGTTTATCTGCCACCATCTCGTCAAATTGTACTAATTTGTTATCAAATTTCGCCTCCAATTTCTTCATTTCGCCTAACTGTTTGATGTTGTTTTCCGCAACCTCGCCTGCCAGTTTCTCTACTTTTTGAACGCTCTGATTAATATCATTTGTGATTTTTCCTAACTGTTCGGTTTGTGTTACCGCCTGTTGTGACAATTTGTGGTTTAGTTCATTGAATTGTTTGTCAGTGTCTAATTTCTGGACTTCTAACTGGACCGAAATGTTACCGCTCATATCAAGTAATTGTTTTTCACTATGCTCACGCTGAGCTTCTAATTGTTCTTTTAATTGTTCTTCCGTCTTTACGGACATCTGCACTAATTGTTTTTCACTATGCTCACGCTGAGCTTCTAATTGTTCTTTTAATTGTTCTTCCGTTTTCGCGGACATTTGGATCGACATCTGTTCTAACAATGCCTTTATCTCATCAACACTCGCCATATCACACACAAAATATATTCAGAGAAAAACAGGGTTATGGGCTAAGGTTTCAGCCCTATACGCACATACATGTCACACATTTAAATATTACTGGCTCTAATTTAATGAAAATTTCAGTAACAAAATTTACTGAATACAATGACACTTATTCCCAAACAACAAAATAACCCCTAGTGATCTGCTTTTAAATTCCTAACCAACAGAATTTACGAAACACCAATTAACCGAAGTCAATTAAATGTCAAATATAAGGCAACATCTTCCTGCTTTGACTGAGTTCATCAATAATGCAAATTTCTAATTTTAATGTGGGCGCCAGAACAAGTTTACAACAAATACCAAATCAAATTCTAACCTTGTTCAATATTTCTAACTTTAGGAACTCAGTGATTTTACTAATGCACATGGCGGTACAACATCGCCTCCATTTACTGAATTTACATGTCCGCTTGACCTGGCATCATTTCTCAACGAAATAAATATGAGATCAGCGAAGCAACAACAACAACAATCCCCACTTGGGCAGCCATTTTTGTTTTATGAACCCTTGCAAAGAAGCATATGAGACTCAGATTCGGGGCGTAACAGGTCATATTCGTAAGTTGCTGTCAGGGCGCTTCATTAACTTGCAGGGTAACATATAACAAAATAACATGCAGGAAAGAGTGAAGCCAGGGTTAAAAACAACTGAATTTAATAACAAATCACCATATTTACACATAAACAATTAACAACAAAAACTCCCAACTGACTCCCGCTTAATAAAAATGCCAAAAACTAGGCGATATCTCTGGAGAGATTAATTACCTGGACCAAGTGTCCTTAAATAAAACGATACCAAAAGTGACCATATAAGTGCGTACGCCGTTCTACATGCACCACGATGTGTACTTTGAATGCGTGATTCGTTATCATCCAGAATGACCCTTCAAACAACGAATCCGCATTTCCTAGAGCTAGACCGACACAAGGGAACACAACAACAATACTTAAGTTAAACCGACACTTCCTAAATCTACTATAAACAAACACAAAAATTTCCGTGTGAAATTGGACTTGAATTGCCGTAGCAACATTTACTGCCTAAAATCTTAGGACTTCTCACACAAATCAACACAAGTACATTAACAAGTGACCAATAGAAAAATACTCAAATGACCGCTGTCAAAATTTACAAATACTCTACCACTACACCAAACGGGTGTGACAAACAAAATTACATGAAATCGAGTCATCAACAAAGCAATAGGCAAACAGCCAACATTTACGTTAATCACAATATTCTTATCCATACAAGGTACAACAATCCGTTACACACATGGCGAACTCCCCAATTAATTATGGCTTAAAATTAGCCATCACAATGAACAGGATTGCTGCATGAAAGCTTACAGGGTTCAGTCGGACAAAAAGGACTGCCTATCAAAATAAGTCACAGGCAAAACGGGCGGTTTGTGGAACTCTGCATGTCTGTCAACCCACGTGTCAATAACCTCGACCTCCCAGAGCGTGGGGTCGAACCTCGAAGAAATGTGCCCCAAAGCACAATAATACGTGTGTGTCAGAAAAACATATGGACAAGAATCAGCAGTCTCCCAAGAGCACTCTGTCTTTCCATCTAAAATACAACAGCAGCAAAAATATAAGGGCGGTAGGACAACTACCCCCTCCTCACGTAGAATCAACACACACTAGACACATCAACACACACTTAATCACACGTATGGGTTGTGACAGACCCTGAAATAAAAGACACAAATAATATCCACATGCTGGCGCCATCGTTCTATGCCGTGACTAGTCACCTGAAAAGGACTCAAAAAAAATCTATCAAAATTAGAACGAAGGTGTTCTACAATTACTTTTAAGTTGGTGCACTCGGCTACCCTAACATGAATAATAACCTGTTCAGCAAAATGTTTTACAATCATTTCCTCCCATTCCTATTTCAAATATTAACGTTAATAAAACACCATTTATCGAATGTAACGGGTTCCGCAATTGCAAGGATAAAATCACGCACGCACGCCGCGTACATTACACATGACTCAAGAAAAAAAATCAAAATATCAACAAACACATTGGCCACGCGCCAACGGACATTTAAACATATAGTGTCGGTACAAGAAAAACAGCTATAAAACAAGAAAGAAAAACATGACTATTTACAAAGTTCCCCGGCCAAATCTAACTACATAATTGAAATAATCCAATTTTAGTACATCACCGCTTCTGCATGTAGGACTAAGGACATCCTCCTCAACCCATTGGCCTATGGACAATTTAGCACTCCATAGTAGTCGTCTGCGTTGATTTCTTGAAGCTCATCCCAAGTTCAAACCACGTGCTGATCATCTTGGTCTCGACTCCTTGGCAGAAAAGTTCAATGTTAAATATTTGCCTATCTATAATCGCTTGCAGGCTACTCAGTTCACCCACAATTGTCCTACTGCGATTAATAGCGAAGACTGGCCCTAATTATATCGCACATACGCACTATAAAAACACACATACAATACACACAATTTATACATAAAATATACATCTCGAGTCCGCGCCACTGGCTCGTTAACAAGTTCAAAATCCTGGCTGCACCAGCAGTCGCTATCTCGTCCGGTATTTCCGTCCCGTCTTGGACTTCGGTTCTGGTAAGCGCTAATTAGGGTGATACGATACTTCCCCCTTAAAGTTGAACTCGTCGTCTTTAAAAGAATGTTACAGTTTATCACGCGCTGGCGTGAAATATTTAGATCACACAATTTAGTTGATTTTAGAACAAAATGTATTATAGCTTTTAAAATTCGATATTGCAAACGCTGCGACTTTAGCTCCCCAGAGCTCAGAAAATAAATTAGCTTCACTGATTTTAGAGCGTAAAAATCACATTTCGAACTGGCGTGGAGTATGCCTCTGAAGGCTCCACAAGAATAGTACTTCGATAAATTCGAGCGTCAAAATCACACGACAAACTGGCGTGGAGTATGCCTCTGAAGGCTCCACACAATAAGTACTCCGATAAATTCGAGCGTCAAAAATCACACTTCAAACTGGCGTGGAGTATGCCTCTGAAGGCTCCACACAATAAGTACTCCGATAAATTCGAGCGTCAAAATCACACTTCAAACTGGCGTGGAGTATACCTCTGAAGGCTCCACACAATAGTCTTAGATTGGCGTCAGGCCAGACTATTTATGAGAAACTGACAAGGGCGGCGGAGTGGGGCGGAGTCGGATAAAAACTTCCAGAGTTTTTGTCTCACAAAGATGGGGCTAGTGTCATTCTTCTCCAAATAAATCCAACGTCTCACATTACTCGAGCGGAGATTAATCCGTTCGGCGGTTCCTTAGATACACACTTCCGCGCGCTTTTTACTACTGACGCCGTCCACCTCGTGGTCACGGCTTGGTCTCTTGCGATTGGCTGATTCAATCGTATGTTCGTTGAGAGGACCTCGTGATTCTTCCTTTATGTCTCCAATTTTGGTACAGTAGTTGCACAATTTGGCCTTGAACTCGACTAATTCTGGCCGTCCCCCAGGAATAGCTACCAACTCAGCTTCTGTTGCAATCATTACGAAATGCTGGCCTCCCATATATCCAAGTCGACTTCCTTATGTGCTGCCTGGGCCGTAGTAATAATAATAATAAATATGAATACTTATTTATCGAAGATCAATAAGGGTTCAGTATGTATGTATGTATGTATGAGGGTGGGTGGGTCTGTTCCTTATACAAATCTACACCGTTCCACCAATCTCAACCAAATTTTTCATACGCATAGTTTAGGACCCAGAAGGAACCGCTGGCTACATGAATTTTTGATAGTCTTTCTCATTCTTCTGATTTCGGCCCTTTTGCACTCAAGCACAGGCTAATCAAATCATAAAATATACTCATGAAGGAATGGCAAGGCAGATAGTTTCCATGGCAACATAGCTCAAGTCGAGACACGACCGACTGGATGCCAGTTTTGCTCTGCACTACCGGTATAGAAAATGAGGATCTTTACTTGAAATCCCGTTAGTTACTCAACTGCTCACACAGCACTGTCAACCGAGTTTGACCGTATCTACTTTGTCAAATACCACTCACTCACTCATTCATTCATCACGAAATCTCAGAAACCACCGAACAGATTGGAATGAAATTTGGTATGCAGCTTCCTCAAGGGCCGCAAATACCCTCTAAGAGAGGATTTTTGGATATTCAGGTTCTAAATGGGTGTTAAAGGGGTAGACCTGAATTTCATTTAATAACAATAACTCCCGATTGGTTTCATTGGGGGATGTGATACTCGGCATATAAACTCATCATTAATAATAAAAAAGACATGAGTCTGAGGGTTTTTCGATGTGGTGTATATTATGAGGTGAAAGGGGTGAAAAGTGAGGATTGAAAGATTCCTAACGGAGCGTGTATCTCTTAAACGACATAGGCGAGGTGTTTGAAACTCAGCGGAAAAAATCAGCATAAAAAATAAGTAAATATGTGTTTGACCGTTTTTTCATAAATCCAATTTAAGGGGGCCATGGGCAGGGGTGAAATTCTGGGGGGGGGGGGGAGAAAGTGTTCTAACTGACCGACTGACTCACTCATCAAACCCGGGGGGAAAACTGCTTTAAAGTAAGTAAATAGCTTTTCGGCAGTTTTTTTGATCAATCAAATTGAAGGCGTTCATCGGGAGGGGTGAAATTCTGAAGAAAACAAAATTGAAAGATAATGTCCTGACTCATTCACTCACTCATCATCGCCCAGCCAGAAATATTGAAGTTGGAAACATGGCATTTCGGGGATATGTTCGTTGTATGTCAAAACCGTACACTACGGGAGGTTTTTTGGATATTCAGGTTGTAAAGGGGTCTTAAGGGGGTTAAACGTGCATTTCATTGAATAACAATATCTCACGAGTGGTTTCATTTGTGAATGTGATACTCGGCATATAAACTAATCATTAAAAATAAACAGACATGTGTCTAAAGGGTTTTCCATGTGGTGTATTATTATGAGGTGAAAGGGGTGAAATGTGGGGGTTGAAGGATTCCTAACGGAGCGTGTAGGCCTATCTCTTAAACGACATAGGCGAGAAATTTGAAACTCAGCGAAAAAAAATCAGCTTAAAAAGTAAGTAAATCGGTGTTCGAACTTTTTTCCATAAATTAATTTAAGTGGCCAATGGGGTGGGGTGCATTTCTGGGGGGAAAAAGGAGAGAAAGTGTCCTAACTGACTAACTCACTCACTCATCAAACTCAGGGGAAAAAGACAGCTTAAAATATAAGTTAATAGGTGTTCAAGCGTTTTTTCATCAATCCAATTTAAGGGGCCCATGGGGAAGGGTGAAATTCTGGTAAAAATAATTGAAAGGAAATGTCCTGTCTGACTCACTCACTCATCACGCCCAGCGAAAACAATATTAATGTTGTAAACATGAAATTTTGGGAATATGTTCGTTGTATGTCAAAAACGTCAACTAAGGAATGATTTTTGTTTATTCGGGGTTTAAAGAGGTGTTAAGGGGGTAAACGTGCATTTCATTGAATAACGATATCACATGATTTGTTTCTTTGGGGATGTGATATTCGGTATAGAAACTAATCATTAAAAATAATCAGACATATGTCTAAGGGTTTATCGATGTGGTGTATATTATGAGGTGAAAGGGGTGAAAATTGGCGGTTGAGGGATTCTTAACCGAGCGTGTATCTCTGAAACGACATAGGCGAAAAATTGGAAATTCGGCGGGAAAAAAACAGCTTAAAATACATGTAAATAGGTGTTCGGCCGTCTTTTCATAAATACAATTTAAGGAGCCCTTGGAGAGGGGTGAAATTCTTGGGGGAAAAACAGGAAAGAAAGTGGTTTAAATGATTGACTTACTTAGTCACTCATCAAACTCAGGGGGAAAGCAGCTTTAAATAAGTAAATAGGTGTTCGACCGTTTGTTTCATAAATCCAATTTAAGGGGTTCATGGGGAGGGGTGAAATTATAAAAAAAAATGAAAAAAAATGTCCTGACTGATTCACTCACTCATCATCGCCCAGCCAAAATTATTGAAATTAGAAACATGAAATGTTGGGGATATGTTCGTTGTATGTCGAAAACGTCCACTAAGGAAAGAGTTTTGGATATTCAGGTTGTAAAGAGGTGTTAAGGGGGTAAACGTGCATTTCATTGAATAACAATATCTCACGAGTGGTTTCATTTGGGGATGTGATACTTGGCATATATACTAATCATTAAAAATAAGCTGACACATGTCTAATGGTTTTTCGATGTAGTGTATATTATGAGGTGAAAGGGATGAAAAGTGGGGGTTGAAAGATTCCTAACGGAGCGTGTATCTCTTAAACGACATAGGCGAGGAGTTTGAAACTCGGAGGAAATCAATCAGCTTAAAAAAAATAAAAAAAAAATAAATAGGTGTTCGACCGTCTTTTCATAAATGCAATTTAAGGGGCCTATGGGGAGGGGTGAAATTCTGGAAGAAAAACTTCCACTAAGGAAGGATTTTTGGATGTTCACTCTCATCGACCAACCAAAACTATTAAAGTTAGAAGAATGCTATTTTGGTGATATGTTTGTTGTGTGTCGAAAACGTCTACTAAGGAGGGATTTTTGGATATTATGGTTCTAAAGGGGTGTTAACGGGGTTAAAACTGCATTTCATTAAATAACAATATGACACGACTATGACGCGAGAGAAGCGAGGCTAAAAATGAGATGGTGTGTGCCTGTGTATTACTCAATCACGCAAGTACCACTGGTCCGATATACATGAATTTTACATGGAAGTAGCTGATTTACCTGGTTAACATATAGGTTACTTTTGATTTCAATACTTTGCACTATTTAAAGATGGCGACCATTTTAGTGACGTCACTACACCCTTTGGTTTCAAACTCATATTTCCATTTGAAATAAAAAGAGAACGCTAAGAAATAGCAAACTTTTGATGGCATATACGAGGTTTAAAATTACACTTTCTATCCGATAGGTATCTCCAACGGTTAGCGAGTAAAACCTAAATTTGTGCTATAAAACACGGTCAACGCCGAGCGTTGTAGTTGGACAAAATGTTCCATCCTTAATCTCCCTCTGCGCAGCACCTCGCCTATCCCCTATTTTAACTGTCACCTTCACATTTTAATTTATTTATGACGCGTAGCGAAGCACGGGTACTTCAGCTAGTTAGTCAATAAACCAATCGGTGGATCGATCATCACGGCCGATCGATGAGAGAGGTGCAAGGCCTAACCTTTCTAAAACCCTTTCACAAGGAAGTAGGATACGCAAGCCTAAGGACGAACTCGTCTGACAGCTCGGAAGGGAAGGAAGCTTATAGTTTAACGTGACCGTTAATCTTGAGATCATGAGCCACGGGACCTCCTTTTTGCGTGGAATCCGAACCACAGGACATGGCATTTCACTTCGAAAATCTCACATGCATTGACCGGGAATCGAACCCGGACCGCCTTGGTGAGAGGCATACAGCTAGACCGCTGAGCCACCACGCCCCCTTCTGACAGCTCGGATCTACCCAGAAGAGACGACCACGTGTCACCAAAGCCGAAATAAATCGCATTGGACGTACGCAGTTTGGGAATAGGTACCAATACTTCAGATCGCCAGAGCCGATCCGCCTACCCACTTACGCAATGATATACGCAATCCCAAAGAGGGACAAGACGATCGAATAACGATCTTCCTCGGTCAGTGCCAACCCATCGCAAGAGTCCAGACAGGCACGCTCAGAGGCCTGAGATCGAAATAATTAATGGGTCACTTTGTTTAAATAAAGAACAATGCGGAAGTTACCTACTGAATTGACAGCACTTCCCTTTACGAGAGCCTGAAACCTGATGGATGAACATTTATTTAGCACTGATTTGAAAGTAACAGTAGGCAACAAGTTATCAGCCACAATCTCATCAAAGTGCACTTAAAATATACAGAGAAAAGGCAGGAAAGCGAAAGGTGGAAGAAATGGTACATGGTGATGAATATACCTTACGTTAAATGACTAGGATCCTTTGTAACATGTGTGACGTTGTCCACTCATTATAATGGAGGATTAATTGAAATAATTACACATTTGTCAAACAACAGTATAATACTGCCATTAATTGGCTCTAAATTCCGGAGAATAATCCTAATCCAATTTCAATAGGTTGGGAGTTCGGTAAAGAAATATGCTGTAATCTAATAAGGTACCTACCCACACGAGTTAATCAGTAATAATTTCTTATTCCATTCATCCCCACGTGTGGTTGTTACGAAGATTGTAACTACGAGAAATGATTTTTTTTTCTATTTTTGAATCTACAAAACTGTGAAGTGGCACCAAATAAATCCCACCCTTAAATAAACCTGACAAATAAAATAAACAAACAATAAAAATCCCAAAGCACAAATTGCAATTAACATACAACATTACTTTACCTTACTCACAACATTACCAAGGCATGACATAAAAATAAAATACAATTCTGATCAGGTCACCATAAATTACAAGAACCAACGAGTTAAAGGCCAAATTTATCAAACCAATCGTATCCCCAAGAACAGAATTTCAATCTAACATCTATGTGACATACGTACCAAAATCAATTTCCGGAATATGTGAAATCGATAAGCCATATCCCCACTCATGATGGAATTATCGATATTATATCTTATTTAATAACACAAAGGAATCACGTGGTCGTTCTCGACTGGGAGTCACAAAGCAGACACGTCACAATCAGAAGAACACACACAATGAGATCCCCCTAGCCAGTTAAAACCCATTACGAAATAAATATTGCCCCCGGAAAGATTATAACACTAGCCTCAAGCTGAGATAAGAAGGAAGAGTATCCCTTTCAAACTTACAAACTAAATTCTGTCCATCCCTTCCAAAGAGAAGACTAGAAGCATAGGATTTTTCCGAGGAATCTGGGATGAAACACAAACCAAACGCAAGGATACACACAGCCTCCAGGCGCTGTGACCCGACACTAACCTAATAGCAATATAAATTTACATAAATGTGAACCACTCCTCGTTCTTTCGTCAGGCAAATATAAAACAGGATCATTGTATCCAGGTATGAGAAACACACTATTGATTTCATCGTGCTGGAAGCCGTTTTTTCAGCACTGCCTTAAAAATTAAAATTTAATGCTTTTGAGTCGGTAAACAGGATTGTACCCAATTATGATGGATTGATCCCCGATAAATACTGAAAGCAATTTACATGAGATTAATAAATACACTTGGATGACCAGTTTCGAACATCAAGCGATCATCATCAGATCCTATACACATAGGCTATCACATCTATGTTTAACCTAGGTATAGGCCTAAGTGAAGCCTCCGTGGCTTAGGCGGCAGCACGCCGGCCTCTCACCGCTGGGTCCGTGGTTCAAATCATGGTCACTCCATGTGAGATCTGTGCTGGACAAAACGGAGGCAGACAGGTTTTTCTCCGGGTACTCCGGTTTTTCCTGTCGAAATTTCATTCCAGCAACACTCTCCACTATCATTTCATTTCAGGGGGCGTGGTGGCTCAGCGGTCTAGCTGTATGCCTCTCACCCAGGCGGTCCGGGTTCGATTCCCGGTCAATGCATGTGAGATTTTCGAAGTGAAATGCCATGTCCTGTGGTTCGGATTCCACGTAAAAAGGAGGTCCCGTGGCTCATAATCACAAGATTCACGGTCACGTAAAACTACAATCTTCCTTCTTCCGTCATTTCATTTCATCTGTCATTCATTAAATCATTGCCCCAGAGGAGTGCGTCAGGCCTCGGCAGCCGGCACAGTTCATATCCTCGTCGCTAGATGGGGGCTTCATTCATTCCATTCCCGACCCGGTCGGAGACTGGAAGCAGGCTGTGGATTTTTTCATAGGCCTAAGTATGGGTTATGATATTTTCAATATATACCCTTATTTAGTAGTAGGGATTAAACTAACAGATCTTACCTGGAGTCGCCTCCGTAGTGTAGTGGACAGCATGCTTAGTTGCCACCTTGGAGGTCCGCGGTTCGATTCCTGGCTCTGCCACGAGATTTGAAAAGTGATATGAGGACTGGAACGTGGTCTACTCAGCCTCGGGTGGTCCAAATGAGTAGAGGGAATTGATTCCCACCTCAGCCATCCTCGAAGTGTTTTTCCGTGGTTTCCCAGTTAGTCTTCGGGCAAATGCCGGAATTGTACTTAACGTGAGGCCACGGCAGCCTCCTTTCCTCTTCCTTGTGTATCCCTCCCACTCTTCCCATCCCATTCAACAGGCCCCTATTCACTTTGCAGGTGAGTCCGCCTGGGCGAAGTGCTAGTTACACTCTCCAGTTGTATCCGCTGACTCATAGTCTCAAGCTCCAGGACACTGCCCTTAGTGGTGGTAGAGGGGGGATCCCTGGCTTAGTCCGTGGGAAGAGCCAACCCTGAAGGGTAAAACGATAACGAAAAAAGAATCTTGACTAGAATTGCTGTTCTAAAATGTCTTAATGTGAATGCATGAAGTCCCTTAGGCGAATCGATCTTGTCTAAAAAACGCAGTCTAGTAATGTTTATGTTATATTTTATTGTGAATAGAACAGTACTCTCTTGTGTACTTTCAATGAAAATCCACAGCCTGCTTCCAGTCGACCGACCGGGCCAGGGAATGGAATGAATGTTTTTTTTTTTTTTTTTTTTTTTAGTCGTTTAACCTCCAGGTTGGTGGAGCCCACGGACTCAGCGAGGGAACGCACCACTACCGCCTCTACGGCAGTGTCCTAGAGCGGGAACATAGAATCGGAAGGGATACAACTGGTGAGGAGGGATTGGCACTTCGCCCAGGCGGCCTCGCCAGCAAAGCGAACAGGGGTCGCCGGCATTTGCCCGAAGACGAACTGGGAAACCACGGAAAACCACTTCGAGGATGGCTGAGGGGGAATCGAACCCCCTCTACTCATTTGGGCCACCCGAGACTGAGTAGACCCCGTTCCAGTCCTCGTACCACTTTTCAAATTTTGTGGCAGAGCCAGGAATCGAACCCAGGACCTCCGAGGCGGCAACTAACCATGCTGACCGCTACGCTACGGAGGCGACATAAATGAATAATACATAAATAAATCTAGCCGCGAGGATATGAACTGTGTCGACTGCCGAAGCCTGTCGCACTCCCCTGGGACAACGATTAAATGAATGACAGATGAAATGAAATGATTGTGGAGAGTGTTGCTGGAATGAAATGTGTGACAGGGAAATCCGGAGTAACCGGAGAAAAACCTGTCTGCCTCTGCTTTGTCCAGCACAATGCTCACACAGAGTGACCGGTATTTGAACCACGGACCCGGCAGTGAGAAGCCGGCGTGCTGCCGCCTAAGCCACGGAGACTCTGTGCATTTTCAATACCACCTGAATCTTTCGAGAGATCGATGTATTGCGCTTCTGAAGTAAACTCTACGAAATTTATGATACCAGGTGAATCAGCTGCCCCTAATATAATTGATTTTTGCAGCCCAACTAGCGTTATTATCAGGAAGGTCGATATTTCTCTGCTGCATCCTGTATGGTACCAATGCATTGCAAGCATTTCCTGCAAACGATACTGAACACCATTATTAGCCTATTTTCGATTTTTGCAAAAAGTGAAAGTAGACTTATGAGATATACACAGGGCCAAAAATTGTGTGTCTGTCTGTGTGTGTGAGTGAGTGTGTGTAATCTGAATGTCTGTCCCTCCCTATCAATTCGAACACGGAGGAACCGAATTGAACGAAATTTGGTACAGAGGCAGAACTAGCAAAGGGCACCTCAGTGTCATGTTTTATATCGCAGCCATCTTGACGAAAACGCAATGTTAGCCACCCAAATGTTAAAAGCTTGAATCAAATAACGACCAAACTAATCATCTTATATCTACCAAATTTTTCAATGTTATATCCTTATGTACGGAGAATATTATGAACAAACTACAAGGTCATCAGCCCAATACTATCCGGAAGGCAGCCATGTATGTGTGAAAATCGATTCCCCCTATCAATTCAAACACGGTAAAACTGAATTCAACGAAATTTGGTACTGAGGTAGCAATAGCAATAACACCTCAATGTCATATTATATAGCTGCCATCTTGACGGAAACGGAATGGCGGCCATCCAAATATTAAAAGCTTAAATCAAATTACGACCAACCTAATCATTTGATCTTTACCAAATTTTGCAACAAAATACCTTTTCGTAGGATGCATCTTTTGACTGAACTACAAGGTCATCAGCCCAATAGTTTGCATAGCGGCCATGTATGTGTGCAAATCGATTCCCCATATCAATTCAATCACGGCGAAAACGATTTGAATGATTTTTTTTACAGAGGTAGCACTAGCAAAGGGCACCTCATATTCATGTTTAATATCCGTATAGCACGTTGTATTTCAACAAGCAACTACAACCAACATTCAAATATACTCCTTGAAAAGGACAAAGAGTTATAACAATACCCATGCATTTAGGAGAAAGTAGGCTATATGTTCTTAACTGAACATCTTGTTTTTCCCTAGTATTGGTCTGTAGGAAGCCTCCGAGGTTTAGGCGACAACACACCGGCCTCTCACCGCTGGGTCTGTGGTTCAAATCCCGGTCACTCCATGTGAGATTTGTGCTGGACTAAGCGGAGGCAGACAGGTTTTTCTCCGGGTACTCCGGCTTTCCCTGTCACAGTTTCATTCCAGCAACACTCTCCACTATCATTTTATTTCATCTGTCATTCATTTACTCTAATCATTGCCCCAGTGGAGTGCGACAGATTTCGGCAGCCGGCACAGTTCATATTCTCGCCGCTAGATAGGGGCTTCATTCATTCAATTCCCTGACCCGGTCGGTTGGCTGGAAGCAGGCTGTGGATTTTCATTAGTCTGTAGTCACATCGAGGGAAAACTAATAGTGTTCAGTATCGTTTGCAAGATATGAACTGTCAGCAGTAGTTACACTCGCTAAAACGCAGCACTAGGTCACGGGGCCAAGCTCTCTGCGGACTCGGTAGACTTGGGTTCGAGCCCCACCGTCGGCCGTCCTTGGATAGGTTTTCCGTGGTTTCCCCCATTTTCAACTCCAGGAAAATGCTGGGATGGTACCTTCTGACAAACCACGGCCGCTTTCTTCCACATCCTTGCCCAGTTTCATTCATCTTCATTAATTTCATCTCTCATTAACTCCTACATGAGGTTGGCGCCGGGATGGGGCATCCGGCCGTAAGACATTGAATTTCATCGCATCCCATCCCCGACTGTGTGGGAAACGGGAATAATAAGGGATATACATACATCGTTTGCAGGATATGCTTGCACCACACAGGATGCAGCAGATAAATACCGACCTTTCTGATAACAACGCTAGTTGGGCTGCATAATGCAATATCATTTTAGGGAAGCTGATTCACCTGGTATATACATATTCTGTTATATTCAGAAAAAAATCCACAGCTTGCTTCCAGTCTACGACCGGGTCAGGGAATGGAATGAATGAAGCCCCCATCTAGCGGCGAGGATATGAACTTTGCCGGCTGCCGAGGCCTGACGCACTCCTCTGGGGCAATGATTAAATGAATGACAGATGAAATGAAATGATAGTGGAGAGTGTTGCTGGAATGAAATTTTGACAGGGAAAACCGGAGTACCCGGAGAAAAACCTGTCTGCCTCCATTTTGTCCAGCACAGATCTCACGTGGAGTGACCGGGATTTGAACCACGGACCCAGCGGTGAGAGGCCGGCGTGCTGCCGCCTAAGCCACGGAGGCTCTGTTATATTCAGGAGCTTTCCAATTTATTCTGCTGTTTGTTCAAGTAATTCAGGTTAATAGCGTAGTCAAAATAGCGTTGAATACAAGCGGCTTCGGTGGCATAGTTGGTAGCATGCTGAATTGCTGTGCCCAAGATAGCGGGTTCAAACCCGGCCAAAGTCGTCGGATTTTTTAAGAGCGTTAAAAATCCTTCAGTGTGCCTTCCTTCGGAGGGGAAGTAGAGCCAGCGGTCCCATGTCATAGATTTACGGCATTTAATTGATACTTCCACGGACTAAACTTGTGTGGAGCTAAATTTCTAGGTTAGATTTCGTTGGAACGCTCTATCAAAGTTCCAACGTTCACCACTAGGTATCATTGGCATCTGGTAGCGAAAGTTGGAACTATTTGAAATTGAACGAAACGTGTAGTTAACCCTCTGGGTGTCCGCTGGAAGCAGCTACAGACTCTGGCGAGCCGAACATGTCCTCGGACACTCCCGGCACTAAAAGCCATACGATAAATAAATAAATAAAGTGTTGAATACTTATTGAATTAATCTTAGACATTTCTACAGCATTGATCGCATATTTTCTGAGGTTCATCAGAAAGAGAAATTGGTAATGTCTCATACAGTATTTATTGGAACCTATAGGAGCCACGCTACTGAAATCGCCATTATTGTTGCACATTGCGATGTAGCGTGTGTCAGTAGATGAGATCTGATTCCCGCCGCCCTAGTTGGCGCACACTGTGCGTCCAATTACACTGCTAGTTTATGATCGCAATACCTGCTCCTATACAATTGCTTCCCCATTTATTGCAATGATACATGTCGCTTCCGGAATTCAGGACCGGGAGTGCGATTTACTGCTGCTCTGATGTGCGTAGTGCGTGGGCCACAATAACACATTAAATAATAACCTACTAGAGCCACACAGTGCGTACTTCAATGCTGTCAGAGGTTAAAATAAACCTCACTCGGAAATATCCATGACTGCCCAGTCTAGAGTGAGTGCTCATATTACTTGACGGGTGTAGCTGTAATTGGATCTAGAGAGAATTTGGTATTCTTCCCGAAGGCAGGTCCATGCCTCCGAAGAGGCTATCCTCAGACGGAGTTTACGTGAGGTAGTGTGGCCAGGGACTTTCCACTCCTCCTTGCTCCATCAACAGCGCGTGGTCCCACTGAACCGGCATTCCATCCGGTTGGTACAGGTTTATTTTGAGGTCACTGAGGGTTTGAGGTTGGCTCAGGTTTATTTTGAGGGCTCTTGGATTTTTGCTAGAGTGATGGTTGAGATTTTTGAATTTGTTTAGGTTAAGATATTAAGATAATAATAATAATAATAATAATAATAGTAATAATAATAATAATAATAATAATAATTATGCCGTATGGCTTCGGTGCCGGGTGCAAGATTTGTTATTTGACACCCAGAGGGCAGCTTGCATGTCGAATTTCGTTGTTCCATGAAGCACTATGACAGTCGAGTTGGTTAGACATCTAATCTTCCTGAACACGATAGCGCGTTCTAGTAGAGAAATGAGGAACTTTGTGTTGGCGGAAACTCCCGAGATTAATTTTTCCAATAATGAACACAGCCTACTGAATTCAAATGGGTTCTTTGACATGCCAACATCGTACGACATGCGTGTCGTAAGTTTTTGCCGTCTTTCAAAAATCACTTACCACGGCCAGGAGCGAACATGCAAGCTCGGGGTTAGTATACCGACACGTTAACCACTCACCCACCGTGGTAAGATATTAAGATGAAATGAATAGTAGTTAAGTTTTTCGTTAGGTTAAATATTTTTTAAACAAATTGTATAGATTGTAGGGTCCAACCACGTCCAATGCTGCTTAACTGCGGAGTTCTCATGGGATCCGGTGTTTCAACATGTAGAGGGAATACACTGTCATATTTTGAATTCTATGCATTTGCGAGCTTTCCTACTCGGCGTAGCATAGGTTAGGAATTTGAATTAAGGGAGTAACAAAGTGAGTAGTCTATAACCTCTACAGGCTGTTGAAGATATTCTAACTCTCCGCTGCTACACAGTTACATCAAGGAAGGAACTCTTTAGATATTCACTTCAGCATGTATATGGCGTAGTCAGATAGTGAAATCGGTCGTTTCATGGAAAGTCCTAGGCACTTCATGACATGCCGGCATATTATGTAAAAAGGGATAGCCTAGTTGCACTCTCTGACGCATTTCTTCACGAAGTGCTAGACCAATTTCGGCAGATGACGTAAGAAATGATTTTACATTAGCAGCCGAGGCACTTCATGAAGATACGGTGTTGTTGAAATGACTGACTCAATGTTGGTCATATGATTATTAACTCTTCGTCGTCATGCACAAACTATTCCAAGAAATACAATTAATGCTTGTTTATTATGGTTTAAAATAAACTTACAATAATAAAAGCAGCAATAATGAAAGAACATAACTATATTAAAATGTGGAGGCTGAACAAAACAAATACAGAAATCGTTCATTGTCAAAAATACTCATCAAGAAACACCAGCTTCTGAACGTCCACGGTGACTTCCATGCGGTATGTTGCACAATTTATTCTTGGAAATCAAACTAGGTATATCACCATGAGGACACTGCTACCACTACTTCATGAGGTGACGGACTGGACTTCTCGTCAGATAATGTACAAAAAGATTTACACTATGCGACGGCGAAATTTAGTCATTTTATTACACCACGCGTCAGATAGTGCAACTATCCTTTTTTACATCATATGCCGGTTTTTTCATGAAGTGTCTAGCAGTTTCCTGAAATAGCGGAGTTCACTGTCTGATTACGACATATATACTCTTAATGAGTCGTCAAATAAAACGTAATGCAATGAGCAATATGAAGATGAGATAACAGAAGGTCGTATGTACCTATCGCTGCGAATGGGATAACTGCCGGCTTCCTGTCTACAAGCAAAGAACTGCGACAACACAGAATATATAATCATCATCATCATCATCATCATAAAACACCATCGTCATCATCATCATTATTATAAATAAAATCATCATCATTAACTCCATAATAAAACACCACCATCATCATTAACCCTGTTATAAAACACTATCATCATTATCATCATCATAATATTATCATGATCATCATCATGTTATGCTGAAAAATCAAGAAACCTGGGAACAGGTAGCAGAGTATGTGGAAAGTACTTTGCGCCAAAAGAAGAGCGACTTAGATGCTTAATGAGAGATAATACTGTAAAGAAGAAGCATAAAAGGCTTCACGCACGACGCGGTCCTGAAGTAATGTGAGATCGGTTCCGGGGCGGAGACGCATGTCGTGGGAGAAGGGTATGTGGTTATTGGTGGATAAGAATCCCACACCCATGTGGAGTGCGGACTCTACAAGCGTCTCAGGGAATATTTTCCTTATTCCCTTAAAAATATAAAAAATAAAATATATGATCATCATTATCAGTATCATTATCATAAAACACAATCATCATCATCATCATTATAATCATCACATCCATCATCGACACAACGGACACTCTGTGTAAAGAACACGGTAGCAAGCACATCAATGCACTTATATAATCGCTTTCAGAATTACTGTAAATATGAAAATACGTGGCCGTGACCTTAATTAAGGAGTACAGGTGGGAAACCACAGAAAACCACTTCCAGGATGTGTGAGGTGGGAATCAAATCCGTCTCTTCTATTTGCCCCACAAGGCAGAATGTACACAGTTCCTGCCCTCAGACCAGAATTACATTTCTTGATAGAGCTGGGAATCGAATCCGAACCCCCGGGGTGGCAGCCAAGAATTCCATCATGAGTTTGTCTGATATAAAAGAGAAACAGAGTCGGTGTTAATACGTAGGACAAAAAACAAACGTATGATGATAATAATGTACACCCTCTGTCTGATAAGTTCGGTGAATGGGTCTATATTACGAACTGATTGTTGGCTTACCTGAAACAGCTGTTACTGCCCTTCGAAGTAATCCCCGTGGATGGTTATGCACTTCTGAGAACGACTGAACAAGTCCTGGAAACTCCTGGCATAATCTTCTTTAGGAATAGCCTTCAGTTTGAGTCGTCAAAACTCTAAATTGAAAATAAGAGAGAAGCGTGAATTTATGCAACCTGCTTTGTACACCTGATGGACGGGCGGCAGTGAGAAGGGTGAATTTATGCAACCTAACGTGCACACTTGTTCGACGGGTGGCAGTGAGAAGGGTGGAACGGAAAGGTCCTGAAAACCATCGTCAGGGGTGACAAGGCCTGGTGCCTGAGGTAAGACCTCGAAGGCATGGAGTATCGGGGTCCAGGTTCGCCGAAAAGCCCTGAAAGGTTTTCGGCCATTTCGGAATAATAATAATATCGTATGGCCTCGGTGGCCGGGTGCAAGCTTTGTTATTTGACACCCGAGATTAATTTTGCCATTATGAACTCGGCCTACTGAATTCAAATGGGTTCTTTGACATGCCAACATCGTATGACATTCGTATCGTATTTTTGCCGCCTTTCAAAAATCACTTACCATGGTCAGGAGCGAACATGCAATCTTGGGTTTAGTAGACCGACACGCTATCCACTCACCCACCGTGGCAAGCTGGCCATTTCGGACATCCAACGTAATGTGACAACCCAACTGAAGGCTATCCCTCAGTAAGACTATGTACAAGCCGTTCTAATAAGTGCATAATCATCCAGTCCCACGGGGATTACTTCGAAGAATAGTAACGGCTGTTTCAGGTAAACCAACAATCCGTTCGTAATATAGACCCATTCACCGAACTTTTCAGGCAGAGAGTGTATTTAATGTTCTTTGCAAATTGAATCAAGCATGTTTCTTTTTGCAATTCCTTTTGTCAGCCTTCTGTAGTACCAAGCGTGGTTGATGTACCTTACACAGCCAATTAACTCTAGAGAGAGATCAGAGTGGCTGTGGTCCAATTAGATTAAGGGGAAGCATACAGCTTAAGGAGCTAAAACAATAATGATTTTAATGTCATAGATCTTGTACAACTACATTCATTTCCAAGGAAACACATATCTTGGTATTAGAAGAGAAGTTTGAAATTTTATGAAAATAATTAAATAAATATTAAGAACTAGCCAAAGTACCCGTGCTTCGCTACTGGTCATAAATAAATTAAAATGTGAAGGTGACAGTTAAAACATGGGATAGGCGAGGTGCTGCCAAAGGATGGAATATTTAACTACACCGCTCGGCGTTGACCGTGTTTTATAGCACAAATTTACGATTTACTCGCTAACCGTTGGAGATACACGAAAAGTGATCAGGTCCCTTCAGATAGAACATCAAATTTTAAACCTCGTATATGCCATCAAAAGTTTGCTATTTCTTAACGTTCTCTTTTTATTTGAAATGGAAATATGAAAGTCTGAAACCAAATGGTGTAGTGACTTCACTTAAATGGTCGTCATCTTTAAATAGTGCAAATTATCGAAATCAAGAGTAGCCTATATGTTAGCAAGGTAAATCAGCTACTTCCATGTAAAATTGCATGTAGATCTTGCGTGATTGAGTAATACAAAGACACACAGACACACACCATCTCATTTTTAGCCTATCTTCAATTTTGAAAAAATAGGCTTATGAGATCACCTTTTGTCCGTGTGCGTGTGCGTGTGTGTGTGAGGTGTGTGTGTGTGTGTGTGTGTCCCTAATAACTTTTAAACGGATAGAGCGATTTCAATGAAACTCGGTAAGTTCATAGCACTATTCCGGACGACCCCGACCCTGCCCTTCAAATTTTGTTACGTCTCACCAATCCAACAAGGCGGCTGTGCGAAATATTTCACCAGCATTCAATATCTCCGAAACTATTCCCGATATCACCCTGAAATTTTGTACAGAGATAAAGGGCACTACTGAAAGTTCATCTATAGGACTTTCAAAAACCGGTTAACTACAAAACGAACATGGCGGCCAAGCGAATTTGTAAACTTTAAATAGACCTTTCTCGCGATTTAATGTTCCAACCACAATGAAATCTGGTACAGAAAATGTTCATACACATTGTAATACACTGGTATATAATTTAGTTCAATTGTTTACATAACTTCAAGATGGTGGCTTTGCGAATTTTAAAATTAAGTTTTTATTTCTTGTGTCGTAATCATGCGATCGATGTGAATGTTTGAATAATGAACCTACGCAATAATTTTCCGTTAATGGTACATGACTCTATGGCCTATACATTTATCAATCCAACATGGCGACCATCCGAAATATTTAGACGGCTCTGAATATCTACGAATCTATTATAGCAATCAAACTGAATTTTTTATGTTCATAAGGGCTATGAACTTAAGTTCACCTAGAGGACTTTAAATAACCTGGTGATCACAAATCCAACATGGCAGCGACGCGAAGTATAAATATTCACGTGGGCGTTTCTCGCAATTTAACCATCCGAGTGCAGTGAAACTTGGTACAGTAAATCCTTATACGAATGTTAATCCACTGGCATCTAATTTATTTCAATTGTTTCCATAACCATAAGATGGCAGCTGTGCGAAATTTTAAAATCTCCTTGTTACTTCTTGTGTCCTAATCATGCGATTGAAGTTTGAATGCTACACGTAGCCTACACAATAATCTTCATGTAACAGTACATAACTCTAGGACCTACACATATAAAATCCAACATGCCGACCATCCGAAATATTTAGTCGGTTCTCAATATCTACGAATCTATTACAGCAATCAAACTGAAATTTTGTATGTAGATAGAGGCAATTAACATAAGTAGGATATATGAAAATAGGCTGTAGAGTTCTTCACGGAACTACTTGTTAATATATTAGTATAGATAATATCATACGTTTATATACATAACCAATAGTATGAAATTACTATACGCCAGTCTTCGTGTAGGTCATATTGGTGGAAGTTCTGAGGGGCTAATTAAAGTGTCACCCCTACAGAGATTGAATAACGCTACTTATGTGTGTTCTATAGAGGTGGTAGGATTAGTATTGGCTGGTGAGACTTTTCCCTGGGTAATGCACCTCCTTAGAAAGGGCGTGGGGGTATAATTGAAATAATCGTGAGCATTGCAATGGTTTAAAATAGATTTTTTGATTTACATATTTATTTATTTTCCCTGAAGCTGTGTTATAGATCAGGTGCATTTATTCTAAAAGTCTTCATTGCAATGTTGCACAATGACTATAATTATATCTGCAATTATATAATTAAATAAATAAATAAAATGAATAAATTTCTTCTGTCAGAGGCATCAATTTGTTTGATATTATGCGAGATAAAGGTTGCGATGTCGATTAGCAGAGCTCTCCTCTTCAGTTAATCAGTGAGAATAATGTGTGACCTGTTGGCTGATATAGGTGAGTCTGTGATCACTGACCTGTCGCTGATTGGATTGTGTGTATCCTTCTATAGAAGGTCATCAGGAATATATTGATAGTAAGGCAGAAAATTATTACAGTACATGTGGAGTGCTGCCAGGTTAATTGAATTACGAGTATATTGTCTATTATTATTAGAAGGCTATTGTGATTAGTATTATTAATATTTTTATTATAAATATTATTATTAATATTATTATTTACATCTACTTTAATTATATTATGCTTTTCTCTTATTTAGGCATCCACCTCAAGTTTAAAGCAATGTTACAAGGGGAAGATGACCTCGTAATTTCATTGTTAAGACAACAATAATCAGTGGGGTGATGGCATAGCTGTCGAGAAGGTATTTTCCTTCAAAGGCGGGATCCCTGGCCAATGCATTTGGGGAAATGTCACGTTTAGTGTTTCGATTCCACTAAAAAAAAAGTTGCAGGGTTCCCTGGCTTATGATTCTACGATTTAAGATTACTTACTGGTAACTCTGTAATCTTTCTTCCTTCTTTACTTCTAGTGGTACACGCACTTTAGCCTGCGGGTAGGTTTGCAGAATACACTGTTTGTTACTACAGTAGTTACTAACACACTCAACATGGATATCCTCCACTTTACTTATTGCATCATAATGTTTGTGCGCTGGAAACATGCTACTCGAGTCCATTATAATGCTATTGTTCAGCCAGGATCCGGAGCGGAGCAAGGATTAAACTTACCTCTTCCGCAACAGCAAGAGCACCCTCCCCTCGTACCGCCAGGGGAGCACTTGTTTACAAGGGCGGTCTTGTCCAGTAACTTGTGATGTGTTCATGCTCATGCTCTTTGAGGAAGGCCTATGTCAGCCCACGGCATATTAGATTAGTGAGAGGTGACGTCTGTGATCATTAGGGCCCGGATAATTATGTGCTTGAATATATTTTATTTAACTAAATATTTCTTCTTGAACTAAATATTCCTTATTCAACTCAATATTTTTGACAAAATATTCATCATTTAATCCAAGATTTCTCTTCTTTATTTGTTTCACCCAACTTTGGGGTACATGAAATCTTTTTTTTTTTTTTTGTGAGCTTTCCATTTTGCCCAGTATTGCCTCATCCTTTGAGATCTGGCTTCCCTTTCTTCGGCAGAGATGTGGATCGTACGCTTTTGTTTGATTTTAACTTGGAACCGTTGCTTCTTACCCTTGGTGAGGATTTTGGCTGTTTAGTACATGAACATGGTGTCTGTAATTTGGAGTTCTACGAGGTCTTTCTCAGTTTCCTTAAACCAAAGAGGTTTTGTTTTATTATTACGAAAGTAGTCGAAGATCTTTTTGGTTAGTCTATTTGAATTCGTTCAGACGATGTGCCCATAAAAATCAATTCTCCGTTTTCTTATTGTGTCCGAGAGTGCTTCAGTCTTTTGGTAAAGAGTTTCGATCCTGACATGGACTAATTTGTTGTTATGAAATTTTGGGCTTAATATTTTGCGTATTATCTTTTTTCCCTGCCCTCGAGCCTTTCAAGCGGTCCCTTGATGGTGAGAGACAATGTTTCGTCTGTATATAAGGCTTCTGGTTTAATTCTTCTTCTTCTTCTTAGTCGTTTACCCTCCAGGTTGGTGGAACCCACGGACTCAGCGAGGGAACTCACCACTACCGCCTCTACGGGCAGTATCCTAGAGCTGGGAACAGTTAATCGGAGTGGATACAACTGGTGAGGTGTGATTGGCACCTCGCCCAGGCGGCCTCACCTGCAAGGCGAACATGGGCCTCATGAGGGAAGGTAATGGATGGTCAGGATGGATAGGCAAGGAAGAGGGAAGGAGGCTGCCGTGGCCTTGAAGAAGGTACTGCCCCCGTAAATTGAATTATATTGAGACCACGGTGGCTGTATTGGCATATGTGAATAAAGTTATGGCCGTCATAGTTGTGACGTGTATATTCATGACGTAGGCACGGATGACGCAGTCTTTATGCAAGTAGGCTGGATGAGCTGAGATTCTT
Organism: Meconema thalassinum; assembly: GCA_946902985.2. NCBI lineage: Eukaryota > Metazoa > Arthropoda > Insecta > Orthoptera > Tettigoniidae > Meconema > Meconema thalassinum. The sequence continues at coordinate 572,385,980 of OX336391.1, forward strand.
GGTGACGTCATGATTTTGTTCGAGAAGGATCTGAGATTTACGACGCAGTCGCAGGGAAACAAGGAATTGTGCTGAGGAAGAAGTTACGCTATTGGAGGAGAGGCTCGAACCAATGAATGATAGTTTGGAGGGAGACGGAGATTACTGAAACTACCATATTTAATTACTTTTGGCATGCAGAATTGTGGAAATCTATTTTCAGTTATGGCATTGATTTGGAATTTTGAAGAAATTAATTATGAGTTTTTGAAATTTGAAAATCCGTCAAGTTTAGCCAAAGTTAGAACTTTTAGCAATGACGGAGGAACAAGCTATGGAAGGGATGGATACGCCCCTTAAGAAGTTGATAAAAGGCCTTGCACAGCAGAGAGCAAGCTCTCATGTCTCATGTCTCATGGCTCATGGCTCATTTTTCTGATTCTCACATTGTCAGACTTCGAGTTCTGAAGTGAAGCAAGTCGTTATTAGCACGTGTGGTAGAGCCCACAGCATCGAACAAGCATTGAGCGTGCAGCAGTACAATTTTACGGTTACTGAAACTAGGCGAAGTTGGAGCGCACACATAAACGAGTCTACAAGATTATCTATCAAAAGTTAGCGACTGCATTTATGCTAATTCAATTGTGCATTACAATATTGAGGCGTGTACGAAAGTTGAACATTTTCACGATTATACTTTGGAAGATATTAAAGTAGATTTATCCAATGTCCATAAAGATGTCTCAGATGTTAAGACTGATGTTTCCAAAGTACAGAAAGACCTTACTATGTTGAATCTTGATGTTGCTAATGTCCGGGGTGATATTTCATGTGCTAGAGCAGAAGTAATCGTTGTTAGGAATGATGTTGCTACTGTACAAGAGAAGGTAGAAGAAGTTCAAAGAGAGATTAGAAATGTTCGAACCGATGTGTCAAACGTTCAAGTAGACATAAATAATATTCGTTCTGATGTTAATGATATGCAAAGCGATATCAATAAGATGCAAATAGAAGTTAATACAGTTTTTGTAGACATTGCCAAAGTTCAAACTGATGTTAATAAGGTTAGAGAAGAAATTAAAACTTCAAAAACGCTTTGTACTCGTAACATTAGTGCTTTAACAACTAGGTTGGTTGACGAGTCTGTTAGGACAACAGCTTCTCTAGCTGGATTAAAATATGATGTAGAGGTCATGAGAACCCAAGTCTTAGATCATAATCGTTTACTTAAGGAAGACATTGAAGTAGATATTGCGGAAATGTTAACTGCAAATGTAACGGTTTGGAAAGATGAATGGAACAGGTCAAGTGGGGAACATGTCAATCAGATTCAGGAGCGAATTGAGCGAAAACTTGCCAGTACACAGGTAGATATAAATAATGAAGTAGTTCAAATTAGAAAGGATTTGAGTATAAGGATGGATTCGCTATCCGAAAAGCAGGTAGAGGATAGAACTCAAATAGGTCAGGACGTGCAAGCATTAAAAACCGCGTTAGAGGAACAAATTCATAAGGTTGTCTCTGATGTCAATGAAACTACGAACAAACTTCAGAATTTTAAACTAGGAGAAGCTAGCATGATGGAAACGTATAAAGAAGAGTTGATTAGGAAAGTCATCACGGAAATCACAGATAAGGATCCAGAAGGGTTGACTTGTGAAGATAATAGAAATTACGTGAGAAGATGTAACCTCGCTACAGAAGAGAGAGATATTAGTCCTGAGGAACGTATATTCAGATTCAGGGAAGAAGAAGAGGATAGGAATATTGAACCTGAATGGAAATATCGTGATAGTGGGAAGAATTACATGGATTCATATCCAAGAAATGTGACAGTCATCCGAAACTTTGAGGACAAGCCTCAGAAATTTAGTAATACAGATAGTCTAACACCGATAGAGTATATCAGAAACCTGAAAGACTATTTTATTGAAGCCCATATTCCTAGAGAAAGAGAGATGAGAATCGTAGAAAGATTTCTAGCTGGAGGACCCCTTGAATGGTTCAGAGCATTTCGGTACACTTTCAGTAATTTCGATGAATTTGCAGAGGCACTGATAAAACGATTCTGGTCAATAGAAGCACAAAATTCTTTAAGAGCTGAGGTATACTCGAGGAAGTATTCGGGTACTCTTCCAACACGGTACGCTGATTTCTTCACGAGCCAGTTATCGCGCTTAAGATTCTTACAACCCCCATTGTCGACAGAGCAGTTGATAGATGCTATTTCACGTATGCTGCCTGTGGAGGTAAGAAGGCTTATTATATCGTCAAATATCAGGGATTTGACCAGTATGGACGAACTATTGAGAAGGCTTGATTACACGAGTCCAATGCCAAATTTGGTTCAAAAAGGTCAGAGGCACGAATTCAAAGACATTAATACAGTCTACATGGATCAAGTTCAGCAAACTGATAAGCCTGCTGAAGAGAAAACTGAAAATGTAGGTCCTTACAGGAACAATTATTTTCGCAACAACAGATTACAAGGTTACCGTCCATATCAGCAAAGACGAGGCTGGAATAACAATAGAGGGAACTATAATTACGGAAGAGGTAGATACTATAATAACAATGGGTACAATAGGAACTACAACAGAAATAACCAGTGCCAGAATCGGAATCAGAATTCTCAAGGTCAGGTTATGACACCGGACAAGTATCAAGAGAGAGAGAAAGAAAGTCAGCAGTATTTGAAGGAATTAAGAGAGAAGGAAGCCGAAAACCAGAAGAAAAGACAGGATGTAGTGATCGATCCTGGTCCTTCTACAAGCCAGCAGAATTTGGAAAACAGGAATACAGGACAGAAGAGAAAGTAGAGAGGAGAGAATGCATTACCCACACACAACCCAGAGAAGAAGAGACTTATGATTAAGGAACATAGAGGAAATATCATACAAGAGTAGAATTATAATTCAATTTCGTGTTCAAGTGAATTCAGATATTTATAACACAGAGTTTAAAAACAATTTGCAACTGTTTTTAAAACGTGGTGAAGGGAGAATGCCCCCGTAAATTGAATTATACTGAGACCACGGTGGCTGTATTGGCATATGTGAATAAAGTTATGGCCGTCATAGTTGTGACGTGTATATTCATGACGTAGGCACGGATGACGCAGACTTCATGCAAGTAGGCTGGATGAGCTGAGATTCTTGGTGACGTCATGATTTTGTTCGAGAAGGATCTGAGATTTACGACGCAGTCGCAGGGAAACAAGGAATTGTGCTGAGGAAGAAGTTACGCTATTGGAGGAGAGGCTCGAACCAATGAATGATAGTTTGGAGGGAGACGGAGATTACTGAAACTACCATATTTAATTACTTTTGGCATGCAGAATTGTGGAAATCTATTTTCAGTTATGGCATTGATTTGGAATTTTGAAGAAATTAATTATGAGTTTTTGAAATTTGAAAATCCGTCAAGTTTAGCCAAAGTTAGAACTTTTAGCAATGACGGAGGAACAAGCTATGGAAGGGATGGATACGCCCCTTAAGAAGTTGATAAAAGGCCTTGCACAGCATAGAGCAAGCTCTCATGTCTCATGTCTCATGGCTCATGGCTCATTTTTCTGATTCTCACATTGTCAGACTTCGAGTTCTGAAGTGAAGCAAGTCGTTATGGGCACGTGTGGTAGAGCCCACAGCATCGAACAAGCATTGAGCGTGCAGCAGTACAATTTTACGGTTACTGAAACTAGGCGAAGTTGGAGCGCACACATAAACGAGTCTACAAGATTATCTATCAAAAGTTAGCGACTGCATTTATGCTAATTCAATTGTGCATTACAATATTGAGGCGTGTACGAAAGTTGAACATTTTCACGATTATACTTTGGAAGATATTCGCATTTTAAGACTGCAGACAACAGTGATTTTCTCGACTCCTGAGAAGCACTTTTATAATACCACATTCTACGCTACGGCTGACACATGTATTGCAACCGTGATACTGAAGATTACATTTGGTGATACAACGCTACATTCTACAATGGAACTATATAATCTGGCAGTACTTTCGACTATTATTATAACGGAAGTGGAGATGGAAGACTAAAACTTTAATACATTTGGGACATATATCAATGGAGTGAAATAGCAGCATGGAGCTTCGTTAATCGTCATTCTACAAAAGCGAGCATGTAGTGAACATCCAACTACACTCATGCATCGTAATCCATCGCTGAATTACATCAAATGGCAGTGGAAATATCTTCATACTCCACAATTATGAACATTTCTGCTGAAATAATTGCAATAAACTTCATGGCGAATTTCTACCAGAACTTCAGGGAACTATCAAGAGAGGCCAGGGTGGACCCGGCTCACAAAGAAGAGTTTTGCCAGAAGGATGTCTATCGTCTACACGGAGCAGTGCTATTTCCGGAGGAGGAAACTATTCTATTCTCCGAGGACGCAGGTTCCAGGTTCGAGGTCGGAGCACATCTTTACGGTGGTGAAATGGAACCAACAGCAGTCTTCTTTTGGAAATTTTCCTCTAGAACTTCAATCAACAGATAAGGTAGTCGTGAACGTTTCTTGTTTTATTTGAGCCATTTAGCGATATCTGAGCAACCATTTTTCCCATATTTTCGGTCCCATATATTTTGCCCCATATTCTTGCTTGATATTTCTGTACCCTGTACACTTTGCTGATTTATGCCTTTTTCTAGGATTTATTGAGACATTATTATGTCATTGGCATATTTAAATAATTTTGGATCAGTTGAGACTGATATTACATATTCTTTCAGTAATTTGCATATTTTTGTAGTCACGATTTAACTGTAAAGTTAACGATTTTCTATTGCAAATTTGAATTCAGACAGCGTGTCATTTTATTAAAGTAATTCTATTCAGTAAATTACTTTGACCAATTTTCTGTCATCCTCAAGAAAGAAGAATGATTAAAAGATTTTATAGCGTTAAAATCTACTACTTTATCGACGATCTCGGAAATACTAGTCGTTTTATGAACATGATTGCAACATAGACATTTATCGTCAATTCTGAAATACCATTGCATTATAGACAATTTTATGAAAAATGAACTTTGAGTACGATTTATTGAGTACACTATAGTAATGAACATTTGATAGGAGTTTTTCTAAATTCTAGATTGGAACAATAATGTTTGCATTCCACAGTCTAATTGTATTCTATTCGACTATTTATGCAGTTTAGATGAACTTTGATTGAAGATAGTATTTTTATACTGCGATACTTTGATGATATTAATCTCAATTTTGATAGACCAGGAAGGCGTGTCTAATCGTATTTGCTATTAAATTTATTTGTGACTGGCAAATTTTTACTTCATATCGATTCATGAATGAAACCCACCAAGGTTAAATATAATAACAGTTTTTGATACAATTGATGAATATAAGAATTTTTAAAAAGGAACTATGGATGTATAATCGTTAGTTCAGTGGACGTGTAAAAGTCGCTGATGAATAATGCCCTGTAATAAGTAAAGGAGGTTCCCACAGTAATATTGATGATGATGATGAATTTATAAGTGGAGGTTTTTTGTGTATTGTGGAAGATTTTGATGCCATATATAATGAGATATATGATGAATTATGGGCAATTTTTGTGCAATTTTGTGCGTTTTGAGCGAGGTATTTTTCAGCTGAGTGTATTGTTCAGGTCCATTGAAAATTATTCATGTGAAGTTACTGTTAAAATTAACAAGAGTGTTTAAATAATTTGAGATAACGATTTTGGACGGAGGTTACCGTCACAAATAATAATTATTATTAAATCTTATTAAACCTGAATCTAAAATTTAAATATAACTAACCTTCATTGGTCGATTATATCACCACGATTTGAGTAATTATCAACCGGATAAACGTGTGGTTTAATGTATTCCTAATATAAATAATATAAATAATGTAAATAATGTAAATAACTATGTAAATATATTTAATAATAATTTGAAACGAACGAGATTAATAGAGGCGTGTATAAATTTTTCAATTGTCGTTTGACAATGTTATAAACAATTTAAAATGCTATAAATAATTAATGAACTTTTTGTTATAAACATTAAGCGTTTTCGTTATTATACTTTAAACAACGCTAGATAAACAATTGGAATATACAATTAAACAAGATTTGGGATTATTAGAGTAATCCATTGATATTTGAACGGAGCATTTGAAAGATTTGCGTGATAATATGTGAGTTGAGACGTGAACATTTAAAGTGTTTTGAAAAGGAGCTAGGCTCTGATGTAACTAGCATATGCTAACATTGGATGGACAGGTGCGTCCATTTGACGATGCAAGCATGCGGCACTGTGCAGGGTGTATCGCAGGTGGCCAGATAACTGTATGATAGAGGCCAAGGCCATCTACATAGCAGCCTTGCGGTTATAAATAAAATGTGAAGTTCATGAACAAGGAAAACAAATGCTATATGTCTCGTCCCAGCTCCCTTATCCATTCCAAAGTGCATTGTTATTATTACGTTCTTTTGAGCTAGAGAAAGTTGAAATTTTGTATCTAAAGTTTACAAGTCCTACAGGAGGACATGGTTATATTGACAATGGCTTCTGATTGCCACGTAAATTTTGTTGTTAAAGTTTGTTAAATTATTTCCCTTTATGTGAAATAAATTATTGTGCAGTTTAAATTTTCTTGTTTCGTCTTGGTTCATTTTAAATATCGTGGTGGAGGTTATTGTGAGGGCATACTATTAAGTGATCCAGTTGAAAACCCAGACCCGAGATTAAATTGAATAGGTAAGTAAAAGGTAAGTATGAACCCCCGTATATTTTGGTGTGTTCCACAATAATTTCTTGTTAACTACTGTGCTCTAATCTCGGTAGTATCTGTCAGTGCCATTTTCATTGATGTAGCTGTGCCGGTGCGATTGATTATTGGCAATCCGATTGAGGGGGCGGATTTCTGACAGCCTACTATCCGGATTATCAGGACAGTACTGTCCCCGTTTACCTGGATAGTAGGCTGTCAGATATCCGCCCCCTCAATCGGATTGCCAATTATCAATCGCACCGGCATAGCTACATCAATGAAAATGGCACTGACAGATACTATCGAGATAAGAGCACAGAAGTTAACAGGAAATCATTGTGGAACACACCAAAATAGACGGGGGTTCATACTTACCGTTACTTACCTCTTAATTATCTCGGGGTTTGAGTTGACAACAGGATCACTAAAGTCTGTTCACACAATAACCTCCACCATGACATTTAAAAATGAACCAAAACGAAGACGAGAACTTTGAACTGTACAAAAGCTTTATTTCTAATAAAGGGTATGATTTTACTAACACAACAAAAACAACGTGGCTATCAGTAGCCCAAGTCAATTTGACTACGTCCTCCAGTAGGACTTGCAAAAATTATCATACAACATGATATAAACATTTTAGCTCCCAAGAGCTCCAAATAACGTAATATTCATAACACTATTGGATTGGAAAAGGACGTCAGGGTGTGACATATATAGAGCATTTGGTTTCCTTTTAATAAACATGAGAATGATATTTATAGTCGCAAGGCCAGAGTGTGTACGACCTCACACTGATAACCAGATGTTGGCCCAGCTGCGAGCTACCCTCGACCCTGTTGCATACTGGTCGAATGGACTCCCTTCTCACGTGCTAAGTTACGTAAGAGTACAGCTTGCTCTCTGAAGCTTTTAAATGTCTACAAGACAACTCACATTAATATTTACGCAAATCTTTCAAGTACTTTGCTCACGTCCTATTGGATTATTATGTTAATTCCTTATACTTGTTAAGTTCAATCCAATTGTTTAATTAGCTCTTAAATGTTTATAACAAAATCACATACATTATTTATAACAATTAGAAATTGTTTATAATATTTGTCAAAGACAATAAAAATATTATAAGCACGCCTTTAACATCACTCTCGTTCCACATTATTTTCAAAAATATTTACAGCAATTATTTACAATATTAACATTTAAATTGTTTAAATTATTAATTTAAGAAATACATTAACCACATGTTCATTCGGTTGGTAATTTTCATAATCGTGTTTAATATAATCGACCAATGAAGGTTAGTTATACATGTTAATGTCACAATCTGGTTTAATAAAGGTTTTAATAATGATTTGTGACGGCAACCTTCATTCAAAATCTTATCTCAAATTCTTTCAAAACTCGTGTTAATTATAACCGTAACTCACTTGATTAATTTTCAACGAACTATGACAATCTTACTCCAGCGGAAAATCCTTCGCTAACAAGTTAATGCACATACTGCATTAAAAATATGCCCAAAATCATCATATATTAATCTATATGGCATTAAAAACTTCCACATAACTTACAAAAACTTCCACAAATAATTCTTTAACATTAATTCCTGTGGGAACTTCCTTCATATTCAAGGGCATTATACCTCAGCGACTTTCAACACGCGCTGCACTAGCGATTATACATTCATAGTTCCACTTAAAAAATTTTATAATCATTAATTGTTTCAAAACTGTTTTTTTATTTAACCTTCGTGGATTTCATTCATGAACCGAAATGAAGTCAAAACTTGCCAATCACAAACAAATTTAATAGTGAATACGCTTATATACGCCTGTCTGGTCTATCAAAATTTAAGATTAACATCTTAAAAAAAATTGTAGTATGAAAATACTATCTTCAAATAAAGTGCGACTAAAATGCAAAGTAGTCGAATAGAATCCAATTAGACTGGGGAATGCAAACATCGTTCTATAAATCTCTAATTGAGAAAAACTCCTAACAAAAGTTCTTGACTTTAATGCATTCAATAATTCATTATTAAAGTTAATCTTTCACAAAAGTGTCTATAATGCAATGTTCATTCATAACTGACGGTAAATGTCTGTGTTGCAATCAATACAAATAACGACTAGTATTTCCAAGATCGTCGACAACGTAAGAGATTTTAACGCTCTAAAATCATTTAAATGTTCTTCCTTCTTGATGATGACAGAAAATTGGTCAAAGTAATTAAACTGGGGTAGAATTACTTTAATAAAATGACACGCTGTCTGAATTTAAATCTGCCATAAAAAAAATCATTAACTTACAGTCAAATCGTGACTACAAAAATATTAATAACTGAAAAATCCAAATATCAGTCTCAACTGATTCAAAATCATTAACTATGCCCATGACATAACAATGTCTTAATAAATCGTCGAAAAAGGCATAACTCATCAAGGTGTACTGAGAATAGGAATCTCAACAAGAAAATAGGGCAAAATACATGAGGATAAAAACATGCTCAAACATCATTAGTAAACTCAAATACAATAAACGTTCACGACTACCTTATCTGCCGATTGACGTTCCAGAGGAAAATTCCCCAAAGAAGACTGCTGATGGATCCATTTCACCACGTTAAAGCTGAGCTCCATCCTCGAAATAGGAAATAGCACCCTCGGAGAATCGAACTGCTTCCTTCTCCGGAAATCGCTCTGCTCCTCGAAGACGAATAGACATCCTTCCGGCAATAATCTTCTTTGTGAGTCGGGACACCCCTGACCTCTCTTGAAAAATTCCCTGAAGTTCCAGTAGACAATCGCCATGAAGTTTTGTAGAAATTTCCGAAGAAATTATTCATATTCAGAGTATGAAATTGTTTCTATGGCTGTTCGATGGTATTCAGCCTTTAATTACGAAACATGGGTGTAGATGGAATTCACCGCATGTTCGCTTGTGTGGAATAGCAATTAGCGAAGTTCCATGTCGCTATCTTACTCCGTTGAAATATGTCCCAATTGCAATAAGCCCTTTAGCCTTCCATCTGCTCTTCGGTTGTAGTGTTAGAAGAACAAACTGCCGTATTAAATTGCTCCATTATACTGTATCGTTGTGTAACCAAGCAATCTGAAGTCTTTCTATTCCACTCGCAGCGTCAGCCGTTGCGTTGATTCTGGCTATACAAAAGTGCTTCTCTTGTGGCGAGATAATCACTTTTGTCAGTCGTATAAAACTGCTAATATCTTTTAAACTACTCGGTCGAAATTGTTCAGCTTTTCTCTATAACTGCATGTAGCACTGCACAATACAATTAACTTATCGGTGACCGCTAACTGTTCAAAGCTAAACTTGTAGAAGCTTTCTAAGGTCCGTTTCAACTTCACCTAGTTTGACTTGGATCTCGTTAATATAGTGGCCTCGCCACGCGTTATAAAGACGATTCTTTTCACTGCTGTTCACTTCGACGTCTCACTATAATGAATGTATAAGAAAAGAACTTTCACAAATATACTTCGATGATCTGAGAATGAGATCTCAGAATGATCAGAGAACGAAAGAGGCTCCTCTCTTCTGCGCAAGCCCTTTTATTAACTTCTCGAGGGGCGTTTCCATCCCTTCCAAAGCGTGATACTACGTCATCGCTAAAAGTTCCAACTTCGTTAATACATGACGGATTTTCAAAATTCAAAAACTGAAAATAAATTTCACCAAAATTCCAAATCAATGCCTTTACTGCAAATGGATTTCCACAATTCTGCATTCCAAAAGTAATAAAAATACCATAGTTTCAGCAATCTCCGTCTTCCTTGAAACTATCGTTCATTGGTTCAAGCCTCTCCTCCAATAGCATAGTTTCTTCCTCAGCAGAATTCCTCGTTTCCTGCGACTGCGTCGTAAATCTTGGAACATTCTCGACTAAATGCTGACGTCACTGAGAATCTCAGCTCAAGTAGCCTGCTGGCATAACATTTGCGTCATCCGTGCTTACGTCATGACTACCCACGTCATAACTATGACAACCATAACTCTCCTTATAATTTCAAATATAGCCACCGTGGTCTCTATATAATTCAATTACGGGGGCATTCTCCTCTCACCACGTTTTAAAAACAGTTGCAAATTGTTTTTAAACCCAATGTTACAAGTATCTCAACTCTCTTGAACACGAAATTGAATTATTACTGGCTTACTCTAGGATAGTATCTTTTTAAATTTCCAGCATTGAATTTGCCGTAAACGACATTATTCTCATCATCGTAGAGTTCATAACAGTTGTTTCCATAAGCGTTTGTAATCCTAAACGGCCCCAGGAACACTAATCCAAATTTGGGGTAGATTTTCTTGGTCATATCAGCCTTGACAGGTCTGCGTAATAATACAAGATTTCCAACTTGAAAGGGTGTACCAAAACGTTTTCCAGCTACTCTTTTCAATCGTTTCTCTGCTGCTTTCTGGAGTTGTTCCTTTGCCTTGTCAATCCTCTGCTGTCTTCCTATGTCGGGATCTCTCGGTATGTGGTTGAATAGATTATCCCACGGCCTTTCTGGGTTTCTTCCTAGATGAAGTCGCATTGGCACTTCTCCTGTGCTCTCCTGCACTGTAGAGTTCAGACATTCCTCAATAAGGGGTACAAATCTCACCCAACCAGAATGATCATTTGGACAGAAAATTCGACAGAATTTCGAAAATTCAGCCATATATCTTTCTGAGGAATTCGATTCAGGGTAACGCACGCTTGAAAATAAGTGCTTAATGCCAAGCCTTTCCATATCCGCTGCAAATTCCACGGACGTAAACTGCGTTCCATGATCTGACAGTAGATATTCCGGTATACCAGCTTTAGGAAATACAGCATTTTCCAGTCTGCTTACTACGTTCCTCGTGTTAGCTTTCTGCATGGGACCCATTGTAACAAATTTTGAGAAAACATCCACGGTCACCAACAAGTATTGGTTACCCTGGTATCCCTTCGGACAGGGGCCAAATATATCCGTCGCCATAAGTTCGTTTGGCTTAGAAGGAATCATCGCCTTCGGTTTTCCCTTTAATAAAGCAGAAGCATACTTTGCTCTTTGACATTTGTCACAGGATCGAATGACCTTGGCAATGCTGGAACGCATGTTAGTCCAGATAAATCTCTCTTTAAGTGTATTAAGAGTTTTATCTAAACCGGCATGTCCAGTTGCGTGATGAGCTACCCACACTAAATTGACCACAAGTTTAGGTGGCACGACTATTCGGAGTTTTGTATGCGCAGAGTCAGCATACTTGCATACGATGTCTCCACTCAAGACAAAGTGTCGTGAATTTCTCCGTGTAGCTTCATAGTCAACATCCGTATTGTCCATGTAACCCTTGAGGAACCTGTACATTTTCCTTATTGGAGCGTGTCTCTTCTGTGACACACCGATTCGGGCTAACCTCCTAACGGTTTCTTCATCTTCTTGCTCCAATTGTACATGGTGTATCTGCACATTTTTAATAGGGTTACGTGATAGAGCATCAGCCAGTAAGTTATCTTTCCCAGGCTGGTGGACGATAGTAGCGTTAAACTGTTGGGTGAACAAAGCCCAACGTGTCAATCTATCACTCGACATGTCAGTTTGCAACATAAACTGTAGTGCTTTATGGTCAGTAATAATGATGACCTTATGTCCCAGCAGGATTTTCTTCCAGGCTTGTAAAGCTGTCACAAAAGCTAACGCTTCAAGCTCTGTCGTGAAGTAGTTTTCCTCGTGCTTTTTCAACTTCCGACTAGTGAACGCAATGTAGTGCTTGTTGCCTGCCTCGTCTTTCTGGTATAAGACTGCACTAATGCCTATTCTTGATGCATCAGACTCAATATAGAACACCTTCTCAAAGTCTGGGTACTCCAGTTTCACATTATTTCTGAGCATCTCTTTTGCTTTCTCAAAAGCCTCGTCTGCAGCGGTACTCCATTTCCATCTGTTGTTCTTCTTGAGTAAGTCATACAGAGGAGCCATAATTTCCGAGTATCTTGGACAGTGGCTGCTAATAAATTGGCATGCACCTACAAATTCTCTAACTTGTTTTACCTTAGTTGGCTTTGGAAATCTCGTGATCGCATCTACTTTTTTCATGTTTGGATGATATCCATCTTTAACAATAGTATGCCCCAAATAATTTATCTCCTTCTTCAAAAATTGACATTTTCCAAAGTTCACCTTTATATTGGCCTCCCTTAAATTCTCGAACAACTTCCTCAAGTGCACTAAATGTTCTGCGGCGCTGGGTGAAGATACGATTAAATCGTCAATGTAGCAGATTACATTTTCTTTCACCTCGTCAGTGAGCTTACTATCAAGTGCTCGAATAAGTGCCGGTCCACTGTTAACCATTCCAAAAGGCATTCTGGCAAAGACCCATGACGTCTGGTCAAATAGGAATCCAGTGTACTGCATACTATCCTCTTCTAATTGAACTTGATAAAATGAAGACGTCAAGTCAAGAACGCTGAAACATGCTCTTCCTTTGAATTTCCGAAGCAGATCTCTAATCTTGGGTGGTCTGTCATTTTCTGGAAGAATCTTTAAGTTGATGGTCCTGGCATCGAGACAAAGACGAATCTGACCATTACTTTTCTTCACTACTGTGATGGGGTTTATATAAGACGACGCCTGTTTTCTAATAATCCCGTCTACCTCCATTTTTCTGATTAACCCTCGTACTTCTTGATAGTATTTCTCAGGAATGGGGTATATTCTTTTCTGGTAAGGGGTTTCATCTGTCAGCCTTATCTTGTACTTATAATCCTTAATCAATCCAGGCTTTTCATCGAATATATCTTGGAATTCCTTTATCAGATCCTCAAATTCCCCCTGAATTTCTTCAAATCCTTCAGTTTTTCTACTGGGTATTTCTTCTAAATTTTCCACTTCATTAATGATTGTATTCAAAATTTCTTCCCTAAGGTCTATTTCCAGACTGTTTTTCATGTCCTGTTCTTCTATCTCTTCTGTGATTATGTACCCATCATTAAAGCTAATACTTCTGTTCTTCATGTCAATAATAGCTCCGACCTTCGATATAAAATCGATTCCAAGCACCATATCAAAATTGATCTTGCTCACCACAATGAAGATCTGTTCATAAATCCTTCCATTGATCTCAAAGTTCAATAACACTTGAATCTTGCATTTCACTGCCTTATCTTGGAATATCCCTCTCACTTTGACGGTAGAAACAGGTAGAACTGTCATGTTCTCTCCTCTTAACAGACTTTGATAACATTCCTCTGAAATGATGGAAATAATAGCACCAGTATCCATCAGGGCTTTGTACTGCTGTCCATCTATCCGTACAGCAATAATAGGTAAGGCACATGGTCTTTCCTCTTTAACAATACCCCTCTCTTCTAGTAAATCTTCATCGGTAACTTCGTATATCTCATTAATCGTAATCAGGTGTGGTGTGGCAATGTATTTACAGGTTCTCACTGACGTTGAGAAATCGGCGTTTTTTTTTGTGTTACCGACCTCAAAATTCTGTTGGCTCGTAGAAGGCCCAGGATCGATTACAACATCCTGCCTTTTCTTTTGATTGTCAGCTTCTTTATCCCTTAATTCTTTTAAGTATTGCTGGCTTTCCTTTTCTCTTTGCTGATACTGATCGGGTGTCATAACCTGACCTTGAGTATTCTGGTTTCTATTTTGGTTTTGGTTATTCCTATTATAGTTACGGTTATACCCATTATTGTTGTAATATCTGCCTCTTCCATTATAGTTCCCTCGGTTGTAGTTCCAACCTCTTCTCTGTTGATACGGTCGGTAACCTTGTGATCTGTAATTTCTAAACTGATTATTCCTGTGAGGACCTACATTGTCAGTTTTCTCCTGCTCTGGCTTGTCAGTTTGTTGGACTTGGTCCATATATACCGTATTGATTTCTTTAAACTCCTGCCTTTGACCTTTCTGGACTACGTTAGGCATTGGACTTGTGTAGTCTAACCTTCTTAGTAATTCATCCATGCTGGATAAATCCCTGATGTTGGACGAAATTATAAGTCTCCTCACCTCAACTGGCAGCATACGAGAAATCGCATCTATTAGTTGCTCCGTGGACAATGGGGGTTGCAAAAATCTCAAGCGGGACAACTGACTCGTAAAGAAATCAGCGTACCTCGTTGGAAGAGTACCTGAGTATTTTCTTGAATACACCTCCGCTCTTAACGAATTCTGCGCTTCTATGGACCAAAATCGTTTGATTAATGCCTCTGCAAACTCGTCAAAGTTACTGAATGTGTATCTAAATGCGCGAAACCATTCAAGGGGTCCTCCAATCAGATATCTCTCTACTATCTTCATCTCTCTCTCTCTGGGAATGTGAGCTTCGATGAAATAATCTTTGAGATTCCTTACATACTCTATAGGTGTCAAACTATCAGTGTTACTGAATTTTTGTGGTTTGTCTTCGAAATTCCTGATGACCGTCACGTTCCTCGGATATGAATCCGGATAGTTTTTCCCACTATCTCGATAATTCCACTCAGGTTCCATATTCCTCTCGTCATCCTCCTCTCTGAATCTGGATACACGTTCTTCAGGAGTCACGTCTCTTTCTTCTGGATCTAGGTGACATCTTCTGGTATAATTCCTATTCAATTCGCAAGCTAAGCCTTCTGTATCCTTGTCGGTGATTTCTGTTAAGACTTTCTTGACTATCTCTTCTTTGTAGTTCTCCATTAAACTAGCCTCTCCTAACTTCAAATTTTTCAGTTTACTCGTCGTTTCATTTACGTCAGAGACAACTTTATGAATTTGATCCTCTAATGTAGATTTTAAAGTTTGCATATCCTGATCTAGTTGTGTTCTATCGTCAACTTGTTTTTCGGATAGCGAATTTATCCTGACGCTTAAATCTTTCCTAATCTGTACTACTTCATTGTTAATTTCTATCTGCGTACTGGCAAGTTTTCTTTCAATCCTTTCCTGAATTTGGGTTACATGTTCCCCACTTGACTTATTCCACTCGTCTTTCCATACCGCTACGTTTGCTGTTAACATTTCGGCTATGTCTACTTCGATATCCTCTTTTAATACTCTATTGTGGTCTAATACCTGGGTTCTCATGACCTCTACATCATACTTCAACTCTGCTAAAGACGTTGTTGTTCTAACCGATTCATCGACTAACCTAGTCGCTAATGCAGTTATATTACGCGTACAAAGAGTTTTTGAGTTTTCGATTTCTTCCCTGACTTTATTTACATCAGTTTGGACTTTAGTCATATCTATGAAAACTGTGTTGACCTCTACCTGAATCTTAGTTATGTCACTTTGCACCTCAGTTATATCCGCACGAACGTTATTAATGTCTACCTGAACATTGGATACATCAGTTCTAGCTTTTTGAATTTCTTTTTGGACTTCCTCGACCTTGTCTTGGACAGTCGCTACATCGTTTTTGACAACAACTACTTCGGCTCTAGCACAAGAAATATCCCCTCGGACATTAGCTACATCTAGATTTAACATTGTAAGGTTTTTCTGTACCTTAGACACATCAAATTTAACATCATCAACATTTTTATGCACATTAGATACATCTGTGCGGATGTCAGTTACAGTATTTTCAATTCCTAGGGTATTAATCTGTAAACGCGACATATTATCCTCTAAATTGGCAGCACTAGTTTGGATACCTTTCAAACTTTCACCCATACTACCTTTCAAATTACTAGCATTCTCCTCCATTCTTGCATTCAAATTAGCAGACAAATTACTAACATTCTCCTCCATTCTTGCATTCAAATTAGCAGACAAATTACTAACATTCTCCTCCATTCGACTATTATTCTCCTTCATGCTTTCATTCAGCATCTGCTTCATACTATTGTTCATGCTAGCTTTCAAATTAGCATTTTCCTCCATCATCTGCTTCATGTTAGCAGACATCTCCTCTAACATTATCCTCAAACTTTCATCTGCCATTACAATATTATTCAAAAATGGGCTGCTGTAGGTACATACATCAAAAGAGCAAAATAACAACGTTTGAGCAACACTTTTCACCATATATAATTTTGATCAACTTTCTGTCTTAAATCTAACTTATAACTACCTTATAATTAACCTTCGATGATACTTCATGTTGAAACAAACTCAAGCACATGTTCAAATTTCCCTGGCTCATTTTAAAATATCCTAACACCAATAATTTACATTTAAAATCCAAATAATTTAAATTTTATCTTTAATATGACTAAAATGTCATAAGCCGGTCAAATAAAATAAGATTCCAGATTATAGGCGATTTTTCTAAGTTTCCAGCCTATTTAACCTTTCTCAAGTTGTATAAGATCTGATCTTTTCTGAGTGTAATTTTCCTAACACAATACAACATTTAATTCCTATATAATCACACTCTTAAATACTATAATTGGCCTAGACATCTAACAAAGAATCAACCTCTTTATTTGAGTCTAATCGAACCTCACGTTTTAGGTTTGCCACTCTTACTGGCGTTCAACCTGGTAATCCAGTTATGTCGAATCGAGCCCCACGTTGGGCGCCAATCTTTCTGTCCCCGTTTACCTGGATAGTAGGCTGTCAGATATCCGCCCCCTCAATCGGATTGCCAATTATCAATCGCACCGGCATAGCTACATCAATGAAAATGGCACTGACAGATACTATCGAGATAAGAGCACAGAAGTTAACAGGAAATCATTGTGGAACACACCAAAATAGACGGGGGTTCATACTTACCGTTACTTACCTCTTAATTATCTCGGGGTTTGAGTTGACAACAGGATCACTAAAGTCTGTTCACACAATAACCTCCACCATGACATTTAAAAATGAACCAAAACGAAGACGAGAACTTTGAACTGTACAAAAGCTTTATTTCTAATAAAGGGTATGATTTTACTAACACAACAAAAACAACGTGGCTATCAGTAGCCCAAGTCAATTTGACTACGTCCTCCAGTAGGACTTGCAAAAATTATCATACAACATGATATAAACATTTTAGCTCCCAAGAGCTCCAAATAACGTAATATTCATAACACTATTGGATTGGAAAAGGACGTCAGGGTGTGACATATATAGAGCATTTGGTTTCCTTTTAATAAACATGAGAATGATATTTATAGTCGCAAGGCCAGAGTGTGTACGACCTCACACTGATAACCAGATGTTGGCCCAGCTGCGAGCTACCCTCGACCCTGTTGCATACTGGTCGAATGGACTCCCTTCTCACGTGCTAAGTTACGTAAGAGTACAGCTTGCTCTCTGAAGCTTTTAAATGTCTACAAGACAACTCACATTAATATTTACGCAAATCTTTCAAGTACTTTGCTCACGTCCTATTGGATTATTATGTTAATTCCTTATACTTGTTAAGTTCAATCCAATTGTTTAATTAGCTCTTAAATGTTTATAACAAAATCACATAAATTTTTTATAACAATTAGAAATTGTTTATAATATTTGTCAAAGACAATAAAAATATTATAAGCACGCCTTTAACATCACTCTCGTCCCACATTATTTTCAAAAATATTTACAGCAATTATTTACAATATTAACATTTAAATTGTTTAAATTATTAATTTAAGAAATACATTAACCACATGTTCATTCGGTTGGTAATTTTCATAATCGTGTTTAATATAATCGACCAATGAAGGTTAGTTATACATGTTAATGTCACAATCTGGTTTAATAAAGGTTTTAATAATGATTTGTGACGGCAACCTTCATTCAAAATCTTATCTCAAATTCTTTCAAAACTCGTGTTAATTATAACCGTAACTCACTTGATTAATTTTCAACGAACTATGACAATCTTACTCCAGCGGAAAATCCTTCGCTAACAAGTTAATGCACAATCTGCATTAAAAATATGCCCAAAATCATCATATATTAATCTATATGGCATTAAAAACTTCCACATAACTTACAAAAACTTCCACAAATAATTCTTTAACATTAATTCCTGTGGGAACTTCCTTCATATTCAAGGGCATTATACCTCAGCGACTTTCAACACGCGCTGCACTAGCGATTATACATTCATAGTTCCACTTAAAATTTTTTATAATCATTAATTGTTTCAAAACTGTTTTTTTATTTAACCTTCGTGGATTTCATTCATGAACCGAAATGAAGTCAAAACTTGCCAATCACAAACAAATTTAATAGTGAATACGCTTATATACGCCTGTCTGGTCTATCAAAATTTAAGATTAACATCTTAAAAAAAATTGTAGTATGAAAATACTATCTTCAAATAAAGTGCGACTAAAATGCAAAGTAGTCGAATAGAATCCAATTAGACTGGGGAATGCAAACATCGTTCTATAAATCTCTAATTGAGAAAAACTCCTAACAAAAGTTCTTGACTTTAATGCATTCAATAATTCATTATTAAAGTTAATCTTTCACAAAAGTGTCTATAATGCAATGTTCATTCATAACTGACGGTAAATGTCTGTGTTGCAATCAATACAAATAACGACTAGTATTTCCAAGATCGTCGACAACGTAAGAGATTTTAACGCTCTAAAATCATTTAAATGTTCTTCCTTCTTGATGATGACAGAAAATTGGTCAAAGTAATTAAACTGGGGTAGAATTACTTTAATAAAATGACACGCTGTCTGAATTTAAATCTGCCATAAAAAAAATCATTAACTTACAGTCAAATCGTGACTACAAAAATATTAATAACTGAAAAATCCAAATATCAGTCTCAACTGATTCAAAATCATTAACTATGCCCATGACATAACAATGTCTTAATAAATCGTCGAAAAAGGCATAAATCATCAAGGTGTACTGAGAATAGGAATCTCAACAAGAAAATAGGGCAAAATACATGAGGATAAAAATATGGGAAAAATGGTTGCTCAAACATCATTAGTAAACTCAAATACAATAAACGTTCACGACTACCTTATCTGCCGATTGACGTTCCAGAGGAAAATTCCCCAAAGAAGACTGCTGATGGATCCATTTCACCACGTTAAAGCTGAGCTCCATCCTCGAAATAGGAAATAGCACCCTCGGAGAATCGAACTGCTTCCTTCTCCGGAAATCGCTCTGCTCCTCGAAGACGAATAGACATCCTTCCGGCAATAATCTTCTTTGTGAGTCGGGACACCCCTGACCTCTCTTGAAAAATTCCCTGAAGTTCCAGTAGACAATCGCCATGAAGTTTTGTAGAAATTTCCGAAGAAATTATTCATATTCAGAGTATGAAATTGTTTCTATGGCTGTTCGATGGTATTCGGCCTTTAATTACGAAACATGGGTGTAGATGGAATTCACCGCATGTTCGCTTGTGTGGAATAGCAATTAGCGAAGTTCCATGTCGCTATCTTACTCCGTTGAAATATGTCCTAATTGCAATAAGCCCTTTAGCCTTCCATCTGCTCTTCGGTTGTAGTGTTAGAAGAACAAACTGCCGTATTAAATTGCTCCATTATACTGTATCGTTGTGTAACCAAGCAATCTGAAGTCTTTCTATTCCACTCGCAGCGTCAGCCGTTGCGTTGATTCTGGCTATACAAAAGTGCTTCTCTTGTGGCGAGATAATCACTTTTGTCAGTCGTATAAAACTGCTAATATCTTTTAAACTACTCGGTCGAAATTGTTCAGCTTTTCTCTATAACTGCATGTAGCACTGCACAATACAATTAACTTATCGGTGACCGCTAACTGTTCAAAGCTAAACTTGTAGAAGCTTTCTAAGGTCCGTTTCAACTTCACCTAGTTTGACTTGGATCTCGTTAATATAGTGGCCTCGCCACGCGTTATAAAGACGATTCTTTTCACTGCTGTTCACTTCGACGTCTCACTATAATGAATGTATAAGAAAAGAACTTTCACAAATATACTTCGATGATCTGAGAATGAGATCTCAGAATGATCAGAGAACGAAAGAGGCTCCTCTCTTCTGCGCAAGCCCTTTTATTAACTTCTCGAGGGGCGTTTCCATCCCTTCCAAAGCGTGATACTACGTCATCGCTAAAAGTTCCAACTTCGTTAATACATGACGGATTTTCAAAATTCAAAAACTGAAAATAAATTTCACCAAAATTCCAAATCAATGCCTTTACTGCAAATGGATTTCCACAATTCTGCATTCCAAAAGTAATAAAAATACCATAGTTTCAGCAATCTCCGTCTTCCTTGAAACTATCGTTCATTGGTTCAAGCCTCTCCTCCAATAGCATAGTTTCTTCCTCAGCAGAATTCCTCGTTTCCTGCGACTGCGTCGTAAATCTTGGAACATTCTCGACTAAATGCTGACGTCACTGAGAATCTCAGCTCAAGTAGCCTGCTGGCATAACATTTGCGTCATCCGTGCTTACGTCATGACTACCCACGTCATAACTATGACAACCATAACTCTCCTTATAATTTCAAATATAGCCACCGTGGTCTCTATATAATTCAATTACGGGGGCAGTACCATCCCGGAATTTGCCCGAAGACGAAGTGGAAAACCACGGGAAATCACTTCGAGGATGGCTGAGGGGGAATCGAACCCCTCTACTCATTTGGGCCACCCG
Source organism: Meconema thalassinum (assembly GCA_946902985.2). Taxonomy (NCBI): domain Eukaryota; kingdom Metazoa; phylum Arthropoda; class Insecta; order Orthoptera; family Tettigoniidae; genus Meconema; species Meconema thalassinum. Next base: position 572,407,252 of record OX336391.1, read on the forward strand.
AGGCTGAGTAGACCCCGTTCCAGTCCTCCTACCACTTTTCAAATTTCGTGGCAGAGCCGGGAATCGAACCCATGACCTCCGGGCCGGCAGCTAACCATGCTGACCGCTATGCTACGGAGGCGACCTTCTGGTTTAATTACCGTGTTATAATGTCTCATCTTGGTATTCCAGGAGAGAGACTTCTTGTTGAACTACATATCTTTTATTTCTGAACATTTCTTACTTGAATATCTATGACTTTGGTCATTTTTCTAAGTTTTCTCGTATTGATTTTGATATGTTATGCAAATGTCCACTTTACAATACAAAATTATCTTTTTATATATCACTTGATGTCAATATACATTTTGAGACATGTTTCGGCTCTGTGAGCCTTCTTCAGTCAAAATCACTAAAAAATTCTCCTAAAACAGTCTAATGTTTGGTCTCTCAATAAAAATTTGTAAAACATTTTTACATCGTCAAGAAGATTAAGACACATGAATATAAAATGCTTTTTTTTTTTTTTAATGTACAAAATTTCGAAACGTGGGCCACATTCTTGTTGATCCATTTTCTTACTTAACTAAATATTTCTTACTAGCAGTAGTGCCCGGCTTCGCCCGGTGGATTTATTGGTTTTATGCATGATAATGAATACTACTACAGAACTGGTACATGATACTTAAACTACCAGCAAAAAAATAAAAAAATAAATATAACTTTTTGTGGCGGTGGTGGTGGTGGTGGTGATGGTGGAGGTGGTTGTAGGCAGGGTGATAAGCAGTACAGTATAATGGACGTAACATTTAGGTCATTTTCCCCTAATGATAATAATGATAATAATGAATAGGGAAACGGCTATTTACTAACGACAGCACTGACGCATGTAATTTACAAACAAATTTCTAACAAGAAGTTCCGTGACGAACTAAAGAGCCTACTTTTCTTAAAATATAAGATTCATGACAATGATTAATCTATATGGATCTATCTAGAATAATGACGAAATTAAGTTGGTAATATCGAAATTTCTAATTAGTTCGAAATACTGTATACCTGGCATAATGTAGCCTAATAGAGAACTACAGTTGGCAGCCCTGGTGACTGAATATATTCTTAGTTCCATCTCTTAAGGTACAGAATACAAAATTTGTTTGAAGTCCAATGGATAGCATGGACGTCACATGCAGTTAATCATTGGATCTAACAGCGCACGTAAAATCATGTTGGCAACAATGACATACATGTATTGGTCAGAAATAATCTGAAATAATCTGATCTATTGTTGTGTCAATTATGAATGGAATCCATTAGTTAGTATAGAAGTTACATGCATTTTAAAATTGGACCTATCAGCAGGCTTAGAATCATGTTGGCAGCACTGGCGTAGGCCTATATTAGTTACTCCAAATTAATGTAGAATGCCAGGTACTATACGTGTGCAAAGTTTAGACCTATTCGCTTGCATACTTTCTCATATTTTGATATTAGGGTAACAAAAATAGAGACAGTATGTATTAACAGTTGGCAGCCCTGGTTACTCTTAAGAATCGGCATAGTCATATCTGTTATGGTACACATAGCATACACGAAATTTGGTTGAAATCCAAATGCTATTATAGAAGTTACTTGTATTTAAAGTTGGACGTTTCAGCAGGCTTAGAATCATGTTGGTAGCACTGACGTATATAAGTTACTCCAAATTAATATAGAATGTCAGGTACCATACGTGTGCATAGTTTAAAGCTGTCGGCTTTCATACTTTCGGATATATGGGTATTTGGATTTAAAAGAATTGTGAGAATTTATTAACAGTTGGCAGCCCTGGTGGGTGTTAAGAATACGCTCAGTCATATCCGTTTATGTACACATAGCATACACGAAATTTGGTTGAAATCCAATTGATAGTGTAGAAGTTATATGCATTTAAAATTTGGACCTATCAGCAGGCTTATAATCATTTTGGCAACACTGCCATGTATGGCCTCCTGGAATTTAAACTGCAATATTATTATCTATACGTGTGCCAATTTTGAAATAGCTCCCATTCATACGTTCCAAGATATCCAACATGGAGCTCAAATTTCAATTGTGATTTTTCAGCAGTTGGCAGCACTGACATCATTTTCAAATATGGTCGTGAGATATTCAGGTATAGATCTTTACTCCTACCAAATTTTGTTTCGATTGCTGCAGCCGTTTAGGAGTTGATGGGGGGGGGGGGCACACACACACAGCCAGACAGACAGACACACATTTGCCCGATCTCATAAGTCTACTTTTTCCTCATTTTTGCAAAATGTGAAAAGTAGGCTAAAAATGGTTGGAAAGAGGAGTAAGTGAAATAAAAGACACTGCCTAGGGCCTATATCTCATTGGCTGTTAGAAATGTAGAGACCGATAGTGTCGTCTTTTGTCGCATAACGCCGTAGGAAAATAATCAGAACACTTTGGAAAACTTCGGCTGTCCCGAGCTCCTGAGATAGCAATAGTACGGTATCATTTATGGCCACATAGCGCTCAGCGATAAGTTTCGGAATAAATTAAGGTAAATTTGAAAGCTCCAACGCTTATTTCAGCTGATAACCTCAATGTATTGCACCAACACCATTGCACTTATACAGATGCATAATAGTTCATGATGATAACTGTTTTAAGGGGCAAAAGAAATCTTTTTGTAGTAATTACTCCCCGTGACTGCAATGTATAAGCTGCGCAAGATTTAACTATTTTCGCAATTCTTCACCAGAACACTGGTAGGGGCGACGTGATGCAGCCCGAATTGCCAGTAAACAATAGACTTATTAAAATACTCTTTCAGTTACACTACTACGGACATGAATTATTCTAGGGCCTTAATACATGGTTTGCAAGTTGAGTTTGTTTGTTATTCTAAATGTAGGGAAAGGAGAACGTTGTCCAAAATAGCAAGTAGACAGTGTTACCAGCAGGGTTTCAAAGTGTATGTATATTATGGTGCAATTAGGAGGAACGGTGTAGATTTGTGATAAAAGGCCTAAATGCAGGGAATGGAGTGGTCTGTCCGAAATTTCGAGCAGACAGTGTTACTCGTCGGGTTCCAAACTGTAAGTATCTGAAATTTGGTTCAGATCGGTGAAACGGTGTAGATTTGTGCCAAAGGGCCTCAATGCTGGGAATGGAGTGGCCTGTCCGAAATTTCATGCTGACAGTGTTACTCGCAGGGTTCCAAAGGGAAAGTATACACATTTTGGTTCAGATCGGTGAAACGGTGTAGATTTGTGTCAAAGGGCCTAAATGCAGGGAATGGAGTGGTCTGTCCAAAATTTCTTGCAGGGTTCCTAAGGGTAAGTATACAAATTTTGGTCCAGATCGGTGAAGCGGTGTAGATTTGTGTCAAAGGGCCGAAATGCATGGATTGGAATGGTCAGTCCGAAATTTCATGCAGTGTTACTCGCAGGGTTCCAAATGGTAAGTATACAAATTTAGGTTCAGATCGGTGATACGGTGTAGATTTTTTCCAAAGGGCATAAATGCAGAGAATGGAGTGGTCTGTCCGAAATTTAAAGTAAACAGTGTTAGTCGCAGGGTTCCAAGGGCTAAGTATACACATTTTGGTTCAGATCGGTGAAAATATGTAGATTTGTGCCAAAGGGCCGAAATGCAGGGAATGGACTGGTCTGTCATAAATTTTATGCAGACAGTGTTACACGCAGGGTTCCTAAGGGTAAGTATACAAATTTTGGTTCAAATCGGTGAAACGGTGTTGATTTGTGCCAAAGGGCCTTAATGCAGGGAATGGAGTGGTCTGTCCGAAATTTAACATAGCCTTAACCATTCCTCTTATATCTGGCTTTCATATAAAACAAGATTTTTTCGAATCCGACTGATAGTTCCAGAGATTAACGCGTTTAAACACAAAAACACACAAAACACAAACTCTTCCGTTTTATTATATTAGTATAGATAAATCAAAATTAACTAAGTATTTATTATTTAACAAAATTTAAAGTAAACAGTGTTAGTCGCAGGGTTCCAAGGGCTAAGTATACACATTTTGGTTCAGATCGGTGAAAATATGTAGATTTTACAAAGCTCCTTAATTAACTAAATATTGCTAACTTAACTAAAAGGATCTAATTTAACAAAGTTCTTTAATGAACTAAATGTTTATTATTTAACCAAATATATCTTACTTAAGGAGCCTCCGTGGCTTAGGCGGCAGCACTCCGGCCTTTCCCCGCTGGGTCCGTGGTTCAAATCCCGGTCATTTCATTTGACATTTGTGCTGGACAAAACGGAGACAGACAGGTTTTTCTCCGCGTACTCCGGTTTTTCCTGTCACCAATTTCATTCTAGCAACACTCTCCACTATAATTTATTTTCATCTGCCATTCATTTAATCATTTCCCTAGGGGAGTGCGACATGCTTCGGCAGCCGGCACAGTTCCTACCCTCGCCACCAGATAGGGGCTTCATTCATTCCATTCCCTGACACGGTCGTTTGAATGGAAGCAGGCTGTGGATTTTCATATCTTGCTTAACTAAATATTGCTTACTTAACTCAATATTTGTTATTTAAGAATAGTGCATTATGCAACGAGACTATAATGGCAATAATTTAGACACTGGTAGGTTTATAAAACGAGCGAAGTGACTTTTCTAATTTCCATTGGAGTGTCTTAATTACCATTATAGGCGAGTTGCATACGACTGTTTAGGTTCGACGATAATTATAATATTACTATATGTTCTAACATAAAAATTCATAAATATCTGTCGAGGTTCTGTCAGCTGACTTAAGTGAAGAGGGCATGCGCCGGATTCCCACTAAGGATCAAAGTCCTTCCAAAGCTTTGTTCTTATTTTCTTGGGAATTGTGTGGGCTTAGCATTTGCTCTCTATCCAATAACACATTATAAAGCTAAGAAACATTTTGTATCCTGAACTAGCACCAACACATAGCGCACAGCTACTATTTGAGATCATTTTGTTATTTTGGTCACATTACACACAATAGGCTGTTACAAACGCTTTAAAATCAACTAGTTATTCTTCAAATTCGATGCGTATAGAATACTAGCTGAAGTACCCGTGCTTCGCTACGCGTCATAAATAAATTAAAATGTGAAGGAGACAGTTAAAACAGGGGATAGGCGAGGTGCTGCGTGGAGGGAGATTAAGGATGGAACATTTTGTCCAACTACACCACTCGGCGTTGACCGTGTTTTATAGCACAAATTTTGGTTTTACTCGCTAACCGTTGGAGATACCTTTCGGATAGAAATGTAATTTTAAACCTCGTATATGCCATCAAAAGTTTGCTATTTCTTAGCAGCCTATTTTTATTTGAAATGGAAATATGAAAGATTGAAACCAAAGTGCGTAGTGACGTCACTAAAATGGTCGCCATTTTTAAATAGTGCAAAGTATTGAAATCAAAAGTAACCTATATGTTAACCAGGTAAATCAGCTACTTCCATGTAAAATTCATGTTAATCGGACCAGTGGTACTTTACACAGACACACACCATCTCATTTTCAGCCTCACTTCGCTCGCGTTACAGTCGTATCATATTATTATTCAATGAAAAGTAGGATTAACCCCGTTAGCACCCCTTTAGAACCTGAATATCCAAAAATCCCCCCTTAGTAGACGTTTTCGACACACAACAAACATATCCCCAAAATATCATTCTTCTAACTTTAATAGTTTTGGTTGGTCGATGAGAGTGAACATCCAAAAATTCTTCCTTAGTGGACGTTTTTCTTCCAGAACTTCAATGAAACCAATCGGGCGAAATTGTTATTCAATGAAATGCAGGTTTAACCCCCTTAAGACCCCTTTAGTAACTGAATATCCAAAAATCCTCCCTTAGTAGACGATTTTGACATACAATGAACATATCCCCAAACTGTCAGGTTTCTAACTTCAATAATTTTGGCTGGGCGATGATGAGTGAGTGAGTGAGTAAGTGAGTGAGTGAGTCAGGACATTTTCTTTAATTTTCTTTATTCAGAATTTCACCCCTCCCCATGAACCCCTTAAATTTGATTTATGAAAAAACTGTCGAACAGCTATTTACTTGGTACTTTAAAGCAGTTTTTCCCCCTGAGTTTGATTAGTGAGTGAGTCAGGCAATCTGTTAGGACACTTTCTTTCCTGTTCCCCCCCCCCGCCCCCCAGAATTTCACCCCTCCCCATGGTCCCTTTAAATTGGATTTATGAAAAAACGGTCAAACACATATTTACTTCTTTTTTATGCTGATTTTCTTCCGCTGAGTTTCAAACTCCTCGCCTATGTCGTTTAAGAGGTACACGCTCCGTTAGGAATCTTTCAATCCCCACTTTTCACCCCTTTCACCTCATAATATACAACACATCGAAAAACCCTCTGACACGTGTCTTCTTATGTTTAATGATGAGTTTATATGCCGAGTATCACATCCCCCAATGAAACCAATCGGGAGATTGAAGTGCAGGTCTACCCGCTTAACACCCCTTTAGAACCTGAATATCCAAAAATCCTCTCTTAGTGGGCATTTGTGGCCCTTGAGGAAGCTGCATACAAAATTTTATTCCAATCCGTTCGGTGGTTTTTGAGATTTCGTGATGAAGTATGAGTGATTGAGTGAGTGGTATTTGACAAATATATAGTAGATAGTGTCAAGTCTTTGTTATGCTAAACTCGGTTGACAGTGCTGTGTGAGCAGTTGAGTAACTAACGGGATTTCAAGTAAAGATCCTCATTTTCTATACCGGTAGTACAGAGCGCAACTCGCATCCAGTCGGCCGTGTCTCCACTTGAGCTATGTTGCCATGGAAATGATCTGCCTTGCCATTCCTTCATGAGTATATTTTATGATTTGATTAGCCTGTGCTTGAGTGCAAAAGGGCCGAAATCAGAAGAATGAGTAAGACTATCGAAAATTTATGTAGCCAGCGGTTCCTTCTGGGTCCTAAACTATGTGTATGCAAAATTTGGTTGAGATTGGTGGAACGGTGTAGATTTGTATACGGAACAGACCCACCCACGCACCCACATACTGACTTTCACTTTTATATATAAGATCGACGGAAGGCAAATCAATGGAGTACCAAATAGAACAGTCATTTATCTGGTGGAAAGGTTTTGCATAAGAAATCCCTTTACTGAATTGAGCTGGGTACTTGAGTTTTGTGGATCTAATGTCATGCGCTTGCTTCCTGCATGACGATTTGGTGTATTTATGTCAACAACAGCATTCACTAAAATTGTCGGCGAAATCGTACGAAAGCAATGTCCTGTGTAGAAATTGAAGTTGCGGATATTAAGGTACAGTGCTGTGTCTTTTGCAATATTGCCCAGTTAGTTTATGTTAGCCACTGCCAGCTGGATCGCATCCCTCCTGGCTGCTTTAGACTGCCTGCCCATTCAACGATTACAACATTGGTTTATGCATACAACCTCAGTTCCAAATATAGACGCTAAGAGCAGCACCAACCCGCTGTGATCGCCACTTTTTCAAGTCACTGTTGCAGACATTTGTTTTGTATTGATGTTAATGGCGTCAATAATAATAGCCTGTTCTTTATTCAGTGTTAACTGTATTGCAGAAGCATAACTTTTCTGGGATTTCTTGGGCACATTGTGGGTAGAACTGTCGGTAAGGTTAGGTACGGTCTGACTTCCTTGGTAAGAAACCATTGCTTTGAGTGTGAAAGGCTTTGGAGCCTCGCTGAATTACGATGTTCAACCGTTTGTTGTTTGTTTTCCGCGAAGTTGTGTTTTGGATTTTAGAATGCCGTACTGCTGCGTGCTCTTTTGTAAATCAGAAATGAAATCTGCAATTAATATCTTGTACGCCTCCAAGTGTTGAATGGGCAGACAGTTTAAAGCAGCCAGGAGGGACGCGATGAAGCTGGCAGTGAAAAAGCCGCGGTGATCACAGTGCGTTGGTGCTGCAACCTATCTTGTACGCCTCTGAGGGTTGAATGGGCAAGCAGTCTAAAGCAGACAGGAGGGAAGCGATCCAGCTGGCAGTGATGCAAGAATTAGGGACGGTGCACACTTTCCATGTCGGTAATTTATATAGGCTAGAAGGATGGTGTTGCAAACTTCTGGACGTAGATTCCTAAATTTCTTGCAGATTTCATAGTAGTTTCCTGTTACCGTAAAGGTTCGGGCAGATTTTGTCTTTTATATTTGGCATTGTAACTATACTGGTTGGTACGATATCATTTACATTGTCAACGAAACTACAGTAGTTGATCGGATGTCTTTTACAAGTAGACCTACATTGTCAACTTTCAAATCATGTTATTCATGTCCGACATGTTGGATTTTGTGTTCATGTGCGAAGTTATCAAGTACCTAATTGGTCTCACAACTGTTTCATAACGAAAATCTTGAGCTCTGATTGGTGGGAGAAACGGTATCATTATGAGAACTAGTACTTTAATGACCCCCATTATAATACAGCTTTCTGATATAAATTATTTACATTTCGACACTGTCGAACCTTAAGTTCATTAATTAACAAAATATTAGCAACACAGCATCCTTATATATAAATTACCGACATGGAACGTGCACCGTCCATATGTTGGCGTAAATAAACTGGCGAATATGAGACAAGAAATAGCACTGTACTTTAATATACCCAACTCCAATTTCTACACAGCGCATTGCTTTTAAACGACTTCGGTGATAATATTAGTGAATACTAGAGCTGGACGGCACTAGTCATCATGCAGGCTGTAAACAATAGCATTGCCAAGCAAAGTAAATAGTCTCTGCTTTCGAAGTGCTTTGAACCACGCATGCGCTCTTTTCAGTCAGCAAAGCCAGCGCGCCCTTTTCACTAACTGAAGTAACATAATCCCACAGATATTTGTGAATATTTATGTTAAAACATATAATAAAGTTATAATTATCGTCGAACATAAACAGTCGTATGCAACTCGCCTATAATGGTAATTAATACACTCGTATGGAAATTATAAAACTCGCTGCGCTCGTATTATAAACATACTCGTGTCTTAATTATTGCCTTCATAGGCTCGTTGCATAATGTACTATTAATTAACTAAATATTTTTTATTTAAGTAAATATCTTTCTTTGACTACGCTAAATATTCCTTAAACTAAATATGTCTTATTTAAATATCTTTACTTAACTAAATAATATTATTAACTAAATATTTTAATTTATTCACATATGTTTGCAATTTTTATACGTGAATACTGTACCCGTCTTTGTCTGCGGAAAATACACGGTCATCTTCCAGTTAGCTCAGTTTCGGGAGTGTACAGTTCATTCCCACCGTATGACCCATATATTTAAAATGTGACCAGAGAGGTTGTACATGCTATTCAAAAATCGCAATGTTTACTGTAACAAATGTTTTAATCAGTTAATAGCACCCAAACACAAAATATGAAAACCATAAATGATGATGAAAAGTTACAACAACTTCAGTAAACAATAACCCTTTAATTATTACACACATCTTGCTTTATGATTTTGGATCTCTCCACGATCCATCTTACAACATCTTATTTTACTTTATTCAACATTCAAAATATTAACCCTTCCAATACTGGGTATTATTAAATCATCCTTCACTGAGTCTCCACCTTGTCTGGCTTCGATCTCAGGATATATACGTTACATAAACAATGCCTCCAATTGGCTCTGACTTTAGTTTCCTATTTCGACGATTCCTTGACAGTCTAACGATTTCTTCCGAACTGCACGTAAATGACATTACTTCATACAACCCTATGCTCGACTTTACATTTAAGTCAGCCTATTTTCGGCGACAATCTACTTCTACTTGGATCTTCAATTATTTATTTGCTTCAATACGGTATCCTTGCCTGAATAGCGTATCTACTCATATTATTTATTCTTTGCCTTTCATTATATTTATTTACGGTGGTCCTTCCACATTACATTTACTTTTATAAGGTCCTATTGACTTTACATTCATTTTATTAGGTCCTATTGCCTTAACATTTAATTACTATGGCCTTTACATTTACTTTTAGTGTACTAACCATCCTTGGTTTTCCTACAAACAAATTTAACTGTGGTTTCCCTAACTCACATTTTATTCTAGCATAACAGCTCACGTCGCCTCCGTAGCGTAGCGGTCAGCATGGATAGCTGCCGCCCCGGAGGTCCTGGGTTCGATTCCCGGCTCTGCCACGAAATTTGTGAAGTGGTACGAGGGCTGGAACGGGGTCTACTCAGCCTCGGGTGGCCCAAATGAGTAGAGGGGATTCGATTCCCCCTCAGCCATCCTCGAAGTGGTTTTCCGTGGTTTCCCACTTCGTCTCCGGGCAAATGCCGGGATGGTACCTTCTTCAAGGCCACGGCTGCCTCCTTCCCTCTTCCTTGTCTCTCCATCTATCCATCCATCCTCGCCGCCTGGGCGAGGTGCCAATCCCTCCTCACCAGTTGTATCCCTTCCGATTCGATGTTCCCAGCTCTAGGACACTGCCCGTAGATGCGGTAGTGGTGAGATCCCTCCCTGAGTCCATGGGTTCCACCAACCTGGAGGGTAAACGACTAAAAAATAAATAACAGCTCACTTGTATTATAATTATTTAGTTTCAACATTAGATATATACTGTACAGTACTTTAAAAATCACTGATATTTAACTTCACTATAAATTCAGTTTCAATTATATCATAAATTGGGTTCCTTCCTTATTTAAATCTTGACTACGTTACATTCATTTCGGGTTTATTTCTTTCTTTCTGAACACCAAATTCATTAACACGACCTTGCTAAATCTGGTTATTTTTACAAAAATGTATTTGTAGCACTGACATTTCAACACAATCACTTCACAAATAATAATGATTATCAACAATGGTGTTTCCAATCATGATGCATAATGGTACAATCTATATATTTAAAACACTACGGTGATTTTTTTAAACACGAGATTGAGAGAACGACAGAACCGATTTACTTCGTAGAGCACACTGACGAAAGCTCTTGGCATGTAGATTTGCAGAGTGTCTTTCAAATAAACAGATATGTTACAGTATATTTTTAAATTAATAAAGAAAAATGCAGATTTCTTGCCACTCACGAATGCGCACAATCCGCCTTGGCTCATGACAGAAATGGCGGTGAGAATTTCATTAAAATGTAATTTACTTAATAACTGTACGCATCCATGTTTAAAGCTTCCGTGTATTTGAAAACGGACATTCACCAAGTCCTTACAATAAAATATAGTACAAGTATGAAGCTATACGAATGTGCAACATTGATTTGTTAATGAAATGGAGTTTCACCAGACAGCGGGCTATGAAGATACTATATTGTTGCGCCAGTAGCTAAACGAGAGTGCACGTATAGTTGGTCACTAGTCGTGGCCGAGTGAGGTGCGTGTGAGCGCGCTGTGTGACCGCATTGGAAGAGTGTACGTTTCCTAATACCGGTGCTTCCGATAGTTCCACGGGTGAACTGACCTTCCGTGTGACATTCGGACAATACTTTTTCAAGTAGTGTTCCAGATAGGACAACAAAACCAGAAAACCCAGAAAACCCCGCTGAAAATCATGTCCGGATACCAGAGGAAAAACACCGTACGCTGCCAATGGGACAGGCAGAGTTCTCGCACCACGCCAGGGGAAATTCACCGCTGGATTAGCGATCCTCTCCGGTTGACTGTCGACCAAGTAGAAGCCATCCAGTTAAATGCGCAAGAAAAAACCATGTACATCAAGGTAATCAGCATATCTACTTATCAGAAATTGTTAAATAATTTTGCAGATCCTATTAAATTTCAGTATGACTCAGGCGAAATGACTAATGTTAAGCTCTCCCCAGCGGATTCCAATTTTACCACAGTGCGTATATTTAATGTCCCACTTGAAGTTCCCCCTGAAATTTTCAAATCCGTCCTGTCGAAATATGGCACTGTGAGTGAAGTCAGGAAAGAACAATGGTCTTCTGCTTATCAGTTCCCGGTGTATAATGGAATACGCGCAATCACTATGGAAATCAAACAAGATATCCCCTCCACTGAGACTTTTGGTGGCCATTCTGGCTACATATCTTATAATGGACAGAAACAGACCTGTTTAATTTGCAATGCTAACACACATCTACGTATCAACTGCCCACAGAAAATGATTCCCCTCGGTATAACTCCTACACAACAACGACGTGTCCAATACTCGGAAGTTGTGACACAGCAAACGTCACATGAACACATGTTTATTGATCAGTCAGCTGGGACAACACCAGAAGTGGCCTCGGATACACACGACGCAGAACTGGTACCTTACACTGACCAGCTCAGCGAGCCACAGAGTGCCCCTCTGCTATCGGCAACCTGTATCGCAGCCTTAGAACCAATTATGCCGTCACTACAGGCTGCCACAGAAATTTTGTCTTCACTGCCCCCACCTTCTCTAGTACCTACCGACTCACTTAAGCAGGTTGATCGGGGATCCGAGAACGTATCTAAGAAGATTAAAACAAATGCCTCGATTGCCGTACCAGCCCAGAAGAATCAAACTGGCTCTACAAACGTTCCCGCAGCTGTGAAAAAGAAACAAAATCTTCATTCTACGTCATCTAGGGACCCACGAACGCTCTCAAACGCTGACAGCCGGCCTATGAATGGCAATCATAAGGAACTATCTCAACCTAATTTGACATAGTGCACCAGGATAATTCTCACCTGTGTCTTCTTTCGAGTCCACCTTCCAGTATGTCTAGCACAGCTTTTATACTTCTCTTAATGGCGCAATTTCTCACTGTGGCCACTGTGAATATCAATGTAATAGAATGCCCTCTGAAATTTCAACTGTTGGAGAGATTCCTTCGAGATGCAGACATTGACATTGCCTTCATTCAAGAAGTTGCTATACCGTGTTTACCCATATTTGCCTTCTACAAACAATACATTAATACCGGTAATACGAATAGAGGGACCGGATTCCTCATAAGACATGATATCCCACTCGAAGGTGTGCTATTTCATCCATCAGGACGCATAATATCTGGACACATAAACAATACCACCCTGATAAATGTATATGCCCCATCCGGGTCCAATAAACGTGTGGAACGGAAAATGTTCTTTCAACAGAGTATACTGCCTCATCTGCACGACGTTAAGGAAAAACTTATTCTTGCAGGGGATTTCAATTGTATTCAACGCCCAGAGGATTCCACTAGTCCATACAAAGGTGTCAACCCGGCTCTCAGGACCCTTCTTACCTCCCTACACCTCATTGATGCTGTGGATAGTTTAAGGGTGCCCCTCCCCCATTACTCCTGTATAAGTCACAACTCCTCATCACGAATTGACCGCATCTACTTTTCACAGGAACTTATCCAGCCTAGACGATATGAAGTGATACCTGCCAGTTTCACTAACCATCATGCTGTCGTATGTACAATCTCTTACCCCCATCCCATATTTCACATAGGAAGAGGTTATTGGAAACTGAATTGCTCGCTGTTACTGGAGAAGGAATGCCAAGATATTTTCAGACAACACTGGACTCGATGGGTCCAACAAAAATGGAAATTTCGCGACTGCGCAGACTGGTGGGATATTTTGGTTAGACCAGGGATCCGCCGCGTCTTTAAGAACATATCCTACCAACGAGGTCGGGAAAGACGGGATACAGTTGAATTTTACTATCGAGTTCTTCGCCAGCTCCAGCAAAGATCTGATGCTGGGGAGCGTATATATGACCAGATTCGGGAAGTTAAAACCAAGCTGCTGTCTCTACAGCAACGAACGCTCGCTCATATAAACGTGGCTTTAAAAGATCGTACAGTGCTCCCAGACGAAAGTGCAAGTGTATACCATATCGCCAAAGGACAACGTGAGCGGCAACGTAAATATATCCACCGCCTCCGCACCAGTACTGGAAGTGTCGTCACCTCCCCTGACGCTATACGTAGTGAAATATCACTATTTTATCAACGGTTCTACGCTCAGGCTCCAATTGATCCACAGCAGGTGACCCTATTGCTTTCATCTTGCAGTACCCATCTATCTCCGGACAACAAAACTCGGCTCAGCGCGGATATTACGGATGAAGAGATTCACTCTGTGGTTAAGCACCTCCCAAACAACCGCTCACCTGGCATTGATGGACTGCCATATGAAATGTATGAACACTTCTGGCCTCTCATTGGCAAATAATTTTGTCATGTCCTGCGTACCATTCTCCAACGTCGTGCTCTTTGTCAATCACATCACGAGGGTACCATAGTCCTCATACCAAAAACTTCCTCTCCCATGGCAGTTGGTGACTTCCGACCAGTTACTCTGCTCTGCAGTGATTATAAAGTCCTTACCAAAGTACTTGCATGCCGATTGAAGACTGTTCTACATGATATCATTGGTGATGAACAATGTTGCAGTATTCCTGGAAGAACTCTGTTAACAAACTTAGCGATACTACGGGACCTACACCTAAAAGCCGAAATGCTCCCCACTGAGCCAATGAGTTTTCTCACCTTGGATCTTGATAAAGCTTTCGATCGCATTAGTCATGAATACTTGTACATGGTCTTGCAGCACTTTGAATTTCCTGCAATCCTTATTGACTACATTCGTATGATAAATTGTAATGCTACGTCTCGAGTGCTCGTCAACGGTTTTCTTTCCCCTCTGATTCCAATACAACGATCAGTTAGGCAAGGATATCCCCTCTCCATGCTACTTTTTGTCATTGGCCTTGAACCGTTCATTCGGACTACCCAGGTAAAGTTGCAGGGTTACAAACTGTCCACACATGTTTTTGGCATGTGCGCATATGCTGATGACGTATCCATATTGATCCGCAATAATGAAGACATCTCCCACATCGATAGCGTCCTTCAGCTCTACCATATCGCCTCTGGAGCACAATCGAACCCCCAGAAAACTGCTTTGCTTCCGCTCAATAATAACTCAGTGATTACCCAACAGCCCTGGTTCCAGATAGTAAATGAGGTGAAAATTCTTGGCATTACCTGGAAGCAATCGCTTCTGGACACGGTGCAAGCAAACTGGACTAAGGTCATTGCCAAAGTTAGGGGAGTGCTGATCCAATTTGGTCAAAGAAACCTCAATATAGTGCAACGGGTCATAGTCCTCAACGTATTTGCGCTCTCTAAAATATGGTATGTCGCACAACTTTTCCCACTTCCCAAAATGTTTGAGAGCCAATTGGCAAAATATACAGGTTGGTTTCTATGGCAAGGATTTTTGTTCCGAGTACAACGGGAACAGTTGTATCTCCCATCCCGGCAAGGCGGGCTAGGGCTAACCGCTCATGGCATGAAATGCCGTGCACTCCTCTGCAAGAACGATATCACCATTCTTTCCCAACATGACACTTTTACGAAAGCGCTATGCAAAGATATTCGAAACACAGCCCGTGGTTGTGAGAGAGCTTTGCCGAAGATATTTAGGGACCATCAACAGCACCTTCTGGAAACTGTTCGCCAAATGCCTTCAGGGACTGTTCCAACGACGAAAAGTATTTATAACATGTTGCGGCAAGTGGTACACTCCAAACCGCGAATCGAGGCCACCACCCTCTACGTCCATTGGCCCACTGTTTGGAAAAATTTTGGGGCTATGACCATTTCTTCTGCTGTACACTCCCGGGTTTTTATCTTCCTCAACGATCTCATCCCAACCGCTCTACGGCGATATACCATCCGTCTTGAAGCTTACCCATGGTGTACTATATGTGGTCAAACTGATACGGCGATACACCGCTTCACATCATGCACGCGAGTTGCCTCCACGTGGCTGTGATGTAAGGGAAACGTATGTCAACTATTAAATGTGCCCACGGATGACCTTGATGACAGGAAGTTGATTCGCTTGTCGGTGACCGCCTTCCCCCAAAATAAACAGACTGCCATTGTGTGGATAATGGGCCAATATGTACACTTCGTGATGGACAATGATCAACATTTCTCGTTCCTGGATCTCAGGTATCACCTGCAGAAAGAGCGTTGGAAGCTTAGTGAAAGCGGACAATTGTACGATAAATATGGACACTATCTGGATTTTCTTGTGATGTAATAGTATGGTATTTATCATATCTGAAAATTCTGTAATTTTGTAAAGAGCTAATAAAAAAAAGCTACGTGGTTAAGGTGACTTATTGTGGATCGAAAGAGCCCAGGTTTGATCCCACCTATCGGCAGTTTTTTTTACCACTCAGATATTGTTTTATCAAGGAGTATTATTAACGTTTTACATTTTGTAAGTGAGTTATATAGGAGTTGACTGGAATTAATGTATTTCTTGCATAAAGCAGGCAAGAAATCTACGAAATGCATCCTTCATGCTCGGCGCGTGGATTCATTCAATGCAAAGCTATTAATGGCCGAAGACATGTCACTTATAGTGACCAAGGAGAGAGTTAAGATGTCTTGCATGTTGTAGACCAGTAATGAAGCGAGTGTGATACGTCTCTTAAACAAGGATTCTTTGAGCCTAAGCAGTCTTTGCTTGAAATTGCTAGCGGAGACTTAGATATCGCAAGCACAAACTCCTGTGCAGTTTTCGTGCACAGTTGGAATGTTTCGTCATCCCTTGGGATTCCTGGAGCGGTAAAGAACAACAAAGATACAAACAAGAGACACTTCACCAGGCGAGTGAAACTGGTATAAGGCGATCGGTTCCCAAATTACGTCATGATATATCTAACTTCAATCTGCTCCACCCGGGCGCTAATTCGCATATATCCACAGAATGAGTAGAACAGGATTCTGTAAGTTACACATGATAGCCTATAATTAAAACTACTCGAAGAATGGATTACTCTGAGACAAATTATAACACACAATGCTTTTCAACTGGTGGGCGTGGTGGAGCAGCGGTCAAGCTGTAGCCTATGCCTCTCACCAAGGTAGACCGGGTTCGATTCTCGGTCAATACATGTGAGATTTTCGAAGTGCAATGCCGTGTCCTGTGGTTCGGATTTCAGCGCAAGTGAGTAGGCCAATAGGCTACAATTATCTTTGTACCTAAGCTGTATGCCTATCACCAAGGTAGACCGGGTTCGATTCCCGGTCAATACATGTGAGATTTTCGAAGTGGAATGCCATGTCCTGTGGTTCGGATTTTGACGCAAGTGAGTAGGCCTATAGGCTACAATTATCTTTGTACCTTATTTGTTGCAATGGCACGAATTTCTATTTGCCATCAAGACAAGATACAAGTATGCGATGGTGTTCATCTTAAGTTTGCAAAGCTCTTTTTTAGCCTACTTTTCACATTTTGCAAAAATGAGGAAAAAGTAGACTTATGAGATCGATCTGGGAAAATGTGTGTCTGTCTGTCTGTCTGTCCGTCTGTCTGTCTGTCTGTCTGTCTGTCTGTGTGTGTGTCCCCCCCTATCAACTCCTAAATGGCTGCAGCTATCGAAACCAAATTTGGTAAGAGCAAAGATCTATACCTGAATATCTCACGGCCATATTTTAAATTGACGTCAGTGCTACCAATTGCTGACAAATCGCAATTGTAATTTGAGCTCTATGTTGGATATCTCAGAAGTTATGCAAGCGAACAATTCCAAAAGTGGCACACATATAAACAATAGCATTCCAGATTAATTTTCAGAAGATCATACGTGCCAGTATTGCCAACATGATTTTATACCTGCCGATAAGTCCAATTTCTAAACGCATGTACCTTCTATACTATCGATTGGATTTGAACCAGATTTCGTATGTACAATGTGTACTACAGCAGATATGACTGTGCGTATTCTAATGAGCCACCGGGGCTGCCAACTGTTAATAAATACTCTCAATATGTTTCTACCCTAATGTCAGTATATCACAAAGTATGGAAGCCAACAGCTCTAAACTTTGCACACGTATAGTACCTGATATTCTACCTTAGTTCGGTGTAACGTATCTACATCAGTGCTGCCAACATGAAATCTAAGCCTGCTGATATGTCCAGTTTTAAATGCATATAACTTCTATACTATCAAATGGATTTGAACCAAATTTCGTATGTGCTGTGTGTACCATAACAGTTATGACTATGGGTATTCGTAAGAACAAGCAGGGCTGCCAACTGTTAATAAATACTCTCTCTATTTGTTTCATCCTAATATCAATATATCAGAAAAAATGCAAGTCATCATCTCTAAAATTTCCACACGTATAGTACCTGACATTCTAGATAAATTTGGAGTAACTAATATACCTCAGTGCTGCCAACATGATTCTAAGCTTTCTGATAGTTTAAATTTTTTTTTACATGTAACTTCTATACTAACAAATGGATTTTATCTAAAATTGGCAATATAATAGATCGTAATATTTCAGATTAATTCTGAGCATCACATACATGCCATGGTTACCAACATGAGTTTACAGCAAGTAACGCCCATACTATCCATTATACAGTACGTCAGCCAAATTTTGTATGTGCATTCTATAGCTTAAGAGATGGATCTAAGTCAGACTATTCAGAGTCACCAAGGCTGCCTACTGTAGTAATTTACTTTATTACTCTATTACTTGATTTCGTCATTATTCTAGATAGGTCTATATAGATTGGTATCAATATGAAATTTTAAGAAAAGTAGGCTCTTTAGTTCGTCACGGAACTACTTGTTTTTATTGATAGTTGGCATAATTATCAAATCAAATCGGTCCCTGTAGTATAAACAAGTAGTTCCGTGAAGAACTATACAGCCTATTTTCATATATCCGGCTCATGTTAATTGTCTCTATCAACATACAACATTTCAGTTTAATTGCTGTAACAGATTCGTAGATATTGAGAACCGTCTAAATATTTCATATGGTCGCCAGGATGGATTTTTATTTTTGTACTATTACATTAAGATTATTGTGTACGTGTGGTATTCAAACTTCAATCGCATGATTAGAACACAAGAAATAAAAACGAGGTTTTAAAAGTACGCACACCAGCCATCTTGTGATTATGCAAACAATTGAAATAAATTATATGCCAGTGGAACAACATTTGTATAAGCATTTAACGTGCAACGTTTCACGGCATTCGGATAGTTAATTCGCGAGAAACGTCCATTTAAATATTTATACTTCGCGTCGCCGCCATGTTGGATTTGTCCTCACCAGGTTACAGAAAGTCCTATAGGTGCACATATGTTCATAGTCTCTATGAACATAAAAAAAAATCAGTTTGGTTGCTGTAAAAGTTTCATAGATATTGAGAACCGTCTAAATATTTCGGAAGCTCGCCATTTAGGATTGTTATATGTATAGGCCATAGAGTTATGTACCATTCAAGGACAATTATTGCCTAGCTTCATTATTCAAACTTTCACTTCGATCGCATGATTACGACACAAGAATAAAAACTTAATTTTAAAATTTCGCACAGCCGCCATCTTGAGGTTATGTAAACAATTGAATTAAATTAGATGGCAGTGCATTACAATCTGCAAAATCATTTACTACACCACCTTTCACTGCGCTCAGAGAGATAAATCACGAGAAAAGTCTATTAAAATATTTCAAATTCGCTTGGTCGTCATGTTCGTTTTGTACTTTACAGTTTTATGAAATATACATAGGTAAACTTGTATCAGTACCCTTTATCACCGTACAAAATTGCATGATGATATCTGTAATAGTTTCGGAGATATAGAATGTCAGTGAAATATTTCGCATAGCCGCCATTTTGAGGTTATGTAAACAATTGAAATGAATTAGAATCCAGTGCATTACAATGTGTATAAACATTTGCTGTACCAAGTTTCATTACGTTTGAATAGTTAAATCACGAGAAATGTCTATTTAAAAGTCTCAATTTCGCTTGACCGCCATGTTGGTTTTGTAGTCACCAGGTTTTTGAAAGTCTCATAGGTGAATGTCTAGTAGTGCCCTTTATCGCCGTACACAATTTCAGGGCGATATCGATAATAGTTTCGGAGATATTGAATGCTAGTGAAATATTTCGCACAGCCGCCATGTTGGATTGGTGAGACGTAACAAAATTTGAAGGGCACGGTCGAGGTCGCCGGGAATAGTGCTAAGAACTTACCGAGTTTTATTGA
Organism: Meconema thalassinum; assembly: GCA_946902985.2. Classification (NCBI taxonomy): domain Eukaryota; kingdom Metazoa; phylum Arthropoda; class Insecta; order Orthoptera; family Tettigoniidae; genus Meconema; species Meconema thalassinum. Next base: position 572,427,260 of record OX336391.1, read on the forward strand.
AATCTCTCCAGCCGTTTAGATTTTATTAGGGGACACACACACACACCTCACACACACACACACACACACAAACACACACACACGCACACACACACGGACAAAAGGTGATCTCATAAGCCTATTTTTTCAAAATTGAAAATAGGCTAAAAATGGCAGTTACTGTATGTACTGTACATAATTAAGGTATTTTGTTGAGATGGCTGGTTTCACTGTGTAGCCTACATTGCAATATCGGTATTAGTCATTATTGCTACAGAAGTTTTGGTATATTGTTGCACATGGGAAAACTGTCGAGCCGATTGTGAATCAAGGGCTTTAATTGACTGTAGTATTCTCTATGCTATGGTATGGATAGTTAATCAGCATATTAGCAAAATGCTTCCTGACAGAGAAAAATAGTGCCATATATTCCTACATTTTTCTTTCACCATTTTGCAGTTTTCATGTGTAGACAGTTTTTATTTCATTTGAGGACCTTGGACATCGTGTTCATGTAGCCCCGTGTACATAGGTGTGTGTGTATGTGAAAGTTTTGTGATAACCTGTGTTATTGTGATGGTTGCACTAGCGTGTGTATGTGTAAATTGGGGATAGGATTGGGAATGAAGCGGCCATGGTCTTCAGTTAGGAACCATCGTGGTACTTTCAAGGAGTAGAAGAAGTAAACCACGGAAAACCACATCCAGGATGGCTGAGTTTGGAATCGAACCCACCCCTTCTCAGTTTTGCCCCACGAGGCTGAGTGTACCCCGTTCCAGCCTTCAAATCAGCATTACATTTCTTGAAAGAGCCAGAAATTTCTGTAGTACGAATCCTAACACATTACGAAATATATATGCAGTGAATCCACCCACCTGGGTGGCTTCCTTCTGGATGTCTTTGAAATCGCGCCATGCGCCACGGTACGCATTTGCTTTCCTCAGTTGATTCGTAGCCGTATGAAACATACAAGGCATGTCCAAAATGCTGTTTCATGAAATTCCTCTAATGAACCGTTTTTATGCGACAATAATACGTTGAAATTCTGACATTACAAAAACGGGACGACTTTCCCGGTTTACTTCGTAAATAAGCATACAATATTATGGTATTTGAAGCCATTTTCAGAGTTGCCTTAATAATCAAAATTTAATTGTACCCAATTGTAATGGGTGGTACCATAATCCCGAAAGAAAGTGCGAATATAGTCCCTGCCAGAACAGTGTCGCGTCGAGCCCGCATAACAATGAAGCCGGTCGGGCGGTTTATACACATGTGAGAGTTCTCACACGGGTGTACAGTGTAGGGTCCTTGACGAACAAATGTAAACAATGTTCTGCATTGTATTTTTCTTGCGAGAATTCAACGCTTGGTTTCTTTGGCCTTTCCTGTTGTATAAAATTGATCTGCCGGAATATAAATTACCTGACAGGCTGAAACAATTTTTAACTTGAGATGATATCTCAAGGAATTTCTGAGATAATACTCGACAGTACAACAATGCTATGTCCTTTGATTCCTTTGATGCCAATGTTACCGTGCCACATGAATACGGAGGGGGCGTGGTGGCTCAGCGGTCTAGCTGTGTGCCTCTCACCAAGGCAGTCTGGGTTCGATTCCCGGTCAATGCATGTGAGATTTTCGAAGTGAAATGCCATGTCCTGTGGTTCGGATTCCACGTAAAAAGGAGGTCCAGTGGCTCATAATCACAAGATTCACGGTCACGTAAAACTACAATCTTCCTTCCTTCTTCATATGAATACGGTCCATATTGATTTAAAATTTCTAGAATGTCACATCATTGTATTTCTTCCTTATATTCCAAAAATATAAGCGAAGGTTCTAACGGCCAGTTGTATATATTATACTCCTGAGAAGCTAATCAAGTCAGATCTGTAAATCAAGTGAATTCTCGCATCAGGAAGGGCACACTTCAAAATTTTGGCAATATTTTGCAAGGACATAAGCCCTTCATACAGCATTCATAATACCTCTCAAATGAAAAGAGAGTTCAGTATCTAGATATAATTAAATTAAAATCTAGCGGACGATATTCGAATATCATGGCGCATAATATGGGGTGAAGCCACAATAAATATTCATTCAATAATGTGTGTGAATCGACTTCTAAATTATATTATACGTAACAACATTATTCCCTTTTGTGGGAAAGTTATTGTTTTTGGAGGAGACTTCAGGTATGTTTTGTCTCTTGTGCCTTCTCGCCAAACAATTATTCACAACTGTAGTAAATACTCTTCTCCCTGGCCCTTCTCCAAAATACGCCCCTTACATAAAAACACGCGCTCAAAACAAATAAAATGGAATATTCTGATTTTTTGGTACAAGTTGACGACGACTACACTCTGTGGAAGGAGAGGAATCAAATGTTATTGAATACCCAGCCAGACCTCCAACTCATGATGATATCGTGGCTGAGATTTACGGCGAAATATTCACTTCTGCGAAGGAAGTTCGCAATCTTACACCAAAATATGAACAATGTAATGAAATTAATTTTAAAGTCATTGAACCGATATCCAGTAGTTAAAAAAATATACACCAGCGTTAACAGATTACTACTGAAAATGAAATCATTTACTTCAGTTTCCTACATAATTCTTGAATTCCTTGGAAATAAGTGATTACCTCCACATATACTTACTGTAAATTTTGAGCCATAGTTATGCTCCTTATACATTTGAACGTTTCCCAAGGGCTCCTAAATGGAATCAGAAAATTGCTTGGATTTGGAAATAATAACTGCAGATAATATGGGGCAGAGAGCTATAATCCTTGGACTTGATTTAACATCATCTGATAAAACACTTCCATTTTCCAATTCACTTGGCGTACTTTATCACAATCAACAAACTCATGGGGAAACGCTGGAACGTGTAGGTCCCTATTTGCCTCATCAAGGTTTTAGTCATGGCCAGTTATATGTTGCGAAGTCGATCTTTCGATGCCCTTAAAGTTGCAACAGTGTCAAAAGATAATCGTTCAAAAATGCATGTAAGAGAATCCTGCAGTAAATATTTTCCCAATGTCCGTCATGTTTTGACGGGTTTCAAGTAGTTCATAATAAAATCATTAGAACTCACCGACTTCTGGAGGTTCAGAACATCTCTTATGAAGAATTTCACCCATTACAGCCGTAATTAGTGCCTTTTACGAGCAATGTGGTGTGACATATTAATTCTTTTCACTTCACACGAAGTTATACACTTCCTTAACATTTTAACAATGATATTTTCTATATTTCCCATCACACTGGGACACTTCAAACACATACATACACATACACGTATATTATAACACTTCAGGATTTAGTCCTATTTAATTCCTATGTTGTCTGCAGTTGATTACACTACACGTGTAATTGTCTTTTGTCGTATCTCAGGACGCGAACGGTGGCCTCCCGACTCGTTCCTAAATGACGATCTATCATCTTTACTCGAGCTGGCTTAATTCGCCTTAGTCCCTGCAACTGGTACTTAATTTGGACCACTCCGGTCTCGACTCAATATTCTGTCTATTTATCTACATAAACACACCGGTTTATTAACGTAACTGCTTATAAGTTTCGGCAACGTCTGGTTGCGAACTTCCTTATTTCCGAACTACTTTCTGCCTTCACCGAGGTTTGAATTGTTCGTTTTCTCAAAGTCCTGTCTTGTAACGCTTCGAAATGTCTATCGCACTGGAACTGCGTTGGACTTCACTTAGGTCCTCTACGCGGAACATTTCTTGACGTAGTTTCTACTTTATACTTTGCGTATAATTATACTTGATCGCGTATTTTCACTTTCTTTCTGTGCCCGATTCTGAATCTTCATGGCTCTCCATTAGAAACCATGAGATTATAACTTGCTTTATCTTTAGCTATACTTTGGTTTCAAACCAACGTGTTGCGGCCTCACCGGGCGTAATTTTTAACTTGCGTAGCGTACTGTCCATCTGGACTGGTGGTTGACTTTCGTTAAGTCCCCTCAAGGATTACGACTTAACGTGGTCTCGAACTGACGTACTGTAGCGTGATGGTGAATCAGCGTGGTGTCCCCTCTGGGATCCACTGTATGACTTTGAATCAACGTAACATCCTCTCCAGGATTTACTTCTGCTTCGCACCTCCATGCTTATATACTGCTCAAAAAAATTAAAGCACCACTTTCCAAAGGCCACCAAATTTTGAAAAGTTGGCCGCACAAGCTCGAAATCTCAGTATGACGTTTGCATTGACGCCTACCAAGCATAGCCTTCAGCACAACTCCCGAACTTGAGTAGTTTCGGGGTAGCACCCCCTAAACCACGTCATTTTTCTCCCATTTCCATCCCTTTTAACCCATTGCCGATCATAGGCACTCGCATGCATTGACCTGATGTGGGTTGCCTATGTATGGGCGTACTTACTAGAGGCTGTTAACTTTTTGGAAAACTCTTTGGTCTCGTTTCCCACCCTACCGATGAAAATCCATCCAAACTGCTGTATTGGGCACGATTCATTTTCATCCAACTCTGAAAACTCTGCCACGACGCGTTACGCGTCCAGAGAGGGAGGGTTCGGGGTGCAAAAATTTCAAGTTTGGGGGATGGAATGTCATTCAACGATCGGAAGGGGTTGATTCCGTGTCACCACTACTTCGAAGGACCTTTACAGCCCTTTCAGCGATTAAGACCTCGTTTCAGCCCTTAAATAGGGCCTGATTCGAAAAATCATACAAACGGGTGTTGCATGGGAAGGGGGGGGGGTGAACATTGCCGGAGGCCTTAAGAACTTACTGCAATCATCAACTGAGGACGGTGTGCAGTTTTGCAGCTGGTTAAACACACCCGGTACCTTCTCAGACGCCCCCAATGGTAGTCCATGTTTAGGGGATGATGCAGGGAGTTGAAAATGCCCAAACGTCGAATGTAACGATTTCAGCGTGTTTGTGGAACCTTTAAGAGCAACACTTATTCATTTTAGACTGCTTTGGCAACCTCCGACAAGTCCTACAGCGTTTTTCGCAAACTTCAATTTGTGGTTTTCGAAAATGGGCTGGTTTTTGGGGCGGTACCCCAAAACTACTCAAGTTGGGGAGTTGTTCTGAAGGCTATGCTTGGTAGGCGTCAATACAAACATCATACTGAGATTTCGAGCTTTTGCGGTCAAGTTTTCAAAATTTGGTGGCCTTTGAAAGAAGTGGTGCTTTAATTTTTTGAGCAGTTTATGAAAAACCCCTCTGAAAATAGTCCGTTAATCACATTTGAAAACCAACTTCTAATTCCCTTGTTTCCTCGAATTATAAAAATTACCTTCTTGTAGCGCGGGTTCTCATTGTCTAAAAACACTTCTTCAATCCCGAATTCAATCGTACATTTTCTTTAAATTAGTTCTTTTAGCTCCGTAAATTTCCGTGGGTAGACTTCTTAACTAGTTATTCTCCGCAGATCACTACGCTCATGACTCCATTACGTCATGTCCAGTCAGCACTTCCCTACTCTTGTATTATTAATAACTTTTATAATCTCAAAAATTCGAATCCTAATTTACATTCATTGGGCTGTTTTTATCTTCAAACTCCAATGGTTATTTAACGAGTTATTTTCAATAATTCAATTGTAAGACGGGGCTATTAAACTACCCACCCGAATATTCTGTTGACCAAGCTATATCTCGGGGATCTCCCTTCTTGTATGGCTTGCCTTCAAGTGGTGCAACATCTTGACTCAGCGGCGTTGCGCGCTCTTGCTATCAGTGACGCATGGCACTTAATGTCTTCATAACTCTATTTAATTAAATTTAAACGTGCTTTCTGGCCATCTGTTATTGATAACATCCCTGCAGCTGCAAGATTACTCACGGCTCTTGGCTAATTCCTCCTATGATCCAACTCAACTCCTCAAGCTTCTAATAGCCTATAAAAGTTTTTAAAATATGTGAAATCTTCAACTTAAGGGTCCTTGGTTCAAGCCTTGTGCAGTCTTACAGACGGGCACGATACATAATTTGGGGTATTTACATACAATCACATAATTGGTGTATTCAGTGGGATATTCTACTTCTTCGCTGCCCACAATTTTGTTCTTTGGTAATTCTAGGGGTTGCCTTCTCTGTTTAATCAGCGCTCTCTTGTCTCTGTATGTAATTTAAGGCAGCAATTCCCCTGGCATTAAGGACAGTAGGGGGCTAGAGCTTACATATACTCATTAAGGCCCTCCACTCATCCGTCCCTGAGCAGGAAAAAAGTGTGAAAGAACGTGTGAGAGTTAGGAGACGCCTTTAAGACTGACGTAACAGTATTATTTTGCTACATTTGTGAGAAATCCGTATTGGCAGAAATGCGCTCACAACTTACGAAATATATTGCAAGAGCAAAGCACGTGGAATGTACATCGTTACAAAAATCGACACAATATTTTCCAAGCAGCTGGTTGTTTCAATTATAATTTTAATTAGCTGATTTCGATGTTGTTGTTGTTGATTATGATGATGATGATGATGATGAAGTTGTTGCTGTTACTGATGATGATCTTGAATCTGATGATGATGATGTTGATGATGATGCGGATGATGATGTTGATAGTTATTGTTGCTTTAAGGGGCGGAACCACGAGGAATGATGTTGATGTTGATGATGCGTACTTTATTTGTATTAGTACAAAACAGTTCCAGTGCCATTACTAATAATAATTATTTTCAACCTTAGAGTTATCCTTGAAGAACTCGCAAAGAACTGACCCCATTTTTACAGTGATCTACTGCACCTGGACACTCAAACTTGCACAGGTCTCCTCACTCTTGTCTATTCCCTCACAGACCATAATTGTAATGCATTGTTTTACCTTCTTATATGAATTACTCATGATGTTGAAAGGTGAATCTGGTCAGTTTTAAATGTAAGTAGGAAATATATGCTATATTTATTTGTATATAATAATTACCTTGTATATCCTTGTTTTTCTGCTATGGGTCTTAATGGCCTGTCACATGCAATAAATGATGATGATGATGATGATGATAATAATTACCTTCGGTCATTGTTATTAACTGAATATTTGTATGATTTTGACCTTTAGGATTCTATTGTTTTAAATTCTCTAGATGGCAAGTTTTGCTAATCATGTAACTAGTGTATACGATTCGAAATTGGTATCTTACGCAGTCAATCTATCTTCTTTGCCTTGCATACATTGTCTGAGCTTTGGACTTTCTCTTGCGCAAGTGTTCTTGTTAAAAGTCCATCTCCTACGTGGCGTTTTTATCTTTATTGGGGTTGTGCGGTTGAGCGACCCTTTAGGGAAATGGTCGCAGTCTCACGAATGAAAGTATATTACTTCTCATCCAGTCTGTGTACCAACCTCATTTACTTAACTGTGCTGGTGCATTAGATAATTTCCCGCAAAGTACACAGTACAGCATCGTGTTTGCAGTTCTATTTCTCGCCTCAATGATCCTCCACTCCGACTTGGGCTTGGAGAAACAGTATTTAACTCAGAATGTTTTGCTGCTATCCAGTTATGCCCTTGAATCCTGCATAATTTAATTGGTTGTGCTCAGTAATATTTTCCCTCTAGCACGGTATTGCTCTTGATACAAACCTAGCAGTAGAATCAACGAAGTACTTGCACTCTAAAATTATTTGCTGTTCCTTGAGTGAGCTTAGGAGAGACCGTCAATTATAAAATATTTTCTGGATAAACTCAAAGTATAAGAGTAGGTACTTAGCGACATTTTAATTAATTCGAGTCAACTTGAGTGCGTACCTCAGGGAACGGAAAGAAAGAGAAAATATCAAGATTTAGTGCATCAAGCATTGCAGCGTAGTTGAAAATAAGTCTACTGTCTTCATTCAAAGCCGATTTTCGTTATTTTCGGACAGGTGCGTGAACTGATTGGTACAGGCTTCATTTTTCTAGATGGCGAGTTTTGGTAATTATATAACTACTGTCAACCAAAAAATTATGTGCACTCGAGTTTGAGGGTTGTTTGTGAAGTAACCAATAGACCTACATAAAATCCAATAACATTATCAGTTTTGTCGCTCTATTTTACGTTCGTTCATGTAGGCTTGGTATTTTTAATTTATATTTTAATATTTTTATCGCAGTTGGAACACAAAACGTGCCCGTTTTTAAGCGTGTTTCAACCATGCATCACATTTAAGAATTATTATCTCAAAGACCCGTCATCAGATCGAATCCAAATTTTAACAAAATATACATTAGAATGTTGTATAACTGGTTTACTAACAACGTTGTTATCAATTTTGTAAGGTAACTCTCTCTCGGCTCGGGGTGGTTGGAAAATGTAGTTCTTGGTCGCGTTGTAATCCGTATACATTAAAAACGTTGTGCTGTATGACTGTGAAATACGTAAATTAATTCACTTATATTATATCGGTTTGTATTTGTACGGGGAAATAGGACACGGTTCACCAGCTAGCCGCTCTGGGGAAGCTGTACAGCGTTGCCGAGATGGAGCCCATCACTTCCGAGCGAGGCGCGCCATGACGCGTGGTCGACAGTAGTGCATATGTTCTTAAATTGTTGTCTTACTCTAACAATCTAAATATTGTAGTTTTCTTGTCTTTGCAAGCATTAATTAACCCGGACATTCTCTGAAAGTTGAACCCTCTCTTGCCCAAGTGTACTTCTTGAAAGTGCAATCAATTCTTTCTTGGCTATTTTACCCCTCTTGGTGTCAAATTTATCAGTGACGAATTCCCAATATGCAGCATGTGGGAGAAAACATGATTCTTTTCTGGGGTATTTTATTGCATACAGTAGCTATGTACATTATTAAAATATTTTGACTATATTATTCATCAATAGCAACAATAAAATGATCAATTTGTTTGCATGAAAACTATTTAATTTTATTTTCCAGCACCATCAAATAATTAAAATTTTTAAGAATATACAAAACAGTACGGTAACTATATAAATTGAGAAGATGCATTGGTATCGTCATGCCGATATTGCTATTATGTATGAGAAAAAAAGTTTTGCTCTCCATGTTTTACTGCCTTTACTATCAACTCTCAACATCTGCCCATCTTGATGGCTTTTTCTGCTTCACTGATAGGAATAAATTTCAGTAGTATAGATCCATCCTGCAGCGCCCACAAGCGACCAATCGTGACAAATGAGCATTCAAATGAAAGAGAATAGACATTAGCAGTGATGAATTGCACTCTAATTTCATAAATATCTATAATTTCTTTAAACAAGATGTTCAGTAAAGAACATATAGCCTACTTTCTCCTAAATGCATGGGTAATGTTATAACTCTTTGTCCTTTTCAAGGAGTATAATTGAATGTTGGTTGTAGTAGCTTGTTGAAATACAACGTGCTATAGGGATATTAAACATGAATATGAGGTACCCTTTGCTAGTGCTACCTCTGTAAAAAAAATCATTCAATTCGGTTTCACCGTGTTTGAATTGATATGGGGAATGGATTTGCACACATACATGGCCACTATTTGCAAACTATTGGGCTGATGACCTTGAAGTCAGTCATAAGATGCTTTCTACAAAAAGGCATGTTGTTGCAAAACCTGGCAGAGATCAAATTATTAGGATGGTCGTAATTTGATTAAATTAAGAATATGCTTCCCACATAAAGATATGTTGTTGCAAAATTTGGTAGAGACTAGATTATTAGGTTGGTCGTAATTACATTTTAGCTTTTAAAATTTGGATGGCCGCGATTACGTTTCCGTCAAGATGGTGGTGATATAAATCATGAAAATGAGGTGCCCTTTGCTTGTGCTACCTCTGTACCAAATTTCGATTTTTACACAAATATGGCCGCCATCCGCAAACTATTAGGCTGATGACCTATTGGTTTGGTAAAAGGATGCTCCCCCCATAAAGGTATGTTGTTGCAAAATTTGGTAGAGATCGGATGATTAGGTTAGTCGTAATTTGATTTAAGCTTTGAACATTTGTGTGGCCACCATTACGTTTCCGTCAAGATGGCGGCGATATAAAACATGACACTGAGGTGTCCTTTGCTAGTGCTACCTTTGTACCAAATTTCGTTTAATTCGCGTTCACCGTGTTCGAATTGATAGGGGGGGACAGACATTCAGAGTACACACACTCACACACACACACACACAGACTCAGACACACACACACTCACACACATACACATACACACACACAGACAGACACACTTTTTTTCGCCCTGTGTTGATCTCATAAGTCTACTTTCATTTTTTGCAAAAATCGAAAGTAGGCTAAAAATGACTTTTAAAAAAATGTACGAAGTGTGCGATTTGCAGATTCTGTCGCTGTAGGAAAATACCCTTCATAATTGCTGTCCACTTCACATGTTGGCCGCTGTGACGCTTGTTTCATGTTATTTTAACATTCTGAGGTATTTCCTTTATCATTTTGCATGCATTTCAGAAACATTAAATCAAAGGAATGAGCACTCAAATTGTATAATTTCATAAATATCGAATAGCCGGTGAGTATTGCAGCTAAACTGTCAATCAATGGACTCAGCACACAAATGACTTTAGCAGTGACGAATTGCATCCTAAAAAAAAAATTTTTTTAAGTGTGCGATTTGCAAATACTGTTGCTGTAGGAAAATACGCAACATCTCTGCTGTTCAGTTTGCATTTTGGCCGTAGGGACGCTTGTTTCATGTCCAAACTATTAAAAGTTAATTCATTTACAGGTTCGCTGTCAATCAATGGACTCAGCACACAAATTACATTAGCAGTGACGAATTGCATAAAGTGCGTTTTATGAACATGGGAGATTTCTCGAACGGGTTCGCTAGTTTATCTTTAACCGAACGGACACACAGATATGCACATTCAAAGCAGCCAGATGCGACGTGAAGAAAGTTATCGATAGCACAGAAGAACTGATCCATGGCTAGCTCCAACGCTGTAGGAACTAGTTGAAAAGTTGATCGTCTGCAGTCCTTCTACCTGAATCACAGCTTTCCATGGTTGGTGAGTGGTTATCGTGTCGGACTACCAACTTCAAGCTTGCGGGTTCGCTCCTGGCCATAGTAAGTGATTCTTGAAAGGCGACAAGAACCACGACACGCATGTCATGCTAAAGAACCCATTTGAATTCAGTAGGCGTGTTCATAATGAAAGAATTAATCTCGGGATTTTCTGCCATTACTCTACTAGAAAGCGCTATAATGTCAACGAGCTTAGATATCTAACCTCCTTGACTTTCATAGCGCTTCAAAGAATGACGATATTCGACATGCAAGCTGCCCTCTGGGTGTCAAATAACAAAGCCGCACCCGGCCCCGAGGTCATACGATATTATTATGATAATATTATTATTACCTGAATCACAGATAACACACACAAATACAGCCATCATAATTAACACCGGTTATCAGACAGATTCTACACACACCCAAAGTACACGGGGTTACATGACCGCGTTGTCGCAGGAACCAACCAACCAGTTTCACTGCGATTAGAGTGCGCGGCATTTTCCAAGTGAAGAACGTGATCTCATTCAAAATATACATCGGAATAAAAATTCCTCTCTGGGAGTTGTGTAAAACATTTAATAGGTGATAGATGATGAAAATTAATAAATGTAAAACAAAAGTATTGGAATACAGCCGAAATAAATCAGAAACCTCTATGGACATCAAGTTGGCAGGTGATAAGATGAAGGAAGTAGGAGACTTCTGTTTATTAGGAAGAAAAATAACCAGTGATGAACGAAGCAAAGAGGATATAAAAAGTAGGTTGGCTCAGGCAAATAAAGAATTTCTACCAAAAAGGAATATGTTTACATCGAATATAGATTTAGGTATTACGACGTCATTTTTGAAAGCCTTTGTCTGGAGCGTGGCGCTCTATGGAAATGAAAGTTTGACCGTTGGTGCAGCAGCAAAGAGTTGAATTGAAGCGTTTGAAATGTGATGTTACAGGAGAATGATGAAGATCGGATGGGTAGATAGGGTTACAAACGAAGAGGTATTAATACGAGAGGGAGAGGAGAGATGTTTCTGGCGACATGTTTCTCGACTGCTAATGGCGAGAAGAGATAGGTTGGTAGGACACATACTAAGACACCCAGAAATAAAAAGCTTAGTTATGGAAGGAAAGGTCGAGGACACGAACTGCAAGGACAGACCAAGGTTAGAATATGTTAAACAGATTGCCTTGGATGTAGCGTGTAGTAGCTATGTAGAGTTGAAACAATTAGCTCAGGTCAGGGAGGCAAGGTAGGCTATATTAAACCAGTCAAAAGACTGAACACTCAAACAACAACAACAACAGATGTGACAATGGGATTCAAGTAAACACATGTTTAGGGGGTGTTTAATACCTAAAACACTTTCTGTCGGTACACCACTGGGGGCAAAGTCCAACGCGATTACATAATTATGTAAAACTCTAAAGTATATAATTTACACATTGAACCTTTGGACAACTTGCAAAACAACCCGCTCAAGGGGATCAGACTTAGAAAGTCCCTCTTCATCCTTAAGATTTAAACCTAAGCTCGCAGTGAACATATAAATGGTTACTGTCCAAAAACATACAAGACCACCATTATTTCACCATCCAACGGTAATTTTGGATCTCCACATGGAAAGCCACTTAAATTGTTCTTCGATAGAAATAACTATGACAGATTGAACCAAACATTTTCTGTATTTCACTTACATGTAATTACTGCTCCTAATTGTACGCGTGATAAAACATCCTTGGTAGACATCAATCACTTGATTTTGCCTGTACGAGATTCCGAACACAACAAGAGAAACACAGACTACGCTACTACAGTTAACCGACAACCATGCTAATCCTTAGCACCTAAATCTTCAGTGCTGTCTTGCGTCTAGTACAAATTAATATAAAAAATTGGCAGCGCCATCTATGAGCAGAGCTTGTAAGCACTAGCCTCCCCTCCCCTTCCCGGGCCCGCAACCCGTTGCGCAATAATATTCTCATTCTACATACGATCGGATTATGTGAAAAAGGTGACGGAAAATGAAATTTGTACGAGGAAAGAAAATATAAGGTTGAAAGTAAACTTAAAGCAGTGTTTGTTCGTTCGTTGCGAGCCACGACGATTGCAACTTAACGTGGCAACGCTGCACTGGATTTCACAACCCCGCTCGCTTTTAATCGCACGGGCCAGAACGCACCAAACCTCCCATTAATATTAATCTTCATAAATTCGTCATCACACTGTACGTTTACTGTGATCGTTGTTTCCGATAATCACGAATGAGAGCTTCAAAATGAGACCAAGTTTCCTTCTTTACGTTTATCCTGGGCTGTGTAAATGGTACGTCGGAGAAAGTATAAGACCTTTCTATTGGGTAGTTAAAAATATTCAAACTTGAGATTTGCACTACCAATACTTGTGCCTATAACATATAAACATTTCATTACCCTCAGCCAAGTAGTTTTCCATGTATATAGTTTTAAGTGAGCGGTTCCTAGAAAAAACGTAAAATACACGGACATTTTTCATACAACCACAAATAAATAAATACATAATTAATAAACTTGACAATAATTGGCTTAAGGGTGTCTTTTATGTACCTTTGGAGAATGATAGGTCGTGTAGGGGATGGGTATAGAAGTAATTTGAGATAGGGAACTTGGGGTTGGAGCGGCCTTCTTAAACCCTAAAACAAGGGTTGGTTCAGGCCCTCCACCCTGTAAGTTAGGCAACTGACCCAAGCCTCTATTTCCTTTCTCAATCCATTACCTCTTGGCAAGATTCATTTCACATGTGGCGCAGGCGTAATGGATAGCGTTGCGGTGCGAAAGGTCGGTAGTCGCGGGTTCGATTCCAGGCTTGGGCAATTTGTTTAAAAATGTTATTTGTCGTATTGGAGTCACATGATACAGTCTCGTGCTACGTCAGAGAAGAGAGTGCAGTCGTACAGTATTAGAGAACAACAGTCAGGCAGCTGACGTAAACTACTACGTTCAGTTTAATTTCGCACGGTGGCCGGAATCGAACCCGGAACTACCGGCCTTTCGCACCGCAACGCTATCCATTACGCCAGCGCCGCATGTGAAATGATTCTTGCCAAGAGTTAAAGGATTGAGAAAGGTATTAGAGGCTTGGGTGGAGCCTCCGTGGCTTAGGCGGCAGCACGCCGGCCTCTCACCGCTGGGTCCGTGGTTCAAATACCGGTCACTCCATGTGAGAACTGTGCTGGACAAAACGGAGGCAGACAGGTTTTTCTCCGGGTACTCCGATTTTCCCCGTCAAAAATTTAATTCCAGCAACACTCTCCACTATCATTTCATTTCATCTGTCATTCATTTAATCATTGCCCCAGAGGAGTGCGTCAGGCCTCGGCAGCCGGCACAGTTCATATTCTCGCCGCTAGGTGGGGGCTTCATTCATTCCATTCCTAACCCGGTCGGAGACTGGAAGCAGGCTGTGGATTTTCATTTTCATTAGAGGCTTGGGTCAGTTGCCTAACTTACAGGGTGGATGGCCTGAATCAACCCTTATTTTAGGGGTTAAGGAGGCCGCTCCGACCCCAAGTTCCCTATCTCAAATTACTTCTATACCCGTCCCCTACACGACCTATCATTCTCCAAAGGTACATAAAAGACCCCCTGTATAGTCTATCCCAGATTTAAACAAGGAAAATATTGGTATAAGTCGTTTTTCAGTAGGTTTGTTGGTTTGCTTGTAATTAAGGCCTAAATTCGAGTATCCATAATAAAAAAATTCGATAGTAAAAGCTCTGTCCACTTCAATGATCCGAAAACTACAATCTTCCCAATAGCACGTTTTTAAGTGTGGAGATAATAATAATGTCACCTACTGTAAAACAAATAAATCACATTCAAATCACCAATCACAGAGAAATTAATAAAATCAATACCAAAGTGGGAAATTGTGAATTCCAGAACTCTCAATTGAACAATCACATTTAGGACATAACCAAACTCCTCATCAATAATTTAACTAAATATTGGGATATGCATGCAATTTAATTACAACGTTGTATCATGCATATGTTGGCAACACAACATAGAGCGCTCCCAAGCGAATGACTGTCATCACTACTCCGATGGTGCCCGATAAATTCCATCTGGTTAACACCCCCCACTGAGGAGAAATGTTTCACAATTGTCCAGGACATGCATCATGAACTATCAACTAAAACAACTAGCATCACGAGCTATTTCGCTCCACAGTACAAAGAGGTTGATCAAGCAGCAGCCTAACACATATGTGAAAGACACTAATCCTCAAATATAGTTTTATAACTCTCTATTTTCTCATCTGTGCCTATTTTATGTATGTGTTTGACTCCTTTTGCACTCGTTATTACTCCAAAACAAGCACTCCTATTAATGGCTAGTACTTACACGACAGTATTTAAGAAATATGACAATATGTTCGTACATTTTATTGTTAATGTAATTGGTTATATGGTCCAAACATCAATACCATTAATACAAATATAATAGGTGCTATATTTTACAAAATCCTAACTCATAATTTTCCGCCTCGTTGCGTAGTGGCTAGCATCCTTGGCTAGCACCACGGAGGCCCGGGGTTGATTCCCGCCACTACCAAGGAACCAAATTCTGGCCTGAGGGCAGGAATGGGGTACACTCAGCCCCGTGAGGCAAAATTGAGAAGAGGTGGGTTCGATAAATTCCCACCTCAGCCGTCCTGGAAGTGGTTTTCCACTTCCACTCCAGACAAATGCTGGGAAGGCCACGGCCGCGTCCTGTCCCAGTCCTACCTCAATTGAAATGCACACACTAGTTCAGATATCACTGTGCCACATGTTATAAGGCTAATTTTACACACACCCAAGTAGACAGGGCTACATAATCTCTGTCACAAAGCTCCTGAACAATCAACAACAATAGTTATAATTCCTAAACCGGATGGAGTTAAACATATGGATTGCATGGGAATCGTTGAAATTGTATGGCTAGCTCAGAAACAAATCATAATTTGCTTAAAATATGGGGACTGGGGGAACAGGGGCTCCTTTACTGTGGAATAATAACGACAGCCCCCACTGACACATGGTCACTTCGAGGCCGCAAAACACTACTGTCGGGTGAATATCAGGCTTCTTAGGGATCAGAATTGTTGGACTGGGATTAGTGGAAAAACAGCTTGATCATTCATATTCATAACGTATCTTTGAGGCTGTTTAGCCTAGAACAAGTGAAATGTCATACAGCACATCTCAATATAATAGAGACCACCTCGTGGTGTAGCGGTGGTAATTATTACTAATACATATTAAGGCATTACGCACCCAAAAAGGAACTTTATTTTAAAGTTGCAAAACACACTAAGTTTCTGACGGGATTTTATTTTAGGTAGATTTCATTAGAAAGCTACCTATTGCAATGGGTGTCATATTGTGACTTCTCAAAAATTTTGACGAATCTTTGCGTTTCACATCCCCCAAAACCACCGTCTGTTAAAATTTTTTATATATTTTTTTTGTGGTCGCGATGACTACCGTCATTTTGCACCAAACACGTTAGAATTTATACATAAAATATAACCATTCAAAACCTCGGTCGAGTTCGTTAAACGGTAAAATCGCACCCGGAGGGTCGAAAAGTTTTAATATTGCTATAAATTTCTTGGTATGTGAAAACTCGAAACCATTCAAAATTCGTACTATTCTTCGAATAATTAGGGTTCAAAACTTATCCCAGTGGAGGTTTTGGACGCCACCAACCATTGCCCGAAGGGGTTGGATAATAGTATCTTATGGAACGAGCCTATAATGGTAATAATTAAGATACGAGTATGTTTGTAAAACGAGCGAAGCGAGTTTTATGTTCGACGATGTCGAAATGTAAATATTATACCTCAGAAAACTGTATCATAATGAGGGTCATTATAGTACTATTCTTCATTATGAAACAGTTTCTCCAGCCAATCAGAGCTCATTCATTGACCAATTAGGTAAGGATAGCTTAGCGCATGCGCTCAAAATCCAACATGTAGGACATGAATTACATGATTTGAAAGTTCAAATTGGATATCGGATCAACCATTGTAGTTACAATCCCAAACACAAAGACAAAATCAGCACGAACCTTTACGGTATCAAGAAAATACTATGACATATGCAAGACATTTATGAATCTATGTCCAGAAGTTAGCAACACAGCATCCTTCCACATATATTACCGACATGGAAGTGCACCGTCCCATATGTTCGCATAAATGAACTCGCGAATATGAGACAAAATATAGCACTGCGCCTTAATATCCCGACTCCAATTTATACACAGAGCATTGCTTTCAAACGACTCCGGTGACAATATTAGTGAATGCTAGTTCTAATCGGCACTCGACACCATGCTGGCTGTAAACAATAGCATTGCGAAGCAAAGTAAATGGTCTCTGCTTTCCAAATTCTTTGACCCACGCATGCGCTCTGTTCAGTCAGCAAACCACCCAGTGCTCTGTTCACTAACTGAAGTTACTGAATCCCACAGATATTTTTGAATATTTATGTTAAAACATATAATAATGTTATAATTATCGTCGAACATAAACAGTCGTATGCAACTCACCTATATTGGTAATTAAGACACTCGTAATTGCCATTATAGGCTCGTTGCATAATGTACTATTATATGTCAGAAAATTGTATCATAATGAGGGTAATTGATATACTACTTTTCACTATGGTACAGTTTCTCCAACCATTTTTTTTTTTCGTGTGGTCTCCTCAGAGACCTAGTGCAGGTCTTTCTATTCGACGCCCGTGGGCGACCTGCGCGTCGGGATGAGAGATGGAATTGATTGAGGTGAATGAAATTGGAGAAGGATGTGGAAGGAAGCGGCCGTGGCCTGTCAGAAGGTACCGTCCCAGCATTTGCCTGGTGTTGAAAATGGGGAAACCACGGAAAACCATTTCAAGGACGGCCGATGGTGGGGCTCGAACCCACGCGTCTACCGAGTCAGCAGAGAGCTTGGGCCCCATGACCTAACACTGCGCTTTAGCCAGCGTAGCCACTACTGTCGGTTCCCCAACCAATAAGAGCTCAAGACTATCATTCATCGATCAATTAGGTAAGGATAGCTTAGCACATGCGCTCAAAATGCAACATGTCACACATGAATTACATGATATGAAAGTTTACAGTGTAAAGGATATCGGATCAACCATTGTAGATACAATCCCAAACACAATGACAAAATCAGCACGAACCTTTACGGTAACAAGAAAATACCGTACTATGAAATATGCAAGAAATTTAGCAATCAACGTCCAGATGTTCTCAACACACCATCCTTCTACCCTAGACCATATGAAATACCGACATGTAAAGTGTTCAACGTCCGTAGTGTTTGCATAAACAAACTACGGAATATTGCAAAATAAATAGCACTGTACTTTAATATCAGCAACTCCAATCTCTACACAGGGCATTGAATTCGTACGTTTACGCCGACAATTTTAGTGAATTTTGCTCTCAATATAAACACACTAGAACGTCATGGACCCTGCAAGCATATGACATTTGATCCACGGAAATTATAACCCAGCTCTCTGTTCAGTAAAGGGCTGTCTTATGTGAAACATTTCCGCCAGATTGCTTGACTGTTCTATTTGGGACTCCATTGATTTGCCTTTCGTTGACATTCTATACGCATAGAATTTGAGGAATAACTAATTGATTATACGATACATTTTAATTTTGAAGCGTTTGTAACAGCATATTTTCTGTTATTTGACCAAAATAACAAAATGATCCCCTTAGTATTGATGTCGCGCCAGGAGATGGCAGTTGGGTTTGAACTGCAGATGTCTTCCTGCTCACTGCGTATCGCGCATTCCAAAAATATTTAGTAGGTCACACCTTCTTCACTCACTCAGCACATTCCTTCTTTCACTGGCTGCATGTCGATTGCTGCGACAACAACCATTGGCATGCGGGAAGCCGATATAGTTAGTTAGTTATTGTTGTTTTAAGGGGCGAAACTACGAGGTCATCTGCCCCTAAGCTGGTATATTTAGATTTTGAATATGCGGAGCGAGAATGCGTAATTCAAGTTTCCCCACACCCCGTCGCAGCGTGTTGAACTGCCATCTCCTGGCGCGATGACAATACCAGTGCGCTATCTATTGGTGCTACTTCAGGATAAACAATGTTTCAAAATTTTGGAATTCGTTATTGGGTAGAGAGAAAATGCTGAGCCCACACAATTCCCACGAAGGAGAAATCAACCGACAAAATCTCGACAGATATTTATTTATGTTAGAACATAATATAGTAATGTTATAATTATCGTCGAACATAAAAAGTCGTAGGAAAATCGCCTATAATGGTAATTAAGACGCTGGTATGGAAATTATAAAACTCGCTTTGCTCGCTTTACAAACATCCTCATGTCATAATTATTGCCATTATAGGCTCATTACATAATGTACTATTACTTGCCCGGTGAAATCTACCTCCGCCTTCAGGCGTGCCGAGAGTGGTTTTTGTTTTTGGAGGGCAGAGACTATCTGTGGTTGTCACTGTAGGTTTGGTTGTGTTTTGTAGAGTCATTTGTCTTGTAAATTTGGATCTGACGATGATTGCTTGACGAGCGAAACATATCATCCCGTAGTTTCCTCCTTTTCCAATAGTCCATAATAATCTTAATCACATGTAATTTATTTCAGGTTATTTTTCACATGTTCCAGTAATTGGGATTATTTTTATAGACCGACTGAAAGTTACAATATCAATGGTTTTATTTATTTATTTATTTATTTAGCGTATGGCTTTTTAGTGCCGGGACTGTCCGAGGACATGCTTGGCCCGCCAGAGGCTGTTGCAGCTTCAGGCGGACACCCTTAGGGTGCGCTACAAGTTCCGTTCAATTTCAAGTAGTTCTAACTTTTGCTACTAGATATTACTGACACCTAGTGGTGAACGTTGGAACTTTGACAGAGCGTTACGAAATCTAACCTAGATATTTAGATTCACACAAGTTTCTTTGGTGGAAGGATCCTTTACTTTCCATAAATCTATGACATGGGACCGCCGGCTTTACTTCCCCTCCGAGGGAAGGCATACTGAAGGATTGTAACGCTCTTTAAAACCCGATGACTTCGGCCGGGTTTGAACGCACGATCTTGGGCACTACAGTTCAGCATGCTACCAACTACGCCACCGTAGCCTCTATATCAATATTGTTAATAAGGCATCACTGAAAAAAAAAATCGTTGGAACGCTCTATCAAAGTTCCAACGTTCACCACTAGGTATCAGTGACATCTGCTAGCGGAAGTTGGAACTACTTGAAATTGAACGGAACTTGTAGCTCACCCTATGGGTGTCCGCCTGAAGCAGGTACAGCCACTGGCGAGCCGAACTTGTCCTCGGACACTCCCGACACCTTTTTTTTTAGCGTGTGGCTTTTAGTGCCGGGAGTGTCCGAGGACATGTTCGGCTCGCCAGTTTTGTAGCTGCTTCGAGACGGACACCCAATGGGTGAGCTACAAGTAGCGTTGGGGAGGAAAGTTGGAAGGAGTTGGAAGGTAGCGGCTGTGGCCTATAGTTAGGGACCAACCCCGGCATTTGCCTGGAAGGAAGATGGGAAACCACAGAAGACCATCTTCTAGGTTGCCGGCGGGGGGATTCGAACCTCCTCGCCTCCCGGATGTGAGCGACTGCCAGCAGTCATGCCGTAACGACCACGGCTAACTCTCCCGGTACTCCCGACACTAAAAACCATACTATAAATAAATAAATAAATAGCTCTCTTTTAAATCTACAGAGTAACTTAGAAGAGAAACAGTTAATGCATTATGCATTGAGCCATGCGACGAGACACTCGTCACGCACCTAAATACCAACGCAGCTCCGATATCGGAGACCAGCAATCATGTCGTGTTCGTATACCAACCAAAGTAGATCGATTGTTTATTGAGCTCCGATTCCTGAACGGGTCAGGTTTTGATACATTTTATTAGAAGTGAAATCGCGACGCTAATTTATCGGGAATGCTCGCTATGTGAGTCACATTATTGAAATGCGTGGATGAATGGGTTATTGGACATATTTCATGGGAAAATGTACCAAGAATATTCTACTACAGTAAAACTTGCTCAAAACGAAATCGAAAGAGTCCGAATTTCTTTTCCCGAGAATTAAATAAGTTTCCGGATCCAACACAATTGAATCGCTTGTTTTTGAAAGGCACTAAGTCCACATTTTTGCCAAATCCTTTTTACCGCGATTTTGCGTCCTAGGAAGCAAGATGCATGTTTTGTAGTTGAATGGAACCATGTCCTGGCAACGCTTGTGCTATTATCGCAGCCGTCAAGTTAGTTATTTCGTGTTGAAAGGAACTTAGTGGAGCAGTTAGTGCGTTTCAGCACGAAGAAAATAACAGTAACATGTTACCTTATTTTTCAGGCTTCCGGATACATTTGTTCCTTTAGAAATAAATGATAAATGTGAATGATATTCCTCGCTCAAAGGTTCTGTTCGTTCCATGTTGAAATATACTAAGTCCAGTTACGTATTTTGTCAATAAAATTGTTAGTAACATACGGAACAATGCTATTTTGGTTGTTTTATATCGTCGTTTGTTTGCACTTTCCACATACAAAAATCTGCGTCTCAAATTTCAGTACAAGAGCGGAAAAAACAGTTGTTTGTCTTTATCTCAAAACCTTAAAAATTGGACTTAGTGCCTTACAACAACGAGCGATTCAATTATGCAAAATAATACACAAATTACTTACTCCAGATCTATTAGTCTAGTTAGCCTACTTTCGATTTTTGCAAAAAATGAAAGTAAACTTATGAGATCAACGCAGGGCGAAAAATGTGTGTCTGTGTGTGTGTGTGTGAGTCTGTGTGTGTGTGTGTGTGTGTGTGTGTGTGAGTGTGTGTACTCTGAATGTCTGTCCCCCTCCCCTCCCTATCAATTCGAACACGGTGAAACCGAATTGAACGAAATTTGGTACAGAGGTAGCACTAGCAAAGGGAACTCCATTGTCATGTTTTATATCGCCGCCATCTTGACGGAAACGTAATGGTGGCCACCCAAATGTTAAAAGCTTAAATCAAATTACGACCAACCTAATCATCTGATCTCTACCAATTTTTGCATTATACCTTTATGTATGAAGAATCTTTTGACCAAACTACTAGGACATCAGCCCAATAATTTGAGGATGGCAACCATGTCTGTGTGCAAATCGATTCCCCCTGTCTATTCAAACACGGTCAAACCGAATTGAACGAAATATAGTACAGAGGTAGCACTCGCAAAGGGCACCTCAGTGCCATGTTTTATATTGCCGCTATCTTGACTGAAACGTAATGGCAGCCACCTAAATGTTAAAAGCTTAAATCAAATTACGACCAACCTAATCTGATCTCTACCATATTTTGTAACATTATACCTTTATGTACGAAAAATATTTTGACTGACCTACAAGGTCATCAGCCCAATAATTTGTGGATGGCGGCTATGTATGTGTGCAAATCGAATCCCCCTATCTATTCAAACACGGTGAAACGGAATTCAACGAAATTTTGTACAGAGGTATCACTAGCAAAGGGCACCTCAGTGTCATGTTTTATATCGCCGCCATCTTGACGGAAATTTTATGGCAGCCATCCAAATATTCAAAGCTTAAATCGAATTACGACTAACCTAATCATCCGACCTCTACCAAATTTCGTAACATTATGCCTACATGTAGGAAGAATCTCTTGACCAAACTACAAAGTCATCAGCCAAATACTTTGCGGATGGCGGCCATGTATGTGTGCAAATCGATTTCCCCTATCTATCCAAACACGGTGATCCGAATTGAACCAAATTTGGTACAGAGGTAGCAATAGCAAAGGGAACCTCAGTGTAATGTTTTATACGAGGCCATCGTGACGGAAACGTAATGGCAGCTACCCAAATTTTAAAAGCTTTAATCAAATTACGACCAACCTAATCATCTGATCTCTACTAAATTTTGCAACAATATACCTTTACGTGGTAAGCATCTTTTGACCAAACGACAAGGTCATCAGCCCAATAGCCTGCAGATAGCGACCATTTATGTGTGCAAATCGATTCACTATATCAATTCAAACACGGTGAAACCGAATTGAATGAAATTTTGTACAGATGTAGCACTAGCGAAGGGCACCTCATATTCATGTTTGATATTCGTATAACACGTTGTATTTCTACAAGATACTACAACCAATATTCAATTATACTCCTTGAAAATACAAAGAGTTTTAACAATACCCATGCATTTACGAGAAAGTAGGCTGTACGTTCTTTACTGAACATCTTGTTTGGTGATACAATACCTCAGTAACACAAAATTTCATGTAATGTTTGTATTATTCGGGCAATGACTTGCATTGGGATTTATCTTTATGAGGTTTAGTCATAGACAGTCATTGTTCTTTGTGATCGGTGATTTACAGACGATATCTTGGTTAATATTCTTAATTGAACCTATTATTTACTTATCGTATGGCTTTTAGTGCCGGGAGTGTCCGACGACATATTCGGCTCGCCAGAGGCTGTAGCTGCTTCTCGCGGACACCCATAGGGTGAGCTACAAGTTCCGTTCAATTTCGAGTTGTTCCAACTTTCGCTACCAGATGTCACTGATACCTAGTGGTGAATGTTGGAACTTTGATAGAGCGTTCCAACGAAATTTAACCTAGAAATTTAGCTTCACACACGTTTAGTTAGTGGAAGGATCTTTTACATGCCATAAATCTATGACATGGGACCGCTGGCTTTACTTCCCCTCCGAAGGAAGGCATACTGAAGGATTTTAACGCTCTTAAAAAATCCGACGACTTCGGCCGTGTGTGAACCCGCTATCTTGGGCACAGCATTTCAGCATGCTACCAACTACGCCGCATTAAGCTGAAGAAGGCTTCATTGTCAAGCCAAAACATGTACAACAATTGAACAATTGAATAGATGTCCAACAATTGAAAAGATGTTTGTTAATTTGAATTGATTGGCGTAGTATTGTTAAGAATTCATTATTGGATTTACATGCATTTTCATTTGAGGCTGTTTTGTCTTTCAGCGTCCACTCTGGTAAGCGGATCTTCTACTTCCACCTCTCTATCTCCCTCCTTATGAACTTCGCTAATCCCTAGAATATCCAATATCTGACTCAACTAGCTATATTTTCTTCCTTTCATAACCACCCTCGACATTAATAGCAACCCGTTGAATACCAGTTCGACTGCCTGTTTGTTTCCAAAAAGTCCCGTATCTGTCAGCTGGGAGTGGGACTCCATCACTCTCATAGGTCCGAGGCTTGCTCATTACATTTTGAGCAGGTTTAGAGAGTACAAGTGCTGAGTATCACCTCATGGATCTAACAAGTGAGTTGGGTAGTCCTAGGCGCCATAGCACAGGAAGGGCTACGACTCAGAATATGTCCAAGATGTCCACTCCTATTCCATAGTAACTGGTATCCCGACTGTCAGCAACACTTACAGGGCCACTCAGCCGTTGCCCATGGACTTGATTACACCATGAACCATAATAAATAAATAAATAAGTAAATAAATAAATAAATAACTTGTTCGTAATAATTAATAATAGGATTTACTTACATTATAAGAGATGAAACATTTGGGGAGATGTCACAGCATTCCAAATTGCGCTCTCATTCATCATCGTTTTTGTGCCAGAAAATCCTTTCACCATGCTAGCCAGGTGTGTGCATGTGTAGGGAACAGTGCGGTACATATCATGTAATAGAGTGCAAGAAGAAAGCGGTCTCTCTGATTCAATTTTGTTCTGATACTTGAGTTAAGTGTTACTTAGTCTGATGTAATGTTCATATTCTGCACATTGTGCGAAATAAATCCGTTCTTATAATTGAATTTCCAAGATGTCATATGTATCTACGTTTGAATGATTTACCTGTTTAAAAATTAGAACCCCCTTTTATGTAAGCAGAGCCTCGGGGCTACGTGTTGTGCCCGTCTGTACACCTGGAGAGAACAGACAACCACATGCGAGGTAGCAGTAAATACAGTGTTAGCATGAGATCTCTCTCGGGGCGTTCTGGGCTTGGGATGTAATTACTATACACTGTACTCGTGCACCCCGTAAAGGAAAAGGAAAGACGTCACGACATATAACAGAAAATTAAAAACATATTTCATAACAAACCAATTCACCAAATAAAATTTATTCAATAAATAACTGCCTGCTGGCAGAAGCAAAACAATAGCACACGCATTCCCTAGCGGATTTTATGCCTCTCAAAATAAAAATAAATCATAGTCTTATTTATGACTAGCTGAAGTACCCTTTCTTCGAACGGCTTTTAGTACTTCCTGGCCTAAATCATTAATATAATCACACATTCGTAATGTAGTTATGTTATTTCCATGTTACCAACTACATGTGTATACTACATGCATTTTCACTCACCCAATTATTAATCAGAGGTAGGAAAGTGAAAATCCTTAGCCTGCGTTCAGTCGACCGACCGGGTCAGGGAATGGAATGAATGAAATCCCCATCTAACAGCGAGGATATGAACTGTGCCGGCTGCCGAAGCCTGTCGCACTCCCCTGGGGCAATGATTAAATGAATGACGCATGAAATGAAATTATAGTGGAGATTGTTAATGGAATGAAATTGTGACAGGGAAAACCGGAGTACCCGGAGAAAAGCCTGTTGCCTCCGCTTTGTAGGTGAGAAAGTTGCTTTTAAATATTGGAAATAAATATCAGCTTCTATGTAGTAAAAGTTAAATAACCTGTCTTAAATATTGAACACCTATCGTTTAACGTCTTCATACTGTATTTAAACATATAAACATTATGCAAAAAATACATCAAACTTGATAGCAATTATCATATCCGCAATAAGTAATATTGCTGAAAGTACGTATCGTCATGATCAAGAGTAACAGTAACGGAACAAACTTCAATCATCCCAAGTAATAATAACAAAAACAAATTTCTCACAGAAAAATTTTCTATGTTTATGTCGTGTCTTGTGCGAGATTACGCCTAGTAACTCCGAGATGGTTCATCAGCGGGCTCTTGTGGTCTATTTGCGGACTACCAAAGGAGTGGCAAACTCGCCATCGCACCCCAGCAAGCGAAGTTGCATTCTACTATGACCTGCCAGCACCAAAGGGGCCTTAAGAGTCATATCAGAAAATTTCGACCGACAGCATTAGGTTGAGGGGGATAGGGTGATTGCCTTTGGGTATAATTGGCCAGGATATGGCCTAGTGTAGCCTATATATAAGCCTGGTAAATCAGCTAAATCGAACCAGTGGTTCTTGTGTTATTGAGTAACACACAGACAGACACACACCTTCTCATTTTTAGCCTATTTTCAATTTTGAAAAAATAGGCTTATGATATCACCTTTTGTCCGTGTGTGTGAGTGTGTGTGTGAGGTGTGTGTGTGTCACCCCCTAATAAAATCTAAACGGCTGGAGCGATTTCAATGAAACTCGGTAAGTTCATAGCACTATTCCGGGCGACCCCGACCGTGCCCTTCAACTTTTGTTACGTCTCACCAATCCAACTTGGCGGCTGTGCGAAATATTTCACCACCATGCAATATCTCCGAAACTATTCCCAATATCACCCTGGAATTTCACCTATGTGACTTTTGAAAAACTGGTAACTACAAAACCAACATGGCGGCCACGCGAATTTGCGACATTTAAGTAGACGTTTCTCGCGATTTAACCAACCAAACTCAATAAAACTTGGTACAGTATATGTTTATACACATTGTAATGCACCGACATCTAACTTCGTTCAATTGTTTACATAACCACAAGATGGCGGATGTGCGAAATATTTCACCGGCATTCTATATCTCTGAAACTATTAGCGTTATCACCCTGAAATTTTGCACGGAGATAAAGGCACTACTGGAAATTTATCTATAAGACTTTCAAAAACCGGTTAACTACAAAACGAACATGGTGACCAAGCGAATTTGAAAATTTTAAATAGACCTTTCTCGCGATTTAATGTTCCAAACGCAATAAAATCTGATATTGAAAATGTTTATACACATTGTAATGCACTGGTATCTAATTTAGTTCAATTGTTTACATAACCTCAAGATGGCGGCCGTGCGAATTTCGAAAATTAAATTTTTATTTCTTGTGTCGTAATCATGCGATCGAAGTGAAAGTTTGAATAATAATCCTACGCAATAATTTTCCTTTAATTGTAGATGACTCTATGGCCTATACATTTAACATTCCAACATGGCAACCATCCGAAATATTTAGACGGCTCTGAATATCTACGAATCTATTATAGCAATCAAACTGAATTTTTTATGTTCATAGGGGCTATGAACTTAAGTTCGCCTATAGGACATTAAATAACCTGGTGATCACAAATCCAACATGGCGGCGACTCGAGGTATAAATATTCACATGAAAGTTTCTCGCAATTTAACCATCCGAGTGCAGTGAAACTTGTTACAGTAAATCCTTATACGAATGTTAATCCACTGGCATCTAATTTATTTCAATTGTTTCCATAACCACAAGATGGCAGCTGTGCGAATTTTAAAAATCTCTTTTTTACTTCTTGTGTCCTAATCATGCCATTGAAGTTTGAATGCTACACGTACACAATAATCTCATGTAACAGTACATAACTTTAGGACCTACATATATAAAATCCAACATGGCGACCATCCGAAATATTTAGTCGGTTCTCAA
Organism: Meconema thalassinum; assembly: GCA_946902985.2. Lineage (NCBI taxonomy): Eukaryota > Metazoa > Arthropoda > Insecta > Orthoptera > Tettigoniidae > Meconema > Meconema thalassinum. The sequence goes on from OX336391.1 coordinate 572,454,929, forward strand.
TAACTACGAATCTATTACAGCAGTCAAACTGAAATTTTGTATGTTGATAGTGGCAGTTAACATAAGGAGGATACATGAAAATAGGGTGTATAGTTCTTCACGGAACTACTTGTTATATATTAGTACTAGCAGAAGTACCCATTCTTCGAACAGTCATCGGTATTAATAACCAGACGTAATCAATTGAGCTACTGTTGCAATGGTTAGGGGCTTGGAACCTGTTTGTAGACAAAGATAAATGATTAGTTGAAATATGCTCTGAAACTAATTTACCTAACATGTACTTCCTGACGTGAAAATAAAATTGAAAACCTCGTAGACGAATTGCAATTCACGTCAAGTGCGCATCTGTAGGAAGACCCCTTTAAAAAATTTTAAAGGCTTGTGGTGCATGAAAATTCAGGTTTTTTAGCCTCCAATGGCCCAAATTCCTAAAAGCAAAAAAATAAAATAAAAAATAAACTATTTCAATTCAGGAATTTTTGAAAATAATGTTGCTGTTTGAAGATATAATAGACTTTCTGTACGACACGTCGCACGTTTAAGTCTTGTGAAAAAATCCAGGGTACCTCTTGACCCCCTTAAGCGCATTGATGAATTTTACAGTTTTGTTGGTTCCGTGATAACCTTATAGCCATTTGCAAACTTACACAGAAATTTAATAAATGGAGTGGCATCACTTCTTGCAGAAATAGATGGAAAGTTGGATGTACCTTTTTGAGACACTGTTGTCATGGTTACTGGCTTGCATTCCTACATTAGTTTATTAAATGAAATTAGTTTTCAGGGAATATCTCAGAAACTCTTGGTTTTAGAGCATTAAAATGTAGTTTCCGGGAACCCTTTACGACTGTTTAGGGGACCCGAGGTTTTTTTCTGGCACCAAGGGGCTGAAAATGAGCTTTGTCTCGTCGTTGTAGGCCGTAGTATCATCATCATCATCCTCTTGCACAGTTTCCAGCCGTTGGCCGGGTCTGTTTGGAACACAGGCCACTCCAACGTCTTCTGTCTTCCCACCATCTCTCAGCTTCCACCCCTGTCCAGTCTTCTCCTCTCTTCTTCACGCTTTCTTCCATCCCTTTCAGCCACCTGTCTCTTGGTCTTCCTCTCGGTCTTCCTCTCGGTCTCTTTCCTTCCCACTTCGTCTCGTGTATCCTTCTGGGTATCCTCTTATCCTCCATTCGTTTAAATGTCCATACCATCTAAGTCTAGATTTCTCTATACCATCCCGTAATGGTTCCTCCTTTATTAATTCTCTGGTCCTCTCATTTCTTCTTCTGTCCATTTTTGTAGCTCCAATACTGCTTCTCAAGAACCTCATCTCACTGGCCTGTATTTTGCTCTTCTGCCTTCCTTTCATAGCCCAGGTCTCCGAGGCATACGTCAGGATAGGGGCATAGTACGTCCGATATATGATCTTTTTTCTGTTCTGAGGGACATCCTTGCTCCATAACATGCTTCTCACACTCCTCCGGAATGCTTCTGCCTGTCTCCCCCGCTCATTTTTTCTCTATAGTTTCTTCCATTATCTTGTATCAGGCTTCCCAGATACTTGAAACTCTCCACTTTCTTCAGCTGTTCCCCACGAATTGTTATTCCCGTTGTGGTTCTTTCCTTCTTCCTTGTTGTGATCACCATCTCACTCTTATTTATGCTAAATTTCATCCCATATCCTTGTATTATTCCTTCCCACACGTCCAACTGTTCCTGTACCTCCTCCTCCTTGTTTCCCCAAATCATCAAATCATCCGCTAACACCATTGCTTTCATCTTTCCTTCCCCAATTACTTGTGCCACTCGGGTCATTATGTCATCCATCACCACAATGAAAAGTAACGGTGCCAGTGCACTTCCTTGTTTCAGGCCGTTTCTCTGTTCCACCCAGTCCGATCTCTCTCCTCCCACTTTCACACAGCTCACGCTTCCCTTGTACATCTCCATTATCCTCCTTATAGTCCATTTTTCTACTCCTCTATCCTCCAGGGACTTCCATACTTTGTTTCTGCATACACTGTCATATGCTTTCTCAATGTCCAGGAAAGCCATCAGTAGATCTGTTCCATACCCACAGTGCTGTTCTTGTAACTGCCTTACAGCAAAAATCATCCCTCCTTCTATCCTTGTCCTAATTCTCCTTTCCAAAACTTTCTCAAACATCTTTGCACAATGACTCATCAGTTTTATTCCCCGATAGTTTCTGCATTCTGTTCTACTACCTTTCTTGAAGATCGGGACAATTATTCCCTTTTTCCAGTCCTCTGGGGTCTTCCTTTCCGTAGTGTAATAATAATATTAATTATAATAATAATATAACAATATAGGGATAGGGACATAATAGACCTTCCGTAGCACACCAGCACGTGTAAATCGCGTGAAAAAATTCTAGAGTACCCCTTGACCCCCTTTAGCGCATTATATGTATTGATGAATTTTACAGCTTAGATTGGTTCCGTTATAACCTTCTAGCCGTTTGCAAACTATCTCAGTAATGTAATAAATGGAATTGTATTGCGTCTTATATTACAGCAATAGATGGACCTGTGAATTTCTGTTGCCATGGTTACCGGCTAGCTTCCTTTCATTATTAGGTAGATTTCATTAGAAAGCTAACTATTGCAATGGGTACCATGTTTCGACTTCCGGAAAATTTCGACATATCTTCACGTTTCACATCCCCCAGACCCCAAAACCATCGTCAGTTCAAAAGTTTATACATAATATATGTATATATGTATATGTATATATATATATATATATATCAGTTCCTTGTGGACACGATAACTACCGTAATTTTGCACCAATCACTTTGAATTTTTTACATAATATGTATCCCTATAAAATCTCGGTCGAGTTCGTTAATGGGCAAAATCGGTCGAAGGGGGTGAAAATGGGGGGCTTTTTTTCGAAAAAGTGAAATTTCGCTATAACTCTCTTAATACGTGAAATATCGAATCCATTCAAAGTTCATAATATGTGTCGGATACGTGCCAAAAATTTATGTCAAATAAGTTTTTTGATAGCACCAACCATTGACCAAAGGGGTGGAAAAAAGTGGGTTTTTCGGGAAACATTAATCATATCTCTCTTAATAGGCACAATATCAAAACCGTACAAAATGGAAAATATTCCCCTAATAATTACCTAAAACTTTTGTCTGAAAGAATTTCTGATATGACCCACCATTACGCCAAGGGATGAGAAAAATGATTTCGGAATTTTAAAAAATGCCAAGTGCCATCAGAGGTTACCATAACAACGCTTTTAAATTGATTAGGGATGATCTATCAGAGGTTGCCAAGACAACGCCATTGACGAGATCACATTCATATTTAGCCTACTTTTCACACTTTTCAAAAATGAGGAAAAAGTAGACTTATAAGATATATCCGGGAAAATGTGTCTGTCCTTCTGTCTGTCTGTCTGTCTGTCTGTCTGTCCTTCTGTCTGTCTGGCTGTGTGTGTGTGTCCCCCCCCTATCAACTCCTAAAAAGCTGCAGCAATCGAAACCAAATTTAGTATGAGTAAAGATGTATATCGGAATATCACAGGCCCATATTTGAAAAAGATGGCAGTGCTACCAACTGCTAAAAAAAACGCACTAGAAATTTGAGCTCCATGTTGGATATCTTGGAAGGTATACATGGGAGCTATTCTAAAATTGGCACACATGTAGATAATACTATTTCAGTTTAATTTCCAGGTGGCCATACATGACAGCGTTGCCAAAATAATTTTAAGCCTTCTGATAAGTCCAATTTATAAATGCATATAACTTCTACATTATCAATTGGATTTCAACCAAATTTTGTATGTAATAGCCTACGTGTACATAAACATATGACTGAGTGTATTCTTAAGAGCCTCCAAGGCTGCCAACTGTTAATAATTGCTCTCTATTTTGTATCCAAATATATCAGAAAGTATGCAAGCCGACAGCTTTAAACTATGCACACGTAAATTACCCGACATTTTACATTAATTTGGAGTAACTTATATACGTCAGTTCTAACAACATGATTCTAAGCCTGCTGATAGGACCAATTTTTAAATACATGTAACTTCTATACCAACAAATGGATTTCATCCAAAATTGGCACAAAAATATATAATATTTCAGATTATTTCTGACCAGCACTCGCATGACATTGTTGCCAACATGCTTTTACGTGTACTAATAGATCCAATGTCTAAATCCATGTAACGTCCTTTGGACTTCAACCACATTTTGTATTCTGTACCTTAGGAGATGGAAGTAAGAATATATTCAGTCACCAGAGCTGCCAACTGTATTGCTCTATTAGGCTACATTATGCCTAGTATACCTTATTTCGAACTAATTAAGACATTTCGATATTACCCACTTAATTTCGTCATTATTCTAGATAGGTTCATATACCGTAGATTAATCTATGGCATGAATCTTTATTTTAAGAAAAGTAGGCTCTTTAGTTCGTCACGGAACTTCTTGTTCCATCTGACTATGAGGGAAGCGGCTAACTGGTAGCATGCTGAACTTCTATGCCCAAGGTGCTGGTTCAAAGCCGGCCAAAGTCGCCGGATTTTCTAAGAGCGCTAAAAATCCGTCAGCATGCTTTCCTTCGGAGGGAAGTTACAACGTTCGTTGCAAGTTGCTGGTTGCGGTGGCATCTAGCAGCCAAGTTCACAGCTAGGTGTCGTTGACGTTAGTATTTGGTACAAAATTAGGTACTACTACTTAAAATTGACCGTCTGCAGACCTTACCTGAATTACAGACTAATACAGTCATCACAAATAACACCGTTTATCAGACAGATTCTACACACACCCAATGTACACGGGGTTACATGACCACCTTGTCGCAGCCCCTAAACTGAGGAACCAACCAACACCTCTGCGGGAGATACAATTTTACGTGAAGAAGTAACAGACTGTTAGATAGTTACACATTAGTTCCAAACCTTGCATAAGGACAGTGTGATCACAAGTATAAAAATTAACCCCAAATGACAAGAAGGTTACCATCCCCATAAGACAGTAAAATGTTAAAAGTATGCATAGAAAGACGAAAAAATGTTAACTAACCTCCAATTGTAAAATACTTTCTCGCAATAAATGAGGTCTGATCCTCCTATGAAAACCTGCATATTTTGCCTATTATAGCCTATCCCCTAGTTTGCCCGGTGAAATCTACCTCCGCCTTCCGGCGTGCCGAGAGGAATTTTTGTACTAGCAGAAGTACCCGTTCTTCGAACGGTGTTCGGTGTTAACACCAGACATTATAATAATAATAATAACAATGTTATTGGTGTTATATCCCTTTTAAGTACTGTTGCTTTTAGAGATGCACCAGACATTATCAATTGAGCTACTGTTGCAATGGTTAGCAGCTTGTAATTCCTTCATAAGTTTATCAGAACGAAGTTAATTTTCTGGGAATATCACACACACTGTTAATTTAAGGGCCTTATAATGTGGTTTTCGGAGATCCTTTATAGACTCGCGAATTTTTTGTCTCACATTGAGAAGTGCAACATATGCTTTGCTCGTCCTTCTAGGATAATTTTTATATTTCGCCTATTTTAGCATGTATTTTGAGAAGTTTTTCCGTATATCCACCCTTTTTCTGTATGAAAAGTACGGTGAAGAGTTTTATAAATGATTGGTGTATTGACTCATGTTTACCATACCTAATTTTACGATGCACCAAGCATCCGAACATGAGTTATAGGCGTACATAAGGATACACAGAAAGACAGACAGACAATTCTATTGTCTACAACATATCACCCAGAAATCCAAATATGGGTATATCTACCACACAGTATCAAAGAAAATCATTCTTACGATGAACCCGTATGTCGACAAAAAAAAAGAAAAGAAAAAAGATTAGTTGAAATGTGCTCTCAAACTAAATTCACCTAACGTGTACTTCCTGACATGAAATAGAATTGAAAGTCTTGTAGATGAAACGCAATACACGTCACATAAAAACTGACCCTCTACGTTGTGTTGGGCCCCCATACACAGGAAGACCTCTATCATAAATTATAAAAGCTTGTGGTGCATGAAAATTCAGGTTCTTTAGTCTCAAATGGCCCAAATTCCTAAAAGCCGCAAAAAATGCTGATTCAATTCAGGAATTTTTGAAAATAATGTTGTTGTTTGGAGATATAATAGACCTTCTGTACTATATGTCGCACGTGAAAATTGCATGAAAAAATCCTAGATTACCCCTTGACCCCCTTAATTGCATTGGTGAATTATACAGTCTACGTTGGTTCCGTGATAACCTTATATTTGCAAACTTTCACAGAAATGTAATAAATGTAATAAATTGCTTCTTACTGAAATAGATGGAAAGTTGGATGCCACCCCTTGAGATAATGTTGTCATGGTTACGGATTTGCATTCCTTCATTAGTTTGTTAAATTAAATTTAATTAGTTTTCTGGGAATGTTTCAGAAACTGTTGGTTTAAGAGCCTTATAATGTAGTTTTCGAGGACCCTAGAGTTTTATTTCTGGCACCGAGGGTCTTTGTCTCGTGGTTGTACGCCATAATATAATACTACTACTAATAATATAATATAGGGATAGGAATATAATAGACCTGCCATACCACACCCGCAGGTGTAAATCGCGTGAAAAAATTTTAGTCTACCCCTTGACCCCCTTAAGCGCATTTTACATATTGATGAAATTTACAGCTTAATTTGGTTCCATAATAACCATCTAGCCGTTTGCAAACTTTCACACTAATGTAATTAATGGAATTGCATTGCGTCTTACAGCAATAGATGGACTTCTGAGAATCTGTTGCCATGGTTAGCGGCTTGCATTCGTTAAGTAGTTTATTAAATTAAATTAGTTTTCTGGGAATATCTCAAAAACGGTTGGACGTAGGACCTTAAAATGTGTTTTTAGGGCCCCCGAATGTTATCTCTCACATTGAGGGGCTGAAAATGGGCTTTGTCTCGTCCTTCTACTCCTATTTCAGCTTGTATTTTAAGGGGGTATGCCCCCTTTCGTGTTAGGCACAGAGAAGAGATACATCAATTATTAGTGTCGTGCCTCTGATGGATATCTGTACCAAATTTTGCGTTGATACACCCAGCCGTTCTCGATTTATAAGGGAACAAAGTTGTCCACAATCAAACAAACAGACAGACAGACCAAAACATTATTTTCGCGCGCATCTATCATAAAACAGTCTGAAACGTGTAAATAACTCAAATTTCCGTAGAAATTCAGAAAAAAAACAGACTAATTTTATATTTATATACGTAGAGATATGCTGCACGGCTCGGTGTTGACCGTGTTTTATTGCACAAATTTAGGATTTACTCGCTAACCGTTGGAGATACACGAAAAGTTTTAAGGAACTTTTGGATAGAAAATTGAATGTTAAAGCTCATGTATGCCATCAAAAGGTTTCTATTTCTTAGCGTTCTCTTTTTATTTGAAATGGAAATATCAAATTTTGAAACCAAAGGGTGTAGTGACGTCATAAATGTGGGTTTTACTCGCTGACCGTTGGAGATAAACGAAATGTGAAGCTCGTATGTACCGTCAAAAGTTTGCTATTTCTTAGCGTTCTCTTTTTATTTGATAAGGAAATATGAAGTTTTGATTAAAGTGTGTAGTGACGTCACTAAAATGGTCGCCATTTTTAATAGTGCATATTATCGAAATAAAATGTATCCTATATGTAAACCTGGTAAATCAGCTACATCCATGCAAAATTTCATTTAAATCGGACCAGTGGTTCTTGCGTTATTGAGTAGCGCACAGACAGACAGAAAGAGAGACACACACCATCTCATTTTTATATATTAGTATAGCAGAAGTACCCGTCCTTCGAACGGTGTTATATATTAACACCAGACATTATCAATTGAGCTACTGTTGCAATGGTTAGCGGTTTTTCATTCCTTCATAAGTTTATCAGAACGAAGTTAGTTTTCAGGGAATACCACACACACTGTTAATTTAAGGGCCTTAAAATGTGGTTTTCGGAGACCCCTTATAGACTCGCGAATTTTGTGTCTCACATTGAGAAGCGCAACATATGCTTTGATCGTCCTTCTAGGATAATGTTTTATATTTCGCCTATTTTAGCATGTATTTTGAGAAGTTTTTCCCTATATCCACCCTTCTACTGTTTGAAAAGTACGGTGAGGAGTTTTGTAAATGATTGGTGTATTGACTCATGTTTACCATACCTAATTTTACGATGCACCACGCCTACGAACACGATTTATAGGCGTACATAAAGATACACAGAAAGACAGACACACAATTCTATTGTCTACAACATATCACCCAGATATCCAAATATGGGTGTATCTGCCATACAGTATCAAACAAAATCATCCTTACGATGAACCCGTATGTCGACAAAAGAAAGATTAGTTAAAATTTGCTCTCAAACTAAATTCACCTAACTTGTACCTCTTGACGTGAAATAGAATTGAAAGACTTGTAGACGAAACGCAATACACCTTACATAAAAAATGACCCTCTACGTTGTGTTAGGTCCACATACACAGGAAGACCTCTTTCATAAATTATAAAGGCTTGTGGTGCATGAAAATTCAGGTTCTTTAGTCTCAAATGGCCCAAATTCCTAAAAGCCGCAAAAAATGCTGATTCAATTCAGGAATTTTTGAAAATAATGTTGCTGTTTGGAGATATAAAGGATGATTGTAGTTTTACGAGACCATTAATCGCGAGATCATAAGCCACGGGACCTCCATTTTACGTGGAATCTGAACCACAGGGCATGGCATTTCACTTTGCAAATGTTTGGAGATATAATAGTCCTTCTGTACTATATGTCGCACGTGAAAATTGCATGAAAAAAATCTAGGTTACCCCTTGACCCCCTTAATTGCATTGATGAATTATACAGTCTACGTTGGTTCCGTGATAACCGTATAGCCATTTGCAAACTTTCACAGAAATGTAATAAATAGAGTGACATTACTTCTTACAGAAATAGATGGAAAGTTGGATGCCACCCTTTGAGATAATGTTGTCATGGTTAGCGATTTCCATTCCTTCATTAGTTTGTTAAATTAAATTAGTTTTCTGGGAATATTTCAGATACTTTTGGTTTTAGGGCCTTATAATGTAATTTTCGAGGACCCTTTAGGGCCCCCAAGTTTTGTTTCTGGCACCGAGGGGGCTTTGTCTCCTCGTTGTACGCCATAATAATATAATAATAATAATATAATATAGGGATAGGAATATAATAGACCTGCCGTACCACACCCGGAGGTGTAAATTGAATGAAAAAATTCTACTGTACCCCTTGACCCCCTTAAGCGCATTATACGTATTGATGAATTCTACAGCTTAATTTGGTTCCGTGATAACCTTCTAGCCGTTTGCAAACTTTCACACCAATGTAATTAATGGAATTGCATTGCGTCTTACAGCAATAGATGGACCTCTGAGAATCTGTTGCCATGGTTACCGGCTTGTATTCGTTCATTAGTTTATTAAATGAAATTAGTTTTCTGGGAATATATCAAAAACGGTTGGTTTTAGGGCCTTAAAATGTGGATTTCGGGGACCCTTCAGGGCCCCCGAGTTTTGTCTCTCACATCGAGGGGCTGAAAATGATTTTTGTCTCGTCCTTCTACTCCTATTTCAGCATGCATTTTAAGGGGGTAGGCCCCCTTTTATGAGAGTTACGGAGAAGGGTTACATCAATGATTAGTGTCGTGCCTCTGATGGATATCTGTACCAAATTTTACGTTGATACACCCAGCCGTTCTCGAGTTATAAGGGAACAAATTTGTCCACAGACAATCAAACAAACAGACAGACCAAAACATTATTTTCGCGCGCATCTATCATAAAACAGTCTGAAACGTGTAAATAACTCAAATTTCCGTAGAAATTCAGAAAAAAACAGACAAATTTTCTATTTATACATAGATATACTGTGCCCAACTCTAGGAATGGGTATTCCAAGTTTCAGACACCTAGATATCAAGGGAAAGGCTGTAGCCGCTTTTGAAAGTTCAGATATTTGAATATCGCGCTACATTGCTTCGAGAAGCATTTCGAAGGATTTTACCGATAGTTGGATGTCAAGTGACGTAGCGAGTAATAGCAGAGGTGGAGGCTATTTATTGATTAAATAGTTAACTATGGAGTAGAGACTTGAGACTGGGATCAGATTACTGGCACGGCCAAATGAAAGAGAACGCAATTTGTATCAAGTAAATCGGACCAGGGATTCAAGAGATATGAGGATTTCTAGATATCAGGCGATGACGCGTGACCCTGACCGTTTTGAATAAAAGCCAGCTGGAGCAGGCATGGGTAGTTCATTCTAACACAAGCACTTGGCAAGCAAGTTGCGTCTACGCTGAGCCAAGGCACATGGTTGCCGAATCTACGCAGAAGTTCTTTTCAAATCGTGATAGTCACGAGAAGTGCTGCGCAAACGAGTTGGAACTTAGTAAGTTTCTGGTGAGGAGAATCACTGAGGTGATTGTTTTTCTACAGACATTGGTGGAAATATTTATATTTCCAAAAGGACATATGCTAGACTCTGTCTAGAAAATAGTATTTTGTCACAGTCCAGTAGTAACTTAATACTTGGATGTTTAAATCCATTTCAAGTCAGTTTTCATTATTTGTAACTAGTTAACCACTTCGATCTGTCAGTACATTGAAGACTAGTCTATAACGGTGGCGTTCATTAGTCTACGCAAGGGAAACTGCAAGTTGTCTAGCGCATGGCAGATGGTGATATACAAACCATGCCCAGGGAACGATCTTCAGAACAGCCGTTAATTGCTTAGACTGTCAATGTTTTTCTTGTACTGATGAGATTACAGTGAGTTATGTTACAACTGACATATTTAAGAAGAGATCACTTAGATCTGACCCTATTTCAACAAACTGTTATGGCTTTGATAGAAGCTCATATTAAAATGGAACCACAGTTTATTCAAACGTCGAAAAATACTACCACTATGTCTGACTAGACGATTTGTGGGTCTACAATGGCGGCCGATACAAGGATTATACGTGCTTGTCCGATAGGGCATGTCTATGGATAAATCTGGTACAGACCAGGTTTACTACACTTCAAGACCATCAAGAAATGTAAGCCACATTTGAATTATATTATGCCTAGCTAATTGGAACAAACTATTTTTTTCTGCAGATGACCAACACATTTTTTTTTCGTCGTATTTAAAGCTTGTAATGATTTACGCAAGACTTGTTAGAGTTATTCTGAGCATTTTCAGCACTCAGAACAGTTTAGGATCGATGACCGAGCATTTCGAGCATTTATTTGAATTTTTCATATTTTTGGGAAATCACGGTAATCAGCCGATGTAACTGTAAAAGTTAAATTTTATTTTTGTTGAGGAATGGATATTTTTTCCATATTCGAAGGTTCGAACATGTGGATTCTCACATAATGAGATGATAATTAAACATATTTGAAATATAACAAATAATAATAATAATAATAATAATCCACTAATAATAATAATAATAATTTTCATAATTTTTCTAAATAATTCTTGGATATTATATTTTATAATAATCATATGTATTGAGAAAGAGCCTATGAAGTAGTTTAATCATTTCTAGTCTGGAACAGAAGATTTTCCGAAGGAGAGTGGTTAGCGCAAGCCCGCATTCAACCAACATGTCAGTTCTGGTTGAACAGTTGATATTTGCAATGAGCAAAGTATATGTTTCAGATAACACGGAGAGGCATGAAACGGGAAGCAAATGATATTTGTATCAAATAGGATATTTTTGTATTTATATAAAATCATGACGTAAATACACTCGAAAGTGAAATAAAGCTTTTCATAAGTATGGTAAATTCACGGGTTGAACTGAATGGTAAAATAAAATAAACTTGTAAGTTTATTAATCTTCCAGTGTTGATAACAAGCAGAGGCTTGATTTATTGTATAAATTTTGGGAAGATAATTTATGTGTGTGGAGTAGTTGAAATGCCATTCCCAGGTGCGCATGTTTAAGTCGCAGGAATGAAGAGGTTTTTTCGAGCATCAATCAAATAGCAGGTTCGATGGCTCAGGTTTATAGTAGGAGTATTGGAGCCACACATTTCGTCGTATGAATAACCCGAAGGTTATTTCTTTGAAACCATCAGTTCTTATTTCAACCTTGTTTACGAATTCCATTTAGACTTTGATTTTGCTAGAACCCGGATTTGTCATGATAGTAGTTTATTCTTCTTCAGAGGAAGACCTTTGCCGTTGTTGTTATTGTAATATTGTGTTCTTACACAGATAGTAGAATGGGCCACTGCCAATTTAAAACAATTCTTTAACCACGAATAATTTGAAGGATATTTTCAAATCCTAGTGCCATGAACTAAATGAATTCATTATAAAACTACAATTCTAATTTCCGCATTCTGTCGAAGAATTGCAAGTTGTGAAAGTTACTAGAAATGGCCATAAATATAAATATTTTTTTCATAATGATTCCAAGTGGAAAATCTAATAGTTGAATGGTTCAACCATTTATTGATCAAGTTGATGATTCAGAAATCATATATTTTGTTTGGAACTTGAAGTTCATAATCGAGTCACTTCTCGAATGTTTAATGTCAGAAGAACAATTAATTGTTGTTGTGCTTCGCACAAGTTCTTCGATGCTATGCTCAATGGTCAAATACTTTTCAGATGTTATTAATATGTGTTAATAATTTGTGTTGCTTCTATGATGATAATATCTTCGACGATATATTTTTGAAACTGGAAAACAGGTGAAAGTTTAAGAATTCTATAAACATTTATTCTACGAGTGTTAATATCATGTAAATAGTCAAACAGTGATCTACGTTATTTCCAGTATGGACAATTCATTTTGAACTGGAATTAAGTATTAATAATTTTGGAACACAGTCCACAGGACTATTAATCGGACTTGTGTTTCCAAAAGGATTGTTAAATGTGTTTGGAAAATTTCTGTATATTGTGTGTAAATAAGAGTGTGGATCGCCACACGTGGAGTGATGCTGCTTTGAGTATTTTTGCAGTCAGATTTTAACTTTAAATAAACTGAGATAATTTTACCAGATGTGTTTCACCCAATTAAATCTCCTTCTATCCTTATTGTTGCATTGAGCCAAAAATCAGCAAAGCATTTTTTTAATTTGATGTCGTTTTTGCGATTTGCTTTAACCCATCTGGCGCTCCGGGATATTTTGACTCTCGTGCTGACTGATTATTGGTAAAATGCATATGTGGTCGTGCGGACTCCGGTCTAAACGGGCACAATACTGCACCGCTCGGTGTTGAACGTGTTTTATTGCACAAATTTAGGTTATACTCGCTAACCGTCGGAGATACACGAAAAGTGATAAGAACCTTTTGGATAGAAAATTAAATGCTAAAGCTCGTGTATACCATCAAAAGTTTGCTATTTCTTAGCGTTCTCTTTTTATTTGAAATGGAAATATGAAATTTTGAAACCAAAGGGTGTAGTGACGTCACAAAAGTAGGTTTTACTCGCTAACCGTTGGAGATACACGAAAAGTGATAAGGACCTTTCGGATAGGAAATTAAATTTCAAAGCTCATATGTGCCATCAAAAGTTTGCTATTTCCTACCGTTCTCTTTTTATTTGATATGGAAATATGACATTTTGAAACCAAAGGGTGTAGTGACGTCACTAAAATGGTCGCCATTTCTTAATAGTGCAAAATATCGAAATTAAAAGTATCCTATATGTAAACCTGGTATTTCAGCTACATCCATGCAAAATTTCATTTAAATCGGACCTGTGGTTCTTGCGTTATTAGGTAACAGACAGACAGACAGAAAGACAGACACACACCATCTCATTTTTATATATTAGTATGATTAAATGCAATTAATTTTCTGGGAATATCTCAGAAACTATTGGTTGTAGGGCCTTAAAATGTGGTTTCGTTTCTCACATTGAGGGGCTGAAAATGAGCTTTGTCTCGCCCTTCTACGCCTATTTCAGCATGTATTTTAAGGGGGTAGGCCCCCTTTTATGAGAGGTACAGAGAAGAGTTACATCTATGATTGGTGTCTTGCCTCTGAAGGATATCTGTACCAAATTTTACGTTGATCCACTCAGCCGTTCTCGAGTTATAAAGACACAAAAAATTGTCCACAGACAAACAGACAGACAGACAGACAAAAATTTCATTTTCGCGTGCATCCGTCATAAAACAGTCTAAAACGCGTAAATAACGCAAATTTCCGTAGAAATTCAGAAAAAACAGACAAACTTTCATTCTTATATATGAGTATATAGAGATTGGTCGTTGGTCTAGACTTTGTTTATAAATCACTCTTTAATTTGTTAATCTATACAATTCGAGAAGACATAAAGTTATATTTAAATTTACCCTATTAAGTTGCACTGTTAAATAATTCTATTCACTTATTTACAATTAATCATGACACTAGCATGGATTAGTTTCACATTCGATTCTTGATTCTCTTATGAAATGACACAATTCTTAACGCAGTTTGTTTAAATACATCATAGTGACTATTATTGGGCAGAGCAGTTAAATTTTTACAGCAGAACATTGATAACAATAATAATAACCAGTATTGATTTCGTTGAGGTTAGCTTTGAATAACCTTTCATAAATTTCAGGATCTAATGCACTGAACATGAATTCAGATGGCCACAATAAAAATTGGCATGACAACATTGCTTGTAATAAATCAATAATTTGAGCTGATAATATCTCAAGGGAAATCTTTAGGATTTGGAACACATTGAAGCATTAAGGGACAGGATCTAACTCCGCAACTCCCATTTTATTTCTTATTAAAAATCATACAGTTTTCTGTGGATCAGGATACGACTCCCGCAACATTCACTCAACACGAGGATCAACGCCTCATTTAATTACTTTCACAAAGTGCATTGGCACAAAATAACATCAATTAAGCTACATTTATCAATACCCTATAAGATAACTGATCGTAAGCTCTCAGATTTATATGAACAATTAATTTTTTAACATTATTTAACACTTTTATCATAGTCTTTCATGTTTATCATTCTTAAGGAATATTACTTCCATAGCTATTCATAGAATTCAGCTTTCATCAATATTAATTCATAGAAATACCTATTATTATTATTATTATTATTATTAGAAAAATAGATTCATGCAGAAGAAAAATTATTAATGCATATTCTGTGTCGTAAATCTGCTGCGTTACGAATGGGGTAAGACTTCCCATATTACTCACTGCAATATAAAAATGAAACATTGAGGATTGCACCTCAGCTGCAAGTCTAATTTGACTACAAGGAAAAATTACTCCTAAAAATATGCAACCATTCTAACTATAAAGGGGGGGGGGGGGTGATGGCTCAGCGGTCTAGCTGTATGCCTCTCACCAAGGCGGTCCGGGTTCGATTCCCGGTCAATGCATGTGAGATTTTCGAAGTGAAATGCCATGTCCTGTGGTTCGGATTCCACGAAAAAAGGAGGTCCCGTGGCTCTTGATCTTAAGATTAACGGTCACGTAAAACTACAAGCTTCCTTCCTTCCGCTTTTAACTATAAAGGCGTTTCTTAATAATAGAGAAAGTGAATTGGTTTATCGGAACGGCGGAAACTTCATGGCTCTAGAAAATATTTAGGCTTTTCGGAAGTCTACGATATCATAATTTCTGTGGCGATTGGACCTCCCTCGGTGCAGATCGAATCCTGGCACCACGGATCTGTGATGTCTAAACGCTGGGCATGGGACATGTTATAGTGTTCAACTCTCCTGTCATCCACAGAAATAAGCCGCAGGTGGCCTAGCTCCTCGTTCCTAATGGGTCATCCTGGCATGATCTCCTCACATACCGCCGCCTTAGCTGCTAACCATCTTCGAAAATTGGGGCAGTGAAATTATCCTATCATGGGGCTGGTTATCATGCACACAAGGCATGCTGCTAGTATGGCCCATTGTCAATTATGAAGTCCACTTATACAACCCAGTGGTCTGACGGGACAGGCAAATGGTAACAATTCCTGGTGAGAGAGTCTTTATCAAACATGGGCGGAATCTAGCCTGATATTCCCCGTACAAATGTAAGCTGTTAGGGTAGCCTATTAGCACTTGCAAATGTTCAATGGCTAAACTTGAATGTGGTCCCAGTTCTTATGTTTGGTGTAAGTGGTGGGAATAACACACAAGACAACAGTCAAGTACTTGTGTATAACAAGTCACACTCACATACCTTTGGATTTCTTGAAGTATTCAACCAGATGAATAATTATAAGTTTTGAAGCACTCGGAAACATTGTGATGTTACCACTAACGTAGTACAAGGCTATGTCCACTCGGACATAGTAACGTGATAGAAATTGCCTATCGCCAAGGAGCACTCGCTCATAATGACGGCGTATTATACTGTCGTAGCGACACACACAGTTGGACTAGTATGACGACTGTTGGACTGTTCGATGACTATGTACCTGACCTCTCACAGGGCTGGCTTTTATACCGTCCCAAGGACACATATCGATCGCTCAACTCGCATTACGTAATGCTAGATCTTACATCCCATTGGCCATATCCATTGAAGCATCCAGGCGGTTAGCAATTTCCATTAAAACATCAGGAATAAACTGGTGAATTACTCCTAATGTAATTCTGAAGTGCTGATATAATCTTCTTCCATAACAAAAGCCTTACGAGTATACAGCTTTCCATATTCTTTGGCTACACGTGGGACACGCGGCTGGTCCAAACTATGGTGGGTCGACAGCAGGTCAAGGGCTGGCTGACGTCACGGCGCGCTCTCTTCAAATTCACGCCTGACCAAACCCTCGTAAATGGGCACAGTGTATCCAGGTGACATATTGTATTAGTATTTCTCTACAATACAACATTTAAAAAACTAATATAATAAAAAACTGAATTTACGATGAATACCCAAGATTTCGGATGTTCTGATGACAATTGCCGTGAAATATTCCGGGAAGAAGCATGAAACCAAGGTATCTGGTGTGAATTGTGGTGTTTGGCAATCGCAGATTATCCCTAAAACAAAGCAATGTTTGCAATTATAAATTATATATCATGAGGTTTAGCAATCTTGGAATCAAGAGCCGGACACCTTCCATTAAGGAAGAATGTGACAAATGCAACTACGTACTAGAGAACATAGCATGAATTCCCAGGATGATTGGAGATCCAGACTCACCCAGTAACACGGAGAGGGAAGTTCCTGAGAAGCCTGAGGGGAATTAACCCTTGGACTACACACTGAAAGAAACCACCGAAACGACCGCGCTGATTCAGAGAAGGGAATACTTTCTTCAATTAAATTAAAATATATTAATGAGCTAACTTA
Organism: Meconema thalassinum; assembly: GCA_946902985.2. Lineage (NCBI taxonomy): Eukaryota > Metazoa > Arthropoda > Insecta > Orthoptera > Tettigoniidae > Meconema > Meconema thalassinum. Next base: position 572,472,273 of record OX336391.1, read on the forward strand.
TTTAATTGTTTACTTTTTTCTTCTAGTAAAAGAGATAGAACTGGTGTAAGAAACACAGAATATTTCATTAACAAATTTTCGTGACAACATAATTATGCCACCGTATATTTGATTCCCAATACCATCAAGTTATCTGTAAAAAGTAATCAACCTTGCAAAACCACTTCCGTCAAATTTAATCCTACAGGAGTTCTCTCATTTATCATGGTCATTTAGCTCTGGGTAGTTGGTTGTGTTTATAATTTGTCTGGTAACCTGGATTTTGGTAGTGTCTGTAGTAGTGCATATTGCCTGAGATGGGAATCGAACCCATGTCTGCTCAGTTTTACCTCATGAGACGGAGTGTACCACATTCCAGCTTTCACACCGGAATTAAATATATTGGCAGAGTTGGGAATCGAACCCGGATCTCTTGGGTGACAGCCACTAGCCGCTACACTCCAAGATTCTACGAACATCGTTTTTAATGACTAAAAAAGAATATAAATTTTACACCGTCGTTAATATACTATTTTGTACAAAATGTGCCTTAAGTATTGTAAAAATAATTTGAACGTATTCCATATTTGCAACATTAATGAAGCTGACATCCCATATCTTTAGACGCTTCTTTATAGTTGGTTGATAAATAGGAATTATATTCGACAGCAAATTAACTTTTAATGGCCATATTGCATATGTAATTAGTTCAGCCAACAAGATGCTTGGTTTTGACATTAGAAACTGAAAATTACTTACTCAACCTGGAGTAATTGTTAATTTGTATGTGAGTTTAGCTCGAAGCAAATTAGAATATTAGAATATTCATCAGTAATCTAAGATCCTTTTATAAAGACCAAATTCGTCACATTGAGATTGTAGAAAACAAATGTCGAAGGTACTTGTATTATAAGTCATTCAATGTATTTTGTCCATTTGACACTTCGACTCAGTTTTTACTGATTTTAACTACACGTCATTGAAAAATATAAGGTCGAAAATTTAATAGCAATTACTAAGGAAAATTTTAACTTGAAACATTGACTGCCAAGAGATACTTAGATTCATCACTTTTCATGTACTACAAGTAGTAAGGTTTCGACAGCAAGCACTCTTTCACATCCCAAGATCGAGAAGTGTTCACCATTCTAAATGTGCATTAGTTAAAATATTGTCACTTTATAATTCAATCGATGCTCAAGTAGATTTAATCGCTGGCTCTCACTCATTCGATAAACAAGTAAAAGTTTGTGTTCTTTGAATATTGGGTACTCTTTTCTCCTTGAATGCTGGGTAAATTCTTTTATTTCTTTTTTGTAGAGCTCTATTCTATTTTGTTCTACTTTATGGTGTATATTTTCACAATTTCTTTGGTAATATTTCTTTTTTTCTTCAATTGTGTACCCTTTTTTTCTCTTTTCCCATTGATGTATTCTGTAATTTTTAACTAGATATGTCAAGAAGGAATTTATTTGGGCTTATGCCTGTGTTTCTTCATATTGTTAAATAATCTGACGGGAAAATGACCTGTTCCTTCTTGACGAAGTATAATAAGTTCTGAAGACTAAAATAGTGACAGTCAGTCTAAAAGACTAGACTTTATATCATTTTAAATGCTACAAATGCTACAAATGCTGAAAAAAGCTGGATGAAAGCCTTATGATCATGCAGCGAACTGCGTGAACTCAAATTCCATTAGCAAGTGCAAACCAAGGTCAAAGGAGGTAGCTGGCTGGATGACGTCACGCTCACCGGAGCGCAAGGGGAAAGGAGGCAGCTCAAGCGGTACTATGACGTCACACACCTCAGTGCATTCTCAGTACATTTCGTCCCGTCGCCGTAACGTAACGCCAGAACTCAGCGTAACGACGAAGTCGACAAGATCATTTAAAATGATAAAACCGTAAGTCAATATTAATTTGTACTTTTTATTGAACCGCTTCCAGCTACATTGTGGCCTTCCTCAGCGAAAATATTAATATGAACAGAAAAGCAAGACTGTAGTTGTTGTTGTTTGAGGCTTCAGTCTTTAGAGTGGTTTGATGCAGCTCTCCATGCCTCCCTGTCCTGAGCTAATCATTTCATCTCTACATAGCTACCACACCCTACATCCGAGGCAATCTGTTTAACAAATTCTAACCGTGGTCTACCCCTACAGTTCTTCCTTCCATAACTAAGCCTAGGTGTGTTTGTATGTGTCCTACCAACCTATCTCTTTTCTTCATTAGCAGTCGCCAGAAACATCTCTCCTCTCCCACTCGTCTTATTACCTCTTCGTTTGAAACCCTACATACCCATCTGATCGTCATCATTCTCCTGTAATACCACATTTCAAACGCGTCAATTCTCCTCTTTTCAGCTGCACCAATAGTCCAAGTTTCACTTCCATATAGTGCTACGCTCCAGACAAAGCCCTTCAAAAATGACTTCCTAATACCTAAATCTATATTCGATGTCAACAGATTCCTTTTCTGTAGAAATGCTTTCCTTGCCTGAACTAATCTACTATTTATATCCTCTATGCTTCGTCCATCACAGGTTATTTTGTTTCCTTAATAACAGAAGTCTCCTACTTCCTTTAGTTTTTCACCTGCCAATTTGATGTCCATAGAGGTTTCTGATTTATTTCGGCTGCATTAAAACATATTACCATAAAGGAAGGCTGTTCTCAAAACTATTTCTAAAAAATTAATCGTCAAAAAGCTAAAAAAAAAAGAACATACACTAAAATTAAAGAAAACCAGATCTGTTAGAAAAATATGATAAATACAAAATTAATAATTCTTATTATAAAACCAGCTTGAAGGACGAGCAGTGATGTGGATGTTATATAGACAAAAATGTTTTAGGTTAAGATTGAAGTTGTCATATGGGTATAATCATGTAAAATTGCGAAGAAGCTGTGGAATGATATCGTTTAAATAAATATTCCAAGCTGTACGTAGGGCAACTTTAAAATTTTATTGTACTGTATGTGTTTTTTAGCTTTTAGACAATTAATTTCTTAGAAATAGTTTTGATAAGAAACTCCATTAATGGTATTTTTAAAAATTTACTCTAATTCTTGCTTTTCTATTCATATTATTATTTGCGCTGAGGAAGGCCACAATGTGTCCGAAACCTGTACAGTAAGAAGTACAAATTAATATTGACTTAATCTTCAGAAATAAATATTGTTAAATAAATAAATAATTTTCTATTTGTTTTATCTACTTTATATTTAGTGTAGTCAGATAGTATTTTACTTTAGTATTTTACTTGAGCCTCCGTGGCTAAGGCGGCAGCGCGCCGGCCTCTCACCACTGGGTCCGTGCTTCAAATCCCGGTTACTCCCTGTGAGATTTGTGCAGGACAAAGCGGAGGCAGACAGGTTTTTCTCCGGGTACTCCGGTTTTCCCTGTACCAAATTTCATTCCATCAACACTCTCCACTATTATTTCATTTCATCTGTCATTCATTTAATCATTGCTCCAGGCTGTGCGACAGGCTTCGGCAGCCAGCACAGTTGATATCCTCGCCGCTAGATGGGTGCTTCATTCATTCCGTTCCCTGACCCGGTCAGTCGACTGCAAGTAGGCTGTGGATTTTTTCATATAGTATTTTACTATCCCATTGCCTGGCTAAGAATAGCACTTTCCTTCAACATGCTCTCAAATTATTTTTAGCCTATTTTCAATTTTGAAAAAAATAGGCTTATGAGATCACCTTTTGTCCGTGTGTGTGTGTGTGAGTGTGTGTGAGAGAGGTGTGTGTGTGTGTCCCCTAATAACTTCTAAACGGCTAGAGCGATTTGAATGAAACTCGGTAAGTTCATAGCACTATTCCGGACGACACCGACCGTGTCCTTCAAATTTTGTTACGTCTCACCAATCCATCTTGGCGGCTGTGCGAAATATTTCACCAGCATTCAATATCTTCGAAACTATTCCCGATATCTCTCTGGAATTTTTTACGGTGATAAACGGAACTACTAGAAGTTCACCTATGTAACCTTTGAAAAACTGGTAACTACAAAACCAACATGGCGGCCAAGCGAATTTGTGACATTTAAATAGACGTTTTTCGCGATTTAACCAACCAAACGCAATAAAACTTGGTACAGTATGTGTTCATACACATTGCAATGCACCGATATCTAACTTCGTTCAATTGTTTACATAACCACAGATGGCGGATATGCGAAATATTTAACCGGCATTCTATATCTCTGAAACTATTAGCTGTATCACCCTGAAATTTTGTACGGAGATAAAGGGCACTACTGGAACTTCATCTATAAGGCTTAAAAAAAACAGTTAACTACAAAACGAACATGGCGGCCAAGCGAATTTGAAAATTTTAAATAGAACTTTCTCGCGATTTAATGTTCCAAACGCAATAAAATCTGGTACAGAAAATGTTTATACACATTGTAATGCACTGGTATCTAATGTAGTTCAATTCTTTATATAACCTCAAGATGGCGGCTGTGCAAATTTTAAAATTAAGTTTTTATTTCTTGTGTCGTAATCATGCGATCGAAGTGAAAGTTTGAATAATGAACCTACGCAATAATTTTCCTGTAATGGTGCATGACTCTATGGCCTATACATTTAACAATCCAACATGGCGACCATCCCAAATATTTAGACGGCTCTGAATATCCACGGATCTATTATATCAATCAAACTGATTCCTTTTATGTTCATAGGGGCTATGAACTTAAGTTCACCTATAGGACTTTAAATAACCTGGTGATCACATATCCAACATGGCGGTGACGCGATATATAAATATTCACATGGACGTTTCTCGCAATTTAACCATCCGAGTGCAGTGAAACTTGGTACAGTAAATCCTTATACGAATGTTAATCCATTGGCCTCTAATTTATTTCAAGTGTTTCCATAACCACAAGATGGCAGCTGTGCAAAATTTTAAAATCTCCTTGTTACTTCTTGTGTCCTAATCATGCGATTGAAGTTTGAATGCTACACGTACACAATAATCTTCATGTAACAGTACATAACTCTAGGACCTACATATATAAAATCCAACATGGCGACCATCTGAAATATTTAGTCGGATCTCAATATCTACGAATCTATTACAACAATAAAACTGAAATTTTGTATGTTTATAGTGGCAATTAACATAGGTATGATATATGAAAATAGGCTGTATAGTTCTTCACGGAACTACTTGTTTAACTATTGATACTGTCTAGTAATGACAGATACTTTAAACATTTCTCTATGTTGTTGATTCAGAGGCTTTGCAACATCGTAGTCATGTATACCCTTGTACTTGATTGTGTCTGATAACCTGTGTCACTGTGATGTCTGTACTAGTGTGGGTATTTGAAGCCGGAGTTTGGTAGGATGCAGTCGTGGCCTTAAGTTAGGTATCATTCCGGCACTTCCCTGGAGTAGAAGTAGCAAACCATGGAAATCCACTTCCAGGATGACTGAGGTGGGAATCAAATCCACCTTTTCTCAGGTTTACCTCACGACGCTGAGTGTGTCCCGTTCTTGCCCTCAGACCAGAATTACATTTCTAAGCGGAACCAGGAATCAGACCCGGACTTCCCGGGTGACAGCCAAGAATGCTAGCCACTACACCTGAATGTGAACGACCGGGCAGAGAACTCTACGCGCAGGTTAAATGTTAGCATACAATTGTCAATTATTCTTCCATATTAATAACGTCACGTGACTTCTTAACATGTCTTAGCTAAAGCTTGTATATTTTTCTAAATTTAGCAACCAAAGTTTTCAGTCCCTGTTTTCTGTTTACCATCTCTTGATGGATGCAGTATTATTGCTATTGTCTGTTGGCACAGGCTAGAGTGAAATATGACTTCAACGATTACCCAGTCTCATTCATGGCTGTGATTACCTTATATGGAAGCTACTGGGGTGTGAGTGGTGTTGTGTTGTGATAGGTTCTAATTGAAGGGCTAGTACTGTACTGTTATACTGGCAATTTGGCTGGCGAAGACCTCAATGAAAGATTGATACATGTACCGATTGAATAGATAATTTTAATTTTGTATTCATAGGAGTTATATTTTAAAATTTATGAATGGATCTAATACGAGTGGATGCTCACGTACTGTATATTACTCCGTAAGATAAAATATGAAAGTATGTCTTCCTTTGCGAAGCGCACTGGCTCTCCTCTCTCCACGAGCTAACGAACCTTCTAATGTGGGAGTTACACAGACCGTGTAATAGAAATGTGGACCTTTATGTGCTTAAAATTAATAGTGATAAAAAATCTGTTTCAAACGAAAAAAGCCGCACGGCTTAGTCATTTAGGGAAGCACTCTCATTAAACTTAAAAATATTCTTAAAAAGAAACGGATGGAATGTATGCAAAGTAGTGAATATGGACTTCAGAAACCAGTGGGAGAAAACACATTTAAAATGGGAGCCAAAATTGAACTACTGTCGACCAAAGTATTATGTGCACTCGAGTTTGAAGGCTGTTTGTGAAGTAACCAATAGACCTACATAAAATCCAATAATATCACCATTTTCGTCGTACTATTTTACGTTAGGTCAGGTAGGTTTGGAATTTTTAATTTATACTTTAATATTTTTATCGCAGTTGGAACACAAAAAGTGCACGTTTTTAAGCGTGTTTCAACCATGCGTCCCATTTAAGAATTATTATCTCAATAACCCGTCATCAGATCGAATCCAAATTTTAACACAATATACATTGGAATGTTGTATAACTCATTTATCTATTTCAGAAGTGTGTGTGTCCAAGAAACAAAGTTGTTATCATTTTTGTAAGGTAACTTTTTCTTGGCTCGGGGTGGTTGGACAATGTAGTTCTTGGTTGCATTGTAATCCTTATACATCGAAAAGTTATGCTGTATGACTGTGAAATACGTAAATAAATTCACTTATTTTATATCGGTTTGTATTTCTACGGGGAAATAACACATGTTTCACCAGCTAGCCGCTCCGGGAAAAGCTGTACAGCGTTGCCGAAATGGTGCCCACACGCATCATGGCGCGTCTCGCTCGGAAGTGATGGGCTCCATCTCAGCAACGCTGTACAGCTTTTCCCGGAGCAGCTAGCTGGAGAACCATGTGTTATTTCCTCGTACAAATAGAAACCGATATAAAATAAGTGAATTAATTTACGTATTTCACAGTCATACAGCATAACTATTTTATGTGTAACGATTACAACGCAACCAAGAACTACATTTTCCAACCACCCCGAGCCGAGAAAAAGTTACCTTAAAACAATGATAACAACTTTGTTTCTTGGACACACAAAATTGTGAAATTAATAAACCAGTTATACAACATTCCAATGTATATTGAATTAAAATTTGGATTCGATGTGATGAAGGGCTTTTGGGATAATAATTCTTAAATGTGACGCATGGTTGAAACACGCTTAAAAACGTGCTTTTTTGTGTTCCAACTGCGATAAAACAATATTAAAATATAAATTAAAAAATTCAAACCTACATGAACTAACGTAAAATAGAACGACGAAAATGTTGATGGTATTGGATTTTATGTAGGTCTATTTGTTACTTAACAAACAACCTTCGAACTCGAGTACACATAATACTTTGGTCGACAGTAGGTTCATAGTATTTTAATTTGAATATTCGCTGTCAGCAAACAGTGGGTTAGTTAGTTAGTTAGTTATTGTTGTTTTAAGGGGCGGAACTACGAGGTCATCTGCCCCTACAGTGGGTTATGTGGGTTGAAACTCACAAAATACAAACCAAACTCTGTGGAACTAAAGCTCATGAAGAGCCTAGACCTAGCAAGCAACCGCTGTCCAGCCATTTGGCCTGTCGATTAGGGGGTGATGCGTGGTCAGTGAGTTGGGTCCCCTCGGCCGTTAATCTTGGTCTCCGTGACCGGGGCACTGTCTCACTCTCATACAGCAAGCCAATTGTCCTCACGAGGCAGAGTGCACCCCGTTCCAGACCTAACGTCAGCTTCTAAAATTCCTGATGGAGCCGGAGAACAAACAAACCCGGGCCCACCAAGTTCGAGGCAAGCGTGCTACCACAACACCACCGTGCCGGCCACAAACAAACAAAAAGCATTAAGAAACTCTTAAACAATTAAAATTTGAGTAACGTTAAGACATGAAAAAAATCTCTGAAGAGATCTTTCCTTTTTTTATCCAATTTAAAATCAGGAATCTCTCGTAGAAAATGAAGAATAGATTCCAGATATTTTGAGTCTTGTCAACAGGAATGAAACGTTGTTAAATGCGGCTTCGATGGCGTAGTTGGTAGCATGTTGAACTGCTGTGCCCAAGATAGCGGGTTCAAACCCGGCCGAAGTCGTCGTTTTTTTTAAGAGCGTTAAAATCCTTCAGTATGCCTCCCTTCGGAGGGGAAGTAAAGCCGGCGGTCCCATGTCATAGTTTTATGGCATGCAAAAGATCCTTCCACAAAACTAAACTTGTGTGAAGCTAAATTTCTAGGTTAGATTTCGTTGGAACGCTCTGTCAAAGTTCCAACGTTCACCACTAGGTATCATTGACATCTGGTAGCGAACGTTGGAACTACTTGAAATTGAACGGAACTTGTAGCTCACCCTATGGGTGTCCTCTAGAAGCAGCTACAGACTCAGGCGAGCCAAACATGTCCTCGGATACTCCCAGCACTAAAAGCCATACGATAAATAAAACTGAAATAAATATCAATGTTAAATGAGGCGTACTATGCAAGGTGAGGAGCGAGGTAGTTTGCCATTGCTTTCCTCACTGCGCTAGCATAGCAGTATAGTACTAACTCTGCAATTAGAACCTTTCACAACACCCACAGGCACAAGTTGTGCCCTGAAGACCATGTATCTAATTCATATAACAATTATTCTTAAAACGAAATGGATATCCTCACAATTTTCATTTACATAAACGTTCCTTATTCGTAAAATCTTCGAGTGCTGGTATAGCGATGAGATATTTCACTAACAAATATATGGTAGTTGGTGCATCTAAAGCTGTGTGAGTGAGGATTGCGAGGCTTGATGGCACAACGGTCATCTCAACATTAATGGTTAATGCACGTGGGTTGATAATGGTCAAATAACTTCCAACGGTTTTGATTCTACGTTAAAAGGAGATCCCACGTCTTAAGATCGCAAGGATAATAGTCATGTAAATTCAGAAGCTCTCTTGCTTTAACACTAATACAATTTAACAACTACTGCATATACATTTCGAGCCCTTTTATACAACTCCTCAACTTCCCAAACATTCCGCTCTGAAGTTATAATCAAAAAAGGACCAGTTCTTTACGAGTTCTTCAAGGATAACTCTAATGTTGGAATCAACTATTATTATTAATGGTAGACAACACTGGAATTGCATTCAACTTCTAGTTCCATACATGATGTAGATAGAAATTTTTCCTCACTCTGCTTCAACGACTGCATTTTTAGCCTACTTTTCACATTTTGCAAAAATGAGGAAAAAGTAGACTTATGAGATCGGGCAAATGTGTGTCTGTCTGTCTGTCTGTCTGACCTTCTGTCTGACCTTCTGTCTGTCCTTCTGTCTGTCTGTCTGTCTGGCTGTGTGTGTGTCCCCCCCCCCTATCAACTCCTAAACGACTGGAGCAATCGAAACAAAATTTGGTAGGAGTAAAGATCTATACCTGAATATCTCACGGCCATATTTGAAAATGATATCAGTGCTACCAACTGCTAAAAAAATCGCAATTGAAATTTGATCTCTAGGTTGGATATCTTGGAAGGTATGAATGGAAGCTATTTCAAAATTGGCACACGTATAGATAATAATATTGCAGTTCAATTTCCAGGAGGCCATACATGGCAGTGTTGCCAAAATGATTATAAGCCTGCTGATAGGTCTACATTTTAAATGCATATAACTTCTAAACTATCAATTGGAATTCAACCAAATTTCGTATGTTGTATGTGTACATAACCAGATATGACTGAGCGTATTCGTAAGACCCACCAGGGCTGCCAACTGTTAATAAATGTTCTTAATTTATTTGATCCAAATACCAATATATCAGAAAGTATGTAAGCCGGCAGCTTTAAACTATGCACACGTATAGTACCTGAAATTCTATATTAATTTGGAATAACTTATATACGTCAGTGCTACCAACATGATTCTAAGCCTGCTTAGAGGTCCAAATTTAAATACATGTAACTTCCATACTATCATTTGGATTTCAACCAAATTCCGTATGTGCTATGAGTACCATAACATATATGACTATGCGTATTCTTAAGAGCAACCAGGCCTGCCAACTGTTAATAAATCCTGTCTCTATTTTTGTTACCCTAATATCAATATATCATAAAGTATGCAAGCCAATAGCTCTAAACTTTGCACACGTATACTACCTGGCATTCTAGATGAATTTGGAGTAACTAATATACGTCAGTGCTGCCAACATGATTCTAAGCCTGCTGATAGATCCAATTTTGAAATGCATGTAACTTCTATACTAACTAATGGATTTCATTCAAAATTGGCACAACAATAGATCATATTATTTCAGATTATTTCTGACCATTACATGCATGACATTGTTGCCAACATGATTTTACGTGCGCTGTTAGGTCCAATGTTTAACTGTATGTAACGTCCATGCTATTCATTGGACTTCAACCAAATTTTGTATTCTGTACCTTAAGAGATGGAACTGAGAATATATTCAGTCACCAGGGCTGCCAACTGTAGTGCTCTATTAGGCTACATTATGCCAGGTATACAGTATTTCGTACTAATTAGAAATTTCGATATTAATAACTTAATTTCGTATTTATTCTAGATAGATCCATATAGATTAATCATTGGCATGAATCTTAAATTTTAAGAAAAGTAGGCTCTTTAGTTCGTCACGGAACTTCTTGTTGAAGTACGAAATACCAAAATTCGCAGAAGAAAACATTGGTAGGAAAGAAAACAGGTAGAAAACAGTGGATCACGCAGGATATACTAGAATTAATGGACGAAAGGTGGAAGCACAAGAATCATAGAGATGAAAGGGGAAAAGCAGAATACAGACGTCTGAGAAATGGAGTTAACAAGATGTGCAAGGAAGCAAATGAAGAATGGTTGAAAGAGAAATGAGCAGGTATAGAAAATTGTCTGAATTTAGGAAAGGTAGATACAGAATATCGAAGGATTGAGAGTACTTTTGGGGAAAGGAAGACTAGGTGCTGTAATATTAAGGACTCAGATGGAAAGCCTCTAATAGGAAAGAAAAGGTTGATACATTGAAAGCTTACATAGAGTGTTTGTAGAGAGGAAAGGAGATTAAGAATCATGTTATGGAAAGGGAAGAGGAAATTGATGAGGATGAGAAAGGTGATTTAATATTGAGATCAGAATTTGACAGAGCATTGGAAGACTCAAGCAGGAACAAAGCACCAGGCATAGATAATATACCGTTTGAGTTGCTATGCTGCATAGGTCATGAAGGTCTGATCAGTTTATTTCACTTAGTGCGTAGGATTTACGAGACAGGTGAGGTACCCTATGATTTCAAGAAGAATATTAACATCCCTATACCGAAGAAAACAAGAGCTGACAGATGTGAAGATTACCGTACAATCAGCTTGATCACTCATTCTTCAATGATCCTGACTATAGGTAGAATAATTTGCAAGAGGATGGAAAGACAGATAGAAAGAGAGTTGGATGAAGACCAGTTTGGCTTCAGGAGAAACGTATGAACAAGGGAAGCTGTTCTAAGTCTTAGTCTGATTTTGGAAGCTAGAATGAGGAAGGATAAAAGAAAGTTCATGGCATTTGTAGACGTAGAAAACGCTTTTGATAACGTTGATTGGAGTAAGTAAATTGACTTTTTGAAAACGATTGGAATAAAGTACAGGGCTAGGAGAGCGCTCTACAATCTATACAGAAACCAGACAGCAGTTAGTAGAGCGGAAGGACATGATAGAGAAGCAGTTATTCAGGAAGGTGTAAGGCAAGGCTGCAACTTATCACTCATACTTTTCAATCTATACATTGAACAAGCAATGAAGGAAATTGGAGAAAAATTCAAAGATTTAAGGAGAAATATAATTTCAACTCTGAGATTTGAAAAAGCTTATTTCACAAACCCTTCTTCTTCTTCTTCTTTTTTTCTTTAGCGTTTGTCCCGCCTCGTGGCCGGGTCCGCTATTTGAATCCGCTGTCTCCACTTTACTCGGTCATGGGCCATGTCCGGATATAGGTTGACGCTTTTCAGATCCCTGTGCAGTGTATCGGCCCAACGTTGTCTCGGTCGCCCTTTAAGTCTTTTCCCGGCGACCTCTAGTGTGTAGCCCTGTTTTGCAATGGTGTCCGCTCCTGATCGTAGCACATGCACAAACCATCGCAGACGACCCTCACGCATTTTGATGTTGATTGCCACGATACCAAATCGTTCCCTTATTCTCTCATTGAGGATGTGATCCAACCTAGTAATGCCGGCCATCCATCTAAGCATCTTGGTCTCCATGACACTTAGCTGACGTTCTGCTTCCTCCGTGGTCGGCCAACATTCAGTACTATAAAGCGCCACGGGACGAATGACAGTGAGATAAATCTTCGATTACCCTAAAGATTATTTACTAACCTAAATCCACACTGACCTGTTCACAAGTACAGGACAATTAAATGGTTATCTTCTTCTCGTGACAGTCCTTAATTTTACACACATGAGTTCATTACACCGTATGCCAATAATGGCTACTCTCTATCCCAATCCAATGATGAATCTATAAAGACCTATCTAGAATAATGACGACATTGGTAATACAGTATTGACGTTTCTTTGTTCGAAATATTCCTGAAATATTGTAGCCTATTGGACCACTACAGTCTGATTGAAAGAGATTCCTTCCATGGATTATGAGATACTGAAATACTCAGAGGTATTGGGTAGTAGGTAGTAGGTAGAACTGGTGTCCCTGAAAACATGCACATACGGCATACACAATGTATAACATTTCTTAGTTATCCCTTAAATGCCATGGAAGTTAAAAGCAGTTAAACATTGAACCTATCAGCACGCGTAGAATTATGTTGGCTCCACTGTCACGTGTGGGCTTTCTAATTGGACCTGCAAGATTATCGTCTATACACATGTGCCAAATTTTGAACTGTTTGCCTGGAGACTAGAGTTCAAAATTATGGACAGCATTTATCAACAATTGGCAGCCCTGGTGACTCTGAATATATACTTAGTTCCATCTCTTAAGGTGCAGAATGCACATACAAAATTTAGTTTAAATCCAATGGATAATACGGACCTTACATACAGTTAGATATTGGATCTATCAGCACGTATAAAATCATGTTGGCAACAATGCCATGTATGTGTGCTCAGAATTAACGTGAACTATTATGGTCTATACATGTGCTAATTTTGGAAGAAACCCATTTGTTAGTTACATGCAGATGTGAATCCAACCTGTTAGCACGTGTAGGATCATGTTGGCAGCACTGTCGTGGATTGGTTACTGAAAATTAATTTAAAATCTCAGGTGATATAGCCTACGTGTGCAAAATTTAGAACGGTTAGTCGGTATATTTTCTGATATATTGAGATTAGGAAGAAAGGAATATACCTAGGTACATCACATTTATCATCACTTGGTAGCACTGGTAGCTCTAAAGAAAACGCTTAGTCTTATCTGTTACGGTACGCCAATCACATACGAAATTTGGTTGAAATCCAATTGATAGTATAGAAGTTACATGCATTTATAACTTGGACCTATCAGCAGGCTTAGACTCATGTAGGTAGCACTTACGTATTTCGGTTACTCCAACTAAATCTGAAATTGTAGGCACTACACTTGTGCAAAATTTAGATTTGAGCCTTGCATATTTTCTGATATATTGAGACGAGGATAAAAAAAGAAAAAGGGAAAGAGAATTTGTCAACAGTTGGTAGCCTTGGTGACCCTAAAGAATACGCATAGCCATGTATGGCACTGTACAGAAAGCACATACTAAATTTAGTGGAAATCGAATTGCTAGTTTAGAAGGAACATGCATTTAAAATGTAGACCTATCAGCAGGCTTAGAATCATGTTGGCAATACTGTCATGCATAATCTCCTGAAATTTAATCTGAAATGTTATTATCTATGTGTATGTTAATTTTGCCAACAGCCTAGCCGTGTTGAAACACCGGATCCCATGAGAACTCCGCAGTTAAGCAACATTGGGCGCAGTCGGAACTTGGATGGTATGCCGATTCTAGGCACTGCGCGCTGTTGGCCAACATAAGGAGGAGTGGAAATGCCTTGGCCACCCTACCGCAAGTAAACTCCGGCTGGGGGTAGCCTCTTTGGAGGCTCGAACCTGCCTTCGGGCAGAATACAAATTAAATTAAATGTTAATTTTGGTGCAGTTCCCATGCATACTTTCTGAGATATCCAACATAGAGCCCAAATTTCAATTATAATTTTTCAGCAGTTGGTAGCAGTACATATCATTTACTCATACCGAATTTGGTCTCGGCAGCTGCAGCCGCTTTCATATGAGAAAAAGGGAAATTTATCAGCCGGGCTCAAGATATATTTTGAATTTATTTTTGAATTTATTTTTCTCTTATACAGGCCACTGAGGCTACAAAGCCTCTTTATGCAGCTCTCTTCATTCAGAAGGCGGTTGAATAAAATGAAATAAATGGAGAAAGAAAAAAAAGTACTTAACCTAAACATTCAGTTGACAATAGAAGTTCTTGTTATTACATCTGTTCACCTTGATCATGATAGTTGTATAGCTGATTGATTACCATGAAGGGAGTGTTTTATCGCTCTAATGGGAAGTCCTGAATACTGGTGCAATTTATATTTATTCCAGAGAATACTAGCTAAAATACGGAATGAACCTTTGCACAGTCCATGAAGGGTCTAGGCTTACCAAGCAACCGCTGCCCAGCCATTTGGCCTGCAGATATTGGGGTGACACGTGGTCAGCGCATCGGGTCCCCTCGGCCGTTAATCTTGAATTTCGTGACCGGGGCGCTTTCTCACTATCAGACAGCTACTCAATTGTCCTCACGAGGCTGAGCGCACCACGTTCCAGCCCTCACGTCAGTTTCTAAAATCCCTGACGGGTGAGAGGTAAGCTACTACTACAGTACTACTACTACTACTATTAATAATATAATAATATTATTAATAATAATAATTAGTCTTCTATTATTTTTGTCCGGCCGAGGAAGAAGAGGTAAAAGAAGAAGAAGACGGAGCAGAAGTAGAAGAAGAAGAGAAAGCAGAAGAGGAAGAACAGGAGAAAGGGGAAGATGAAGAAAAAGTACAAATAATGCACTAATGTAGATGCAAGATTTCGTCAGGGGTCACAGCAATGGCATATAAAGGTGGAAGGCACGGGTTTGAGTCTAGCATGGATCGGTCATTTTAATTATCTTCATGCACATGGGTTGCACTATTAGTTCATCACACGATCTAATACCTTAACGCCTGTATTTGTCAATAAAATATAGCTTATGAGCCATTTGTCATTTCCCTGGGTAGACGCAACCCATCTTCCAGTGTGTCTATCTGAAAGAAGAGCTCTAATACGTTGCAGGGCCCAGAGATGATTGTTGTCTAGGTTATCGGCCCCTAATGGTAGGATGATAGTGAAAGATGAGATGAGAATGAAAATATATCTAAAACTACAGTAACTACAAACTTGCATACTAGAAGAAGAAATTGTAAAATAAAGAAAGGATAAGGCAAATAAAGGACAGGAAGAAAAGAAATGCCCTCAACCCTCAAAGAATGAGAGTAGGAAATAAAGAGCGGTTCTGGGGCAGGGGCTAATGCGCAAGATGGCCGCCGCGCGCAATCACTCTATGTTATTCTTATGGAGGGGACAGACAGAGCTGGGGCAGGGGCTAATGCGCAAGATGGCCGCCATACTCTGAGACCGTGAATAATGTCACAGGGGGAGTTCGACCGTGTAGTTACTAAATGGAATATTTATTGTTTTTATTATTATTATTAAAATTATTATTATTATTAATTTTATTAGGTAATTATTGATTGATAGCTTGCCTCAGTGGGTGAGTGGTTATCGTGTCGGACTACCAACCCAAGCTTGCAGGTTCGATCTTGGTTGTGGTAAGTGATTTTTGAAAGGCGGAAAA
Source organism: Meconema thalassinum (assembly GCA_946902985.2). Classification (NCBI taxonomy): domain Eukaryota; kingdom Metazoa; phylum Arthropoda; class Insecta; order Orthoptera; family Tettigoniidae; genus Meconema; species Meconema thalassinum. Next base: position 572,488,368 of record OX336391.1, read on the forward strand.
AATTACGACACGCATGTCATACGATGTTGGCATGTAAAAGAACCCAGAGAGAGGTCGGCTATGTAGTTGCTAAATGGAATGTTTATTATTATTATTATTATTATTAGGTAATTATTGACTGATCATGTACAATCAAGACCAGCCTTATATTGCCCCACTTTATGGTGTGGTGGTTAGCATTCTTGGCTGTTACTATGGAGGCTCGGGTTCGAGTCCTGGCTCTGTCAAGATTTTAAATTCTAGGCTGAGGGTTGGAATGGGGTGCACTCAACCTTCTGAGGCAAAACTGACAGGAGCTGGCTTTTGATTCATACCGCAGCCATTCTGCCTAACCTAACTTCACCTAACCTAACCTAACCTAACCTAACCTTACATAACCTAACCAGATCCCACCTTACCTAACCTAACCTAACCTAACTTCAAAGTCAGAATGTACAATACATTTATTGTTTTTTTATACCCTCATAAATTAGATATATCGAATGTCCACCACGATTTAGATCCTCGAGCATACTTTTCTGACATATACCGTATCATTAAAACGTGTAGAAAGGAATGTCTGAAAATTTTCACTAACTCATAATACACGTTCACGATACATTGTGTCACCTTTTTGAATGTTAATGATACGGAAAAGGGGTATACATTGGTAATTCAGTGAGCTTTTTTTCTCTCTAATCAACAGTTCTGCCCCCATAGCATTGTGAATATTTGTTGTAGTAGCCTATAAAGAAACAAAAAAAATCATATCTATTACAGTTTAGCTATAAGTGACCAGAACCACTATAACATTTTATTCTAATAAGGAGATTTCCATAATGATAAGAAAAAAATGCTTACCATAATGATGGATTGTGTGTAAGGAAACGTCTTTTGCTGCTTGACGCCACTACTAAACTGATGCTCATACAACGGACAAGTGAGTTCATGTTTCGCTGACGTAATCGTATGTTCCCACGCACTTCCTGTGTGTTGCACGCGCCGTAGTGGCTAAATTTGAAACTAGGTGAGATGATTTGCTGACGTAATCGTATGTTCACTTGCACGCACACGCAGGCCCCTGTGAATGGGTCCATGTGGACGAGTCCCTGTGGACGGGACCCTATGGACGGGTCATTGTTGACGGGTCATTGTTGACGGGTCCTTGTTGACGGATCCTTGTGGACGAGTCCCTGTGGACGGGTCATTGTTGACGGGTCATTTTTGACTAATCCCTTTAGACCGGTCCCTTTGGACGCAAGCGAAGAGCCGATCGCTACTATGAATTAACATGTTTTTTGTTTGTTTTGTTTTTACACATGTGCACTTGGAGGGTTTTTGTAAGAGGGCGGGCTTTTTGAATACAGATTTATAGATGAGTTATTTTTAGCCTACTTTCGATTTTTGCAAAAAATGAAAGTAGACTTATGAGATCAACACAGGGCGAAAAAAAAGTGTGTCTGTCTGTGTGTGTGTATGTGTGTGTGTGAGTCTGTGTGTGTGTATGTGTGTGTGTGAGTCTGTGTGTGTGTGTGTGAGTGTGTGTACTCTGAATGTCTGTCCCCCCCTATCAATTCGAACACGGTGAATGCGAATTGAACGAAATTTGGTACAAAGGTAGCACTAGCAAAGGACACCTCAGTGTCATGTTTTATATCGCCGCCATCTTTACTAAAACTGAATGGCGGCCACTCAAACGTTCAAAACGTAAAATCAAATAACGACTAACCAAATCATCCAATCTCTACCAAATTTGGTAACAACATACCTTCGTATAGGATGCGTCTTGTGACCAAACTACAAGGTCGTCCGCCATACCATTTCAGGATGGCGGCCGTGCGAATTATGCAAACTTTATAATCCATATCATGGGACCCACCAGTTCCGATTATCGAGCCGAGAATCGTTTTAACTGTTCTAAAGGAAGAGGCACGTACGAAATTAAAAGTTTATTTTGTAATACTATAGTGCAGACGTGATTTTAAAAAGCTCAGCTGATTCATTAATAAGACAAGATGGCAGCGGATATCTTGTGCCTGACTTATATTTCACTAATTTGAGTATTGAATGCAATATAGCGTACTGATAAAAAATAAATAAACTTTGTATGAAATGCTTTATATATAAATAATATACTCCAGTGATGAAATCGTTTAGTATAAATCATTATTTGCTAACAAGTTCTATGTAAGTCATTTTAAATAGAACGATATTCGTTGACACAATTAGCTCAGTGGTAGAGCGATAGCCTGTCGCTCAGATTCCTATGGTTCAAACCCGATCAGAGCTAGTTTTTTTTGCTTGAAATGTTATATGTTTATTGTTTTGTAATGACTCAGATGTTTTAAAATTAAGCGTTATATTGTGCAAATTATGGTGTAAAATATATATTTAATTAAAACATAATTCGCCAGCAGATTTACTCGAGACATCTAGCTGCCAAAAAGGTAACTTCCAGATTTTATTGAAAAGTTTCTTCTTCTGGCCGCTAGAATGCACTCGCTCTGTTAGGATTATATTGTTCGATATTTCACCACTAGATGTCACGACTAGTCTATGTGGGGATCCATTGATTACTATACCATTATCATTCTATGCGCATCGAATTTGAAGAATGACAAGTTGATACTACGATACATTTTAACTTTTTATTTTAAAGGGTTTGTAACAGCCTATTTTGCGTTACTTGAAAATGTTATTAAGCGTTATATTGTCCACATTATGGTGTAAAATATATATTTAATTAAAACATAATTCGCCAGCAGATTTACTCGAGACATCTAGCTGCCAAAAAGGTAACTTCCAGATTTTATTGAAAAGTTTCTTATTCTGGCCGCTAGAATGCACTCGCTCTGTTAGGATTATATTATCGAAAATATCCACATAGTTTGTATACACACTTCTCTGTAGGGTCATGGAAAGATTTGTTAATTCAATTAGGGTTGTGAAAGCCATGCACAACCAGACGTGTAAAGACATGCCTCAACTCAAAGTTGGATGTTGCCCACGGCAGGTCGTAATAATAATAATAATAATGTTATTGGTTTTACATCCCTTTTAACTACTGCTGCTTTTAGAGACACCGGGGTGCCGGAATTTTGGCCCGAAGGGGATCTTTAACGTGCCAGTAAATGTACTGACACGGCTCCCTGGCATTTGTGCACCCTCAAATGCCAGCTGACTGCTCCAGGATACGAACCTGCAACCTAGGGCCCAGCAAGCGAGAACGTTACCGCTGAGCCACGCCGCCAGTCCGGTCGATTATGTCTCCAGATCCATAACATTCTTGATATACTTCTTATCTTTCTTTCTTTCTTCAATGATGGTAGCAGTTTTTATCTAGGTCGTGGCGTTTGGTAGAGGTAAATCGTTTCTAAGGTCTTCAACAAAGAATAGTTCTATTATACTCTTTGATAATAACAACGAGTTATAACTATACTCATACATTTAGGAGAAAGTAGGCTATATGTTCTTTACTGAACATCTTGTTTTTAAATACCAAAAGATCCAAAACTAATAGGTCATTAGCTTTTTGAATATTTCATGAACCAATAAGGCTAGGGACTTGTATGAGAGGTCGTTGGACTTGAGGTGACATTCTTTTTTTTTAATGTATTATTTATTTTTTGTCAAAAGGGCTTAACTACACTTTTGTTAATATCTCGCTAACTAATATTCAGAGAGGGTTAAGTGAGGTGTCATGGGACTCAGAATGGTTAACCCTTTTCCATGGTCAAGGAATTTACCCAAAATACCCAATACATTAAGGTCATTGACCTGAGATTTTATAAACTAATAATTGGATACGAACATGTGTGATGAAACATAGCTAGGTAGAGAAAGAATTAGTGTAGGTGACTGACAAGTCTTTTACCATTGAAACTTGTTTTCAGATCAAACTGCAGTATAGAGAGAGTATAGGTTGCAGGTATGGGTTAATAAATGAGAAACGGTGTACGCAAACTCTGATTTATCAAGAATTAAGAGTAGACTATCTTTAATTGATTGGTTAAAGATAATAGCTAAAACACAAAAATGCTCAGTGGTTACCGAGACAAAATGGTCGCTACACACAACAAGCTTTAAATACTTGAGGCTAATAATCTATACACACACACACACACACTCGCTTGTTGTAAACTAAACTGTGTTGCTGTCAGTGCTCAGACAGTAGGCTGATGACAGAATGCATTGCTAACAGAAATATAATCATTTCCAGTTGTCTAATGTTACCAGCTATCCATTTTTTTTGTGTTGCAGTGGTAAGCACTTTTAGCTCTTGTACTGGTGATCTTAACTCGATTTCAAGGTCTGAGGCCTAGAACAAGTTGAACTTAGAAACAAGGACATCGTGGTGCAGTGGTTAAGCTGTTAGCCTTTCACCAGGGGTTCGATTTCAGGTTAATATGCATGTCATAAATATATTAAACAAAACAAAACAGAGATAACGTTTAAAACTGATTATATTTGTGTCTTTTCAAATTATTACTTGGATTACAAATACAAAGGTGAACTGGGTTTGATATACTGTTAATGCTGTCTATCACACACTAGACTGTAAGAAAGCCAAAAGAGCAAAAGGCGTAGGTAGAGCAGTGGTAAAATTGCTATATGTAGAGAACTACCTGGCAAAGCTATATCGCATAAACAGTGCAGGATACAATCCAGTAATAAAATTTGTATCTTGTGGAACAGAGAAATGCACTTACGTGAGAAAATGTAAGTTCATGTGTAATATGACCTAACACACAAGTGTTCACCTGTGAACATGCATGATAAGAGCTAACAAGTCACATTCTGTTTAGTTAGTACGTAACGTTAGGTTAGGGCTAATGCACACACTCTAGTACACGAGGCACATGCCATTTGAGAGCAGGTCAAGGGATCTAACTTGGTGGATGGATGTGTTCTAACGAGTCATTTGTAGTTGAAAGAGAATAATACTTGTTCTTAAGATGTTAAAACTGAGGAGATGAATGTACAGTAAGACCTCTTGTTATTTCCTGTGTCATATTACAGACATGGCAGAGATCACACGGTTCTGTTGCTATGACTACGCTGCAGTAATTTGAAACCCTACGTGTTCATTAAGACAATGGGTGATGATTATACAAAGTTAGCAGTCATTGGATATTACACAGGTGTTCCTTCCGGTGTCATATTGCTGACATGGCAGGGAGCGCACAGTTCTATTGCTACGACTAACGCTGCAGTAATTTGAAACCCCAAGGTGTTGATCAAGACAATGGGTGATGAATATGCAAAGTCAGCAGTAATTGGATACCACACATCAACATTGACTAAATCATAAACGTGTTGTCATAACCAGCAGAAACCTCATTTAAAGATTTTAGATTTTACATTTTAAATTTAAGATTTTTTTGATTTTTAGATTTTACTTTTTTTACATTTTCCTAAAAGAGTAAACAACAAGGTCACATACCTAATCTCATTAAACCTAACTTTACCAAACCTAACTTAAGCTAATCCAAAGGCTAATGCTCATCCCCAAAGCATATAAGGTACATGCAACTATCCTTATGCTAGTCTTACAGGTTACTGTACAACATGATCACTATCCCCCACTGGATTTTTTTTTCATTTTTTGTTGTTTACACATATGCCAATTTTACAATTTACCATTTTCAGTTTTTTTTGTGTCAGTTTTTAGTTTTTTTTTTCAATTTGATAATATGGAAAACATGGATTTTGCATTTTGTTGTTTACACATTTATTAATTTCGCAATTTCCCATTTTCAGTTCATAAAATGTCAGTTTAAAGTTTTTCAATTTCATGATATTGAAACATGGATTTTCCAATTTGTTGTTTTCAAATTTATCAATTTACCAAATTCACATTTACAGTTTTTTTAAATTTTAGTTTAATGTTTTTTTGTTCTATTTGTTAATATGGAAACATGGATTTTTTTTACAATTTGTGTTTTTACATGTCATGCAACTATTCTTATGCTAGTCTTATAGGTTACTGTACAACATGATTACTACCCCACTGGATTTTTTCATTTTGTTGTTTACACATATGCCAATTTTTCCAATTCCCCATTTTCAGTTTTTTTAATATTAGTTTTAAGTTTTTCAATTTCATAATATGGAAACATGGATTTTGCATTTTGTTGTTTACACTTTTATCAATTTCACAATTTCCCATTTACAGTTCTTAAAATGTTAGTTTAAAGTTTTTCAATTTCATGATATAGAAACATGGATTTTCCAATTGGTTGTTTTCACATTTATTAATTTACCAAATTCCCATTTAGAGTTTTTAAAATTTCAGTTTAATGTTGTTGTTTTTTCTATTTGTTAATATGGAAACAAGGATTTTTCCAATTTGTGTTTTACATGTTCATTTTGCATTAGGAGTGGAGAGAGGTGGGTAGTAATTAAAAATGTGCAAGCAGTGTCCATTGTTGACAGGTCATTGTTGACGAGTCATTTTCATACAACAGAAAAGTGAGTTCATGTTTCGCATGCATTACCTAAAATGTAATACCATGCAAGTGTTTAACATTTTACAACTAACCTGTTAGTATGATTTGCACACTACAAAGGTTATATCTGTTCTGGTAATAGAATTATTTAGCGTTGGCTTTTATATTTAATATGTACAGTTTAAAGTGATAGAAAAGTGGTAGAAATGTGGTATCAAAGTGGTAGGCAAGTGGTAGACAATTGGTAATAAAGTGGTAGAAAAGTGGTAGAAATGTGGTAGCAAAGTGGTAGACAAGTGGTAGACAAGTGGTAGACATTTGCTAACAAAGTGGTAGAAAAGTGGTAGCAAAGTGGTAGAAAAGTGGTAGCAAAGTGGTAGAAAAGTGGTAGCAAACTAGAAAAGTGGTAGAAAAGTGATAGCAAAGTGGTAGAAAAGTGGCAGAAAAGTGGTAGCAAAGTGGTAGAAAAGTGGTAGCAAACTAGAAAAGTGGTAGCAAAGTGGTAGTAAATATTACATGTATTGTTAAGAAATAGTTTAAGCGGTTACATGGATTCATTACCCAATAATTTTAGCATGACAAAGCTCATTTTCTATATCCAATAGTTCTTCATCATATTTAGTATGACCAGTTTACACATTTATCAATTTCACAATTTCCTATTTACAGTTCTTAAAATGTCAGTTTAAAGGTTTTCAATTTCATGATATAGAAACATGGATTTTCCAATATTTTTTTTTCATTTATTAATTTACCAAATTCCCATTAACAGTTTTTAAAATTTCAGTTCAATGTTTTTTTTTTCTATTTGTGAATATGGAAACATGGATTTTTCCAATTTGTGTTTTACATGTTCATTTTGCATTAGGAGTGGAGAGAGGTGGGTAGTAATTAAAAATGTGCAAGCAGTGTCCATTGTTGACAGGTCATTGTTGACGAGTCCTTTTCATACAACAGACAAGTGAGTTCATGTTTCACATGCATTACCTAAAATGTAATACCATGCAAGTGTTTAACATTTTACAAATTAGCTTATGTGTTAGTTTATGTGTGGGGTCTTATGTTGGGCATTTTTTGTTGGCTTATTTAACAAGTTATTTTGTCAATGCATTTAGCGGATTTTTCTCTTGGTCTTGGAATGTATATCAGTCCATTTTATCACAACATAATGCTTACTGCCATGTTTGTAAGCAACAACAACACACTAAACTTTCAAAAAATCTTAAGTACTCTAAGGTACTCTCAACTCGTACTCTTACCTCTATCCCATGCCAAGTCAAGGACATTATTTTTTTTCCAAAAAAAGGTGAATGGGGAAAGTAGACTATATGTTTAAACAAAAAAAAATCATATAAAGTCATATGTTAACTCTAACACCTACGTTTATCCCATTCTTAGTCGAAAAATATTATATTTTTTTAAATTTTTCTAAAAAATATTTGGAAAGTAGGCTATATTTTTGAAAACTAATCATTCTATAAAGTCATATATAGACTCAACCAATGGCTTTTATATCCTTAATAGTTAGAACAAAATATGTAATTTTTGAAATTTTTCCCAAAAATGTTCATTTTTTAAAATGGACTATATTTTGGAAACTAGGAATTTTACAAAAAAGTGTGTTTGACATAAATGACAGGTATTTACCCCCTCTACCCACAAACCAAGTCTCAGATCTCTGGGACAAAATCAAAAAATGTTTAATTGTGAAAGTAGGCGATATTTTGAAAACGTATCATTCTAAAAAGTCATATATAGACTCAAACAAATGTTCTTTAAGTTATTTAACGTTAAAACAAAACTTAACATTTTTTTCATTTTTCCGAAAAAAGTCTAATTTTCAAAATTGTCTATATTTTGGAAACTAAGAATTTTACAAAAATGTTTGTTTAACGTAAATGAAAGGTCTTTACCCCCTCTACCCTAAAAATAAATTTCAGGACCCTAGGACAAAAACTGTGCAGTAGTGTGTTTTGATCGGTTCAAAACCCACCTCCACCACCCCACCTCCAAGATGGCGGCCGTAGCTTAACTTAACCTAGCCTAACCTAACAAGATGGCGGCCGTAGCTTAACTTAACCTAGCCTAACCTAACAAGATGGCGGCCGTAGCCTAACCAAACCTAACCTAACTACGAGGTGTGATCAAAAAGTTCCAAAAATGTGGCTGCAACTTAACCAAACCTAGCCTAGCCTAACCTAACCTAACCTACAAGGTGTGATCAAAAAGTTCCAAAATAGTGGTCATTGCTTAACTGAACCTTGCCTAACCTAACCTAACCTAAACCTACGAAGTGTGGTCATAAAGTTCCAAGATGGTGGTCGTAGCTTAACTCAACCTAACCTAACCCTACGAGGTGTGATCAAAAAGTTCCAAAAAATGGCTGCAGTAGCTTAACTTAACCTTTGAGTCATTTTTTTTACGGGTCCCGGGGAACGGGTCCTTGTTGACGGGTCCCTGTGGGCGGGTCCTTTGGACTGATCCCTATGGACTGGCCCTTGCATTTTATCCAAATTATGTCAAAGGGGACCCGCCACAGGGACCCGTCAACAAGGACCCGTTCCCCGGGACCCGTAAAAAAAATGACTCAAAGGTTAAGTTAAGCTACTGCAGCCATTTTTTGGAACTTTTTGATCACACCTCGTAGGGTTAGGTTAGGTTGAGTTAAGCTACGACCACCATCTTGGAACTTTATGACCACACTTCGTAGGTTTAGGTTAGGTTAGGTTAGGCAAGGTTCAGTTAAGCTATGACCACTATTTTGGAACTTTTTGATCACACCTCGTAGGTTTAGGTTAAGTTAGGTTAGGTTAAGTTAAACTACGGCCGCAATTTTGGAACTTTTTGATCACACCTTGTAGGTTAGGTTAGGTTAGGCTAGGCTAGGTTTGGTTAAGTTGCAGCCACATTTTTGGAACTTTTTGATCACACCTCGTAGTTAGGTTAGGTTTGGTTAGGCTACGGCCGCCATCTTGTTAGGTTAGGCTAGGTTAAGTTAAGCTACGGCCGCCATCTTGTTAGGTTAGGCTAGGTTAAGTTAAGCTACGGCCGCCATCTTGGAGGTGGGGTGGTGGAGGTGGGTTTTGAACCGATCAAAACACACAACTGCACAGTTTTTGTCCTAGGGTCATGAAATTTATTTTTGGGGTAGAGGGGGTAAAGACCTTTCATTTACGTTAAACAAACATTTTTGTAAAATTCTTAGTTTCCAAAATATAGACAATTTTGAAAATTTGACTTTTTTCGGAAAAATGAAAAAATGTTAAGTTTTGTTTTAACGTTAAATAACTTAAAGAACATTTGTTTGAGTCTATATATGACTTTTTAGAATGATACGTTTTCAAAATATCGCCTACTTTCACAATTAAACATTTTTTGATCTTGTCCCAGAGATCTGAGACTTGGTTTGAGGTTAGAGGGGGTAAATACCTGTCATTTATGTCAAACACACTTTTTTGTAAAATTCCTAGTTTCCAAAATATAGTCCATTTTATAAAATGAACATTTTTGGAAAAAATTTCAAAAATTACATATTTTGTTCTAACTATTAAGGATATAAAAGCCATTGGTTGAGTCTATATATGACTTTATAGATTGATTAGTTTTCAAAAATATAGCCTACTTTCCAAATATTTTTTAGAAAAATTTAAAAAAATATAATATTTTTCGACTAAGAACGGGATAAACGTAGGTGTTAGAGTTAACATATGACTTTATATGCTTTTTTTTAGTTTAAACATATAGTCTACTTTCCCCATTCACCTTTTTTTGAAAAAAAAATAATGTCCTTGACTTGGCATGGGATAGAGGTAAGAGTACGAGTTGAGAGTACCTTAGAGTACTTAAGATTTTTTGAAAGTTTAGTGTGTTGTTGTTGCTTACAAACATGGCAGTAAGCATTATGTTGTGATAAAATGGACTGATATACATTCCAAGACCAAGAGAAAAATCCGCTAAATGCATTGACAAAATAACTTGTTAAATAAGCCAACAAAAAATGCCCAACATAAGACCCCACACATAAACTAACACATAAGCTAATTTGTAAAATGTTAAACACTTGCATGGTATTACATTTTAGGTAATGCATGTGAAACATGAATTCACTTGTCTGTTGTATGAAAAGGACTCGTCAACAATGACCTGTCAACAATGGACACTGCTTGCACATTTTTAATTACTACCCACCTCTCTCCACTCCTAATGCAAAATGAACATGTAAAACACAAATTGGAAAAATCCATGTTTCCATATTCACAAATAGAAAAAAAAAACATTGAACTGAAATTTTAAAAACTGATAATGGGAATTTGGTAAATTAATAAATGAAAAAAAAATATTGGAAAATCCATGTTTCTATATCATGAAATTCAAAACCTTTAAACTGAATTTTAAGAACTGTAAATAGGAAATTGTGAAATTGATAAATGTGTAAACTGGTCATACTAAATATGATGAAGAACTATTGGATATAGAAAATGAGCTTTGTCATGCTAAAATTATTGTGTAATGAATCCATGTAACCGCTTAGACTATTTCTTAACAATACATGTAATATTTACTACCACTTTGCTACCACTTTTCTAGTTTGCTACCACTTTTCTACCACTTTGCTACCACTTTTCTGCCACTTTTCTACCACTTTGCTATCACTTTTCTACCACTTTTCTAGTTTGCTACCACTTTTCTACCACTTTGCTACCACTTTTCTACCACTTTTCTACCACATTTCTACCACTTTTCTACCACTTTGCTACCACTTCTCTACCACTTTGTTAGCAAATGTCTACCACTTGTCTACCACTTGTCTACCACTTTGCTACCACATTTCTACCACTTTTCTACCACTTTGTTACCAATTGTCTACCACTTGTCTACCACTTTGCTATCACATTTCTACCACTTTTCTATGACTTTAAACTGTACATATTAAATATAAAAGCCAACGCTAAATAATTCTATTACCAGAACAGATATAACCTTTGTAGTGTGCAAATCATACTAACAGGTTAGTTGTAAAATGTTAAACACTTGCATGGTATTACATTTTAGGTAATGCATGCGAAACATGAACTCACTTTTCTGTTGTATGAAAATGACTCGTCAACAATGACCTGTCAACAATGGACACTGCTTGCACATTTTTAATTACTACCCACCTCTCTCCACTCCTAATGCAAAATGAACATGTAAAACACAAATTGGAAAATTCCATGTTTCCATATTAACAAATAGAAAAAAACAACAACATTAAACTGAAATTTTAAAAACTGTAAATGGAAATTTGGTAAATTAATAAATGTGAAAACAACCAATTGGAAAATCCATGTTTCTATATCATGAAATTGAAAAACTTTAAACTAACATTTTAAGAACTGTAAATGGGAAATTTTGAAATTGATAAAAGTGTAAACAACAAAATGCAAAATCCATGTTTCCATATTATGAAATTAAAAAATTTAAAACTAATATTAAAAAAACTGAAAATGGGGAATTGGAAAAATTGGCATATGTGTAAACAACAAAATGAAAAAAAATCCAGTGGGGTAGTAATCATGTTGTACAGTAACCTATAAGACTAGCATAAGAATAGTTGCATGACATGTAAAAACACAAATTGTAAAAAAAATCCATGTTTCCATATTAACAAATAGAACAAAAAAACATTAAACTAAAATTTAAAAAAAACTGTAAATGTGAATTTGGTAAATTGATAAATTTGAAAACAACAAATTGGAAAATCCATGTTTCAATATCATGAAATTGAAAAACTTGAAACTGACATTTTAAGAACTGAAAATGGGAAATTGCGAAATTAATAAATGTGTAAACAACAAAATGCAAAATCCATGTTTTCCATATTATCAAATTGAAAAAAAACTAAAAACTGACACAAAAAAAACTGAAAATGGTAAATTGTAAAATTGGCATATGTGTAAACAACAAAAAATTAAAAAAAAATCCAGTGGGGGATAGTGATCATGTTGTACAGTAACCTGTAAGACTAGCATAAGGATAGTTGCATGTACCTTATATGCTTTGGGTATGTGCATTAGCCTTTGGATTAGCTTAAGTTAGGTTTGGTAAAGTTAGGTTTAATGAGATTAGGTATGTGACCTTGTTGTTTACTCTTTTAGGAAAATGTAAAAAAGGTAAAATCAAAAAATCAAAAAAATCTTAAATTTAAAATGTAAAATCTAAAATCTTTAAATGAGGTTTCTGCTGGTTATGACAACACGTTTATGATTTAGTCAATGTTGATGTGTGGTATCCAATTACTGCTGACTTTGCATATTCATCACCCATTGTCTTGATCAACACCTTGGGGTTTCAAATTACTGCAGCGTCAGTCGTAGCAATAGAACTGTGCGCTCCCTGCCATGTCAGCAATATGACACCGGAAGGAACACCTGTGTAATATCCAATGACTGCTAACTTTGTATAATCATCACCCATTGTCTTAATGAACACGTAGGGTTTCAAATTACTGCAGCGTAGTCATAGCAACAGAACCGTGTGCTCTCTGCCATGTCTGTAATATGACACAGGAAATAACAAGACGTCTTACTGTACATTCATCTCCTCAGTTTTAACATCTTAAGAACAAGTATTATTCTCTTTCAACTACAAATGACTCGTTAGAACACATCCATCCACCAAGTTAGATCCCTTGACCTGCTCTCAAATGGCATGTGCCTCGTGTACTAGGGTGTGTGCATTAGCCCTAACCTAACGTTACGTACTAACTAAACCGAATGTGACTTGTTAGCTCTTATCATGCATGTTCACAGGTGAACACTTGTGTGTTAGGTCATATTACACATGAACTTACATTTTCTCACGTAAGTGCATTTCTCTGTTCCACAAGATACAAATTTTATTACTGGATTGTATCCTGCACTGTTTATGCGATATAGCTTTGCCAGGTAGTTCTCTACATATAGCAATTTTACCACTGCTCTACCTACGCCTTTTGCTCTTTTGGCTTTCTTACAGTCTAGTGTGTGATAGACAGCATTAACAGTATATCAAACCCAGTTCACCTTTGTATTTGTAATCCAAGTAATAATTTGAAAAGAAACAAATGTAATCAGTTTTAAACGTTATCTCTGTTTTGTTTTGTTTAATATATTTATGACATGCATATTAACCTGAAATCGAACCCCTGGTGAAAGGCTAACAGCTTAACCACTGCACCACTATGTCCTTGTTTCTAAGTTCAACTTGTTCTAGGCCTCAGACCTGGAAATCGAGTTAAGATCACCAGTACAAGAGCTAAAAGTGCTTACCACTGCAACACAAAAAAAAATGGATAGCTGGTAACATTAGACAACTGGAAATGATTATATTTCTGTTAGCAATGCATTCTGTCATCAGCCTACTGTCTGAGCACTGACAGCAACACAGTTTAGTTTACAACAAGCGAGTGTGTGTGTGTGTGTGTGTATAGATTATTAGCCTCAAGTATTTAAAGCTTGTTGTGTGTAGCGACCATTTTGTCTCGGTAACCACTGAGCATTTTTGTGTTTTAGCTATTATCTTTAACCAATCAATTAAAGATAGTCTACTCTAAATTCTTGATAAATCAGAGTTTGCGTACACCGTTTCTCATTTATTAACCCATACCTGCAACCTATACTCTCTCTATACTGCAGTTTGATCTGAAAACAAGTTTCAATGGTAAAAGACTTGTCAGTCACCTACACTAACTCTTTCTCTACCTAGCTATGTTTCATCACACATGTTCGTATCCAATTATTAGTTTATAAAATCTCAGGTCAATGACCTTAATGTATTGGGTATTTTGGGTAAATTCCTTGACCATGGAAAAGGGTTAACCATTCTGAGTCCCATGACACCTCACTTAACCCTCTCTGATTATTAGTTAGCGAGATATTAACAAAAGTGTAGTTAAGCCCTTTTGACAAAAAATAAATAATACATTAAAAAAAAAAGAATGTCACCTCAAGTCCAACGACCTCTCATACAAGTCCCTAGCCTTATTGGTTCATGAAATATTCAAAAAGCTAATGACCTATTAGTTTTGGATCTTTTGGTATTTAAAAAAAATAACTCATCTATAAATCTGTATTCAAAAAGCCCGCCCTCTTACAAAAACCCTCCAAGTGTACATGTGTAAAAACAAAACAAACAAAAAACATGTTAATTCATAGTAGCGATCGGCTCTTCGCTTGCGTCCAAAGGGACCGGACTAAAGGGATTAGTCAAAAATGACCCGTCAACAATGACCCGTCCACAGGGACTCGTCCACAAGGATCCGTCAACAAGGACCCGTCAACAATGACCCGTCAACAATGACCCGTCCATAGGGTCCCGTCCACAGGGACTCGTCCACAGGGACCCATTCACAGGGGCCTGCGTGTGCGTGCAAGTGAACATACGATTACGTCAGCAAATCATCTCACCTAGTTTCAAATTTAGCCACTACGGCGCGTGCAACACACAGGAAGTGCGTGGGAACATACGATTACGTCAGCGAAACATGAACTCACTTGTCCGTTGTATGAGCATCAGTTTAGTAGTGGCGTCAAGCAGCAAAAGACGTTTCCTTACACACAATCCATCATTATGGTAAGCATTTTTTTCTTATCATTATGGAAATCTCCTTATTAGAATAAAATGTTATAGTGGTTCTGGTCACTTATAGCTAAACTGTAATAGATATGATTTTTTTTTGTTTCTTTATAGGCTACTACAACAAATATTCACAATGCTATGGGGGCAGAACTGATGATTAGAGAGAAAAAAAGCTCACTGAATTACCAATGCATACCCCTTTTCCGTATCATTAACATTCAAAAAGGTGACACAATGTATCGTGAACGTGTATTATGAGTTAGTGAAAATTTTCAGACATTCCTTTCTACACGTTTTAATGATACGGTATATGTCAGAAAAGTGTGCTCGAGGATCTAAATCGTGGTGGACATTCGATATATCTAATTTATGAGGGTATAAAAAAACAATAAATGTATTGTACATTCTGACTTTGAAGTTAGGTTAGGTTAGGTTAGGTAAGGTGGGATCTGGTTAGGTTATGTAAGGTTAGGTTAGGTTAGGTTAGGTTAGGTTAGGTGAAGTTAGGTTAGGCAGAATGGCTGCGGTATGAATCAAAAGCCAGCTCCTGTCAGTTTTGCCTCAGAAGGTTGAGTGTACCCCATTCCAACCCTCAGCCTAGAATTTAAAATCTTGACAGAGCCAGGACTCGAACCCGAGCCTCCATAGTAACAGCCAAGAATGCTAACCACCACACCATAAAGTGGGGCAATATAAGGCTGGTCTTGATTGTACATGATCAGTCAATAATTACCTAATAATAATAATAATAATAATAATAATAATAATAAACATTCCATTTAGCAACTACATAGCCGACCTCTCTCTGGGTTCTTTTACATGCCAACATCGTATGACATGCGTGTCGTAATTTTTTCCGCCTTTCAAAAATCACTTACCACAACCAAGATCGAACCTGCAAGCTTGGGTTGGTAGTCTGACACGATAACCACTCACCCACTGAGGCAAGCTATCAATCAATAATTACCTAATAAAATTAATAATAATAATAATTTTAATAATAATAATAAAAACAATAAATATTCCTTTTAGTAACTACACGGTCGAACTCCCCCTGTGACATTATTCACGATCTCAGAATATGGCGGCCATCTTGCGCATTAGCCCCTGCCCCAGCTCTGTCTGTCCCCTCCATAAGAATAACATAGAGTGATTGCGCGCGGCGGCCATCTTGCGCATTAGCCCCTGCCCCAGATCCGCTCTTTATTTCCTACTAATGAGGATTGAGGGACTGGGAAGGAAGGAGAGCCATGAAAGGCAGATAGGAAAGGGGAAAGAGGAGAGGACCCGCTCCAAGGTCAGTGGAAAAAGGGGACAAACTGGACCAAGCTCAGGAATCCCTCGAGGTCGCCAACTCCCAAACTCACCAGCCATGTGCCTTGAGGGTGTAGCACTATCCAGCGTGCAACAGAAGTGGTGGGGCTACATACACCTTGCCTCCTTGAATGCCTTGAGCAGAAGGTAGAGACATGGAAATAAATAGAAAGCTGACCCCTCGAAGAATGAGGGTATCAGGAAAGATGAGACAAGGGCCAATTAAGGCGGGGAAGTGAAAGACTCCCTAGGCCTCGGATACCCTAATACCGTCATGGGTCGGAAGAGAACAAGAGTTGACCAAGAGAGGTCGACAGGTAAGAAGACGGAGAGGAGCCCGGCACACGTAAGTGGATGCAGTGCCGGACTCAGCTGGGGTTCCGTGGTCGCTAACCCATGTCCCACTAGATGTGAGCCCCTGGGGTAGGGCCTAAAGGAATAGAATGTTGTCAGTATGTTTCTCTTCAAGAAGAGTAATGATTTTCTTGTCGACCCTGAACTTAAAATGACTTGCTCTTTATACCTGACATCGCCTTATTTACATCACTTCTTACCCTCATACATATTTAATTACCCGCCCCAGTCACCATAATCCTATTAACTCAACAAGGATTACTCTTGGCGTGCCTTGTACTTCATCACCATATTCCAATAGCCACTGTCTCTACACTTTGACGACACATCAAAATGACTGTCTGAATAATTGGCATTCCCGTGCGCCATGTGCCGCTTTGATAGACAACTGCTCAAACGCAGTTGTTTGGTTGTTACTTCATTTAGGGGCTTGGGGTAATCTCATCGATCAGTCTCATGCGCCTCGAAGTGGGAGGTTGAAATTGCTCACATCCGAAGGTTTTACTTTAAAGTGGCCTACACGTGACCCTGGGTAATGATAAATGACCAACATTGAAATGACAGCTAGATCTTCCACATACACATGAAATCAAAGTTGCATCAAAAGACCTCTTCTAAGAGCTTAACAACCAATATTGAATATGCCTCCCATATTTGCCAAGCTCAATACGGTATACGTAGAAAGACCAGGCTGATCAATATTGTTCAAGGTCCGGAGAATCTGAGAGTCTGCTTTGAAGATCCGATGGACAAAGCAGTGATACACCATTGAGCGTCAAATGGATCAGTGCTCATCATGTTGGGCCATCATTGTTTTTTTATTCAATACTAGCTGTACCCGACATGCGTTGCAATGCCAATCAAAGAAAGTGTTGGCGTTGTAACTTTGTTTGTTGAAGTGCTTTTGGATTCCCAATATTTTTTTCTTTTTCCGGTAACCACCTCTAAACTATTGTAAAATTGATTTACTATCTCAAAAAATCATGGGAGCGTGCTCAACATCTCACCAAAGTTTCATCGCAATGAAATGAATGGTATATGAACGCATACTGGACTTTGTTGAAACGATTCGAGCGCCGTCACACATTTGTTGAATATACTCGTACGCTACCTATGGTAAAAATGGATTTACTAAGTCGAAAACCTTCCCTGGCGTGTACACAACAACTCATGAAAGTTTCATCGCAATCGGATGAATGGCTTATGAACGCATACGGGATTTTGTTTAAACGATTCGCGCGCCGTCACTCATTTGCTGAATCTACTTGTGCGCCATCCATTGAAAAACGGATTTACAAATTCATACACCTTCGCAGGACTGTACTCAACTCACCAATGTTTTATCACAATCGGATGAATGGTATATGAACGCATACGGGACTTGGTAGAAACGCTTCACGCGCTGTCGCTCATTAATTGAATCTACTCGTGCGCTACCAATTGTAAAATGGATTTACTAAATCAGAAATATTCGCGGGAGTGGAAACAACATTTCACCAAATTTCATTGCAATCGCATGAATGGTATATGAACGCGTACGGTTTTTTTAAACGATACGCGCGCCGTTACTCATTTGTTAAATCTACTCGTGCGCTAAAAAGGATTTACTAAGTCGGAAACCTTTCCTGGAGTGTGCACAACAATTCAACCAAAGTTTCATAGCAATCGGATGAATGGTATCTGAACGCATACGGGACTTTGTATAAGCGATTCGCGTGCCGTCGTTCATTTGTTGAATCTACTTGTGCGCTACCTATTGTAAAATGGATTCACTAAGCCTGAAACTTTCCCTGGAGTGTACACAACAACTCATCCAAGTTTAGTCGCTATCGGACGAATGGTATATGAACGCATACGGGACTATATTGAAACACTTCGCGCGTCGTCGATCATTTGTTTAATCTACTTGTGCGATACCTATTGTAAAGTGGATTTACTAAGCCAGAAACCTTCCCTGAAGTGTCCACAACATTTCACCCAAGTTTCATCGCTATCAGACGAATAGTATATGAACGCATACGGGACTTTGTTGAAACGCTTCGCGCGTCGTCGCTCATTTGTTGAATCTACTCGTGCGCTACCTATTATAACATGGATTTACTAAGCCAGAAACCTTGCCTGTAGTGTACACAACCTCTCACCCAAGTTTCATCGCTATCGGACGAATGGTATGTGAACGCATACAGGACTTTGTTGAAACGCTTCGCCCGTCGTCGCTCATTTGTTGAATCTTCTCGTGCGCTACCTATTGTTAAGTGGATTTACTAACCCAGAAACCTTACCTGAAGTGTACAGAACATCTCATCCAAGTTTCATCGCAATGGGATGAATGGTATATGAACGCATGTGGGACTTTCTTGAAACAAACGCACGTCATTTTGTTGAAGCTACTCGCGAGCCATCTATTGTAAATTGGATTTACTACGCCTATAAATTTTCCGGGACTGTGCACAACAACTCACCATAATTTGATCGCAATCGGATGAATTGTATATGAATGCATCGCCAACCCGCATTTTTTTAAACTACTCGCGCGCTGTCAATTGTAAATTGAACTAACTCTGCCTATGATGATTTCGGAAGTGTGCACTACAACTCACCAAAATTTGATCGCAATCGGATGAAT
The DNA here is from genome assembly GCA_946902985.2 of Meconema thalassinum. Lineage (NCBI taxonomy): Eukaryota > Metazoa > Arthropoda > Insecta > Orthoptera > Tettigoniidae > Meconema > Meconema thalassinum. Next base: position 572,507,688 of record OX336391.1, read on the forward strand.
GATTTATGAACGCATGAAAGACAAACAAACGAAGATCTTTTTTATAGCCTATATATATAAGATTTATACTCTGTTTATAATAATTGTTTCGTATTTGCATCTGAAAGAATTTTTCCACGTGTAATAAATACATAAATAAATACATAAATAAATAAATAACAGTGTGTGGAATTAATACTGTCGTAATTCTATTGTTATAATTTAACTGCGATTTGACTGCACGATTTTCCTCATCTTCTTCAAGCAAGCATATTCGTGACATAGGAACCATCCCAGCCTAGAACAGAAATGATAAATTACGCAAACTCAATTATAGGATATCTGAGGTGGTAATCGAACCCACGTCATCTCAGTTCTCCCTTTTTTAAGCGTATGGCTTTTTTCTAGTGCCGGGAGTATCCGAGGACATGTTCGGCTCGCTAGGTTGTAGCTGCTTCCTGGTGAACACCCATGGGGTGAGCTACAAGTATCGTCACGTATGGAGTGTTGTCTGGGGAGGAAAGTGTCAATGTAAGGACGAGGAGTTGGAAGGTAGCGGCTGTGGCCTGTAGTTAGGGACCAACCCCGGCATTTGCCTGGAAGGAAGATGGGAAATCACAGAAGACCATCTTTAAGGTTGCCGGCGGGGGGATTGGAACCTCCTCCCCTCCCAGATGAGTGCGGCTGCCAGTAGCCACGCCGTAATGACCACGGCTAACTGACCCGGTAGTTCTGCCTCATGTTGCAGAGTTAACCCCGTTTCAATCATCACCTGACACGGCAGAGCTGAGAATCGAACTCGGAACTTTACGGTGACAGTCAATATTACTAGTCACTACGCCTTGAAGGATTGTTGGAGATAACGCCAGTTTCTACCAGATTTCACTTGTAAACGAACCTACTGCTATCAGCAAGTATTGAAACCAGTAGCATAGTAAATGTGACGCACTATGCGATGCGTATATTTTAACAAGCGAAATTATGGTGAATAGTAATTCGTTTGGTACCATCGCAACTGACCATTCAGCTAAAGTGCAATGACTAGCCCAACTAAATATCGACGATTTGATTCGATCAAAGCCAAACGCTAAACATGAAATCTAGTGAATCGCTCTAGCTTTATTTAACGACTGGCTATAACATACCAGTGTGAAATCAATAGTACTTACTTGCGGAAAATAACAATTATAGCCATCGTAACTACAGTAGTTGACCTCTACTGTACAGCATCGACCAATGCTGGCTGATATAAGGTCATCGGACGAAATATCAGCCCGGCAATCGAGACACGCCCTCTGGTCATGATACAGCGAGAATGAGTGTCCTCTAATTTCTGTAGGTATTACCCTTTCACGAATTGATTGCCGGCGGTCGAGATGGGAACTATTCTTTGTTTACTTGTGTCACACGTCAGCCTGCTTCGTACAGTTGGGGGAGTAGTAGTATATGACTCAGCTCCAGTAGCCTCAGTCATCGTTTAACTGTCCGTGGTGACATGAGCTCCTCTGACACTTATGTGACGCAATGCTGCTTGACTGATGTGCAGTCTGTACTCTGTCATCACTGTGTCCTCCGCTTCGCCCCTGGGGCTCATGCTACAATAATGAACAAACGCTGGCGTAGCCACGTTCAGCGGCAATCAAATCGTGAATGGGTAATATGCCATTTGTTATTGCAAGTTTTCAGTTGGTCAACGAAATACGAAGTAGTCTATCATCCCAATTATTGGGTGGGACATGCGAAACAAAAACGGAAAAAATAATACCAAGATAAGAATTTCTCACAATGAAACACTTCCCAGTTCAGGTTCAATAAAACACAATTGTGGAAATATTTGGAAAAGCGGAAGAATCCCAGAAATCATCATCCTGGTAATTCCATTGTTGGCTCTACGTTCTACCCAATTTTCTCCGTCCTATTTATTGCAGGGTTCGGAGCATTCCTTTTTCCATCCTTTGTTTACATTATTCCTTCCATTTATCAATTTATTCTTGGAATATGTAAGTCTGTAGCAGTAGTATTGAATTTGATTCATTTTCTTCTTCTTCCTATTTTGAATAACCCATTTGGAGGATACGATGAGTCAACTTTGGCTATTTTTCATCGCATTCGATTTCCGTTGCTTCCAAATTTTCTTCATCCTTCTAGAGCAGTGCTTTCCCAACGGGGTGTCGTGAGATTCATCGTACTTATAAATTCAAGATAGAAAACGAATAAAGAGCCTGGGACAAAGTAGTAAACAAAATTAGCTTACCTTTCTGATATTTTTGAAATACTCAACTAAACGAATGCTGGTCTACAAGAGAAGAGTGCAAATCTTCTTACCGCTACAGACGAAATTGCCGATTTAAGGGACAAAGTCGGAGTATGGTTAAGAAAAACAAATGGAAAGCAATTTTTAGATGTTTCCATTGACATCTAAATATCTAATAAGTGACAAAATACAACCACTGGTTCATAATCATTTAATGCAACTGAAATCGAGGCTCGATGGATATTTTCCAACACAGAATGTAAACTAATATGACTGGATAAGAAATCCTTTAGCAACCTCCAGCTCTTGTGCACTTCAACTTATCGAGGAGGAGAACTTAAAAACAACCAGACTTTAAAACTTAAGTACCAATAGTCAGAATTAGACAGCTTTTGGGTTTCTATTCAACAAGATTCTCCTTGCCTGAGTATAAGAGCCCTCATCGTATTGTTGCAGTTTTCTACGACAGTTTCGTGTGAAAGTGCGTTTCCTGTTATGGCTAATACAACAACAGTTGAACGTGGAAGTTTGAGAATGTTAGATGAGGAAATGCGTGTGAATTTGTCCTGCATCCGACCCGATATAGAACAGATTTGTAATGATCACCAAGCTCATAGCAGTCATTGAATTATAACATCAAGGTGCAAGTTTAGTATCTACGAGAAAGCTTTTTAATATATCCTATTATACTTAGAACATTTATATTGTAATTATATACTATGACAAAGTAAAATGTCCCTAAAATGAATCTGTTTTGCTAAAACTGTCTAAGTTTATAATTACAATTTGCTCCTGGCCGTGGTATGTGTTTTTTGAAAAGGCGGCAAAAATATGACACGCATGTCATACGATGTTGGCATGTCAAAGAACCCATTAGAATTCAGTATGGGCCGATAACCTAGATGTTAGGCACCTTAAAACAACAATTATCATCATCATCATCGAATTCAGTAGGCCGCGTTTTTAATGGCAAAATTAATCTCGGGATTTTCCGCCAACACCAAGTTCCTCATTTCTCTACTAGAAAGAGGTATAGTCTATGAGGAGCTTACATATCTAACCTCCTTGACTTTCATAGTGCTTCAAGGAACAACGAAATTCGACATGCAAGCTACTCTCTGGGTGTCAAATAACAAAGCATGCACCCGGCACCCGAGGCCATAATATATTATCATTATTACAATAATGAGATGGGTGTGGAGTAGAATTTTGTGTGCTAATAGGGTGTCGCCATGAGAAAACAGTTCGGAAAGCTCTGTTCCAGAGTGTCGTTCCTTTTCTTCTTGAGTCCACTTTCGTCTAGTTGTTAATTTCTTCTCTCCTAAAATACTGTCATTTGAGTAACTTCTTTTCTAATGTGTCTGTTAAAATTCCTGCGTTTTTCATATCGTTTTCAATTTCGACGAACCGAATGGGTTTGGATTTGTAACTGTTCAGTAAGTTGAAAATATCTTCAGTAAGTCTATTGTTGTCTATTCTGAAAATGTGTCCTCATTACGTCAGTTATTTTTTTCAATTTACTAATATAGCTCTCGGTTTGGTCTTAATCTATATTGTGCATTATTATTTATTTCAGCTCCCAGTATTTTTCTCAAAATTCTTCTTTTGACCTTATGTAATATTTCTAGATCTCCAATTCGTGTTAGTTTAAGTGTTTCTGCCGCATACAGAGTTTTGAGTCTGAACACTGTGTGGTAGTGTCTTAATTTCGTGTTCATTTGCATTATAATCCTTACGTTCATGAGCAGATGACCTAGATGTTACTCTTTTGAAGACAGAAATAACTACCACCGTCACAACTTGTCATATTAGAAAACCTCTAAGGAAGACACAGGCAATGAATCTCTATATAGAACACGCACCCTGAGTTAGTTGATATAGAAATGAGAGGGATGGTTCATTAAATCAGTGAATGTTCGACCATTCTTTATGTCAATTGATAACGATGAACTTCGGTGGACATGTTTGCCTGTGTGGAAAAGCGTTAGCCTATTACCCGTTTGGTCGGGATTCAAAACCTATCAGAGTTGGTTACTTTTTGCTTGACATTTTTATACAGTATTTATGGTTTTGTAATTACTCAGACATTATAAAATTAAGCGTTATATTGTGAATTTTGCAATAGAAAGTATATATTTCATTAAACCAACGTTCTCCGCCGGATCTGCTCGAGAGAAATCTACCAGCAACCAGATGAACTATGCGTTGCCTACCACGGCCAACTAGATGCGAGCTGCGCTCTACTCCGGCCTGTTGGAACTCATGCCAAAGGTGTAATCCAAACGTTTCCTCCTGTGGCCGCTAGAATGCACTCGCCACCAAGGATAGGCGCGAGAAAGAATCAGTGGTGTAGTAGGTTTCAAATAGACAGGCTCATTGTCTAGGCCGGTAGAGGAGAGTACAGCTCACATCCAGTCGGCTGTGCTGCCAACTTCGTGGTGGTCCATGCGATACCATGTAAGGGCATGTAAATACATATAAATATCTCTGGCGTAATAAGATGATCTTATGCGAAACTTTTCCGCTGGATGTCATGACTGTTCTATGTGGGAATCCATTGGTTTGTCTTCCGTTGGCATTCTATGCGCATCGAACTCGAAGAGTGACATAATGAAATTAATACTACGATACATTTATATTTTAAAGGGTTTGTAACAGCCCATTGTGTGTTATTTGCAAATGTTATTTGAATTAAAGAGCAAATCTAACCCACATTTTGTTGTACCTGTACGCTATCTGTTAGGGCTAGCTCAGGATATTCCTATTCTGTGAAAGTGAGACTCTGTACTTAACTTATGCACATTCACAAGCACAAAGAGTTATAACTATACCCAAACATTAAGGAGAAAGTAGGCTTATGTTCTTTGCTGAACATCTTTTTTCTCTTTGGGCGTTTGCTCAAATATCTGTTTCTTGATTTTTTCTCTGTATATTTTCCTGTCTGCCATGTCTTCTGTTGAGATGTTTAGTTTCTTCAGATCTTCCACCGTTTCTTTTACCCAATTGGAAGGCGGAGGTAGATTTCACCGGGAAAACTAGGTTACCGTACCCATAAAACAATAAAATGTTAAATATATGCATAAAAAGACGAAGAACAAAATTTATTAATCTCCAATTTATACTTTCTCAAAATAAGAGGTATAAAATGTGGTCAGGTCCTTTTACGAAAACCTCGATATTTTGCCTATTTTCATATATCCCCTTGTTTGCTCAGTGAAATCTACCGACGCCTTCCGACGTGCCGAGAGTTCTTTTTGTATTTCATATTATTTAATGAACCATGCTATGTAGGCTACTATGGGTCACTCTAGTAAGAATTGTATTCTGTAGGAGACAATATCATTTTGATTGACCTATCCTCCTAGCTCGGCTTCAACCAGAGATTCTACGAGCAATCATTTCTCTATCGTCACGAGGACAGTGTGTGGGAGCTGAACACACTTTGATAGGTGATACAACTGGGGATGGTGGCAGGCCGATCGCCCAGGTAACCGCTAACTTGTGTCTAATTAATGAAGGGTCAGGGAAGGGATTTTGGTCGTCGGCCATCGACTTGATGAAACAAACCGTGCCGGCATTCGCCTGGTGGTGAAAATGGGAAAACAGAGAAAGCATTTTCAGGTCAGCTGAGGTGGGATTTGAACCCACACTCTCCGGATGCCAGCGAGGTACGAGCTAGTGCAATAGTGCTCTCGGCCACCATGGTTGGTAGGAGCCAATATACGTAAATAAATTAAAGCTCACTGTTCCAAACTTTAACAAGAGCTCTGCCACCTTAGCACTAAAATTTTCTAAATGGAAACCATGGTACTCTTATATTTGACATGTTAAACGCGCCGGGATGCGAGGGAAATTGAGTCTACGAAATGAAATGATACGGAAAATTCGGTAAAAGGTGCGACTTCAATATATTTCACGTCACTAGCAAAGATACGATCCTCTCCCAACAAAGCACGTCATGCAGATGTATCCTATCTTCCCGGGTATGCAAAGAGTCATATATAACACATATTGAGTCAATAAATGTCGCCAACAAGGTCGTAAGTTCCCAACAAAATGCTGAACGTTGTAATAATGTGACAATTATTACTTTCTGTCCAAATATACTGTGTTTAGACTATTTCACAGAAAAGTACATATATTTTACCGACACAGTTCTTGTTGTTAGTCCCCCAGGGGCTCATATCTAGTGGGACGTGGGCTGGCGACCACGGGACCCCAGCTGAGTCCGGCATTGCTTCCACTTACTTGTGCCGGGCTCCTCTCCGTCTTCTTTCCTGTCGACCTTCCTTGGTCAACACTTGTTCTCTTCCAACCCCGACGGTATTAGGGTATCCGAGGCCTAGGGAGTCACTTCCTTTCCCGCTTTAATTGGCCCTTGTCTTATCTTACCTGATACCCTCCTTCTGCGAGGGGTCAGCCTTCTTGTTTTTTCATGTCTTCTGCCTTCTGCTCAAGGCCCTCAAGGAGGCCAGTTGTATGTAGCCCCACCACTTCTGGTGCACCCTGGATATTGCTACACCCTCAGGGGTTCACGGCTGATGAGTTCGGGAGTTGGCGATCCCGAGGGATTCCTGAGCTGGGTCCGTTTTTTCCCTGATTTCCACTGCCTTTGGGACGGGCCCTCTCCTCTTTCTCATTTCCTATCTGCCTTTCATGGCTCTCCTTCCTTCCAAGTCCTTCAATCCTCATTCTTAGAGGATTGGGGGCCTTTCTTTTCAACCTGTCCTTTATTTGCTTTACCCTTTATTAGCCTATTTTCAATTTTGAAAAAATAGGCTTATGAGATCACCTTTTGTCCGTGTGTGTGTGCGTGTGTGTGTGTGTGTGAGAGAGAGAGGTGTGTGTGTGTGTGTCCCCCTAATAAAATCTAAACGGCTGGAGCGATTTCAATGAAACTCGGTAACATCATAGCACTATTCCCGGCGACCTCGACCGTGCCCTTCAAATTTCGTTACGTCTCACCAATCCAACATGGCGGCTGTGCGAAATATTTCACTAGCATTCAATATCTCCGAAACTATTACCGATATCGCCCTGAAATTGTGTACGGTGATAAAAGGGCACTACTAGAATTTCATCTATGAGACTTTCAAAAACCTGGTGACTACAAAACCAACATGGCGGTCAGGCGAAGTTGAGACTTTTAAATAGACTTTTCTCGCGATTTAACTATCCAAACGTAATGAAACTTGGTACATCAAATGTTTATACACATTGTAATGCAATGGCGTCTAATTTAGTTCAATTGTTTACATAACCTCAAAATGGTGGCTGTGCGAAATATTTCACTGACATTCTATATCTCCGAAACTATTACAGATATCACCCTGCAATTTCGTACGGTGATAAAAGGTACTGATACAAGTTTACCTATGTAGGAAACCTGTAAAGTACAAAACGAACATGGTGACCAAGCGAATTTGAAATATTTTAATAGACTTTTCTCGTGATTTAACTCTCTGAGCGCAGTGAAATGTGGTACAGTAAATGATTTTGCAGATTGTAATGCACTTCCATCTAATTTAATTCAATTGTTTACATAACCTCAAGATGGCGGCTGGTCGAAATTTTAAAATTAAGTTTTTATTTCTTGTGTCGTAATCATGCGATCGAAGTGAAAGTTTGAATAATGAACCTAGGTAATAATTGTCCTTGAATGGTACATAACTCTATGACCTATACATATAACAATCCTAAATGGTAAGCTTCCGAAATATTTAGACGGTTCTCAATATCTATGAATCTTTTACAGCAACCAAACTGAATTTTTTATGTTCATAGAGACTATGAACATATGTTCACCTATAGGACTTCAGTAGCCTGGTGAGCACAAATCCAACATGGCGGCGACGCGAAGTATAAATATTTAAATGGACGTTTCTCGCGAAATAACTATCCGAGTGCCGTGAAACGTTGCACGTTAAATGCTTATACAAATGTTGATCCACTGGCATCTAATTTATTTCAATTGTTTGCATAATCACAAGATGGCTGCTGTGCGTAATTTTAAAATCTCGTTTTTACTTCTTGTGTTCTAATCATGCGATTGAAGTTTGAATACCACACGTACACAATAATATTAATGTAATAGTACAAAAATAAAAATCCAACCTGGCGACAATCTGAAATATTCAGACGGTTCTCAATATCTACGAATTTGTTACAGCAATTAAACTGAAATTTTGTATGTTGATAGTGGCAATTAACATGAGTAGGATATATGAAAATAGGCTGTATAGTTCTTCACGGAACTACTTGTTTGTTTTCCATTTCTTCTTCTAGTATGTAAGTTCGTAGTTAGTATGTTATAGTTATAGTTTCCATTCTCATCTCATCTTTCTCTATCACCCAAACCGTTAGGGGCCGATAACCTAGATTTTAGGCCCCTTAAAACAACAATTATCATCATCATCATCATCATCATCTTGTTGTTAGTTCATTGAGGGGGTTGATATATCGTGGCCACCAACCACATTTACTTGAATGTGTAAATACTGTAGAATGCAAAGACATTTGCCATATTAAGCAAAGCAATTTGTGATATCCGTATTGATAGATGAAGTTTAATATAGTTAATTATACGCCAATCAATGCATAATTAATTTATAACATATCTATTTATACAGGGTGATTCAAAAACAACAATAACTAAAGTTATAATTGCAAGTCAGATTTACTTTTAATCCAAAGACAGACACGTTCATTTCAAACCAATAACGTACTATCCATTGCTACAAAATGAGATATGTGAGCATTCATCAATATTTGCTAGCTGTAACATAATTATCTCAAATTCAATTAGGTACATTTTATACAATGCTTATTGTATCAGTTAATTAAAATTAAAGTTAATTGAACAATTCAATTAAATATAATACAGGGTTTAACGGAGATGCTACAATGGCATTATGTCTCTACGACTGACTGTTTTGTATAACTGCATGTAATAGGTAATTCCTAACTTCAAAACCCAATTTTGTTCATTCCGCTATATAAACTTCACGATAATTTCCATGAGATTATATTGTACCACTTATTTGTTGTTAGTACATTTCTTTTTGAAATCGAAGTGTTGTTATTACACATTCTCTCTGGTAGCTCATAAAGGGAATTCCACATTTACTTACTTATGAAGTTTAATATCATAAAACTAACTAGATCATAATTGTAACAAGGGAGGACAAATACAATAATAAGTTATAAGACAAAGAGCTCATGAAGTCAAAGATATGGCATTACACGAAATGCGCAAGATTCCCGACCGTGCTACGGACGCTGCCGTAAGTGGGCACTGGGTGAACTAAAGTTAATATAGGGAGCAGCACCATACACAAATAATTAAATCTCTAAGAATTCTATTTCAAAATAAGGCTTGACTCATTGTTAATTCTCTGTCAACTGAGAAAATTATTGAATAACAGTATTATACGTATAAATCAGCACCGTCCAAAGTGCTGACAGTGTGCGTCTCGGAATAGCAGGTGTGCAAGGGAGTGGTCTGATCACGAATTGATACTGAAAGGCACGAGTAGCATTGCAGGATACGTCCGTCCCATAATGCACGCGTACCGTTGTCTACCGTGACCGAGCAGGCACTACGCCTAACACGATTCTGAACTGTGCATTCACAGGTGTACTGTGCAGCTGTGTGACTTTGCACAGTGTGAGGCACTCTGGACGCTGATGATCAGTGCTGGATTACCTATTAGGCCGGACTAGGCCCAGGCCTAGGGCCCCTAATTATCTGGGGCCCCCCAAATTTTATTCCGTAGATTTATATATTTTTAATCCAGAACTGAGACAGTTTCAGCATTGTATTAAATTACAATGTCCTTTAAAAACTGAGTTCACTCATTCTGAACTTTACGAAATTCTTATTCGAGACAAGCTTGAGTGTGTTTTTCTGAACGTTGAAATTGCTTTTCGCATTTTCCTGACCCTCATGATAACGAATTGTTCTGCGGAGTGTTCGTTTTCAAAATTGAAACGGATCAAAAGTGCGCAAAGAATTATCATATCACAAGAACGATTAGACATGCTAAGCTTAATGTATATCGAGTCAAATAATGTTCTGAGGGAAATTGATTTTGATGACATTGTAGAAGATTTCATTGACCGAAAAAAAAAAAATTTGATTACATTTTACAGAAGTAAAATATAGTATGATTTGTTAAATTGTTCATCAAATCATCTGAAATGTTTTCAAATAACGATGATCGTTTCAATTGAAATGTATGTATATATGTAGGCCTATGTATGATTTAATAAAAAGTGTATTATTCATCTTAAGAAAAAACTCTTGTATATACTTTATTATTAAATATACAGGTGCTAAAAAAAATATTTGAAAACAATAAAGGGGCCCCAAAAATCTGAGGGACTTGGGCCTCATTTTACTTTCATCCGGCACTGCTGGTGATATAAATACTTATACACCAAGATAGAACCATTGATGTCGTCCATCAGAAAGAAATGATTGTTGTTGTACGGGAATTAAGTTTGTCGTCCCGAAAGGGTCTTTAATTAAATATGTAGATCCCTCTTTTCAGCTTCCAAGCGGGACAGCAGTTAGAGCATGGTCCACTCAGGTTCTCCTCGAGACTGGTATTTCTTGAATCAACTGAACACGAAGATTCCCAAATGAATGTTATTTATTATAAGTCGACCGACAAATAATACATTCACAATTGTTAATAACTTATGTACAAGGCATGTAGCCTGACTGCTTGGCAGTCTTGTTAAACAGAGTTACATTACTCAAAGTTACAAGCGAAGAAGAGGAAGAGCTGCCCTTGTGTGCCAAGTTAAATACTGGATAATCTATAGTGGGGGTTATGAGTTTCTCTGAAGGACTAGCCAATCAGAGGCTTACTTCGTTTAGGAGGGAGTTGTCTCTCTGAGTGCGAGAAATAATGATGCGTAAAAAGGTTGAAGGTTGGGTAGAAATTCCTTCTGGAAATTTCAGAACTCCGTCATAAATAGCTCTCAAGGTTTTCTTCGGAAAGAGGGCTGTTTACTGTCGGTTTCCATGTCTTTAAATGGAGACAGCTTGTTTTAGATTATCTGACTGGGATATCTTGTTCTTAGATGGCTAATGCTTGTAAGGAAGCGAGGGATTACAAGATTTGGCTTTTAACTTTATGGCTTGGCGAGGCGCTTTCTTAAATGGTATGCCAACAGGTTACAACAGGCTAGGTTCCCAATGAGAAGAAATAATAATAATAATATAATTTTGAAACCAAACTCATTGGAACACATAGTCCTAGGTTCTGTACTGGGCAGGGAACATGATTCTTCCCCCCTTAGTGTGTTGCTGTCCTCAGCAACTTTTACATTTTTCTTACGTCTAAGTTTTACAGATTTACATAAATGACATAATTTTTGTCTGAATATAAACAAAATGATACATATTATAATTAATACAAAAATTACATTAAGGGATGTAAACTGCCTCTTTGTGATATAAGTTGTAGGAATTGGCTTCAAGTCTAATTTCAATTTGGTTACATCTAGATGGGAATTAAGGAAGTTTACTTCACTTTTTATTATGTGTGTGTCATGGATATTCAGGATTGGGAAGTTGTGAACATAATTTGTAGGTTTTTGTTGCAGCGTTATGCCTATACTAGACATTGGGCAAGATTCGTTTGAAAACACTATTTGTGGACCTGAGAGTTTCAGAGAGCTTTGAGTCTCCCTGCATGTTTGTAAAATTATCTCAGGTGTTCTGCTAAAGAATAGAATGTGTTCCTTATTTATAGGTTGGAATATTCTTATATCATTTCTTATGGATGCATATTCACATCCGGCAGGATTTGTTAGATTACAATTGGTAATTCTAATATTGTAGTACATACATACATATGACTGTGTGTTTTTCACACAAGATGTACTGGACCATTTTAATGTGGGTCCCTGTAAATAATATTTTTCAGTCGGGATAAGGAATGCATTTTCAATGGTTGGTACAGGGGTGACATCATACAATTGATATTGGTTTCCATCCGTGATTGGCATGGAGAGGATTACAATCATTTCCTCGTCCATTATAATTACCTGGGTTTTGACAATTTTAAATTTTCAAATTGATGGTATTGATCTGCATGAATCATACTTTTGACAGGGTAAATAGATAGCAAATGTTTTACCAAATTTGTTAAGTCTTTTCTGGAAATAATTTCACATTTGTCATCTCATTAAATGAGAGAGAAATAGTTTCTTGAAGCACTAGCACTATTTTATTATATTTATTGATGCACATTAAAACATATTGAAGATCTTCCAGTAGGTTGATCTTGAAATCTTCTGTCTGGAGAATACCCTGAAGTACCCTCATGTTGCTGGTAACATGATTCATTTCATCGTAAATTTTTGAGCAATTGAATTTGCAAAAGATACCAATTTATTTATATGTTTTATCTCATTATTACGGCTTTGTTTTAAAGTGTCTAATTGACTTTGTAAATTATCCAAATCATCTTGGTCCAAATTACCAGAGATGAATTTAATTACTTTCCCTAAACCGTTTATTAAACCCCTCCTAGTTCTATTAGATATGTTTGGTATTAATTTATTTAAATCCTTTTTAGTTTCTTTAGTGACCTCAATTAATTCATTTATTAAATAGGGAAAAGTATTATTACTTTTTAATACTAAACTAGAGACAGTGTCATCAATATTCTTATATGCCTCTTTTAAAGTAGTAAGGTTGAATTGAAACATGAATTTGTGATAGTTGCTAATTATTACAACGGGTCCCATAGGATCGGCGTAGAATCCTGGAGTTTTTACGGGTTCTGTGTGGATGATGGCATACCCTGGTAGGAATCTGTAATGGGAAGAATTTTTCTCTTAGGCTTTATATCACGGAAGTTTCGGACATGAGTTTTACCGTTTTTCATCTTACAATAAACTCGGTTTTCCTCGATTTTGGTTATTGTGCCTTCATTATATAAATTTTTGGATTTCCTATTTCTGGTTAGGGGATCCAAAACATAAACTACCTCATCTATTTTATAGGGATGTTCAAAGGTGGAATTCCTTGGATCGGGCTTTCTTTCATTTAAAACTTTAATTTGGTTTGCCTGTCTTTGTATGTATTCATTAATTTTTGGTGATGGGGAGAAAATGTGGTCAAATGCTTTGTAGAATGGTCCATATAGGACATTAAATGGTGGTTGCTTGGTTGCTGTGTGAATTGAGGAATTGTAATTTGTGATTGCAGTGATTATGAGCTGTGGCAACGGGGTAAATTTATCATTATCTCTCGAAATTCGTAATTTTTCGAGAAGGGTGGAATTCAATCTTTCCACGGGTGAATTTGAGGTTGAGTTCAGAGGTGTGGTGGCATGATACGCAATGTTCATAGCTTTACAGTACTCTGTAATTAAGCTATTTTCAAATTCTCCTCCTTGATCATGAGTGATTCTTTTGGGATACCCATGGTGCGAAAAATAAATTTGTAATTGGTTCAAAACTGCCATAGCTGTACCATTAGCTAATACGTATGCTTGTCCGTATTTAGAAAATACGTCCAATATCGTTAAAATGCGATTCTGTTCAAAATGAAAAGTGTCAATGTGAATCTGGGCAAATGCGTGGTCTGCTACAATAGGTCCTTGATTTGGTACCTCATTAGGGTGCCTCTCATACTTATTTCTTTGACACAAATTGCATTGGTTAATTAGGTTTCTAATCTGTTCTTTTAAATGTGGCCAATAGTACTTGGTTCGAAGGTGCTCATATGTTTCAATAACACCATTGTGATTTATTGAATGGTATTGCAATATCAACTGTTTTTGAGTTTCCGAACATTCTATGTCCTCTAAAAATTTTGATGTCCTGATAATTATCAATTCTGAAGTGAATAATCTCTGGCATACTCTGATAAACGGAATCTCAAGTGTTACGTCATCAAAGTAGGCGGCGTACCTATTTGAGGTATTTATGACTTTAAGAAGGTGTCTCTTTAAATCATCATAGAGATTTTTCTGCGTTACAATCATGACGTGGCGAGTAAATTTCTTAAATAATTTCTGTTCTAGAATCTTTGGAAATTCCCCGTATTTTACTATGATCTGGTTACGGTTCTGGTTCAAATTTCTTTCTGATATTTTTAAAGTGAAAATTGGGTCTTCCTGATTGGAAAGTATAGTTTTATTATTCATTTCATGCTGGTATGTATCATCTCCTGGGATGGCTACATTAGAAACTGTTTCCTCATTTATATTCACTTGTATTCGTGAAAGTGCATCCGCGACATAATTGGTTTTTCCCTTGACATATTTTATATCAAAATCAAACTCTCCTAACTTTATTTTCCAGCGATAGAGTCTTGAACTGGGATCTTTAAGAGAGAATAGCCATTGGAGCGGACGATGATCACACTCTACAGTGAAGTGTCGTCCCCATAAATAAGGCTTAAAATGTTTGCTACTCTCTACTATGGCTAAGAGTTCTCTATCTATTGTTGAATAATTTCTTTCGGCGGGATTTAAAGTTTTGGAGTAGTAGGCAATAGGATGTCCTTTCTGTGTGAGAACACTGCCTAATGCGAAGTCTGAGCTATCCGTGGTTAACACGAATTGTTCCTCAAAATCTGGGTAAGCTAATACTGGCGCATTTATTAACAGGGTTCTTAGGGTTTCAAATGCAGATTTGTACTCAGGATTTTCTGCATCTATTTTGGTTCCTTTCTTCAAGCAGCGGGTTATTGAATATGCAATTTTGGCAAAATCTTTTAGGAACTTCCGGTAAAAGCCCGCAAGACCAAGAAATTGTTTGATTTCTCTCGTGGTCTTGGGAATGGGGTTGTTTTTAACTACTTTAATTTTTTCAGGGTTTGGCTTTACACCTTCTTGTGAGACAACATGCCCTAGGAAAGCTACTTCCTTGTGAAGAAATTCAGTTTTATCGAGCTGTATCTTCAGGTTCACCTCTCGTAATTTTTGCATTACAAGGGTAAGGTGTTGTCTATGTTCCTCTAGGGATTTGCTGTATATGATGATGTCATCAATATACACAAAACAGAACTTGTAAAGAAAATGGCGTAGGACGTTGTCCATTACACGCTGAAAAGTGGCGGGAGCATTTTTAAGACCAAACGGCATTCTACAATACTGTAGATGGCGATTATCTATAGTAAATGCTGTCTTTTCTATAGATCTAGGATCCATCTCAATTTGATGAAATCCTTGCGCGAGGTCTAGAGTCGAGAAATAGGAACTGTGTCCTAGGTTGTCTAGGATCTCTTCTATCCTAGGAAGAGGATATTTGTCTTCAATGGTCTTTTTATTTAGCTGCCTAAAGTCTATGACCAATCTCCATTTCTTTTGTCCTGAAGCATCTAGCTTCTTTGGCACTATCTATACTGGATTACTATATGGAGATTCACTGTGGGTAATTATCCCCTGCTTAAGATGTTTTTCTACTTCTTCGCTCAGTACTTTTTTAGCGCGGGAGGATATCGGTAATTTTTCTGATATACCGGATTCTCATCGGTAGTTTGAATGAAGTGCTTTACTGCATTGGTGAATGTTAAAACACACCCTGGATAGTAAAACACATCCGCGAATTCAGAGCATAATTCTGATATGACACTTCTCTCTATGTCATTCATATGCTGCGTGCGAAGGTATTCTTGAATCTCGCACTCCGAAATAGAATTTATTTCTAATGGTTGTATTGAGATATTTTCCAAAGGTTCAACTAACACTGGTTTACTAAACTCTGGTTTTAAATTCGTTTCTGCAGGATACAAGACCTGATAATTCTCTCAGCATCGTGCTCGGAAAAGGTTTCAAGTGACAGGTAACTAGTGTGATAATCAAATGCATGTTCTAACTCCTGTTTGAATGCGAATTTTACACGCAGATTCGAATTGTTGTGTTTTCTCGGGATGTTTGACTGTACTTTAAGAGAGTGAATATATATATATATATATATATATATATATATATATATATTAACTTCCTATCCTCTCCTCCTATTTCTTTCCCTTGCTTCTTGCTCCTCATCTAAAATCTGTGCAAGCACTATAATTCTCCATTTGGCTACCAATAATCTTGCTGCGAATCCAACCTTTCCCTCATAATGTCGAAAAGCGTTTACCGTCCTTGCTACAAGAGTTTGTTGCAAATGTATTGTATAGATTGGTAAGTTATACAACTTTTTAATACAATAGAACATTTCTTTTGGTTTTCCTATGCAACTTTCCAATCGATTTTGGTAAAATTTTATGGTTTCTATTAGGTCTATGTCCATGTTACTTAATGTGAATTACAAGGTTGGGTGTTCGAAGCTTAATTGTAATTTGTATAAGAAAAGATTTGTGGGTTTGATTTTAGGTGAAGGATTAGTTTAAAGTGTTTTTGTTAGAGCGGGGTTAAAAATGTGAATGTATTTCGCGTTGAGTGGCTTAGTGGTCGAGTTGTTGGAAACTGTTTTGGGAAGTTTTTATTCTTTTTCTTCAAATATTTACTATTAAGTATATACAGTATATATATTGTGTTTTAGTTGAGTATGAAAAATAAAATAATTAAAAGCTTAAGCAAATTAATTAAATAAAATTTAGTTTAAATAGGGCTCCTTAAAATTAATTACTTGCTCGATATCGATCTAAAATACTACCCGCTTCTCTTTTCAATTTCGAATTTATGTCGTTAAAAAAAACTCCGATAATTAATTGATTAGTTTAATTAAAATAATTAAAGATTATTTATTTATTATCACTTGGTTAAAGGAAAAATTAATTTATTATTATTATTATTATTATTATTATTATTATTAACTAAGAATGATACGTGAAATTGCCCCGTTTAGGTTTTCACGATATAGGAGGATTATATTTGATTTATTTATTTATTATTAATATTTTTACTTTTAATATTACTGTTTATAAATTATGGATTAATTCAAAAGAATAATGGCATGCGACACTTGTTCTAGTTTTGACGCGCACTCACTTTCTTTTGAAAGGCAAAATAAGTTATTATTAATGCTCTTCCCTAAAATTTTACTTTGAGTAATGAACCATGCTATAAACAAGCAATATGTAAAGGTACACAAAAAAAACAGGTTACTATGAATGTATTCACAGCCAGGAAATGATGATCAGCATGGACTGCATTCCGGTCTGCGTAGTCGGTTGGCTTCCTTATGCGATGTCGTGCTATCGAAAAGCCCCTCTCAGAGTTGTCGGTGCGCACGTACAGCAGCTACGGATGGCGATAGATGGTGGTCAGAAGGCGCTTGTTTCAGCGTTGCCGGCTCACCTCCTCTCGTTCCGTAGTCGGTTGGGTTTCTTCAGTGTCGATCGAGCGATCGAAAGACCCCTTAAGAGAGTTGTCGATGTACTCGGACGGCGATGGCGGTTGGTTACTGTCGAAAGGCGCTTATTTCTCAGCGTAGTCGGCTAGCTTCCTCCCTTAAAGCTGGCTGGTTAGTTATGGACGAAAAGCCTCCAGTAAGGTTGTCAGTACCACTTCTTTCCAGTCGGCTTGGTTCAGATGATCAAGATGACTTCAGTATTCTCGGGATGATACTGGCTTTCTTGGATTGGTAACGAAAGGCGCCACTTGAAGTCTTGGCTTCTTTGAGCGTTGTCAGTATACCTGGTCCAATCAGCACATAGATCTGGTGGCGATCATGTATCAATCCCGGACGGGCCCCCTATTAAATACGTTATCCCGGAGGGCCCCCAATTAAGTTTGTCGTCCCGAAAGGGTCTTTAATTAAATATGTAGATCCCTTTTTTCAGCATCCAAGCGGGACAGCAGTTAGAGCATGGTCCACTCAGGTTCTCCTCGAGACTGGTATTTCTTGAATCAACTGAACACGAAGATTCCCAAATGAATGTTATTTATTAAAAGTCGACCGACAAATAATACATTCACAATTGTTAATAACTTATGAACAAGGCATGTAGCCTGACTGCTTGGCAGTCTTGTTAAACAGAGTTACATTACTCAAAGTTACAAGCGAAGAAGAGGAAGAGCTGCCCTTGTGTGCCAAGTTAAATACTGGATAATCTATAGTGGGGGTTATGAGTATCTCTGAAGGACTAGCCAATCAGAGGCTTACTTCATTTAGGAGGGAGTTGTCTCTCTGAGTGGGAGAAATAATGATGCGTAAAAATGTTGAAGGTTGGGTAGAAATTCCTTCTGGAAATTTCAGAACTCCGTCATAAATAGCTCTCAAGGTTTTCTTTGGAAAGAGAGCTGTTTACTGGTGGTTTCCATGTCTTTAAATGGAGACAGCTTGTTTTAGATTATCTGACTGGGATATCTTGTTCTTAGATGGCTAATGCTTGTAAGGAAGCGAGGGATTACAAGATTTGGCTTTTAACTTTATGGCTTGGCGAGGCGCTTTCTTAAATGGTATGCCAACAGGTTACAACAGGCTAGGTTCCCAATGAGAAGAAATAATAATAATAATATAATTTAGAAACCAAACTCATTGGAACACATAGTCCTAGGTTCTGTACTGGGCAGAGAACATGATTCGGGTACATCTTCCGTATGACTTTCTTTTAATATATCGTATGCCCTCGGGTGCCGGGTGCAAGCTTTGTTATTTGATGCCCAGAGAGCAGCTTGCTTGTCGAATTTTGTCATGGAGGTTAGATATTTAAGCTCCTTGACACAACAGCGCATTCAAGTAGAGAAAGGAGAAACTTTGTGTTGGCGGGAAATCCCAAGATTAATTTTGCCACTATGGACACAGCCTACTGAATTCAAATGGGTTCATTAACATGGCTACAACGTATGGCATGCCACCCGTGATTTTTATCGCTCTTCAAAAAGAAAAATCACTTACCACGGCCAGGAGCGAACCTGCAAGCTTGGGGTTGGTAGTCTGAAACGATAACCACTCACCCACCATGGCCAGCTTCCGTATGACTGGTGACCGACTAAGAAAATCTGGAATTTTACAAAGCCAAAAGCAACGAAATGGAGCTGGCTCCAGGAATGTGAGAAAGACCTGATGCTAATTGGTAGGCTATGCCAGAAACGAAAATTAACGACAGATTTCAATTTCGAGAAATGGTTAAAAACTATCAAAATTTTAAAAGTGTAATCTGAGCCCAAGTGACGGAGAAGGCCTCTGCCAGAATGATGTTGATGATAATATTGTTGTTTTAAGGAGCCTAGCATCTCGGTTATCGGCCTCTAATGGTTTGGGTGATAGTGATAATGATGATGTAATGTAAACTATAGCTAGGACTAACTACACACATACTAGAAGAAGAAATGGAAAACAAAGGAAGAATAAGATAAATTATCGACAGGATACAAATAAATGCCCTCAATCCTCAAGGATTGAGGGACTTGGAAGGAAGGAGAGAGAGGAATGGCAGATAGGAAAGGGAAAGAGGAGAGAACCCGCCTCAAAGTCAGTGGAAAAAGGGGAGAAACCAGACCCAGCTTAGGATACCCTCGGGTTCACCAACTCCCGAACTCACCAGCCGTGAGCCCTTGAGGGTGTAGCACTATCCAGGGTGCACCAGAAGTGGTGGGGCTACACACACCCTGACTCCTTGAGGGCCTTGTGCAGAAGGCAGGAGATATCATGAAAAGAAGAAGAAGGCTGACCCCTCGAAGAATGAGGGTATCAGTAAAGATGAGACAAGAGCCAATTAAGGCAGGAAAGTGAAAGAACTCCTGGGCCTCGGATACCCTAATACCGTCGGGGTCGGAAGAGAACAAGTGATGACCACGAGTGGTCGATAGGAAAGAAGACGGAGAGGAGCCCGGCACAAGTAAGTGAAGCAATACTGGACTCAGCTGGGGTCCCGTTGTCGCTAGCCCACGTCCCTCTAGATGTGAGCCCCTGGGGGAGCCTCTGCAAGAAGCACGAAAGAAGGCACTGATCGATTGACTCAAGGAATACTGGGAGGATGGCGGGGCCGGTAGAAAAACAATATCTAGACATGAAATTGATTGTTAAAATGCAGTCCCAGGCTCAAATAATTGAAAATGTGTACCGGTACTCGAATATTTATAAATACTTATACTATTCTAATAAGTCACTCACAACTACAGATCCGAATTATTTGCATAAAGACTTGAAACAGTGCTTAAAATATGCATTTTAAATCACAAAAAATTCTGTAACACTTTGGAATATTATTATCAGAAGTGGAACACATTACAGTGAGTACTCACATGTTGCTTATTGAAGTGGAGGTGAGTAAGAATGCAGTTTTCTCAACACTTACCTACAACAGAAAAGAGAGAACATTATTAAAGAGACATAGTTTGACCTTGAAAGTTGTCTTCATAAAACACTAGTAATATGCTCTTTTGAAACAAATCAAAATAGTCTTCATAAAACACTAGTAATATGCTCTTTTCAAACAAATCAAAACCAATAGTACGAAAAATCGCAACAAGACATTTCCAACTTAAGTGTTGTAAATTTCTTTATAGCCTACTTTCGATTTTTGCAAAAAATTAAAGTAGACTTATGAGATCTATACAGGGCGAAAAATTGTGTGTCTGTCTGTGTGTGTGTATGTGTGTGTGTGTGTGTGTGTGTGTGTGTGTGAGTCTGTGTGTGTGTGTGTGCGTGTGTGTGTACTCTGAATGTCTGTCCCCCCTATCAATTCAAACTCGGTGAAACCGAATTGAACGAAATTTGGTACGGAGGTAGAACTAGCAAAGGGCACCTCAGTGTCATGTTTTATATCGCCGCCATCTTTACCAAAACTGAATGGCGGCCACTCAAACGTTCAAAACGTAAAATCAAATAACGACTAACCAAATCATCCGATCTCTACCAAATTTGGTAACAACATACCTTCATATAGGACGCGTCTTGTGACCAAACTACAAGGTCATCCGCCGTACCATTTCAGGATGGCGGCCGTGCGAATTATGCAAACATTATAATCCATATCATGGGACCCACCAGTTCCGATTATCGAGCCGAGAATCGTTTTAACTGTTCTAAAGGAAGAGGCACGTTCGAAATTAAAAGTTTATTTTGTAATACTATAGTGCAGAAGTGATTTTAAAAAACTGAGCCGTCTCAGTTACAAGGCATGATGGCAGCGGATATCTTGTGCCTGACTTATATTTCACTAATTTGAGTATTGCATGCAATATAGCGTACTGATACAAAATAAATAAACTTTGTATGAAATGCTTCATATATAAATAATATACTCCACTGATGAAATCGTTTAGTGTAAATCATTAATTGCTAACACGTTCTATGTAACTCATTTGATATCGGTCAAAGTCCGTTTGCACGTTTGGCTCCGTGGGAAAGCGTTAGCCTATCAATCTTGTGGCTATAGTTCAAACCCCATCAGAGTTAGGTTTTTGCTTCAATTTCTTTATATTTATTGTTTTGTAATGACTCAGATGTTTTAAAATTAAGCGTTATATTGTGCATAGTACGATGGAAAATATATAATTAAAACAAAATTCGCCAGCAGATTTGCACGAGAGATCTAGGAACAGAAAAGTGAATTATCATGGTGAACTGCACGCCGGCCAACAGATTAACTTACAGATTTTATTGAAAAGTTTATGTTTATGGCCGCTAGAATGCACTCCCCCTGTTAGGATTATCTTGTTCGATACTTCTCCATTAGATGTCACGACTGGTCTACATGGGACTCCATTTATTTGTATACCATTGGCATTCTATGCGCATCGAATGACAAGATGATACTACGATACATTTTTACATTTTATTTTAAAGGGTTTGTAACAGCCTATTGTGCGTTATTTGAAAATGTTAATTGAAGTAAAGAACAAAACTATTTCACATACGGTAGTATCTGAACTCTAGCCGTTGGTGCTAGTTCAGGATATTAATTAATACTTTTATTGCAGCCAAATAGCAATCGAAAATATCCACATAGTTGGTATACACACGTCTCTGTAGGGTCATGGAAAGATTTGTTAAATCAATTAGGGTTGTGAAAGCCATGCACAGCCAGACGTGTAAAGACATGCCTCAATTCAAAGTTGGATGTTGCGCGCGTCAGGCCGATTATGTAATAATAATAATAATAATAATAATAATAATAATAATAATGTTATTGGTTTTACGTCCCATTTAACTACCGTTGCTTTTAGAGACGCCGGGGTGCCGGAATTTTTCCCCGAAGGGGATCTTTAACGTGCCAGTAAATCTACTAACACGCCTCCCTCGCATTTTTGCACCCTCAAATGCCAGCTGACTGCGCCAGGATACGAACCTGCAAAATAGGGCCCAGCAAGCGAGAACGTTACCGCTGAGCCACGCAGCCAGTCCGGTCGATTATGTCTCCAGATCCATAACATTCTTTAGATACGTCTTATCTTTCTTTCTTTCTTTCTTTCTTCAATGTTGGTAGAAGTTGTTTTCGAGGTTGTGGTGTTTGGTAGAGGTAAATAGTTTCTAAGGTCTTCAACCCAGAAATGATTCTATTATACTCTTTGATAAAAACAACGAGTTATAACAGACTCATACATTAAGAAGAAAGTAGGCTATATGTTCTTTACTGAACATCTTGTTTTAGAATGAAATACACACAAGTTGAGTATACGTTACATAGGCTACTGTATGTTTTGTTGGTATCTTTGTACCCCGCATTTGTATGGATTGCTTATTATGCACTAAAGTCTACCAGGGATTTTCTCGTTTTTTACAGGTGGTCACGTGGTAACGGTCACAGGGCTGATCGCACAATTCACAAACACAAACACGGGGTCGAGAAAGCACATGGTATTGCATACTTTGTGATGGTATCCATGCACAGCTATTGAGGTCAACAGGTGTTGGAGTTCATGATTTGTGTTGGCCCGCGATCTATTTATCATGGCTTCTGTTGTATAAATGTCCAGCCAAATCTCCCTTCTTTTCTTTTATCTTTCAAGGAGCAGCTTATTCGAGGTGACGGTGAATGGGAGACTCATACGTAGGTCTTCTATAAAGAAAGGTTCTCTGGCGAGCTCGTATACTAGCCTCGACTTTGTGTGTTTCGAAACACTTAGGGTGGCTTTCAAGAATCGTGATTTGACTGCTTCCAAAGTCATTAGATAGACTCATCTTTTCCTATATGACGTCTATTCCATAGCGGCTTCGGTGGCGTAGTCGGTAGCATGTTGAACTGCTGTGCCCAAGATAGCGGGTTCAAACCCGGCCAAAGTCGTCGGATTTTTAAGAGCGTTAAAAATCCTTCAGTATGCCTTCCTTCGGAGGGGAAGTAAAGCCGGCGGTCCCATGTCATAGATTTATGGCATGTAAATGATCCTTTCACAGACTAAACTTGTGTAAAGCAAAAATTGTTAGGTTAGATTTCGTCAGAACGCTCTATCAAAGTTCCAACGTTCACCACTAGGTATCATTGATGTCTCGTGGCGAAAGTTGGAACTACTGGAAATTGAACGAAACTTGTATCTCGCCCTTTAGGGTGTCCACTGGAAGCAGCTACAGACTCAGGCGAGCCGAACATGTCCTCAGACACTCCCGGCACTAAGAGCCATACGATAAATAAAATAAATGAATATTCCATAGATTGCAATTTGAACTAATTTTGCGTGGAACAAGACCATAGCAGTTTGTAATGATAATTTGGATATTTCTTTGATGTCGAAAATTGCCTGTGTAGCAGATGCTGCTCGGGATTTCACCTGTATTCTGAATGACCTGGCAGTAGTTTGCAGAGTCACTCCCAGCTCAAGCTGTTGACTCTAAATAGAAGTTTCAGTCCTAGTAGTAACTCTTCAGTCGGTCAACATGAATTAGCCCAATGACTGGACGGGGGCAAAATATACTGAATACAGTACAACCTGTCACATCCGGACCTGTGATATCCGAACCCTCCCATATCCGGACACATCTCCGAATGAATTAAGTCGTAGTTGAGATCGAGGATACATTAGTGTGCTAGCCAGGGAGGACGAGTGAAAGTTGGAGCGCTGGAAGGCTGTGTGCGTGCTTGACCGCGAGGGGTTGTGGCCTGACTCGGTCAACGACATCTTCCCGGAAACTCATCCCTTTGTGTGAATAAGCGATATTCCATTCACGGCTTCTGCCTGCCTGCCACCAACGTCAACACGAGGCTGCCTCTCTTTCTACACTTCAGTCTGTGCGTGAGTCTTGAAGCGACAGTTTGTTTTGTGAGTGTGTTTCTGTTGTTACTGTTATTGTTTACCGTTGTTATCGTTATTGTTGTCTTTTAACCTTGTTTTTTTTTGTGCTAAAATGTCCGAAAAAGGAAAAAAAACTGTTGTTACGATGGAAGAAAAGTTCCGTGCTCTAAAATGGTTAGATGCTGGTGAAACAGCCAAGAAGATTGCCGCGGATATGGGAGTAGGAACAAGCACTGTGAGTGACTGGAAAAAGACTCGGAGTGATATTGAAAAGTGGTGCTCGTCACAAGCGTCAACAAGTGGTGTTAAAAAACTTAACATGATGAAAAAGGCAGCTAACAACCAAGTTAATGAGGCATTGTTTATTTGGTTTACCCAAAGAAGAGAGCTAGGGTTACCTATCTCAGGTCCGTTACTAAAATAAAAGGCACTACACTTTAATAAGGAAATTGGAGGGGATGAACAGTGTAAAGCAAGTGAGGGGTGGTTGGAAAGCTGGAAAAATCGCCATGGTGTGCGGAAACTACAGATCAGTGGTGAAAAGCTATCGGCTAACCAAGAAGACGTTGAAAAATTTAAAATATTTTTACACAGTCTAATTGATTAACATGGGATTACTGAAGAGCAGCTCTATAATTGCGACGAGACTGGGCTCAACTATAAAAATGCTTCCCACGTACACTTTGGCTTCCAAAAAAGAAGACAGTGCACCGGTATATAAGAAGAAAAAGGAGAGGGTCACCATTTTAGCCTGCAGAAACGCTAAAGGAGATCACAAGCTTCCATTAGGATTCATTGGAAAATCGAAAAAGCCAAGGGCTTTCAAGAACTTTAAAGACTTATCTGGCCTATCAGTTTGGTACAGAAACCAGCGCAGCGCATGGATGAACTGCGAAATATTTAGTGATTGGTTTCACAAGCAGTTTGTGCCACAAGTGGAAAAACATTTGTTGAAAAATAACTTGCCAAGAAAAGCAGTGCTCCTACTTGACAATGCACCCTCATATCCAAGTGAAGACGAACTTAAAGATGGAGTTATAAAGGGTGTGTTCTTACCACCAAACGTGACATCACTTTGTCAACCTATGGATCAAGGCGTGCTTGAGTCACTAATGCGAACCTATCGCCGTAGGTTACTTTCTGTGTTGATTGCTGGAATGGACGAAAAAGAAAGTGTTACAGAGACGTTAAAGAAGGTGGACATGTTAGACGTGATAATGTGGGTATCCCAGGCATGGGATGAAATAAAAGGAAGCTTCTAGTTTAACGTGACCGTTAATCTTGTGATCATGAGCCACGGGACCTCCTTTTAACGTGGAATCCGAACCACAGGACATCGCTTTTCATTTCGAAAATCTCACATGCATTGACCGTGGATCGAACCCGGTCCACCTTGGTGAGAGGCGTACAGCTTGACCGCTGCGCCACCACGCCCGCATGGGATGAAATAAAACCGTTGACGCTGGTAAGGTCATGGAGGAAGCTCTTAGATCACAAAGCTACTGATAAATAGACGGGGGAGAAAACAGAAGACGTCAATGAAACGTATGCCTGCAATGAAGGAAATCGTCAGATTGCTGAGCTTGTGCAATGCTTGCTTGGTTCTGAAAAAATCAACAACGAGGAAGCCATAAATGGGTTAGTAAATGAAGACGAAGTCAACGAAATTACAGACAGTGATATTATAGAAATGGTGTGCAATGATGAGGAAAAAGTCTTTGAACCCGAAGAAGAGGACAACGCCCCTATAATGAGTCACTCTAAGGCATTCAAGACCATACAATCTTTAATCACTTATGTAGAAAATCAAGATGAAACGAGTGTGACTGAAGTGATGCTTTTAAGAAGATTGAGGGACATGGCATCCAAAAAGCGTGTACAGTGCGTGAAGCAACAGAAAATCACAAACTTTTTCAAAAACTAATGTAGAAACAGTAGGCCTAAGTGAAGTGAGTGAAGCAACAGAAAATGACAAACATTTTCAAAAAATTATGTAGAAGCAGAATGTACAGTGTATTTATGTAAGTACATGTACTGTGAAGCATATTACTGTATTATAATTTAATTATTTTAATTTAGTTTAAAGCAATTCTATTTCTTAGCCTATGTACAGTATACAGTTAACAAAATGATACTAAACCGTTAAAAAAATTAATCAACAACAAACTCGTGAATTATTTCTGGTCACCTAGCTATTTGTAAAAATAGCCTTGTGATATCCGGATTTTTCCATATCCGGATCGGCCGGTCACCACATTAGTCCGGATATGACAGGTTATACTGTATCTAATTCATGAATAATATAAAAGTAAATAATACTCCCGGAAAAAATAAAATCCTAAAATTGGCCCATTATTATAGTGATCATAAAAAAAACATGCAATGGGAAGGAATGGGATAAAGGAAACCAAGATAAAATATTCAATGATCGCATTAATCGGGAAAAGTATGGATGCTTTAGCATGATGTTTTTAACATAGTGGTTGTTAATTCATTTTAGGGCTTTGTTGTTCATCTTGTTCATCAGGCCATCATCAGCTTGCCACGGTGGGCGAGTGGTTATCCTGTCAGACTACCAACCCCAAGCTTGCAGGTTCGCTTCTGGCCGTGGTAAGTGATTTTTGAAAGGCAACAAAAATCATGGCACGCATATCATAAGTTGTTGGCATGTTAAAGAACCCATTTAAATTCAGTAGGCCGTATCTCTGTTTCGCGGGCTTATAGGCCGTGTTCTAAGGACATTTTGTCGTCCTGACTTTTCGCTGTTCACAGGTTACTTGTTTTACCTCGCTTAATGTAACCTGTGAACATGCTGAACGCAGTCTTCAGCGAAACGTCAGGACGACAAAATGTCCTTAGAACACGGCCTATAAGCCCGCGAAACAGAGATTCATATTTCAACGCCGGTCGTGAAAGTATGAATTTTTACTCAGTAGGCCGTGTTTATAATGGCAAAATTAATCTCGCGATTTTCCGCCAACACAAAGTTTCTCCTTTCTGTACTAGAAAGCGCTATAGTGTCAAGGAGGTTAGATATCTAACCCCCTTGACTTTAATAGTGCTTCAAGGAGCAACGAAATTTAACATGCAAGCTACCCTCTGGGTGTCAAACAACAAAGCTTGCACCCGGCACCCAAGGCCATATGATATTATTATTATTATTATTATTATTATAGTGGTTATAGTTATAGTGTCGGACTACCAACCCCAAGATTGCAGGTTCGCCCCTGGTCGTGGTAAGTGATTTTTGAAGGCGACAAAAATCACGACACTCATGTCATACGTTGTTGGCATGTTAAAGAACCCATTTGAATTCAGTAGGCCGTGTTCAATGGCAAAATTAATCTCAGGATTTTCCGCCAACACAAAGTTCCTCCATTCTCTACTTGAAAGCGCTGTAGTGTCAAGGAGTTTAGATATCTAACCTCCTTGACTTTCGTAGCGTTCAATGGAACGACGAAATTCGACATGCAAGCTACCCTCTGGGTGTCAATTAACAAAGCTTGCACCAGGCACCCGAGGCCATACGATATTAATATTATTATTAATATTATTATTAATAATAGTAGTAGTAGTAATATTATTGATTTAAGTCTACTAGGGAGTGCTTATGACTAGTTCCAAGGAACGACAAAATTCGACATTGAAGCTGCCCTCTGGGCGCAAATAATAAAGCTTGCGCCCGGCACTCGAGCACATACGATATTATTATTATTATTATTATTATTATTATTATTATTATTATTATTATTATTATTATTATTATTATCAGGCCTATGTAGCCTACAGTAGTTGGGTGTGTATTGAACTTGTCTGATAACATGTATTTATACGATGACTGTAGTAGTGCGTGTAATTATATTAGGGATAGGGACAGGGATGAGGTAGGCGCCCCGAGACTTCTAATAAGGTACTATCCCTGCATTTGCCTGGAGGGAGTGTGAAAAAAAACAGGGGAAAATCACACTCAGGATAGTCGTTTTAATATACAATGAACTTGAAATGAATGCAATACCAATGCATTTATCCTAGTAGAAGTCCTTGAATGAGAGAAGTATTTTAAGTTATTTTTTTTTAAATATAACGAATGTGCTATTCCAGTTTTTAGCTGAAGGACGATTTTTGGGGTAGGAAAGTTCCTGTCGAGTATACAGTGCTAGCCGGCACTACAGCCCATGAAAGGCCTAGATCTACCAATTGACCGCTGCCCAGCCATTTGGTCATTAGATATTGGGGTGATGCGTGGTCAGCGCATCGGAACCCCTCGGCCGTTAATATCGGTCTCCGTGATCGGGGCGCTGCCTCACAGACAGCTACTCAATTGACCTCACGAGGTTGAGTGCACCCCGTTCCAGCCCCCACGTCAGTTTCTTATATCCCTGACGGGGCCGAGAATCGAACCCTAGGCCTCCGGGTGAGTGCAGGCACGCTACCCCAGCACCACGGGAGCGCCAAATGCTCTAAGTTATTTTGGTTAATATTCTAAGGAAAAATGTTTTTGCTGCTAGAATTTTGCTCTCATATTGTGATGATTACTCAGAATAACGAGCAGCACTCTTTAGGACCGCATTATTTTTCTAACGACTCTATTAAACCCAGTTTTATTAAGCCAGACCTGGCGTTGTGCGCTAGATAGGGGTGGTATGGATGCCTCATTAGAGACCAGATAATGGAGATCAAAGCGCAATACGTCTTCTCCTAGTCGCTCGCCCTCACATTTGCATGCAGATGGCAGTTAAAATGAACTCGAAGCCACCTTGAGTTTATTATTGATTTTCTTTTTATTAATATATCTTCCTCCTGACTTCGTTCATTAATTACAAAGTTTTCGTACAATTCCTCGTCCATTATTCATGATCTCATCACTCATGGCAATTCTCCTCTCTCTCTCGAATGTGTCATTTATAATCAGCTCTTAGGAGGATGGTTTAGCGTGCAGTAAGATTGTTTCTATGAAGGTCTACGCACACCGGCGCGGGATGCGGGAACGGGAACGGGAGCGGGATTGACACGATACCCGCAGTCGCTGCGAAATCGTCTTTGTATTCTGACCAGTGCGGGAAACAGTTCCGAAATGAATTCGTCTGATGAAGTGCAAAATAAGGAAAATATATCCCAATTATCGGGAAGCTATCTCGCCTTGCTATTGCTATTAGATTTTTGGCTACTGGGGATTCTTTCTCGACAATTGGCCACAGTTTTCGTGTTGGATTCACAACTGTTGGAGCTATCGTGAGAGAGGTTTGCCAAGCTATCTGCGATACTATGCGATAGTGCAGTTTATATTTAGTTTTAGGGTAGTTCAGTTCGGTTTTCTTTAGGTTAATCACCACGTGACAAATGGACACAGAAACAAAGAGTGATATTATTTAAATTGATGCTAACCAGGAACTTGCAGTTCCTTTCCTATTTCGTCCCTGAGTTTATCTTTATTCCTTATATTTCTTAATCTTCATTACTCATGTTATTGATATAAGGCAGGATATTTCCTGACACACTCTATTAACAGTTCCGTCGCCATTGCTAAATGGATGCGGGACGCGGGAAAACGCAGCAAGCTGCGTACTCCTGCAGTAACGCAGCAATCCCGCCATCTGTGCGGGATTGTGACGCAGCTGTCTGAGTGGATGCATATCCCGCCAAGTGCGCAAATGTTCGCGACATTCCCGCTCCCGCTCCCGTTCCCGCATCCCGCATCCCGCATCCCGCGCCGGTGTGCGCAGACCTTTTAATTCAGGTAACTTCGTGATATACACTGACCGGAAAAGGAACCCGGTCACTTGAAAAATTCAACATTACTTTCATTGAAATCATAAATGTGAATGCTCTAGACCTAGTACATTAGTTACTGTTTAGAGCATGGAGGTAAGGTTAATTGTTTTCCTGGATGCATTACCATTCTTCATTACAATTGTTTCACTTAATACTTGCGATTCATTGACGTGATGCTTTTTCCCGCGGAAAGATGTGCGCGCCACCATTTACTTTCAGAGCCGCTGCCCTGGCAACATCTTCAGGCCTCAAGCGCATATTCGTATCTGATGCCAACCGAGCGAACGAACAAATATCATCTAATGCCGCTGCGAATCTGATGGTCAATAGCCCTATCAGTAGACTTCAAGTCAGCATTCGCAGCCCAACAGGCAAATTAAGCGTCATTCAGGATCTAGAATACTTCAAAATTATTTTACTCAAAACAACCAACTTATCAAAATTCCACCTATATTAAAGTTTACAAACTCTATCTCCTTCAATATCTCGAGGAGATAGAGTATAATTTCAACCAAAAACCAAAAATTAATAAAATCACTCTGAAAGTTTTGAAATTAAGTCAGGAGTAAGACAGAGAGACGGTCTCTCACCTCTCCTCTTTAACTGTGCCCTGGAAAAGGTGATAAGGGAGTGGCGAAATGAGCAAACTAGTCAGGGGGTACCAAATGGTATCACTTTGAGACATAAGTGCAATGGGCTCAGTGTTGATTGTCTGGCATTTGCCGACGACCTGGCACTTCTATCTCATTCAATAAAAACGTCTGTGAAATAACTTAATGTTCTCACGCAACAAGCAGCTAAGGTAGGACTACATGTGTCAGTTGAAAAAACACAGTACATCACAAACATCAGTGAATCTCCTTGTACACTGCATTTGGACCAGGGAGAGATCAAGAAAACTGACAGATATAAGTACCTAGGAGAATGGCTTGAACCGAATCTCTCGGAAGTAAGGGCATTATCAACTCGAGTTAACAAGTTAGAAATGGCTTATCAACTAACCAAGAACACTTATAATAAGAAGTGTCTGTCCCGAAAGACTAAAATGAGACACTACCAGACACTTATACGTCCTGAAGCCTTATATGCTTCAGAATGTCTAGTATTCAACCGGAAGGGACTCACGGACAAACTCGAAGTACAGGAGAGAAAGATAATGAGGAAGATATTGGGACCTGTTAAGGAAGGTAATGAATACAGAAGGCGCCCTAATCAAGAGCTCTACACGTACTGTGAAAGAATCACGAATGTTGTTAGGAAACGACGTCTAGCATTTTATGGGCACGTCTACAGGATGCACCCTACCAGGTTGACCAATTAGTTCCTCGGTTGCTGGCAAAAGCGGAAGACCAAGTAACCATGGTTGTGGGAAATGAGCAAAGATCTGCAAGAACTTGGAGGGACGGAAATAGACTTAAAAGACCGGACATCTCTCAGGAAGATGCATCAACAATTGAGGTTCCAGGACAAACCGCCAAGAAAGAAAACAGGAGCCCTCTGGACCCAGGAGAGAAGGGAACAACACAGCCAGAGGATGCGTAACTACTGGGCAAACATCTAAGCCCATTCCAAATATAACAGTTGAATGTCGTGGTCCTTAGATGGCCTATACGAAACAAGAAGAAGAAGAAAATGACTAATTTATTACTCACTATAAAAGGGTAAAAGGAGTACCATTTGGAGCACCAGTCCCTAACAACCATCCCATGGGGGCTTGGGCGCGCTTCGCTTGCCCGGGGATGATACTACCCCAGAACTTGACTTGACAAGAACAACTGAGGATATAGCTGTATTGATCTTTTCTTATGGCAACAATTGGCAAAAGAAAACAGAATAAAACAATGCATTGTTGACGATAGCGATGGCGCGCGCATCTTTCCGCGGAAACAGCATCATGTCAAAGAATCGCTATTGTTGAGTGAAACAATGACATGAAGAATGGTAATGCATCCAGGAAACCAATTAACCTTACCTCCATGCTATAACTATGAAGCCTACTAGGCCTATACCGTTCATATTTATGATTTGAATGAAAGTAATGTTCAATTTTTCAAGTGATCGTCTTTTTTTTTTGACGGTCAGTGTAGTTTGGTAGCCACACGCAAAATGGAGGCTCAATTGACAACTTTTCAGTTGATCAACACGTATTTATGCCCAATTACATCACGCGGGATATACGGAGAGTTTATTTTGTATCTGACGGAGACACTCGCTTGCCCGCTCGCCCGCGGCGCGAGCCGGTCTCCCGCCGAGCACTTGGCCATAATCCGCTTCTTGGCGCCACAAGTTTCTCTCCTTTGCAGTCTGCTGAGAGCTTTAACAGTGTGAGGTTCAGTTTAGTCAATTGTTCACGTGTTTAGTGCTCAGTGTGCTCTTCCAATGCGATTTTCATTACGTGAACGTGTATATATATATATATATATATAATACCTTCATAAAATACAGGAAATCTTGTGAGAAAACACGACGGAAATTCCGTCAGAAATTCCCAAACAGACCCCTGCCTAGCGTCAATACAATAAAAGATCTAGCAAAAAAGTAATTTCAAGAAGAATGTAATCAGCCCTATACCAAAGAAAGTGGGAGCTGACAGATGTGAAGATTGCCGTACAATCAGTTTGATTACTCACGCTTCAAAGATCCTGTCTAGAATAATTTACAAGAGGATTGAAAGCCAGATAGAAAGGGAGTTGGGTGAAGACCAGTTTGGTTTCAGGAGAAATGTAGGAACAAGGGAAGCTGTACTAAGTCTCAGGCTGATTTTGGAAGGTAGAATAAGGAAAGATAAGAGAACGTTCATGGCATTTGTAGATTTAGAAAAGGCTTTTGATAACGTTGATTGGACTAAATTGTTTGACATTTTGAAATCTATTGGAATAAAGTACAGGGATAGGAGGGTGATCTACAATCTATACAGAAACCAAACAGTACTCATTCGAGCTGAAGGACATGAGAGAGAAGCTGATATTCAGAAAGGTGTTAGGCAAGGCTGCAACTTATCACCCATACTTTTCAATCTTTACATTGAACAAGCAATGAAGGAAATTAGAGAAAAATTTAAAGTGTAAGTGAAGATTCAAGGAGAAATAATTTCAACTCTGAGAATTGCGGATGACATCGTCATCTTGGCCGACAAGCCTGAGGATTTGAATGAGTCTTTGATTGGTATGGACTCCGTCTTACGGAAAGAATACATGATGAAAATTAATAATTGTAAAACAAAAATACTAGAATGCAGCCGAAATAAATCAAAAACCTCTATGGACATCAAATTGGCAGGTGAAAAGCTGAAGGAAGTAGGAGACTTCTTTTACTTAGGAAGCAAAATAACCAGTGATGGACGAAGCAAAGAGGATATAAAAAGTAGGTTGGCTCAGGCAAGGAAAGCATTTCTACAAAAAAGGAATCTCTTGACATCGAATATAGATTTAGGTATTAGGAAGTAATTTTTGAAAGCCTTTGTCTGGAACGTGGCGCTCTATGGAAGTGAAACTTGGACTATTGGTGCAGCAGAAAAGAGGAGAATTGAAGCCTTTGAAATGTGGTGTTACAGGAGAATGATGAAGATCAGATGGGTAGATAGGGTTACAAACGAAGAGGTATTAAGACGAGTGGGAGAGGAGAGATGTTTCTGGCGACTGCTAATGAAGAGAAGAGATAGGTTAGTAGGACACATACTAAGACACCCAGGAATAGCAAGCTTAGTTATGGAAGGAAGGGTCGAGGACAAGAACTGTAGGGGTAGACCAAGGTTAGAATATGTTAAACAGATTGCCTCGGATGTATGGTGTGGTAGCTATGTAGAGATGAAACAATTAGCTCAGGACAGGGAGGCATGGAGGGCTGCATCAAACCAGTCAAAAGACTGAAGACTCAAACATCAACAGCAAAAAAGTTCAAACAGACAGCTTAAAGACTATATTACAGCTGAAATACAGTCAACTGGTGCTGAGGAACTTCAGAAAGTAAATGCCAGTTTCATTAAAAGGTGCCAGCGATGTGTGGCAGTGAATGGCGAACATTTTCAGCACCAGCTGTGAACTAGGTAAGTACAAATTCCCATACGCAATGACTCAGCTCGCGCGGGCGCCGCATAACGGCAAAGTGCCTGGCGGGAGATAGGCTCGCGGCGCGGGTGAGTGGGCAAGCGAGGGTCTCCGTCAGATACAAAATAAACTCTCTGTATAATACTATACAAATTATATTGAATTGCAGCCAATGGCCATAGCTGGGTATTTTTTGACTGAACGCCCGATGGCTCCAACCAGTTCACATTCAAGTAGTTCCAACTTTGGCTACCTGTTGTTACTGTCACTGGCACTGGCGGTGAACGTTGGAACTTAAGAGAGCGTTTCTAACTAGCCAAATATAACCTTCAAATTTGCTACACACTACCAATTGCAGTGGTACGTGCCATACACTTAAGACATGGGCTCGCCATATTTACTTCCCCTCCGAAGGTAGGCATACTGAAGAATTTTAACGCTCTTAAAAATTTGCCAACTTCTGCTGGGTTTGATGATGTTGATGATGATAATTGTTGTTCTAAGGGGCCGAACAACTATGTTATTGGCCACTAAAATGGCTGGAATTGAACCCGCGATCTAGGGCATGGCAGTTTAGCATGCTACCGACTATGCCACCGAAGAAATACTGTCTCCATAATAGTAGTTACTATGGAATAATGAAATGCAGCCGATATAAATCAGAAACCTCTATTGATATCAAATTGGCAGGTGAAAAGCTAAAGAAAGTAGCAGACTCTTGCTATTTAGGAAGAAATATAACAAGTGATGAACGAAGCAAAGAGCTTATAAAAGAGTCCGCCTCGTTGCGTAATGGCTAGCAGTCTTGGCTGTCACCGCGAATGGCTGGGTTCAATTCCCGAATCTGCCAAGAAATTTAATTCTGGTTTTAGGGCTGGAAGGGGGTACGCTGAGCCTAATGAAGCAAAACTGAGAAGAAGCGGTTTCGATTCCTACCTCAGCCATCCTGGAAGTGGTATTCCGTGGTTTCCCACTTCTACTCCAGGCAAATGACGGGAAGGTTCCTAAATTAAAGCCACGGCTGCCTCCTTCCCAATCCTCATCTGAATTACCAATACACATACTGATACAGTCATTACAATAATACAGGTTATCAGACAAATTCCACACAAATCCAAGTACACTGCGCTACATCACCACGATATCGCAAAGCCCCTCAATTCATCAAAAACAAAAGGATAAAACAAGGCTTAGTTAAGGAAGGTGGCTTCGGTGGCGTAGTTGGTAGCATGCTGAGCTTCTGAGGTCGCGGGTTCAAACCCGGCCAAAGTCGACGGATTATTTATGGGCGTTAAAATCCCTCACTATGCCTTCCTTCGGAGGGGTAGTAAAGCCGGTGGGCCCATGTTATAGATTTATGGCATGATAAAGAACTTTCCACTAATTACACTCGTGTGAAGCTAAATTATAGGTTATATTTGACTTATGCTCTTAGGTTCCAACGTTCGTCACCAGGAGCCAACGGCGGTGGCATCTAGTAACAAAGTTCAGAACTAGTTGGTCATTGACGGTAGCGATTGGTAGCAAACGTTGGAACTACTTGAAATTCGAATGTCGGCAGTCCTTACTTGAATTAAAAACAGATAACACACAATAATCCAGCCATCACAATTAACAACGGTTATCAGACAGATTCTACACACACCCAAAGTACACGGGGCTACATGACCGTGTTGTCGCAGCCCCTAAACTGAGGAACCAACCAACCATTAAGTAAAGAAAGTATTTCTACATAAAAGAAGTTTGCTGACATCAAATATAAATTTAGGTATTAGGAAGTCATTTTTGAAATTCTTTGTCTGGAGCGTGGCGCTCTATGGAAGTGAAACTTGGACTATTCACTCAGCCGAAAAGAGGAGAATAGAAGTGTTTGAAATGTGGTGCTAACAAATGAAGAGGTGTTAAGACTACTGTACTGGGAGAGGAGAGATGTTTCTGGTAATGGCTAATAAAGGGAAGAGATAGATTGGTAGGACACTTACCAAGACACCCAGGAGTAGCAAACTTAGTTTATCAAGGAAGGGTCGAGGACAAGAACTGTAGGGGTAGTCCAAGGTTAGAAAATATAAAAGGATTGCCTCGGATGTAAGGTTTGGTAAAAATGTCAAGATGAAATGATTATCTCAAACAGGGAGGCTTGGAATGCTGCATCAAACCAGTCAAAAGACTGAAAACTCAAACACAAAAATGTGTTTACATATTGCGAGAATAAGTGTGACAGGTGACATCTGCTCTATTATTCTAAAGAAACTACATCTCTTCTGAACGATAGTGTTGCTTGGTTCATCAGTTTAGGGACTGCGACAACGCGGTCAGGCAGCCCCGTGTACTTTGGGTGTGTGTAGAATCTGTCTGATAACCGTTGTTAATTGTGATGGCTGTTTTATTGTGTGTTATCTGTTTTTAATTCAAGTAAGGACTGCAGACATTCGATTTTCAAGTAGTTCCAACTTTTGCTACCAAAACGACACCGTCAACTACCAACTAGTTCTGAACTTTGTTACAAGATGCCACCACAGTTGGCTCCTGGCGACAAACGTTTGAACCTAAGAGCGTTATAACCTATAATTTAGCTTCACACAAGTGTAATTAGTGGAAGTTTCTTTATCATGCCATAAATCTATGACAAGGTACCGCCGGCTTTACTTCCCTTCCGAAGGAAGGCATACCAGTACTGAGGGATTTTTAACGCCCTTAAGAAATCCGACGACTTCGAACTATAGTGTTGTTTAGCGAAACTATAACGCACAGAAATTAATTACAAAGTGACTGGTCGCTTTTGAAGTAAAATGCTCATTGTTAAGGCAGGGTCATTATTTCTCCCTCCTTGTACAGTCACTAGGTCATGGAAACGCGGTACAATAAATTCATCCCTACTCCCCTCAAAGCAGCTGTGGAACGATATACCGACGGTCAAGGTCAAAAGTAAATGCTGTTAAAAATGCGTGCTAATATTCAACAATCGTGAGCATTTTGCTCGTATAGCGACCACTGGCGGGTTAACAACTACCATTTCAAGATATCCCTCAATTTATGCATGCTGTCCTTTTTCAATGTCCAAGAGTAACAGAATGAGTTGTCTTTCAGGCAACCCAGATATCTGCGAAGTGCAGGGAAAGTTCTTATATCTATGTATCAATTGGTTTAATTTTAGTTCATATATTTTCGTAAGAATCCACCCACTAATAACTATCGTTCTGAAGGCAGTACCAAACTATTATTTGTAGCAGTTTCCAGTGATTCAAGAAAGCCCGAGAGCTGTTCGACAGTGAGTGAATAAGAGCCAACGTGCAATAACCAGATGTACCGTACACGGGATTGTGATAAAGCTTGTATATGGCAATCTCTCTGAAGCTAGCTCAAACGGCTCATCACAGTTTATCATCGCTCCAGGATATTCATTAATTTCAGCACCACCCAAGTGATCGAGTTACATTTATGTGTCTAGCTCGTGCGTAGACTCCCTGATGACTGACAAGGGAAATACGTGACATTATTGATTCGAATCCATGAGAAACGTTTACAGAGCTTAGTGAACAGTGCCAACAGCAAATGCTTTGTTTCTTGTGTCTGCCTGGAGGCTGTTTGAATCCTCACAAAGCACCGCTGTAGTTTCTGAACGTTTTCTACCTAGCTTTTCAATTTTAGCCTATTTTCATTTATGAAACGATAGGCTTATAAGATCACCTTTTGTCCATGTGTGTGTATGTGTGCGACCGTGTGTGTGCCCCCTAATAACTTCTAATTGGCAGGAGCGATTTTAATGAAACTCGGTAAGGTCATAGTACTATTTTGGTCAACCCCGACTGTGCCTTTCAAATTTTATTACGTCTCACCAATCCAACATGCCGGCTGTGCGAAATATTTAATAATCAATCTATATCTCCGAAACTATTACGCATATCACCCTGAAATTGTGTATGGTGATAAAGGGCACGCTTAGACGGTCACCTATGTGACTTTCAAAAATCTGTTAACTACAAAAGGAACATGGCGGCTAAGAGAAGTTGAAGCATTTAAATAGACTTTATTCGCGATTTAACCATCTGAACTCAGTGAAACTTGGTACAGCAAATGACTATACAAATTGTAATGCACTGATATCTAATTTATTTCAATTGTTTACATAACCTCAGTACGGTGGCTGTGCGAATTTTGAAATTAAGTTTTTATTTCTCGTGTTCTAAACATGCGATCGAAATCAACGTTTGAATGACGAACGTACACAATAATTCTCATCTAATAGTACATAACTCCATGGCCTACATAAATTAAAATCCAACATGGCGACCATCCAAAATATTTAGACGCTTCTCAATATCCACGATTGTATTAAAGCAATCAAACTGAAATTTTGCATGTGTATAGAGTCTACTAGCATAAGTTCACCTATGGGACGTTCAATAACCTGGTGAGCACAAATTCAACATGGTGGCGACGCGAAATTTAAATATTCAAATGGACGTTTCTCACGATTTAACCGTCTGAGCACAGTGAAACTTGCTGCGATATATGCTTATACAGATTTTAATCCACTGGCATCTCATTCATTTAAATTATGTTCATACCCACAAGATGGCGGCTGAGCGAAATTTTAAAACATTTTTTTTCCAATCATGCGATTGAAGTTTGAATAAAACACCTACACAATAATCTTCATGTAATAAGTACATAGCTCTAAGGCCTAGATAAAATTATCCAATATGGTGACCATCAGAGGTATTTAGACGGTTCTCAATATCTACGAATCTATTGCAGCAATCAAACTGAAAATTTGTATGTTGATAGAGGTAATTAACATAAGTATGATATAGGAAAATAGGCTATTTATTTCTTCACGGAACTATTTGTTGAGTTTTACCTTTTTAGTATATTTTCTGTCTCTCTATTGAATAATAATTATTTTAATGTTTCTTGAACATTTAGGATTGTATTAATGAATGAAGGCTAGAGGTAATTTTCTTCCTGGATATTTGAGTGCGTGTCTGTATGGTTGTGCTTGTTGATAGATGATAGTGTTCAGTAGAGTCTAGATTATCTGACCTAACCTGGACCTGGCGTATGTCGGATCATCGAGAATGTCGGATAATGCAGAATAATTTGTTAATGAACTAATACAAATCGGTAGGCTCTACTGTATTACTAAACAATGACATGTTTTATGGTACTCTATTTACTGAATTATAAATTTATTGTACATACAGTATTGAACAAAGACGTTGCAAATGCCTTAAGATACTCATCGACACTAATGAAGACATTTCATTATAAGTTATCTTATTTTCTTGAAATTGATATCACTGATTCCAAGAATATAAACTAGTGGTTTTTTGCAAAAAAATAAGAAAAATTAAATAAATTTGGGGGGGGGGGGATTTTTCAAAGATTAATCATAAAAGTAACGTGCATTTTTAGGACGCGATATCTTTGCTCTTTTTCAACTTAATTGAGTCATTGTTGTCGCAAATTGATCTGCTGTATGTTCAGAATGTTGTATAGCAGAATCGTTTTTGTATCATTGATTGAGGCAAATATATTAGCTTTGTTTTACAATTTACGTTATTTTGATTGAAAAAATAAATTAATTGTGGGGGGCGCGACCCCTAATTTCAATTTAACAGCTTCATTCTGCTTTACAACATAGCTGCATTATTTGCCTATATTTTAGTTCTAATGAAACCAATATCTGCATTCTAAGTGGACATTTTAACTGCCCAAGTCAAGACAAATATTGAAAAAAAAAGTGAGAGAAATCGTAACTTAAAGTTGAGGTACACATTTAGAGTAAAGAGTCTTAATTTTCAACTCCTAAAAACTGACTTTTCTTTGGATTTTAGGTCAATCTTCTGCATTCTCCGACCCGTGAGTATCTATGTCCTACATTGTTTTAGTTCTGGAGTAGACTGTTTCAAAGCCAGATTAATGTGTGCTTTATCTGCTGCACCAATGCGTCAATGTGACAGCTGCTGAAAAGCGTGCAAACCGATCATTAAAGTGAATATAAATGAGGTAAACAACAATAAAACTAGTATAAATTATATATTTCTGGAAACTAGAGAGGACATACTATCGAATGAGACAAAAAAAATGAAAATTTTCTTGAAAATGACTACCGGTAATGGAAGCGTCGATGAATACCTGAAGGAAAGAAACGTGTCAACAATGTCTGCACGTTTTCTTGCTGTGAGATCTCGTCATCGATGAAAAATCAACCCTTCTGTTGCGCTTGCCTCCGGCTGTTGCTCCACGCACTTAATCCTTCACTGTGAGACATCGTTTTGTCCTTTTGTTCTGCAATACCTCGTTCTTCTTCTCCATCACTATCCTCATTTTCGTTAGCATTCACGAAATCAATAATATCAGGGTCAGTTTGTTCAAACAACAGATATTGTACACACCGTTTACTCTTATCTTGAGTCGTAGCATCCTCACAGCCAGGAATGCAATTCAGTAAGGGAACAATGTCGGATAACACGGAATGTCAGATAAGCGAAGGTCGGTTGAGCGGGACTCTACTGTATTTTTTTATTTTTTGTTCGTGTTTGTTGTTTTTGTTTGGTTTATAGTTTTAATTTGTATTGTTAATTATTGTCACAAGTGAATTGTATCTGTCTGGCAATAAAGAATACTAGCGGACCCGTGCGAGAAATCTCGCATGTTCATGAACCACACACTTTCCCCCACAGGTTTTGCAAATCGAACACTTCTTACAAAAATTGATATTTAAGAAACTAGAACGCAATTTGTCAATGATAATGTAATTTGTGTGCTAAGTGTGCTGTAACACTTGCCGGTTATTCGATATTTATGAAATTATACGATTTGAGTACTCATTCCTTTGATTTACTAGTTATGAAATCCATGCAAAATGATAAAGGAAAGACCTCAGAATGTTAAAATGATATGAAACGGGCGTCACATCGATCAAAATGTGAAATTGACAGAAATTATGGAGCGTATTGTCATACATCAACAGTATCTGAAATCGCACACTTCGTACATTTTTTTAAAGTAATTTTTAAAGAAATTATTGATATTTATTAAATTAGAGTGCAATTCGTCACTGGTAATGTCTATTCTCTTTCATTTGAATGCTCATTTTCACGATCGGTCGCTTGTGAGTGCCGCAGGAGGGATCTATACTACTGAAATAATATATATGATATACATACTTACATAAATACATACATACAGTGGCGTAACTAGAATTTGCTACTGGAGGGGGCTGAGTGGAATCAAAATTACACTGGAGGGCGGGGCCTCAGATAAATTCTTATGTATGAAAATGGAAATGTATATCTGTCCGAGATTAATGGACTCCGACACCGTTTAACCGATTGCATTGAAATTTTGTATGGTTGTAGTGCACACCACAAGGAAGGTTGTTGGTAAAATAATTTTAGATAGCCCTCTCCATTCCTTTTATTTATGCATTTGGCACAAATTTACACCGTGTTTCTTGGCTCAAATGTACATGGATTCACCGATCTGAACCGAATTTTACGTACTTACTGTTTGGAACAAGACGAGTAACACTATCTACTTGAAAATTCGGACAGCCCTCTCCATTCCCTTCATTTAGGCCCTTAGGCACAATTACTGAATTTCCATGCCCCACAAGCTTTATAATTTTATTTAAG
Source organism: Meconema thalassinum (assembly GCA_946902985.2). Lineage (NCBI taxonomy): Eukaryota > Metazoa > Arthropoda > Insecta > Orthoptera > Tettigoniidae > Meconema > Meconema thalassinum. Next base: position 572,549,473 of record OX336391.1, read on the forward strand.
GGCGTCATCACGAGGATTCTTTATTTTACAGTATCAGCGGAAGAAATGTTATTTTCCTTGCTTCTATGCATACTTTATTTGATTTTCTCTTTTTTACCGACTGAATCCGTATCCGTGTGCAAATTATTCGACTCAAATAGAGATTTTATATTAGGCACTATTTTTTATAATACATCTTTTTATTTTATATTTATTAACCTACTTAGTAATATTTTCTCCCTTATTGACTTACAAGTCTTCCCATAAGGATGTCATCCGTTGTTCAATAAAATGATTTTGAATAAAACAATTCTGACTGTTTTAAGTTCTCTAATTGATTCTAATAATGTGCACACCTCTGTATATTTACCGTGGCGTAACTTACCGGGGGTGACTAGGGAGATCAATCCCCCTACAGAGCTAGATGACATTTTTATTTCGATTAAAGCAAATTTTCGGATTGATGACAAACGACAGAATTATATAGGCCTTATATACTTTATACTTACTAATTTGAAAACACCTCTCTTTACTTGAGTAAACTTAAGGGAACCCGGATCGTCACATGTTTACAATGTTAAATCATGCTACTCATAAGGAACATTTTATCAGAATCTTTTCAAGGTATCCATTTGAAATTTTCACAGTTTGTTTATGCATGTTTTGGTTCATTACCAAAATGACAGTTTTGAATCAATGTAATCGATTTTTTTTATTATGAATATTTTAAAAATGGCCAAAATTTTCAGCACCCACTCCTTGGATATTATGATCATAAAACCCAAAATAATATGTTACCTACCGCCAAAGTGCCATTTCTGCACATAGATACTAATAGTATAAATGAAACCTGAAAGTTTCAAGTTCATGCGTTCAACACAAACTGAGAAAATGTTTCTTACGTATTAAGAAAGTACGGATAATTACATTTTAACTTACAACACTAATGCATAAATGCTATGTATGCTATTACAAATGAATTAATTAAAATACTTCTGGTTTGAATATTTTCAAAATATAAACACAGATGGAAAGTAAAATGGCAACAGATCCCAAATTCAAAATTTAAGAATTTGTTCATCAAATATTGCATTCTGGATCCCTTTAACACAATTTGCTTAAGCAAAGCTGTTCATTTTCGATCTTTTTCACATTGAAAAGTGCAAATGAAACGTATTAAAAGCTATCGAAATCAGAGATGAAAACGAAAACATGCTGATATTTGCTTTCATTCATTATATCGCACTAGCTCTTTAGCCCGGCGTTAATCGGGATCACAATTGGATATTAAGATATCGTAGCTTTGCTCGCTGTGTCGTATTGTGTGCAAACCGGAGGAAGGTTGTAATGAGCAATATTTTGCCACTCAAAGTCGAGTGTGCTCAGTGACTTTAATCCCAGGAGCAGTGTGAGCCGTATGTTAAAGAAACTTGGGTGGGAATCACTGGAGGCTAGGAGGATGAAATCTAGACTCTGCGCTATGTACAACACGTATACAAATCAACCAGCATGGGGTGAGCTTAGCAAACGATTGGGAAAGCCCACTTACATGGGTAGGAGCGATCATCCTTTCAATGTTAAGGGCCGCCCACAGCGAACAAATTATGGTAAATATTCTTTTGTAAACCGTGCCATTGATAACTGGAACTCTCTACCTGCCGCAGTCTTAGAGCCTTTTTCCAAACATATATGTGTGTTTAAGAAAAGACTGACTATTTGTGTAAATACTCCAGTTTAATTGTTGTATAATTGTTATTGAATTGTTATGTATAATTATTTATTTGTTATGTATATCCAATTTGCCACCGGGGGACACTCCCCCCATTGCTAATAAATGAATGAATGAATGAATGAATCTTTCTTCACCCTGCGTTGTGAAGTTTTCTCCCCTGTAGACGTATAACTTTTCCCATAAGAAATGACAATTAGACATTTTCAGAATTAGGTATTCCGAGGGATGCATGAGATGGGTGCGTTTCCTCTTGTTTCATTGATTTTGGAATGTGCCCTCTAAATCAGGTTTATTTATTTAATTATTTATCGTATGGCTCATAGTGCCGGGAGTGTGCCAGAACATGTTCGTCCCACCAAAGGCAGTAGCTGCTTCATCCGGACACCCCTAGGGTGAGCTACAAGTTCCGCTCAATTTCAAGTAGTTCCAACTTTCGCTACCAGATGTCAATGATACTTAGTGGTGAACGTTGGAACTTGGATAGAGCGTTCCCGGCCGGAGCATTACAACGAATCTAACCTAGAAATTTAGCTCCACACAAGTTTAGTCTGTGGATGGATCTTTTACATGCCATAAATCTATGACATGGGATCGCCGGCTTTACTTCCCCTCCGAAGGAAGGCATACTGAAGGATTTTAACGCTCTTAACATATCCGACGACTTCGACCGAGTTTGAACCCGCGATCTTGGGCATAGAAGTTCAGCATGCTACCAACTACGCCACCGAAGGTGATTTCAATCCTTGGTCCACGAATGTTTTTGTATAGTTTGAGAGCGGATGATCAGTATAAAGGACTTTGAATTCCTCAGCTCTAAACTCACACGAAAGGTATAATACAGTAATCAAAACAAAACTTGTGGCATTTTCCATTACGAGAACCCTCGTTTGGTGGAAATTCTATATAATCGTTTTACTATAATCTTATAAAAATGAAATGTAGTTAAGAATAATGGTTAAATATTTCAAATAACTTCAGCGCCTTGTAAGTATATTCAGCGCATTAAATCAAGTGAAATTTTGGAAATCTGTCGAGTCTAATACTGTAATTTGCACACATCTGTAGGTAACTCAACTGTTTTTCTTTCATTTGTATGCGCACTTTAGAAATTTACCATTGGCCTTATCTCAAGGAAAGTGTAATTGCATATTTTCCATTAGAATTTGCGAACCTAGTGGCTCCAAACTGTGTCATTGAACTTACGAAAGTTAACGAAAGGCATCATGAAAGGGCAAGAGAAATGAAAAGAGATGTTGAGCGTGATAAGGAGTAGGGAAATGTTGCCACATTTGTATTCTGAGCGTATCGCGGAGGAGGACATTCAGATGTCCGAGTGGGTAAGCAGAAAATGAAAGAACAGAGATACGCTTCGTATAACCTTCTTTAACTCGACAGAGAAAGCCACGGGGTAGAGTCTTCTCTTGAGGTCGGTGACCTATTCTCACTCAAAACCCGCATTTGAGCGATAAAATTGGGTATAGGTGAAGTTTTGATGCAATATTTTCAGTGTTGTCTGTACAAACTATCAAATTCTTATTTTCAATCGGTCAACACGCTTTTGCCCAAGTAGATTAGGCAGGGTAGCTATGAATGTATATAAAGTATTACACAGTTTTCTGAATAATGAAAGACACGATATTGCAATTTGTTTGGTCCACTTATGGTAGCCTACTGTGTTCTGAATGTTTTAATTGAGACTACCTCGATATTTCCAAACATTAAATTTTTGGTCAGTCACTAGCCGAAAGGTTCATGTGGCATATGCTTGTATAGTAAGCTTGGTTATTGGGTTAAGTAAATGTTCTGCACATTATGTAATTCCTTATGGGAAGACTTGTAAGTCAATAAGGGTGAAAATATTACTAAGTAGGTTAATAAATATAAAATAAAAAGATGTATTATAAAAAATAGTGCCTAATATAAAATCTCTATTTGAGTCGAATAATTTGCACACCTCTTTAGGTTATAACCAAACTGTAAACTTCAATAAAGCAGACAGCTCTCCATTTAGTAGAGGATACAGTTTAGGATACAGTACATTCTATGTTTCTAATGTTCTTTACCAGACCACTCAAGATGAGCTATTTGCACACCGTAATTTGCCCATGCCATGTGTATTTCCATATCACTGGCTCACCAGTGAATATAAAGAACACGCGGAGTTCTCCCTGTGGTGACGCTGCACGCTCTAGTAATTATCCTTCTGTCCGCTGAGTGTCGTTAAGTGGCGCGCCGGGTGGTCGCTGCTCACACTTCATAAGGGAAGTGTCCAGAAGCTGATGAAATATGATGTGCAGGTTTTGCAGGACGTTGGTGTTAATATGGTGTGCTGAAGATCACACCACAGTGAGTGGGGTGTTGTTGTTGCTTCATTTGGGGGATTGGACATCGTGATCATTTCTTCTCCTTGTACTTTAAGTGTATCTATGAACTGCTATGCACAAGATCGCGGGTTCAAACCCGGCCAATGTCGTCGGACTTTTAAGAGCGTTAAAATCCTCCAGTATGCCTTCCTTCGGAGGGCAATTAAAGCAGGCGGGCCATGTCATAGATTTATGGCATGCAAAAGAGCCTACCGCTGCAATTGGTAGTGTGCAGCCAAATTTGCAGGTTATATTTCGTTAGAAACGCTCTATCAAGTTCCGACGTTCGTCACTAGGTGTCAGTGACAGAAGCGTCTGGTAGCCAAAGTTGGAACTACTTGAAATTGAACTTGGTGGGAGCTTACGGGCGTTCAATTAAAATACCCTGCTATGGCAATTGGCTGCAATTCATGTATATAATTTAGGTGAATGTACAGTTTTCCATATGTTTTGTGTGGTGTGGTGTGTGTAGGAATGTGATGGTTCAATTCCAAACTCAGCCATACTGGAAGAGGTTGTCCGTGGTTTCCTACATCTACTTTAGGCAATTTTTTGGATGGTTCCTAACGTATGGCCACGGCCGCTACCTCTAATCCTATCCCCAATATACAAGTACACACACTAGTGCAGCCATCACAATAGTACAGGTAGAAATCTAAATGGTATTAATACCACCATAAATATATTACTATAAGTTGTTTCATATAACAGGACTTGTTTCAACTACCGTGTGGTCACCATCAGCAATCTCAAGTTGTCGGAAGAAACTATTATAAAATAAAGTTGCAAGTAATGGAAACTATGTTGTATTATTGAGATGCACTTAATATATTCCAATACTACTGAAATAAGATCTATTACGTAGTTATTCAACCAAAAACTATTTTTACCATCATGAAATGAAAATATTCGAAAATAATTGAAGCACCAAATAAAATATATTTGGTTTCTAGTAAATTATCTTCCAAAAACTTATAAAGGTACTGTGTTGATCTCAATATTTAAAATCAAATCGAGTTTGTAATTTTTACACACAGAAGGAATATTCATTATATGTTAAAACCAAATTGAAATGTTCTTCTAATATTTATGTATTGCTCGGTAAGTTCACCTAAAACCCTGAGTGAGGCCGCTGTCAGCACGATGGAGCGAGAGAGCGATGTAGAGAGAGCACGAGATGGGCGGGAGGGGAGAGAGCGAGAGTGGGATAAGAAAGCGCCGATGCCAAATTAACATCGACTCTGTCCGTATCAGATAATGTCTGTTGATTAAAATAATAACACACACCTATTAGATAGTTGTTGGAAAGCCGTGATTTAATGTTTATATTTAACATTGGAAATAACTGTTTAGTTCGAAATTAACAGAATACATTCTTCATAAAATATAATCCTGCGAAATGGAAAAAATGACAACCTACCTCCAGCGAGCAAGTTATTAAATAAACAACTAATAAAGAAATAAATAAATAAATAAAAAACAAAATAAATAAATAAATAAATAAATAAATAAATAAACAAATGAATAAATGAATAAATTAATAAATTAATAAATAAATCACAGATACTTATTTCATTTGATATGATTTCTCTTCTCTGGCTATGAACTTTCCTATTCATGCCATAGGCAATGTAATAAAGCACACCTTAATGTTATTGTTATTGTTACGTGCCACCCCTTAGTGGCACTTTTGTTAACTTGATTACGGTGGGTAGAAAACACAACACCGATTGTTCCTTTAAAGAAATAATTAATTTTATTGCGGTCAGAAAGATACGGTACACTACTCATCAGCAAATACAAGCAATTAGAACCTTACTCCAGTTTCCTCAAGTCTCTTGCATATGGAGAGCTCTAGCCCTCTTTCACTTGTCAACAGTTAATCTTCTCGCTAATGAGTCTGGTGGCCTTGACAGAACTACATGAAACTCTTCCCTATGTACACAAATTACAGTTACTTACGATGACCTGCTACACGCTGCCTCGCTGTTCAAGAGCTGGGAAACAATGTCACTGGGTTTCGTAACTCGCATGGCACTTCACTCAAAACACAGGCAGTCCCCTGTATGCTTCTCACTTCCTCGCTGTCAAGAGAAACGGCTTTACTAGGGATTTCGCAAGTCACCACACTTCTGTCGCTCAGGATAAACGCTCGCACTAGCTCGTAAAACACACACCCCACTCACTGCTTGACAGGTCGCTCTTATATAGCAGGCCGGTGACTCAATAAATGCTTCTAGACCCATCCAGGGTTCGCGGCTTCTCGAGGCTTCCATCGCTGGCTGGGTCACGAATATTCTGGACCATCCCTTTGTCCTAGTAGTCCTGTTGCATAAGGCACACGCAATACACTGAGGCAGAGCAGCCCAGCCCAGGGGCAGTTGTGACTCATGCGGCGAGCGATGAAACAAACTCCCAGCCGTAACATTATTTTAACCACTAGGCAGGGAGACATATACTTACACGTCAGGCGTACACACAATGGACAAGCACGTGGTACAGGAATGCAGGTGGCACCGCTGGAAAGTCATCCTCCCGGGCGCACAATTCAGCGCCAGTGTTTTTGCAATTTTGTGAAACCTCCGGTTATTGGGACAAAGCGGCCTGCGATAAAGCCATAATAAAGTGCACCGTGCGGTGGCTGGCGATGGAATGGCAATAATGAAATATTTGATAACGATGAACTCTCTCCCTATTGGTTTCTGATAAGGTAACTGTGCCTGTCACGCCTCTCTTGGCAGCAAATAGCAGCAGATCCTGCAAAATGTTGACTATAGGTGTTAGGGGAAGCCTAGTAGTTCGCATATTTTCTGGGTCTTCAGATAAACTTGTTGCGCTGTAATCATTAGCAGCGTTGGGTGTGCTTCTTGAGATGTAATTTGAAAGACAATATTATGGTAATTGGATATGTTGATAATTATGATAATTTTATTGTTGTTTTACGGGGCCTAACATCTAGGTTATCGGCCCCTAATGGTTTGGGTGGCAGTGAAAGATGAGATGAGAATGGAAACTATAACTAATACTAACTACAGACTTACATACTAGAAGAAGAAATGGTAAGCAAATAAAGGATAAAGCAAATAAAGAACAGGAAGAGAAGTAAAGCCCTCAACCATCGAAGAATGAGGACTGAGGGACTTGGAAGGAAGGAGAGCCATGAAAGGCAGACAGGAAAGGTGAAAGAGGGTAGAGCTCGCCCCAAAGTAACTGGAAACAAGTAGTTCAGTGAAGAAATACACAGCCTATTTTCATATATCATACTCATGTTAATTGCCTCTATCTACATACAAAATATCAGTTTGAAGGTTGTGATAGATTCGTAGATATTGAGAACCGTCTAAATATTTCAGATTGTCGCCAGGTTCGATTTTGATTTATGTACTATTACATGAAGATTATTGTATACGTGTGGTATTCAAACTTAATCGCATGATTAGAACACAAGAAATAAAAACGAGATTTTAAAATTTCGCACAGCTGCCATCTTGTGGTTATGAAAACAATTGAAATAAATTAAATTACAGTGGATTATCATTTGTATTAGCATTTAACGTGCAAAGTTTCACTGCACTCGGATGGTAAAATCACGAGAAACGTCCATTTAAATATTTATAATTCGCGTCACCGCCATGTTGGATTTGTGATCACCAGGTTACTGGAAGTCCTATAGGTGAACATATGTTCATAGCTTCTATGAACATAAAAAGAATCAGTTCGATTGCTGTAAAAGATTCGTAGATATTGAGAAATGTCTAAATATTTCGGATGCTCGCCATTTTGGCTTGATATATGTATAGGCCATAGAGTTATGTATCATTAAAGTAAAATTATTGCGTAGCTTCATTATTCAAACTTTCACTTCGATCGCATGATTACGACACAAGAAATAAAAACTTAATTTTAAAATTTCGCACAACCGCCATCTTGAGTTTATGTAAACAATTGAACGAAAATAGATGCCAATGCATTACATTATGTATAATTATTTACTGTACCACATTTCACTGCGCTCAGAGAGTTAAATCTCGAGAAAAGTCTATTAAAATGTTTCAACTTCGCTTGGCCTCCATGTTCGTTTTGTACTTGACAAGTTTATGAAAGTTACATGGATTAACTTGTAATAGTGCCCTTTATCATCGTACAAAGTTTCAGGGTGATATCTATAAAAGTTTCAGAGATATAGAATGCCAGTGAAATATTTCGCACAGCCCCCATTTTGAGGTTATGTAAACAATTGACCTAACTTAGACGCCAGTGCATTACAATGTGTATAAACATTAACTTTACCAAGTTTCATTACGTTTGGATGGTTAAATCGAAAGAAAAGTCTACTTAAAAGTCTCAAATTCGCTTGACCGGCTTGTTGGTTTTGCAGTTACCAGGTTTTTAAAAAGTCTCATAGCCAATTAAGGCGGGAAAGGAAGAGACTCCTTAGGCCTTGGATACCCTAATACCGTCGGGGTAGGAAGAGAACAAGAGTTGACCATGACAGGTCGACAGGGAAGTAGACGGAGAGGAGCCTGGCACAAGTAAGTGGAAGCAATGCCAGACTCAGATGGGTTCCCGTGGTCGCCAAATCACGTCCCACTAGATGTGAGCTCCTGGGGGGAATTGGATATATACATGGATCGATGTAATAAGCACATGATACCCAACCTGCTATGCAACATCTATTACAAGTAACCTTCCTACCTGGTAAGAGCCCAGGAATTAGCCTACTTTCGATTTTTGCAAAAAATGAAAGTAGACTTATGAGATCAACACAGGGCGAAAAAAGTGTGTCTGTCTGTGTGTGTGTATGTGTGTGTGTGAGTCTGTGTGTGTGTGTGTGTATGTGTGTGTGTGAGTGTGTGTGTGTGTGTGTGTGTGTGTGTGTGTGTCTGTGTGTGTGTGAGTGTGTGTACTCTGAATGTCTGTCCCCCACTATCAATTCGAACACGGTGAATGCAAATTGAACGAAATTTGGTACAAAGGTAGCACTAGCAAAGGACACCTCAGTGTCATGTTTTATATCGCCGCCATCTTGACAGAAACGTAATGGCGGCCACACAAATGTTCAAAGCTTAAATCAAATTACGACTAACCTAATCATCCGATTTCTACCAAATTTGGTAACAACATACCTTCGTATAGGATGCGTCTTGTGACCAAATTACAAGGTCGTCCGCCATACCATTTAAGGATGGCGGCCGTGCGAATTATGCAAACTTTATAATCCATATCATGGGACCCACCAGTTCCGATTATCGAGCCGAGAATCGTTTTAACTGTTCTAAAGGAAGAGGCACGTTCGAAATTAAAAGTTTATTTTGTAATACTATAGTGCAGACGTGATTTTAAAAAGCTGAACTGATTCAGTAATAAGACAAGATGGCAGCGGATATCTTGTGCCGGACTTATATTTCACTAATTTGAGTATTGCATGCAATATAGCGTACTGATAAAAAATAAATAAACTTTGTATGAAATGCTTTATATATAAATAATATACTCCAGTGATGAAATCGTTTAGTATAAATCATTATTTGCTAACACGTTCTATGTAAGTCATTTTAAATAGAACGATATTCGGTGACACAATTAGCTCAGTGGTAGAGCGTTAGCCTATCGCTCAAATGCCTATGGTTCAAACCCGATCAGAGCTAGGTTTTTTGCTTGAAATGTTATATGTTTATTGTTTTGTAATGACTCAGATGTTTTAAAATTAAGCGTTATATTGTGCACATTATGGTGTAAAATATATATTTAATTAAAACATAATTCGCCAGCAGATTTACTCGGGACATCTAGCTGCCAAAAAGGTAACTTCCAGATTTTATTGAAAAGTTTCTTCTTCTGGCCGCTAGAATGCACTCGCTCTGTTAGGATTATATTGTTCGATATTTCACCAATAGATGTCACGACTAGTCTACGTGGGGATCCATTGATTACTATACCATTATCATTCTGTGCCACGGTCGACTCTAGAAAGGTCGGAAGGTTCAACCTGACAACACTGTAGCTACGGCTATTATCAGTCATTCTTCGTCACGAGCGCCTGAACTGAAACAGCTGTTTGCTAGCACGGGAGGCGACAAAAACTACGGAATTAATATTGGACAAACATAATGTACATGTTTAGCAAAACATCTGTTGATTTTTATTTACACATGACCAGTGTTACAATCGGAAATAAATGAATAACGTGCATACGATCGTGAAAAGTTGTTATAAGAGTCAAGCAGCTGATATTAGGCATGAGTGACACGGAAATAATTTACCAACATAAAAGTGTTTGGCAAAATAAAGAAAATTATTTTGGTTTCTTTTCGTATTTTACTACTCTGAAGTATGGTAATAAAAAAATTGGCGGTGTTATGATAATAATAATATGGAGTAAGTAGATGCTATTGTGGGTTACGTGATGCAAAAATGTAGGCTATCTCCCATAACATCTTCACACTGTAGGTCTATAAACCCTCGATTCCGCCGCACATGTATGTAGATAATTTACTACCATTAGAGAAATAGTCTGTTGCTGCTGGTATTCCATAACTGTATCAGATTACTTCTGTTTCCTTCCTAAAGTGCTGCAACTTTCTCTTACCATAACCAAGTTTGCTGACATCAACAGCATCATTCCTTGCCTGTGAATAATATTTTTTCACTTAATTGACTAATTTATGCAATCTACGAACCATTTCGAAGGTTCCCTAATCCAGGCCTGGCGCAGATTTTCGTCACTTGGGAACCTTACTTGGTTAATTTGCATTACAGTTGGGGATCAACATGTATCTGGCACTGTTACGGTGCCGAAACATTCCAGGAAAATCAAAGTTTAAAACATGAAGTACGATATGTGATAATTCCATGTACCGTAGGCATTTAAAAATACCATATTTGCCAGATACAAAGCACACTTGTCAGTGTGTTCTCAATTAGGGATTACAGTTTTAAAAAAAAAACTCATCTGGAAGGGTAGTATAAACGCTACTATAAAGCGTATAAACGTACAAAGCGTAAGAAACAAAATATAGAAGGAAATATCCCTATGAGATAAACTAGAACACCTGCCAGACTGAACGTTCCCTCATGTTCCCGCCTGACAAGGGTATGACTGATGAACATGTTGCCAAGTCTAAGCCTTCCGACCTGTCTAGAGTCGACCGTGTCTGTGCGCATCGAATTTGAAGAATGACAAGATGATACTACGATACATTTTAACTTTTTATTTTAAAGGGTTTGTAACAGCCTATTTTGCGTTACTTGAAAATGTTATTAAGCGTTATATTGTGCACATTATGGTGTAAAATATATATTTAATTAAAACATAATTCGCCAGCAGATTTACTCGAGACATCTAGCTGCCAAAAAGGTAACTTCCAGATTTTATTGAAAAGTTTCTTCTTCTGGCCGCTAGAATGCACTCGCTCTGTTAGGATTATATTATCGAAAATATCCACATAGTTTGTATACACACGTCTCTGTAGGGTCATGGAAAGATTTGTTAATTCAATTAGGGTTGTGAAAGCCATGCACAACCAGACGTGTAAAGACATGCCTCAACTCAAAGTTGGATGTTGCCCACGGCAGGTCGTAATAATAATAATAATAATAATGTTATTGGTTTTACATCCCTTTTAACTACTGCTGATGTTAGAGACACCGGGGTGCCGGAATTTTGGCCCGAAGGGGATCATTAACGTGCCAGTAAATGTACTGACACGGCTCCCTCGCATTTGTGCACCCTCAAATGCCAGCTGACTGCGCCAGGATACGAACCTGCAACCTAGGGCCCAGCAAGCGAGAACGTTACCGCTGAGCCACGCCGCCAGTCCGGTCGATTATGTCTCCAGATCCATAACATTCTTGATATACTTCTTATCTTTCTTTCTTCAATGATGGTAGCAGTTTTTATTTAGGTTGTGGCGTTTGGTAGAGGCAAATCGTTTCTAAGGTCTTCAACAAAGAATAGTTCTATTATACTCTTTGATAATAACAACGAGTTATAACTATACTCATACATTTAGGAGAAAGTAGGCTATATGTTCTTTACTGAACATCTTGTTTTTAGCCTACTTTCGATTTTTGCAAAAAATGAAAGTAGACTTATGAGATCAACACAGGGCGAAAAAAGTGTGTCTGTCTGTGTGTGTGTATGTGTGTGTGTGAGTCTGTGTGTGTGTGTGTGTATGTGTGTGTGTGAGTCTGTGTGTGTGTGTCTGTGTACTCTGAATGTATGTCCCCCCCCCCCTATCAATTCGAACACGGTGAATGCGAATTGAACGAAATTTGGTACAAAGGTAGCACTAGCAAAGGACACCTCAGTGTCATGTTTTATATCGCCGCCATCTTGACAGAAACGTAATGGCGGCCACACAAATGTTCAAAGCTTAAATCAAATTACGACTAACCTAATCATCCGATCTCTACCAAATTTTGCAACAACATACCTTTATGGGGGGAGCATCCTTTTACCAAACCAATAAGCCATCAGCGTAATAGTTTGCGGATGGCGGCCATCTTTGTGTGAAAATCGATTCCCCCTATTAATTCGAACATGGTGCAACCGAATGGAACGAAATTTGGTACAGAGGTAGTACTAACAAAAGGCACCTCAGTGTCATGTTTTATATCGCCGCCATCTTGACAGAAACGTAATGGCGGCCACACAAATGTTCAAAGCTTAAATCAAATTACGATTAACCTAATCATCCGATCTCTACCAAATTTTGCAACAATATACCTTTATAGAGGAAGCATCCTTTGACCAAATGACTAGGTCATTAGCCCAATAGTTTGTGGATGGCGGCCATCTTTGTGTGAAAATCAATTCCCCCTATTAATTCAAACACGGTGAAACCGAATGGAACGAAATTTGGTACAGAGGCAGCACTAGCAAAGGGCATCTCAGTGTCATATTTTATATCGCCGCCGTATTGACAGAAACGTAATGGCGGCCACACAAATGTTCAAAGCTTAAGTAAAATTACGACTAACATAACCATCCGATCTCTACCAAACTTTGCAACAACATTCCTTTATGGAGGGAGCATCCTTTGATCAATCTAATAGGTTATTAGCCTAATAGTTTGCGGATGGCGGCCATCTTTATGTCAAAATTGATTCCCCCTATTAATTCAAACACGGTGGAACCGAATGAACGAAATTTGATACAGAGGTAGCACTAGCAAAGGGCATCTCAGTGTCATGTTTTATATCGCCGCCATCTTGACAGAAACGTAATGGCGGCCACACAAATGTTCAAAGCTTAAGTTAAATTACGACTAACTTAACCATCCGATCTCTACCAAACTTTGCAAAAACATTCCTTTATGGAGGAAGCATCCTTTGACCAATCTAATAGGTTATTAGCCTAATAGTTTGCGGGTGGCGGCCATCTTTATGTCAAAATTGATTCCACCTATTAATTCGAACCCGGTGGAACCGAATGGAACGAAATTTGGTACAGAGGTAGCACTAGCAAAGTGCACCTCAGTGTCATGTTTTATATCGCCACCATTTTGACTGAAACGAAATGGCGGCCACACGAATGTTCAAAGCTTAAATCAAATTACGATTAACCTAATCATCCGATCTCTACCAAATTTTGCAACTACATACCTTTATGGAGGGAGCAATCTAATAGGTCATTCGCCTAATAGTTTGTGGATGGCGGCCATCTTTGTGTCAAAATCGATTCCCCCTATTAATTCAAACACGGTGAAACCGAATGGAACGAAATTTGGTACAGAGATAGCACTAGCAAAGGGAATCTCAGTGTCATGATTTATATCGCCGCCATATTGACAGAAACGTAATGGCGGCCACACAAATGTTTAAAGCTTAAATCAAATTACGACTAACATAACCATCCGATCTCTACCAAACTTTGCAAAAACATACCTTTATGGAGGGAGCATCCTTTGACAAAACTAATAGGCCATTAGCCTTAATAGTTTGCGGATGACGGCCATCTTTATGTCAAAATTGATTCCCCCTATTAATTCGAACACGGTGGAACCGAATGAACGAAATTTTGTACAGAGGTAGCACTAGCAAAGGGCACCTCAGTGTCATGTTTTATATCGCCGCCATCTTGACGGAAACGTAATGGCGGCCACACAAATGTTCAAAGCTTAAATCAAATTACGATTAGCCTAATCATCCGATCTCTAGCAAATTTAGCAACAACATACCAATATGGAGGGAGCATCCTTTGACCAAACTAATAGGTCAACAGCCTAATATTTTGCGGATGGCGGCCATCTTTGTGGGAAAATCGATTCCCCTTATCAATTCGAACACGGTGAAACCGAATGGAACGAAATTTGGTACAGAGCTAGCACTAGCAAAGGGCACCTCAGTGTCATGTTTTATATCACCGCTATCTTGACGGAAACGTAATCTCGGCCACCCAAATGTTAAAAGCTAAAATGTAATTACGACCAACCTAATAATCTAGTCTCTACCAAATGTTGCAACACCATATCTTTATGTGGGAAACATATTCAGACCAAACTGCAAGAACATCAGCCCAATAGTTTGCAGATGGTGGCCAAGTATGTGTGCAAATCGATTCCCCCTATCAATTCAAACACGGTGAAACCGAATTGAACGAAATTTGGTACAGAGGTAGCACTAGCAAAGGGCACCTCATATTCATGTTTAATATCCCTATAGCACGTTGTATTTCAACAAGCTACTACAACCAACATTCAATCATACTCCTTGAAAAGGACAAAGAGTTATAACAATACCCATGCATTTAGGAGAAAGTAGGCTATATGTTCTTTACTGAACATCTTGTTTAGGTTATACAAATACAATTGCCATGGAATCTTCCAATGTACACTTTTGTTTCATCCTTCAATATATTATTCTGCTAAGGTCCCATTCCAGTTTTGTACCGAAAATAAGGTCCCATTAACACCAACCTACACATATGGGGTACCTACAGGTTCAGCATAATCCAATGCGTAAGCGAAACGCACTCACTTACTCTTTAAATGCCTCACAATTAAAGAAATACCTTAAAACATGTATATTTACAATGAAATAATGCAACACGGTAACCATGTTAACAGAATCTCACAGCTCCATCTATTTCTGTAAGACGCAATGCAATTCTAATTATACATTACTGTGAAAGTTTCCAGACGGTCATAAGGTTACCACTGAACCAAATTTAGCTGTAAAATTCATCAATACTGTTACGTGCCACCCCCCTAGTGGCACTTTTGTTAACTGGTTTACGGTGGGTTGAAGCACAACACAGATTGTTCCTTTAAAGAAATAATTAACTTTATTGTGGCCAGAAAGATACACTACTCAACGGCAAATACAAGCAATTATAACCTTACTCCAGTTTCCTCAAGTCTCTTCCTTGAGCGCTCTTGCCCCTTTCACTTGTCAACAAACCACAGAAGTTAAACCGTCTTAATGAGTCCGGTGGCCTTGACAGAAGCTACCTGCACCTCTTCCTCATGTACACAAACTACAGTTACTTACGATAACCTGCTTCACGCTGTTTCGCTGTCCACAAGCTGGGGAAACAATGTCACTGGATTTCGTAACTTGCACGGCACTTCGTCACCACACTTCTGTCGCTCAGGAAAAACACGCACTAGCTCAGAAACACACACCCACAGAAAACTCGGTCCGCTCACTGTTGAGGCCGCTTATATAGCAGGCTGGTGACTCAATGAATTCTAGAATCGTCCAGGACACACGGCTTCTCGACATTTCCTTCACTGGCTGGGTCACGAATATTCTGGACCATCCCTTTCACTTCTCAGCCCGTTGCGTAACGCGCACGTAATACACTGAGGCAGAGCACACACAGCCCGGAGCAGCTGTGACTCATGCGGCGAGCGACAAAACAAACTCACAGCCGTAACAAATCGTACAGTATAATGCGCAGGGGCACTCTAGATTTTTTCACGCAATTTTCACGTGTGGGTGTGGTCCTAAAGGTCTTTTTCACCCGACTATAAAGTGTCTCCGAAAACCACATTTTTAAAGGCCCTTAAATTAACAGTGTCTGTGCTATTCCCAGAAAACTAACTTCGCTCTGATATACCTATGCAGGAATGACAAACACCTAACCACTGCACCAGTAGCTGAAGTGATAAAGTCTGATTATTCATACTAAGTATAAATCAGTCATAGCATTCATGATTGAGATTTTGCTAAGTGTACTCTTTACAACTAGAATATTCGCGGGTGAAGCCGCGACGGGTAATGCTAGTACTTAATAAGACGGTTACGAAACCAAATATCAGGGTTGGCAGGATGATCTCAACGGACAACATTTCACCAAATAGTTAACCTACATTTGGTAGAATTTAAAGGGGAGCATTCATTACAATATAACACGTTATCAATTCCACTTCTCTTTCACACCCACGCCATCCATCGTGGCACACGAGAGGAAAAATTGGCATGTTAGAACGCTCAAGGAGTCTTCAACTCAAGAGCTCTACAGGAACAATAGAAAATGGAAACTTGAGAAGTGTACTGCTTGAGTGAAATAAAACATACGGGGTGATGCAAAAGGGGCGTAGCCATTGTTCAAAAACTGCGGGAGGGGATGTTTAAATGTATAAGAGGGTGCGACTTGAATAGAAGATTGTGGTGCTCTTTATTTCCCCGATACGTGGCAATGGACTCATACTGTATATCTAGGCTGGAGAACACAAAAATATGATTGACAGATGACATAGTTGGATCCTAGAAATGACATGCCAGAGTAGCTACAGTTACTGGATCACTAGTACAAAATGCCAACGTACATAAAATACAACACGGTTACTCAATTAATACATCACATTATATATTTTATATACTGTATTACAAGCTTTACCCGGCATGCGTTGCAATGTATATCAAAGAAAGTGTTGGCGTTATAATTTTGTTTGTTGAAGTGCTTTTCGATACACAATATTTCTTTTCTTTTTCCTTTAACTGCCTCTAAACTATTGTAAAATGGATTTACTAACTCAGAAACATTGGTGAGAGCGTGCTCAACAGCTCACCAAAGTTTCATCGCAAACAGATGAATGGTATATGAACGCATATAGGACTTGTAAAAACGATTGACGCTACCAATTGTAATGTGGATTAACTAAGTCAGAAACCTTCGCAGGAGTGCACACAACAACTCAACCAAGTTTCATTGCAATCGGAAGAATGGTATATGAACGCATATGGGATTTTGTTTAAACCATTCGCGCGCCATCACTTATTTGTTGAATCTGCTAGTGCACTACCAATTATTATAAAATGGATTTACTAAGTTAGAAACCTTCGTGGGAGTGGGAACAACAACTCACCAAACTTTCATCGCAATCGGATGAATGGTATATGAACGCATATGGGTATTTGTTGAAACGAATCGCACGCTGTAACTCATTTGTTGAATCTACTCGCGCGCTACCTATTTTGAAATGGATTTACTAAGTCAGAAACCTTCTCAAGAGTGTTCACAACAAATCACCAGAGTTTCATCGCAATCGTAGGAATGGTTTATGAACGCATACGGGATTTCGTTGAAATGATTCGTGCGCTGTCACTCATTTATTGAATCTACTCGTACACTACCTATTGCAAAATGGATTTACTAAGTCATAAACCTTTGCAGGAATGTACAAAACAACTCAGCAAAGTTTCATCGCAATCGTAGGAATGGTTTTTGAACACATACGGGATTTCGATAAAACGATTCACGCGCTGTCACTCATTTATGGAATCTACTCATGCGCTACCTACTGTAAAATTGATTTACTAAGTCAGAAATCTTCGCAGGAGTGTACACAACAACTCACAAAAATGTCATTTCAATCGGATGAATGGCATATGAACGCATGTGGGACTTTCTTGAAACGCATCGCGCGCCATATTGTTGAAGCTACTCACGCTTTTATTGTAAATTGGTTTTACTATGCCTATGACCATCCCGTGCGTGTGCACAACAACTAATCAAAATTTGATCGCAATCGCATGAATTGTATATGAACACAACGCCAACACTCATTTGTTGAAACTATTCGTGCGCTATCAATTATAAATTGGATTTACTATGCGTATAACCATCACGGGAGTGTTCAGAACAACTCACCAAAATGTGATCGCAATCGGATGAATGGTATATGTATGCATAAGCGACAAAAAAACAGACATTAATGTTTTATATTATAAAGTAGATCTGACGTCTGACGTCAGAATATGATGTGGAAAGTAGAGAATTGGTAAGGTATTCCCTCCTCAAAATCAATGGAAGGGGCAGATGACCCTCATAGTTCCGCCCCTTAAAACAACAATAAATGAATAACTAGAGTCAATGTATCTCAAAGCAGCATAGAACTACTCTGTTTTGCAATTTGACATCTCAAGAAACCTCAGAGATGGGAAACAGTCAATATTGTTCACTTTAAGCTGATTTTTGAACATCACAATTGGTATTAAAATCATAAATCCTATGCTTGATGGTGCCGATCAACATACTGTAACACAGAGCCTATTCTCATCATGTAAACGTTATGTCAGTTCAAAACAAGTAGTTCCGTGAAGAACTATACAGATTATTTTCATATAATTATCCTACTCATGTTAATTGCCTCTATCAACATACAAAATTTCAGTTTGATTGCTGTAAAAGATTCGTAGATATTGAGAACCGTCAAAATATTTCGGATGCTCGCCATTTTGGATTGTTATATGTATTGGCCATAGAGTTATGTACCATTAGAGGAGAATTATTGCATAGCTTTATTATTCAAACTTTCACTTCGATCACATGATTTCGACACAATAAATAAAAACTTAATTTTAAAATTTGGCACAGCCGCCATCTTGCGGTTATGTAAACAATTGAACTAAATTCGATTCCAGTGCATTACAACATGTATAATTATTTACTGTACCACATTTCACTGCGCTCAGATGGTTAAATCATGAGAAAAGTCTATTAAAATGTTTCAACTTCGCTTAGCCCCCATGTTCGTTTCGTACTTTACAGGTTTTTGAAAGTTACATAGATAAACTTGTAGCAGCTCCCTTTATCACCGTACAAAAATTCAGGGTGATATCATAAATAGTTTCGGAGATATTGAATGCCAGTGAAATATTTCGCACAACCGCCATTTTGAGGTTATGTAAACAATTGAACTAAATTAGACGCCAGTGTATTACAATGTGTATAAACATTTTCTGTACGATGCTTTATTACGTTTGGATGGTTAAATCGCGAGAAAAGTCTATTTAAAAGTCTCTACTTCGCTTGGCCGCCATGTTGGTTTTGTAGTTACCAGGTTTCCGAAAGTCTCATAGGTGTACTTCTAGTAGTTCCCTTTATCACCGTACAACATTTCAGGGAGATATCGGTAAAAGTTTCGGAGATACTGAATGCTGGTGAAATAGTTCGCAAACGCCATGTTGGATTGGTGAGACACAATAAAATTTGAAGGGCACGGTCGGGGTCGGCCAGAATGGTGCTATGATTTTAATGAGTTTCATTGAAATTGCTCCAGCCGTTTAGAATTTATTACGGGGACACACACACCATCACACACACACACACACGCACACACAGACAGACACACGGACAAAAGGTGATATCATAAGCCAATTTTTTCATAAAATGAAAATAGGCTATTAAATATAGCTCTTGGACAGAAGTGGCCTCGGAAATCCTTTCATTACCATAAAAATGTTTTGCTTCCTTGATTATGGTGGAAAATCTTACCAAAACCATTGCATAACTTTACCACCATCCTTTAACAAGATCTTCAGCAAAGAACATATAGCCTACTTTCTCCTAAATGTATGGGTATCTTTATGACTCTTTGTCCTCATCCCTAAAACAATCACCCCAACCACAATGTATTGTTTGTTTTCTTTTATATTGATAATAAGCCAGTAAGTGTCAAGATCAATATTATATACTTTATGATGATTGAATAACAAAACTACTAACTTATTGTAATGCATTCACGTCCGTTAATCTCTATATTAAGCCAGCCTGCAAAATTAAGAATCTTCCGCCCCAATCATCTTCCGCCCCAATCACAGTAGGTGGTGCTGCGACCTATCAGTGAATTAATCTTTATCTTGTACGTCTATGCACTGCCATCGTAATGTACTACGATGGCAGTGTTCTATGGGTGTTGAATGAGTAGGCAGTTTAAAGTAGCCAAGAGGGAGGCGATCCAGCTGGCAGTGTTTAAAGGTATTCGGAGCGCGATCGTGGCTAATAGTTGAACTACCAGTATTACAAAATTGCCATACTTCAGGAGGCCAGCTCAGGCATTTACACAGCGTTATGTTTGGAACAATATTACCCACATAACCCACAAGAGGACAGCACCGTACAGAGGCATTAAGAAGGCTGTGGTTAATGACAACGTGTATCTAGTTCTTCTATTCTCCTTTTTCTAATGTCTTCTGTTTATGTGCGATGCTGGGACTGTGATTTTATTAATATACGAGTGTATACTTTATCCTCTCCTTTGAGCTAAATGACATTTTATTCAGTATCTGTGGGAAAAGCTCGTGCACATCATTTGTAAAAGAATTCAAGAAAAAAAACACCTAACTGTAGCAGTATTCGATCCCCAGTCACCGGCGTGTCAGACTAACATGCTAGCCCAGAGCTAACCGTATCCATGACGTCAGGTGTTCTTAACTGACATATTAGATACAAACGGTTGGCAAATAATGACTTTAAATAAACGATTTCTTCACTGCAGTACATCTTCATTAAAGATCATTTCATACAAAGTTTATATTATTGTATCAGTACGGTATATCACATACAACATACTAAAACTACTGAAATATAAGACAGGCACATGAGGACAGCTGCCATCTTGTCGTGTGACACAAACGGCTCAGCTCTTTTAAGCCACTCATACTGTATAATATTATAATATTAAATTATAATAAATAACGGATCACGACCTTCAGGATAGCTTAAACCCCCCTAGGCTCGATAATCGGAATTGGTGGGTCTTAAGCTATTTATTAAAATGGTTGCATAGTTCACACGGCCGCCATCCCGAAATGGCATGGCCGATGACCTTGAATTTTGGGTGAAAGACGCGTCCTATATAAAGGTATGTTGTCACCAAATTTGGTAGAGATCGGATGATTAGTTTAGCCGTAATTTGATTTTACGTTTTGAACATTTGAGTGGCCGCCATTCTGTTTTGGTAAAGATGGCGGCGATATAAAGTATGACACTGAGGTGTCCTTTACTAGTGCTACCTCTGTACCAAATTTCGTTCAATTCGGTTTCACCGTGTTCGAATTGATAGGGGGGGACAGACATTCAGAGTACACACACTCACACACACACAGACACACACACACACACACACACACACAGACTCACACACACACATATACACACACACACACACAGACTCACACACACACATACACACACACAGACAGACACACTTTTTTCGCCCTGTGTTGATCTCATAAGTCTACTTTCATTTTTTGCAAAAATCGAAAGTAGGCTAAAAACGAGTGTGTCATAACTCTGTGCCTTAAACTGTTAGTTAAGTCGAGGTGAGTTTGAATCTGAATATCGTTCGGCCAATGATTTCATTGAGAGGATTACTGACCTTGGCTTCTCACTCAGCTCATTTGACAGTACGAAGATAATTAAATCATCACTTTTTATTCGGCCAACACGTGTTTATCTCAAATTATAAGGTACGTTCAAAAAGTAACGAGACAGAGGATAATTACAGAAAACAGTACTTGTATGTTAGAAGTATTGGCCCTGGCTGTTGAGGCACTTGTCCCACTGTGACACGAGGCGGTGAATGGCTGTCTCATAAAATTCCCTGGGCTGCGATGTGAACGAGTTCCGCACGTACAGCTGGACGTCGGCGTCCGAGCTAAATCGTTGGCGCCGTAGAGCCCTTTTCAGGTAACCAAACATGGCGTAATCACAGGGAGAGTGGTCTGGACTGTATGGAGAGTGGCCGAAAACATCCCATTTGTATTTCTGCAGGAGTGCCGCAACTGTGTTGGCCATATGAGGTTGTGCATTGTCGTGGAGCGACCACGGCGGCTATGGCTTTCACTGTCACTCGGCGGTCCTGGGTAATGAGAGCATCAACCAGCTGGACGTTGCCATCGGTAATGCAGGGGGGTTTCCCATACCGGGCATCATCGGCTAACGACACCCGTCCTTCCCTGAAGCGCTTGTGCCACGAGTTGACCCTTGCAAGGGACATGCAGTGTTCACCGTACACTTGTGACATTCGGCGATGAATGTCCGTTCCCCCTACTCCTTCCGCTGTCAGAAACCGAACAACACCTCTTTGCTTTTCGGTTGACGCCTCCATGCCACTGTTTGCAACGCGACTGGCAGCGTTGGACGATTGATGCATGCTGCTGTACGCTTTGTATCGTCATGTGACGTGCACGCGTGCACGCGTGCCCTCTAGCGACGGACTGTGTGACCTTCCACACTCTGGTCGGAACCACACCTCGTTACACACGCCACGATTAGCCGATGTAGTCACCGGTTTGCGCATTCCAGTCTCCGGCTCGTTACTTTTTGAACGCACCTTATATATTATGCGGATATATTATGACTCTCCCAAAGAAATCACCGGAACTAGTTGGCGGTTCTTGTTGTCACAAGTGGTCTCTCATTGGCATGGTCCACTGAAGAAGTTTCTAGCAGTACAGTGATTCACGTGGAACGATGACGCCAAGACAGCAGTCTGACGATGGTTCCACAGTCAGCCGGCTGAATTCTACCACAGGGGTATCTCAAATTTAGTGCTGCGATAGGAAAAAATATCTGAGCAAATGTGGAGACTATGTGGAAAAATAGTGTAAGTTGCGTAGAACAGTACGTAGACTACATTTGTAATTAGCTGTATGTATTTTTTTGGCTAAAAATAGGGGCAAAGGCTTTTGAATCTGCCCTTGTACATATTAATTAATTAACCGTAATATTTTTTGGATGAACTTTATATTTCGCGCCAAATATCAATGGACATACATTACAGGTAGAGTTGATCGTATGAATAGCTATCGATTAGTTGTTATTTATTTATTTATTTATTTATTTATTTATTTATTTATTTATCGTATGGATTTTAGTACCGGGAGTGTCCGAGGACATTTTCGGCTAGCCAGAGGCTGTAGCTGCTTCAAGCGGTCACCCATAGGGTGAGCTACAACTTCCGTTCAATTTCAAGTAGTTCCAACTTTCGCTACCAGATGGTTGGTTGGTTGGTTCCTCAGTTTAGGGGCTGCGACAACGTGGTCATGTAGCCCCGTGTACTTTGGGTGTGTGTAGAATCCGTCTGATAACCGGTGTTAATTGTGATGACTGTATTAGTGTATGTTATCTGTTTTAATTCAAGTAAGGGCTACAGGCATTGATTTTTTTCAAGTAGTTACTACTTTTGCCACCAAACGCCACCGTCAACGACCAACTAGTTCAGAAATTAGTTACCAAATGCCACCGCAGTCGGCTCTTGACGACGAACGTAGGAACCTAAGAACGTTAGTCAAATGTTTAACCTATATTAATTTAGCTTCACACAGGTGTAATTAGTGGAAGGTTCTTTAATATGCCATAAATCTATGACATGGGACAGCCGGCTTTACTTCCCCTCCGAAGGAAGGCATACTGAGAGATTTTTAACGTTCGTAAAAAATCCGACGACTTCGGCCGGATTTGGACCCGCGATCTTGGGTATAGAAGCTCATCATGTTACCAACTACGCCACCGAAGCCGCTTCGCTACCAGATGCCAATGTTACCCAGTGGTAACGTTAGAACTTTGTTAGAGCGTTCCAACGAAATCTTACCTAGAAAGTTAGCTTCACACAAGTTTAATCTGTGGAAGGATCTTTTACATGCCATATATCTATGACATGGGACCACCGGCTTTACCTCCCCTCCGAAGGAAGGCATACTGAAGGATTTTAACGCTCTTAAAAATCCGACGAGTTGGACACAGCAGATCAGCATGCTGCCAACTAGTAAAACTTGAAAATGCCCTAAAATATTTCGAAACGAAATTGTCCGAAAGCACTCTACTTGGTATGTCTCACTCGCACATGTGCTGTGTTGGAAGGAGAGAGGAAAGGTTTGGTACGAGCTGGATTCCCCCGCCTTAGACAATTCGACAACGCTGTTTTGCATGAAACTTAATGGAAGTGTTAAAAATACAAGTGATTTATTGGTTCGTTTGTTCACTCATTCACGGCTATCACAGCAGACCCACACCACGCCAGCAGTTAAGGCCAGTCTGCGGATTGGAAATCCATGTTTGTGCAGCCTGATGGATGCTATTAGCCCTCACGAGTATCGCACAGTGACAGGCTGCTATTTTTCTGAGTAATGCTGACATTCAAAGCCGTGAATTACCCTCCCTTTTTTTGGAATCACACTGCGTATATTTTCTCCCTGTGAGTAATATAACCTGTTAATAGCCACCAGCCTTGTGTAGGTTTAAGTACAGGGTTGTTAAAACGTAGAGGCTGAAATAAAGCGCTGTACTACCCCAGTATGCTATCTGGCCATCTTGTATCCATGAAACAGTTCACATATGAGTCGTCCAGTTGCAAAACTCGTTTAATCCACTTGTGAATAAGGATCATGTCGTAAAATTATTTATTTAATTATTTTATTTTATTTATTTTAATTTTTTAATTTTGTTTTGTTTTATTTTATTTCGTTTTATTTTGTTTTAAATTGTTATTTTTTGTTTTTGTTTTGTTTTTTGTTTTATTTTTGTTTATATTTTATTTTGTTTACTTTGTTTGATTTTGATTTTGTTTTGTTTATTTTCTTTTACTTTTATTTGTTTTGTTTTATTTAGATTTTCCAGGAAACAAACACAAAAACAAAACACACGAAGCAAAAAGCAAAATCAAAAACAAAAGCAAAGGCAGAAAACAAGAAACAAGAAACACAAAGCAAAAAGCAAAATTCAGAAATAAAAGCAAAAGCAACAAAACAAAAAACAAGAAACACAAAACAAAAAGCAAAATTCAAAAACAAAGGCAAAAGCTGAAAACAAAAAACAAGAAACACAAAGCAAAAAGCAAAAGCAGAAAACAAAAAACAAGAAACACAAAACAAGAAGCAAAATTCAAAAACAAAAACAAAAGCAGAAAACAAGAAACTCAAAGCAAAAAGCAAAATCAGAAAACAAAAAAAACAAGAAACACAAAACAAAAAGCAAAATTCAAAAACAAATGCAAAAGCAGAAAACAAAAAAAACAAGAAACACAAAGCAAAAAGCAAAAGTCAGAAATAAAAGCAAAAGCAGAAAACAAGAAAAGAAAAAAAAACATAAAGCAAAAAGCAAAATTCAAAAATAAAATCAAAATCAGAAAACAAACACAAAACCAAGAAAGGAAAGCAAAAAGTGAAATTCAAAAGCATAAGCACAAAGTAAAAATAAAAAAGTAGAGAACAACAAACACAAAAGATACGGGAGGCAAAGTCCAGAGAATCGTTTCTCATGAAAATCATCCTTATTCACAAGTGGATTAAACGAGTTTTGCAACTGGACGACTCATATAATTGTCATCTTATATCTACTGTAAAACGCTAAGGTGTGTATGTTGGCTTTCACGGCCGGTGAATTAAAACTCAGCAATTCTTCTAGGTTTGTGCCGTGTCTTGTGTGGGGTTTCACCTAGGACACCAAGCTGGCTCCCAGCTAGGTTAGTTAGTTATTGTTGTTTTAAGGGGTGGAACTACGAGGTCATCTGCCCCTCTTAACACAGATTAAAGAATACAAATTTGGAATTGAATTTAAAATTTTGAGGTGGACACCTGGATTTTAAAAAAACATAAATTATTAAAACAAAACAAAAAATCACACAAAAATAAACAATATAAAAATTACGGAAAAACAAAAAACCATCATTCAAAAACGAACAAGTCGTTGAGTCAGTTTACACGGGAAAATGTAGATTGGTGGCCCTAACCCACTTTCACTTATAAAGTGGATAACGCGATCAGCAGCCACCGCGTCATCAGCCAATATAAGTCCGAGTGTCATCCGCAAACCAAGGTTTCTTCGTAAGTCAGCAAGATCCACACACTCGGTTAAAATGTGGGCCACTGTGAAAACGGCTCCACAGGTACAAAGTGGGGGGGGGGGTCTTCCCTTCTCATTAGGTACGAGTGGGTGGATCTTGTATGACCTATCCTTAGCCTACTAAAAATGACGTACTCTCTCCGTGACCGGAAAGAGCTCCGCCACACGCGAGTAGTTTCCTTGATCGCTCTCAGTTTACTGGGCAGTAGGTCAGCTAGCCACTGACTCTCCCAAAATGCCAGAACTTGTATGCGTAACTGAGAGCGAATATCTCTAGCGGGTTACCCCTAGTGGTCGAGGTGGTAGTGATATCCAGCTTGGTGTCCTAGATGAAACCCCACACACAAGTCATAGCACGAACCTAGAAGAATTGCTGAGTTTTAATTCACTGGCCGTGAAAGCCAATATACCATCCTTTTGGAGGCCTTCATTGGGAGGTTATGGCTGCTTGAGCTTCTTGCAGTAAAGAGGTGCAGGTGCGCTTCATATAGAGGGAGGTATCGCGCAGTTCGATACTCCTGTGGGGGTCCGGGCGGGGGCACCAAGAGCCCGCTGATGGACCAGCTTGGTGTTCCTGGGCGAAAGCCCACTCAAGACATGGCACAAACCTAGAAGAATTGCTAAGCTAAGGTGTGTGTTTCACAAAACTCAAGCTCTCAAACCAGAAGGACTTAGAGGGTGACGTTTGTATCAAAATATTCCAAATTGTCTCAATTACTGGAAAAATCTTGCATTTCTTGAAAAGTTAATGGAAATAAAATTATTTATTTGAAAGGTTGGTTGAGATTTTAACTCTCCCAGTAATGAAGTGAAGGTGCACTTCATAAGAAGGGAGGTAGCGCGCAGTTCGCTACTCCTGTGGGGGTCAGGGCACGAACACCAAGAGCCTGCTGATGAGCCAGCTTAGTGTTCTCAGGCGAAACCCCACTCCAGACACGGCATAAGCCAAATGCGATTTGATCTTTGTTCTTGGAACCATCAACAAAGTTGTGGGACTGTGTGCGTGGCTCAGCGGTAACGATCTCACCTGCTGTTCCCAAGGTTGCTGGATCGAATACCTGCACAGCCAGTTGGCATTTGAGGGTGCGCAACTGCGAGGGAGCCTTGTCAGTAGATTTACTGGCACGTTAAAGCCCCCCATCGGGGAAAATTTACTGCACCCCGGCATCTCTAAAAGCCTCAGTAGTTGAAAATGACGTTATACCAATAACATTATTATGGGCTACTTGTGAGCACCCATGTGTACATACCACCCGCCCGACATTACTGTTATGCGGCCTAGACGCGGTACAGTTCTGACTGGGGGTATAGATGGCCTTTACACTTCATATTTAGATGACGAATACTTGTTGCCTTGGTAACCATATTGGAAGCCAAATTAGCCCTTACACTTCATATGACTGTCGCATTTTTAGCCTACTTTTCACATTTTGCAAAAATGAGGAAAAAGTAGTCTTATGAGATCGGGCAAATGTGTGTCTGTCTGTCTGTCTGTCTGTCCTTCTGTCTGTCTGTCTGGCTGTGTGTGTTTCCCCCCCCTATCAACTCCTAAACGGCTGGAGCAATCAAAACCAAATTTAGTATGAGTAAAGATGTGCACCGGAATAGCTCACGTCCATATTTGAAAATGATGTCAGTGCTACCAACTGCTGAAAAAACGCACTAGAAATTGGAGCTCCATGTTGGATATCCTGCAAGGTATGCATAGGAGCTATTCCAAAATTGGCACACATGTAGATAATACTATTTCAGTTTAATTTCCAGGAGGCCAACCATGACAGTGTTGCCAAAATAATTTTAAGCCTTCTGATAGGTCCAATGTTTAAATGCATATAACTTCTACACTATCAACTGGATTTCAACCAAATTTTGTATGTAATATCTGTACATAAACAGATATGACTGAGCGTATTCTTAAGAGCCACCAGGGCTGCCAACTGTTAATAATTTCTCTCTCTATTTTTTATCCAAATACCAATATATCAGAATGTGTGCAAGCCGACAGCTTTAAACTATGCACACGTATAGTACCTGACATGTTTGATTAATTTTGGAGTAACTTATATACGTCAGTTCTACCAACATGATTCTAAGCCTGCTGATAGGGCCAATTTTTAAATACATGTAACTTCTATACTATCAGTAGGATTTCATCTAAATTTCGCAAGTGCTATGTGTAACATATCATATATGACTATAAGTATTCTTCAGTGCAATCAGGGCTGCCAACTGTTAATAAATGCTGTCTATATTTTTTACCCTAATATCAATATATCAGAAAGTATGCAAGCCAACAGCTCTATACTTTGCACACGTATAGCACCTGCCATTCTAGATTAATTTGGAGTAATTAATACAAGGCAGTGCTGACAACATGATTCTATGCCTGCTGATATGTCCAATTTTAAAATACATGTAACTTCTATACTAACAAATGGATTTCATCCAAAATTGGCACAACAAGATATCATAATATTTCAGATTATTTCTGACCAGCACACGCATGGTATTGTTGGCAACATGCTTTTACGCGTGCTGATAGATCCAGTGTCTAACTGCAAGTAACGTCCATTGGACTTCAACCAAATTTTGTATTCTGTACCTTAAGAGATGGAACTAAGAATATATTCAGTCACCAGGGCTGCCAACTGTAGTGCTCTATTAGGCTACATTATACCAGGTATATTTTGAACTAATTAGATATTTCGATATTACCAACTTAATTTCGTCATTATTCTAGGTAGGTTCATATTCTGTAGAATAATCATTGGCATGAAAAGTAGGCTGTATAGTTCTTAACGGAACTTCTTGTTAGATCGTATTATGTAAATCTTTGATTGACCCCCCCAGGCCATAAACATATCCATCTTAAAAAGAAAGTTTTATTCTTCTCCAACTCAGAATCCGAACATAATTTTCTCCCAAAATTGAGCAGAAACGCCAGTATTGACGCTGGTCTGAATGGTTGATATGAGATAGTGTAGACATGTTGAGCTACTGTGAGTGCGCCATTCAGGCTGAAGACAATGATGAAGAGCGCACGAACTGGTATCGACAAGGCCATTGCTCATCATCTGCGCTCTGCTGGAGAACACTATTTATCTAGCAGCACGCATTAGCATCTTCTAGTCTGTCATACGGAAACTTGAGGTGATTCATGATCCAATATACTGTTGTTGTGTACTTGTCCTAGGGTGTTGGTACATTCGAATTTTATATCAGTCATTGTTGTTTTTGATGTTGCTTATTTTATGGGATGGGACATCGTGGTCATGTAGCCCTGTGTACTTGGTTGTGTGTGTGGAATTTGTGAAATAACCTGTGTTCTTTTTTTTGGCTTTATTAGTAAGTGTATTTGTAAATTAGAGGTAGAATTGGGAAGGAGGAGGCCGTGGTTTTAAGTTAGCAACCATTTCAGAATTTGCCTAGAGTAGAAGTAGAGAACCCACGGAAAACCACTTGCAGGATGGCTGAGGTGAAATCGAACCCTCCTCTAGTAACTTTTGCCTCACAAGGCTCAGTGTACCACGTTCCAGCACTCACAGAAGAATTAAAATTACTTGAAAGAACAGGGAATCGAACCCAGAACTCCAAGACAGCCAAGAATGCAAGCTGCTACACCACGAAGTGGTCCGTGATCAATGCAGATCATTAAAAGTAAACATTGCATTGTACGATGGGATTTATGGAGGTTACACTTGTCCACCTTACGACGTAGTGACTAGTGGTTACTTCTGAGGCCCGGGTTAGATTTCCGTTTCTGCCAAGACATTTAATTCTGTACTGAGCCTGGAACGAGGTACACTAAGTCTCGTGAGGCAAAATTAAGAAGAGGTGGGTTGAATTCACAAGTCAGCCATCCTAGAAGGGAATTTTCATGGTTTTCGACTTCTTCTCCAGGCAAATGCCGGGATGGTACCTAAATTAAGGCCACGGCTGCCTCTTTACTAATCATATCCCCAATTTATAAATACACTAGTACAGCCAGCAAAATAATGGTTGGTTCTTAAGTTTAGGGGCTGCGACAACGCGGTCATGTAGCCCCGTGTACTTTGGGTGTGTGTAGAATCTGTCTGATAACCTGTGTTAAATGTGATGACTGTATTAGTGGGTGTTATCTGTTTTTTAATTTAAGTACTGCAACTTAGAATTTTTCAAGCGCCACCGTCAACGACTACTAGGCCAAGTTATGAACTTTGCTACCAGACGCCACCGCAGTCGGCTCTTGGCAACGAACGTAGAAACCTAAGAGCGTTGTTTACATTCTTAACCTATCCAATTTAACTTCACACAGGTGCAATTAGTGGAAGGTTCTTTAACATGCCATAAATCTATGACATGGGACCGCCAATGGTTATCAGACTATTCCACGCATACCTAAGTTCACGGGGCAAAATGAACAAGGTATCTCATAGCCCATAAATGAATCGACAAAACTACATATCTTTCTTTAAGCGGAAATACTCCCTGCGAGTATCTGTATCTTAAAATATGACAGGCGGCTTCGGTGGCGTAGTTGGTAGCATGCTGAGCTTCTATGCCCAAGATCGTGGATTCGAACCCAGCCGAAGTCGTCGGATATTTTAAGAGCGTTAAAAATCCCTCAGTATGCCTTCCTTCATAGGGGAGGTAAAGCCGATGGGCCCATATAAAAGATGTATGGCATGTAAAAGAACCTTCCACTAAATACAATTATGTGAAGCTAAATTTGTACGATAGATTTGATTAACACACTATTAGTTCTAACGTATGCCGCAAGATGCCGGTTGTGGTGGCATCTAGTAGCCAAGTTCACAGCTGTGTCTTTGACGGTAGCATTTGGTAGCAAAAGTAGGAACTACAGTGCTTGAAATTGATTGTCTGCAGTCCTTACTGGAATTACAGATAGCACGCCCTATTATAGTCATCACAATTAACACCGGTTATCAGACAGATTCTGGTTGGTTGGTTTCCTTAGTTTAGGGGCTGCAACAACGCGGTCATGTAGCCCTGTGTACTTTGGGTGTGTGTAGAATCAGGTAGAAGGACTGAATACGATATTTTCTTTCAAGTAGTTCCTACGTTTGCTACCAAACGCTGCCGTCCACGACACCTAGCTGCAGACGTGGCTACTAAATGCCATCGCAGCCAGCACCTGGCAGCAAACGTTGGAACTAATATAAGCGTTATCAAACTAATCTACACATTTTAGCTTCCACAATTATAGTTAGTGGAAGGTTCTTTTCCATGCCATAAATCTATGACATGGGACCGCCAGCTTTACTTCCCCTCCGAATGAGAGACAAATTCTACACACACACAAAGTACACGGGCCTACATGACCGCGTTGTCACAGCCCTTAAAATGAGGAGCCAACCAAATAAGACAACATTAGGGCATTTTGTGAAATGTATTCTTATTAGCCTATTTTCATTTTATGAAAAAAAAAATAGGCTTATGAGATCACCTTTTGTCCGTGTGTGAGGTGTGTGTGTGTGTGTGTGTGTGTGTGTGTCCCCTAATAACTTCTAAACGGCTGGAGCGATTTCAATGAAACTCGGTAAGATCATAGCAATATTCTGGCCGACCCCGACCGTGTCCATCAAATTTTATTGTGTCTCACCAATCCAACATGGCGGCTGTGCGAAATATTTCACCAGCATTCAGTATCTCCGAAACTATTTCCGATATCGCCCTGAAATTGTGTAGGGTGATAAAGGGCACTACTAAAAGTTCGCCTATGAGACTTTCAAAAACCTGGTAACTACAAAACCAGCATGGCGGCCAAGCGAAGTTGAGAATTTAAGTAGACTTTTCTCGCGATTTAACTATCCAAACGTAATGAAACTTGGTACAGCAAATGTTTATACACATTGCAATGCACTGGAGTCTAATTTAGTTCAATTGTTTACATAACCTCAAAATGGCGGCTGTGCGAAATATTTCACTGGCATTCTATATCTCCGAAACTATTACAGATATCATCCTGAAATTTTGTATGGTGATAAAGGGTACTGATACAAGTTTATCTATGTAACTTTCGTAAACCTGTAAAGTACAAACGAACATGGCGGCCAAGCGAAGTTGAAACAATTTAATAGACTTTTCTCATGATTTAACTCTCTGAGCGCAGTGAAATGTGGTACAGTAAATTATATTACATATTGTAATGCACTGGCATCTAATTTAGTTCAATTGTTTACATAACCTCAAGATGGCGGCTGTGCGAAATTTTAAAATTAAGTTTTTATTTCTTGTGTCGTAATCATGCGATAGAAGTGAAAGTTTGAATAATGAACCTAGGCAATAATTTTCCAGGAATGGTACATAACTCTATGGCCTATACATATAACAATCCAAAATGGCGAGCATCTGAAATATTTGGACGGTTGTCAATACCAATGAATATTTTACAGCAATCAAACTGATGTTTTTAATGTTCATAGAGGCTATGAACATATGTTCACCTATTGGACTTTCAGTAACCTGGTGAGCTCAAATTCAACATGTCGGAGACGCGAAGTATAAATATTTAAATGGACGTTTCTCGCGAATTAACTATCCGAGTGCAGTGAAACGTTGCACGTTAAATGCTTATACAAATGTTAATCCACTGGCATTTAATTATTTCAATTGTTTGCATAATCACAAGATGGCAACTGTGCGAAATTGTAAAATCTCGTTTTTACTTCTTGTGTTCTAATCATGTACAAGATGATGATGATGATGTTCTAATCATGCGATTGAAGTTTGAATACCACACATACACAATAATCTTTATGTAATAGTACAAAAATAAAAATCCAACCTGGAGACCATCTGAAATATTTAGACGGTTCTCAATATCTACGAATCTATCACAACCTTCAAACTGAAATTTTGTATGATTAAAGAGGCAATTTACATGAGTAGGATATATGAAAATAGGCTGTATAGTACTTCACGGAACTACTTGTTTTTGTACATGTTCATGGTATAATGTAAATCATAGCCAAGCATGTGGAGCCCAGTGGCTCCATGTTGCATTCAGGTGAATGTAACACGGTTCGCTGTTGATTGGTACCCGCTAGGCAAGTAGTACACACACGTGTTTATGAGGTGATTTGCTTGATAGCACTGTACACTCTCGCTTCATTACATTAACTCATGTCCCGAAGGGTTCGCCACAACATGAAACCTCGAGATAAGCTAGCCTGTGCAATCATGTTTAAGATACACAGTCTCTATCAACAGCTGACATCAAACATACCTACAAAACTTGATGGCTCAGAGGTAATTTCGTTGGAATTGTGCAAACTTGACTTAATCAAAAATATAAGTGCTTCTTCTAGGAAACTCACTAAATCTTCCCATATATATGTATGTATGTACGAGGGGAGTTACGAAAGTTAAACAAGACATGGCACAAACCTAAAAAAAATGCTGCGTTTTAATTCACTGGCCGTGAAAGCCAATAGGCTATATGAGTCGTCCAGTTGCAAAACTCGTTTAATCCACTTGTGAATAAGAATCATTTTCATGAGAAACGTTTCTCTGGGCATTGCCTCGCGTATCTTTTGTGTTTCAAAAGTTTGGTGCTTATCAGTCGGTCAACACGAATGTACCCAAAAGAGCTGAAAAATTTACATGAGATTAATAAACACAAAACCCCACAATGTCTTTTGTGTTTGTTGTTTTCTACTTTTTTCTTTTTGCTTTGCGTTTTAGGTTTTAGGTTTTGTGTTTGCTTTATTCTTTTGCTTATGAATTTTACTTTTTGATTTTCTTTCTTGGTTTTGGTTTTGTGTTTGTTTTCTCTGTTTGCTTTTTTGAATTTTGCTTTTTGCTTTGAGTTTCTTGTTTTGTGTTTTCTGCTTTTGCTTTTCTTTTTGAATTTTGCTTTTTGCTTCGAGTTTTTTGTTTTTGATTTCATGTTCGTTTTCCGGATAATCAAAATAAAACATAACAAAATAAAATAAAACAAAATAAACAAAACAAAATCGAAATAAAACAAAACAAAACAAAATAAAATAAAACAGAACACAATGAGCCAAAATAAAATAAAATAAAGTAAAGTAAATTAAAATAAAATAAACGAATTAAATAAATAATTTTACGACTTGATCCTTATTCACAAGTGGATTAAACGAGTTTTGCAACTGGACGACTCATATCATCTTTATGGAAGTCTTCATAGGGAGGTTATAGCTTCTTGTTATTTTAGTTCTTGCAGTAAAGATGCGCAGGTGCGCTTAATGAAAAGGGAGGCTGCGCGCAGTTCGCTACTCCTGTGGGGGTCCAGGCGGGGACACCAAGAGCCCGCTGATGAGCCAGCTTGGTGTCCTAAGAGAAACCCCACACAAGACACGACACAAATCTAGAAAAATAGCTGAGTTTTACTTCACTGGCCGTGAAAACCAATATACCATATTTTACGAAATAAGTTTCGTCATTTTAATGCACGTGGACATGGTACACCAGGGGATACAAAAACTTGCCATAAGAATCCGCACCTGTGGCTAGTTCAACGACGCTGACGGTGAGATGTTTTTTCAACGGACCAAACGGATGGAAATCACAGGGTGACAAGTCCAGGCTGTAGGGTGGATACTCAAGTTGCTCCCACTTGAACGTTGCCAATATACCTTGTGTGACGTTAGAGACGTGTGGGCGAGCGCTATCATGGAGCAGAATCACTCCCTTCGTGAGCAGTCCAGGTCGTTTGTTCTTGATGGACTTGCGTAGGCTACGGAGTGTCGCACAATGCACGTCACTGTTAATGGTTCGTCTCAAGGGAAAACGTTTCCAATCGAATGACGAACTAAAGGCCACCGTGCAGCGTACGAGAAATGACGCATGCGCAGAGCGCCGAAGAAGAGAGAGCAGCAGCAGACCAGCGTGCCCGATATCATTCGAGTACAATTCACGACGGCAGACAGACACGTGCTGGAAACGTGGTTGCCAATGGAAGTGTGTGCTGTTATCCGGTATGAATGGGCACGTGTGACTAGTGTGTTAGTCATCCATGAAAGCCTACAGACCATGTATGGTAATAATAATAATAATTATAATAATAATATCGTATGGTCTTGTGTGCCGGGTGCAAGCTTTGTTATTTGGCGCCCAGAGGTCAGCTTGAATGTTGTATTTTGTTATTCCTCGGAGCGCTATGAAAGTCGAGGTTAGCTATCTAAACTCCTTGAACACTATGGCGCTTTGTAGTAGAGAAAGGAGGAACTTTTGTGTTGGCGGAATATCCCGAGATTAATTTAGCCATTATGAACACGGCCTACTGCATTAAATGAAACGTGTAGACTCATCACTGGCTGCCTGAGACCCACGCCATGTGATAAACTGTATTGTTCAGCAGGCATTGCACCCCCTGATATCAGAAGAGAAGTTGCAGCTAAATGTGAGAGATCTAGGGTTGATGTGTCTCAAGCACATCCATTGTATAGACTTCAACCAGCCCACTCTCTACTGAAGTCCAGAAGAAGCATTCTTCACACAACTGAGTGCCTAACTGACAAACCTCAGGTATTGAGGATTACATCTTGGTTGACCAGAAGCCCCCACATTACTCAGTGGATGGCTCTAACTGAAAGGCTCCCAGCAGGACATACAGAGGCTTGGACAACTTGGAAGTCTCTCAACAGATTGCGATCTGGGGTTGGCAGATCCAAGTCCAACATTCATAAATGTTTTTTTTTGCTGCGACTCGGTCCTTTGTGAATGCGGTGAAGAACAGACTATGGGTCATCTGCTTCAGTGCAGTCGGTGTCCTATACTGTGCTCCATGAAGGATCTGGTGAAGGCTACACCAAATGGACGTGACATGGCAAAATATTGGTTATGCATTATTTAGAACCTTAAATGTTCAAGTTTTGTCATTTTTGTTGCCCATTTTGTACATAATTTCTTATGTAATATTTTTGTTCCTGACACGAGTAAATAAATAAATAAACACGGCCTACTGAATTCAAATGGGTTCTTTAACATGCCAACAACGTATGACATGCGTGTCGTGATTTTTGTCGCCTTTCAAAAAAAAACACTTACTATGGCCAGGAGCGAACCTGCAATCTTGGGGCTGGTAGACCAACACGATAACCACTCACCGACCGTGGCAAGCACCGCGTATGGAGAAGAAGTCATATCTCATCAAATGGCTGGTCGCTGGTGTTCCATGTTCGGTGAAGGACGGCAGAGTGTGGAGTATGAAGATTGAAGTGGCCGTTCCTCCACATCCACGAATGAAAACAATATCGCTCGAGCACAGGACATGGTGTTGACGGATAGGGGCATAACGGGGGCAGACGTTGCGTCCAAACTGCGTATTGGTCATGCCCGGGCCCATCACATGATCAATGATGTGGTGGGTTAAGGAAAAGTGTCCGCAAGTTGGGTACTGAGAAACCTTACCCCGGAATATAAGAGTGCAAGAAGAGGCATCAGCCTCGACCCTTTCATGCGGTACGTACGAGAGGGAAATGAGTTCTTATTCAGAATCATCACGGGCAATGTAACCATTGAGAGCCACCCTCTTGGGACGTCACTTTCATACCAATGCTGAGGTGGAACATACTGTTGGACACTCCTTTGCATCAACACCGACATTGCACCGACAAAGTGTTCAAATGAACAGGTACGAAACGATACTGTGGGTACAATTTATTCGTTATGCAAAAGTTATCACCACAGGCCCGTGCATAGGTGTCCCATTGCTTCACTAGCCGCAGGATTCCCGTTCCCAGAAGTCTTGTGGTTGTGACAGGAGCCAATCCTGTAGGTGTGCTTTAGTTCGTCGTCCGATTGGAAACGTTTTTTACGTGAGATGTTTTTCTTAACGGACCGAACGGATGGAAGTCACAGGGTGACAAGTCAAGCCTGTAGGGCGGATGTTCAAGTTGCTTCCACTTGAACATTGCCAATACACCTTGTGTGACGTTAGAGACGGGTGGGCGAGCATAATCATCGAGCAGAATGACTCCCTTCGTGAGCAGTCCAGGCCGTTTGTTGTTGATGGACATGCGTAGGCTACGGAGTGTGGCAAAATATATTTCACTGTTAATGGTTCGTCTCAACTATTAAATATGCCCTGAAAACTATGAAATATGCCCTGAAAACTATGAAATATGCCCTGAAAATCTATGAAATATGCCTTGAAAACTATAAAATATGACCTAAAAACTATGAAATATGCCCTAAAACTATGAAATATACGTTGAAAACTATGAGATATGCCTTGAAAACAATGAAATAAGACCTTAAAACTATGAAATATGCCTTCAAAACTATGAAATAGATGCCTTGAAAACTATGAAATATGACCTAAAACTATGAAATATGACCTAAAAACAAGTGCAAGGTGTATAGTTAATGATGCCATGGTAATAAATATTCATTACAGCCAATGGCCAAAGAAAATTAAATTACAATACTACCGTATATTTCATATTAACATGGAGGACACAGTCGGCACAGAAACACAAACATATTGAACAAAGACGGTAATATACGGGGATTGGGGCTAAGATGGTTGGTTCCTTAGTTTAGGGGCTGCGACAACGCATTTATGTAGCCCCGTGTACTTTGGGTGTGTGTAGAATTTGTCTGATAACCGGTGTTAATTGTGATGGCTGAATTAGTGTGTGTTATCTGTGATTCAGATAAGGACTGCAGACGATCAATGTTTTCAAGTAGGTCCTACTTTTGCCACCAAATGCTACCGTCCACGACACCTAGCTTCGGACGTGACTACTAAAGGCCATCGCAGTCTGGTGGCGAACGTAGGAACTAATATAGCGTTATCAAACTAACCTACAACTTTTAGCTTCCACAAGAGTAGTTAGTGGAGGGTTCTTTTTCATGCCATAAATCTCTGACATGGGCCCGCCGGCTTTACTTCCCCTCCGAAGAAATGCATACTGAGGGATTTTTAACGCTCTTAAAAAAATCCGACGACTTCGGCCGGGTTTGAACCCGCGATCTTGGGCATAGAAGCTTGACTAAGATGTCTTAAGTCCCTGCCCCCCTTACTCACCTCGTGATGAAGTGGAGGTCCGGGTTTGAAGCCCCGGCTCTGTCAAGAAATTTTTATTCTGGTATGAGAACTGGAACGGGTACAACTCCAAACTGAGAAGAGGAGGGTTCGATTCCCACCTCAGCCATCCCGGTTCTCCTGCTTCTACCCTGAAGACAATGCTGTGGAGCTTCCTAACCTAAAGCCGGAGCAGAAGTGGAAAACCCCAAAAACCACTTCAAGGATAGCTGAGTTGAGAAATCCAACCCACCTCTTCTAAGTTTTTCCTCACGAGGCTGTTTGTTCCCCGTTCCAACCCTCAAACCATAATTAAATTTCTTGGCAGAGCCGGGAATCGAAACAGGACCTTTAAATTAAGTACCTTAAATTGAAACATTTCTGTTGTTGATTCTCCTTCCTTCCCCCCACCCCTCAA
Organism: Meconema thalassinum; assembly: GCA_946902985.2. Classification (NCBI taxonomy): domain Eukaryota; kingdom Metazoa; phylum Arthropoda; class Insecta; order Orthoptera; family Tettigoniidae; genus Meconema; species Meconema thalassinum. The sequence goes on from OX336391.1 coordinate 572,588,041, forward strand.
AAAGCTCTGTATTATGGACATCTCGTTTCTTCTCGGCCTTATATCCGCATCTCATGTCCTCGCCCAGGGATCCATGCGTGAAAGCATTTAACCCGTTCATATTGGTCACAAGAGGATACTGGATGCTTTTAGAAAGCCGTAAGCCGCTTTTATGAGCTCAGTAAGTGTAATGGTTACGATTGCTCTGCGTATATAAGTCCTTTCTGGGTTTGTGTGAGGCTGGCATATTGAACAGTGTTGCCACTATTTGGATAATCACCCTAATTTAAGGTAATGTTTTTACCACTTTTTGAGGGTAATTCTAATAACAATATTTTTACTATTAAAACATTCAGCCTTAAATTAGTAGTATCAAAATATCTCTATCGTGCAGTATTGCGACGCTGTGGAGGTAATATTGGAATAATAATAATGTGATGAGTCTAATTTCACATTACATTTCTGTGGTATTAAGGAAGGCGTACAGCTTAAAGAAACAAAAAGGAAACGATTTTGATATTATAACAGTGCCTATTATAAACCTTGTAAAACGATCATTAACCTTTCCAAGGGAAGACAAACATCTTCCTACCAAATATAATTCTAAATATTTAAAATTGTTAGGATAAATATTTATAAGCAATTTACAAAATTTAACTTGTTTATAAGAATTCTATCCATTCTTCTAAATTCTCCCTGGCTTATAGAAAGTGTTATCCAATTACCAAACTTCTACCTTGTAAATAGGATTTTTTGAAATTTCCAAAATCTTCCCTTGCTTCTAAGAATTTTTATTCAAATTTGAAACTTCTCCCTTGAATATAATACTTTTTATGCAATTTTCAAAATACTCCCTTGTTTATAAGAATGTAATCCAATTTTCAAAATACTCCCTTGTTTATAAATATATATCCAATTTTCAAACTTTTCCCTTGTTTATAAGAATTTTTATGCAATTCTCAAAATCCTCCCTTGTTTATAAGAATTTTTATCTAATTTCCAAACTCCTATCTTGTTTACAAGAATTTTTATCCAATTTCCAAACTCCTATCTTGTTTACAAGAACTTTTATCCAATCAAAAAAATCCTCTCTTGTTTATATGAACTTTTATATAATTTTCAAAACACTCCCTTGTTTATAAGAATTCTTATCTATTTTTTAAAATACTCTCTTGTTTATAAAAACAAATATCCAATTTTCAAACTTCTCCCTTGTTTATAAGAATTTTCATGCAATTTTCAAAATACTCCCTTGTTTATAAGAATTTGGATCCAATTTTCAAAATCCTCTTGTTGATAAGAAATTTCATCCAATTTTCAAAACACTCCCTTTTTATTAAAAAAAATCCAATTTTCAAACATCTCCCCTTTTTATAAGAATTTTAACCAATTTTTAAACTTCTCCCTTGTTTTTAAGAACTTTTATCCAATTTTCAAAATACTCTCTTACTATTAAGAACTTTTTTTCAATTTTCAAAATCTCCCTTGTGTCTAAGAATTGTATCCAATTTTAAAAATTCTCATTTGTTTATGAGAGTTACATCCAATATTGAAAACTCTTCATTGTATTTAAGAATTTGTTTTCCAATTTCACAATTCTCCCTTGTTTATGAGAATTTTTATCCAATTTTCAAAATCGTCTCTTTGTTTATAAGAATGTACACATTTTAAAAATCTTCCCTTGTTTTTAGGTATTTTTATTTAATTTTCGAAATTCTCCCTTGTATCTAAGAATATTATCAAATTGTTTATAAGAATGTTCATCCAATGTTCGAAATTCACCCTTGTTTAATTGATTTTGTTTACTTTTATAATTATAAAATGCATGTTAATCCTCTAGATACAAATCGAATCTCTCTAAGACGGCGGCACAAAATACCTGCAGCTGTAATCATTCGTGTATGACACCATAACGTATTTGTATACATTTAAATTACAATCAAAATACTACTCCATTGTGTTTCGTAAAAATGAGTGTGTTTATATGCTCACGTCAGTTCTGCAGTTTTCATGACCAGGCCTGTGCAATATTCCACCAATGAAGCGCATGCGCAGATAGTGTTACTGGAGCATCATGCCTGTATTCTAAACCACTGTGGATTCTCTCGAGATGAGGGTGAATATATTTTGAAAAAGACTTTTTACGACACACAAATGTTGGCAATATAACGTTGCGTGGGCTGAATACGGCTGAGAAGAGACTAACGATATTTCGTCTACGTGAGAAGATTGATGCATTTTACATTAAGCACCTGTACCGTCTAGAAGAAATAAGGAGTCGTAAAACGAACAATGCACGAAGAATATTTGTGTGCTCATTGTAAAAACTCTCTTATTTGAAACTAGTCTTGCAAACCTGTCTTCGATTGGTGTGAACTGTAACATAACAAATGAAAATCCCATATGGAGCTCCTAGGAAGCGAACAATTTTCGCGTACAGTCACTCAAGAAAGAAGTAATTTTTTCCAATACCCATTGTTGAATTCCACGAGAAATGTAGTGGTATAATAATAATAATAATATCGTATGGCCTCGGGTGCCTGTTGCAAGCTTTGCTATTTGACACCCAGAGGGTAGCTTGCATGTCGAATTTCGTAGTTCCTTGACTATGAAAGTCAAGGAGGTTAGATGTTAGATATCTAATCTCCTTGAACACAATAGCGCTTTCTAGTAGAGAAATGAGGAACTTTGTGCTGGCGGAAACTCCCGAGATTAATTTTGCCATTATGAACTCGGCCTACTGAATTCAAATGGGTTCTTTGACATGCCAACATCGTATGACATGCGTATCGTATTTTTGCCGCCTTTCAAAAATCACTTACCACGGTCAGGGGCGAACCTGCAATCTTGGGGTTAGTAGACCGACACGCTATCCACTCACCCACCGTGGCAAGCAATGTAGTGGTGTAATAGAGCAATTAGTAGACTAAGTATGATAATAATATAATACCCCTGGCACTACGGCCCATGAAGGGCCTAGGCCTTCCAAGCTACCGCTGCTATGCCCAGCCATTTGGCCTGCAGATATTGGGGTGACGCGTGGTCGGTGCATCGGGTCCCCTGGTGGTTAATCTTGGTTTTCGTGACCGGAGCACTGCCTCACTGTCAGACAGCTACTCAATTGTCCTCACGAGACTGAGTGCACCCCATTCCAGCCCTCACGTCAGTTTCTCAAATCTCTGACGATGCCGGGAATCGACCCTTAGCCTCCAGATAAGGGGCAGGCGTCTTACCCCAACACCACACAGCCAGCGGACTAATTATAATAGGACTGTATAATACGAGGCACGTTCAGAAAGTAAGTTCCGTTTGGTAATAAAATAAAATTGTGTACAGATACAGAAAAATTATTTATTGCACAACATTCTACACCTCTTAAACTACTTTTCCACATAACTGCCGAACTTTTGCAGGCATTTGTCATAGCGTGGCACACGTTTTTGGATACCTTCTTCATAGAAGTTTGCCGCCGACCCGTAAACGAGAGTGAAGACTCCCCTGTAAGATATACTACTGTTTGGCCACCACTGTTAGGCAAATTGCGTATGTGGTCCTAAACATACGCCGTTCTCCTGGTAAGCACGCAATTTGCCTAACAGTGATAGCCAAACGGTAGGATATATTACAGGGGAGTCTTCACCCTCGTTTACGGGTCGGCGGCAAACTTCTATGAAGAAGGTATCCAAAAACGTGTGCCACGCTATGACAAATGCCTACAAAAGTTCGGCAGTTATGTGGAAAAGTAGTTTAAGAGGTGTAGAATGTTGTGCAATAAGTAATTTTTCTGTATCTGTACACAATTTTATTTTATTACCAAACGGAACTTACTTTCTGAACGTGCTTCGTATTTAGCATGGTGTGGTTTCATACACTTAGATATTTGATTACAAAACAGGACTGAAAACATTTATTTCCACTATAAATTAAACACACATACTGGCATCTTTGAATGAGACAACTACAATGATACAATCATGTTGATTGTAGCAATGGATACATAGCCTATCCCTCCCTATATTATTCTGCTAAGGTCCCATTCCAGTTTTGTACCGAAAATAAGGTCCCATTAACACCAACATACACATTTGGGGTACCTACATGTTCAGCATAAGCCAATGCGCAAGCGAAACGCACTCACTTACTCTTTAAAAGACTCACAATTAAATAAATACCTAAAAACATGTATATTTACAGTGAAATAATGCAACACGGTAACCATGGTAACAGAATCTCACAGGTCCATCTATTTCTGTAAGACGCAATGCAATTCCAATTATTATATTACTGAGAAAGTTTCCAGGCGGTGATAAGGTTATCACTGAACCAAATTAACCTGTAAAATTCATCAATACATACAGTATAATGCGCTTAAGGGGGTCAAGGGGCACTCTAGAACTTTTTCACGCAATTTTCACGTTTGAGCATGGTACGAAAGGTCTTTTTCACCCGACTATAAAGGTTCTTCGAAAACCTCATTTAAAGGCCCTTAAATTAACAGTGTCTGTGATATTCCCAGAAAACTAACTTCGCTCTGATGTACCTATAAGGAATCACAAACCCCTTACCACTGCACCAGTAGCTGAATTGATAAAGTCTGATTATTCATACCAAGGATAAGTCAGTCATAGCATTCATGATTGAGATTTTGCTAAGTTTAGCCTTTACAACTAGAATATTCGCGGGCGAAACCGCGATGGGTAATGCTAGTATGTATTATTGCGTTAGGACAAGGGTTCTTAACCTGTGAGGTGTGCCTCCCCTGAGTAGGTGCAAAGAGGTTAGTGGGGAGGTGTGACTGCCCTCTATAATTTCTTAATAATGCTTTTCAGAATTTACACCAATCTGAAGGTAAAACATAAAGTTATAAGAGAATCTTCTGCATACAAAGTACTCTGATCACAACAATAGGTCTAGGGAGATAATTACATAGTTTAATAGCTACAACAACAGATTTCTTCAAGTAGGAATGCCCAGTATTTTACTTTATTGAAATGCACAATCTGCATGAGTGTATCAATGAATTTTCACAAGACCGTCTTTAATTCTTTAAATTTTCTCAACAACAGTTTGTCTTTACTTCTCAAAGAAGGAAGTTGTTTCATTACTACCTCCACTACTATCAAAAGTATAAGTTACAGAGCTGTGTCTTAAGAAAAACAAGTAGTTCCTTGAAGAACTATACAGCCTATTTTCATATATCCTACTTATGTTAACTGCCACTATCAACATACAAAATTTCAGTTTGATTGCTGTAATAGATTCGTAGATATTGAGAACCGACTAAATATTTCGGATGGTCGCCATGTTGGATTTTATATATGTAGGTCCTAGAGTTATGTACTGTTACATGAAGATTATTGTGTACGTGTAGCATTCAAACTTCAATCGCATGATTAGGACACAAGACGTAAAAACGAGATTTTAAAATTTCGCACAGCTGCCATCTTGTGTTTATGGAAACAATTGAAATAAATTAGATGCCAGTGGATTAGCATTCGTATAAGGATTTACTGTACCAAGTTTCACTGCACTCGGATGGTTACATTGCCAGAAACGTCCATGTGAATATTTATACTTCGCGTCGCTGCCATGTTGGATTTGTGATCACCAGGTTATTGAAAGTCCTATAGGTGAACTTAAGTTCATAGCCCCTATGAACATAAAAAAATCAGTTTGTTTTCTATAATAGATTCGTAGATATTCAGAGCCGTCTAAATATTTTGGATGGTCGCCATGTTGGATTATTAAATGTATAAGCCATGGAGTCATGTAGCATTAAAGGAAAATTATTGCTTAGGTTCATTATTCAAACTTTCACTTCGATCGCATGATTACAACACAAGAAATAAAACTTAATTTTAAAATTCACACAGCCGCCATCTTCAGGTTATGTAAACAACTGAATGAAATTAGATACCCAACATTACCATGCGTATTAACATTTCCTGTACCAAGTTTCATTGCGTTTGGATCATTAAATCGCGAGAAAGGTCTATTTAAAATTTTCAACTTCGCTTGGCTGCCATATTCGTTTTGTAGTTAACCGGTTTGTGATAGTCTTACAGATGAACTTCCAGTAGTGCCCTCTATCCCCATACAAAATTTCAGGGTGATACCGCTAATAGTTTCAGAGATATAGAATGCTGGTGAAATAATTCACACAGCCGCCATCTTGAGGCTATGCAAACAATTGAACGAAGTTAGATGTCGGTGCATTAAAATGTGTATAAACGTATACTGTGCCAAGTTTCATTGCGTTTGGTTGGTTAAATCACGAAAAACGTGTATTTAAAAGTCGCAACTTCACTTTGCCGCCATGTTAGTTTTGTAGATACCAGGTTTTCAACAGACACATAGGTGAACTTCTAGCAGTTCCCTTTATCACCGTAAAATATTCCAGGGAGATATCGGTAATAGTTTCGGAGATATTGAATGCTGGTGAAATACTTCACACAGCCGCCATGTTGGATTGGTGAGACGTAACAAAGTTTGAAGGGCACGGTCGGGGTCGTCCGGAATAGTGCTATGAAATTGCTGAGTTTCATAGAAATCGCTCCAGCCGTTTAGATGTTATTGGGGGGGGGGGGCTCACATACACCATCACACACACACACGACCAATAGGTGATCTCATAAGCCTATTTTTTTCAAAATTGATAATAGGCTAAAAATGTCAAAGAAAAGGAAGTACACTGATGAATATGTTAAATATGGGTTCACATGCAACCTTGGCTGTGATGGAATTGAAGAATCGCAGTGTTTCTTATGTGGCAGAATTCTTTGCAATGATAATATGAGGCCTGCCACCTTCAGGAACATTTCAGTAAAGTACACCCGGGGAGCTCTGGAGAGTCGCTGGAGTCACTTAAACAGAAGAGACCTCGTTTCCAATCAACAGGTACGTTACCGAATGTACTGTAGGTTTTGTATCTTCCCAAAAACATCATTAATTACTTTGTGAAAGCTTGCCATGATGGGTGAGTGGTTGTCGTGTCGGTCTACCAACCCCAAGCTTGCAGGTTCGCTCCTGTGCATGGCAAGTGATTTTTGAAAGGCGACAATAATCACGACACGCATGTCATACGTTGTTGGCATGTCAAAGAACCCATTTGAATTCAGTAGGCCGGGTTCATAGTGGCAAAATTAATCTCGGGATTTTCCGCCAGCACAAACGTTCATTATTTCTCTACTAGAATGCGCTATAGTGTCAAAAGCTTAGATATCTAACCTTCTTGACTTTCATAGCGCTCCAAGGAACAATGAAATTCGACATGCAAGCTGCCCTCTGGGTGTCAAATAACAAAGCTTGCACCCAGCACCAGGGGCCTTACGATATTATTATTATTACTTTTTGAAAGATGCGGAGCGATGAAATGAATTTAAGTTATCTTTTAGGGGAGGTGTGAGAGTAAAACGGTTAAAGACCCTGCGCTAGGACATTCTTTGTCCCAAGAACAAAGATATATATCTCTGGCAAATGAGTCAGTTCAGAAATACGCGCACCTCGAGCAATGCTGCGAAGGACGACAACCTGATGATTTCTTGTGGCTAACTATGAAAACAGATACAATAATAAGCGCAATAACCACTACAAAGCCAAATCGGGGTGCAGTGTTGTTACTAAAACTTATTCGTTTGTGTTTTGGCGTTGGACTTCAGATCTAAAATGCCAAAGCACAGCACAGGTTGTTGGACATATCATACATACACTCAAGTAGCGATAATGACCATGATATTAGAAGCTCCTAAAAACGTTTATAATCGACACTCCTAATTAAAGTCCTTAACACTAACGTATACCTTAATATCTTAAAAGATATGTTGATTGGTTCCTTAGTTTAAGGGCTGCGACAACGCGGTCATGTAGCCCCGTGTACTTTGGGTGTGTGTAGAATCTGTCAGATAACCGGTGATAATTGTGATGGCTGTATGAGTGTGTGTTATCTGCTTATTAATTCAAGTAAGGACTGCAGACGATAATTTAAAATAGTTCCTGCTTTTGCTATCAAATGCTACCGTCCACGACACCTAGCTTGCAGACTTGGCTACTAGATGCCATCGCAGTCAGCACCTGGCGGCGAACGTTGGAACTAATATAGCGATATCAATTCTAACCTTGATACTGCCGTCAACGACACTGCACGGATAATCTCGGGATGCCTGAAACCAACACCAGTGCACAAACTACACCCTATTGTTGGAATAGCCCCACCCAACATCCGGAGGGCCACTGCTGTGGACGCCGAGAGAACAAAGCAGGAGAATGACCATCGACATCCACTATATGGTCACCAGGCAGCAAGGTCTCGCCTCAGATCCCGCAAGAGTTTCCTTGCTAGGACTCTGCCGCTGGAGAGAACACCAGAGACAACTCTTCTTAACAGTTGGAGGAGCTCACAGACATGTCACCAAAGGAAGAACTGGCTCCTGGCGCCGACCTACCTTATCCTGTGTGGAGGTCCCTCAACCGCTTAAGAGTGGGTGTCCCTCGATGCATCACCAACCTGCAAAAATGGGGGATCCTTCCAGCAGACGCAGACACCTCTTGAGAATGCGGGGCTGAACAAGACCAAAGCCATCTACTTACCTGCCCCCTCCTGGACAAACCATGCACAATGGAAGATATTTTAGAGGAAATAACAAGGCCATCGCTGCTGCAGTGTTTTGGAAATGTTGACCGGACACGGAAATGAATGAATTTATTCTAACCTACAAATCTTGGCTTCACACAAGTGTAGTTAGTGGAGGTTCTTTTTCATGGGACCACTGGATTTACTTTCATTCCGAAGGAAGGCATACTGAGGGATTTTTAACGCTCTTCGGCTGGGTTTGAACCCGCAACCTTGGGCATAGAAGCTCAGCATGCCACTGAAGCCGCCCTTAAAATATAGTTACATTCGTAGGGCAATATTTTATTCTAACAATCGTTTGATATTTTGGCCATGTTTTAAAATTCCATAAGTTCTTCATCAGCAATTATAAAACTATACCTGAAAATAAATAAATATTTAAATTAATATTAACTAAACCTAATTGTTAAAACATGTAATTCTTGTGAAAAGACACGAATGTAAGCATGTCTGCCCAATTCCTTTTTGACGAAGTTTAATATAATCTGAAAATTAATACCTTAATTATACTTTAAACTAGCAGAAGTACCCGCTCTTCGAACGGTCTTCGGTATTAGTAACCAGACATTATCAATTGAGCTACTGTTCCAAAGGTTAGGGGCTTGTCATTCCTTCATAAGTTTATCAGAACGAAGTTAGTTTTCTGGGTATATCGCAGACACTGTTAAATTAAGGGCCGTAAAATGTGGTTTTCGGAGACCCTTTATAGACTCCCTAGTTTGAGAAGCGCAACATATGCTTTGGTCGTCATTCTAGGAGAATTTTTATTTTTCGCCTATTTTAGCATGTATTTTTAAAAGTTGTTCCTTATACCCACCCTTCTATGAGAAGTACGTTGAAGCATTCTCTAAATGATTGGTGTATTGACTCATGGTTACAATACCAAATTTTACGATGCTCCAAGCACCCGAACATGAATTATAGGCGTACATAAACATAAAGATATATCAACCACACAGTATCAAACAAAATCTTTATGATGAACCCGTTAAAGACAAAAATATGATTAAGTTACTTAAAATGTGCTCTCAAACTAAATTCACCTAACGTGTACTTCCTGACGTGAAAATAATATTGAAAACATCGTCGATGGAACGCAATATATGTCAAATTAAAACTGACCCGCACCGTTGTGGAAAGTCCCCATCCCCAGGAAGACCCCCTTAATAAATTATAAAGGCTGGTGATGCTTGAAAACTCAGGATTTTTAGCCTCAATGGCCCAAATTCCCAAAAGCTGCAAAAAACACTATTCCAATTCAGGATTTTTTGAGAATAATGTTGCTGTTTGGAGATATAATAGACCTTCTGTACAACATATCGCATACCGCACGTGTAAGTCACGTGTACAAATTCTAGGGAACCCCTTGACCCCCTTAATCGCATTGTTGAATTTTACAGTCTATGTTTGATTCCATCTATGTTCATGTACCTTATAGCCATTTGCAAACTTTAACATAAATTTAATAAATTGAGTGGCATTGCTTCTTACAGAAATAGATGGAAAGTTGGATGTCACCTCTTGTGACACTGTTGTCATGGTTACCGCCTTGCATTACTTCATTAGTTTATTATTGTTGTTGTTGTTCTTCTTCTTACGGATGGGCCAGCTAAGGACCATGACGTTCAACTTTTCAGCTTGGCGAGGGACTTGATGTTTGACCAATTTTCGCGCATTCTCTTACTATGTTTCTCCTTCCTCTCTTTTTTTCCAGATGATGCCGGTTTTCTTACAGGGTCGTCTGTCCTGAAAACTCTTCTGTTTAAGTATCTTTCTGAGATGTGATCGGCTTCTAATATCACTTTTCATTATCTTCAGTTCTTGGATATCCTTGTTAACTACTGTTAGCGACTGTGGCACGCTCTTTCTCTTCCCCCAGTAATTGAGAAGCCAGTTTGTTAGTCTTGTTGGGTTCATCCATGAGACATGTCCATATAAAGCCAGACGTCTCTTCCTGGCCACATCTGTGATTTTCTCAGTATATCTATATAGCTCCTGATTTGGTCTTCTTCTGTACTCGTCATCTATTTATTATTTTATAAAATAAAAGAGTGACATATCCCCTCCAAGGACGTAGGCGACATGAACCAGGCATCCCGAGCTGGGGTTTGCGTGTGGTAGGGTGGCCAATTCCTTTCCACTCCTCCTCCTACCATAGCATCCGATAGGTTCCCATTTTGCATCACGAGGCTGGGAGACCCTGTACCAGACCATACCAAGGCTTTTAAATTCTTGGCAGAGCCGGGGATCGAACCCGGTACCTCGGGAGTGACAGCCAACAATGCTAGCCACTGCGCCACGAGGTGATCTTTATTAGTTTATTAAATGAAATTAGTTTTCTGCGAATATCTCAGAAACGTGGTTTCAGAGCCTTAAAACGTAGTAGCCTCCGAGCCACTAAGGGGATGAAAATGAGTTTTGCTCGTCCTTGTACGCAATAATATAATAATAATCATAATAATAATTTAATAATATAGGGATAGGGGTATAATAGACCTTTAGCACCCCTTGACCCCCTTAAGCGCATTATATACGTATTGATGAATTTTACAGCTTAAGTTGGTTCCGTGATAACCTTATAGCCGTTTGCGAACGTTCACAGTAATTCAATAAATGGAATGGCATTGCGTCTTACAGAAATAGATGGACTTCTGAGATCGTGTTGCCATGGTTACTGACTTGCATTCTTTCAATAGCTTAATAAATGAAATTAGTTTTCTGGATATATATCAAAAACTGTTGGTTTTAGGACCTTAAAATGTGGTTTTCGGGGCCCGTAGGGCTCCCGAGTTTAGTTTCTCACATTGAGACGCTGAAAATGAGTTTTGTCTCGTTTCTCTACGCCCATTTCAGCATGCATTTTAAGGGGACAAGCCCTCTTTTATGAGAGGTATGGAGAAGAGTTACATCAATGATTACTTTCGTGCCTCTGATGGACCTCTGTACCAAATTTTACGTTGATCCACTCAGCCGTTCTCGAGTGATGCGCGTGCAAAGTTGTACACAGACAAACAAACAGACAGACAGAAATTTTGTTTTTGCGTACAACCGTCATAAACCAGTCTGAAACGCGTTAATAACTCAAACTTCAGTGGAAATTCAGAAAAAACAGACAAACTTTCATTTTTATATATAAGTTTATAGAGATTATAGTGTACCGGTTTCCGCCATTTTGTGACCTTCCTTAGTGGCAATATATCAAACAATTCAAGATTTTTTCTTTTAGCGTATGGCTTTTAGTGCCGGGAGTGTCCTAGGACATGTTCGGCTCGCCAGAGTTTGTAGCTGCTTCTATGCGAACACCCATGAGATGAGCTACAAGTACCGTCACGTGTGGAGTGTTGTCTGGGGAGGAAAGTGTGAATGTAAGGTAGCGGCTGTAGCCTATGGTTAGGGACCAACCTCGGCACTTGCCTGGAAGGAAGATGGGAAACCACAGAAGACCATCTTCAAGGTTGCCGGCGGGGGGATTCGAACCTCCTCGCCTCCCGGATGTGAGCGACTGCCTGCAGCCACGCCGTAACGACCACGGCTAACTCACCCGGTACAAGTCAAGTTGCAATGTTTTTCATATCAAAGGTAGTTTTCAAAAATATTTCTAAAAATACTAGTTGTTTAAAGGCGAAAAACAAATTAAAATTTAAAAAAAATCAGATCTGTTACAAGTATAATTATATTAAAGTCGAAAGATATAGTTATTAAAAAAACTGCTTGAAGTTGAAAGTACCATATTAGTTATGTGGAAGTTTTGATGTTGGGATTGATAAGATCATGTGAGTTAGTTAGATATTAACTCCAAACAGTTTATTCCTTGCCCAAACTCAATATTTGAATACTCAACTTTCCTCGATTATATATCAATAGTAACATCATCACAAAGATATTTATTTTTGGAATTTTAATAAGTTTTTTATACTTTAGCCAACAAGTATTTTTAGAAATATTTTTGAAAACAATCTTTGTTATGAAAAAAATTTGAATGAAAGACTTGCAACTCGATTTGTATTACATAGACCTATTGCCGAAACCGGTACTATAATTAAAAGTACATATTATTGACCTATGGTATTAATTTTCAGATTTTGTCATGTAATTTTTATAAACTACTATTATATGAGATTAATTGTTATAACAAATATTTATAAGAAAATATTTTGAGAATTTTTAAGGTAGATTGAAAAATATAACAATTTTAAATAATAAAATAATTCAACAATCCTTAGAGAATGATAAAAAAAACACATGATAGAATGCTATAAGAAATTGTTAAGTATATAAGTGGTACAAAAATAAATAATTTTGAGTGAATTTTGGAAATTAGTATAATCTATAACAATGACCAACTATAAGATGATCAAGAAAATTAATTCTATATCATCATAACTTCATTTAAAGAAGGAAGAAGTGGTTAATATAAACATTGAATTTGTAAATAACTCAATGATAAAATATAGAAAACAAGAGAATGTTTTCTCATCTATCCAGAAATCCTTGGCGTCTATATGGAAAAGGAAGTGATGTATGAGAATTAAACTTATATGGTCGATATTATAGGTAAAGTACATGACGGCAGTACCAACCTCATTTTATTAAATATTACACCTATGGTGTAGTAAATAGCACTCTTAGCTATCACCCCGGAAAAGTCAGGGTTCGATTCCCGGTTCTGCCAAGAAATTTGAATTCTTGTATCAGGGTTGGAACGGATACTCTTAGTCTTGTGAGGCAAAACTGAGAAGAGGAGGATTCGATATCTACCTCAGGGAAGAGGTTTTCCATGGGTTCCCACTTCTACTCCAGGCAAATACCGGCCACGTTTGCCTCATTCCAAATCCAATCCCCAATTTGCAAATACACACACTAGTATGACCATCACAATGACACAGGTTATTGCACAAATTCCTCACACACCTAAATACATGGTGCTACACAGACCCTAGTGAATCAATAACAACTTTATATAATTTTGCTGCACCTTCTCAGATTAGTTTTGGAGGGTCGTGAATATTAATTGTGATTAGCATTCTAGGTTTCAATATTACTTGTCAGAGCTGTGCATTAACCGGGAATCAAACCTTCATTCATTCATTCGTTCATTTCTTTATTTCTCCATGGTAATATGTTAATATACATATGGGAGTCATCAAATCATAAAATACATAATATACATGTGACACGTCTTGCGAAAGTGGACAAGAACAAACCACAAGACACATGCTTCATTGCCCTCTGTGCCCTTCATCTTGTGCAGAGGAAGATCTTCTGTTAGCCACTTCGAGCGCCTTGGATGTTGCTCAGTATAGGGCACGTGTTATATAATTAGACGGTTTTACCCTTATATGTATAGCACCTGAACATTTGTATGTTTTCGACACGAGAAAGTACATAATTACAGGGGTACAGGTAAATGCAATAATAATAATATGTTTAATCTATTGCAGCAAAATTGCCATACAAATTAACATCAACACTAATCACAACAAAACTTGATCAATGATATATATCTTTCTGTACATGGAACGACTTGATAACTTATCTGTCACATAACTCTCCACAGCGACGTCATATACAGGTCGCACATGGGTCATGGAATCTCTCAGTCCGGTATAACTTATGGTGGAAACCATGTACCGGAGGCCTTGTGACAAGATGTCTATGATGGTAATTCGCCTCCTTCCAATCCGTTCTAGTCATAGCATTTGTACTGTAGAAATCGACCCATATTTCTCGTTTTATAGCCTACTAGCTGTTACCCGCGGCTTCGCCCGCAATAACATTTGGAATCCCGTTATGACATTAGTTAAATAGATAGATAAGCATGGGTCCTAGTGGAAAATAATTCTATCACCTGAAACTAAAAATGCATGGGACGAAAAAAACATCAAAATATCATGTTGGTTTCGGACCCTAAAAGACGTGAAAAATATAATAAAAGTATTAAAAAAACAATTTTTTTAAATTTCATTCGAATCAATTTTTATGTCATTCCTGGGACTTAGAAAATTCCGGCCAAAAAATACAAAATCATTAATAACTCCGTAAGTATTCGTCGTGTGGTGAAATAGCAAGAGACAAAAAAGATGTAATGTGTTATTGTCTACAACATAGGCCATGTATAATTTTACACTCAGACATATTACGTCCCCCCCCCCCATAAATTCACCCCTCCCCATGGGCCCCTTAAATTGGATTTATGAAAAAACGGTCAAACACCTATTTACTTATTTTTTATGCTGATTTTTTCCCGCTGAGTTCCAAACTCCTGGCCTATGTCGTTTAAGGGATACACGCTCCGTTAGGAATCTTTCAACCCCCACTTTTCACCCCTTTCACCTCATAATATACACCACATCGAAAAACCCACAGACACATGTCTTCTTATTTTTTGTGCTGAGTTTATATGCCGAGTATCACATCCCCCAATGAAACCAATCGGGAGATATTGCTATTCAATTAAATGCAGGTCTACCCCCTTAACAGCCCTTTAGAACCTGCATATCCAAAAATCCTTTCTTAGTGGGCGTTTGCGGCCCTTGAGGAAGCTGCATACCAAATTTCATTCCAATCTGTTGGGTGGTCTCTGAGATTTCGTGATGAATGAATCAGTCAGTGAGTGAGTGGTATTTGAGCTTTATATAGTAGATTTTCATTTATGAAAAAAAAAAAAAGGCTTATGAGATCACCTTTTGTCCGTGTGTCTATGTGTGCGTGTGATGGTGTGTGTCCCCCCTAATAATTTCTAAACGGCTGGAGCGACTTCAATGAAACTCGGTAAGTTCATAGCAATATTCCGGGTGACACCGACCGTGCCTTTTAAATTTTGTTACGTCTCACCAATCCAACATGACGGCTGTGTGAAATGTTTCACCAGTATTCAATATCTCCGAAACTATTTCCGATATCACCCGGGAATTTCTTACGGTGATAAAGGAAACTACTAGAAGTTCACCTAAGTGACACATGAAAACCTGGTAACTACAAAACCAACATGGCGGCCAAGCGAAATTGTGACTTTTAATAGACGTTTCTCGCAATTTAACCAACCAAACGCAATAAAACTTGGCACAGTAGTCTATATGTTTATACACATTGTAATGCACCGACATCTAACTTCGTTCAATTGTTTACATAACCTCAAGATGGCGGCTGTACGAATTATTCCACCGGCATTCTATATCTCTCACTATTAGCGGTATCACCCTGAAGCTTTGTTCGGAGATAAAGGGCACTACTGGAAGTTCATCTATGGGACTTTAAAAAACCGGTTAACTACAAAACGAACATGGCTGCCAAGCGAAGTTGAAAATTTTAAATAGAACTTTCTCGCGATTTAATGATCCAAACGCAATGAAACTTGGTACAGGAAATATTTATACACATTGTAATACACTTGTATCTAATTTAGTTCAATTGTTTACATAACCTCAAGCTGGCGGCTGTGCGAATTTTAAAATTAAGTTTTTATTTCTCGTGTCGTAATCATGCGATCGAAGTGAAAGTTTGAATAATGAACCTACGCAATAAATCTCCTTTAATGGTACATGACTCTATGGCCTATACATATAACAATCCCACATGCCGACCATCCGAAATATTTAGACGGCTCTGAATATTTACGAATCTATTATAGCAATCAAACTGATTTTTTTAAAGTTCATAGGGGCTATGAACATAAGTTCACCTATAGGACTTTCAATAACATGATGATCACAAATCTAACATGGCGGCGACGCGAAATATAAATATTCACATGGACGTTTTTCGCAATTTAACCATCCGAGTGCAGTGAAACTTGGTACAGTAAATCCTTATACAAATGTCAATCCACTGGCATCAAATTTATTTCAATTGTTTCCATAACCACAAGATGGCAGCTGCGCGAAATTTTTAAATCTCGTTTTTAGCCTTTTTCATTTATGAAAAAATAGGCTTATGAGATCACCTTTTTTCCGTGTGTTTGTCTGTGTGTGCGTGTTTGATGGTGTTTGTGTGATGGTGCGTGTCCCCCTAATAACTTCTAAACTCGGTAAGTTCATAGCACTATTCCGGACAAACCCGACCGTGTGCTTCAAATTTTGTTACGTCTCACCAATCCAACATGGCGGCTGTGCGAAATATTTCACCAGTATTCAATATCTCCGAAACTATTACCGATATCACCCTGGAATATTTTACGGTGATAAAAGAAACTACTAGAAGTTCACCTATCAAACTGTTGAAATCCTAGTAACTGCAATACCAACATGGCGGCCAAGCGAAATTCCGACTTTTAAATAGACATTTCTCGCGATTTAACCAACCAAACGCAATAAAACTCGGTACAGTACATGTTTATACACATTGTAATGTACCGACATCTAACTTCGTTCAATTGTTTACATAACCTCAGGATGGCGACTGTACGAAATATTCCACCGGTATTCTATATCTCTCAAACTCTTAGCGGTATCACCCTGAAGCTTTGTACGGAGATAAAGGGCACTACTGGAAGTTCATCTATGGGACATTCAAAAACGGGTTAACTGCAAAACGAACATGGCGGCCAAGCGAAGTTGAAAATTTTAAATAGAACTTTCTCGCGATTTAATGATCCAAACGCAATGAAACTTGGTACAGGAAATATTAATACACATTGTAATGCACTGCTATCTATTTTAGTTCAATTGTTTTCATAACCTCAAGCTGGCGGCTGTGCGAATTTTAAAATTAAGTTTTTATTTCTCGTGTCGTAATCATGCGATCGAAGTGAAAGTTTGAATAATGAATCTACGCGATAATTCTCCTTTAATGGTACATGGCTCTATGGCCTATACATATAACATTCCCACATGCCGACCATCCGAAATATTTAGACGCCTCTGAATATTTACGAATCTATTATAGCAATCAAATTGATTTTTTTTAAGTTCATAGGGGCTATGAACATAAGTTCACCTATAGGATTTTCAATAACCTGATGATCACAAATCTAACATGGCGGCGACGCGAAATATAAATATTCACATGGACGTTTTTCGCAATTTAACCATCCGAGTGCAGTGAAACTTGGTACAGTAAATCCTTATACAAATGTTAATCCACTGTCATCAAATTTATTTCAATTGTTTCCATAACCACAAGATGGCAGCTGCACAAAAATTTTAAATCTCGTTTTTAGCCTATTTTCATTTATGAAAAATAGGCTTATGAGATCACCTTTTGTCTGTGTGTTTGTCTGTGTGTGCGTGTTTGATGGTGTGTGTGATGGTGTGTGTGTGTGTGTGTGATGGTGTGTGTCCCCCTAATAACTTCTAAACTCGGTAAGTTCATAGCACTATTCCGGACAACCCTGACCGAGTGCTTCAAATTTTGTTACGTCTCACCAATCCAACATGGCGGCTGTGCGAAATATTTCACCAGTATTCAATATCTTCGAAACTATTACCGATATCACCCTGGAATATTTTACGGTGATAAAATAAGCTACTTGAAGTTCACCTATCAAACTGTTGAAATTCTGGTAACTACAAAACCAACATGGCGGCCAAGCGAATTTCCGACTTTTAAATAGACGTTTCTCGCGATTTAACTAACCAAACGCAATAAAACTCGGTAAAGTATATGTTTATACACATTATAATGTACCGACATCTAACTTCGTTAAATTGTTTACAAAACCTCAAGATGGCGGCTGTGCGAAATATTTTACCGGCATTCTATATCTCTGGAAATATTAGCGGCATCACCCTGAAATTGTGTACGGAGATAAAGGGCACAACTGGAAGTTCATATATAAGACTTTCAAAAACCGGTTAACTACAAAACTAATATGGCGGCCAAGCGAAATTGAAAATTTTAAATTGACCTTTCTCGCGATTTAATGATCCAAACGCAATGAAACTTGGTACAGGAAATTTTTATACAGATAGTAATGCTCTGGTATGTAATTTAGTTCAATTGTTTACATAACCTCAAGATGGTGGCTGTGCGAATTTTAAAATTAAGTTTTTATTTATCGTGTCGAAATCATGCGATCGAAGTGAAAGTTTGAATAATGAACCTACGCAATAATTTTCCTTTAATGGTACATGACTCTATGGCCTATGCATATAACAATCCAACATGGCGACCATCCGAAATATTTAGATGGATCTCAATATCTACGAATCTATTACAGCAATCAAACTGAAATTTTGTATTTTGATAGAAGCAATTAACATAAGTAGGATATATGAAAATAGTCTGTATAGTTATTCACGGAACTACTTGTTTTCTTGGTATTCAAGTACTACTTCTTCATAAGCTGGCGTGAATGGTAGCAGCATTTTCAATCGTAGATCTTCAAGCAACATTGTTTCATTCGTCATCTCGTAAACCAGTCTGGATGGCGTAAATTTAGAAAGGCCAAGGGCTCGCTTCAGAATCGTCGCTTTTATTTTCTCAATGTCTTTTAAATTATTTCTTGTAAGGTACTGCCAAATTACTTGTATACCATAAGTGATTAATGGTACAATTTTGGTATTAAAAAGCCTCATCGCAGTTTGGATTGAAATCTTGGAGAGGTGTTGAATGTCGTTCATGGCCAGCACAACTGTTATGCCTTTGTCCTTCACATGCGCAGTATAGGTGGTTCCTTGGGTTTGCAGTATAATGCCCCAGGTATTTGAATTTATTCACATTGTTAAGTGGTTGGAGATCTGGGATGATTACATCATCAATCGCTTTTCTGCCTCCACTTCTGAACGTCATTTTTACCGTCTTATTCCTGTTTATAGTTAGGTCTGTTTGTTAGGCCCATGACGTCAACTTGTCAACAGCTGTTTGTAGGGAAGTTCTCGACACCGAAGTCAAAGCCATGTCATCAGCATAGATGTAAATCATGACATCTTCTGCTTTAATTGCTCTTACCACGTCGTAGGTAGCGATGTTGAATAAGATGGGACTGAGAGGGTGCCCTTGTAAGACGCCCGTCGTTTGGTCGATCGGATCTGAAATAGCGATCGTCAATACACAAAAACAAACACTCATATCTCTGTGCAAATTGCCTCGAATTCTTCTATGGAATATATTTGCCTTGTCTGTGAGCCTTTTTTAACATTTAATGTAAATGTGGAAATGGTGCTGACATTTGTTAGAGTTAGGGGCAACAAGTTAAAATATTTGGAGGCAATATAAAAGGGATATTTTTTTCTGAAAGCATATCTATAATATTGACAGTGAACATCCATTCTGGTTCTAGTGTTGTACGAATGTAGTTCAGAATTTTTTACAATATTAGCATTTCCTGTTAGAATTTGTCTCCTAATATACATAGAACTGTCGCCTCCGTAGCGTAGCGGTCAGCATGGTTAGCTGCCACACCGGAGGTCCTAGGTTCGATTCCCGGCTCTGCCACGAAATTTGAAAAGTGGTATGAGGACTGGAACGGGGTCTACTCAGCCTCGGGTGGCCCAAATGAGTAGAGGAGGTTCGATTCCCACCTCAGCCATCCTCTAAGAGGTTTTCCGTGGTTTCCCACTTTGTCTTAGGGCCAATCCCGGGATGGTTCCTACTGTAAGGCCACGGCCGCCTCCTTCCCACTTCCTTGCCTAACCGTTCCACTCTTACCATCCCCACATCAGGCCCCCTGTTCGCTTTGCAGGTGAGGCCGCCTGGGCGTAGTGCTGGTCACACACCCCAGTTGTATCCCTGACTCAGAGTCTCAAGCTCCAGGACACTGCCCTCAGTGGCGGTAGAGGTGGGATCCCTCGCTTAGTCCGTGGGAAAAGCCAACTCTGGAGGGTAAAACGATAGCGGAAAAAAATATACATAGAACAATTGAGTAAGTACAGTGATGGTAATGTCATATTTCAGAATTTTTTAAAATAGTCCCTACACGGATTGCTCTCTTCTGCTGGATAAAAATATTGATTAAGACTTCTTTTGTGGCACTGCCAAATAGGTTTATACCATAAACCAGGTGCGAGTGGGATTGAAAGACAAGCCGCTTGATTGCTACCCCGTCACTGGTGCTTAGTGGCCGAGGCCCTAATTTGGATACTATCCCAGAATTTGCATGAAGAAGAAGTGGGAAATCACACAAAACCACTTCTAGGCTGGCTGAGGTGACAATCGAATCCATTTCCTCTCAGTTTTACCTCAGAGGCTGAAAGCACCCCATTCTAGTACTTAAAACAGAATTAAATTTCTTAGCAAGCCCAGAAATCGGTCCTGGACCTCAGAGAATGCCAGCCAATATATCACCCATATAAGATGTGATTGCCGCTGAGCATGGCTGCGCCAGTGTTTGTTGTTTACTGTAGCAGCTGCCCCGCGGGACGAAGCGGGGAGCACAGCGATGACAGAGTGCATTCTGTACATAAGTCAAGCAGCATTGCCCGTCACAGGAGCTCATGTCACTACGGATAGTTAAACGATGACTAAGACTACTGGAGCTGAGTCATATCCTACTCGCCCAACTGTACCTGTCAACGAAGCAGGTTGACGTGTGACACAAGTAAACAAAGAACAGTATCCATCTCGACTGCCGGCAATCAATTCGTGAAGGGGTAATACTATGAGATGGTCGATGCGGTTTGTAGTAATGAAAGGTCATTGTGGGTCTAGAATTGTGAAACTTTCGTATTTACTTCCACAAATGAAAATATAAACCACTCTCTTCCAGTCTTTTTTAATTAACTGGATGGTTTGTTTGACAAGAGTTTTTTTGTAATGTTAATTAATGTATGGTACTGCCTCGTTATAACTCTTCGTTAAAACTCTTTTATATGAAACTAGTCTTGCATACCCCCTTAATGACTGGTCCGAAATGTAAAATAATAAAATTAATGGAAGATTTCTGATCTTAAGTCAAGTATTGTGGTTACACCCGTTTTAGTTAGTAACTGGTTAATTCAATTATCTGGTCCTTGAGGGACACTAAACGCGATCTCTGGCTTTGTGTGTCGTTACTCGGACCACTGAGCTAATAGAGTGGACATCCTAATTCCTTTTGGTGAAACGTACGCTAGTTTTTGGCCGGTACACATTTCAAATGGAAGCCGAAGATTGAGTTATTTGGCTCGTTGGTGAGAGCAGCGCATCATGGGTCGAGCTGTATGCTGAAACTGGTTGGGAGATTCCGAATGGTCTTCTTGCCTCTACATGCAAACACCTATCGCATGCTTGCCATTCCACTGATATACAGTATTGTATGGCCAACCCGAATAAATAAATGAATAAATAAATAAATAAATAAATAAATAAATGACTGACTGATTGACTGACTGACTGACTGACTGAATGAATGAATGAATGAATGAATGAATGAATGACTGACGGAATGAATGACTGACTGACTGACTGAATGAATGAATGAATGAATGAATGAATGAACGAACGAATGAATGAATGACTGACTGACTGACTGACTGAATGAATGACTGACTGACTGACTGACTGACTGATTGATTGACTGAATGAATGAATGAATGAATGAATGACTGACTGACTGACTGAATGACTGGCTGACTGACTGGATGAATGAATGACTGACTGACTGACTGACTGACTGACTGACTGAATGAATGAACGAATAAATAAGTAAATAAATAAATAAATAAATAAATAAATAAATGAATAAATAAACAAGTAAATAGATAATTGAATAAATAAAGAAATAAATTAATAAATAAATGCATACCTGCATAAGTCAAACTGCTTACCTGAAGGAAGGTAGTAGTTTTACGTGACCGTTAATCTCATGATCAAGAACCGCGGGACCTCCATTTTTACGTGAAATCTGAACCACAGCACATGCCATTTCACTTCGAAACTGTCACATTCATTTATTGAGAATCGAACCCAGTCCACCTTTTGAGAGGCAAAGAGCTTGACCGGTGCGTCACTACACCCTGCATACGTGGTTTCCCCTCTAAGTAAATCCCACCCAGTCAGTTTATGACCTCCAGCAAATGATCCATAAAATATAAATACAATTACAGTCTTACCTCAGACCCATTCAAATGTTAAACCCAGAACCCATCCTACCGACAACTCACAAGCAGTCTCAATATCAACATACAGAACGCTCAGGGAGTTTTACCCCGATACGCCATCGTACGTCTTAAAACGCAAACACAACTTCCTGTTTCCCTCGTAGCACTTCTCAAGAACTTGGACGTTTGCTGAAAAGTTGATCCTGACATCCCCGTTGTGGTCTAAAGCCACACTGGCTTTCATCCGTCTCACTCTCGTCCAATAAATGAACTTTACTTAGTACAACATCTTGCAAGCCTCCGTGGCTTAGGCGGCAGCACGCCGGCCTCTCACCGCTGGGTCCGTGGTTCAAATCCCGGTCACACCATGTGAGATCTGTGCTGGACAAAGTGGAGGCAGGCAGGTTTTT
The DNA here is from genome assembly GCA_946902985.2 of Meconema thalassinum. NCBI lineage: Eukaryota > Metazoa > Arthropoda > Insecta > Orthoptera > Tettigoniidae > Meconema > Meconema thalassinum. The sequence continues at coordinate 572,611,014 of OX336391.1, forward strand.
CTCCGGGTACTCCGATTTTCCCTGTCACAATTTCATTCCAGCGACACTCTCCACTATCATTTCATTTCATATGTCATTCATTTAATCATTGCCCCAGAGGAGTGCGTCAGGCCTCGGCAGCCGGCACAGTGCATATCCTCGCCGCTAGATGGGGGGCTTCATTCATTCCATTCCTGACCCGGTCGGAGACTGGAAGCAGGCTGTGGATTTTCATTTTCACTTAGTACAACATCTAAGTCTCTACAGTATAACAAAAAGTCCCCAAATCTTGGATGTAACGGGTAATCTTGAGAACCACTGGATGGATTTTGATGCAGTTTTCACAATTTTTAAAGGATTTCTCAAGGCAAGGTTTCGTGGAAAATCATTCATTTATGACCAAAGGAAGCCGAGCAGTAACGATCTCAGTGAATCGAGTCAAAGGAAAACCTGCCGTCCGTGCGCCATTTAAGCTTACGATGGGTAAACCGTTAACATATCTATATACTCTGAGTGTAAGAACTGTTCAGCATGAAAAGTTCTACAAAAAAAGTCCGCGACAGCATATCTCTATCCTTAATTCATCACCCACTATAAGTGTTTTGACGTTTTTCTTTCTTCTCCATTCCATTCAGTGAAAATTTAAATTACTAGCTTCGGAGCGAGTTTGCTAGCAAGCGAGTCCATCATCCCAGCTTCGACCAACATCACACTGTCGAGTCGTGTCGAGTCAAGACTTCAGAGAAGAGTAGCCTATATATACACACATCAAAAAAAGTTTTGCATCACCTCGGTTCCAAGAGTTCCGGAACCTTTAAATACAAAGGGAATAGAGATCAACACAAACAACATTTCAGCTCGTTTTATTGCTCATGAGACCCACACATTGCATGTTGTACCATCATACAGCTAGACTTTCAGCATTTGTGGTCCAGATTGCAGTACACACCACTACCTCTAATACCCAGTAGCACGTCCTCTTGCATTGATGCATGCCTGTATTCGTCGTGGCATACTATCCACAAGTTCATCAAGACACTGTTGGTCCAAATTGTCCCACTCCTCAACGACAATTCGGCGTAAATCTCTCAGAGTGGTTGGTGGGTCAAGACGTCCATAAACAGCCCTTTTCAACATATCCCAGGCATGTTCGATAGGGTTCATGTCTGGCGAACATGCTGGCCACTGTAGTCGAGCGATGTCGTTATCTTGAAGGAACGCATTCACAAGATGTGCACGATGAGGTCGAGAATTGTCGTCCATGAAGACAAATGCCTCTCCAATATTCTGCCGATATGGGTGCACTATGGGTCGGAGGATGTCATTCAGGTATCGTAAAGCCGTTTCGGAGCCTTCCATGACCACCAGTGGCGTACGTCGGCCCCACATAATGCCACCCCAAAACATCAGGGAACCACCACCTTGCTGCACTCGCTGGACAGTGTGTCTAAGACGTTCAGCCTGACCAGGGTGCCTCCAAACACGTCTCCGACGATTGTCTGGTTGAACGCATATGCGACACTCATCGGTAAAGAGAACGTGATGCCAATTCTGTGGGGTCCATTCAGCATGTTGTTGGGCCCATCTGTACCGCGCTGCATGGTGTCGGGGTTGCAAAGCTGGACCTCGCCATGGACGTCGGGAGTGAAGTTGCGCATCATGCAGCCTATTGCGCACAGTTTGAGTTGAAACACGACGTCCTGTGGCTGAACGAAACGCATTATTCAACATGGTGGCATTGCTGTCAGGGTTCCTCCGAGCGGCAATCCGTAAGTAGCGGTCATCCACTACAGTAGTAGCCCTTGGGCGGCCTGAGCGAGGCCTGTCATCGACAGTTCCTGTATCTCTGTACCTCCTCCATGTCCGAACAACATCGCTTTGGTTCACTCTGAGACGCCTGGAAACTTCCCTTGTTGAGAGCCCTTCTTGACACAAAGTAACAATGCGGACGCGATCGAACTGCGGTATTGACCTTCTAGGCATGGTAGAACTACAGACAACATGAGCAGCGTACCTTCGTCCTGGTGGAATGACTGGAACTGATCGGCTGTCGTACCCCCTCCGTCTAATAGGCCCTGCTCATGCATGGTTGTTTACATCTTTGAGCAGTTTTAGTGACATCTATGAACAGTCAAAGGGACTGTATCTTTGATACAATATACACAGTCAACGTCTATATGCCGGAGATCTGGGAACCGAGGTGATGCAAAACTTTTTTTGATGTGTGTAGGTTTGGAGTTTCGCTGTTCACGTCGGCTGTTCTAAATTGCGTCTGGGACCTGTCGTCCGTGCGTCTTTTAAGCTTACGCTGGGTAAATCATGAAAGATAACGGGCGAAGCCGGGGCAGGTGGCTAGTATATAATACAATAGTCTAATAATAATAATAATAATAATAATAATAATAATAATAATAATAATAATAATAGTAGACTAATAACAATAATACAATCAAAAGGGTACTGTGAATTCTTGGTGTGGTTGCAAGTAGGTGATTGTGAGTGCACGTGTGTGTGTATGTATGTATATATTTATGATGTATGTGTGTGTGTGTGTGTGTGTGTGTTTATGTGATTCCAACGGACGTCTAAACATAGCCATCAATTTGTTTGAAACTAGGCACAGGCAATATTACGTTTGTAATATGACTCTTCAAAGTAATTTAACAAAGAACGTCATACAGTATATCAAATGGGAAGTTTGGTGGAGTTTTGAAATTTAATCAGTGACATCATACACCTCGATAGAAACAAAACACACGCGTCATCCAAATAATGCACCAACCTACAGTACTCTGGAATTATGTCCTGTTTAGTACCGTATATACAACTGCAATTACAATGGTAGGGTGCGCGAATGAGAAACCTATGCTCAGATAGAATACATGTCAATTACAATGATAACATTCTGAAACCGAACCTCTAAATCATGGGCAGAAATTCACGTAAATGAGAGGAACTGAAATTCGACGTAATAATTGACTATGAGTCCGAGTGTAGTATTTCTTCACTCATTTCAGATAAAGAACTGGGTTGGCATTTCAGATTTTAAGGCAGACTCCTCTGAAAAATTTAACTTCTCTCCTACTGCATAGATTTCAAATTAATTTTATGATCATCTATATCACATAAAGATTTAGCAATGTCTACGGTTTGAAGGCCATAACTTGAATGGTTTTTGAATTATTAATTTTTAATGTGGTTTTTAATGGCATTTTTGAAAACCAACTTTTGGTACTAAGATATCAATTTTTACATTTCAATTTCTTCAGACCCAGTATCAGGACATAGTTTAAGAGTTCTGTGCATTTATTTTATGAGAATGTTTGATTATTTACCCCCAGTTCATTTTTCAAATTTCAAATTATTTTCTTTTCAAATAATTTGTACATAAATGTCATAAAAATAATTGAAACTACATATAATTAAAAATTAATGCACAGAAGGATGCAAATACCTCATGACTTCGTCCTAAAAAATCACTGAAATTGGTTAATATTTGGGATAAAAAAGTTGGTATTGAAGTTAGAAATCAAACTTACAAAAATGTACCTCTCAATAAAATGTTTGTTGAAATCACTAGTTCAGCTTTTTATTACCAGGAATCCCAACATTTGAAGGAAAAGCAAAGAGCCCACAATGATTATCCGAGTGGTGAGAAGATGGTCGTGTTTCATGGTCAAAACATCAAATACTATTTTTGACAACTGTCAGTGAGCCACGCCTCCCTCACGCAGTCCATATATCAAATATTATTTAGACTTATTTATAATTCGAATAGAACTAAATACTTCTGGGATCTAATAGAAAACACTCCAAGGGTCTGAAGTAGCAAATAGCAAATCTTTGAAAAAAAAATGAAGTTTTGCGGTAGCTTCTCCCCTTAATTATATTTATCCTAAATTCAGTATGGAACTACCAGCACCACGTTGAAAAGGACAAAGAGTTATAACTATACTCATACATTTAGGATAAATTAGGCTGTATGTTCTTTGCTGAACACCTTGTTATTGTTCATAGAATGTTTTAATGTTCTAAAATAGTGATGCTCTTAGGGCGGCTTCGGTGGCGTAGTCGGTAGCATGCTGAGCTTCTATGCCCATGATCGCGGGTTCAAATCCGGCCGAAGTCGTCGGTTTTTTCAAAGAGCGTTAAAAATCCCTCAGTATGCCTTCCTTCGGAGGGGAAGTAAAGCCGGCGGTCCCATGTCATAGATTTATGGCATGTTAAAAAACCTTCCACTAATTTCACCTGTGTGAAGCAAAATTGAATAGGTTAAGAATGTAAACAACGCTCTTAGGTTCCTACGTTGGTTGCCAAGAGCCGACTGCGGTGACGTCTGGTAGCTAAGTTCTGTCCTTGTAGTCGTTGACGGTGGCGTTTGGCGGCAAAAGTAGGAACTACTTGAATATTGATCGTCTGCAGTTCTTACTTGAATTAAAACATATACACACACTAATACAGTCATCACAATTAACACCGGTTATCAGACAGATTCTACACACACCCAAAGTACACGGGACTACATGACCGCGTTGTCGCAACCCCTAAACTTAAGAACCAACCAACCAGTGATGCTCCTAGTTTAATATTTTTAGCCTACTTTTCACATTTTGCAAAAATGAGGAAAAAGTAGTCTTATGAGATCGGACAAATGTGTGTCTGTCTGTCTGTCTGTCTGTCTGTCCTTCTGTCTGTCTGGCTGTGTGTGTGTCCTCCCCTATCAACTCCTAAACGGCTGCAGCAAACGAAACAAAATTTGGTAGGAGTAAAGACCCATACCTGAATATCTCACGGCCATATTTGAAAATGATGTCAGTGCTACCAACTGCTGAAAAATCGCATTAAAAAATTGAGCTCCATGTTGGATATCTTGGAAGGTATGAATCGGAGCTATTTCAAAATTGGCACAGGTATAGATAATAATATTGCAGTTTAATTTCCAGGAGGCGATACATGGCAGTGTTGCCAAAATGATTATAAGCCTGCTGATAGGTCCAAATTTTAAATGCATATAACTTCTACACTATCAATTGGATTTCAACCAAATTTCGTATGTGCTATGTGTACATAAACGGATATGACTGAGCGTATTCTTAAGAGCCACCAAGGCTGCCAACTGTTAATAAATTCTTTCAATTTGTTTTAATCCAAATACCCATATATCAGAAAGTATGCAAGTCGACAGTTTTAAAATATGCACACGTATAGTACCTGACATTCTATATTAATTTGGAGTAACTTACATACGTCAGTGATACCAACATGATTCTAAGCCTGCTGATAGGTCCAACTTTAAATTCATGTAACTTTTATACTAACTAATGGATTTCATTCAAAATTGGCACAACAATAGATCATATTATTTCAGATTATTTCTGACCAATACATGCATGGCATAGTTGCCAACATGATTTTACGCGCGCTGTTAGATCCAATGTTTAACTGCATGTAACATCCATGCTATCCATTGGACTTCAACGAAATTTTGTATTCTGTACCCTTAGAAATGGATGTAAGAATATATTCAGTCACCAGGGCTGCCAACTGTAGTGCTTTATTAGGCTACATTATGCCAGGTATACAGTATTTCGAACTTATTAGAAATTTCGATATTACCAACTTAATTTCGTCATTAATCATTGGCATGAATCTTAAATTTTATGAAAAGTAGGCTCTTTAGTTCGTCACGGAACTTCTTGTTAATTTTCATTATAACTGAGGAAAGTTACAAGCTAACCGAAACTGGTATTACACCATCATTTATTTCAATATATTGTTGACTTTAATGTGGAATATTTTATTTATTTTATCTATTCATAGGTAAAACGATTTAATTTGTATGTCAATAAGGACAACTTACATGGGGTATGGTGCATTTCTTATCAATACATATTAATGTATAGTTTGATCAGACACGTGAGTATGAGTTAAGTATCAACACAAACTATTAGATGATGCCATGAGTACTCTATAACTAGAGCCCTGCGCGGATAAACGAAACATTATCCGCATCCGCCCCACAGTCACACGACTGTTATCCGCACACGCCCTGCATCTGCACGTTTGTTATCCGAATCTACTGGCATTACAATAATACTTTTATGTTCGACCCTGACTATTATATGTCAGAAAACTGTACTATAATGAGGCTCATTATAACACTATTTTAGCCTATTTTCATTTTATGAAATAATAGACTTATGAGATCACCTTTTGTCCGTGTGTGTGCGTATGTGTGTGTGTGATTCGTGTGTGCGTACTCCCCCTAATAAAATCTAAACGGCTGGAGGGATTTCAATGAAACTCGGTAAGATCATAGCACCATTCTGGCCGATCCTGACCGTGCCCTTCAAACTTTATTGTCTCACCAATCCAACATGTCGGCTGTGCGAAATATTTCACCAGCATTCAGTATCTCCCAAACTATTACAGATATTACCCTGAATTTTTTTACGGTGATAAAGGGAACTACTAGAAGTTTACCTATGGGACTTTCAAAAACCTGGTGACTACAAAACCAACATGGCGGCCAAGAAAATTTGAGACATTTGAATAGAATTTTCTCGCGATTTAACCATCCAAACATAAAGAAACTTGGTACAGCAAATGTTTATACACATTGTAATGCACCGGCGTCCTAATTAGTTCAATTGTTTACATAACCTCAAAATGGCGGCTGTGCGATTATTTCACTGGCATTCTATAACTACGACACTATTGCCGATATCACCCTGAAATTTAGTACGGTGATAAACGGTACTGCTAAAAGTTTATCTATTAACTTTCAAAAATCTGTAAAGTACAAAACGAACATGGCGGCCATGCGAAGTTGAATCATTTTAAAAGACTTTTCTCGTGATTTAACCATCTGTGCGCAGTGAAATGTGGTACAATAATTGCTTATACATATTGTAATGCACTGGCATCTAATTCAGTTCAATTTTTACATAACCTCAAGATGGCGGCTGTGCGAAATTTTTAAATTAAGTTTTTATTTCTTGAGTCGTAATCATGCGATCGAAGTGAAAGTTTGAATAATGAACCTACGCAATAATTTTCCTTTTGTGGTAGGCCTACATGACTCTATGGCCTATACATATAACAATCCATCATGGCGACCATCCAAAATATTTAGATGGATCTCTATATCTACGAATATATTACAGCAATCAAACTGAATGTTTTAATGTTCATAGATGCTATGAACATAAGTTCACCTATAGGACTTTCAGTAACCTGGTGAGCACAAATCCATTATGGCGGCGACGCGAAATATAAATATTTAAATGGATGTTTCTCGCGATTTCACTATCCGAGTGCAGTGAAACTTTGCACGTTAAATGCTTATACAAATGTTAATCCACTGGTATCTAATTTTTTTCAATTGTTTTCATAACCACACGATGGCAGCTGTGAGAAATTTTAAAATCTCGTTTTTACTTCTTGTGTCCTAATCACGCGATTGAAGTTTGAATACCACACGTACACAATAATCTTCATGTAATAGTACATAAATAAGAATCCAAACCGGCGACCATCTGAAATATTTAGACGGTTCTCAATATCTACGAATCTATCACAAAATTTCATTGTATGTTGATATAGGCAATTAACATTAGTAGGATATATGAAAATAGGCTGTATAGTTCTTCACGGAACTACTTGTTCATTATCAAACAGTTTCTCCCACCAATCAGAGCCCAAGAAACAGTTGTTTGACCAATTAGATAATTAGATGCGCTGAGTTCCACGGCCTTCTAATTTAAATTTCACTGCCTGTCCTAGTGTCATAGTAGGATAATCGAGGAGGCCATGGTCAAATACAAGGCATTCCCTGCGTCTCATGCGCTCTGTTCAGTACATAAAACTGGCGAAATCTCGACAGATACTTATGAATATTTATGTTCGAACATAATATAGTTATAATATCGTCGAACATAAACAGTCGTATGCTACTCGCCTATAATTGCCATTATTGGCTCGTTGCATAATGTACTATAATTAGATAAAGTATTGAAGCAACACATTTAGACATTTGAGGAGAAAGTCGTTCCCCTAGGCTGTGTATGTCATGTGCTAGGCTTAAAATGTATGTTATACAGCCAGAATTGCAACCCTTTTCAGTTCGGAGTGTTAATTATACCTATTGACATAACTTCAATGATATTATATGGTATAATGGCTTTCACGGCCAATGAATTATAACTCAGCAATTTTTCTAGGTGTGTGCCGTGTCATGGGTGGGTTTCGCCTAGGACACCAAGCTGGCTCATTAGCGGGCTCTTGGTGTCCCCGCCCGGACCCCCGAGTTTTAATTCACTGGCCGTGAAAGCCATTATACCGTCTTTTTAGAAGCCTGCATTGGGAGGTTAAGGCTGCTTGAAATTTTGGTTCTTGCAGTAAACAGGAGCAGGTGTACTTTATATAAAGGTAGGTAGCGCGCAGTTTGCTACTCCAGTGGGGGTCTGGACGGGGACACCAAGAGCCCGCTGATGAGCCTGCTTGATATCCTAGGCGAAACCCACACATGACACGGCACAAACCTAGAAAAATTGCTGAGTTTGAATGAGATTAGCTTAAATCATCCTCTTACATTTGTCATGAAATAAATATAACGGAAAATATTATGTCATAAACATCCGGGTCCTAGTAATGATATTCAACAAGTTCGTATTGTATTCTAAAACCTATCCGCAAATTTACTCGAAACATTATCCGCAGCTTATCCGCTATCCGCACAGCCATGCACTCTATATCCGAAATAATTTGCGGATATCCGCGGGTTTATCCGCCGATTTCCGCATCCGGGCAGGGATTTATCTATAAGCTGTATTTGCTATCGTTTATTTTAACAGTTCTATGCCACGAACGGACAAGAGATTTACCACACTTCTTCCAAATCAAATTCTCAGTAATGTTAAATGAGTGGCAACAGACCATTAGAAGTATTTCATCAAAACTTATCTACCCCTGTTATTCCAGAGACATACTCATTTTTCATATCACGAAGCAGAAAGCACTGCAAAATGTAGAGTCGTGTATAAAGTTGAAACTATCAATAGCTCAATGCGCATTGACGTGATAACCTATCACACAATCCTACAATGCTACACCTGTAGTTCCATTGTGGCATGGATATCTATCAAACGTGAATGATGTAAATTTCCAGCTAGGATATTCTAGCGTTATTCTAGTCCAGTTACCATAAATCCAGATAACACTCAGACAATTATTTATCAACTTCAGGCAATAAAATATAAAACTGCAAACAAGCAAGTACTATTATTTTTAAAGTTGTGCTAGTATTTCGATATTAGTTGGCTTGGTTTGATAACCGATCAGTAGAAATGGTGAACTCATACAAAGCGTAAGCGTACAGCAGTCATTATGCTTCAGTTAGGATCACATTTTCGGTATTAAAAGTACCGACAGCAGTGGCTACGCTGGCTAAACCGCAGCGTTAGGCCATGGGGCCAAGCTAGCTGCTGACTCGGTAGACGCGTGGGTTTGAGCCCCACCGTCGGCCGTCCTTGAAATGGTTTTCCGTGGTGTCCCATTTTCAACACCAGGCATATGCTGGGACGGTACCTTCTGACAGGCCACGGCCGCTTCCTTCCACATCCTTGCACAGTTTCATTCATCTTCATCCATTACATCTCCCCTACCGACGCGCAGGTCGCCCACTGGCGTCGAATAGAAAGACCTGCACTCGGCCTCCGAGGAGGCCACATGGCAAAAAAAAAGGAAAAGTATTAAAAGTCCTTCTCGGCACGCCAGAAGGCGGAGGTAGATTTCACCAAGTGACCACTGCACAGCCATTTGGCCCGCAGATAGCGGTGTGGCGGGGTGAGGCGTGGTGAGCGCGTTGGGTCCTCTCGGTCGTTTATCTTGGATTTCCTGACCCGACCGCTGCCTCACGGGCCTACAGATATTCAATTGCCCTTACTGGCTGAGTGCAACCCTAGTTTCCAGTAATCGTAATTGAGAAATGCTACGAGAGGAATGGATTGTTGTGTTCGTAATTTATATATCTACTAGCAGTAGTACCCGGCTTCGCCCGGTGGAATGATCATGAAGTGTCAAAGTCTTCTTAATATCCGTGGTCAGAAAACACTCGAATTGGTGAATTATTTATTTATTTATAACGCATATACTCTTTGTAGTCTTACCTCGACATGACTCGACAGTTTAATGCTGGCCGAAGCTGGGGTGATAGGCTTGTAAACTCGCTCCAAAGCCAGTAATTTAAATTTCCAATGATTAGATATCGTTGGAAGAAATGAAAACGTGAAAACACTAATAATTTGCGATGTATTAAAGATATAGATATGCTGGTGCGGACTATTTTGTAGAACATTTCATGCCGAACAATTCTTACACCCATAGTATATAGATCTTTTTAACGGTTTACCCAGCGTAAGTTTAAAAGGCATACGGACGGCAAGTTTCTCTTCAACTCGGTTCACTGAAATGTCCTTGGACAATCCCGGCTTAATTAATAAATACCGAAATCGTTACTGCTCGGCTTCCTTTAGTCATAAATAAATGTTGCTCAACAGAACCCTTCCTCCAGATATCCTTTACAGTGGTGAAAACCGTTACATTCAAGAATCGGTGTCTTTGTTTTATATTATGTAGGGATATATAGAAGACGCATGATACAGCTCTCTGAGGGATTATAATTAATATATTTCAGTTATTGGACATTACAAAATTAATAATAAATACACATTTAGACAAATTAAAGAAGACCGAAAGACGAATTCTGAGAAAAATACTGGGAGCTAATCGAAATATTAACGCAGAATATAGGTTACAACCAAATACAAATTAATAATTGAAATGTGAAAAATTAACTGAAGTAATGATAAAGAGAAGATTACAGCTTTTTGTGCACATTTATAGAATGGAAAATAGTAGACTTACTAAATAGATCTTCAACCTGAATAGTAACAAGAAGTTCCGTGACGAACTATACAGCCTACTTTCCATGCCAATGATTATTCTACAGTATATGATCCTATCTAGGGGAGCCTCCGTGGCTTAGGCGGCAGCACGCCGGCCTCTCACCGCTGGGTCCGTGGTTCAAATCCCGGTCACTCCATGTGAGATCTGTGCTGGACAAAACGGAGGCAGACAGGTTTTTCTCCGGGTACTCCGGTTTTCCCTGTCAAATACTTCATTCCAGCAACACTCTCCGCTATCAACTCATTTCATCTGCCATTCATTTAATCATTGCCCCAGAGGAGTGCGTCAGGCCTCGGCAGCTGGCACAGTTCATATCCTCGCCGCTAGATGGAGGCTTCATTCATTCCATTCCTGACCCGGTCGGAGACTGGAAGCAGGCTGTGGATTTTCATTTCATATGAACCTATCTAGAAAAATGACGAAATTAAGTTGGTAATATCGAAATGTCTAATTAGTTCGAAATATACCTTGTATAATGTAGCCTAATAGAGCATTACAGTTGGCAGCCCTGGTGACTGAATATATTCTTAGTTCCATCTTTAAGGTACAGAAATAAAAAAATGGTTGAAGTCCAATGGACGTTACATGCAGTTAGACATTGGATCTATCAGCACGCGTAAAAGCATGTTGGCAACAATATCATGGGTATGCTGGTCAGAAATAGTCTAATCTGAAATATTATGATATCTTGTTGTGCAAATTTTGGACGAAATCCATTTGTTGGTATAAAAGTTACATGTATTTTAAAATTGGACCTATCAGCAGGCATAGAATCATGTTGGCAGCAATGACTTATATTAATAACTCCAAATTAATCTAGAATGGCAGGTGCTATACGTGTGCAAAGTATAGGGCTGTTGGCTTGCATACTTCCTTATATATTGATATTAGGTAAAAAAATATAGACAGCATTTATTAACAGTTGGCAGCCCTGATTGCTCTTAAGAATACTTATGGTCATATCTTTTATGTTACACATAGCACATACGAAATTTGGTTGAAATCCAACCGATAGTATAGAAGTTACATGTATTTAAAAATTGGTCCTATCAGCAGGCTTAGAATCATGTTGGTAGAACTGTAGTATATAAGTTACTCCAAAATTAATCTAAAATGTCAGGTACTATACGTGTGCATAGTTTAAAGCTGTCGGCTTGCATACTTTGTGATATATTGGTATTTGGAATAAAGTATAGAGAGAGCAATTATTAACAGTTGGCAGCCCTGGCGGCTCTTAACAATACGCTCAGTCATATCTGTTTATGTACACATATAACATACACAATTTGGTTGAAATCCAATTGAAAGTGTAGAAGTTATAGGCATTTAAATTTGAACCTATCGGAAGGCTTAAAATTATTTTGGCAACACTGTCATGTATGGCCCCATGGAAATTAAACTGAAATAATGTTATCTACATGTGTGCCAATTTTGGAATAGCTCCCATGCATACCTTCCATGATATCCAACATGGAGCTCAAATTTCTAGTGCGTTTTTTCAGCAGTTGGTAGCACTGACATCATTTTCAAATATGGACGTGAGATATTCCGGTATACATCTTTACTCATACTAAATTTGGTTTCGATTTCTGCAGCCGTTTAGGAGTTGATAGGGACACACCCACACACACAGCCAGACAGACAGAAGGACAGACAGACAGACAGACACACATTTTCCCGGATCGATCTCATAAGTCTACTTTTTCCTCATTTTTGCAAAATGTGAAAAGTAGGCTAAAAATCCAAACCCACATGGTTCATTGAAATTGAAAATATTTGACAAACGCCAGAATTCAGACAGACACAATAGCAAACAGATCACTCTTCAGAGAAGCTATTCAAAATGCAGAATTTCAAGAAAGAAAGAAAGAAAGAAAGAAAGAGAGAATGAAACAACTCGCAGAAAGTGGACTCAAGAGGAGAAAGATCGACACTCAGGAAGGACGAAGGAAATTTGGAAACAAACGAAATTGAAATCCATGGACAATAGCCAAAGTTGATTCATCGTACCCTCCAAATGGGTTGTTCGAAAGAAGAAGAAGAAGAAGAAGAAGAAGAAGAAGAATGACACGATGACTACAGAATGAAGTCAACATTTCCCTTCTTCGTTTACAGTACATTGCATGGTATCGCAGACAGCACTGACCACACCGCTCACATATGAAACCTGGAAGAAAAAAACATTTTACTGCACAAGGTTTGTGCGGAAAACCGTACACAGCAAAGCGCGTTACAACGTGTCTATTCAAATCCTCCCCTTTTCCTACCATTAGGAGTCATTATTTCCGTCATGTGAAAGTCCCACCATATGTCACTGTTCTTTAAGTGGAGTATTTCCATGAGCTGCAAATACCCCTGTGTAGAAGGTAGCAGTAGTTAAAGACGGAGTTCTTCCTCGTAAAATAACTCTCAATTCAAGACATATACCAACCTCTAAGGGGTATATTTTGAGACACACAGGGCTTTCTTTGAGGGATTATGATATCGGCAAAGCTGCTTCATGCAGTTAATGGTAATTTCATGTTGATAATTACGCTCAAATGAGAGTTGACGGTAGGATGAGTTCTCGGTTTATATATCGTACGGGGCCGAGTCAAGGCTGTAAACTTTCACAATTACTGTTTGTTTTATAGGCTATATTAGCTAGGTGGAAACCAGGTATACACTCTGGATTATGCTGATGATCTGGTTGTAATGACAAACTCTATCGAAAGACTACCTCGTGGTGTAGCAGCTAGCATTCTTGGCTGCCGACCCGGAAGTCCGAATTCGATTCCCAGCTTTGACAAGAAATTTAATTCTGATCTGTGGGCTGGAACAGAGTACACTCAGCCCCGTGAGGCAAAACCTGAGAAAACCTTGGTTCGTTTCCCACCTCAACAATCCTGGAAGTGGTTGGGTTTCCGTGGTTTCCCACATCTACTCCAGGCAAATACCGGGATGGTATCTAACGTTAAGTCACGGACACTTTCTACCTATGTCCTACCATGAGTGCGTGGTGGTGCAGTTGTCAAGCTGTTTGCCTCTCACCAAGGTGGACCGGGTTTGATTCCCGGTCAATGCATGTCAGATTTACGAAGTGAAATGCCATATCTTGTGGTTCGGATTCCACCTAAAATGGAGGTCCCGTGGATCATGATCGCAAGATTAACGGCCACGTTAAACTACCTATACAAACGTTCGTCCTTTCATGTCCTACTTCGATTACAAATATAAACACTAGTACAGACATCACAGTGACACAGGGTTTGAGACAGATTCTACACACACACTCAAGTACACGGGGATACATGTCGTATATTTGCTTCAAAGAGTGTTTCAGTCCTCTCTAACCAAACGTTTTATGAAACAAATCAGTAATATATTACGTTTTGGTGTCTCTAAACAGGGGGAGTACGAAAAGTGGACTTTGCTTGTTTTGAAGCGAAATGATGGAAATTCAATTCAATATTCCGTGCGATGTTACCCTGTTTATTATGTTATTTTCAAAAATCTCAATTTCACTTGATACAACAATGTATTTATGGATCGTGTCAGATAACATAATTATAATATACACATAAGACAAACCAGCAATTGGTGCTAAAAGCATACATACATTTCTTTGTACAGTGGCTACTTTCATAGGTTCAACAAATTTATACAAAATTTAAGTGCAATGTGACCAGTATCCAGTCAGTTCACATGCCTCTTTGGGGGCTTGCATCAAGTCCTCGAGAGAGAAGGTAGTTGGGCACAGCTTACAGATGAGGAGATAGTCCATGGTCTTCTCCTTCAACACATTTGGTTATTGTAGAGTCACACGCAAATCCCAACTTTTTCAGGTTGCTTTTAGATCTGCCAACACCTGAGCGTAGCCCGTTAAGCGTCTTCCATATTGGCCAAGATTCCTGGGGCGAGGCGTTCAACAGGTAACATCCAACCTGTCGAACTGTTCAATCTGTCTGTCTGTTAGCTAGTCAGCCTGGAGGCTTGTTGGATCCTTAGAAAGCATCACCAAAGGTTATGTGGTAGAAACCCACAAAACCGAGGCAGCACTCTAATGAGGAGTACTAGGCAAGGTGAGGAGTGAAGTAGTTTGTCATTGATTTCCTCACTGAGTCAGTACAGCAGTACTAACCCTATGAGCAGAACCTTTCACAACACCCACAGACACTAGCTGTGCCCTGAGACCATTACTCAGCACCACACATACCTCAGTAGCTTCCATAGAGTCACAGCCTTGAATGAGACTGAGACATCGGTGAAAAGCCACATTTTACTCTAGCCTGTGCCAACAGACAAATGCAAGAAAAGTTAACCAGGGAAACTGTTCAATCTAGAGTGCCATTTATTTCTCCCAAATGTTGGAGACGATTGAGTCCTGTCAAGCGGAGGAAACTTCTTCTAGACTTGAGCCTTGAGGTTGCCGGTTGATACCGACAGCAGTAGCTACGCTGGCTAAAGCGCAGCGTTAGGTCATGGGGCCAAGCTCTCTGCTGACTCGGTAGACGCGTGGGTTCGAGCCCCACCGTCAGCCATCCTTGAAATGGTTTTCCGTGGTTTCCAATTTTCAACACCAGGCAAATGCTGGTACGGTACTTTCTGATAGGCCACGGCCGCTTCCTTCCACATTCTTGCCCAATTTCATTCATCTTCATCCATTCCATCCCTCATCCCGACGCGCAGGTCGCCCACGGGCGTCGATTAGAAAGACCTGCACTCGGCCTCTCAGGAGACCACACGAAAAAACAACCTATAAAGAGTGTTGGATTTAAAGTCCAATATCTTAGATCTCTCCAGTCTTGAAACAACAACAATTCATTTCGATAAAAACCGATATACACGTTAACAGGAAATCTCTTTTTGTATTTCAAAAGCCATCCCTTCGTTCCTTTGAACTCTAACAACAGAGATTCCCTAATACAGTAGCTCTTCAATTCATAATTTGCCGGCTGCAAGCCAGACAATGCACCAATGAATATCCTTTTAAGTGACTCTCCCCCAATACGCCGATAAGTTTGTTATGGGCGATATTCGACGAGTGCGGTATCTATATGTATGCTAATTCCCGGAATGCAATAATGATTGGGAACAGACTGATTTTATGGCTCTAATGGATCACATTAATAAAAGCGGATATGAAGCACTGATAATTGATAACATTAAACTCTGAAGGTGGCACGACTTCAGTAACTCAGATCTCTGCAGATTGGTACAGTTATTAAGCTCAACTGACAGAAAATTAGTCAGCTCCTGAAGACATCGTTCTAATACAGTTTTCTCGCCAAAGTAGAGCAACCTGTTTCTATCACCAAGCCCTTCAATTGTTACAATATTATTAGTTTATAAATGATTTTGAAATGGGTATTTTTAGTGCTGACTAGGAATAATCATTGGTTAATCATTGGTCCAGTGGCTCCTGGCTTTGCTGAACAAACCGAACACTCACCTCACTAGGCATCTTCTGTCATGAGAGTTCTAGGTGTTGTTTTAGTTCGAGGAGGGGACATCTTTGTCATCAGGTTCAAGTTCTAATGTATGAATCAAACTTGCCCAATGGCCAGTATTGTACTGACTGCAGTAATGTCTGAAAGCCGGATCGTGAGCTGAGGACATGTAAAATGGGGCTATCTCGCCATTCACTTAAATAATTTAGGAAAGAAAAGTGGAAAGAAGCTTGTAGTTAAACGAGACCGTTATTCTCTCGATAACAATCTACGGGGTTCAGGGAAGAACCATACGGAGAATGGCTAACATGTTGTTTGAGTCTTCAGTCTTTGACTGGTTTGATGCAGCTCTCTATGCCTCCCTGTCCTGTGCTAATCGTTTCATCTCTACATAGCTACCACACCCTACATTCGAGGCAATCTGTTTAACATATTCTAACCTTGGTCTACCCCTACAGTTCTTGTCCTCGACCCTTCCTTCCATAACTAAGCTTGCTATTCCTGGGCGTCTTAGTATGTGTCCTACCAACCTATCTCTTCTCTTCATTAGCAGTCGCCAGAAACATCTCTCCCCTCCCACGCGTCTTAATACCCCTTCGTTTGTAACCCTATCTACCCATCTGATCTTCATCATTCTCCTGTAACACCACATTTCAAACGCTTCAATTCTCCTCTTTTCTTCTGCACCAATAGTCCAAGTTTCACTTCCATAGAGTGCGACGCTCCAGAAAAAGGTTTTAAAAAATTCCTTCCTAATACCTAAATCTATATTCGATGTCAACAGATTCATTTTCTGTAGAAATGCTTTCCTTGCCTGAACCAACCTACTTTTTATATCCTCTTAGCTTCGTCCATCAGTGGTTATTTTGCTTCCTAAGTAACAGAAGTCTCCTACTTCCTTTAGTTTCTCCGCTACCAACTTGATGTCCATAGAGGTTTCTGATTTATTTCGGCTGCATTCCAATATTTTTGTTTTACATTTATTAATTTTCATCTAGAATTCTTTCCTCAAGATGGAGTCCATACCATTCAAAAACTCATTCAAATTCTGAGGCATGTCGGCCAAGATAGCTAAGTCATCGGCAAATCTCAGAGTTGAAATTATTTCCCCTTGAATCTTCACTCCCACTTTAAATTTTTCTCCAATTTCCTTCATTGCTTGTTCAATGTAAGGATTGAAAAGTATGGGTGATAAGTTGCAGCTTTGCCTTACACCTTTCTGAATACCAGCTTCTCTCTCATGTCCTTCAGCTCGAATGACTGCTGTCTGGTTTCTGTATAGATTGTAGATTACCCTCCTATCCCTGTACTTTATCCCAAACATTTTTAAATTGTCAAACAATTTAGTCCAATCAACGTTATCAAAAGCCTTTTCTAAGTCTACAAATGCCACGAACGTTCTCTTATCTTTTCTTATTCTACCTTCCAAAATCTGCCTAAGACTTAGTACAGCTTCCCTTGTTCCTACATTTCTCCTGAAACCAATCTGGTCTTCACCCAACTCCGCTTCTATCTGGCTTTCCATCCTCTTGTAAATTATTCTAGACAGGATCTTTGAAGCATGAGTAATCAAGCTGATTGTACGGTAATCCTCACATCTGTCAGCTCCTACTTTCTTCGGTATAGGGATGATAACATTCTTCTTGAAATCAGAGGGTACCTCACCTGTCTCATAAATCATACACACCAAGTGAAATAGCCTGATCAGACCTTCATCTCCTATGCAGCGTAGCAACTCAATCGGTATATCGTCTATACCTGGTGCTTTGTTCCTGCTTAAGTCTTCCAATGCTCTGTCAAATTCAGATCTCAATATTAAATCTCCTTTTGCATCCTCATCAATTTCCTCCTCCCTTTCCATTACATGATTCTCAATCTCCTTTCCTTTATACAAACCCTCTATGTAAGCTTTCCATCTCTCAACCTTTTCTTCCCTATCTATTAGAGGCTTTCCATTTGTGTCCTTAATATTACAGCACTTAGTCTTCTTTTCCCCAAATGTATTCTTAATCCTTCCATAAGCTGTGTCTACTTTTCCTACTTTCAGACTATTTTCAATACCTGCACATTTCTCTTTTAACTATTCTTCTTTCGCTACCTTGCACTTCTTGTTAACCTTATTTATCCGATGTCTTAATTCTGCTTTCCCATTTTTATCTCTTACATTCTTGTGTTTCCGCCTTTCATCCATCAATTCTAGTATATCCTGAGTGATCCACGGTTTTCTGCCTATTCTTTCTTTCCTACCAATGTTTCTCCTGGGGATTTTGTTATTTCTTTCATTCTTCAAAAGTGCCCATTCGTCTGTAATTGAAGTTTGTTTAGGGTTTATCATTAGTTCTTCCTTTATACTCTTCTTGAATCTTTCGTTTACATCCTTCTTTTTCAGTCTGTCTATTGCCCACTATTTTGGCTTTTGACTTTTCTTCAGTTTCTTCAACTTTAATCTGCATTTCATAACAACCTGATTGTGGTCAGAGTTTATGTCAGCACCGGGATATGTTTTACAATCCAAAATCTGGTTTCGAAACCTCTGCTTGACCATAATGAAGTCGACTTGGTAACGCCCTGTATCTCCTGGTCTCATCCATGTGTATATTCTTCTATTGTGGTTATTGAATAAGGTGTTAGCTATGACCAACTCATGCTCGTTGCAGAATTCCATCAGCCTGCTTCCTCGATGATTCCTTTCACCTAATCCGAAATCACCTATTATCTTCCTTTCTCTTCCTTTTCCTACCACAGCATTTAAATCTCCCATTACTATAACATTTTCATCACCCTTGACATACGCGCTGGTATTTGAAGCATGGGTGTGTGATCGTTTACCTGATGGGGATATGTTTAGATCACTCGTCTTTGCTGTTGGGTACGGGTTGTGAGAGTTCTGTACTTCGATCCATGGCTTAGGCAACTACGAGCACACACACTATATAACATTTCGTATGGTTTTCTTCAGTCACTCAAGGTATCCTGTTTCAGCCCTTAGACCAGAATTAATGATCTTACATTACCAGAAATGGAAAAGGGACCACAGGGGTGACAGCAAGAATGCTAGCCACTACATGACGAATGTCGACGTAGACATAGCTGCCTTCCAATTAAATTAATATTTTTATTTTATTTTTAAAAGTTGTTGGCTTAATTTTATCCCAACTTAATGTAAAAGTTCACTAAAAGAGTCCCCACTAAATGTACGTCTTAATTTAGAAATGGCATTGGTCATTGCACCTGTCTACATTAATCAATCGTTATTAAAATATGGAAGGCCATTCGATCTTCATGGAATGCTCAGTCTAGAATGTGGTAGTGGACGAACAAGCTCTCCCTCCTTCTGCTAAGAACAAATAATGACAAGTTTACAACAGCTAACTGAGCCATCTCCTCGTGCTTGAAATTAAGTCATACTTCAATGGATCTTTTGAAATGCTCTGGGGCTGATGTTGGCAATCCGTTTGAAGGCAGCGAACATCTAACACAGGCAGAATAAAGAAAGTCTTATATTTCTTGTTTCAGATTTTACACTACACCGCACTCAAATCCACAAATTCGTTTTTGCTCCGAATTCTAAAATTCATTTATTATGACAAAGAATTCCATACGTTTCCATAAGATATAAAATGTATACATGTAGACTATTATTTACCTTTACTTAGAAAACTGTATTCCTAACGTTTGACTTTCCCCCATAGCCCTGAAAATAATGACACTTTACGCGCCTCAAGAGATTAAGAATCCAAAACCCAAGAGAACGACCCTGAACCACTGTGATTTTTATTTATTATCCTGAGTGTGGCATTCCCATGACTATTTAACATTCACTCAACTATGATGGGTGTCCAAATGAGACCCGCATTGGGCTCGTGGGCCCTAAATTAGGAAGAAATTCAATTCGGCACGTAAGCCAAATGAGAGATTTATATTATAGAAACTTTCATTCAAGATGCCCAATTAAATTAGGATAAAATGATACCAAATGGAAACATTTAATAATAATGGATGTATTACAGTCAAAAAAACAAATGATACATAAAAATACTGTTTAATCTTTACAGTTCACTGTGCTCTGCAAGTGAGAGCGTTCTTTGTTGGCACAAAGTTAGATGATATCCTTCACACACTGAGAGACATAATCGGGTTTCGTCTGGTTCACAAAAATGAGTCTTGACACAGTTTTGGTGATGGTCGCCATGTTCTGCTAACCGGAGTTTCTGGATGGGCCCCGTCCAGCTACTGTCAGTCATTGCGTCCGTAGAAAAGGACTTAGGGCATATTTTCTTTCCTTCATCTCTCTCATCCCTTAGTGTCCTTGTCTTCTCAGTGGATTGCAGCTCGCAGTTTACTCTTAAGTCATCTATAAGGAAAGTTCCTCTCCCCAGTTCATAAACTAGTTATGAAGGTATGAATGTATAAGCAAGGGCTGCTTTGAAATAGCGAGTATTTACATTTTTTTAAAAATCGTGGACAGGTCTCTCTTTGTCAGTTTTTGCCCAATAAAATCAATTTCGGTGCTGAGACTGGTGTTAATTTTGCATTAAAATGATCCATTGCAGGTTTTATGGATAGTGTTCTAATTTATTTGAATTCATGCAATGCTTTTATTGCAGCTTTCCTTTATTTGTGGCATGAACGAGGTGTTCGTGATATGAAGTGTAATTTCCAAGTATTTAGGAAAAATATTTTCTGGTGATTAACAGCCAGTATATGTTCAATGGCGCGGTTGCAGACGGCCAAACAGCGGCGTTTGAAAAACTCGTGTAGAATGACCCTAAAAATGCTAAGCATTCCAAACATTTTTGAGGACTATTTGTGACTCTCAAGCCAACTATTTTAAGAATTCTTTTTGCAATCGAATCCTTTTGTTGAGTACGTTTAAAAATAATTACTGTGTTCACGTTTGTTGAATTAATAGAACTTTTGACGGTACTGTCTGCCTCCAACACCTACCTTTTCCTCGCTCACAACGGTATCTCGTAGAAATTCATTGCCCTACGAGCTGCTTAGTGGGGAGGGTGATTGGAGACGATGGTGGGTAATACCAAACGCTGTCAGCGGAAAATACTAGGACAAGATAAACTAACAGAAGAATAACTCAACACTACGTTGTTCAGCATTGAAGCCACTATCAGCACTAGGTCAATCACACAAGGAATCCCTCCGTAGCACTGACGCCGGCGCACTTCCTCACTAGAGAGAAGCTTACTACAATACTGTTAGAACCAGAGCCAACACAGACACATGATCTGGTAAAATAATTAGAAAAGGTTAGAAGGTCAGTCAGCCAGCGCACCTCATAAGTGTTGATAGCTTGATACATTAGATGTTTCCATATTCAAGTCATGGTGTGACAAACACTTACTTCAACTACGGACGATAATCACAAAATACAAGATTAATAACAAAGAAACAACTACATACCTTATCTACCCAATTAATCAAAAAGGGTTGACATAGCTTACATGCGGCGCCTATAGGCTATATGAGATGCACCGCGATGAATAGATGAAATTCAACTCGGCGACTGATTTACTTCATAGATTTATTTATTTCGTATGGCAAAACAAGGATACATTATAAATACATATATCTTCCAATTTTATATACAGATATATTTATATTTACAGATCAATGATACACATTCAAAACTTAATGTCCAGACATTTCAGCCAGTCCACTGTTTCCGTAGAGGCACTATGTAATTCTTGGGCAGATCCATTGAATTTTCTCTTTGGGCAGTCCATAACAATGTGCTGGATGGTCTGAGGCACATTGCCACAGTCGCAGAATGGGTCTCAGATTTTCCCCACTTATGAAGACAGAATTTACACCTTCCATGATTTGTCCTGATTCTGTTTAGAGATGTCCATTCCCTTCTCGGTAAGTTGAAACCAGGCGGAGCTCTACAAGGATCATGGATTAAACCCAGGTGGTCGGGATTTGAAGAGGACCATTCTTCATGCCAGATCTCATCAGCATCAAAATGTGTTTCCAGGAGCTTCTCACCTAGCTTCCAAGATGGGTTTCTGGACTTAAATCTCTTCGGTTTCTGAGGGTTGCAGTCCAGATGTAAGGGCAGTTGAGGATTACTGCGGCATTTCTGCCATTCTCTAACAAGAGCTAGTTCTCTTCGTATGTGAGGGGAATGGACAGGCGTTGCTTCACGTCCGTAGGTACGACCTTAAATTACCCTACACGTGTCTCCCGGGTGGTGCTAAGTAAGCAACGGAATTCCCTGCTGGACCTTAAGCTCTGCTTAATGGATATCTCAGCAAATATAGGATACATTAAAAGAACTTCTGCAATAATGACTTCATAGATAATAATGACAAAGGGATTTTATCCAGATTTTAAATATTCTTTTAAGTATTTTATTTCTTTGTTTTAATTGCATTTGACGACTGTGAAAATCATAAATTTCTTTGAGAATGTCACGCTTATTAGTCTTAGATTGAACTGTGAGAATTTATTGTGCCATTTGACTGAAGAAGGCTAAAAGAGCCGAAACATTTATCAATTGTAAAACATAGTGATTGATAAGCATTGTATTGTAAAGTGGATATTTATTGTAGTATAGCATAATCAATGCCTACAAATATAGAAATGTGACTAAAGTCATAGATTTACATAAAGAATATAGATTCAGACAAAAACTAGCTAGTGACTTTTGGAAACGATGGACTAAGGAGTATATACTACAACTGAGAAGTGTCATCGAAGTTCAACAGCCACGAGAAAAGACTCAACTTCACATCGGAGACATCGTCCTGATCCATGAGGTCATCCGCCCGTGGCACGTGTAGAGGAAAACCGTGATTGAGGGAATGCATCCTGGTAGTGACCAGAAGGGTGTCCGGACATAACATACCACGGACAAAACGTACCACTTGATTTTCGAGGACATAACGTACCACCTAGATAGCTATCTACCTAAGAACGTTTTTCCCGCAATCCCCAAATATTTACGCTAAGACATAACGTACCACTTGATGTCAGACGGGCATTCCAGTTACAGGTTCATTACCAGATTAACATCAGGGGCGATCACACTGTGCGGCTTTAAACATTTTGGTATTGTAACATGGAGTTGTGTACAACGAATAAGGGCAGTTTATGTGCACACCTCGTCGGATGAAGTACGAATTGTGCATTGGAATTTCATAGAGAAATAAGAAATATGTCAAGTATGATGAACGGCTTGACAGAATAATGAAGCGGTATGAACAGAATGGAAACTTGAAATCTTGCTTGAGAGCTCTCTCATATACGCAGAACTTGGAATGAAACTTCCCATGGCGAACTTGCTATTCACTTAGAATGAAACATCCCATGACGAACTTGCTATTCGCTAGGATATAAAACCCACAAAAAACAATTGAAAAATTTTTAAAAATCTAAAGAAAACGATAAATGACTAGAGCTTAACCACAGCTGATTTAAAACACGCCAAAATGTTTATAAAAGATTTGCCAGTCCAAAGCCTGGATAAAGTGCGATGGGGAACCAAAAACTTATCTAATTATATATTAGTTTATGTTATTGCCCACGTATTTATTACCAGGATTAATAATTGAGCAATACCGAGCAAGTGGCCGTGCGGTTAGGGTTTCATGCACCCTAAATCCTTCCCACTCTTTCAAGTGGTACGTTATGTCCGTGGTACGTTAAGTCCTATAACCGACCAGAAGATCCGGCATGCTGAACTGCTGTGCCCAAGATAGTGGGTTCAAACCCGGTCGAAGTCGTCGGATTTTTTAAGAGCGTTAAAACAATATGACTTCCTTCAGAGGGGAAGTAAAGCCGGCGGTCCCATGTCATAGATTTATGGCATGTAAAAGATCCTTCCACTAACTAAACTTGTGTGAAGCTACATTTCTAGGTTAGATTTCGTTGAAACGCTCTATCAAAGTCCCAACGTTCACCACTAGGTGTCAGTGACATCTGGTAACTAAAGTTGAAACTACCTGAAATTGAACGGAACTTGTAACTCACCCCATGGGTGACTGCTTGAAGCATCTACAGCCTCTGGCGAGCCGAACATGTCCTCGGCACTAAAATCCATACGTTAAATAAATGAAAAACATCCCTGCCTTTGTTTATTTACTCTGTGACAGTTAGCTACTGTATATTAAGGGTAGTGTGAGAAAAGTGCCGTATCGTTATTATCACGCAGCACACAATTATTCTGTATTAGTTTTTTTTCTTTTCTTCGGCTTTTCCCAATTAATTGGGGTCACCGGAGTCAACCAGACTCATTTTGGTTTTGGCCGGGGATTTAAGGCCGGATGCCCTTCCTGACGCCATGTGATCTTTCAGGTGAAAATTCCACCCCGCTGTCACCAGGATTCGAACCCCGGCCGTCCAGGTGAAAGACTAGCAGCTAAGCCACTGCGCCATCACGCTCCCCCATTATTCTGTATTAGTACTTTCACCAAGAATTTGCCGTTGATTCATTCAGGAGCTTGTTGACCGAGATCATCCTTCACCGTGTACAGTGATGCGTGTAAAATGTGTCAGAAAACCTGTGATATTGTCGTTCCTGTAGGAGTGTGTGTATTTCTAACTGAGGTATGGATTGGAAAGGCCGAGGCCCGGCATTAATTTGTCTAGAGTAGATGTGGAGATCCACGGTAAGGCACTTTTAGGATGGTTGAGGTGGGAATCGAACACCAATCCGACCCTCAGAAGAGAATTACATTAATTGGCAAAACCGGGAATAGAAGTTGGACCTCAGAGGTGTCATTTTCACCAATAACAAGGACAGTATATGTGGTCTTCACGCTGTACTGTTCATCGCACTACGCATGATCTTGGAAATGTGCTTTCAATATGGAGCAGAATCCTCCGTCACCAACAGTCCCGCGAGTTAGGTCAATGAATCAACTTCTTTTTTCTATCGAAGTTTGATGTTTTTTCTGTACCAAAAAATCTACATGAGATTAATAAATGCATGTAGGCTAATTGGGTACAATCGTGTCGACCGACTGAAAATGATTACATTTCGATTACTAAGGCATCACTCCCCTTTGCATCGTCCATCACTGGTTATTTTGTTTTTCAAATGATCCTTTGAAGCAAATAGGATATAAGAAGTAGGTTAGCTCAGGCAAGGAAAGAATTTCTACAGAAAAGGAATTTGTTGACATCGAATATAGATTTAGGTATTAGGAAGTCAATTTTGAAGGATTTTGTCAGGAGTGTGGCGCTATATGGAAGTGAAACTTGGACTGTTGGAGCAGCAGAAACGAGGAGAGTTAAAGCGTTTGAAATGTGGTGTTACAGGAGTGATGAAGATCAGATGGGTAGATAGGGTTACGAATGAAGTGGTATTAAGACGAGTGGGAGAGGAGAGATGTTTCTAGTGACTGCTAATGAAGAGAAGAGAAGAGATAGGTTTCACATACTAAGACAACCAAGAATAGCAAACTTAGTTATAGAAGGAAGGGTCGAGGATAGGAACTGTAGGGGTAGACCAAGGTTAGAATATGTTAAATAGATTGCCTCAGATGTAGGGTGTGGTAGCTATGAAGAGATAGAACAGTTAGCTCAGGACAGGGATGCAGCTGCATCAAACCAGTCGAAAGACTGAAGACTCAAACAACAACAAGCAACACTAAAAAAATTACAGTCAGTCTGAATGACTAGACGTTATATCATTTCAAATGGCGCATGCTACAAATGCTACATATGTTAGAAAGGCTCAAGAGGGCTTCTCGCTTCGCTCGAAGCCCCAGGATTCTTTCAACAGACTCCATTACCCATTAACTTAGGCTTCCCGCGCGGGAACCTCTTTAAGGGTCACCCTGTATTTGAGTCTGACATATTTTACAACTCTTTAAGAGTCACCCATTAGGCCTATTTGAATCTGATATCTTGCAAACCTCTTTAAGGGTCACCCTGAATTTAATTGAATCAAACATACTGTACACCTCGTTAAGTGTCACCCTGTATTTTTCTCTGACATCCTGCACACCTCTTTAGGAGCCACCCTGTATTCTCATCTAGCATCTTGTATATCTCTTTAGAAGTCACCCTGTATTCTTCTGTGACATGTTGTACACCACTTTAGGAGTCACCCTGTATTCTTGTCTGACATCTTGTGCACCTCTTTAGGAGTCACCCTGTATTCTTCTCTGCCATCTTGTACACCTCTTTAAGAGTCACCTTGTATTCTTATCTGGCGTCTTGTATATCTCTTTAGGAGTCACCCTGTATTCTTATCTGACATCTTGTACACCTCTTTAGGAGTCACCCTGTATTCTTTTCACTTCGTTCGAAGCCCCAGGTCGCTCGACGCCCCAGGACTCTTTCAACAGACTCCATTACCCATTAACTTAGGCTTCCCGCGTGACTGCATGACGTCCCGCACTTGCCGTCCATTACCCATTAACTTAGGCTTCCCGCGTGGCTGCATGACGTCACCGTCTCCGTCTCCGTAACGCAACCATCTCCGTAACGCATAACTATAGACTCAAGCATAACGATGAATTCGACAAGATAATTTGAAATGATAAAAATGGCTTCCAACATGGCTTCTTTTTTATACCAACATCGAAAGTATCAACCCGCCTACGACGCTATTGATTAGGTATACTTCTGTTCGCGCAGTGGGCAGGTTCCAATAGAATTCCGGGACCGAAAATATTATTCGGTTTGAATAGGATTCTGCTGAATAACAGGGCTTACAGTAGCAATACAATGTAAACAAGAAACGGCTATGTAGAATTTGACAAGCGTGCTCTTCTCCAAGCAAGGATTATATCTGCCGATCGCGAGACGCAGAAGCCACACGTCATCTCGTCTGAGATATTATTTTCTTCTTCACACTCGAGAATCGAATTCCCCACAGTATTGTTCGACAAGACAATATGCCTCTGTGTGTTGCGGGCAGGCTTCTCGCCAGCAGCTCCCTGGAGGGCGCTTCAACATAGCGCGAGAAGTCTATGGCTGCAACATACGGCACTGCCCTTGGGATACCACGTGATCCCACCATCACTATACTGTCAGTGCATACAGGGGTGTCCATCACAGTGCGAGAATTCTATGGCTTCAACATACGGCACTGCCCTTGGGATACCACGTGATCCCACCATCACTATACTGTCAGTGCATACAGGGGTGTCAAAAACCGTGCGAGAAGTCAATACTAGACAGCATAAGGTACTGGCCTCTGGGGCCGTTGATCCCATCATCATGGGTCTTCAACCTGTGTTCCGCGGAAAACTTGAACTTTTTCCTGCAGCCTATCAAACGAAGAGCTCACGATATCCTGATCTTAAGGAAATAATTACATTACTGATGTTCAAAAGTATATCTGAGTTCATTAGTAGCCCAGGTAATAGGCCTAATGCTTTCTCCTCAAGACCTCAACATCTCTGCTCATTAGAACGAACAATTTTATATATTGTGTTTAATTATAACTTTCTATTGTTATTAATCATTTACTTATTTATATATTTATCTGCGATATTGGCATAACATCGAAGGGGTAAGTTATATAAATATGCTCCGGTATTTCAACCCAGGTAGAACAAGAAGTTTCGTGACGAACTAAAGAGCCTACTTTCCTTAAAATTTAAGATTCATGCCAATGATTAATCCACTGCATATGGACCTATCCACAATAATGACGAAATTAAGTTTGTAATATCGAAATTTCTAATTAATGTAGCCCAATAGAGCACTTCAGCCTGGTGACTGAATATATTCTTAGTTCCATCTCTTAAGGTATAGAATGCACATACAAAATTTGGTTGAAATCCAATGGATATCAGGACGTTACATGCAGTTAGACATTGGATCTATCAGCGCGCGTAAAATCATGTTGGCAACGATGTCATGCATATGTTGGTCAGAAATAATCTGAAATATTATGATCTCTTGTTGTGCCAATTTTGGATGAAATCCATTTGTTAGTATAGAAGTTACATGTATTTTAAAATTGGACCTATCAGCAGGCTTAGGATCATGTTGGCAGCACTGACGTATATTAGTTACTTCAAATTAATCTTGAGTGTCAGGTACTATATGTGCGCAAAGTTTAGAGCTGTTGGCTTGCATACTTTCTGATATATTGATATTAGGATAAAAACATAGAGACAGCATTTATTAACAGTTGGTGGCCCTGGTTGCTCTTAAGAATACGCATAGTCATATCTGTAATGGTACACATAGCACTTACGAAATTTGGTTGAAATCCAATTGATAGTATAGAAGTTATATGTATTTAAAAATTGGTCCTATCAGCAGGCATAGAATCATGTTGGTAGCACTGACGAACATTAGTTACTCCAAATTAATCTAGAATGTCATGCACTATACGTGTGCGTAGTTTAAAGCTGGCGGCTTGCATACTTTCTGATATATTGGTGTTTGGATAAGAAAATAGGGAGAGCATTTATTAACAGTTGGCAGCCATGGTGGCTCATATGTGTTTATGTACTCTTAGTACATACGAAATTTGGTTGATATCTACTTGATAGTGTAGACGTTATATGCATATAAACATTGGACCTATCGTCAGAGTTAGAATCATTTTGGCAACACTGCTAAGAATGGCCTCCTGGAAATTAAACTGAAATATTATTATCTATATGTGTGGCAATTTTGGAATAGCTCCCATGCATACCTTCCAAGATATCCAGCATGGAGCTCAAAATTCAATTACGTTTTTTCAGTAGTTGGTAAAACTGACATCATTTTCAAATATGGGCTTGAGCTATTCAGATATAGATCTTTACTCGTACCAAATTTGGTTTCGATTGCTGCAGCCGTTTAGGAGTTGTTATGGGGGACACACACACAGCCAGACAGACAGAAGGACAGACAGACAGACATTTGCCCGGATTGATCTCATAAGTCTCATTTTTGCAAAATGTGAAAAGTAGGCTAAAAATAGTAACCTCAAATAAGCACATGGCCATTTCTGACAAGCAACATGTATTTATCGCAGTATATTAGTCCATCTCATAAAACAATTGAACATCCATGTAAGCAAATTATAGAAAAATCACAAAGGATTCAGACACCAAAGAAACATCAAGGATGAAGATGATATTGCTGATAATAATAAGACTAATAATAATAAAAGTAGAGGATTGCGCTGTGTCAGTCACTTACGCATAATTTGGCACCATAACTTGAGGGATACATTAAATTAAATGACAAGAACATATCTGGAATCCTCATGTCTTTTTGACTGTAGTGAAAACCTTACACACAATAACTTTTAAAGGGGAATTATCAAAGAAATTCAAAATAGTCACAATTTTTGGTATTTGAAATGTTGGTGGTTAGTTTCAGTTATTTGTGTCCTTACAAAGGAATAAGATATTAATATTAATTTGAACGTAACATTTATATTACCATATAATACACGTGTCTACTATATACATCATCAACAGGCAGGTGCAGACATTCCCAATATACCTAGCAAAGAATACACTCTGCGCTACAACAAAATAAATCACTTGGCGTCATTTGTAGACTGCGCAAGTATCCGAGGGTTACAAATACACACACTAGTAAAGACATCATAATGGCACAGGTTATTAGATAGATTAGACTTACACCCAAGTGCACGGGACTACATGATCACGATATAACAAAGCTCCTAAATGAATCAACGGTAGCAACAATATTAACCAAATAGTTGCTGAAGTATTCTTACTGTTGAGATCAGAATGCAATGCCAGACGCTAAGTTTCAATTTTAGAGGAAATGTCTCCCTTGCAATTTACGAGTAAGATAAGGTTGCACTCCATATATCTGTTAACTGTCTCCTGGGACATGCTCTGGTGTTTTCTATTCTAGCTGATGAAAGGCAGTGAGGATAGCTTGGCATTCCATTCTGATGTTATGTCAGGAGTACTTTCACTGGTACATACCGTATGCAAATGAGATTAAATCCATGCGATGAGATTTCAGTTTGATACACAAAATTAAAACTTGCGTGTTTCTTCCACTTTTATGTATATAATACCAGACTTGTCATATTCATGACCACCTCGTGGTGTTGCGGCAAGTATTCTTGGCCTATAGATCCAAGTTCGATTCTCAGCTCTACCAATAAATGTAATTCTGGTCTGAGGTCTGGAACGGGGTACGATCAATCTCATAGGGCTAAATTGAGAAGCGGTGGTTTCTATTACCACCTCAACCATATTAGAAGTGGGGTTTCGTGGTTTCCACACTTCTACTCTAGGAAAATGCTGCGATGGTTCCTAATATAAGGTCACGGCCGCCTCCTTCCCGATCCTCCCCTGAATTAAATATACAAACACTAATAGAGCAGGTACATTCTCAAATGTCACATTAAATAGTAATTTTATATAACTTAGGAATATGAACTGGATTTTTACATTTTTAAAATATGGTCATTTTAGGATTTCAAAACAAAAATATTTTCTTTAGGTTATTAATAGGTAGAATAAGATTTTATATAGGTTTCTATTTTTAAAGTGCAGCAAAAGTTGACATAACTGCGCAAAGATCAACAGCATTGCCTAACCGTTAGTAGAAAATCTGATTGCAACGAGAGTGTAAATATTTTACTTAAAGGTATGTTAACAAATTATCATCGAGAAGTTCACACTTTTAGGCAATATTTACTCTCCTTAAATATATTAATTATTCAAATTCAATAAAACCAAGGATATTTAAGGTGATTTTCACACTCTAGTCTGTTAAATTCACTTTGTTTACTCTTGATATAGGATTCTTGGAAATAATACGAGATTTATTCCCACTTTCTTGGCAGTAAATAAACGAACATTAAGATATAAGATGAAAAGTGCTGAATATAATTGAATTTTCTGGCAGGTAGGATTTAGTTCAAACAACTAGAGCTAAGAATAAACACTATCTTCAGATTTAGTTAAAAGAATTATGGAATAAAAAAAATCAAATATACTACAATAAATGGAACCCAACTGCAATATTAGGTACTTTTAGGTACTCGCATATAATGTAGGTATTCTTAGGTACTTCAGAATTCATGAATATGGCTCTTTTGAGTGTGATTTGAAGTATTAAAGTAATAACAATAATAGTGTTATTGGTTTCATGTCCATTTTAACTTCTCTAGAGTTTAGAGACGCCTGAATTTTGCCCCGAAGGGGATCTTTAACGAGCCAGTCAATCTACTGACGCGGCTCCTCCGCATTTTGAGACCCTCAAATGCCAGCTGACTGCGCCAGGATTCGATCATGCAACCTTGGGACCAGCAAGTGAGAACGATACCCCTGAGCCACGCAGCCAGCTGAAGTATTAGGCTAAACTGTATTTGTATTTGGATGTAAGTGAAACAAGTAGTTCCGTGAAGAACTATACAGCCTATTTTCATATATCCTACTCATGTTAATTGCCTCTATCTACATACTAAATTTCAGTTTGATTGCTGTAATAGATTCGTAGATATTGAGAAACGATTAAATATTTCGGATGGTCGCCATGTTGGATTTTATATATGTAGGTCCTAGAGTTATGTACTGTTACATGAAGATTATTGTGTACGTGCAGCATTCAAACTTCAATCGCGTGATTAGGACACAAGAAGTAACAAGGAGATTTTAAAATTTCGCACAGCTGCCATCTTGTGGTTATGGAAACAATTGAAATAAATTAGATGCCAGTGGATTAACATTCGTATAAGGATTTACTGTTCCAAGTTTCACTGCACTTGGATGGTTAAATTGCGAGCAACGTCCATGTGAATATTTATACTTCGCGTCGCCGCCATGTTGGATTTGTGATCACCAGGTTATTTAAAGTACTATAGATGAACTTAAGTTCATAGCCCCTATGAACATAAAAAAAATCAGTTTGATTGCTGTAATAGATTCGTAGATATTCAGAGCCGTCTAAATATTTCGGATGGTCGCCATATTGGATTGTTAAATGTATAGGCCATAGAGTCATGTGCCATTAAAGGAAAATTAATACGTAGGTTCATTATTCAAACTTTCACATCGATCGCATGATTACGAAACAAGAAATAAAAACTTAACTTTAAAATTCGCAAAGCCGCCATCTTGGGGTTATGAAAACAATTGAACTAGATTATATACCAGTGTATTACAATGGGAGTTTACAGGCCTAGCCACGACACAGGTCAGACGTCGCTGCCACGAGCTCCGATCCAAGTGATGCCAAATTGATGGTCCATCATCCACGCCACTTCTTCGCCACAGCCATCGAGACTCAAACCTGCCTTAGCCTTTAACCGATACCCACTCCCAATTTCAAGCCAACAATCTCCCTTCCTTCCCTTCCAACCGTTACCCATTGTTACATCCAAGCCATTGTCGCCTTCCCACCTACCGCCCCATTCCACGTCAAGCAAATCCTATCA
Source organism: Meconema thalassinum (assembly GCA_946902985.2). NCBI lineage: Eukaryota > Metazoa > Arthropoda > Insecta > Orthoptera > Tettigoniidae > Meconema > Meconema thalassinum. The sequence continues at coordinate 572,643,738 of OX336391.1, forward strand.
CCCTCGAGTTACAGCCAAGCTAAACTCTTCCCTCCAACCCTGCTGCAGCCAAATAAATAATTAATTATTATTAATTATTTAAATTTTTTTCCGCCTGTGCGCACATTGTCACGGCTACAACCGAACAACTGTTAACCTTGTGCGACAGGCATTAACTTCTTGGGCAAGCCAACTTCAACACAAGGGTCTACTACCGTATTTGACCCCTTTTACCAAACCACTCACTTACATCTACATCCAAGTTTACACAGAATTACACTCATGGACCCAATGGATCAAGTTGATCACGTGGCTGCGTTTGCCGAATTCGCACAATCATTGTCGGAGGAAAGCAACCAGTCATGGGCCTCTTCACAACACTCTGGCTCCGAGCCTGCACCTACACCGCGCCATGGCACCTTCCCGTATTTTGACTACGGAGAGAGGCTATGGTACGAATCCCCTACACGCCGTTCTCCCAAAAGCTCGCTGATTGTAGTCCGCCCACCGGGCTACAAACAATTGCCCGCTACTCGCGATGCAATAATCAGCGTTCTTACACCCATTGCTCACTACATTACTAACATTGAGGAACTGGTAAATCATCAAGTCATAATTACACCTACCAGGGACTACCGCATCCACGCCATCACTAGGGCTCTCCGGAGCCATCCCTACATTCCCCAATACACCTTCATTCCGTACATTCAAACCGAAACCTACTCAGCCCAAACTCAAACAGATCAGCCAACCTACTGCGCACCGGAAACACGCCCTAAAGCCACTCAAACCATTCCTTCTCCTCCTCCTATGCCCATTTACACCAGCAAGAAACACGCTCAAACAGACACAATCGAACACTTCCACGAACAAACTCAAACACTCACGGAGACAGGAGAAAGATGGACACAAGTCTGGACCCAAACGGGCAAAAGAAACAAGAAAAACAAAACAAAAGACACTAAAACAGATCCACCAAGCCCCGTTGAAACAACTACTCAAACAGACTCTCCCCAGCCTGCCTTCAGCACTCACGCCACCGAATCCCCTTCCTCACCTCCCCCTAACACAGTAAATTCTTCCCCAAAAACACGAACACGGGCGAAACGTCGTCCACTACCCAAACAACATTCCACACTCATCTACCAGTGTTACAACTGCCAAAGACTGGGCCACAACGCTTCAGATTGCCCTCACGAGGCTCGCTGTAACAGGTGTGGTGATCCACATCACCATAAGACCTGTGCGACTCCAATTGACAGTCCTAAGTGCTGCAATTGCAAGGGCAATCATGCAGCGTCTTATGGTGGTTGCAGCTACATTAAAAAAGCCATAAGACACAGGCAGTTGGAACTCAGACAACGCGCTACTTCCAACCTTCCATCCCTCATGTCTCTCACAATCCCACAACCGCCAGTTTTAACACAGAATTCAGCCCTCACTAACATTCTACAGATTCTCACGCAATTAGTTTCCACAACATTTTAAACTTCACATCCCTCCATAATACACCATTCCGGGAGCCGTGGCGAAGTCTGCCTGGGGGGTAAGGCCCTGCCAGCCCGCCTGGGGTGACGAACCACGGCCCTCGGAGCAACAAACACACCAAACTGCACTGGAGCGTATTTCAAGATTCGAACCAAGCACCTACTAGGAGGCCCAGTCTAGCGGGGCCGATCCCGCCGTTTGGCCTACGCTATACTGGCTCCCACGCTTTATGAAAGCCTCATATTGCATTATCAACAGTCTATATTAACAATAATAACCATTATACAGCATAATTAATACATTTAAATACTATTAAACTCCATCCAGCCTTCAGCCAATCAGATCACTCCTCCAGCCAATCAGCGAACAGTAACTATAAATTCAAACTCCCCGCTCCAGTGTCAGTCTTTACACGACAATAACACAAGTTACATACTCCTCTCACAAATTTTAACAACATGAGGTGGTAGCTGAGGCTTTTACATAATAATGCATAGTTATAAAACAATGCAATACCCACTACGGGTCTTTATTTTCCACTTCTCTTAAAGCACTATTTAACTTCTACCTACTAAAGGTCTTCTACATTTCTAATAAATTTACGAAGCTGCTGCTCAAATATAAAACAATTATACACACCGCAAAAATCAAACACATTCATACCATGGTGAGCGAACTGTAATTAACATCTACAGCATCGGCAGGAGTGTGCACTGGCCAACAATGGCCATCAGGCACATCCTGACCCGAACTTAAGCTGGAACAGACTTCTATTCTCTTTTAAATTCGCACTGCCCCCAATTAATTAAGTGGCTGCTCTTGCAATCAGTTAATTATATTATATCTTAACTCCTTGCACAACTTAAATCCATTTCACTGCAAAAACTCTGGCTATCGGTTACTCATTAAACCATAGCCAGAGTAAATTTACTTAATTCTTTAACATTTTAATCATCCTCCAAAATTCTTCCCCTCATACTAGAGTAAAAGGAGCCCGGTTTACGGGCACCAGACTCTACCACTTCTTGCTTTCACCTTTCAAAGGTGAATTGCATGTCACTGCCAGAGAATAGTAGTATTACAATGTATATAAACATTTCCTGTACCAGATTTCATTGCGTTTAGAACATTACATCGGGTAAAAGGTCTGTTTAAAATTTTCAAAATCGCTTGGCCACCATGTTCGTCTTATAGATGAATTTCCAGTAGTGCCCTTTATCTCCGTACAAAACTTCAGGATGATACCGCTAATAGTTTCAGAGATATAGAATGCCGGTGAAATATTTCGCACATCCGCCATCTTGTGGTTATGTAAACAATTTAACCAAGTTAGATGTCGGTGCATTACAATGTGTCTAAACATAAACTGTACCAAGTTTTATTGCGTTTGGTTGGTTAAATCGCGAGAAACGTCTATTTAAAAGTCACACATTCGCTTGGCCGCCATGTTGGTTTTGTAGTTACCAGGTTTTCAAAAGTCACATAGGTGAACTTCCAGTAGTTCCCTTTATCACCGTAAAAAAATCCAGGGTGATACCGGGAATAGTTTCGGAGATATTGAATGCTGGTGAAATATTTCGCACAGCCGCCATGTTTGATTGGTGAGACGTAACAATATTTGAAGGGCACGGTCGGGGTCGTCCGGAATAGTGCTATGAACTTACCGAGTTTCAAATCGCTCGAGCTCGCTCCTCACACACACACACACACACACACACACACACACGCACACTCACGGACAAAAGGTGATCTCATACGCCTATTTTGTCAAAATTGAAAATAGGCTAAAAAAAACTAGGAATCCGGTCCTTACTTATGACTTAACAATTCTTGTATTACTCTAGTTGTTAATAACATTAATCAAATGCTTTAATCAGTTATCATTTATAATTTGTACGTCAACATGGATGCTCTTTTCCTTGACCCATTATGGTAAACAGTTTTGCTCATTATGGTATTGAGAAGGTTCATTGGTGGTGTACCATTCCTGCTCCTGGACAAGAACCAATGATCAGAATATTTTCAGAGTCGTTAAACTGATATCATTATTAACATATTCCATACACATTACCTAGTTACATTTTACAGGAATTGTACAATTTATAGTCAGTTATTGTTGTTCTCAGGGGAGATACTACGAGAACATCCGCCCCTTAAAATTTATAAATTTAATGATTGACATTAAACTTTTTTATGCCAAGTTATTATGAGTAGTTTTGTTAAAAATGCCAAGCCATGATTCTTGAAATTACAACTTTTTGACAAAAATTATCTCCTACCTACATTTATGATAAAGTAGATATTTTTCCATTGCAGCTAAATATATTTTAAATAGTTTAGGTACTAAATAATTAAAACTTAGTTTCATTACAAATTATTAACATTTTTAAACATCATCATCATATTCTAAAGGCTAATGCCTTGTCGATGCAACCACACTCCTCTGTCGTTGGCGGTTCGTTTCAGTTCCATGTAATTGCCACATCCCATTCCATTCTTGATGTCTTCCATATACTTCGTCCTAGGCCGTCCTCTTCTTTTCTTTCCCAGCATTTTCCCTTCAAGAATGTTAACGATGAATGTGTTGAGGCTTATGACATGTCCAAGAAATTGCATTTTTTGCCTATTTTCATTTATGAAAAAAAAACCAGGCTTATGAGATCACCTTTTGTCCGTGTGTGTGTGCGTGCGTGTGTGTGTGTGTGTGATGGTGTGTGTTCCCTGCTAATAACTTCTAAACGGCTGGAGCGAATTCAATGAAAATCGGTAAGTTAATAGCACTATTCCGGACGACCCCGACCGTGCCCTTCAAATTTTGTTACGTCTCACCAATCCAACATGGCGGCTGTGCGAAATATTTCACCAGCATTCAATATCTCCGAAACTATTATCGATATAAGCCTGGAATATTTTACGGTGATAAAGGAAACTACTAGAAGTTCACCTATGTGACTATTGAAAACCTGGTAACTACAAAAGCAACATGGCGGCCAAGCGATGTTGCGACTTTTAAATAGATGTTTCTCGCGATTTAAGCAACCAAACGCAATTAAACTTGGTACAGTATATGTTTAGACACATTGTAATGCACCGACATCTAACTCCGTTCAATTGTTTACATAACCTCAAGATGACGGCTGTGCGAAATATTTCACCGGCATTCTATATCTCTGAAACTATTGCCGGTATCACCCTGAAGTTTTGTACGGAGATAAAAGGCACAACTGGAAGTTCATCTATAAGACTTTCAAAAACCGGTTAACTACAAAATGAACATGGCGGTCAAGCAAAGTTGAAAATTTTAAATAGTCCTTTCTCGCGATTTAATTATCCAAACGCAATGAAACTCGCTACAGGAAATGTTTATACACATTGTAATGCACTGGTATCTAATTTAGTTCAATTGTTTACCTAACTTGAAGATGGCGGCTGTGCGAAATTTAGAATTAAGTTTTTATTTCTTGTGTCGTAATCATGCGATCGAAGTGGAACTTTGAATAATGAACCTACGCAATAATTGTCCTTTCATGGTACATGACTCTATGGCCTATACATAAAACAATCCAACATGGCGACCATCCGAATTATTTAAATGGATCTCAATATCTACGAATCTAATACAGCAATCAAACTGAATGTTTTAATGTTCATTGGCGCTATGGACATAAGTTCACCTATAGGACTTTCAATAACCTGGTGATCACAAATCCAACATGGCGGCGACGCGAAATATAAGTATTCACATGGTCCTTTCTCGCAATTTAACCATCCGAGTGCAGTGACACTTAGTACAGTAAATCCTTACACAAATGTAAATCCGTTGGCAGCTAATTTTCTTCAATTGTTTCCATAACCACAAGATGGCAGCAGTGTGGAATTTTAAAGTCTCTTTTTTACTTCCTATGTCCTAATGCGATTGAAGTTTGGATACTAAACGTACACAATAATCTTTATGTAACAGTACAGTACATAGCCCCTAGACCTACATATAAAAAAAATCTAACTTGGCGACCATCTGCAATATTTAGTCGGTTCTCAATATCTACGAATCTATTACAGCAATCAAACTGAAATTTTGTATGTTGATAGAGGCAATTAACATAAGTAGGATATATGAAAATAGTCTGTATAGTTCTTCACGTAACTACTTGTTGTCTTTCCGATTTCTGTCATTAATCTTCTCTCTTCTTTGACTTCCCTTAAAACTTCCAAGTTGGTTCTTGTTTCCATCCAGTTCCATCTTGTCATTTTCCGTCATATCCATATTTCAGCAGCTTCAAGTCGATTATTTTCCAATTTACCCGGAGTCCAACTTTCACTTCCATAGAGCAGTGTACTTCATACAAATGATTTTGCAAGGATTTCTTACATCTATATTCATATGTTTGCTTGATATGTAGTATATTTAAAATGATTCAATGTCGTCATCAGTCGAAACTTTACTCTCTTAGGGCCATTCTACACGAGCGGGTACGACGCCGCGTTTCACCCGCCTCCTACCGCGCCATAGGACAGAACATACAGTAATGAATTGGTCTGTCTACACGAGCGTTTTGTCGGTCGCGGGAGGAAGCGTTCGAGACGCGTCGGGCGAGAAGCACGCCTCTGGAGGCGTCCTGCCCGCAAGCGGGAGACCCGCAAAATAAACTACACGTGGCGTTTTGCAAGCAGTTGACACGCGTCAGTAACCTGCCGTTGTTTACTGTGAAGTCACGTTTGTTGCGCTGCACTATGTTTGATACGAATAAATTTATTAATGAGATCGAGAATCGACAGCCACAAACGATTTGCTAATGTGGGATGAATCTACCAGCGCCTCTTTTTCCCATTATGTTCATTGTTAAACATATTATTTAACAATAAGTTTCCTGCAACGCAACTGACTTGCACTGTATCCGTGTCCATCGCAGCACTCAATAGATGTACAGTAGGTAGACTACTTGTCTCACAATCAGTAGAAAGAATAGAATAGAAGAGTAGGCGCTTCTGTTCACACGCCACGTTTTAACCGCCACGTGTAGATTGCACAATTTTGGCGGGCTAAAACGCGGTGTTTCACCCGCTCATGTAGAATGGCCCTTACACTTCACTCAACGTTAAAAACGTATTTCTTCTTAGTTCAAAGAGCTAGCCATATTTATAACCAAGTATCTTAATTAACTCTGAGCAAACGCAAAGTTACAATACCGCACACGCGGAAAGTCAGCTGATTGCAACATGTTCAAAGAATCTAGTTCTTCATGGAACTTAAACACATTGATATATCCAGAGAGAATGATTCCAGTGTTGACTTGGTTACAACAGTGATAGCGCTGCGAGGCTGGAAATACAGAGGTGTGCACATTATTAGAAACAAATAAACGATTTTAATCAGTCACAATTTTTCATTTAAAATTATTTTATTGACCAACTGCTGGCATATTTTGTCTTGAAACTTTCAAAATTGGGTATTCCGAGGAATACCTGAGCTGGGTCCGTTCTCTATTTTTTCGTTGACTTTGGAATGTACCCTTTAAATCAGGTGATTTCAATCCATAGTGTACCCTTCTCAGGTTTTGATGAGTTTGTTTTTATTATTTTTGAGCAGTTGACTGCATGTAATGTTTGTGTGTGTTGTGTCGGCCTGTGTTGTGAAGCCATTGATATTTAGCCTGTTGGCATTTGCATTTTCAGTAACGTAAGGGAATTTTGGTTTATGTTAAGGGGGGATTAAATTCATTTTTTATGTTTGTTTTTTATGAATACATATTTTTATTTAAGTATTCCTCTGTCATACTGATTTTAGTGTAAGTCCCCGTGATCCTTCATAAAAATCCCAGTATGTTAAGTGTAAATTTAGTGCCACGTGGACAGACCACCCCCTGAGAGAAGAGAGTCCGTTCTGGAAGACCTGAGAAAGGTACATAAGAAATTGGTGATAATATAGTCGTTATCCGAGTTTATATGGTATATTATTTGTTTACTGATTGGATCACGGTGGATGAGGTTATGTCAGAGAGGTGCTAGCCGGTGCATTGTGTGATCACCGCTATTTCTTCAACATCCGCTAGCGGATAGTGCGGCCGTGTTCTGAATACGATTTACCCATTTGTGTGGTGCATGTTGAAGGACTGATTCCCTGCCGCGAAGTGTGAGGGATAAGAAAGATGAATCTTTGAATAGTCCAAGAGTGGATCATCAGTAAAAAAGAATCCAAATCCCTCTGTTCTATATCCACACGAAAAGTAGAGGGAAGTAATCAAAACAAAACGTGTGGCATTTTGCATTAGCAAGGGTCCTTTGTTAGTGGAAATTCTAAAAAATAATTTTACTTCGAGTTTCTTAAAAGAAGATATAATTAAAACTCTTGGTCAAACATTTGAAGTAATTTCCAGTGCCTTGCAAACAAATTTAGTGCATTAAGCTGTGAAAAGTAAAACGGCATTTTGGAAAACTGGCATCGTTTCTAATAATTTTCACACCTCTGTAAGTTAGTTAGTTAGTTAGTTAGTTATTGAGATTTTAAGGGGCGAAACGACGAGGTTATCTGCCCCTGGCTGGAAATAATAATAATAATAAGAAGAAGAAGAAAATTATAAAAACGGGGTTGATATATCGCCCTCTGGCACTATAAAGGTTAACTACACCGTATTACTTTGAAGAGAGCTAACATAATATTTTAATAGTAGAGCACGTTCGATTTTTGCAGTTTTTCTTAACTAATGGTCTAGTTTTATCGCCGAGCTCCCAATATGTCAGATCGATATTTTGCAGTGTTGGCCTGACCCACCCACTCCAATAAACACGTCAGTAGCAGTTGTGCCCGCTACATGTTCTGTACAGTCCAGGCAGTGCCAACGGATAGATCTGTGACCGCGCTAACCCAATAATCCGAAAGCAAGCTTTGACATTGTGGAATTGTTTCTATTTTATCTACCCTCACGCAAAATAATTATTCCTGTATTACAGTCTACTGTGGTTTGTTCTGGAACTAACCCGTGGTTACTCTATAGATGACAGCCACGCTCACTTTAATTGTATTATTGCTGCAATATTAGAATACTTATAGCATTGAAACAGACTGTTCCAGGTGTCAGTCATTTCCGCTATGTTTGTACAAGATGCCTTAGAGTCGCTGAGTAGCGAGTAGCAATGTTACATTTCCCACATTGAAATAAAGTTTATGTGCATGTTATTTTTAGACTATTTTTCACATTTTGCAGAAATGAGGAAAAAGTAGACTAACCGAGATCGATCCGGGAAAATGTGTGTCTGTCTGTCTGTCCTCCTGTTTGTCTGTGTGTGTGTGTGTCCGCCCCTATCAACTCCTAAACGGCTCCAACAATCGAAACAAAATTTGATATGAGTAAAGATCTATACCTGACTATCTCAATGCCGTATTTGAAAATATTGCCAGTGTTACCAACTGCTGAAAAATCTAAATTGAAATTTGAGTTCCATGTTGGATATCCTGGAAGGTATGCATAGGAGCTAATTAAAAATTGGCACACGTAGAGATAATAATATTTCAGTTTAATTTCCAGGAGGCCATACATGGCAGTGTTGCCAAAATGATTATAAGCCTGTTGATATGTCCAAACTTTAAATGCATATAACTTCTACACTATCAATTGGATTTCACCCCCAAATTTGGTATGTGCTATGTGTACATAAACATATATAACTGAGCGTATTCTTAAGAGCCACCAGGGCTGCCAACTGTTAATAAATGCTCTCAATTTTTTTAACTCAAATACCCATATTGTACAGGCCCCCAGGGGGCTGCACCCCCTGAAGCCACCCTCCATCATCTATCAAAACCACCCCTAACTGGCAAACATCATAAGTCCAGAACAGTATCTTTTACACAGCAAGGGCGGCCGACCAGCTTGGAAGGCTTGCCAAACACTTGCATCACACTATAAACATCTACACTATAACTAACTGGGGCAGCTATGCCAATGGAATGCTGACAGTACAACAGCAAAACCTATAAGAAGGAAGACCTTAATGGGGACAGCTCTCTCTCGATTATCAGTCATACAGTGTGTCAGCCGGAGGCCCTGGTACAAGCTGTTATCATCAGGTGAGTCAGCAGTGTTCAGATATCCTATAATCTGTAAAACCTACCCCATAAACTTGTACACATAATTTGCACTATTGTTCACACTTCCCTAAAAGGGACATACAATTTCATACATCACTGACCAATAAATACTTGGTCAGTAAACTACACCGTGTATTCGTAATTACACGCCTCTTCACATCCCAAAACCCTTCCCGTCTCGTCACGAGTAAGCGTGACAACCGTAGCCGGTGATCGCCTACTCAAGTTCTATTGTGTCTCTCACACGCGACCGCTGGCTGCAAGCCGCCAGCATAGCTGACACAAGCAGGACTGTTATATAATTCCTTTCGACCAGCTGGGAGTCCAGTACATTAACCTGGCTCAAAGGATCATCCCCTAATCGACACTTACGTCTTCGTAGGAGCACCCCCTATCATTTAAACATCATACAACACTCTACACTGGTGAGCTTACCCAGCTACGGTAAGTTGCCCTCACTAGGAATCACCTTCAAAATCAGTACACTAACACTATTGTTTTAGACCTAACCACCCCCAACTAAGGGATCTAAAACAATATATCGGAAAGTATGCAAGTCGACAGCTTTAAACTATTGTGCCCTTCCAGCAAGAAATATGCAAATCACAGTATGCCAGCAATGCTCAAATCGGGATTTTCGGGTTTTGGTACGTTCTCCCACTCTGTGACTTACACATTTTGGATTAAATAATACACTCACGGTGTATTATGGCTTCTCTCAGACGGTCCTTTCCGACCTAGCACAATAACAAGGGTTGGACCGTACTCTTGGGCGAGATTTATGGCTAAGAGGGGAGCCTCCCGCCTTGCCCGAGCGTGGCAGCTATACTCAATGCTTTTAAAACAGATCTTTCTTTTCTTCAGTTCTCTGGGGAGACCTGGCGTTCTTTCATTTACTTTCAACAACATTATTAGGTTCATAAACCACTTTCGTAACCTTGGCATTTATTAATTATGAAGTGTCATCATTGATTGGTAAGAGTAATTCACATACAACGACGAATACTTAGGGGCTTCAACTAGACGAGTATAGGTTCGACTCTCTTAGCATGCCTCGGGAACCATTCCCATACTAGAGGACTTATATAAATGCGACTTAGGGTCGGCCGTGGCCTATATTACCTGCGCTCATAATACCATACATTTGCTCCCTATTATACAACATAACACACATAGCCTCGTGATCTACGTCACTATTGGAGGACTTTATCATGGCTCAATTACCGCAATCAACTACCCCTCATAAGTAATTTACCAAGTACATTTAGATTCTACGCATCCCTAGCGTGACATTTCACTTTAATGCGCTACATTGCGCTATACATTATTTTAAGGCCTAGTGTCTTCCAAAGAACTGATAAATTCCACATTAACAATTGATCCATATCTCAATTTTTATATTAATCCTTTCCCTTGACAATAATCGCTATATTTTAAGAACATGCATTAACACCATGTCTTACACTTTATTAAGGCTCAAACGCTGTTACTTTCATATCATTCAATTTAATCATTATTTATATTTCTTTTCATTATTATTATTATTTATTACGCTTGCCTTTGTAACATTTGTCAAATACACTGACATATTATTTCATACATTTCCTCTACAGGATTTATTCATTTCACATAATTATTTATAATTTCTCAAATTTCATTTGTTCAGACCGCGCTCCTATACTGTTATTTGTTATTCAGAAACATCCCTCTATCTCAAACTCCGGTGGATTGTACACAAACACTTTCCCAACACAAAACATAATGAAAATATTTACTCACATGTTGTAGGTGACCTTCCTTCTCTTGCGATGTTTCATTTTTTTGCCCACTATTTTGTGATTACACCAGTTTTAGCCTACTTTCAATTTTTGCAAAAAATGAAAGTAGACTTATGAGATCAACACAGGGCGAAAAAAAGTGTGTCTGTCTGTGTGTGTGTATGTGTGTGTGTGAGTCTGTGTGTGTGTGTGTCTGTGTGTCTGTGTGTGTGTGTGTGAGTGTGTGTACTCTGAATGTCTGTCCCCCCCTATCAATTCGAACACGGTGAATGCGAATTGAACGAAATTTGGTACAAAGGTAGCACTAGCAAAGGACACCTGAGTGTCATGTTTTATATCGCCGCCATCTTTACTAAAACTGAATGGCGGCCACTCAAACGTTCAAAACGTAAAATCAAATAACGACTCACCAAATCATCCGATCTCTACCAAATTAGGTAACAACATACCTTCGTATAGGATGCGTCTTGTGACCAAACTACAAGGTCGTCCTCCATACCATTTCAGGATGGCGGCCGTGCAAATTATGCAAACTTTATAATCCATATCATGGGACCCACCAGTTCCGATTATCGAGCCGAGAATCGTTTTAACTGTTCTAAAGGAAGAGGCACGTTCGAAATTAAAAGTTTATTTTGTAATACTATAGTGCAGACGTGATTTTAAAAAGCTGAGCTGATTTAGTAATAAGACAAGATGGCAGCGGATATCTTGTGCCTGACTTATATTTCACTAATTTGAGTATTGCATGCAATATAGCGTACTGATATAAAATAAATAAACTTTGTATGAAATGCTTTATATATAAATAATATACTCCAGTGATGAAATCGTTTAGTATAAATCACTATTTGCTAACAAGTTCTATGTAAGTCATTTTATATAGAACGATATTCGTTGACACAATTAGCTCAGTGGTAGAGCGTTAGCCTATCGCTCAAATGCCTATGGTTCAACCCGATCAGAACTAGTTTTTTTGCTTGAAATTTTATATGTTTATTGTTTTGTAATGACTCAGATGTTTTAAAATTAAGCGTTATATTGTGCATATTATGGTGTAAAATATATATTTAATTAAAACATAATTCGCCAGCAGATTTACTCGAGACATCTAGCTGCCAAAAAGGTAACAGCACGCCGACCAGATTTTATTGAAAAGTTTCTTCATCTGGCCGCTAGAATGCACTCGCTCTGTTAGGATTATATTGTTAGATATTTCACCACTAGATATCACGACTAGTCTACGTGGGGCTCCATTGATTACTATACCATTTGCATTCTATGCGCATCGAATTTGAAGAATGACAAGATGATACTACGATACATTTTTACTTTCTATTTTAAAGGGTTTGTAACAGTCTATTGTGCGTTATTTGAAAATGTTAATTGAAGTAAAGAACAAAACGATTTCACATAGTATCTGAACTCTACCGTTGGTGCTAGTTCAGGATATTAATTAATACTTCTATTTCAGCCAAATAGCAATCGAAAATATCCACATAGTTGGTATACACACGTCTCTGTAGGGTCATGGAAAGATTTGTTAATTCAATTAGGGTTGTGAAAGTCATGCGCAGCCAGACGTGTAAAGACATGCCTCAACTCAAAGTTGGATGTTGCCCGCGTCAGGCCGATTATGTAATAATAATAATAATAATAATAATGTTAGTGGTTTTACGTCCCTTTTAACTACTGTTGCTTTTAGAGACGCCGGGGTGCCAGAATTTTGTCCCGAAGGGGATCTTTAACGTGCCAGTAAATCTACTAACACGGCTCCCTCGCATTTGTGCACCCTCAAATGCCAGCTGACTGCGCCAGGATACGAACCTGAAACATACGGTCCAGCAAGCGAGAACGTTACCGCTGAGCCACGCCGCCAGTCCGGTCGATTATGTCTCCAGATCCATAACATTCTTTAGATACTTCTTACCTTTCTTTCTTCAAAGATGGTAGCAGTTTTTATCTAGGTTGTGGCGTTTGGTAGAGGTAAATCGTTTCTAAGGTCTTCAAAAAAGAATAGTTCTATTATACTCTTTGATAAAAAAAAACGAGTTATAACAATACTCATACATTTAGGAGAAAGTAGGCTATATGTTCTTTACTGAACATCTTGTTTACAGATTCATTTCATGTACTGACATATCTTGACACACATTTAATTCAAATACATTTAACACTGATAACATTTTAAAATACACTGGTGTATTCGTTTATAATACACGATAAAAACACTGAAAGATATTACTTCTTAACACAAATTATATATATTTACACTTCACAGATTCTAATCACTAAGGCTGCTATTAAGCCTATCACACGTGACTTCTTGACCTCCCGTCTCCAAGGGTGAAATTTAGTATCTGTCGGCTTCCTATCTTGCCAGAATGTGAAAGTCTCGAACCATCTATTTCCTCCCTGCAATAGTACTCCTTCGAATCCCGTTCCTGACGATCTGCTATTCTTATTAACTCGAACGGCTCCTTTCTAGACCCTATTTGTTGGTCTAGCGAAAGTCTGTTCTGTCCACGGTCCCCTAGATAATCTATCGGTGACCTATTGATTTCTAGCAACTAATACTTCTCGTAACTTAGTGCATTTTAATAGTTCGTCTGCTTCCTTGAAACAATGTCTAGAGTTTCCTTCTCCTCTCCGCTTATTCGGTTCTCGAATTCCTATCCTTCCAGAATACTTTGCGAACCTTATTCCGTCCGTCCCTGCTCGGGCTCTTTAAAGTTGATAGAATGTTTATCTCGCTGTTACGGTACTTCAGTACGTTATGATACTTTTGGTCATTTAATTTAAGACCTATCGCCCTTGGTTTTAAGTTCGCAGCCTGCTTTGACTGTAATTACTGAACTTTTCACTGTAAACTTTATACTGTCGGAACTAAATCCTGTAACTAGGATTTTCCTAATTCTCCACACGGCGATACTGTAATAATATTTCTTGGCTATTCCTAAAGGATGCACGTTGGTTATCGATATCGCGACGCCCTTGGCTGTCGGATAATGTCTATACGAGGTGATACAGCGTTTCCCCTTACGGAAAGCTTGTAGACTGTCTTCGGTGTGATGTAGCTTCACGTCCCCTGGATGGAATAATACTGCATGATGATGCTCCAACGTCACGCCCCCCTGGGCTGACTAATACTGCATGATGTGATGTAGCATCTCCCCTCAAGGAGTACTGGTAAACTGCATGATTGGCTTGGTGCTGCCAGGAGTTTTATACTCTTTAGTCAAAAAAAGATAAAATCCTAGTCCTTTTCGTGACCAACTTTTGAAATAATTGTCGCACAATTATAAAAAGTATATCTCCAGAAAGCTCGTCTTCCAAACGTAAAATGATCTCACTGCGCATGAAAATCGATCGTGCATTTCTGAGATATTTAATAATTTTTAGTCTTCAGCTGTGTGGGTGTTGCTGTTGATTTTTACTTCCCCACTCTTCGGGCCTCGGTAATTCCCCTATGACGTATGGCTACGTTTGCATTTCTTTCCTTGACAATTATTAAAAGCTTTTTCTCCACACAAAAATCTCTCTTCTGAAATCATTCACAACGCTGTATTTATTTACTTACTTTTATTCTTCCAAATGGGTTAAATCTAATTATTCTTCTTCTGACACAGTTGCGCTGTTGCCGTTTTAATGCAAAGTAAGGGCGATTTCCGAAACGTGCTTCTCTCTCATACAGCTGAAACTTTCCACTCAGTCTATTTATACTCGTGACTGGCTCATTATCAATGAGTCAGGCATGATCTCATTTCTCGGCCACCTGGATCTAACTTCTTACGCAACGTTATGTTAGCATCCTTGCTTGAAATCTTTCTATGTTCCATTTAAGACTGTATATTTCTTTCCTTCCTTTCACAAATATACACGGATTCGACCCCTTTTGAGCCAATGGTACATGGGTTCATCTCTCCCCTCCTTAGGTAAATAAATTTTCGAAAAATTTTGAGGAAATTTATTTCAATTATTCATAAAATCTTATTTTTTCTTAATTGTCGAAGCCATCATAACTTTATCCGTACCTTCTGATCTTTATTCCTTCAAATAATTTGTATTTCCTCCTTTTAAGTCATATCCGGTAATTGTGTAGGTTGGGTACGCTCTGTCCCTACCCTTTCTTTCTTTCTTATTGGTCTGGACTACAAGTTTCCAGAACATAATTCTTCCTGATGGGTGTGGTCTATCCCTACCCGACTTTTCCTGGTTTTCTTCCGTTTTCCTCGTCTCTTCCTGAGATGGTATTTCAAGAAAAATTATTTTATTTCCTTACACTTTAGCGGGTGCATGCGGCTTAACCCGTTAGCTATGCTAGAATAATCCTTTTTCTATCCTTTGTGCCTCCACCTTACATCTCCAACGGTTATTATTCCTCCTTGCTCTTCTTCCTCATTCTCTTCTTCTTCTGAGTCTTCCTCATTATTTTCCTCGAGCATATCTCCCATTTCCATAACTTCTTCTCCTCCTGCTCTTATATCTTCTATCTTTTCATTTTCCCATTTTATAAGCAATTCTTGAGCTCGTATATTCACATCCCCTCCTTGTTCGTGAATACCTTCAACTGTCTCTACAACATTTGTTTCTAGTAACTGTTGAACAGTTATGGGCAAATGTTTTAGTATGCTTAGGCAATACAACAAAACATTTTCATTTCCCATACACCTTTCAATGGCTTTCTGATGATAGATGATGGTATTTATCAATTCCATACTTTCATATCCCACCATCTCTTGTTCTTCGTCTTCTTCTTCTTCTTCTTCTTCATCTTCTTCTTCCTTTTCATTATCTTCTGTTTCCATATCATCACTTTCTTTCTCTTCACCTTCGATTTCTTCTTCGTCACTTTGGTCTTCCATTACCATTTCCTTCCAAAGTTTTATCAAGGCTCGGGATACATCTCCTACCAAACCGTCTCTTTTTCTCATTCCATTTACAACCTTGCCAATTCCTTTTTTCTCCAGATGCTGAACATTTGTCGGTAAGTTATATAATTGTTTTAAACAATGCATCGTTCTTTCTTCATTTCCTTCACATCTTTCTATGGCTCTTATATAATGCTCTATTTTCTTTATGATCTCAGCCTCTTTCTTGCTCTCTTCATCCCTTACTCTTTCTCCCTCTTCTCTTATTTCCTTACATTCCATATTCTCTCGTCTTCTTATTTCTAGATAAGTTTTATTCCTTCTTTTCCACCCTCTATATCTCTTTTGTTTTATGAACCATCTCCGTCTTCCTTTCATCCTTGTCCATAAGCGTGCTCTCCTTCTATCTCCCTTTTCCCATGTTTCCTTTCTTTCATTCCTTTTCTTTTTGCGAAGCTTCCAACTGAAGTACGCCTGAGCGTCCTCTTTCTCCAAGGCATTGTACGTTATCTCTCCTCCTCTCCTAGTTTCCATGGGGTATCTATTTTCTTGTAAACCGTCTACCAATTGCGGTCTTCTTCCTCTTTCCTGATTTTCTTCAAAGACCCTTCTTCTCCTTTCTTCATTATTTCCAACAATCTCATCTTTTCCTTTGAGGTTTTCTTGGCCCTCGTTGTCATCTGTTTCCATTTCTCTTTTCTTTCGTTGGCATCCTGGCATTTTATCATTAATTCAAGGATCTGTGCTTTCAATTTTTCTTCTTCTTCTTCTAATGCCATTTTATCTTCCTTATCCTGAATTTCTTCTAAGTATTCCTTTTCAATTCCTGTAAAATCATGACCCTCTACTTCTATCTGTGTTTCAACGATAGTTTCTATTATCGTTTCATTTACTTTCTTCATTTCTTCAAGAATTATTATTTCCGTTTCCCCTGCTTTTACTTCTTTTGTTACCTCCTGTTCTGGAATTCTCATTTCCTCTTGAGTCTCCATTTGTTCTTCAGGTCGGATCTCAAAGTTTTTCTCAGTTTCCACTGGAGTTATTACGATTTCTATTTCTTTTTCGACTTCTTTAGTCTCAATTTCTGGCTCTTCCGGCACCGTGACTTCTTTTTCTTCTTCTTCCTTCCTAATATCAATTTCGGGCTCTTTCGGCACCGATACTTCTTTTTCTTCTTCGATTTCTACTTGCTTTTCAACTTGGGCAACGGCTTCATTTGACTGATGATTCTGTGCTACGATATATTCATCATATCTCTTCTGAGCAGCCTCTAATATTTCTTCGTATTCCCGAATCTTGACTTCTTTGAATTCGGCTAACTCCTGAATACTTATTATTTCATATTCATTATATATGCCCAATCTAAAGTAATGCATCTTATCCCTTTTTTCCTCTATCCAATCTTTCTGTTCCTGAGCGTATTTTCCATCGCCTTGCCCTTTATGAAAGATCTTCCACCACATCGTATTCCATTTTCTTTCCATATCCCGTAGTTGCTCTACTATTTTACCTACTTCCTTCCCGAACATTCTTATCTGTTCCAACGGTGCTAGTTCTAGTTTTCCTTCATTCTCCATACGTTTCGCAAATTTCTTCTTCGTCTTTCTTAATGACTCTTTAACTTCAGGGATTTCCTTATATAATTCCTCTAATTCCTGTTTGGATATTTGATAATTATTTTTCTTTATCCTATTCCTAAGTTCACCTATATTCTTCATTTCCTCGTAGATATCTTTTCTTTGTCCTTCGATTTCCTTGCTTTTGCTTAAGTCTGCATTACTTAATTTCCAAAGTTCCTTCCCCATCTTATCGTGCTCTCCTAGCATTCCCATCATTATATCCGAGAATTTGTATAGTTCGATCGCGGTCGCCATTTCTACTTTTTCCTGATCCTGAATGCTCGTACTATCTTTCTTTTCCCCTTCGTTTTCCGAGCCTACTTGAACCCTGTATTACTACGTGAGACTTTGAATTATCTTTACCCTTATTATTATCTGTATTAATTACATTCTCCCTTGGAATCGGTTCACATTTTTCTTTTTCCTTTTGGAGCTCTAAAGGCTCAACTTTTACCCTATTATCTGCAGACATGTTACCTTCTCTTCGTGTAACTATGTCTCCAGGTGCACGCATGCTTTCTAAAGAAACCTTTACATTTTCTTTACTTGGGTACTCTTTACCATTTATAGATTCCAATCTATTTTTACTTTCTGCCTTCTTGGCATCCCATACTTCATTATTTATCTTTATCATTTCCTCCATATCCTTATTGAAATGCTCCTCCAGGCACTCCTTAAAATCCCTTATTGTCAACATCTTATTAAAATACTGTGGGCTACTCATGCCACATCGCTAGTACATGCTTGAGAGATGGCAATCTGAACCATTGTGTCCCAATTTCTTCAAAAATTTACTTTAGTACGGGTGTTTACTACAACGTACCCTTTTGATATCTTTATTCAATCTCAGAAACCTTTATGGAAGTATTTAAAAATTCAAAATTTCGAAAAA
Source organism: Meconema thalassinum (assembly GCA_946902985.2). NCBI lineage: Eukaryota > Metazoa > Arthropoda > Insecta > Orthoptera > Tettigoniidae > Meconema > Meconema thalassinum. Next base: position 572,662,451 of record OX336391.1, read on the forward strand.
CCATTTTTTGTCAAAAAATGAAAATTTTCATTTTTCGAGAAAACTTGGGTTTTCCTAGGAAAACTCATCCCTGCGTACTGGGCGCCAAAATCGTACATGTGCTGGGGGGTTTTTAAATCAGGGCTGCTTGGTGTGAGTTTCCAGGGACCCATGCGGTCAGTTAACATTATATGTTGTAGCTATTCCTATCCTTACTTTACTTTTACATGAAATGACCGTCTCAAGTGTTCCTCTAGTTATTAATCCAAGCACAGTACTTCTATGCCCCCCTGTGCCCTTCCAGCAAGAAATATGCAAATCACAGTATGCCAGCAATGCTCAAATCGGGATTTTCGGGGTTTTGGTACGTTCTCCCACTCTGTGACTTACTTATTTTGGATTAAATAGAGGATACACTTCCAAAAATAACAACAAAATCAACTCCTATTTCAAAACATTTAATTAACCAAAATTATGGCGCTACAAACAAATAAACTATTGACCCAATCCTTCTACTTGTTCAAAGTGAACAAGGAATATGTAAAAATCAAACAACTATTGTATTAAAATACATGGTTTCCTTCAAACCAACAATTCATAATTATTTTCATTTCCATAAAGTATCTATCTTAAAGTTCAACAATCACGAGCTCCAATGGCTCGATACTTTCCATAATAACGGTGTCGTTCTTTCATGCACCTCAAGAACTATTTCATGAGTTTCTTATCATCAAACAATATATAATCATATTCAAAGTACATGTTACTTCTCTACTTAAATGTTTGGGCATTCAACAATGTTCTCAACATTACCATCTCTCTCAAGTTTCACAAATTCACTACAGTGATCGGGAAAATACTTGTGTACTCCAAAGTTACCGAAGATTACTTGACAAAGTCAAAAACTATGATTACACCCGGAATCTAGTTATCTTCATTGAACTCATGGAATCCTACATCCATACAACATTACATTAGGGATTTTTATTTATTTATTTGTCTTATAGGACCATTATCACATAAGAAAGCTCCGATCTGAACTGGCAAGCGGGATTTCATCTACAAGGACTTCGGTTCAAATCCCGGGTCATTAACAACTTTTAAACACTCACGGTGTATTATGGCTTCTCTCAGACGGTCCTTTCCGACCTATCACAATAACAAGGGTTGGACCGTACTCTTGGGCGAGATTTATGGCTAAGAGGGGAGCCTCCCGCCTTGCCCGAGCTTGGCAGATATACTCAATGCTTTTAAAACAGATCTTTCTTTTCTTCAGTTCTCTGGGGAGACCTGGCGTTCTTTCATTTACTTTCAACAACATTATTAGGTTCATAAACCACTTTCGTAACCTTGGCATTTATTAATTATGAAGTGTCATCATTGATTGGTAAGAGTAATTCACATACAACGACGAATACTTAGGGGCTTCAACTAGACGAGTATAGGTTCGACTCCCTTAGCATGCCTCGGGAACCATTCCCATACTAGAGGACTTATATAAATGCGACTTAGGGTCGGCCGTGGCCTATATTACCTGCGCTCATAATACCATACATTTGCTCCCTATTATACAACATAACACACATAGCCTCGTGATCTACGTCACTATTGGAGGACTTTATCATGGCTCAATTACCGCAATCAACTACCCCTCATAAGTAATTTACCAAGTACATTTAGATTCTACGCATCCTTAGCGTGACATTTTACTTTAATGCACTACATTGCGCTATACATTATTTTAAGGCCTAGCGTCTTCCAAAGAACTGATAAATTCCACATTAACAATTGATCCATATCTCAATTTTTATATTAATCCTTTCCCTTGACAATAATCGCTATATTTTAAGAACATGCATTAACACCATGTCTTACACTTTATTAAGGCTCAAACGTTCTTACTTTCATATCATTCAATTTAATCTTTATTTATATTTCTTTCCATTATTATTATTATTTATTACGCTTGCCTTTGTAACATTTGTCAAATACACTGACATATTATTTCATACATTTCCTCTACAGGATTTATTCATTTCACATAATTATTTATAATTTCTCAAATTTCATTTGTTCAGACCGCGCTCCTATACTGTTATTTGTTATTCTGAAACATCCCTCTATCTCAAACTCCGGTGGATTGTACACAAACACTTTCCCAACACAAAACATAATGAAAATATTTACTCACATGTTGTAGGTCGGTCCCTGACCTTCCTTCTCTTGCGATGTTTCATTTTTTTGCCCACTATTTTATGATTACACCATTTTGTACAGATTCATTTCATGTACTGACATATCTTGACACACATTTAATTCAAATACATTTAACACTGATAACATTTTAAAATACACTGGTGTATTCGTTTATAATACACGATAAAAACACTGAAAGATATTACTTCTTAACACAAATTATATATATTTACACTTCAGAGTTTCTAATCACTAAGGCTGCTATTAAGCCTATCACACGTGACTTCTTGACCTCCCGTCTCCAAGGGTGAAATTTAGTAACTGTCGGCTTCCTATCTTGCCAGAATGTGAAAGTCTCGAACCATCTATTTCCTCCCTGCAATAGTACTCCTTCGAATCCCGTTCCTGACGATCTGCTATTCTTATTAACTCGAACGGCTCCTTTCTAGACCCTATTTGTTGGTCTAGCGAAAGTCTGTTCTGTCCACGGTCCCCTAGATAATCTATCGGTGACCTATTGATTTCTAGCAACTAATACTTCTCGTAACTTAGTGCTTTTTAATAGTTCGTCTGCTTCCTTGAAACAATGTCTAGAGTTTCCTTCTCCTCTCCGCTTATTCGGTTCTCGAATTCCTATCCTTCCAGAATACTTTGCGAACCTTATTCTGTCCGTCCCTGCTCGGGTTCTTTAAAGTTGATAGAATGTTTATCTCGCTGTTACGGTACTTCAGTACGTTATGATACTTTTGGTCATTAAATTTAAGACCTATCGCCCTTGGTTTTAAGTTCGCAGCCTGCTTTGACTGTAATTACTGAACTTTTCACTGTAAACTTTATACTGTCGGAACTAAATCCTGTAACTAGGATTTTCCTAATTCTCCACATGGCGATACTGTAATAATACTTCTTGGCTATTCCTTAAGGATGCACGTTGGTTATCGATATCGCGACGCCCTTGGCTGTCGGATAATGTCTATACGAGGTGATACAGCGTTTCCCCTTACGGAAAGCTTGTAGACTGTCTTCGGTGTGATGTAGCTTCACGTCCCCTGGACGAAATAATACTGCATGATGATGCTCCAACGTCACGCCCCCCTGGGCTGACTAATACTGCATTATGTGATGTAGCATCTCCCCTCAAGGAGAACTGGTAAACTGCATGATTGGCTTGGTGCTGCCAGGAGTTTTATACTCTTTAGTCAAAAAAGATAAAATCCTAGTCCTTTTCGTGACCAACTTTTGAAATAATTGTCGCACAATTATAAAAATTATATCTCCAGAAAGCTCGTCTTCCAAACGTAAAATGATCTCACTGCGCATGAAAATCGATCGTGCATTTCTGAGATATTAAATAATTTTTAGTCTTCAGCTGTGTGGGTGTTGCTGTTGATTTTTACTTCCCCACTCTTCGGGCCTCGGTAATTCCCCTATGACGTATGGCTACCTTTGCACTTCTTTCCTGGACAATTACTAAAAGCTTTTTCTCCACACAAAAATCTCTCTTCTGAAATCATTCACAACGCTGTATTTATTTACTTACTTTTATTCTTCCAAATGGGTTAAATCTAATTATTATTCTTCTGGCACAGTTGCGCTGTTGCCGTTTTATTGCAAAGTAAGGGCGATTTCCGAAACGTGCTTCTCTCTCATACAGCTGAAACTTTCCACTCAGTCTATTTATACTCGTGACTGGCTCTTTATCAATGAGTCAGGCATGATCTCATTTCTCGGCCACCTGGATCTAACTTCTTACGCAACGTTATGTTAGCATCCTTGCTTGAAATCTTTCTATGTTCCATTTAAGACTGTATATTTCTTTCCTTCCTTTCACAAATATACACGGATTCGACCCCTTTTGAGCCGATGGTACATGGGTTCACTATGCACATGTATAGTACCTGACATTCTATATTAATTTGGAGTAACTTATATACGTCAGTGCTACCAACATGATTCTAAGCCTGCTGAGTTGTCCAACTTTAAATACATGTAACTTCTATACTATAATTTCGATTTCAAACAAATTTCGTATGTGCTACCGGTATGTGATCCATAACAGATATGACTATGCGTATTCGTAAGAGCAACCAGGGCTGCCAACTGTTAATAAAAGCTGTATCTATTTTTGTTGCCCTAATATCAATATATCAGAAAGTATGCAAGCCCATAGCTCTAAAACTTTGCACACGTATAGTACCTGGCATTCTAGATCAATTTGGAGTAACTAATATACGTCAGTGCTACCAACATGATTCTAAGCCTGCTGATAGGTCCGATTTTAAAATGCATGCAACTTCTATACTAACTAATGGATTTCATTCAAAATTGGCACAAAAATAGATCATATTATTTCAGATTATTTCTGACCAATACATGCATGACATTGTTGCCAACATGATTTTTCGAACGCTATTAGATCCAGTGTCTAACTGCATGTAACGTCCATGCTATCCATTGGACTTCAACCAAATTTTGTATTCTGTACCTTAAGAGATGGAACTAAGAATATATTCAGTCAGCAGGGCTGCCAACTGTAGTGCTCTATTAGGCTACATTATGCCAGGTATACTGTGTTTCGAACTAATTAGAAATTTCTATATTACCAACTTAATTTCGTCATTCTTCTAGATCATATACTCGAGATTAATCATTGTCATGAAACTTACATTTTAAGAAAAGTAGGCTATTCTGTTCGTCACGGAACTTATTGTTATGTTTGTGTTTGTGTTTACTTTTATGAGTTAGTGTGAAATGTTAAAAAATGTACTTTTACTCATATTAGTGCATTTATACATGTTACAATGGCATCCATTCTTCTGATACTTTTGTGAATGGATGGAAATGTTGGGGAAGTAGACTTTTTGAACAACGAAGATGATTGCAGTGGGTGAGATTTAAAGAAAATACGGTTATTCTGAAACAGAAGTGCCCGAAAGTTCAGAGGAAGAGAGACAGTTTCGTTCATTTAAGGCCGCTTTCTATTAGTTTTGCAAATGTGAAATATGTTGGATTATATGTTTTGCATTTGCGTTTCATACTAGCATACGCCTATTTCCTAAATAAATAATCATCTCAAATTGACTTATTGAAACACATCTTTATAGAGGCTATCGTCTTTTAATCGTAGCGCTCACTTGTGGTAACGGGATACGAACATACCTAGGGAGTATTACTGGGTTATCCCATAGCATACAGCGCGTGAAGCTGCAGCAGGTTCAGTGAACGTAGGTTCGAATCTCGACACTGACAGTGGCTATTCTGTGTGTGGTTTTTCCCGGGTTCTTGCACACTCCCTCCAGGCAAATGCCGGGATAGTACCTTATTTTAAGTCTGGGGTCACCAACCTCATCCTCTCCCGATTACAGTTACTCACACTACTACAGTCAGCACATAATTAGACTAAAGGTTATGCTGGCAAATTCAACACGCACCCAACTATACGGGCCTGAGAACCAAGATTCTCCAAGCCCCTAAAAAAAGAATTAACAAATTAAAAACTGTCTTCAATGGATCTGGAAAATAGACCTGGCGTTTCATCTAACGCAAAATATCTTTAAGAAGAAGAAGTTGAGTACAGGTGCCCAACTTAAGCCCTATAGCATGGTAGTTACACCGGAAGGGCTGAATGCTTTGGAGACTTCGACTTTGTGTGGACAAGGACAATTCGATAAATTATTAAAACGAGAATAAAGGATAATACGGAAGGTTTTAGGCAACAGATGGTTTGATGGGCAGTTATGGTTGATAGCCAATGAAGAACTATTCACCAAGATAGAACCAATAATGTCGTTGATTGAAACGAAAACATTGCTGTTCTACGGGCATTCGTCCTTATGACTGATGATTAAGAATATCCGGAATTTCACAAATCCAAAGAAAACCAAATGGAGATAGTTCAAAGAATGTGAGGAGGATCTGATGCAAATTGGTATTCCAGAAACGAAAATTTCGAAAAATGGTCAAAAGCTGTCATGATTTTAAAGTGGAATCTGAGGCCCAGAAGACAGAAAGGACCTCTCACCAGAATCACGAAAGAAGGTAGTTATTTATCGAAAGAAATACTGGGTGGATGTCAAGACTGGTAGATGAACAAAATCTAGACAAAAATGAAATTGATTGTTAATAAGCAGTCCATAGAGACTCTTTTCAAATGTAAATAATGTACAGTATTACTGGGTTAGCGAAACAGAATAAACACTTGGCAGTCATAGTTTCTTAATTACAGTATTTGGATTAACTCATGATATTCATAGGACTGAAGTACCGATAAGTTAAGTGCTGATTTAGAATCTTTCGAAGCTACATGGAAACTCAATCTTCCCTGCATTGTCGCCACGGTGAAGGCAGAACAAGCAAACGATCTTTCTGTTGGAGAATTCCTCCTCATATCCATATATTTCTCTTCAGTTCAAACATCTGTGAATATGCAATCTCGGAGTTCTCTTTGCCATGTTTTCACTTTCGAGGAGCGGAGGTTGGTCGGTGCTCGCCAAGTTAGAGCCAAAAGCTAACATACTGTTATTGACTTTGAAGGCGTGCGTGACCATGGAAACCGTTGCTCATACAATTCCAATGTATCAAGGTCCTCATGAATGTCCAAATGGTCAGTCTCACAGAAATCTTAACACGGTTTGGAGGGGTGTTTTCATCTGTATTTCTGTTAGCTCAGCACTGCTGTGGTAGAATTACAAGCAGCAAGATACTAACAACATCACGGAGAAAGCTGACGGCACTAGTGAACTATAGAGCACTCATTCCTATTTTACTTTTGTCTTGAGAGGTTAAAAGTGATTTTAAAGTGGTATTGGATACATGTGTTTTATTTAGTGCAGAATAGCCAACTTAAGATCCACCTTTTGGGGTTTCAGACTATATATTGATATTCCGGATCCAGAGGTCCTGTATTCGATTACCGTCTCTGCCAAGAAATTGAATTCTGGTCTGAGTGATAGAAGTGATTTTCAGTGGTTTCTCACTTGTCATTCAGGCAAATGACTGGGTCAGATCATAACATACGCCTCGGCCAACTCCTTCTAATTTCTAGCATCAATTACAAATATACAAAATATTGCAATAGTCACTGGAACATTGATTATTATCAGGAAGATTACTCACACACACACACACACACACACAAGTACATGACGTCGCTGTAGGAAATCCTTTAAATAAATCAGCAACAGTCAACTCAAGAATGTCCAATAATTATTATTATCCTTCAAACTTGAGACAGAGAGAATGTTAGATTGTGAAACGTTTGTAAATGTCGGCCTCCAACATCTCCGGATCTCATTCAACTTGACGGTTTCCTGTGTGTGTGTGTGTGTGTGTGTGTGTGTGTGTGTGTGAATGACGCCAATGGATAAGGAGAACATTTTTAAAATGTATACATCAGGTTAGAATCTCTCATTCAGTGACATGTGACCTTAATATCTTAGATCTTAACAATCCATTAGGCCTAGTAAAACAACTACCAATTTCTCATATTTCAACAGTTGCAAAGACATTTTCGCGACACCCTCCCCTCTTACCATACAAACTGCATATATTTCTGAATTAATTTTTGCAATGATGCCAACTAATACAGGGTGAATTTCAGTTGATGATTCATTTAGGGGCTTTCTGACATTGTGGTCATGTAGCTCCGTATACTTGAGTTGGGTGGACGTTTCTGATAACCTGTGATATTGTGAAGTCTGTATTAGTGTGTGTAGTTATAATTCAAATGAGGATTGAGAAGTAGACGGCCGTTGTCTTAACCCGTTATAGGTCAGAATATTATTGAAGATATTTTACTTGCATTTATTTCAATTTCATGTTAATTATTTTGTCCTAATTTTAATTATTATTAATTTCAATTTTTGTTTTCTTTAATATTTCAATTTTCATATTTATGATGATAATTTTTTAAATTAATTTTATAATATCAAAATTAAGATTAGAAAATTATTATGATTTTAATTATTGTGAGTTTATTTATTCTTACGTTTCACAAGCATGTATATATATATATTATATCTAATTTTTATTGTCATATTTTCTCTTTTTTCCACTCTTTGATTTTAATTATTATATAAAATACAGAGCACTAAGCACTACTATTTTGTTTTCAGAAATATCAACAATCAATATCTTTTTTTATATATATATTTTTTTAAATCGAGTTTACCCTCCAGGGTGGCGGCTCCCACGGACGCAGCGAGGGAACTCACCACTACCGCCTTTCCAGGCAGTGTCCTGCAGCCTGGATCATCTGGTCGGAGTGGATACAACTGGTGAAGTGTGATCAGCACCTCGCCCAGGCGGCCTCACCTGAAAAGCGAACAGGGGCTTCATGAGGGAAGGGGTTGGAAGGTTTGGATGGATAGGCAAGGAAGAGGGAAGTAAGAAGCCGTGGCCTTAGAGTAGGAATCATCCTGGCATTTGCCCGAAGATGAAGTGGGAAACCACCGCAAAGCACTTCGAGGATGGCTGAGGTGGGAATCGAACCCCCTCTACCCATTTGGGCCACCCGAGGTTGAGTAGACCCCGTTCTAGTCCTCATACCACTTTTCAAATTTCGTGGCAGAACCGGGAATCGAACCCAGGACCTCCGGGGCGGCAGCTAACCACGCTGACCGCTACGCAACGGAGGCGACTACAATATCTGTAACAATATACAATGTCCTTATAATGTAGTAGTCTAGGTGGTAAATATAATGACCAAGACCAATACAGGGTTAATGTAGGAACCATCCCGGCATTCGTGCTAAGTAGAAGTGGGAAACCATGGAAAAAACTTCCAGGATGCCTGACGTAGGAATTGAACCTCCCTCTTTTCACTTTTGCCTCACGAGGCTGAGTGTACACCGTTCCAGCCCGCAGATCAGAATTGTATTTCTTGGCAGAGATGGGAATCAAACCTGGGCCTCCGCGGTGACGGGGTGAAGCAGAGAATCTAAATTACGGAACATTCTATTACAAAGAGCTTCCTTGGTTTAGGTGGCAGCACCCCGGCCTCTCACCACTGGGTCCGTAGTTCAAATCCCGGTCACTCGATGTGAGATTTGTGCTGGACAAAGCGGAGGCCGACAGGTTTTTGATGTGTAACATCTTTCCACTCGGTTGATGGATATTTTTGGGGGATTGATTTTGGAAAAGGGACGGAAATGGGACGGAAACAATGAGCAATTGGTACCTCGCGCATACCCACCGGTCAGGATTTTGCACTGGAGTTTTACAAGTAGTTATTTCAATGACCAGCAGAGTTCACTGTTAAGAAGGGATTTGCGCACCCGGCAGACATATAGTAGGATAACATGTCACATGTTACACATCATATGCGACTACTGTAAGGTCCGTAATTTTTTCTCCGTATACTCCAGTTTTCCCTGTCACAAATTTCATTCCAGCAACACTCTCCACTATCATTTCATTTCATCTGTCATTCATTTAAACATTGCTCCAGGGGAGTGCGACAGGCATCGGCAACCGGCACAGTTCATGTCCTCGCCAGTAGATGGGGGCTTCATTCATTCCATTCCTTGACCCGGTCGGTCGACTGGAAGCAGGCTGCGGATTTTCATTTTTTTCTATTACAAACTTAATACATATTGTAAGCTTTAGTTACGCAAGTTTGTATTCAGTTCTAAAATCTAAATGCATTCATCATAGTGTAAACGTGCAGCTTTTGTGTTGGCAAATGAGGGAAGTATGACTACAGTATATTGAGTCAGTCATAAAACAGTGTTCTCACGTGATATTAATGAATGCGCTAATCAAATACTGTAAACAGTTAATTAAAACCTGAACTGCTCCATGCGGGTTGACTTCTCTCATTTTACATTTGAACACGGAAACTTTACGTTCACCATTCTTAATTAAAGCTTTCTATTAATTAGTGGCTGAAATTGTCTTTATTTTCTTACCCATTTATATTACTCAGTGACCACAACCTGAATGTATCCGGTTTGCTACTAGCGCTTCATAACCTGTGGTAAGTGAACCACTTGTGATAAATGAGGTATTTCAAACTTGTTTCCTGCCTCTCACCCGGAGGTCCCGGGTTCGATTCCAGACTCCGTCAGGGATTTTAGAAACTGACGTGAGGGCTGGAACGGGGTGCACTCAGCCTCGTGAGGACAATTGTCAGACAGTGAGGCAGCATCCCGGTCATGAAAACCAAGATTAACAACCGAGGGGACCCGACGCTCTGACCACGCGTCACCCCAATATCTGCAGGCCAAATGGCTGGGCAGCGGTCGTTTGGTAGGCCTAGGCCCTTAATGGACTGTAGTGCCAGGGGTTATTTATTCATAATATTTCGAACTCGTTTGCGAAGTCATGCAGAAAGAAGATTTAATAAGGTGTCTTAACAAATTGAAATGGGAGGTTGACATTGCAACTAAAGCATCGTTATGCTTTAGCTTCTTGCATTCAACCAAGGAAGGCCGGGTCTGGATCTCGGTTAATGCATGTGGGATTTTTGAGATGAGCTGTCACGTTCGGAAGTTCCAATTTCACAAAAAAAAATGATTTCCTGTACCTTATGGTTACAAGATTGGCGGTCTCTTAAAACCACGTGTTTTGTTGTCATTGTGTTTAGTATATTACACTGGCTTATTCAACACAATTCTTCGCATTATATTAGTCACTTTACAAGGTACTTCGGCCGAAGTCGTCAGATTTCTTAAGAGCGTTAAAAATCCCTCAGTATGCTTTCCTTCGGAGGGGAAGTAATGTCGGTGGGCCCATGTCATAGATTTATGGCATGCAAAATAACCTTCCACTAACTACAATTGTGTGAAGCTAAATTTGTAGGTTAGATATGTTTAACATGTCGCCTCCGTAGCGTAGCGATCAGCACGGTTAGCTGCCGCCCCGGAGGTCCTGGGGTCGATTCTCGGCTCTGCCACGAAATTGGAAAAGTGGTATGAGGACTGGAACGGGGTCTACTCAGCCTCGGGTGGTCCAAATGAGTAGAGGGGGTTCGATTCCCACCTCAGCCATCCTCGAAGTGGTTTTGCGTGGTTTCCCACTTCGTCTTCGGGCAAATGCCGGGATGGTACATACTGTAAGGCCACGGCCGCCTCCTTCCCTCTTCCTAGCCTATCCATCCCTATCTTCCATCCCTTCCCCTCCCTCATGAGGCCCCTGTTCGCTTTGCAGGTGGGGCCGCCTGGGCGAAGTGCAGATCACACCTCCCCAGTTGTATCCATCCCGACCAGATGTTCTAAGCTCCAGAACACTGCCCATAGAGGCGGTAGTGGTGAGTTCCCTCGCTGAGTCCGTGGGAACCACCAACCTAGAGGGTAAATTGACTACACAACAGATATGTTTAACGCTCCGTTAAGTTCCAACGTTCGCCAGCAGGTGAGTTCTTCCTCACGAGACTCATATCAGAATTAAAATTCATGGCATAGCCGTGAATCGAGCCCAGACCTCTGGGCCGACAGCCAAGAATGCTACGAGGTGGTCGCTCATATTCAGGGTGCTTCTAAATTCTCATTTCATACTTTGAGTGCTTGTAGGGAACAAGACGGTTAAGTTTATAATAGGAACTTGTGTCCGGAAACGTACCGTCTTCCCACTACTCGCAAAAGAACACAACACATTTCACAGTTCTTCCATTTTCGGCGCTCTGTCCAACTCCTCGTGCTTGCCGTCTGGATCCAATTACAGGTGGAGATCTATGTGGCGACCACCGACGTCAACACAGACATGGTACCTCCATATCATGTTCTGGGACACACGATTACCAATGCCTGGTCCTCCAACATCCACCGCAGCCATATCCCGCGCCAGAAGGTCTTCCTCGGATTGCACACGCGTCTCGTAAATCAAGGTTTTGATGTGACCCCACAGGTAGCGGTGTCAAGTCGGTTGATCGTGCAGGCAAAGCAATCGGGCCACCTCGACCTATCCACTGTTCCCCAAATCTGTGCTGCAGATGATTTGTACCGGAAGTGAAAAATGAGGTGGTGAGTGGCACATCGTCTAAGAACTCATGGAGTACATCATCAACGGGCGGCTTCGGTGGCGTAGTTGGTAGCATGCTGAGTTTCTATGCCCAAGATCGTGGGTTCAAACCTGGCCGAAGTCGTCGGATTTTTTAAGAACGTTAAAAATCCCTCAGTATGTCTTCCTTCGGAGGAGAAGTAAAGCCAGCGGGCCCGTGTAATAGTTTAGCATGTAAAAGAACCTTCCACTAATTACACTTGTGTGAAGCTAAATTATAGGTTAGATTTGACTAACGCTTTTAGGTTCCAACCTTCTTTTCAAGGAGCTGACTGTGGTGGCATCTAGTAACCAAGTTCAAAACTAGTTGTCGTTGACGGTGGGGTTTTGTAGCAAAAGTAGGAACTACTTGAAAAATTGAATATCTGCAGTCCGTACTGAGTTAAAAACAAATAAAACACACTAATACAGCCATCACGATTAACACCGGTTATCAGACAGATTCTACACACACCCAAAGTACACAGGGCTTTATGACCGCGTTGTCGCAGCCCCTGAGGAACCAACCAATGTCTTCAAGGAATATCGTGAGGATCAACACTCAACTCTAAGACATGTATTGTAAACAAACCTGTAGGGGGTTTGGGTCATCACGTGATCGTTCAATGACGTACCTACGTACTCTAGTCAGTGGCGCCGAAAATGCGGGGAATTTGAACGTGTGCTGTGGTGGTGGTGTGCGGGTAGCGAGAAGACGGTACGTTTCCGGACACAAGTTCTTATGCTAAACGTAACACTCTTGGTCTCTTCTGCAAGCCCTCAAAGTTTGTAATGGGAATTTAGATACACCATGTACACGATAGTTGATGGTTATTTCTTATCAGAAATGTTAACATCAAGGTTGTTGACATTTGACATTGTTCCGTATTGACGAGATTATATAACTAGAATAAATAAATATCCTTTTAATTATGGGTCCAACCCAGTCAATACTTTTAATTATAATGCAATCAAAGATCACATCTATTTAAAATTACAGTACATGTTTCGGGATATTTATTTATTTATTTATTCTAGTTATAGGTTATTTCTTAATAAATCATCTTTATCGTAAAGTTTTATGATTTTAAAAGTACCGTATATTTTCAGGGAAACATTAACATCTTGGCACTAAACTGAAAACTGTGTTTGGTTGAGGGGCGTGGTGGTCAAGCTGTTGGCCTCGCACCACGGTTCGATTCCCGGTCAATGCATGTGAGATTTTCAAAGTGAAATGCCATGTCCTGTGGTTCGGATTCTACGTAAAAAGGAGGTCCCGTGGCAAATGAATGATCTCGAGATTAACGGTCACTAAAAAATACAATCTACTTCTACTTTACCTACTATTTTTGGTTACGTTGGGTCACAACAGTTGGAGCTGCCAGTTGGTGTTGAACGATTCCAATTAATCTTGTTACTGCAGATATCGATGCGGTTGAGCCGAAAGACAACAGAGCTATAAATATATCCAATACCTGTAGCTGTCGGTGAGAAGGTGGCCGGTTTGTTTGTTCTTGAATTGAAGCCCAGAAGCACTTGTTTACCGAAGCGCTCTCCTGCCGTGATCAATCGTCCACGAAGTGGCTAACAACGTAAACAGTTGAGCCCCACTTATCCTCGACTCGACCCTCTCTAATGGAGCCTTCATTATCCCTCCTCGTCCCGTGCAGATCGACTTCAAGGGCGAGCAAATACAGTACTTCCTTCACCTTGCTTAATTGAATGAAACCTACTTCGGGTCTGGAGTATGGGAATTGAACGACACAAGATAATATAATTTCCAGAAAATTATTATTATTATTATTATTATTAATAATAATAATAATAATTTCATTTAGATCGTCTAGGGACCACAAGCCAGTTCCAATGCTTTGTCCTTTGCTGTTCCATCTTCTTCCTCCAGTATTCCTTCATCATCACACTATGTTTCCTCTTCCTTTCCTCGGACCATTTCGAGCCGGTTTTCTTTCCCTTCCTCCCTTGGAATCCTTTCATTATTAGCATGTTTTGCCTAAAAATATCTCTCTGTGTTGAATCATCTTCTAATTATTATTATTGTGCAATTGAGCACTGAGTACGGCTGGAGCGATTTCAATGAAACTCGGTAAGTTCATAGTACTATTCCGCATGACCCCGACCGTGCCCTTCAAATTTTGTTATGTCTCACCAATCCAAAATGGCGGCTGTGCGAAATATTTCCCCAGCATCCAATATCTCCGAAACTATTACCGATATCACCATGGAATACTGTACGGTGATAAAGGAAACTACTAGAAGTTCACCTATGCGACTTTTGAAAACCTGGTAGCTACAAAACCAACATGGTGGCCAAGCGAAGTTGCGACTTTTAAATAGACGTTTCTCGCGATTCAACCAACCAAAAGCAATAAAACTTGGAACAGTATATGTTTATACACATTGTAATCCAGCGACATCTAACTTCGTTCAATTGTTTTCATAACCTCAAGATGGTGGCTGTGCGAAACATTTCACCGGCATTCTATATCTCTTACACTATTACCGGTATCACCATGAAATTTTGTACGGAGATAAAGGGCACTACTGGAAGTTCATCTATGAGTCTTTCAAAAACCGGTTAATCTACAAAACGAACATGGCGGCCAAGAGAATTTGAAAGTTTAAATAGACTTTTCTCGAGATTTATTGATTCAAACGCAATGAAACTTCGTACAGCAAATGTTTATACACATTGTAATGCACTGGTATCTAATTTAGTCCAATTGTTTACATAACCTCAACATGGTGGCTGTCCGAATTTCGAAAATTAAGTTTTTATTTCTTGTGTTCTAATCATGCGATCGAAATCAACATTTGCATAATGAACGTACACAATAATCATCACCTAATTGTACATAACTCTATGGCATACATATATTAAAATCCAACATGGTGATCATCCGAAATATTTAGACGGTTCTCAATATCTATTAATCTTCTACAGCAATCAAACTGAAATTTTGTAAGTATATAGATGCTATAAGCATAAGTTCACCTATGGGACGTTCAAAAACCTGGCGAGCACAAATCCAACATGGCGGTGACGCGAAATTTAAATATTCAAATGGATGTTTCTTGCGTTTTAACCATCCGAGCGCAGTGAAACTTGATACGTTATATCCTTATACAAATTTTAATCGACCGGCATCTAATTCATTAAATTATTTTCATGACCACAAGATGGCGGCTGAGCGTAATTTTAAAATCCCGCTTTTATTTCTTGTCTCCTAATCATGCGATTGGAGTTTGAATAAAACACCTACACAATAATCTTCATGTAATAGTACACAAATCTAAGGCCTATAATATAAAAATCCAGCATGGTGACCATCCAGAATATTTAGACGGTTCTCTATCTACGAATCTATTACAGCAATCAAACTTACAATTTGTATGTTGATAGAGGCAATTACTATTAATAGGATATATGAAAATAGGTTATTTAGTTCTTCACGGAACTTTTTGTTACATGTAGTTCCGTGAAGAACTAAATAGCGTATTTTCATCTTACTGGACCTTTCCATTAAAACTTCTCCTGGTTATTAAAGGGATCTTCCTTGTGATGTATACTCTATAGGTTTTGATACACGACCATCTGTATGTCTCCACCAACACCAACCATTGCATTGAGAATGTATGTGCTAGAATATAGGCTATAACTTTCAGTATCGGTGATTAAGACTCCTCCCACGAGATAGCATCTTTCTGTAACGCATCACAGGAGTTTTATTTCAGAAAAGTCAAATGCAGGGCTTCTTTGATTTACGAAAAGTAAGCTACAGAATTTCGTGGCATTAGATAATGATTATTATAATGACCTATCATGCGAATCTTCTCTTAAATCGCTTGAGTAAGGTATGAGAAATTAAAAAAAAAAAAAGGTTTTATCATTTTTTGATCTGATGCTATCTTAAATTTTTGGAAACAATTGAACATGATATGTCTCTATACTAAGCTCCGAATAAAGATACACTGTTCTTAGCACCATTGCTCTCGGGTGATTATATCACCAGAATTAATTTTTTAAATATTTTAAAAATCACTTGGCCACCATGTTGCTTTTGTGTTTCTAAGGAATTGGAAAGTCACATATATGTACCGGTACTTAGTTAATAGTCCTCTATTATCATAAAACATTCAGTTTCATTGCTTAAATAGATTCGGAGATATTGAGAACCGGTGATATATATTGTTTTGACGCCATGTTGGATTGCATATTATGCATGCCAGGGAATTATGTGCGAGAAGATGAATAATTGAATGATAGTTCATTATATCAACCTACATTTCTATTGCTTCATTATGACATGAGAAATAAAACCGAGATAAAAAAAAATGTTTAGCTGCCATATTTAACTTCTCATAAAATTCCATTAAATTAAACTAGAATATATTACGGCTTGTATGAATAATATACCGTCCCACGTTCCACACCGTTTGGGTGAGTAAGTCACGAGAAATTAAAAAAAACCTCGCGTCGCAGCCATGTTGATTTCGTGCTCATCAGGTTATTGAAAGTCACATAGGTGAACTTTTTTTAATAGCCTCTAGCAACATACAAAATTTTAATTTCATTGCTATAATAGATTCGTAGATATTGAAAATCGTCTAAATACTTCGGATAGTCGCCATGTTGGATTGTTACATATGTAGGCCATGTACCAGTATATGAAGATTATTGCGTAGGTTCTTTATTCAAACGTTCACTTTGATCGCATGATTAAGATACAAAAAAATAAAAAAATAACATAATTTTAGTCTTTCACACAGCCGCCATCTTGAGTATATGAAAACAATTGAATAATATCATTAGCCAGTAGATTAAATGGTATATAAACATTTATCGTACCAAGTTTCACTATATTCGGATGATGAAACCGCAAGATAAGTGTCTTTAAATATTATAAATTCGCTTGGGCGCCATGTTGGTTTTATACTAAACAGATTTATTAAATATATGAGGCAAAAGCATTAACAATATTCGAAAATGTTTAATACTACGTATTAACTTCAGTCACTAATTAAATTCGTTTGAACACCCGCAAATACTAATATGTTTATTTCTTTATAGAAGCATGATTTATAGAAGCATGTTTTCGGCCCTTCAGTGGGGCCTTCTTCAGCTTCTTAATTACACTGATTTAATTTAATTAGATTTTTAAAAGTTACATAGGTGACCTTATAGTAGTATCTTTTATCACCGTACAAAATTTCAGGGTGAAATCGGTAACTGTTGCGGAGATATAGAATTCACTTGAAATATTTCGCACGGCCGCCATGTTAGATTTGCGAAACAACTAAAATTTGAGAGGCACTGTGGAGGTCGGACTATGCAGTAATATCTCTTTACCGAGTTTTATTCAAAGGCCGTTTAGATTTTGTAAGGTGGACACACACATTCACATATCACACACACATACACGCACACACACACGGACAAAAGGTGATCTTTTAACCATATTTTTAGCCTACTTTCGATTTTTGCAAGAAATGAAAGTAGACTTGTGAGATCACTACAGGGCCAAAAATTGTGTGTGTGTGTGTGTGAGAGTGTGTGAGTGTGTGTACTCTGAATGTCTGTCCCCACCCCCTATCAATTCGAACACGGTGGATCCGAATGGAACGACATTTGGTACAGAGGTAGCACTGGCAAAGGGCACCTCAGTGTCATGTTTTATATCGCCGCCATCTTGAGGTAAACGTAATGGCGGCCACCCAAATGTTCAAAGCTTAAATCAAATTACGACCAACCTATTCATCTAATCTCTACCAAATTTTGTAACATTATACCTTTAAGTATGAAGAATCCTTTGACCAAACGACGAGGTCATCTGCTTAATAATTAGCGGATGGTGGCCATATTTGTGTGCAAATCGATTCCCCCTATCTTCTCAAACACGGTGAAACCAAATTGAACGAAATTTGGTACAGAGGTAGCACTAGCAAAGGGCACCTCAGTGTCATGTTTTATATCGCTGCCATCTTGACGGAAACGTAATGGCGGCCACCCAAATATTCAAAGCTTAAATCAAATTACGACCAAACTATTTATCAGATCTCTACCAAATTTTGTAACATTATACCTTTATATATGAGTAATCCTTTGACCGAACTACGAGGTCATCTGCCCAATAATTTGCGGATGGCAGCCATGTTTGTGTGCAAATTGATTCCTCCTATCTTTTCAAACACGGTGAATCAGAATTCAACGAAATATGGTACAGAGGAAACAATAGCAAAGGGCATCCCAGTGTCATGTTTTATATCGCCGCCATCTTGACGAAAACGTTATAGCGGTCACCCAAATGTTAAAAGCTTAAATAATATTACGACCAACCTAATCTTCTGATATCTACCATATTTTGCAACGTTATACCTTTATGTATGAAGTATCTTTTGACAAAACTACGAGGTCATCTGCCCAATAATTTGCGGATGGCGGCCATGTACGTGTGCCAATTGATTCCTCGTATCTATTCAAACACGGTGAAACCGAATTGAACGAAATTCGGTACATTGGTAGCACAAGCAAAGAGCACCTCAGTGTCATGTTTTATATCGCCGCAATCTTGACGGAAACGTAATGGGGGCCACCCAAATGTTCAAAGCTTAAATCAAATTACGACCAACCTTTTTATCTGATCTGTACCAACTTTTGTAACATTATACCTTTATGTATGAAGAATCTTTTGACGAAACTACTAGGTCATCTGCCTAATAATTTGTGGCTGGCGGCCATGTATGTGTGCCAATCGATTCCCCCTATCTATTCAAACACGGTGAAACCGAATTGAACTAAATTTGGTACAGAGGTAGCACTAGCAAAGGGCACCTCATATTCATGTTTAATATCCGTATGACACTTATTTCAACAAGCTACTACAACCAACATTCAATTATACTCCTTGGAAAGGACAAAGAGTTATAACAATACGCATGCATTTAGGAGAAAGTAGGCTATATTTTCTTTACTGAACATCTTGTTTTATAAGATGAAAATCGGTTAAAAATGAATGTTTGTGTGTTTGTTTGTCTATTCGTGTTTTATTCGTTCATACGCCATTTATCCGATTACGATGAAATTTTGGTGAGTTGTTGTTCACACTCCTGCAAAGCCTTCTGAATTAGTAAATCCAGGTTACAATAGATGGCCCGCGCGTCGTCTCTACAAATGATTGTTGGCGCGCAAATCGTTTCAACGAAGTGCCTTATCCGTTCATATGTCATTCATCACATTGCGATGAAACATTAGTACAAACAATTTTCCCTCAAATTTAAAATTCCATTAGGGTGTCTCATTTTAATTTTGAAAATCTGGTCACCCTGAATATTATTCCATTATTATTATTATTACCATTATTACCATTCATGTAATGAACCGTTTGAATGATAGATTTTCGTCATGACTTAGAAGAACTAGATAATTTAATAATTTTAAAATTATGTAGCTTTAGAAACTTCGGGGTGGCAAAATTGCTTCCCAGAAGGGGAATTTTAACGTGTCAGTAAATCTACTAATGCAGGTCCCTTGCATTTATACACCCTCCAATATCAACCAACTATTCCTGGAATGGATCCCACAACAGTGGACATAGCAGTCAACAATCTAACCTCTGTACTTCGCAGCTGGTCTGAGAATCAGAACAACGCAGATTATTCTGATTCCCCAAGCCCCAGCCACTGTTCACGTTAAAATAACTGTCCACTGGTAGACCTGAGTGTGAACTGAATCATGAATCACCCCACCAATAATGAACTTCATGCAGGCTCCAATACTCAAATGTATTATCTGGAACAGGAACGCTAACCCCGTGAACTGGTATCTAATATTTCACAGTTAAATGAGTGGTCTGTAGAATTGTAATACAGTATTATATGATGTGGTCTCCCTTTGTTTCATTAATTACTTTTTAATTTTGTTGCTTCAAATAGGAGTTGGGTCATGTTTTATAATAATAATAATAATAATAATAATAATAATAATAATAAAATAATACTATGACTAATCAAGACAGGAGTGAGACAGGCAGATGATCTCTACCCTCTTCTCTTTCACTGTGCAATAAAAAAGGTTATACGAGAGTGGCGAAAGGCGATAGCTAGACAGGGGATCTCTAGTGGCATCTACCTTGGACACAAACGTGACGGATTCATTGGGGATTCCCTGGCATTTCCCTGTGACCTAACACTTCTTTCTCATTCAATAGAAGCATCAGTGTGTTACGTTTGCGGTTCTTGAAATAACCGGTCAGGCATATACAAATACACTACCGTACTTCTTTATTTATCAAAGCTTACACTACTAAATATTAATGTAGTGTTCATTAGTATTTAAACTGGCAACGTCGAGCTCTAGTCTTTTTGAAACTACTACACTCCAAATCTCAACACTGCCTTTCCACCGAATCCTAAATCTCTTCTCTCTCGTATCGTCGCCTTCTCGATTGATCCACTATCAGCTTGCCGGCCCAACTCACAATTGCAGCCAGCGCGCCACGCGCTCACACGAGTCTGTCACAAGTGCAACAACTCATTATTCTCATACAATAAGGATCGAATATTGGACAAGTGTAATTTGAGAAAACTACCAACTGACTAAGGACACCTGCAATAAGAAGGGCCTCTCCCGCAACATGCTGAGCTTCTATGCCCAAGATAGCGGGTTCAAACCCGGCCGAAGCCGTCGGATTTTTTAAGAGCGTTAAAAATCCCTCAGTATGCCTTCCTTCGGAGGGGAAGTAAAGCCGGCCGTCCCATGTCATAGATTTATGGCATGTTAAAGAATCCTCCACTAATTGCACCTGTGTGAAGCTAAATTGGATAGGTTAAGAATGTAAACAACGCTCTTAGGTTTCTACGTTCGTTGCCAAGAGCCGACTGCGGTGGCGTCTAGTAGCTAAGTTCTGAACTTGGCCTAGTAGTCGTTGACGGTGGCGCTTGGCGATAAAAGTAGGAACTATTTGAAAAATTCTAAGTCGTAGTACTTAAATTAAAAAACAGATAACACACACTAATACATTCATTACAATTAACACCGGTTATCACACTGATTCTACACACACCCAAAGTACACGGGGCTATATGACCGCGTTGTCGCAGCCCCTAAACTGAGGAACCAACCAACCATCTCCCGCAACACCAAACTGAAGCACTATAGGCTGCTGAATGCCTCATATTAAACAGGAAAGTACTCTCGGACAAACTTGAAATTCAAGAGAGGAAGATAATGAAGAAGCTATTGGGACCAGTCAAGGAAGGGAGAGAATGCAAAAGACGACCCAATTAGGAGCTCAATAGACACTCTGAATAAATTACAAACGTGGCCAAGAAAAGACGTCTAGCGTTTTACGGACACGTCTTCAAGATGCATCCTACCAGGCTGACCAACCAGCTTCTCACATACTGGCAAAGAAGGAAGACCAAGTCGCCGCGGCTGATAGAAGTGGAGCAGGCAGTAACAGAAAAAGACATAAAAGACTGAACGTCTCTTAGGAGTAAACCGAAGCAAATGAAGTTCCAGGACAAACCTCCAAGGAAGAAGACAGGTGCCCTCTGGACAAAGGAGAGAAAGGAACAATACAGCTAGAGGATAAGTGACTACTGGACCCACTCCAAACACAATAGTTGAAGGTTGTGGTCCGTAGTTGGCCTATACGGAACAAGAGAGAATAATAATAATAATAATAGTAATAACTAGGTAGAACATAACGGACACCATATGCACTTGACACGAATGAACTCGGGAAGATTGTCCTATTGAATCCGTTCCTACTTTGTGGTAAAGGAAACCAAAGGGATCTGGTTTATAGAGGTGGAAAAAGACCTACAAGATCTAGGGGTTATCACATGAGGACATCTTGGAACGTGAATCTTTGAAGAAGAAACTTGGGGAAATAAGGAATTTTCAGCCATAACCCAAAATGGAAACGGGCAAGATGTGGACCGGAGAACGGAAGGAAGCTCACTGAAGAAGAATGCGGGAATACTGGGCCAATGGGAGGAGAATGCAGTTAAAATAGCGTGGTCCATGGATTACCAAAACGTAATAAAGTAAAATAGTAATAACTAGCTGACCAATGCCTGTCATCTCGCATGTGAATGAACTACCGTTATACCGGCTTCATGTGCTTTTCTTTAAACGCAATTTTTAAACAAATTGTCGTTATTTATGAAACCATAGTGTAATTTGTCACTGCTGTGGGTAATTGTCGTTATTTCGAATGCGCGATCAGTTCCTTGTGAGCGCCCCATGTGTACCGACCAGACCAGACCAGACGGCCTCGACGCCACAGTTCTGGCAAGGGGCTATCGTCATGTTTATTTGTTTAAACGCACTTTTCTGTCGGTTGACATGAGTGTACTCAATTAGATTGGGCGGGGAGCTACAGGGTCATTATTTATGTGCACCCCAATAAGCATATCAAGCTAAGTCGGCTGTGACTGGCGCAGATCGTGGGCGCGCGTACACGATTCAGCCGGTGGTTGGCGCGCTCCACTGACTCATATCGTTAGTTCACACGTGTTTTGTCATTCATATGGACATGTATCTGCAAAGCTTAGATGTTAGTGTTGCACGTTTTGTGGGTATTGAGATTACTGTGATTGTTGGTCATGCCTAGACACCAATTCACATTGCGCGAACGTGTGTATATCCATAATTCGTATATGTAAAGCAGAAAATCTTGTTCTGAAACAAGACGAAAATTTCGTATCAAGTTTCCAGGAAGACCTGTGCCTAATGCTATTTGAATGAGGAGGCTTGCTAAACGATTCAAGAAAACAGGCTCCGTAAATAATAAAAAGTTAACAGACAACGTTGTGTTATTACAGAACTATAATTAGATGAGATTGTTGTCTATTCTTTCATCAGAAGATGTCAGGCGTGTGTTACAAGAGAGGGAGGACATTTTCAGCATCGGCTATGAGCACTGTAAGTACACATTGTTTAACATGTTTGGTAGAAGTGTAAAAGTGTGCGCCACCACCGGCTGAACCGTGCATGCGCGCCCGCGAACTGTGCCAGTCAAAGCCGGCTGAGCTTTTCGTGTTTATTGGGGCGCACACAGATAATAACCCTGTACAATTAATTTCCTATTGCCTGAAATAAATACATGCATTATTTATACACTTAATAAAATATGTCTCAAAATATGTATAAATAATTCATGTGATTTATTTCAGGCAAGAGGAAATTAATTGTATGTAGTTATATGGTTAATAATTGGTATTTTAAGGGGTAGAACAGTGAGATGATCTGCTGCCTATTAATTGTTACTCCCCGCCCAATCTCATTTTTGCACACTCGTGTTCATCGACTGGAAAGATTTCAATAATAGACTTGGCAACACTCTGTTACATTTGTTCGATGAACACAGACACTTAGGAACGCGAGAGGGGAAAAGAAGAGATCCTCGCGCACAGGAAATTCCCCCCAGTTAAGAGAAGACAGTGACGACGTTAACTGCTCTCATCCTGACCACGCACGACTCAACCAGATAAGTAAAGCAGTACAATACAATCTCAACTGACCATTTAACAACAATCACACATTCACACTAAGTAAGCAAAGTTACAGGTGAATCACCACTTTCAGTATCATAACAAAACATCCCATAGACTATAAATAACTTCTTATTCTTCTGCTTCTACGTGAAAAGGCCCAGTGGACCACGCGCTGCTATAAGTTTCCTTCTCCATCGTCTCCTATCCATAGCTGCCATCCGCCAATTGTCTTGCAGGTCCTCATGGGGTCCATCACTCCACCGCTTCCTTGGTCTCCCTGGTGTTCTTCTTCCTGTGGGGATGAAATCCAGTAGCTTCCGTGGCCATCGGTGGTCTTCCAACCAGGCTGCATGTCCAGCCCACTGCAGTCTACTGGTTTTGATGGTTCCAGCTATGTTGACATCATGGTACAGGTCTTCTACTTCATGATTGTGTCTAATCCTCCATTCACCCGTGTGTACATCCCTCAACGGTCCGAAGATCTCCCGAAGAACTTTTCTCTAAAAAACGAGTAGTTTATGAAAGTCCTGTTTTCGGATACTCCATGTCTCACATCCATATAGCACAACGGGTTGGATCGGAGTTTTATATAGACGAATTTTGAACTGTCTGGAGAGACATCTGGACCGAAGAAGCTGTGTTAAGCTGTAGAGAGTTCGGTTTCCTGCTTGGATCCTGGCGTTGATTTCTAATTCACATGATGAGTTCTCCGTGAAAAGCGATCCTAGGTACAGTACTTAAATTCATGGACCCTCTTGTAGGACTGGTCCCCTACCCGGAGTGACTGTAGTTGCCCAAAAACGTGGCCTTGCCCGCAAGTCATATTGAGGTACTCTGTCTTGGTTTCATTCATGATTAGCCCAAATTTGTTGGCAGCTGCCTTGAGTGCTCTGGTCATTTGCCTCAACTCTTCCTGAGAGCTGGAGAGTATACTGATATCATCAGACTATAAATAACAAATATTTTAACTACTGCAACTAAATAAGCGTACATATTGTAAATACTTTCACCCATATATTTAGACATAGATTTAATAGCCTAAATGTAATGAATCTGATGATGATAGCTTGACGATCCAAACTGGTCATCCAACTGTTTTTATTAATCTCATGTATTTTTTTTTTCAGGATTAGGGTATAACCAACCACAATTGGGTACAATCCTGTTGACCGACTGAAAACATCAAATTTCGATTTCAATAATAGATTACTTAGGTAACACTGACGAATGTCTTCTGATATTTTAGAAGTATTTCTCTGCTAACCTGTGGTATTTTGCTGACTTCAGTGCTTGTAAACGGTGTGGTGTTTTAATAGGTGCCCCAGCACTTAAATTAAGGTACTACCTCCCAATTAACGGGTTATAATAAGGAAAATCCAGTGAAGGAACATACTCAAGGTAGCCACTGTCAGCGCTGTTTGAAAACTCGAATGTCCAACCTATTTTTTTTTTCCCTAGCAGTCGTGTATCGTGACTTTACGGCACTTGGCTTTTCTTTAATAGTCATACTAGAACTCTGAAGAGCAGCTCTCGAGACTTTTGATCCTGTTGTAAAATTGTAAAATGTACGGTCTTGGATTAGAAGCGACAGTCCAAGGGAAAATCCGAAGAGGAAGAAGAAGGTTTCGGCTGCTGGATTCCATCAAGATTGATAAATCGTATGAGCTGATGAAACGTGCTGCTGAAGAGCGGATAAGGTGGACCGACCATGAGGAAACCTGCCATCAGCCAGATAAACTGATGATGGTACTCAACTGGCCCCTGTACTTGTGTGGACGAAAATCCTCTATATAACACGAGTGATTTTGGAAGTGAAGCTGTGAATAAAATTCACTTCCATTAACTTGCTCTGTTATTTTTACGAGTTACCGGCTTAGAGCTACTAGCCTAGTGGGATCACATCGCGCAGTAGAGGGGCGAATTGAACGATGCAGATATCACAGTCAAGGAAGAAATGGCTCCCGGTAGTGATCTTCCATTCCCAGTGTTGATATTGTCATTGTTTCATTTAAGGGGTATGGATATCGTGGTCATTTATCCCCATTGATTTGTGAGTGTAATTTTGCCTGATAACCTGTGTTATTATGTCACCTCCGTTGCGTAGTGCCCCGGAGGTCCGCAGTTCGATTCCCGGCTCTGCCACGAAATTTTGAAAAGTGGTATGAGGACTGGTACGGGGTCTACTCAGCCTCGGATGGTCCAAATGAGAAGGGGGAGTTTGATTCCCACCTCAGCCTCCTAGAAGTGGTTTTCCGTGGTTTTCCACTTCGTCTCCAGGCAAATTCCGGCATGGCACCTACCGTAAGGCCACGGCCGCCTCCTTCCCACTTACTTGCCTAACCCTCCCAATCTTCCCATCCCTTCATCAGGCCCTTGTTCGCTTTGCAGTTGAGATCGCCTGGGCGTAGTGCTGGTCACACACCCCAGTTGTATCCCCGACTCAGAGTCTCAAGCTCCAGGACACTGCCCTTAGTGACGGTAGAGGTGGGATCCCTCGCTTAATCCGTTGGAAAAGCCGACCCTGGAGGGTAAAACGATAACGAAAAAAATCATGTGTTATTGTGATGGGTGTAGTAATGTGTGTATTTATAATTCAAGTTAGAATTTGGAAGGCGGTGGCCGTGGCCCTAAGTTAGGAAACATCCCTGCATTTGCCTGGAGTATAAATGGGAAACAATGGAAAACTACTTCCAGGATGGCTGACGTAGGAAATCGAACCCAACTATTTTCAATTCAGCCTCACGAACTTAAATTAAAAGCAAATTAATGTCAAGTAAAGTTTCTTGGCAGAACCCGGAATAGAACTGAGACCTCGGCTGAGAATGCCAATAATGCTAGCCACTGATCACCTCGTGGTGTAGTTGCTATCCCTCTTGACTGTTACCCCGAAGGTCTGGGTTCGATCGATTTCCGGCTCTGCCAAAAATTTAATTCTGGACTGAGCATTCCCGGGATCTACTCAGTGTCTTCAGGCAAAACTGAGAAGAAGTGGGTTCGATTTCTACCTCAGCCATATTGAAAGTGGTTCTTAAGGCCACAGTCGCCGCCTTCCCAATGTTCAACTGAATTCCATGTACACACACTAATACAGCCATCGCAAAAACACAGGTTATCAGACAAATATCTTACACAGACCCAAGTACACGAGATTGAATGGCCACGATGTCTGAGCCACACAATTGAAACAACAACAACAAGCTAGTCATGTTGTTGTCAAGTAGTCAAATCGCTTACAACGACTACGCGGACTGTTGCAGCAAGTCCGGAGATCGTAGGTTCAAATTCCGGAGCTGACAGTGGTTATCCTGAGTGTAGGCTAGGACATCTTGGTTATCAGCCCCGTGTAGTTTAGTGTGTGTGTGTTAAAAGTCTCTGATATCCAGCATTTCTGTGATGTCTTTAATAGTGCGTGTTGCTGTATTAAGAATAGGGATTGGGAGAGGTGCCCCGGGACTTGAAATATGGTACTATCCTGGTATTCGTCTGAAGGGAGTGTAGAAAAACCTGGGGAAAAACCACACTCACCGGGATTTGAAACTACCCTCTCCGGACTAGTTGCAACCGTCCGTGTAGTCGTGAGGCACGATTTAACGAGAACGGCTACGCCGCGGGTCGACAAGTTAGTCTCTACACAACGAGATAGATCCTGTTGTGAGTACAGCAATATTCAGGATCGTAGCGACCTGATATTCTGCCCAATCCATTTACTGTACAGTGGAGGAGTTATTTCTGGCAAACAAATAGCGACATCTCACCTGCTAACGATTGGAAGTACATAGTTCGACCGTACACGGAAAAGTTCAGTAAATTTACTGATTTTAGGAGCACTCTGTATGTTTGGTTCAGCTGGTGCATAAACTTAGTTTTCATTTACATTTATTTTGGAACAGTGTATATCACTAAACTCACCGTCTGTGGCCCTTCTTACTCAAATCTCCCTCGGAAAGTTGGGAGAAAAAAAAGTTATCCGAGAGCTATAAATATTTCATAGCCACAACAAGAGAAATTCACTTCATTCCTTTGGGTATCACAGAGTTCCTTCACTTTCAGCAACATAAACAGGGAGAATGAAGCAGATGTGTTCGTTCTGTTTGCCTGAGAGGCGACCAGTGGTCAAGTTGCAAGGACAATTCCTTGCACAGAGAATTTTTAGCTTCAGTTTTACGACCACATCGTGATGTAGTGGTTAGTATTCATGGATGTCACCCCTGAGGTCCTGGGGTCAATTCCCGACTCTAACAAGAAATTTAATTTAATTTAAGTCTGAGAGCTGGAAAGGTGCACACTTAGCCTAATGTGGGTTCTACCCCCACCTCATCCGGTCTAAAAGTGTTTTCCAGTGATTTCACACTTCTTTCTTTTTCATTCATTTATTTTATTTGCAAGTGGGGGTAATTCCTCTGTGGCAAATAGTACAATTACAGAAAATTACCAACAATAATATTTTGGTTGGTTCGTTCCTTACTTGTCTGTTGGCACAGGCTAGAGTAAAATGTGGCTTTTCACCTATGTCTCAGTCTCACTCATGGCTGTGATTATATGGAAGCTACTGAGTTATGGGTGGTGCTGAGTAATGAGCTAATGACATTCAGGGGACAGTCAGTGGATGTTGTGAAAGGATCCACTCATAGAGTCAGTGCTGTTGTTCTGACTCAGTGAGGAATGCAATGGCAAACTACCTCACTTCTCATCTTGCTTAGTACGCCTCATTATAGTGCTGCCTTGGGTTCTCTAGGTTTCTTCTACACAACCTATGATGGCGCTTTTTGAGGATCCAAGCAACCTCCGGGTTGACTACGTAACACACACGGGCTCCTTAGTTTAGGGGCTGCGACAACGCGGTCATGGACCCCGTGTACTTTTTGTGTGTGTAGAATCTGTCTGATAACCGGTGTTAATATTGTGATGGCTGTATTAGTGTGTGTTATCTCTTTTAATTCAAGTAAGGACTGCAGACAGTAATTTCAAGTAGTGCCTACTTTTGCTACCAAATGATACCGTCCTCGACACCAAACTTGCCGACTTGGCTACTAGTTGGCATCGCAGTCAGCACCTGGAGGCGAACGTTGCAACTAATAGAGCGTTATCAATTCTAACCTACAAATTTTGACTTCACTCAAGTTTAGTTAGTGGACGGTTCTTCTTCATGCCATAAATCTATGACTTGGGACCCCCGGCTTGACTCCCCCTCTAAAGGAAGGTATACTGAGGGATTTTAACGCTCTTAAAAATCCGACGACTTCGGCCGGGATTGAACCCGCGACCATGGGCATAGAAACTCAGCATGCTACCAACTACGCTACCGAAGTCGCCAAAACAACAGCAATATCAAACACACTTAATGTACACAAGTCCCGATTCGGGAACAGCAGTAATTACATCGTAGTATTTACACAGAATTTCAGTCTTCTGATAAACACATCATAGGGGCGTATTTCTATGTGAAGTCATATTTTTTTCCCTTAACATTATATCTTATAGTCTTGTATTTTCAACACGTTTCCGAGCATGATACCCAAAATTAAACAGGCTCTATTGGGCATACAAATGCATATTCAGGCTTTCTTAAGTTTTATGGCATATTTTGATCTGCCAGGCTCAGGTAGGTGGGATTTCCCAAACGTTTGCTTAGTTCTCCCAATGCTGGCAGATTAGTGTAAGTGTTCAACATAGCGTATAGTCTGGATATCGTCCTTCTATCTTCCAGAGATTCCCACCCTAGTTCTTTTAATCATTCGAGTTACACTACTTCTAGGATTAAAATCGTTGCGCACAAACTAAGCAACCTTCCTTTGTACCATCTCCAGCTCCAACCTGATATGGGACCCAAATCACTGAGCCATATTACAAGATGGGCCTCACCAGGATCAAATATCCTAATTCTTTTGCGGCGGAACTACGCCTTTTAATGAAGTGATTTGTGCGCTTTATTTAGTACGGCACAACCCACATGGGAACTCCATTTCATATAATGCCATACATGGATGCGCAAGTATTTGTACGAGTCTTCTTCTATAAGTATTTCCGAGCCGATATCATATTGAAAAACATGCCCTCGACCTCTCTCTATTCTCATGAGACTAATTTACTCGTATTTATCTTCATTTTGCTGTCAACCGCCCACTAGGCAGGAAAACTCTGGGGTGGATCCCACCTTAGAGCCATGGGCGTCCTCTTCACAATCCTATCCTCAATTACAACGATACATACTACTTGTGCTACCTCGAAGATGTGGAGCTCTTAACTTCCCCTTGTCTCACTAGTTCCCATGTTACATTATTTTTACAGTCACGAAGGGTGTGACTACCATAACTGCCTCATCAAAAACCGTCCACCTCGCAAGTATTGGGAGAGAGTGGGTTCGAATCCCACCTCGGCGTAGTGACTAGCATTCTTGACTGATCACCGTAAAGGTCCGGGTTCGATTCTTGGCTTTGGCAAGAAATTCAATTCTGGTCTGAGGGCTGGAACAGGGTACACATACTTTTGAGACAAATCAGAGAAGAGGAGGGTTCGATTCCTACCTCAGCCATCCTGGAAGTGGTTTTCTGTGATTTCCCCACTTTTACTCCAGGCAATAAATGAAATGGTACCTAACATAAGGCCACGGCCACTTCCTGCCCAAATCTGACCTCGATTACAAATACACATGCTAATACAGACATGACAGCGATACAAGTTAGCCATGAGGATACATGACCACGATGTCGCAAAGCCTCTAAAAGAATCAACGTCATCCTCAACCAACTAGCTACGTGGCTCAGTGGTAACGTTCTTGTCTGCTGTGTCCAAGGTTGTAGGATCGAATTTTGGCGCAGTCACTTGGCACTTAAGGGTGCGCAAATGCGAGAGAGCCTTGTCAATAGATTGGCACGTTAAAGATCCCCATCGGGGCAGAATTCCGGCAGCCCGGTGTCTCTAAAAGCCGCAGTAGTTAAAAGGAACGTGAAACCAATAATAGTACACATTATTATTTATAAACCTCCTTTCATTTATGAAGAAATAGGCTTATGAGATCACCTTTTGCCCGTGTGTGTGTGTCCCTAATAAAATCTAAATGGCTGGAGTGATTTCAATGAAACTCAGTAAAGGCATAGTTCTATTTTGGCTGACCTCGGCCATGACCTTCAAATTTCATTATGTCTCACCAATCCAACATGGCGGCTGTGGGAATTATTTCACCGGCATTCTATGTCTCCGAAACTATTACTGATATCACCTTGAACTTTTGTACGGTGATAAAGGGCACTACTAGAATTTCACCTATGTAACTTTCAAAATCTGTTAACTATGAAACGAACATGACGGCCAAGCGAAGTTGAAATATTTACGGTAAGTAGTTTTTTCTCGCGATTTGACCATCCGATCGCAGTGAATCTTGGTACAGCAAATGTATTTATACATTGTAATACACTGACATATAATTTAGTTCAATTGTTTACATAATCTCAAGATGGCGGCTGTGCGAAATTTTAAAATTATTTTTTATTTCTTGTGTTCTAATCAAGCGATCGAAGTCAACGTTTGAATATTGAACTGACGCAATAATCCTCATCTAATGGTTTATAACTCTATGGCCTACATATATTAAAATCAAACATGGCGACGAAGTGAAATATTTAGACAGTTCTCAATATCTATTAATCTATGACAGCAGTCAAACTGAAAATTTGTATGTTGATAGAGGCTGTAAACATAAGTTCACCTATGGAACTTTCAATGAGCTGGTGAGCACAAATTCAACATGGTGGTGACGCGAAATTTAAATTTTTAAATAGACTTGTCTCGCGGTTTAACCATCCGAGCGCAGTGAAACTTGGTACGGTAAATGCTTATACAAATGTTAATATACTGGCCTCTAATGTATTTCAATTGTTTTCATATCCACAGGATGGCAGCTGTGTGAAATTTTAAAATATCGTTTTCACTTCATGTGTCCTAATCATGTGATTAACATTTGAATACTACACGTACACAATAATCTTCATGTAATAATAAATAACTCTAAGGCCTACATAAATATAAAAATCCAACATGTCAACCATCCGAAATATTTAAACGGTTCTCAATATTTATGAATCTGTTTCTGCAATGAAACTGAAATGTTGTATCTTGATAGAGGCAATTTACACAAGTAGGATATAGGAAAATAGGCTACATAGTTCTTCACGGAACTACTTGTTAATATTATTATTCATAAACCGATAAGTAGTGAGTTCATTCAGTGAATGTATCTACTGGCACTGTGTTCTATCGCCTACAATTTGTAAATTGTAGAAGCATGCATTTGACTCTTCATAACCCTAAATCACCGGCTGCGGTGGTCGAGAGCACTAACGTGCCATCTGGTGCTTCACTGATATCGGTAGAGCGTGGGTTCGAATCCCACTAAGGCCATCTTGAAAATTGTTTATCAAGGGGTCCCTTTTTCACTCTCAGGCAAATTCCGGGACAATTCCTTTCATCAGGTCCATGGCCGACTTCCAAACTCGGACCGCCGGGTTCGAATGCCAAAAGCGCTAGCCAGTACACCACGAAGTTGTCTGAATTAGCGTCACTAATAGCAACAGTGTAATTTATTAATTACCGATGTCTTATTAATTTTCATCATCCTTACGATTGGCAGCAGATGGCCTAGTTATTAACTTTTAGAACACAAGTTATCCCCACCAGAGACACCGGGGTCTGTTTTAGGTTCAGTTGCACTTGTCAAAGTTTTTAAGCTCTGAAACTATTCGGCTGGGCTTGTGTCAATATTCAATTCAATCGACACGTGACCATAAATATATCTATTACTGTAATATGATAACATTGTGAGGGCTTCAGATTTCAATAACAATTTAATTATAACTGTAACACGACGGATAACGATATTGCTGGGAATTTAAATGGTTTGAAAACAATAAAGTCAATTTCTAATTAATTTCATCTGATCTGTGGAATTTTTGCAGCTCCAAATGAAACACATGGCAGTGTTTTGTTGTTGTTTTGTTTGTGTTTTATCATCAGTGGCGGCTTCTTCGTTTTTGATAAAAGTTGCAATTGATTTAGACGTCATGCACTTTAAAAACAAACACAACTCAGGGGCATCACTTTCAGCTGGACATGGGGTGGCAAGAACACCCCGAGAATGAGAAGGAAGGAAAGAAGAAGAAAGGAAGGAAGGATGGAAGGAGGGAAGGAGGACAAAAAGAGAAAAGAAAGGTAAGAGGGAAGGAAGGAGGAACAGAAATGAGGAAGAAAGGAGGAAGGGAAGGAAGAAGGGGAGGAAGGAAGAAAGGATGGGAGGAAGATAAGAGAAAAGGAAGAAATGAAGTAGGGAAGGAAGGAAGGAAGGGAGGAAGGAATGAGAAAAGGAAGAAAGGGAGGAGGGAAGGAAAGAGAAAAGGAAGAAATGAAGTTGGGAAGGAAAGAAGAAAGGAAGGGAGGAAGGAATAAGAAAAGGAAGAGAGGAAGGAGGGAAGGAAGGAAGAAAGGAAGGGAGGAAGGAATGAGAAAAGGAAGAAAGGAAGGAGGGAAGGAAAGAAGAAAGGATGGAAGGAAGGTAAGAGAAAAGGAAGAAAGGAAGGAGGGAAGGAAAGAAGAAAGGAAGGGGGAAGGTAAGAGAAAAGGAAGAAAGGATGGAGGGAAGGAAAGAAGAAAGGAAGGAAGGAAGGTAAGAGAAAAGGAAGAAATGAAGTAGGGAAGGAAGGAAGGGAGGAAGGAATGAGAAAAGGAAGAAAGGGAGGAGGGAAGGAAAGAGAAAAGGAAGAAATGAAGTTGGGAAGGGAGGAAGAAAGGAAGGGAGGAAGGAATGAGAAAAGGAAGAGTGGAAGGAGGGAAGGAAGAAAGGAAGGGAGGAAGGAATGAGAAAAGGAAGAAAGGAAGGAGGGAAGGAAAGAAGAAAGGATGGAAGGAAGGTAAGAGAAAAGGAAGAAAGGAAGGAGGGAAGGAAAGAAGAAAGGAAGGGGGAGGGTAAGAAGAAAGGATGGAAGGAAGGTAAGAGAAAAGGAAGAATGGAAGGAGGGAAGGAAAGAAGAAAGGATGGAAGGAAGGTAAGAGAAATGGAAGAAAGGAAGGAGGGAAGGAAAGAAGAAAGGAAGGGGGAAGGTAAGAAGAAAGGATGGAAGGAAGGTAAGATAAAAGGAAGAAAGGAAGGAGGGAAGGGGGGAAGAAAGGAATTGTAGGAGTGAAGGAAGAAAAGACGGAAGGAAAAAGAAAAGGAAGGTAGCTTATAGATTTACGTGACCGTTAATCTCACGATCATGACCCACGGGACCTACATTTTTACGTGGAATCCGAACCACAGGACATGATCTGTGTAATTGTGACGGATGTGGGAGTGTGTGCTATTATCATTGAGATTAGGATTAGGAAGGAGGTGTCCATGGTGTTAAGCTAGGGACCATCCTGGCATTTTCTTAGAGTAGAAGTGGGAAAACATGCAAAACCACTTCTAGGACAGCTGAAGTGGGATTCGAACCCACATCTTTGCAGTATTTCCTGACGTGGCTCAGTAAACCCCATTCCTACCCTCAGATCAGATTTTAATTTATTGGAGGAGAAAAGAATTAAACCCAGGACATCTGTATCTAGAGACCAGAGGAGGCAGCCGTCTAAGACAGAAAGAATATTGAGAGTGCTGTTTGATGGCATTGAGGGGATTGTTAACGAGGTTATTGCATTCCAAGATGAATCTCACATAATTTTGGAAAGGAAGTAGCCTATTGGACACGGCCCGGTCTGGAAAACCAAGTCTAACGGCCGAAGTGACCCGACGCGATGACGACGCGTCACCCCATAATCTGTCTGCCAAATGGCTGGGCAGCGGTCGCTTAGTAGGCCAAGGTCATTCACGGGATTATTGGAGAATGTTACTTGGAATGTTTTGATTCGACCAGGAGAGTACAACAAGGGAGTGCCAGGTCACCTCTTTCTTTCATTAGAGGTCGTAGGAAATAGGGAATTACAGGCTTTGGTATTAGCGGACGATGTTGCAATATGAGACGAAACGGAGGAGGAAGTACGAATCAAATTGAATACGTGGAAAAATAAATTCGGAGATTTTAGAGTGGAAATGAACCCAACGAAAGCTTTAGTAATGACAAATACGAGGGACAATGCAGCGCGCAACATATAACTGCAAGATCGTCAAGTCGAAGTTGTTCACCAACTCAGATATCTGGGTACCGTGTGCGTGCCAGGAGAGGTCAACTCGGTTTGGACTGCAAATACCTTCCCGCGTACAGCGTACCGCGCATTCAAAAAACATCTAGTCGGTCACTGCCAGCTGTACTCATTCACACCTTCTTTCTTTCTTTCTTTCTTTCTTCCTTCTGGGGCGTGGTGGCGCAGTGATCAAGCTGTCGGCCTCTCACCACGGTAGACCGGGTTTGATTCCCGGTCAATGCATATGAAATTTTCTAAGTGAAATGCCATGTCCTGAGATTCGGATTCCACGTAAAAAGGAGCTTCCGTGGCTCTTGATCGCATAATTAACGGTCACGTAAAACTAAAAGCTTCCCTTTCTTTCTTTCTTTCTTTTATTTATTTATTTATTTATTTATTTATTTATTTATTTATTCATTTATTTATTCTTTCATTCATTCATTCATTCATTCTTTCTTTCTTTCTTTCTTTCTTTCTTGCTTTCTTTCTTTCTTTCTTTTTTCTTTCATTCATTCATTCATTCATTCATTCATTCATTCATTCTTTCATTCTATCCTTCATTCTTTCTTTCTTTTTATTTCATTCTTTCTTTCTTTCTTTCTTTCTCTTAATTCATTTATTTCTTTTATTTCTTTATTTGTAAAGTGGAAAGGGGCCTTCAGTGACAGACTACAAACTTGAGGCTGGATGAACAGCAAGCACAATGCGGTAGGTAGCAGTAACTGACTGTCGATATATTTAGATCAGGTGTATACAGAACGCGCATGCGTACAGTCGAACCCCTGCTCAGCGTCACAGCGTGTCGAACAGACTTCTTCTGGCGCACAGACAATTGCATGACCATTAATGGTAAGACTCGGCATTTTTTCTAGGTTTGTGCCGAGTCTAGTGTGGGGTTTCGCCAAGGACACCAAGCTGGCTCTTCAGCGGGCTCTTGGTGTCCCCGCCCGGACTCCCATAGGAGTAGCGAACTGCGCGGTACCTCCCTTTCTATGAAGCGCACTTCCTACACCCCTTTACTGCGAGAACTAAACGCTCAAGCAGCCATAACCTACCTATGAAGGCTTCGAAAACGATGGTATATTGGCTTTCACGGTCAGTGAATTAAATAACAGCACGGTACAAACCTAGAAAAATTAATGGTAAGGTTCAGCCTGAAGTAATGAATAGAATAACCAAAGGGGTCTAACTTCTATAGTTTCGTGCGGTATCTATTATGGAACAAGAAGGTATCCCAAAATCAACCTATCAGTGTCCCGCATACACTACTGCTGTATGGGATGTCTAATAACTAATTTTCACAGGGGTCACACTGCATGCTGGCAGATTACGTCAGAATACGAAGATTAATAACCGGAAGGCCATTCGCTAAGTGTTCCTCAGCACAAATGCGCCCCATTGCGTTATGAAACCTTGCATTTGTGAGCGTAATAGGCTCAAATGTGGCACAACAACACGACGGTTGCTGCCAACTTTCTCGTGAATACTCGTACACAACCACCCTACCCGGCATGCTGAAAGCGCAAAATGATGCTGATGTTGACTGGTAAGTATGATCAGGATATCACTGAGTGCTGTCGAGTTAATTTCTTGATTCAGATGGAATACGATCGATCCTAGCAGGAGACAAGGATATCTCCATAAGCTTAACTCTGATTAATTACAGACACGGATACACCAATACAGGAGCAACAATAACACGTTCGGCTATCTCACTCGCACACACAAACACACATAGAGAGAGTTCGTGTGTGGAGATGATGGCCCTTGCATGGAAGCAATTACTGCTACTGATTACTGCCACACCATACCCTGTGCGTTTCAAAATTTTAGTAGAAAATAGGGTTATGAGCTCTCTCTACCGTCTTCCCCTATTAACTTCTGAATAACTGCACAAATCAAAGTAAAGTTTTGTATGGAGTTAGCATCAACTCCGATTAACTGACATTTGCTATTTGTATTACAATAAATGCAGCCAAATGTTGGTAAAAGGTGGTAAATAATTCGTAAACGGCTAACCCAAATTTTATAAAAAATGTTGACATTATATCACGCATTTAACTTCTTCTTTTTCCTCTCCTTCTTCGGCCAGCTATGGACCACGTTAATTCAACTCTTCGAACTTTAACATTCACCCAGTAACGCCTCATGTGTTCATGTTCATGTGTTCTCGATGCTGTTCCCGGCCTTGCCACGGTGGGTGGGTGGTTATCGTGTCGGACTACCAAACCCAAGTTTGCAGGTTCGCCCCTGGCCGTGGTAAGTGATTTTTCAAAGGTGAAAAATATCACGACACGCATGTCATACGTTGTTGACATGTTAAAGAACCCATTTGAATTCAGTAGGCCATGTTCATAATGACAAAATTAATCTCTGGATTTTCCGCAAACACAAAGTTCCTCCATTCTCCACTAGAAAGCGCTATAGTGACAAGGAGCCTAGATATCTAACCTCCTTGACTTTCATAGCGTTCCAAGGAACGACAAAATTCGACATGCAAGCTGCCCTCAGGGCGGCAAATAACAAAGCTGCACCCGATGCCATACGATATTATTATATTATTATTATGAGTCCACGTCTTGCGTCTTGTTAGTTTAGGCTTTTCCTGGAAACTCAGATGTTCTTTTAGTTTCATCTTAAGGGGCGTACGCAACTGAATATCGGTGTAAGTTTAAGGTGCGTTCAAAAAGTAACTAACCGGAGGCTGTAATGCGCAAACCGGTGACGACATCGGCTAATCGTGGAGTGTGTAACGAGGTGTGGTTCCGACCAGAGCGTGGATGATCACAGCCCATCGCTAGAGGGCACGCGTGCACGTCACGTGACGATACAAAGCGAGCAGCAGCATGCATCAA
The DNA here is from genome assembly GCA_946902985.2 of Meconema thalassinum. Taxonomy (NCBI): domain Eukaryota; kingdom Metazoa; phylum Arthropoda; class Insecta; order Orthoptera; family Tettigoniidae; genus Meconema; species Meconema thalassinum. Next base: position 572,700,124 of record OX336391.1, read on the forward strand.
TCGTCCAAAGCTGCCAGTCGTATTGCAAACAGTGACATGGAGGCGTCAAACGAAGAGTAAAGAGGTGTTGTTCGGTTTCTGACAGCGGAAGGAGTAGGGGGAACGGACATTCATCGCTGAATGCCACAAGTGTACGGCGAACACTGCATGTCGCTTGCAAGGGTCAAGGCGTGGCACAAGCGCTTCAGGGAAGGACGGGTGTCGTTAGCCGATGATGCACGGTCTGGGGCACCCCCATGCATTACCGATGACAACGTCCAGCTGGTTGATGCACTCGTTACCCAGGACCGCCGAGTGACAATGAACGCCATAGCCGCCGTGGTCGGATTGAGCGTTGGAAGTGTTCACAACATCATGAAGGAACGACTGCACTTGCGCTAAGTGTGTGCCCAATGGGTTCTCCACAGTCTTCAACCACACCAGGAAGCATGTCGAATGGCCCACTGTCTTGGTCATCTGCAGCGCTATGCGAGGGAAGGAAATGGGTTCCTGGCACGAGTGGTGGCTGGAGATGAGTCATGGTGTCATCACTTCGAACCAGAATCCAAACGACAAAGCCTCCAGTGGAAGCATCCATGGTCACCATCACCCATAAAAGGCAAGGCCATCCACACGAGTGCAGGAATGGTAATGCTGACGTTTTTCTTTGACCAAGATGGCCCCCTTCTGATACACTTCATGCCGCACGGGACAACAGTGAGTGCCCAGCGTTACTCGCAAACCTTGACCACCCTTCGCCAAGCCATCAAAACAAAACGACCAGGCAATCTCACCCGTGGGGGTCATTCTGCTCCATGACAATGCACGACCTCACGGCACTCCTGCAGAAATCAAATGGGAGGTTCTCGGCCACCCTCCATACAGTCCAGACCTCTCTCCCTGTGATTACACATGTTTGGTTCCCTGAAAAGGGCTCTGTGGGGCCCACGATTCACCTCGGATGTCGATGTCCAGCTGTACGTACGGAACTGGTTCACATCGCAGCCCGGGCAATTTTATGGGACAGCCATTCACCGCCTCGTGTCACAGTGGGACAAGTGCCTCAACAGCCAGGGCCAGTACTTCTAATATACAGGTACTGGTTTCTGTAATTATGCCTCCAGCTCGTTACTTTTTGAACGCACCTTATAATTCCCACTTCTTTTAAATCCTTTGCTAGTTCTGTAAACTACGCACCCTTGGTTTTCTTACCCAGAAAGTAAGTAAAGATTTTGTTTGACAATCGCATTGGGGTCAGTCTTGTAAAATGACCATAGAACACAATTCTCCTCTTTCTTACGACGTCTGTGATAATATGTGTGTAGAGTTCATCGTTGTGGCTCCGTCGGTAATCACTGGGCGCAAGATTTACCGTAAGAATCAGATCTAGTGACAGTGGAAGGACAAACAATAATCAAATTGGGAAAGTTTAGAATACCGGTAAAGTAAGAAAAGCGAAGATTTTGAATTCTTGTTCAATGTTGACAATTTACATTTTTGTTTTACTACGTATGTTTTAAGGGGACACTATACTGAATTTTCATGAATTTTATACAGAAGTAGCTAGATAGTTGGTGCATAAATATTAGCAGGCTATGAATTTTTCTGTGAAAGAAGATTCTAAATTATTTCTGACCTACCAAATTCTGTTTACAATCATATTTAAAAAAATTGAACATCACATTTAAAAAAAATCTACATGCTAATGTGTTTGTCACACAACAATCTGTGACACAAAATTTTGTTAGCATAGCTATTAAGAAGGTTTGTGGAAAATTTGGTACCAATTGGCAAAATATTGTGATGCAAGGGACTTTTTTAACGATGAAATGGCATTTAAAAACGTCCTACTCAGGAAGTTTTATAGGTACAATATTCAAACTTGGTAACATTACTGTACTTGAAAAGGGCTATCTCAGAAAAAACAAGTAGTACTGTGAAGAATTAAATAGCCTATTTCCACATACCCCACTAATATGAATAGCCTCTATCAACATATAAATTGTCAGTTTGTTTGCTGTAATAGATTCGTAGATATTGAGAACCGCTTAAATATAATATTTCGGATGGTCGCCACGATGGATTGATATATGTTTAGGCCATAGAGTCATGTACCATTAAAGGAAAAGTATTGCGTAGGTTCATTATTCAAACTACCACTTCGATCGCATGATTACGACACAAGAAAAAAAAACTTAATTTTAAATTTCGCACAGCCGCCATCATGGGGCTACGTAAACAATTGAACTAAATTAGATACCCGTGCAATACTATGTGAGAGCCTCCGTGGCTTAGGCGGCAGCACGCCGGCCTCTCACCACTGGGTCCGTGGTTCAAATCCCGGTCACTCCATGTGAGATCTGTGCTGGACAAAACGGAGGCAGACAGGTTTTTCTCCGGGTACTCCGGTTTTCCCTGTCAAAATTTCATTCCAGCAACACTCTCCACTATCATTTCATTTCATCTGTCATTCATTTAATCATTGCCCCAGAGGAGTGCGTCAGGCCTCGGCAGCCGGCACAGTTCATATCCTCGCCGCTAGATGGGGGCTTCATTCATTCCATTCCTGACCCGGTCGGAGACTGGAAGCAGGCAGTGGATTTTCATTTTTCAATACTATGTGTATGAATATTTGCTGTACGAAGCTTCATTGCGTTTGGATGATTACATCGGGAGAAAAGTCTATTTAAAACTTTCAAATTCGCTTGGCCGCCATGTTAGTTTTGTTGTTAACCGGTCTTTGAAAGTCTCATGGTGATACCGGTAATAATTTCTGAGATATAGAATGTCGGTGAAATATTTCGCACAGCCACCATCTTGAGGTTATGTAAACAATTGAACGAAGTTAGATGTCGGTGCATTACAATGTGTATAAACATATACTGTACCAAGTTTTATTGCGTTTAGTTGGTAAAATAGCGAGAAACGTCTATTTAAAAGTCGCAACTTCGCTTGACCACCATGTTGGTTTTGTAGTTACCAGGTTTTCAAAAGTCCCATAGGTGAACTTCTAGTAGTTTTCTTTATCACCTTACAAAATTCCAGGGTAATATCGGTAATAGTTTCGGAGATATTGAATGCTGGTGAAATATTTCACTCAGCCGCCATGTTGGATTGGTGAGACGTAACAAAATTTGAAGGGCACGGTTGGGGTCGTCCGGAATAGTGCTATGAACTTACCGAGTTTCATTGAAATCGCTCCAGCCGTTTCGAAGTTATTAGGAGGGGACGCACAAAAATCCCTCACACACACACACACACACACACACACACGCGCGCGCACACACAGGCAGTCACACGGACAAAAGGTGATCTCATAAGCCTATTTTTTCATAAGTGAAAATAGGCTAAAAATGGTATAAATTCATTGAAAAATATAGAAGTTAGAAATTTCAGTATAATGTCCCCTTAAGCTAGTTTTCAGGTCAACTATTTTAAAATATGTGTTACTGTATATTTTTAATTATTAGGATGTCTCGTAAGTAATGTCGTTTTTAAATGTTGTGTTTTTAAGATAGAATCGGGTTTCTTTTGTTCGCCATTGCTATTTACAGCAGGCCACGACTAGAATTGCGCATATTGCGAGAATGTATCTGTCGTCAGATGTTGATACACTTCTAAAGCATTACCTGAAACAAGATTACAAAGCTGCTGCCGCGGCTCGAAGAATATATGAAGTGAAAGGAGAAGGTGTTGTTAGTGAGCGTGTGGCACAATGATGGTTACAACGTTTCAACACTAAACTATGGGATATTGAGAATACACTTGTGAAGAAAAATGGGTCTATTACCGCAACGCTGACGCCTCAAAACTGTGGCTCAATCCCCGTCAACCTACCAAAGTCGTCGTTAAGAAGGATCGGTTCGGCCCCAAAGTGATGTTGCGTGTCTGGTGGAATTTTGAAGGAGTGATTAACTGGGAGTTTGTAGTCAAAGCGGATATTTATCACAACAACTGGGTCGAGTTTATGAAATTTTGTGACGGAGATACCTAGCATTAGTTAACCGAAATAGAGTTCTCTAGCAGCAGGACAATGCGAGACCACATACTGCCTGAACAACCTTGGCAAAAATTCGGGAATTAGGAGGAGTCGAACTGCTACCACATCCAGCATACAGCCCTAATCTTGCGCCTTCAGAATACCATATTTTTTGATCCATGGCCCATTTCTTGCTTGGTAGAAATTTCGATGTCATTGGAGCTGTGGACGTGGAAGTGGAAGCCAGAGACTGGTACCATCGCGAGCTATGATACCTCGCCGAAAAATGGCTTAAGACGATAGAATCTAATGGTCACTACTTTGAAGCTTGCCACGGTGGGTGAGTGGTTATAGTGTCGGACTACCAACATCAAGCTTGCAGGTTCGCTCCTGGCCATGGTAAGTGACTTTCGAAAGGCGACAAAAATCACGATACTCATGTCATACGTTGTTGGCATGTTAAAGAACCCATTTGAATTCAGTAAGCCGCGTTCATAATGGCAAAATTAATCTCGGGATTTTCCCCCAACACAAAGTTCCTCATTTCTCTACTAGAAAGCGGTAATGCGTCATGGAGCTTAGATATATAACCTCCTTGACATTCATAGCCCTCCAAGGAGCATTAAAAATTCGACATACGAGCTGCCCTCTGGGTGTCAATTAACAAAGCTTGCACCCAGCACTCGAGGCCATACGATATTATTAATACTTTGAAGAATAGTTTAATTTCTTTGTTGAAAACTTTCAAAGACTATTTCCTAAGAAAACGACATTATTTATGAGACATCCCCTGTAATTAAATGTATGATTTTCTTCTGTGAGAGTATAGTCAAAGGAGTGAACTAGGCTACATCAATTAATTGACAAAACAATTAATCAATTATTTGTTCAACCGATTAATCGATTAAAAGTTGTTTGTAATCGATTTTACGTCTTCAATTAATCGATAATTCGATAGCTGAAATTAAATCGATTTATGTACCAGCCCTATTTCTGATATACAAAATCCGCCCCTTTTTCTAATATTTTCTTGATATACAGAATTTCACTTCCAAAGTGTATGTATGCCCATTTAGCGGCTTAGAGTATCTCGCTTTGCAGGTTGCACAAACAGATGCCCTTACACAAAGTTAATCTTTTGTTAATCACAATGAAGATTATATCGAATGCAGGAGTAATTCGGAACAGTATAAATGAAAGAAATCATAACAAGGAACAACCACAAATTTTGAAGGAGTGATTCACTGGGAGTGTGTTACAATCGCGTTTGCAGGCAATGCGGACCTTATTCTCAACAACTGGAACGAGTTAATGAAATTTCGAGATGGATATACCCAGCATTAGGTAACCGAAATAGAGTTCTGTAGCAGCAGGACAATGCGAGACCTCATACTGCACGGCAACCATGGCAACAATTCAAGAATTGGGAGGAGTCGAACTGCTACCACATCCACCATACAGCCCTGATCTTGCGCCTTCAGATTACCAACTTTTTCGATCCATGGCCCATTTCTTGCTGGGAAGAAATTTCGAAAATATTGAAGCTGTGGGAGTAGGTCTCGCCAGATTTTTCACACCAAAGCCAGAGACTGGTACCATCGCGAGATTAGAAACCTCGCTGAAAAATGGCTCGTGACCATAGAATCTGATGGTCACTACTTTGAAGAATAGTTTCATTTCTAGTCAAAAAACTTTTCAAAAATATTTCTTAAAAAACGAAATTATTTATGAGACATCCCCTGTAATTAAATGTATGTATGTGAACTAGGCAACATCAATTAATTGACAAAACAATTAATCTATTGTTTGTTCAATCGATTAATCGATTAAGATTTGTTTGTAGCAACTAATCGATTTTTCTTCTTTAATTAATTAATTAATTAATTAATTGTTTTGGTGGCTGAATCAGCGAAGGAGCTGGAACAAATGATAAAAGAATTAGACAAAACAAGTAAAGAAGTGGGCCTTACAATGAACCCGAAGAAAACGAAGCTGATGACCAATGCGTTAGAAGCCCCAATTAATGTGAACGGAGAAACACTGGAATATGTTGAAGAATATGTATATCTCGGTCAGAACATGTCATTTTCAAGTAGTTCAGAGAAAGAGGTCAAACGAAGAATAGGACAAGCATGGAAGAGCTTTTGGTCCCTAAAGTTTATACTGGCTGACAAGACCCAAAAACTCACTTTAAAGGCTGAAGTTCTAGAAAAATGCGTTATACCGGTGTTACTATATGGTTGCCAAACTTGGGCATTAACATCGAAACAAAGACAAATGATCCAGATATGTCAACGGAAAATGGAAAGGAAGATACATCATGTCTCATTGAGAGATAGAATACGGAACGAAGATTTAAGAAGGAGAACCGGCATGAAAGACGCTATGACATCAGCAGACCAGCTCAAATGGAGATGGGTTGGACATGTAGCGAGATTAGATCCTAACCGATGGACGTACAAAATGACGATGTGGGACCCAAGAACAGGAAGACGAAACGTTGGGAGACAAAGAATCAGATGGGCAGACTGGTTCGTAAAATGGGGAGGAAAACAATGGACAAGAACAGCGAAGATGAGGCAGGAGTGGAAAGACCTAGGGAGACTCGCATGCAGTGACCAATAAAACAATGCATCAACTAGAAAGACACCGTTCAGTGGACATGCAGCAAAGCGGTACATATCTCTGGTGTGCAATAAAGGCTTCTCACAGAGCGGTGACCTCAAGAAGCACACTGTTGTTCATACTGGAGTGAAGTAATACACTTGTAGCACATGTGAGAAGTCATTTGCACGGCGGAGAGAGCTAATGGAACATTTTGTCGTTCACTCAGGGATGAGACCGCATTGTCTCGCGCTTTAATTTGAGGAAACATCATCGTGTTCACTAGGGAAAATAACCTTACTGCATCACCTGTTACCAGGAATTCAAAAGGTTCGACAATCTTGCGAAACACTTGTTAATTCGTTCCGGGACCACATGTGCACAACATAGTGAATGATTTGTGGGATGTTAAAGAACGTGTATAGGTATCTGCATCCAAACTTGATGTTAAAACTCCACCGGTATGGTTTTGTATTACATTTTAAAAAGACCTATTTGAAACGGTTCAATATACGTAGATTTTACTGGAGAGTGAAGACTTGGCAGTTCCTGTCATTGTTCAAGTGCTTAGACAGGGTAAGCTTTGTGCTTAGTGGCAATGGGAAGCTCCCAGATATTGGTTGATGGCTATTATGATTTCCGTAATACTAATGGATATTTGAGGCCTTGATATCGCCAGACTCAGAAATGAAGACTGCTGTAGCGAATGTTATGCCAGCGTAATATAATTTACTTAATCTTTAATCAGCTGCACATCTACACACATCAAAAAAAGTTTTGCATCACCTCGGTTCCAAGAGTTCCGGAACCTTTAAATACAAAGGGAATAGAGATCAACACAAACAACATTTCAGCTCGTTTTATTGCTCATGAGACCCACACATTGCATGTTGTACCATCATACAGCTAGACTTTCAGCATTTGTGGTCCAGATTGCAGTACACACCACTACCTCTAATACCCAGTAGCACGTCCTCTTGCATTGATGCATGCCTGTATTCGTCGTGGCATACTATCCACAAGTTCATCAAGACACTGTTGGTCCAAATTGTCCCACTCCTCAACGACAATTCGGCGTAAATCTCTCAGAGTGGTTGGTGGGTCAAGACGTCCATAAACAGCCCTTTTCAACATATCCCAGGCATGTTCGATAGGGTTCATGTCTGGCGAACATGCTGGCCACTGTAGTCGAGCGATGTCGTTATCTTGAAGGAACGCATTCACAAGATGTGCACGATGAGGTCGAGAATTGTCGTCCATGAAGACAAATGCCTCTCCAATATTCTGCCGATATGGGTGCACTATGGGTCGGAGGATGTCATTCAGGTATCGTAAAGCCGTTTCGGAGCCTTCCATGACCACCAGTGGCGTACGTCGGCCCCACATAATGCCACCCCAAAACATCAGGGAACCACCACCTTGCTGCACTCGCTGGACAGTGTGTCTAAGACGTTCAGCCTGACCAGGGTGCCTCCAAACACGTCTCCGACGATTGTCTGGTTGAAGGCATATGCGACACTCATCGGTGAAGAGAACGTGATGCCAATTCCGTGGGGTCCATTCAGCATGTTGTTGGGCCCATCTGTACCGCGCTGCATGGTGTCGGGGTTGCAAAGCTGGACCTCGCCATGGACGTCGGGAGTGAAGTTGCGCATCATGCAGCCTATTGCGCACAGTTTGAGTTGAAACACGACGTCCTGTGGCTGAACGAAACGCATTATTCAACATGGTGGCATTGCTGTCAGGGTTCCTCCGAGCGGCAATCCGTAAGTAGCGGTCATCCACTACAGTAGTAGCCCTTGGGCGGCCTGAGCGAGGCCTGTCATCGACAGTTCCTGTATCTCTGTACCTCCTCCATGTCCGAACAACATCGCTTTGGTTCACTCTGAGACGCCTGGAAACTTCCCTTGTTGAGAGCCCTTCTTGACACAAAGTAACAATGCGGACGCGATCGAACTGCGGTATTGACCTTCTAGGCATGGTAGAACTACAGACAACATGAGCAGCGTACCTTCGTCCTGGTGGAATGACTGGAACTGATCGGCTGTCGTACCCCCTCCGTCTAATAGGCCCTGCTCATGCATGGTTGTTTACATCTTTGAGCAGTTTTAGTGACATCTATGAACAGTCAAAGGGACTGTATCTTTGATACAATATACACAGTCAACGTCTATATGCCGGAGATCTGGGAACCGAGGTGATGCAAAACTTTTTTTGATGTGTGTATATAGAAGGCCCAATCAGAAAGAATAACCCCGAATGCTCCTCAGGACTTGCTCACCTGATGAGTTAAAACTGAGCAATTCCCTGCAAAGCAGAAGGCCATAGCCCTTATGGGATTTGTAAGGCTATTTATTATTGATTTATTTATTATAATTAATCGATAATTCGATAGCTGAAAATAAATCGATTTAAGTACCAGCCCTATTTCTGATATCCTAAATCCGTCCCTTTTCCTAATATTTTCTTGACATACAGTATTTCACTTCCAAAATGTATGTATGCCCATTCAGCGGCTTAGAGTATCTATCTTTGCAAGTTGAACAAAACAGATTCCCTTGCCCAAGGTTAATCATTTCTTATTAACAATTAAGATTATACACTATAAATAAAAAGAAATCATAACAAGGAACAACCACAAATTCACTATTATCTGCAATACACATTAACAAAAACCGACAAACCCAAACAAAAGAACTTCACCGAATCTCTTAGGCACTTTTATTATCGCTGACTGAAACCAACTCAGTCAATCTAAGCCAAAATCCCAACAAACGTAGAGAAACATATTATTGTTGTTGTAGTTGATTGTGGTTGTGAGAGGCAGAACAGCGAGGTCTTCAGCACCAGAAAAGAGATAAAAAACTTTCTTCAGAGAAAATTTCGTATATGGAGAAACAAAGCCAGTAGCAGATAAGTACAAGAAATCGAAGATCGATCACAAGAATCTGGCCAAGTTCTGTACTCTATATAAAAATTCAATCTCATCACGAATCATATTCAGTATTATGTACTATGCATTAATTGCGGATCTGAAGATGTTCACTTGACGAACGAAACATGCTGTCTCAGAAAATCGCCCGCCCCTCACCTAGCCTATAGTGATTTTTATTTTTATTATTTTTTTATTTTTATTTTTAGCGTATGGCTTTTAGTGCCGGGAGTGTCCGAGGATATCTTCGGCTCACCAGTTTTTGTAGCTGCTTCGAGGCGAAAACCCAATAATAATAATAATAATAATAATAATAATAATAATAATAATAATAATAATATCGTATGGCCTCGGGTGCCGGGTGCAAGCTTTGTAATTTGACACCCAGAGGGTAGCTTGCATGTCGAATTTCGTTGTTCCTTGAATCACTATGAAAGTCAAGGAGGTTAGATATCTAATCTCCTTGAACACTATAGAGCTTTCTAGTAGAGAAATGAGGAACGTTGTGTTGGCGGAAACTCCCGAGATTAATTTTGCCATGATGAAAACGGCCTACTGAATTCAAATGGGTTCTTTGACATGCCAACATCGTATGACATGCGTGTCGTATTTTTGCCGCCTTTCAAAAATCACTTACCACGGCCAGGAGTGAACCTGCAATCTTGGGGTTAGTAGACCGACACGCTATCCACTCACCCATAGGGTGAGCTACAAGTAACGTCACGTCTGGGGAGGAAAGTGTGATTGTAAGGACAATGAGTTGGAAGGTAGCGGCTGTGTCCTATAGTTGGGGACCAACCCCGGCATTTGCCTGGAAGGAAGATGGGAAACCACAGAAGACCATCTTCAAGGTTGCCGGCGCGCGGGGGGATTCGAACCTCCTCGCCTCCCGGAGGTGAGCGACTGCCAGCACTCATGCCGTAACAACCACGGCTAACTCACCCGGTACCTCCAGTGTAATCAATGCAAATAAATAATCACATGTCTTTTTCAAGTATAATCTTATGTCTCACATCTAATCTAATTGTTCTACAAATACGCGTTGACCAACTGTAATGCCGATGGTGTGACATTTATATATCAGTTAAACTTACAGGTAAGGGCAGATGATCCCGTAGTTCCGTCCCTTAACACAACAATAACTAACTAAACATACAGGTATAGTCATCAGAAAAACACAGATCATCAGACAAATTACACGCACATACCAGAGTACAGTAAATGTCCCAGCTGCCCCTAAATAAAAAGAACTGGGCAATTTACTATACGTCAATAGGGCAGTAGTTTTGTGGATTCTTCCCTTCCCGGTGTACTATGACAGTCACATGCGGGGAAGGAGAACTCTGGTCGCTGAATAATTCAGGCTGTTAGGAAATGAATATGCAACTTGTAACAGGGAGTTCTGCATACTGAATGAGTGTTACAAAATAGCAAATACACGTTGTCAAATAGGAACATTTTTTGAAAGTAGCGGCATTAATTAATGGTTAAATGGTTTAATGTACGAAAAATTATACCGTAAAGACATGTTTTAATTTAGCCTATAGCATGAAAATATGAAAGGTTGATAGCTATTGTGGCCTGTTTGCCATCTCTTGATGAATGCAGTACATTTTCATTTGTCTGTTGGCACAGGCTAGATTAAAATGTGGCTTTTCACCGATGTCTCAGTCTCACTCATGGCTCTGATTATATGGAAGCTACTGAGGTATGGGTGGTGCTTAGTAATGACATTCAGGGCACAGTCAGTGCCTGTGGATGTTGTGAAAGGTTCTACTCATAGGGTTAGTTCAGCTGTACTGATTCAGTGAGGAAAACAATGGCAAACTACCTCACTCCTATGCTTGCTTAGTATGCCTCAATATAGCGCTGCCTTGGGTTTTGTGGGTATCTACCCACATAACCTAACGGAGGTACTTTTTGGGGATCTTCCAGCCTTCGGGCTGACTACCTAACAGACAGACAGACAGATAGATATTGAAATAGTTTATTATCCAGGCTTTCAGGATGGAACCACGTCGTGTATCGGTGATTGTTTACCGACGTATCGACTGTCATTGCAGCAGCCTTAAACTTGGGTAGGAGTTCGTGTCCGCACTCAAACTGACCGTTGGTTGTCTGTCTTTACTGTGCATTTACTGCTGAGGCTAGGTTTTGGCCGGAGACAGTCGTGGCTTTTAGTAAAATACTAATACTAATCACATTATTTTATATCAACCTAAGTATATCCAAACGTAACGTTCTGTATTTATCATCATACAGTAATTATATAACACTCTCCACATTAAATTAAAAGAATATAAAGGAAATCATCCAAACCTGAAGATGCATAATTATTATGAAAACATTTTCTCAGGGAAAACAAAATCAAAATTGAAATAATAATTAGATAAGCCTACAAGGTTATACAAACGCAAATTAAAATTCCCTTCTTATTCACAATTTATGTTCGATTCTGACTATTATATGACAGAAAACTGAACTATAATGAGGCTCATTATAATATTATTTTTCATTATGAAACAGTTTCTCCCACCAATCAGAGCTCAAGAAACTGTTGTTTGACCAATTACATAAGGATAGCATCGCACCTGCACTGAGTTCCACGGCCTTCTAATTTAAATTTCACTGCGTGACCTAGTGTCATAGTAGGGTAATCGAGGAGGCCATGGTCAAATACAAGGCATTCTCTGCGTTTCATGCGCTCTGCTCAGTACATAAAACTGGCGAAATCTCGACAGATATTTATGAATATATTTGTTCGAACATAAATTAGTTATAATAATTATCGTAGAACATAAACAGTCGTATGCAACTCGCCTATAATGGTAATTAAGACACTCGTATGGAAATTATAAAGCTTGCATACGCTCGTGTTATGAACATACTCGTGTCTTAATTATTGCCATTATAGGCTCGTTGCATGTACTATTTTAGTGCATAAAGAATTTACATAAAACGTGTTATTTGACTGAGCTATTATACAATTTTAAGAAATAGTAATCATTGATATGTAAGCCTCACACAAGGTTGCTCCTGTTAGTGGCGTATGTGATATCTCTTCCTGCTCTGTATGAATTTGATATCCTATTACGACCTGTCTTTATCATATAGCACAATATAATTTAATAATTATAAATTTATAGGTTAAACCAATGAGTAAGAATTGTAACAAAATTCATAAAATGCGTACAGTCTTTCTAATTTTTGTTAACTGTGTATATTTGGAACGATATAATTAATAATAACAATAATAATATTAATAATAACATATTCCTGGAGTACAAGTGACAAACCGTGGGAAAACAATTATATGACTGTAGAAAAGGAAAATAATCATACCTCTTCCCAGTGTTCCATCATGAGGCTGAGTATTCTTCGTTCTAACTCCCAGACCAAAACTAAACTTACTGTTAGAACGGAGAATCAAATGGAATGTCGAATGGCAGCCAATAATGCTAGCTTCTACATTATAAGGCAATCATTTAATCCTGTACTCAATGTACACATCACGACCTAATAGCTAACAGTGTCATGAAATTTTAATTTTTGTCATTAGGAACTCACCCCCACTCTGTGATCATTATTCATTACAGCGATCAAAACAAACATCTCATTTAACACGGGTGGTCGGACATATAATCAATGGACTATGATTGATGAACGGAGAAGGACAGAGCTGATAAACCCTGCAATGGGAGCTATACCCTATTTATAAATATCCAAATCAGCAGTGACTGATTTGAAAAAGAAAAAAAATTGGTGCAGAGATTTTCTCTTGTTGTTGCTGTATTTAGGAAAGGAAGTCAAAGTCAACCCTTAGAGGCTTCATCCCACTGGCAGCATCTACTTTTGTTCAGTGGTGATATTCTGTTAAATATAGATTTATGTATTAGAGTGTCAATTTTGAAAGTCTTTGTCTGGAGCGTGGCACCCTATGGAAGTGAAATTTGACTGTTGGCGCAACATAAAAGAGGAGAATAGAAGCAATTGAAATATGGTGTTGACCAAAAAACCTTCTACTAATAGTTCACTGCGATGGTTATATATCAGCTGTAAAGGGTCACATGACCACCTGGTAGCAACTTCAGTAATCCAAAGTAAGTAGTGCGCTCTTTTAAGTATATTCAATTTACGATATTTTTGAATATAAATAGGGAACACACAATTTTGATCTGCCGCGGAGCCCAATGGGCTACAGTTGTGTTTGAGTCTTCAGTTTTTGACAGATTAGATGCAGCTCTCCATGTCTCCCTGTCCTGTGCTAATCGTTCCATCTCTACATAAGTCCCAAACCTTGATCTACAGTTATAGCCCTCGACCCTTCCTTCCATAACTAAGTTTGCTATTTCTGGGTGTCTTAGTACCTATCCTACCAACCTATCTCTTCTCTTAGAGACAGCAGTGGCTACACTCGCTAAAGCGCAGCGTTAGGTCATGGGGCCAAGCTCTCTGCTGACTCAGTAGACACGTGGGTTCGAGCCCCACCGTCGGACGTCCTTGAAATGGTTTTTCGTAGTTTCCCCATTTTCAACACCAGGCAAATGCTGGGACAGTACCTTCTGACAGGCCACGGCCGCTTCCTTCCACATCCTTGCCCAGTTTCATTAATCTTAATCATTCCATCTCTCATCCCGGCACGCAGGTCGACCACGGGCGTCGACTAGAAAGACCTGCACTCGGCCTCTTTGAAGGCCACACGACAAAAAAAAAGATCTCTCCTCTTCATTAGCAGTCGCAAGGAACATTTCCCCTTTCCCACTCTTCTTAATACCTCTTAATTTGTTACTCTATCTACCAATTTGATCTTCATGATTCTCCTGTAACACCACATTTCAAAGGCTTCTATTCTCCTCTTCTCTGCTGCACCAATAGTCCAAGTTACACTTAAATAATGAGCCACGCTCCAGGCAAAGACTTTCAAAAATGACTTCCTAATACGTACAGTAATTCTGTATTTAATGTCAATGGATTTCTGTAGAAATGCTTTCCTTGCATGAGCAAACCTGCTTTCATATTTTCAGTGCCTCGTCCATCACTGGTTATTTTGCTTCCAAAGTAACAGAAGTCTCCTACTTCCTTCAGCTCTTCACCTGCCGTCCATAGGGGTTTCTGATTTCTTTCAGCTACATTCCATTTTTTTAATTTTACATTTATTGTTGTTCATCATGAATTCTTTCTTTTATATACACATTGATTTTGTTCTTACGAGGTGTCGAGGCACTCCGATTTACATCCTTGTACACGTTTGTTGTCTCTCCAGAATACGAATAGACTACTTGTAGTTTTTAGTCTACTTTTGATTTTTGCAAAAATTGAAAGTAGACTTATGAGAACTACACAGGGCGAAAAATTGTGTGTCTCTCTGTGTGTCTGTGTGTCTGTGTGTCTGTGTGTGAGTGTGTGTACTCGGAATGTCTGTCCCTCCCTATCAATTCGAACACGGTGAAACCGAATTGAACGAAATTTTGTACAGAGGTAGAACTAGCAAAGGGCACCTCAGTGCCATGTTTTATATCGCCACCATCTTGACGGAAACGTAATGGCGGCCACCACAATGTTCAAAGCTTAAATCAAATTACGACTAACCTAATCATCCGATCTCTTCCAAAATTTGCAACAACATATATTTTAAGGCGAGCGTTTTTTTACTAAACTACAAGGTCATCAGACCAATAGTTTGCAGATGGCGGCCATGTTTGTGTGCAAATCGATTCCCCCTAACAATTCAAACACGGTGAAACCGAATTGAACGAAATTTGATAAAGAGGTAGCAATAGCAAAGGACACCTCAGTGTCATATTTTATATAGCCGCCATCTTGACGAAAACGTAATGGTGGCCAACCAAATGTTAAAAGCTTAAATCAAATTTCGACCAACCTAATCATCTGATCTCTACCAAATTTTTCAACATTATACCTCTATATATGAAGAATCTTTTTCCGGAACTACAAGGTCATCAGCCCAATACTTTGCCGATCGTGGCCATGAATGTGTGCAAATAGATTACCCCTATCAATTCAAACACGGTGAAACCGAATTGAACGAAATTTGATACAGAGGTAGCACTAGTAAAGAGCACCTCAGTGTAATGTTTTACCGTATATCGCTGCCATCTTGACGGAAACGTAATGGCGGCCATCCAAATGTTCAATGCTTAAATCAAATTACGACTAACCTAATCATCCGATCTCTACCAAATGTTGCAACAACATATAATCATATATTGGGCGTCTTTTGACTAAACTACAAGGGTATCAGCCCAATAGTTTACAGACGGTGGCCATGTATGTGTACAAATTGATTCCCCCTATCTGTTCAAACACGGTGAAACCGAATTGACCAAAATTAGGTACAGAGTTAACACTAGCAAAGGGCACATCAGTGTCACGTTTTATATTGCCGCCATCTTGACGGAAACGTAATGGTGGCACCCAAATGTAAAAAGCTTAAAACAAATTACGATCAACCTAATTATTTGATCTCTACTAAATTTTGCAACAACATACCTTTATGTGAGAAGCGTTCTTTGACCAAGCTTTAAGGCCATCAGTCCAATATTTTGCATATGGCGGCCATGTTTGTGTGCAAATAGACTCCCCCTATCAATTAAAACACGGTAAAACCGAATCGGAAGAAATTTGGTACAGAGGTAGCACTAGCAAAGGGCACCTCATATTCATGTTTAATAACCGTAGCCTATAGCACGTTGTATTTCAACAAGCTACTACAACCGACATTCAATTATACTCCTTGAAAAGGACAAAGAGTTATAACAATACCCATGCGTTTAGGAGAAAGTTGGCTATATGTTCTTTGCTGAACATCTTGTTCAACCTTGGGATTTGGCCTACTGGGGTACATTTTATATTGGATACCTTGCTGATGTATCGCATCCGTGACTTTGTTACTATCTTTTGTGATGGAAGATGAACTCCATCTTTCATTCTCGGCCCTGAGATTTTTCTCATTATTGATGTGTTACATCTTTCCACTCGATTGCTGGATATTTTTGTGGGAGTGATTTTGAAAAATGGGACGGAAGTGGATCGGAACGATCGAGGTGGCACCAGCTGGCACACATCCGTTCGATCGAACGGAAGTGTGCTCGAACGGAAGTGAAAGACGATCGATCGATCCAGCTGGCAGTGGTAGGATCCAGCTGGCAGTGGTAAGAGAAACAATGAGCGCGCGGTGTCGGAAATTGATACCATGACGTACTCTCGGCCATGTGGAATGTATATGACATACTGAACGGTAAACGCTCATGCGAAATCTGGTGTCAAGTGATTGAAACAAAGCACATGGTACATGTTCGAAGTCTTCGTATGAGTATTTAAATTGTAAAATGCCTTAATATCACACATTGTAAGTGGTCGGCATTGCCGGTTTTATGTTTCGGCACAATGGCTATTCAAATATTAACCCACATAACGGTAATGCAGTCATCAATATAATATAATCGTTGTGGTTATACGAGAATTGTGCAAGCCTTCATGCACTATTGCTGAATACATTCTCTTTACTCACAAGAGGGCCTATTCATAAGGCATTTTAAACTCAATTTCACGCAGGAACATTATCGAAACAAGCAAAATATAAATGAAACTTAATTCCGTAATGCAGTATTATTGGAACGTGGAAATAAGTCACCATCTTGTGCACTATATATGCGTAGTCAAAATAGCCGTGGGGTTAGCGCCTATGACTGTGAATCTATAGATCTCGGGTTCGGGTCCCGGTCCGGGTAGATATTTTTGCTATCAGATTATCATTTTAAACGATACCTATCTTATCAATATGACTCATTTTTACAGAATCCATATTAAATTACGTGTTGGTATGTGAATCAAGAGGACCTGTTTATAAGGAATTTAAGGTTATGGACGGTGTCGCGTCTATTAATCTGGATTTTTTATCGTGTGGCCTCCGGAGAGGACGAGTGCGCCCGTGGGCGACCAGCGCGTCGTAATGAGGATGAAGTGATGATGAAGACGGCACATACACCCAGTCCCCAAGCCACGGGATTAACCCCAGGAGATTAAAATCCCTGATAGCTCGGCCGGGAATCGAACCCGGGGCACTTTGGGCCAAAGCCTAGCACGCTAACCATTTAGCCATGGAGCCGGACATTAATCTAGTTGATCCATATCGTATTTTTTATTTAGGCTAGTGCTGGTGTGAGCTACAAATCATCTAATAAAATGAGTTCCGTATTATAAACTACAATATCAGTAAAACACTCCCTTTTACAATATATTAATATTTGTGCCAATAATAGTATAAAATACCGGTGTATCAACAATTTCACGTGAGGTTTCTTCTATGTCAGATGTTACACATCATATGCGACTACTGTAAGTCTCGTATTTTTTTACGTTCTTTAACTTCCAATTGTCCTTAAAGTGTCTTGTGTTGAAGAGCGATAGTTTCTGAAATAAAAATCAACTGGATCAATTTGGTACAAACACACTGAGAAAGATCTGAATGAAATTAGAATCGCTAACTTTACTAGACCAAACTTATAGCTTGAAACCTGCAATTAAACGGGGTTTCGGGGACGAATAGATACTGTAAGGTCTAACCACCATATATGGTCCATGCAAAGAAAACAAACTCATTCATTGCGTATGAAGAAAAACGGGGCTAAAAGAAAGGCTGCGTGGTCCGAAGAGACACATTCAAGACGATGAGAAGAAGAAATGCACTGTACCCACACCCAGTTTATTGACCATGTTTTCGTTGACTGACTGAAGAGTTACAATTAATTGTTTCTACAGACAACACTGATTAAATGACTTCAAAAATGTACATAATATAAAGTACGTTCAAAAAGTAACGAGCCGGAGGCTGTAATACGCAAATCGGTGACGACATCAGCTAATCATGGCGTGTGTAACGAGGTGTAGTTCCGACCAGAGCGTGGAAGGTCACAGCCCGTCGTTAGAGGGCACGCTTTGTATCGTCACGTGACGTGCACGCGTGCCCTCTAGCGACGGGCTGTGACCTTCCACGCTCTGGTCGGAACCAACCTCGCTACACACGCCACGATTAGCCGATGTCGCCACCGGTTTGCGCATTACAGCCTTCGACTCGTTACGTTTTAAACGCACCTTATATAATGCTGAGATTATGTGATCTCTGAATGTTACACCAGAGGTAACTAGTTGCCATAATATGTATACTGTAGTTCCTAACCCTCGATCAGAGAGGGTGTCGGATAGATACAAGTAGTTCCGTGACGAGCTAAAGAGCCTACTTTTCTTAAAATTTAAGATTCATGCCAATCTGTATAGACCTATCTAGAATAATGACGAAATCAATTTGGTAATACTAACATTTCTAAGTGTTGCAGTTTGAAATACACCTGACATAGTGTAGCCTAATAGAGTAACTTACTACAGGTGACAGCTCTGGTGACTCTGAATATAGTCTTAGTTCCATCTCTTAGAAATAAGGTATAGAAGCACATACAAAATTTGGTTGACGTCTAATGAATAGTATGGACGTTACATGCTGTTTGATATTGGATTTATCAGAGCGCGTAAAATCATGTTGGGAACAATGTCAAGTATGTGATGCTCAGGATTAATCTGAAATATTACGATCTGTTATAGTGCCAATTTTGGATAAAATCTATTTGTTAGTATAGAAGTTACATATAATTAAAAATTGTAATTATCAGAAAGCTTAGAATCATGTTGGTAGCACTGAGGTATATTAGTTACTCCAAATTAATCTAGAATGTCAGGTAGTATACGTGTGAAAAGTTTAGAGCTGATGGCTTGCATACTTTCTGATATATTGATATTAGGATTAACCAAATAGAGAGAGCAGTTATTAACAGTTAGCAGCCCTGCTGGTTCTTACGAATACGCATAGCCATACCTGTTTTGGTACACAAGGCACATGCGAAATTTGGTTGAAATCCATTTGTTAGTACATAAGTTGTATGCATTTATAAACTGGACTTATCAGCAGGCTTAGAATCCTGTTGGCAGCACTGATTTATATACAGTAAGTTACACCTAACTATGGTAGAATGTCAGGTACTATACGTGTGCAAAGTTGATATCTGTTGGCTTTCATACTTTCTGATATATTGACGTTAGGGGTAAAACATAGAGAGAGCATTCATTAACAGTTTGCGCAAATGCAAGAGAGCCGCGCCAGTAAATTTACTGGCACGTTAAAGATGTCCTTCGGGGCAAAATTCCAGCACCGCGGCGTATCTAAAAGTCGCAGCAGTTAAAAGAGACGTAAAATGGAGAAGCCATGTAATACCACTTCTAGGTTAGTTGATGTTGTAATCAAACACATCACTTCTAAGTTCTACCTCATGAGGCTGAATGTACCCAGTTCCAGCTCTTAGACCAGAATAAAATTCTTGGTCAAACTGGGAATCGAACTTGGACCTCACGGTTGGCAGCCATGAATGCTATCCATTGCACCACAAGGTGGACATAATCATAAACATGGGAGGTTTGGTCAAAACAGCGAGGGATTTTTCTTTTAAATTGAATAAAATAATAACGATAACAATGTTCAAATTATTATACAAGTTTTATGAAAAGTACGTTTAAAAATGATTATTATTATTTTATATCTTTATGCCAATCTAAGGGGCGATTGAACCTATCTAACTGATCTCCCTTTCTTGTCTTCCCAAACTCTCTTCATCTTTTCGCTATGGCTCCTCCGTCCAAGTTATGTTGGATGTAATGTTTGGGTGGTCTGAAAAATGATTGTCAATTAGTTCCCTGAATTTAGTTTATGTTCTACCCTGACTATTATATGTCAGAAAACTGTATCATAATGATGGTCATTATAACTCTATATTTTATTATGAAACAGTTTCTCCCACCAATCACAGCTCAAGAAACATTTGTTTGACCAATTAGGTGAGGATAGCAACGCTCCTGCGCTGAGTTCCAAGGTCTTCTAGTTTAAATTTCACTGCCTGGCCTAGTGTCATAGTGGGGTAATCGAGGAGGCCTTGGTCCAATACGAGGTATTCTGTGCGTCCCATGCGCTCTGTTCAGTACATAAAACTGGCGAAATCTCGACAGATATTTATGAATATTTATGTTCGAACATTAAATACTTATATTTATCGTCGAACATAAACAGTCGTATGCAACTCGCCTATAATGATAATTAAGACACTTGTATGAAAATTATAAAACTCGCGTACGCTCGTTTTATAAACATACTCGTGTCTTAATTATTTCTATTATAGGCTCGTTTCATAATGTACTATTTGTTGACTACCGTCTACCTATTGTTGTTGTTTGAGTCTTCAATCTTTTGACTGGTTTGATGCAGCGCTCCATGTCTCCCTGTCCTGAGCTAATCGTTTCATCTCCACATAGCTACCACACCCTATATCCGAGGCTATCTGTTTAACATATTCTAACCTTGGTCTACCCCTACAGTTCTTGTCCTCGACCCTTCCTTCCATAACTAAGCTTGCTATTCCTGGGTGCCTTAGTATGTGTGCTCTTCACTTCCCTCCTCTCCAACTCGTCTTAATACCTCTTCGTTTGTAACCCTATCTGCCCATCTGATCGTCATCAATTCATCATTCCCCTGTAACACCACATTTCAAACGCTTCAATTCTCCTCTTTTCTGCTGCACCAATAGTCCAAGTTTCACTTCCATAGAGTGACACGCACCAGATAAAGGCTTCCTAAATCTATATTCGATGTCAACACATTCCTTTTTTTTTGTAGAAATGCTTTCCTTCCTACTATCTTATTCAAAACCGCCGTGTCAAACTCTAAAGAATGTGGTTTAATCACAACGTATTCATGCGGTACATTATATTTTGGCTTGACAATATGAAAATAGTTTCATACGTCTTGCGTATATAAAATACTAGGTCAGTTTGGATTAAGATTATGTACTGCATTACCAAATTGGACAGCTAACTTCAACAGAACGATCCAACTAGTAAGAATCTTCTGGTTTATTTCAAGGTTAAACCACATCAATGTGATACTGCCGCATCCATTAAGGTTGATTAGTAGTCACATTACGTCTGATCGTGATGTAACTGGAAGATACATCATATAGCAGCGACATCCGATACACTATAAACGAACCATTCATATGTTTTTTCTGTTAATTATTTTTGTGAACTTTCTTTTTATTAACCCGGCCGAAGTTGTCAGAATTTTTAGGAGCGTTTTAACTCCCCCAGTATGCCTTCCATCGGAGGGAAAGTAAAGCCGGAGATCCCATGTCATAGATTTACGGCATGTTAAAGAACCTTCCACTAATAAGTCACACCTGTGTGAAGCTAAATTAACTTATAGGTTAAACAACGCTCTTAAGGTTCCTACGTTCGTCGCCAGGAGCCGACTGCGGTGGCGTCTGGTTGCCAAGTTGTGAACTAGTAGTCGTTGACGGTGGCGTTTGGCGGCAAAAGTAGGAACTACTTGAAATTTAATGTCTGCAGTCCTTACTTGAATTAAAAACAGATAACACACACTAATACAGACATCACAATTAACACCGGTTATCAGACAGATTCTACACACACCCAAAGTACACGAGACTACATAACCGCATTGTCGCAGACCCTAAACTAAGGAACCGACCAACCAACCTTTCTTTTTATTTCAATTTCTGTCATGTAAGGATATCCATTTTCTCTTTTATATTTGTAAACTTAGTTTTAAGATTATTTTAATTCAATTTACGCTGACGAAGGTGTCATTGAACACCGAAACATGTACTTTTAAGCACGGTCTAGCTGTATGCCTCTCACCAAGGCGGTCCGGGTTCGATTCCCGGTCAATGCATGTGAGATTTTCGAAGTGAAATGCCATGTCCTGTGGTTCGGATTCCACGTAAAAAGGAGGTCCCGTGGCTCATGATCTCAAGATTAACGGTCACGTTAAACTACAAGCTTCCTTTCCTTTTTTACTTTTAAGCAGTGATTAAACTACATTCTTTAGTGTTTGACGAGGTGGTTTTGAATCACATAGTACTATCAGTCAACACGGATATTAATTATTACCATTGTCATAATGGTTAATGTTTACCGTATAACTTGAGATAACTATTTCCTGAAGGTTTTTTTCCCCTTCAAGCAGCCAGTTGATCTTCCTGTAGCTTTCATTGAGAGAGTAAGATTTGAAATTATTTTAGTCAGCCTGTGATCGCTCAATCTGAGAATATGCCCACAAAATGTCAAACTTGTGTAGTGTTTAGCTGAATTTGTAGGTTATTTGGTCTGAAACGCTCTATCTAGTTCCAATGTGTGCCACTAGGTGTCAGTGACAGAAGCATCTCTGGTACCCAAAGTTGGAACTAGTCTACTTGAAATTGAACTCGATGGGGAGCCTAGGGGCGTTCAATTAAAATACCCCGCTATGGACATTGGCTGCAATTCAAATATAATAAAATATCAAACGTCTTTTCTCGAAAGTGTTATTATTTATTTATTTATTTATTTATTTAACTTGTTTAGGCCCATAGGATCATATAGAATATTTTTCTTGGTCTTCCAATACTCCTTCATCGTTTCGCTATGTCGAACTCGACGTTCTTTTCGTCCATCCTTCCCCGATCTCCTTGGTCGATCTTCAGGTGTAACGTCCCAACTGTGGATCGTATGCCTGAATATCATTCGATACTCGATGTCTGTTGGTGTGATAATGGCACTCCTGAGATAATAATAAAAATAATAATAATGAAAATCCACAGCCTGCTTCCAGTCTCCGACCGGGTCAGGAATGGAATGAATGAAGCCCCCATCTAGCGGCGAGGATATGAACTGTGCCGGCTGCCGAGGCCTGACGCACTCCTCTGGGGCAATGATTGAATGAATGACAGATGAAATGAAATGATAGTGGAGAGTGTTGCTGGAATGAAATTTTGACAGGGAAAACCGGAGTCCCCGGAGAAAAACCTGTCTGCCTCCGTTTTGTCCAGCACAGATCTCACATGGAGTGACCGGGATTTGAACCACGGACCCAGCGGTGAGAGGCCGACGTGCTGCCGCCTAAGCCACGGAGGCAATAATAATAATAATAATAATCATTATTATTATTATTATTATTATTATTATAATTGTGTTACGTCCGTTTTAACAACTGCGACTTTTAGAGACGCCGGGGTGCCGGAATTTTGCCCAGAAGGGAATCTTTAACATGCCAGTAAATCTACTCACATGGCTCCCTCGCATTTGCGCACCCTCAAAGGCCAGCTGACTGCGCCAGTATTCGATGCTGCAACCTTGGGCCCAACAGGCGAGCTTTTGAGATCAATTTGGAGCTGTGTAATTCAGTCTGTTTTCACTTTAAGTTTCTTTAAGTACGGTATGTCAGAATTCTCTATGTTAATAGGTGGTAATTCAGTCTCATTATTATTATTATTATATTATTATTACTATTATTGTTATTATTATTATTAAAATTTGGCTCTTTAAACTGTAATTCTCCCCTTAAATTTCCCCAGACAAATTCACGAATGCACGATCTTATGGTTTGAAGGCCAATGCTTCACCGACTGCGCTCCTTGGCCTGACTTAAAATGTAAATAAGAGATTACTAACACGTCTTCTTGTCGCTATGGATTTATACAAAATTAAAGCCCTTATTCATTCAATAGAAAGAAACATTCGAGTTATATTAAACTGGTTTTATATAAAGGGCCTTTCACTTACCTTAGCTTTAACTTCAAGGATTCTTATCGTCCGGATGGCTGCCTGGATAATCACTTACACTCGTATTACCAGGCATTATTTTTTGGAATCATTAAGATAAAATATAACAAGAATTTTCGTCCAAACGATCCGGATTTTGAAAGGGTTGTAACAAGGAAGACTACTAGTAAAGGGAGCTGATCGATCTAATAATACAGGAGTTTCAAGATTACGGAGAACATAGATTTGAGACCCGGGGTCACTCGCTGTACGTCATGACGGAAGGAGCGAGTAGAGAAAGATGACGTCTCGCACACACACCTCCGCACTCGACGTTGCGGCCCGACTGACCCGAAGCCGACGACGGCCGGCGCCGTAGCTCCTCTTCACGGGACGGCCCGGTCATGGGCGCGGCTCGGGACGGGCAGCTGGCCGATCATTGGCGACATCTGGAGAAAGAATTCTAATCTTACTGTCTACTGCAATTAAGCAAATATAAACTGACTATATAAATTTTTGAGGGAGAAATATAAGTGATGGTGATTGTTGTTTTAATGGGCCCAATATCTAGTCTATCGGCCCTTAATGGTTTGGTTGGCAATGAGAAATGATGGATAAGAAACTACGGACGAGGTCATATTATTAGAATACTATTATTTATTATTATTACTTAATCGAATGACACTTTTACAGAGCACGTTAAATCAATACTTAAATTCTTGCTACATGTATTCTACCTCTCTGACTACAATTGTTTCATATTCTGTGATCTCTGCTTCCTGAGTTATTCGATGCAACGTTGTTGTGCCTAAGGTTGTAGGATCAAATCCTGCTGCAGTCAGTTTGCATTTGAGGGTGTGCAAACATGAGGGAGCCATATCGGTAAATTTACCGACATGTTAATGATCCCCTTCGGGGAAAAATACCGGCATTCTGACGTCTCTAAGATCCGCAGTAGTTAGAAGGAACGCAAAACCAAAAATAGTACTATTATTAGAATTACATTTCATCACAGGATTGACAACAAGAATGTTAGCCCCTACTACCAAGGAAGTCCAGGGTCGGTGCAGCAGCACTGATGAATATAAACCACTGGGGTATACTGTTTATGGTAATGCAGATGGCAGCACTTAGAGATGGAATGAAATTAATACACGCTACCAGTAGCCGAGTAAGTGTACGCTGAGAGACATGGCAATTCCCAAGAGAAATTAGCTTTCAGCTGCTTTGTGATCAACGGGCCCCATTAAGGATAACGGAATCGGTCCATTTTAACTTTGTGATATGCCAAGGTCCTTCCTATCAGTTGAGGTCTCCTGACCTTCACTCCTTGAATACTAACCAAATTTCCACGTACGGGAGCAATTACTTAATTAATAACAGCCAAGCAAATACACGTTCATAATTCCTAACTTGGCTATATTGGTGATAGGGATTTCATTCTAAGGCAGTTGTCATAAGGTCGCATGCTCTGTGACGTATTTCCTAGGAGCATTATTGATCTGTTGTCCGTGAGTCTTCTTAAAGTGCACGGAGTTTATAGGAGACCTGTACTCGGTGTATTTTATCAGGCCGCTATGATGGTTGATATATGGTCTACTGCAGGTGTTCTCAATATTTTAAAGAATGTGAGCCATACTAAGTACCCGAGAACCATTAAATCTAATATAATAATAATAATAATAGACTAATAATAATAATAATAATATTAAATAGGATTGAACACAATTTCTAATGCAGATAGAATAGTAAAATTGCAGAAGGCGTACAAGCTGACATGGAATCATTATAACAAAAGAGCAGTATCTCGTAATGCAAAACTGTGCCATTACAAAGCAGTTGTTTTGCCTGAAGCCTTGTACGCGGCAGAAATCACAGTCATTAGAGGAATGACATGAATTCACGATATTGAGAAACAGGAACGCAAAATTCTTAGGAAAATCCATGGCGCTGTTTTCCGTAATGGAATTTGGGTCAGGAGACCAACAAAGGAACTTAATGAAAATACAGACACCATTATAGATAAATTTAGGTAGAGACGTCTGCAGTTCTATGGACACATATTGAACCCTTTATCCACAGGCTGTACAAAGGATTGTAATAAATTATTCATCATCATTTGATATAGTTCTACAGACAGCAGATATGAGAGCCTGACGGAGTTGGAAAAATGTTGGGAAATCAGTGGCAGAGAAAACACAAAGGTTGAAGCTCCTGTGGTATTTTAGAAAGTAGCCTGGGAATCGTGACGCAGAGGACAGGTGCAACTTTAAGCGCGAAGGAAGGCTTGGGTACGCATAGAGCGGCTTGTTACTAAGAGAGTTGGCGCCAAGAAGAAAATGAATGCTACGATGTGAATGGTCAATCTTCATGATAACCACTCCTTGTGGGAGGAAAATATGTAGGAGCTCGCGAAGATCTACAAGAGTCCGAACCAATAATATCAAGACGCCCTTTTTAAGCGGCAACTCGGCGTCATAACGCATCCTGGTTAATTAAGGCGGGGGTTATCTACGGATTAATTCCACGATCGATTCAAGCTAGCCACAGCATAATCTTTACCTCCACATCTCTACGAACTCAATGAAACCGATCGCATGCTAGTCTGATAATTATTATGGAATATTTTTCTATAAAACCCCTTCCATGCCTACTCTAGCCAGTTTCATTTATAAGTGGTCCAGGAAGCTTTAAGAGATGACTTTTATTTCAGCGTCCGAGGAAGTAAGACTTTTATTTCAGCATCTGAGGACGTAAGACTTTTTTTGAGCGTCTGAGGACGTGAGACATAACTTCTAATTTAAGTGTCGTGGACACTCTGCATATTTTTCATGTGTGTGGACATGGAACATTTTCGACAAGTTATAAGTGTAACTTCAGTGTTTTATTTGTAGTCCCAGTACTTCCAGATAGGGGCAGTTCATCGTATTAATTCACCAATAGACAGTCAAGGAATTTAGTACTTGATCGGTGAATTTAATAGGAAATATATCGTGTGTGTATCTGACAAACATTATTCTAATTCAGCAAGAGATGACATCAAGGAACGAGGGCGGATCTTGGAACCAGCAGGACATTTGCCAGAAGATGTCTATGTCGAGCTAAGCATTTAAAGGAGTGATGGCCGGGGATGTTTCCCTGACGCTGTTCTAAAGGATTGAGTACAAAATGAATTTATTTATTTATTAAATCAGCTATGGTTTTATGGGACGTAATTTTGTAGATATTTGTTTGCTTGTTTGTAATGTAGATTCTTAGTTCTTGTTTACTGACACATTAAGTATGGGACAGCTTAGCACTTTGTATTTTGTAGATATTGTGATTTTGTTTTGGTTCAAGTTTGCGGGGCAATTCGCGCAGCCCGTGCTCGCATTCGATCGCGTAAGTCGCGTACAAGCAACGTAACTCGGAAGTATGCCGTATAACAAAAAAAAAAGGAACAGAATTAATTGAGATTAAAATAGAATTTGGAGGGTAAAAATTATTTGTGTGCAGATTTTATGATGGATCAGGATTATTTTGATAATTGCTCATCTAGCAAGTCAGTTTGGGATGCCACTCGAGCACCCGAGTTTTTGTTGTTTTATTTGTTTGATGTGTCTCTGGTCGCAAAGTAGGTTAATCTGTTTTGAGCCGACCCAGATGGTATGATTATGAGTGATTCAGTCCAAGCTTTATGGTGTATGGTGTGATTTTATGAAGGTGCCTGCGGGAAATATATCATTGTGATTGTTCCGACTTGCAGCACGTCAGCCCAGTTCATAACCTTGCGAGGCTGAGCTTGTGGTAAATATTTGTGTTTCTTGCCATCCATGTGGATGAGTGAGATATGTCTTTTCGCGTTTCCAGATGGATAACGGGATCAGTGTGGTCCCATGTATAATTAGCACCAGGCTTGAGAAACTGACAGAGTGAAAGGCAGCGATGACTCATCCAAGTAGGGGAGAGCTCAAATCAGATAACGACTGTTTGTCATTAGCAAGCGGGCCAGGTCCCTGTAGATAAAATTAAGATGTTATTTAACTTCACAAAACCCTGATCGGTTATAAAGAATATTAGATGGATTTAAATTGGTGTAGTCCATGTTTTAAGGTATCTTCCGAAACATCTGTTTTTCTGGCTATTATTCATGTAAATATAATTTTCAGCCGTGTAGGCTTGTATTTTGATGTTGTTGCTTGATTTCTTGTGTGTTTATTTTTACGCGTTCAATGACCCCGTGTGCCATTTGTATGCGAAGCTGTTTCCCATTTGTGATGCGAGCTTTTGGCCTATTTCGGCATGCTCTTTTGTGTTTTGTGTGCTCTGTCACGAATTAGAATCTCGGGGAGATTCATCATATCTTAGTATTTTAGATCTTGCATGTGTCAGTAGTAATTATAGTGTGTTAATTAAGGGTGGGTCCCATAGCCGTAGTGTGATTTAAAAGATGCAACTCCGTGAGCAATATGACTGTTTCAGTTGTAAACGGACTCGCATCAGTACTCATTTTCTTATTAAGGATCAGTACACCACGCATTATATAACTTCTTGACCAGGATAAATAGACTTGTATCCATATATTGTGAGGAGCGAGTTCTTATCGCTCAATTTTATGTTATGATTAATCATTTGAGTGAAGCTGTATTCACATTGTTTTGTTGGGTGGAGCGAGTTCTGACCGCTCAGTAATATATTTATTTCGTATGGGAGTGAAAGTCAGGGAGGACTTCTTTTTATTATTATTATTATTATTATTATTATTATTATTATGCACATATTTTTCAGTCATTAAATACTTTTTATTCTACTTGTTATTCATTTTATTTCTAGTATAGCCTCTGTAATGGACCTTTCTATTCATTAGAGCGTGTTGTTTTTGCGAACTTTGCTTTGAAAAGCATTCAGGACTGAGCACGACCCCGTAGAAAGAATCTTGATAAAACACTGCTTTATTGAAGGGTGCAATATATAGGATGGATGAGAAGAGACTCACTAAGAAGATTTTCAATATCGTGAATACAAGTACATTAAAGACCAGTTGGATAAAAGAAGTACATGAAGACATGGAATTACTTAAAATCTCTGAAGACGACATTAAGGACAGAGAACAATTTAGAAATAAAATCAGAAACACTAAAATTGTACAAGTTTCAAGGAAGGACACATCAGGGAAGAAATGGACAGAGGAAAGGAAGAAAAAGCACAGTGAACTAATGAAGATGTTTTGGGAAGAAAAGAAGAGAGGAAAAGGAAGTGAAGGTGTGATTGGCTCAAGTTCTCACGATCTCATGAAGGGGAATAATCGGAAATAATAATAATAATTAATAATATATCTAATAGATATCCTTCGAGAAAACCGAATTTATCATCATCATCATGTAAAGGCTAGGCCTTGTCGCTGCAACCACATTTGTCTCTCACTTGCTGAGCGTTTTAAGTCAGCATACTGTTCGAATTGAAGCCCATGCATCACAGAATCCAGATGAGCCTTCCGCGGTCTTCCTCTTCCTTTTTTCCCCAAAACTTTTCCTTCCAGTATGGTGGTCAGGAACTCATTATGACGTAGGGTGTGACCAATGAATTTTTCTGTCCTCATTTCTATAGTAGTGATCAATTTCCTTGTTTCGTACACTTCCTTGAGGACCCATTCGTTAGTCTTTCTCTCCGACCAGTTTAATTTCAGCATCCTTCTCCACATCCAAATTTCCGCTGCTTTCAGGCGTTGTATGCCCTGTATCCTTAGATTCCAAATTTGCATCCATATATCAAGACACTCCAGACGAATTTATAACAAACATTAAGTCAGCACCCTACGTGCTAGAGGTAGGAGAAAGGAAAATCAAACGAACAGGGAAATTTAAATATCTTGGAGAGTGGATAGATCCCACCACTTCGGGGAATGAAGCCTCTGCATCACGAATCAGCTAAATGGAAACGACTTATTGTGCCCGTTAGAGGAGGTTATCTGGTCCACCACCGACCGAGCGTGGCTTCTCAGATGACCCCTTCCTCGAACACATATGGCCGAAGAGATTCGGAGTACACTCCTTGTGGGGCTATTCCGGCACAAGACTCCTCGTCTCAATAGGGATCAGGTTCCCATCTTAGCATAAGTCAAAGACACCCCAAGGCAAATGCACCCCCCTAAAAAATACTAAATTAAAATCCAAGCTTAAGTAAAATTCATTAAATGATTTATTCAAATACCAAACCCCTAGCCTACCGTCGGAGGGTAATAATCAGCTAATCCAATGAATGAATAAAAAAACATAACAAAAGGAACAACCCCTAACTCTAATGAATTAACCCTCTCGACTGGTCCTAAATACATAAACAAAACAATAGCAAGGCATGGGAAGTGGTGCAAAAGAACCCTTACTTAATGTTCAATAGCAAAAGCATGATGTTTCGAAGTGAAACATCAGGTAAACAAACAGTCAATTCATGAAAAATCTAAAATAAGCTGTGACCACCCCGTATTTACATTTAAATTTACATAATCGAAGCTAAACCTGATTTAACTGAGAAGCGTCCGTGGTAAAACAAAACTGAATAAAAGTTTAAGTGTGATTAAGAGTCATAATTTATAACACAAATATATACAGCAACTGTACAACAAGATCTAAAAAGTAGAAGAAAGATGGGTATCAGTTGGGTTAACTAATCACAATGAATAAATATGACACACACAATAGCATTGTTATTAATCCTGCCTACAACACAATGGTTACTCTTTCTTTCCATTTGTCATCTGAATGTGTACATAAGAAACTGAAAATACTGTTCGATAACAGTTGAACTCACTAAGATTCACGGCCCACGTGTTGATAGCTCTAGGTAACCAGTGATCTCTGTCCGTCGATAATGTCAGCTGCTAAAATATTCCTCCAAGGAATACACCCGGCAAGCACAGTGCAATGGTCAGCAAGATTGCAATTTTCGATCAAAGTTTAACAGTCGATTAACAATTAACGAGTCTTTTAACAGTCGTTTTAAATAAATTAGATTTCATGATTTAATCTGTGATTATCTTCTATATATATAAAGCACAAAGTTTGTCTGTCTGTCTGTCTGTCTGTCTGTCTGTTATGTATACAAATCTACACCGTTTCACCGATCTGAACCAAAATTTGTATACTTACCTTTGGAACCCTGCGGGTAACCCTGTCAACATTAAATTTCGGACAGACCACCCCATGCCCAGCATTTAGGCCCTTTTGTACAAATCTACACCGTTTCACCGATCTGAACCAAAAGTTGTATATTTAACCTTTGGAACCCTGCGAGTAACACTGTCCACTTGAAATTTCGGACAGACCACCCCATTCCCTGCATTTAGGCCCTTTGGTCCAAATCCACACCGTTTCACCGATCTCAACCAAAATTTGTATATTTACCCTTTGGAACCCTGCGAGTAACACTGACCACTTAAAATTTCGGACAGACCACCCCATTCCCTGCATTTAGGCCCTTTGGTCCAAATCTACACCGTTTCACCGATCAGAACCAAAATTCGCATTCTTACCCTTTGGTGCCCTGCGAGTAACACTGTCTGCTTGAAATTTCGGACAGACCACGCCATTCCCTGCATTTAGGCCCTTTTTGCACAAATCTACACCGTTTCACCGATCTGAAGCAAAATGTGTATACTTACCCTTTGGAACACTGCGAGTAACACTGGCTGCTTGAAATTGCGGACAGACCACTCCATTCCCTGCATTTAGGCCCTTTGGCCCAAATCTACATCGTTCCACCGATCTCACCAAAATTTGTATATTTACCCTTTGGAACACTGCGACTAACACTGTCTGCTTGAAATTGCGGAGAGGCTACTCCATCCCCTTCATTTAGGCCCTTTGGCACAAATCTGCACCGTTTCACCGATCTGAACCAAACTTTGTATACTTACCCTTTGGAACCCTGCGAGTAACACTGTCCACTTAAAATTTCGGACAGACCACCCCATTCCCTGCATTTAGGCACTTTGGCACACATCTACACCGTTTCACCGATCAGAACCAATATTCGGAATCTTACCCTTTGGTACCCAGCGAGTAACACTGTCTGCTTGAAATTGCGGACAGACCACTCCATTCCCGGCATTTAGGCCCTTTGTCCCAAATCTACACCGTTTCACCGATCTCGACCAAAATTTGTATATTTACCCTTTGGAACACTGCGACTAACACTGTCTGCTTGAAATTGCGGCGAGGCCACTCCATCCCTTGCATTTAGGCTGTTTGGCACAAATCTACACCGTTTCACCGATCTGACCCCAATTTTATAGACTTACCCATAGAACCCGACAAGTAACACTGTTCACTTTAAATTTCGGACAGACCACACTATTCCCTGCTTTTTGGCCATTTGGCAGAAAACTACACCGTTTCACCGATCTCAACCAGATTTTACATAATTACCCTTTGGAACTCGACGAGTAACACTGTCCACTCGAAATTTCGGACAGACCACTCCATTTCACGCATTTAGGCCCTTTGGCACAAATCTACATCGTTCACCGATCGAAAACAAAATGTGTATACTTACCCTTTGGAACCCGATGAGTAACCCGATGTTCCAAACAGACCCAGCCTGGGGCTGGAAACTGTACAAGATGATGATGATGATGAGTAACACTGTCCACTTTAAAATTTGGACAGGCCACTCCATTCCCTGCATTTTGGCCCTTGGCACAAAACTACACAGTTTCACCGATCTCAACCAGATTTTACATAATTACCGTTTGGAACTCGACGAGTAACACTGTTCACTCGAAATTTCGGATAGACCACTCCATTTCCCGCATTAAGGCCCTTTGGTACAAATATACATCGTTCACCGATCGAAAACAAAGTGTGTATACTTACCCTTTGGAACCCATGCGTAACACTGTCCACTTGAAATTTCTGACATAGGCCTATCACTCCATTCCCTGCATGTAGCTCAGGAATTCCTCGGGGTTGCCAGCTTCCTAACTCACCAGTCATGAGCCCTTGAGGGTGTACCAGAAGTGGTGGGTCTACACACACCCTGCCTCGTCTATATATATAAAGCACAAAGTTTGTCTGTCTGTCTGTCTGTCTGTCTGTCTGTCTGTCTGTTATGTATACAAATCTACACCGTTTCACCGATCTGAACCAAAATTTGTATACTTACCCTTTGGAACCCTGCGGGTAACCCCGTCAACATTAAATTTCGGACAGTCCACCCCATGCCCTGCATTTAGGCCCTTTTGCACAAATCTACACCGTTTCACCGATCTGAACCAAAAGTTGTATATTTAACCTTTGGCACCCTGCGAGTAACACTGTCCACTTGAAATTTCGGACAGACCACCCCATTCCCTGCATTTAGGCCCTTTGGTCCAAATCCACACCGTTTCACCGATCTCAACCAAAATTTGTATTCTTACCCTTTGGTACGCTGCGAGTACCACTGACCACTTAAAATTTCGGACAGACCACCCCATTCCCTGCATTTAGGCCCTTTGGTCCAAATCCACACAGTTTCACCGATCTCAACCAAAATTTGTATATTTACCCTTTGGAACCCTGCGAGTACCACTGGCCACTTAAAATTTCGGACAGACCACCCCATTCCCTGCATTTAGGCCCTTTGGTCCAAATCCACACCGTTTCACCGATCTCAACCAAAATTTGTATATTTACCCTTTGGAACCCTGCGAGTACCACTGACCACTTAAAATTTCGGACAGACCACCCCATTCCCTGCATTTAGGCCCTTTGGTCCAAATCTACACCGTTTCACCGATCAGAACCAAAATTCGTATTCTTACCCTTTGGTGCCCTGCGAGTAACACTGTCTGCTTGAAATTGCGGACAGACCACTCCATTCCCTGCATTTAGGCCCTTTGGCCCAAATCTATACCGTTTCACCGATCTCAACCAAAATTTGTATATTTACCCTATGGAACACTGCGACTAACACTGTCTGCTTGAAATTTCGGACAGACCACGCCATTCCCTGCATTTAGGCCCTTTTTGCACAAATCTACACCGTTTCACCGATCTGAACCAAAATGTGTATACTTACCCTTTGGAACCCTGCGAGTAACACTGTCTGCTTGAAATTGCGGACAGACCACTCCATTCCCTGCATTTAGGCCCTTTGGCCCAAATCTACACCGTTCCACCGATCTCAACCAAAATTTGTATATTTACCCTTTGGAACACTGCGACTAACACTGTCTGCTTGAAATTGCGGAGAGGCTACTCCATCCCATGCATTTAGGCCCTTTGGCACAAATCTACACCGTTTCACCGATCTGAACCAAACTTTGTATACTTACCCTTTGGAACCCTGCGAGTAACACTGTCCACTTAAAATTTCGGACAGACCACCCCATTCCCTGCATTTAGGCACTTTGGCACAAATCTACACCGTTTCACCGATCAGAACCAATATTCGTAAACTTACCCTTTGGTACCCAGCGAGTAACACTGTCTGCTTGAAATTGCGGACAGACCACTCCATTCCCTGCATTTAGGCCCTTTATCCCCAATCTACACCGTTTCACCGATCTCAACCAAAATTTGTATATTTACCCTTTGGAA
This sequence comes from Meconema thalassinum, assembly GCA_946902985.2. Lineage (NCBI taxonomy): Eukaryota > Metazoa > Arthropoda > Insecta > Orthoptera > Tettigoniidae > Meconema > Meconema thalassinum. Next base: position 572,734,829 of record OX336391.1, read on the forward strand.
CACTGCGACTAACACTGTCTGCTTGAAATTGCGGCGAGGCCACTCCATCCCTTGCATTTAGGCTGTTTGGCACAAATATACACCGTTTCACCGATCTGACCCCAATTTTATATACTTACCCGTAGAACCCGACAAGTAACACTGTTCACTTTAAATTTTGGACAGACCACACTATTCCCTGCTTTTTGGCCCTTTGGCAGAAAACTACACCGTTTCACCGATCTCAACCAGATTTTACATAATTACCCTTTGGAACTCGACGAGTAACACTGTCCACTCGAAATTTTGGACAGACCACTCCATTCCACGCATTTAGGCCCTTTGGTACAAATCTACATCGTTCACCAATCGAAAACAAAGTGTGTATACTTACCCTTTGGAACCCGATGCGTAACACTGTCCACTTTAAAATTTGGACAGGCCACTCCATTCCCTGCATTTTGGCCCTTGGCACAAAACTACACCGTTTCACCGATCTCAACCAGATTTTACATAATTACCGTTTGGAACTCGACGAGTAACACTGTCCACTTGAAATTTCGGACAGACCACTCCATTTCTCGCATTAAGGCCCTTTGGTACAAATCTACATCGTTCACCAATCGAAAACAAAGTGTTTATACTTACCCTTTGGAACCCGATGCGTAACACTGTCCACTTAAAATTTCTGACATACCACTCCATTCCCTGCATGTAGCTCAGGAATTCCTCAGGGTTGCCAGCTTCCTAACTCACCAGTCACGAGCCCTTGAGGGTGTACCAGAAGTGGTGGGTCTACTCACACCCTGCCTCTTTGAGGGCCTTGAGCAGAAGACAGGAGATATTATGAAAAGGAAAAGAAGGCAGACCCCTCGAAAAATGAGGGTATCAGGAAAGATGAGACAAAGCCAATTAAGGCGGGAAATTGAAAGACTCCCTAGCCCTCGGATACCCTAATACAGTCTGGGTCGGAAGAGAACAAGAGTTGACCAAGGGAGGCCGACAGGAAAGAGAACTGAAATGAGCCCAGCACCAGGAAGTAGAAGCGATGCCAGACTCAGCTGGGGTTCCGTGGTCGCCAACCCACGTCCCACAAGTTGTGAGACCCTGGGGGGGGGGTCAGTTGTGAGAATAGCTTGCTGATTCATCGTGAGGTACTTTCCAGAGCCCGCCGTGTTATCTCCTGCTGTCTATGCTGATGCCAGCACAGGGCCGTTGCGAAACAGTGAGTGATTCCCGGTCAATCTGTATAGGACGGGGAACCCCGAACGTGTGTCATCATATTTCGTCATCATCTGCGATCATCTCAGGTTCGTGCAGCTTGGACCTATATTCTTTGTCTTTGCCGAGCAGTACGCTCTTTCACTAGACGCATCCAGTACAGGCCTAAGCCAGAAAATAAGGTTGAGACTTTGGAAGACATCGAAGCTAGACACCTGAATTACCTATATCAGTTTTAAAATAACACCATGTTCGTTTAGTAGTCATTTTTTCATTACCTTATTATTATCATCATAAGTGCAAATGACCTAGATGTTACGCGCATCATACCAATAATCACCGCCGCATAAAGTCTTTCTCGACTGTGATTTTTAAAATATTTATTTTTGGTTGGTTGGTTCTTAAGTTTAGGGGCTGCGACAACGCGGTCATGTAGCCCCGTGTACTTTGGGTGTGTGTATAATCTGTCTGATAACCGGTGTTAATTGTGATGACTGTATTAATGTGTGTTATCTGTTTTTTAATTTAAGTACAAACTGCAACTTAGAATTCTTCAAATAGTTCATACTTTTGCCGCCAAGCGCCACCGTCAACGACTACTAGGCCAAGTTCGGAACTTAGCTACTAGACGCCACTGCAGTCGGATCTTGGCAACGGACGTAGACATCTATGAGCGTTGTTTACCTATCCAATTTAGCTTCACACAGGTGTAATTAGTGGAAGGTTCAATAACATGCCATAAATCTGACATGGGACCGCCGGCTTTACTTCCCCTGCGAAGAAAGGCATACTGACGGATTTTTAACGCTCTTAAAATATCCGACGGCTTCGGCCGGGTTTGAACCCGCTATCTTGGGCATAGAAGCTCAGCATGCTACCAAATACGCCACCGAAGCCGCCATATAGTTATTTTTATTACAGTACATTGTGTACATTATACGTTGAAGTGTCAATTCAATACCGGTAGTAGTTTCCCTTATCATCCTCATCATAAGAGCAAATGACCTACAGTAGATGTTACGCCCATTACACCATTAATCACCACACACAATAAGTCTTCCTCGCCTGTGAATTTTGAAATATGTATTTCTATTACGGTAGTTTGTAAGTTTGACGTGTCAATTCAACAGTAGTTTTTATTATCATCCTTATCAAAAGGGCAACTGACCTAGATATTACTCCCTCATTGTCTTTGGGGGCAAATGACTTAGATTTTAAGTCCATTATATTTCTAAGGAGACCTTAAAACATTATCATCATTCCACCGGGCGAAGCCGGGTACTACTGCTAGTTAGTTTATAATTGTAGGTTTAAGAGTGCATTAATTATGACGATTGGTCAAATTGCAAGGCTTCCTAAATAAGTGGACTACCACTTGTGTACAACAAAGTACACTCGAACTTCACTACTCCGAGCTATCAAGTGCTCAAAAAACCATACTATCAGTGACCTTCCTGACCCAATGGCTCGAGCAATAACATCCTCGGCTAGACTTGTGACATGACAGAGGTCTACCGGCCTTCACAAAACATGGGTACCACCCCTAACATCGTGTAACAACAAAACATTCACATCATGTGAGAAAAATATAGCCATAAGAAAAAACTGTCAATAGGGTCTAAATGCAACTGAGATTGTTTCAACAAAATATCATTAGAACATTCCTCGCTTACAACATTTGCGAGTATCATAAATATAACTGGTGACTAGGCTGTCACATTGTATCCTCGTATTTCAAAGAATTGCTGTTACCTTGACCAAATTACAATACAAGCCTCTAAAGCTGGCTCGTCTAGAAAAATCCCTTCTATAGAACTGTTAGCAATCAACTTGTCAAGTGTCAATGGTCTCATTTGAGATCTGGTTTGGCACCACTGTGGCGTGACCTTGGGTACACCTGTACCGCTAGTATACTGCCTTCGCGCACTAGCCTCACTGAATGAGTTTCTTTGGCAAGCAGTACAATCTAAAATGTTCGTTTCTTGACGTATTTGGGTTCACAAAATATTGTCCTATACGTGACTCATCATTTGCAGTTCATAATAAATACACTTTATAATGCTAGTAACGTTGCAATAGAATATAAAAAGATATCACCCTAGATGGGCTTGCCTTAGCAAAGCAAAGAAGATTAAACGAGAGATATTCCTCCCTTAATAATGTCTTTGACAGATATGTCACTCATTGCGGGTTGTGAAAATTATAATTTCGTGCACTCAAAGCACGTTAAAGAAGTCAATAAACATTCTCACCATCTAAACCTATGGTGTTAACTTGAAAAGATACGTGTTGAGTGTGAATCGGGATTATGAGAAGTATTTCAAAGATATTCCACGCCATCACACTGATATTGGATTCAGCTCGAATCACGTGGTCTTCTTACCACTACAAAAATGTATTTACAATAACTATAAAGTGAACGGGTAAGCTCTACCATCAAATGATACGCCCGTCAGTGGCGTTCTAACATTAGCTTCAGAAATGAAAATATCAGCAACAGCTGATTCAAAGATAAATTAATGCTCCTTCAAAAAATTACATAATTAGTTTTCCATTATGTGGACATCATTATTACAACGGTGCACCGTGTGTAAACACACTGTTCTGGTGACTAACTCTATGCTTTGGAAACAAAACTTGTCGTCGTTCGTGAAAAGTGAAAATACCATAGACGGTACTAAAAAGAAGAACTAAAGTACCCTACCGAGATGACTGAAAATCAGAGTTACGGTCGCTAAACTAATCCACCAAGAACCATCGCCTAACAAATGGACATTAGATCATGACTCACGCCACTGTTGATCACCTCATCCACAAAGGAATAAATCTGTGGGGTAATTTCCTTCCATAAGTGTTCGGGCGGAAACTTCCATCGCTCGTCCTCAGACATCTCTATCCACTCTTCGGCTTCTATTGTATCGTGCTGCTCGTATGTTTGGTATCTCTCCCAGCAAGTAGCTTACGTCATCATCGACTGCATGGTGAACGGTGTTGAAGTTCTCAGCACGTGGCGATACTCTGACATATTGTAGGCTATGTAGTTTCGAAGATGAAACACTGCTACTATAGTAGTTTTTATAAGCAACACTGCTGTTACACTTATAATTGCAGACTATGTTTCAATAAATGACCTTGTCTGCGGCACAGAGTTTAATAGACACAGCACGTGTCTGCTCAATTTGACAATCACTGTTAGTGAAAATAGCAATCACATTTCATCAGCGACATCTTGTGCTTATAAATCACGGCTTTGCAGAGGTCGGATATTTCTCATGTTATTCACACTGTTATTAAATGAAGCACTTTGCAACATTGATGATTCACAGAATTTACACTTAGTAAATGGCACAATAGTCGGCCATGCTTGGTCTGGAAAAAATGTGACCATGTGCAAGATCACAATCGTGGATATTTTAATATTTCCTTCGGGAAATATTTCACTCACTTTAATAAAATACCACACGGTAATCACTAGCACACATCGTGATTAAAATATACTTGATGTCTTACGATTTTCACAAGGATGTAATCCATAATTGCTTCTCTCATCGGTCAACTAGACCGGACTTGTAATGGTCTCGGCGTGCTCCACTCGCACGCTACAGGTAGAGGAGTGAATTCTTCATGGAAGCGGGTGTACCGGCTTCGTCACAAGTGAAGTCGATCAGCGACTCTGGACAATCCTTCTGCATATCCGCAGGGTAATACCGTCGTCTCAAACGTAAAATATATATGATTATGCCATTTCCAACTGGCAAATTAAGCAGAAATACTGTAGATTATATATCCAAATATGCACATTAAAGAATACATTCTTTAATCATGAGAAATAAATATTAGCAGCTTCTTGACAAAGTCAAAAGTGCGTCTGCATCTTCCTAGATGCGTTCAAATATTCTTCCACATAGAATTTCAACATTAGCATAAAAATTATCACCAGCATGAGCGAATACGGGCTCAATATCAACTAACTCAATTAGTCTACAAGAAGAAATAAATATCCATTAACGCCAAGATGTGACATTACTGCACAGTAATATGACCGGCGGCTTTATATGGTGCCTTATGACTTGCTGTGAGTAGAAAGGGTGTGATCGAGAAGCTAGAAATAAGATCAAGGCAGATCTTGAGAAAAATCCTAGGTCCAATTAAAGAAAATGGTAAATTCAGAAGACGGTACAATCTTGAACTTTGCTCACATGTAGAAAAGATCACGACACCATTCGTAAGGGAAGGATAGTTTTCAAATTGCTCGTATGAGTTCTACAAGGTTGAGCAGTAGGATCTCAAGGTTTCTTCTTAACAAGAAAACAAAGGAGGCGTGGTTAATCAAGGTAGAAAAAGGCCTGCGTGAAGTGGGGATAACCCAGAACGTTAAAGCCCAGGTGCAAAGACATTGAAAAGACGGTTGAAATTGCGTGTAACGTAGATGAGCGAAACGACAGCAAGAAGAATAGTAACATTAATAGCTCTGGAAGATTGTCCAATCGAGTCAGTGCCTACTTTGTGGGAAAGAAAACCAAAGGGATCTCGTTTACAGAGATGCCAAAACCCAAAATGAAAACGGGTAAGATGTGGACCGAAGAACGGAAGAAAGCTCACCGAAGAAGAATACGGGATTACTGGGGAAATGTGAGGAGAATGCAGTTGAAATAGGGTGATCCATAGATGACCGAAAAGAAAAAAAATACCATTAACGCAACAAGCATGCACTTCTCTTTCCTTTCCATATCTCTCTCTCTCCCTGTGATGTACTGAAATAGTTAGTGATTGACTGCTCACCAGGCATACTGCAACTGCTTGCATGACTTATACAGATAAGGTACATTTACGTGTGTACAGTCGAGTCGAATCAGCATCTTCCTTGTTACTCATAAAAATAAGGTATCCAATTATTCTTACAGTTGATAGGAAATACCATTTCACAAAATTATATAATTTCTAAGTGTCAAAACTTGTAATGAAAACACTATTATTCCGGTTCGTGCAACAACATTTTAATTAAAGAACGGATCTCAGGGGAGCTTATGCTCACGAGCACTTTTTGTTTCATATGACAAGAGCAAAGCAAACCAAAGCAAAGCCAACTCCGTACAGGCCATGGATGCCCTAGGAGTCGTGAAAGGTAGAGGCTTCCACTTGTTGTGACATCGGTACTAGATGGGGTGGAGTTGTCAGGTCCACGCCCGGCCGTCTTTGCTCCTAGGAATTACCCTGGTACTCATTTCTGGTGTAGGCTGAGTGAACCCCAGGGTTATTTTCGTTACCGAAAGTGGTAGTTTTGTTTCTGAAATCCACTATCTGGGTGGGGATCGAACCCACTCCCTTTCAGCTAGAAGCTCAGCGCCTCTACCGACTGCGCCACGCAGCCTCCTATGACAAGAGCACCAACTTTAATTTAAAGAGCACCCTAGTGCTCGTGAGTACCATGTTGAGAACGTCTCGTCTATAGTATCTTCTACCTGTACGTATTATTGTAGATGATTGTTACAGAAATTATGTCATGAACAATTGATTGACCTACTCTTATGTTATTGAAACCTGATTATATTGTCCTTGTTGTTGCTTATTTTAGGCCCTCGACATCGTGGGCATATAGCCCCGTGTATTATTGGGTGTGTATAAATTGTGTGATAACCTGTGTTATTGTGATGGCTGTATTAGTGTGTGGTTTGCCACGGTGGGTGATGGTTAACGTGTCGGTCTACTAACCCTAAGCTTGCAGGTTCGCTCCTGACCGTGGTAAGTGATTTTTGAAAGGCGGAAAAAATTACGACACGCATGTCATTCGATGTTGGCATGTCAAAGTACCCATTTGAATTCAGTAGGCCGTGTTCATAATGGCAAAATTAATCTCGGAAATTTCCGCCAACACAAAGCTCCTCATTTCTCTACTAGAAAGTGCTTTAGTATTCAAGGAGCTTAGATATCTATCCTCCTTGACTTTCATAGTGCTTGAAGGAACAACGAAATTCTACATGCAAGCTACCCTCTGGGTGTAAAATAACAAAGCTTACACCCGGCACTCGAGGCCATACGATAAAAAATAAAACTAAAAAAAAAAATGTATGTGTATTTGTAAATTGGGGATAGGATTGGGAGAGAGGCAGCCGTGGCCTTAAGTTTAAAGCCATCCTGGCATTTGCCTGAAGTAGAAATGGAAAACTACGGAAAGACACTTATAGGCTAGTTGAGATGGAAATCGCACTGACCTTTTCTCAGTTAGGCCCCACAAGGCAGAGTGCGCCCCGTTCCAGCCTACAGTATAGACCAGAATTGAAATTCTAGGCAGAGCCGGGTGGGATTTTTGCCTAATCCCAGACCTTAAGGGCGACAGCCAATAGGAACTGTGTTCTAAAGCCATTTCTATATCACTAATGGTATTGTCTAGACCTAGATACAAAACAAAATGTTTGACATTTTGAAAGCGATTGCAATAAAGTACAGGGATAGGAGGGTGATTTACAATCTATACAGAAACCAGACAGCAGTCATTCGAGCTGAAGGACATGAGAGAGAAGCTGGTATTCAGAAAGGTGAAAGGCAAGGCTGCAACTTATCACCCATAATTTTCAATCTTTACATTGAACAAGCAATGAAGGAAATTGGAGAACAATTTAAAGTGCGAGTGAATATTCAAGGAGAAATAATTTCTACTCTGAGATTTGCTGATGACATCATCATCATCATGGCCGACACGCCTGAGGATTTGAATGAGTTTTTGAATGGTCTTGAGGAAAGGATTCATGATGAAAATTAATAAATGTAAAACAAAAATATTGGAATGCAGCCGAAACAAAAATCAGAAACCTCAATGGACATCAAATTGGCAGGTGAAAAGTTGAAGGAAGTAGGAGACTTCTGTTACTTAGGAAGTAAAATTAACAGTGATGGACGAAGCAAGGAGGATATAAAAATTAAGGAAAGCATTTCTACAAAAAAGGAATCTGTTGAAATCGAATACAGATTTAGGTGTTAGGAAATCATTTTTGAAAGCCTTTGTCTGGAGCGTGACACTCTATGGAAGTTAATCATGGACTATTCGTGTAGCAGAAAAGATGAAAATTGAAGCGTTTGAAATGTGGTGTTATAGGAGAATGATGAAGATCAGATGGGTAGATAGGGTTAAAAACAAAGAGGTATTAAGACTAGTGGGATAAGAGAGATGTTTCTGGCGACTGCTAATGAAGAGAAGAGATAGGTTGGTAGGACACACACTAAGACACTCAGGAATAGGAAGCATAGTTATGGAAGAAAGGGTCGACAAGAACTGTAGGGGTAGACCAAGGTTAAAATATGTTAAACAGATTTCCTCAGATATAGGGTGTGGTAGCTATGTAGAGATGAAACGATTAGCTCAGGACAGGGAGGCATGGAGCACTGCATCAAACCAGTCAAAAGACTGAAGACTCAAAAAACAAACAGATACAAAGCCAGGGTTCGCCACCGAAGGAGAGTAAATTACAACAATTGCACCCTCGTTAGGAAAGAACGTCTTAAGTGGCCCTGTGCGATTTTGCTCACTATCACGTGAGCCATTTCCCTGGCATTAACACGAAAGCTTGCAGTTGTTGGCGGGCAATAAAGTAAGCGTTCATCGTAACATGAAGGCAGGCTTACCGTGTGAGGAAGTCCGTAACTGCACCCTTGTGCTCAGTCACGAGCATACAGTGTATTCAATTTAGTTCCTCGCAATAAACGCTCTATTGAACTGGTTTTTACATTACCTCAATTGTGTGCAAGTGTTCCTCTGAGCGGAGCGAGGGCTCACATTAAAGCTAATACACCCACTTTGGAATTGTTTATGTTGGTAAATTAATGACCAGGCTAAAATAACAGACCACTGGAGCAACATTCACCATTCATATTAAGGAAAGAACAGCTGCCCCAACAAAAGCATTGTACGAGACACCGAATCCCACAAGCTATCAATCAACACTGCAATGACCCTTTTCAAACTGAAAGAGTGGCAACATACGGCATTCAACTAATATGGAAAAAGCTTAACATATCCAACATGACAAGTGTTTAGTGCTTTTCAGTCGGTCAACACGAATGTACCCAAAAGAGATGGGTTATGCCCTAATCCTGAAATAAATTACATGAGATTAATAAAACACTAGGATGACCAGTTTCGATCGTCAAGCGATCATCATCAGATCCATTACACTTAGGCTATAAAATCTATGTTTGAAATACAGGTGAAAATATTTACAATATGTACAATTATTTAGTTGCAGTATTGGTACTGCAACTGTCAGTGTATGCTAAATGCAGTATATATGTTAGGTGAAATGCTAAATGGTGATAGCTATCCGGAGATTGTACTTTAGAGAGATTATATGGTTGTAAACTATGGTTAAAGTATAAAATTTTAGGCTAACTACTTATCTGATTGTCTTCCGTACTACAGCTACTCGCAGTTTTCGTGTTTACTAGAACTCACTGTGCGGTCGACTGCGGTGGTTATCTTAACGACTGGTTTTTCCCTCCCTTCTCCCCCCTACCCCTACGTGCTGTGGGGAGTGATCGCGATGTGTTTATGTGAGGTGTTGCCAACCTAGATAAGATGTATGTTATTGAATGAGGTGGGTCTGCAACTATTAAAGACCGTGGATTAGCCCTCGCCACGCGTGGAGCATAACCCATTCGAACTAAGCGTTGACGGTCTTATGAGGACGTCCCGGCACCTTTAATACTGCCGCGAATATGGGCCTTGGTTTATTGCAGAAGAAAAGTACATCGTACACCTGATCCAGATAACATTTACCTATTAAAAACCCCCTAATTTCCCCCCTTTTTTTTATCTAGCTTGGCTGTGTCGCTAAATTGTGTTTTGTTTCCGACAGGGTGTGTTTTTTAGTAGCGTGAAGAGGGGTGAGCTCTCCATGAACGTGTGTTCATTTAGATTGTTGGGATTGTTTCGTTTGGCTAGGTGTATCTCGATTGCTTCCTTTATGTCAAGAGCTCTGCCTTTCGATTCGTGATGGATTATTTTAAGATCCGACTCTATGTTGGTAAAGCTGTGCCCTGCGTCACACATATGTTCGCACACGGCTGAATGTGTTCCGTATCTTATCGCATTCCTATGTTCATTATAACGTGTGTCTACTCGCCTTCCACTCTGCCCGATGTAATTAGCTTGACAATCGGTGTCTTGGCACGTTATAGAATATACCCCTGACCTTGAATACGGGTCACGTTTATTTAGATTACTATTTAGGAGGTGCCTAGCGGTTGTGTTTTTCGTCGTGAAAGCTATCTTTATGCCTTGCTTTTTGAATAGGTTAGTGATTTTATATGTATTCGCATTCACATAGTTGAAACGCGCAATTTTTTTCTCATTACTGTCCGGTTTGGGAATCGTTTTATCTTTATTTTTATGTTTGGCTATAATTTGGTTTATTTTGCTTTATTCCATATTCCGGAAAGCAACACAAACCTCGCATGCAATCGACAATCAATCTAATCACCCCAGTACGCACAAACTAGCGGGTTTCAACTCAATGGTGCACAGGGCTTTAAACATACCCATGTCAAAAGACAACTATAATAAGGAAATAAGAACAATTATGCAAATAGCTAAGGAAAACAACTTCTCGCCAAAAATATAGGCTTATGAGATCACCTTTTGTCGTGAGTGTGTATGCGCGTGTGCGTGTGTGTGTGTCCCCGAATAAAATCTGAACGGCCAAAGCGATTTCAATGAAATTCGGTATGGACATACTACTGCAAACCTTGACCCTGCCTTTCAAATATTGATATGTTTCACCAGACTAACATGGCAGCCGCGCAAAATATTACATTGGCTTTCTATATCTCCGCAACAGTTACAGATATCACCCTGACATTTTTTACTGTGATAAAGGGTACTGCTAGAAATTCATCCATTTGACTTTCACAAACCTGTTAAGTACAAAACGAAGATGGCGGCCAAGTGAAGTTGAAACAATTTAAATAGACTTTTCATGCGATTTAACCAACCGAGCGCAGTGAAACTTGGTACAGCAAATGTTTATACACATTGTAATGCATTGAGATTTAATTTAGTTCAATTGTTTACATAAATTAAGATGGTGGCTGTGCACAATTCCAAAATTATGATTTTATTTCTTGTGTCCTAATCTTGCGATCGAAGTGAATGTTTGAATAATGACCGCACGCAATAATCTTCATATAATGGTACATAACTCTATGACCTACATATATAACAATCCAACATCGCGACCATCCGAAATATTTAGACGGTTCTCAATGTCTACGAATCTATTGCAGCAATCAACCTGATATTTTGTATGTTGATAGAGGCAAATTACTTAGGTTCACCTGTGGATCATTCAATAACTTAGTGAGTGCAAAGCCAACATGGCGGTGACGCGAAATTTAAATATTTAAATTGAATTCTTTCGCAACTTTTCATCCGAGCACTGTGACAGTTGGCACAGTGTATCTTCATATAAGCCGTATTATACTGACGTTTAATTGAATGGAATTTTATGAGAACTTAAAAATGGCAGCTGTGCAATTTTTAAAACTATCGTTTTTATTCCTCGTGTCCTAAGTAAGACCAATAGGATATATGAAAATAGGCTGTTTAGTTCTTCACGGAACTACTTGTTCTTCCTTTGTTCTGTCCATGCAGTGGTGGCTTTCATCCGGGTGGTAGCACCAAAATTATGTTTCTTCAACAACAACCTAAAGCTCTCTACCGTAAAATGTAGTCTGTTACGTTGATTCCTTCAAGGACATTTTTAGCCTTTTTTCAATTTTGAAAAAATAGGCTTATGAGATCACCTTTTGTCCGTGTGTGTGTGTGTGCGTGTGTGTGTGAGGTGTGTTTGTGTGTGTCCCCCCTAATAACTTTTATAAGGCTGGAGCGATTTCAATGAAACTCGGTAAGTTCATAGCACTACTCCGGGCGACCCCAACCGTGCCCTTCAAATTTTGTTACGACTCACCAATCCAACATGGCGGCTGTGCGAAATATTTCACCAGCATTCAATATCTCCGAAACTATTCCCGATATCACCCTGAATTTTTTTACGATAATAAAAGGAACTACTAGAAGTTCACCTATAGGACTACTGAAAAACTGGTAACTACAAACCCAACATGGCGGCCACGCGAATTTGCGACTTTAAATAGACGTTTCTCGCAATTTAACCAACCAAACGCAATAAAACTTGGTACAGTATATGTTTATACACATTGTAATGCACCGACATCAAACTTCGTTCAATTGTTTACATAACCACAAGATGGTGGATGTGCAAAATATTTCACCGGTATTCTATATCTCAGAAACTATTAGCGGTATCACCCTGAAATATTGTACGGGAATAAAGGGCACTGCTGGATGTTCATCTATAAGACTTTCAAAAACCGGTTAACTACAAAACGAACATGTCGGCCAAGCGAATTAAAAATTTTAATAGACCTTTCTCGCGTTTTAATGTTCCAAACGCAATGAAATCTGGTACAGGAAATGTTTATACACATTGTAATGCACTGGTAACCAATTTAGTTCAATTGTTTACATAACATCAAAATGGCGGCAGTGCGAATTTTAAAATTAAGTTTTTTTTTCTTGAGTCGTAATCATGCAATCGAAGTGAAAGTTTTAATAATGAACCTACGCAATAATTTTCCTTTAATGGTACATGACTCTATGGCCTATACATTTAACAATCCAACATGGCGACCATCCGAAATATTTAGACGGCTCTGAATATCTACGAATCTATTATAACAATCAAACTGAATTTCTTTATGTTCATAGGGGCTATAAACTTAAGTTCATCTATAGGACTTTAAATAACCTGGTGATCACAAATCCAACATGGCGGCGACGCGAAGTATAAATATTCACATGGATGTTTCTCGCAATTTAACCATCCTAGTGCAGTGAAACGTGGTACAGTAAATCCTTATACGAATGTTAATCCATTGGCATCTGATTTATTACAATTGTTTCCCTAACCAGAAGATGGCAGCTGTGCCAAATTTTATAATCTACTTGTTACTTCTTGTGTCCTAATAATGCGATTGAAATTTGAATGCTACACGTACACAATAATCTTCATGTAACAGTGCATAACTCTAGGACCTACATATATAAAATCCAACATGGCGACCATCCGAAATATTTAGTCGGTTCTCAATATCTACGAATATATTACAGCAATCAAACTGAAATTTTGTATGTTCATAGTGTCAGTTAACATAAGTGGGATATATGAAAATAGGCTGTATAGTTCTTCACGGAACTACTTGTTATTATTCAGTTATTCGTGGCTTTTAATGATGATGATGATGATGATGATAACGAAATGTTGATGGTTTTCAGTTGGTCAACACGATTTTTCCCAAAAGCGATGGGTTATTCATCCAAGTGTATTTATTAATCTCAAGTAGTTTTTGAAGGATTAGGTAATAACCCATCTCCTTTGGGACAAATCGTGTTGACAAACTGAAATGCATCAAACTTTCGTATATTAAGGCAACACTGAAAATGACTTCAAACCCCATAATGATGATGATAATTAATGTTTTAAAGGGCCTAACATCTGGGATAGAGGTCTCTTACGGTTTGGAAGATCGTGAAAACGAAAATGAAAGGGAAATCTAACTAAAGCTATGTACACATTCACAACTAAAACTACTGACTTACATACTTGAAGAGAAAATGGAAAACAAAAAAGAATATAATGAATAAAAGAAAAGAGGAAAGGAAATGCCCTCAACCATCTAAAAATGAGAATTAAGGGACTTGGAAGAAAGGAGAGCAATGAAAGGCAGGCAGGAAAGGAAAGAGGTGGGGGTCCGCCCCAAAGCCAATGGAAAGAAGGGAAAAGCCGGACTCAGATCAGGAATCCCTCGGGGTGCCAACTCCTGAACTCACCAGCCGTGATGATTTAGCACTACTACGGATGCACCATAAGTGGTGGGTCTTCACACACCCTGTCCCCTTGAGGGCCATGAACAGAAGGCAGGAGTTACCATGAAAGGAAAAAGAAGTTTGAACCTTCGAAGAATGGGTTATCAGGAAAGATGAGACACGGGCCAATTAAGGCGGAGTGTTTAATGAGGAGGCATGTTCAAATATCCTTGTTTGAACATGTCCATATTATTTTAAACATATTTTCTCGGCATGTTGGTACATATAACTCGTCCCCAATGATCAGGGTTTCTGATGCGTATAGTTCTTCAGGTTGAATAGCCGTGCAATTTTGTTTTAATTTTGCGTTACGAGGTATATCTATTCTTCTTCTTCTTCTGCTTCTTCCTGCTGTTGTTTCGGCCATCTACGGAACACGCTATTTCAACTGTCCTTTTCCATGTCTTTGCACCCGGGCTTTAACGTTCGCCTAGTATTCTCGCATTCGTTTCCTATGCTGTTCTTTCCTCGCTTCAATCCACCCTTTGTCAATCTTTAGTTTTGGCCTTTCTTGGAAAACATGATGTTCGTAGAATTTCGACTTTAGTGAAACCAGTTTCTGGATATCCTCTTGGGTTATCCCTATTTCACGCAGGTCTTTTTCTACCTCGGTGAACCACGCCTCCTTGTTTTCTTGTTAAGAAAAAGAAACTGAAGATCCTATTGCTCAACCTTGTAGAGCTCATACGAATAATGTGGCTATAGAAAACTATTCTTGTCTTACGAATGGTGACCGTGATCGTGTCTTCTTCTCATCATTTTTGCCCTTATGGACAGTGTTTGAACTTAAATATCTCATGATGACCCAATTTTCACTTCTCTCCCTCCTTCCTCTTCTCTTCCCAAAATCTCTTCATCCTTTGACTGTGTTCCTGCTTCCGTCGTTCTGTTCACAGTGTTCCCGTCTCCTTATTTTCATTTACTTTGATTTAGTATTCTTAAGTTTGTTTCTGAATTCTCCTCTGTTTCCAATCATTTGTCTGTCGATACCCACCTGCCTTAAGTCTTCCTCTATTTCATGATACCAATTAGTTTTCCTGTTTGAGCTGTTTACTACATCAAATATATTTTTTGTAAGTCTGTTGTTGTTGATCCTCTGTATTTGCCCGTAAAATGTTATAAATTATTATTAATTTTTAATTGCATATGAGTACCCACACAATGAACTACAAATATGAAAGAAGCTACAGCATTTCGGGGATATATGTAAAGAATTGTCGTAAACAAGATTTGTGTACATGGCATCATGGAAATAATGAGTGATACATTGTTGTTTCATCGTAATTAAATGTTAGAAGTATCAGAAATTCTCGGTCCATTAAGAACTACAGAGTTTTGGAAATTAAGAAGTAATGCAGAAATATATCGGAACATTGAAAACATAACGGAGACAGTAAAGAAGAGACATTTATACCTACAGAATGATAGCAGGTTAATCAAACATATTTTTAAATATCTTTGGAAAAATAAATCGACAACACCCTGGTTTCAAGAAGTAAAGAAAGATTTAGAAAGAAACAATGTAAGAGAAGAAGGTGTACTAAAGAGAGAAATTTAGAAAAAGAAAAGGTATTGGGAATAGAAGGACTCCAAGGAAGGCAACACAAGAAAACAGGCTCAAAATGGTCGGAAGAGAGAAACAAGAGACACAGCGAAATGATGAAGGAGCACTGGAGGAAGAAGAAAGAACAATAAGGGACTAAACATTGAAATTTTTTCGTGGTCCCCAGAAGACCCTAACGGAGAAAGAAAAGAAAAATAATTTTCAAATGGCATGGACTGTCCTCTATGGTTATGTTATCTTCTTCTTCCTTTACTCAGGAGGTCACGGAGTAGCAACGTATGTTCCAGCATGACCTCCTATTTAATATAATTTAATCTATGGAGGCGTATTGTCATTGATAGCTCACTTCTTATATAGTATTAATTCAAACCTTAATAACAGGATAAGCAGTTGTTCCCAAACGCTTCTAATGTCAATTTCCTGGTGTTGTGTCTAGCATTCTTGGCTGTCACCCCAGATGTCCATGTTCGATTCCCGGCTCTGCTAAGAAAATTAATTCTGATCTGAAGGTTGGAACGGGGTTCACTCAGCCTCGTGAGGCAACACTGAGAAGAGATGGACCGATTCTCATCTCAGCCACTTTGGAAGCGGTTTTCCGTGGTTTCTCAATTCTACTTCAGCCAAATGCCGGTATGGTTCCTTGCTGAAAGCCACGAGCGCCTCCATCCCAATCCTCACCTGCATTACATATACACACACTACTACAGCCACCACAATGACACAGGTTATCAAACAAATTCTACTCACACCCAAGCACATGGGGCTAAATGACCACGATGTAGCAACGCCCATAAACCAATTAACAACAAGACGCATAGGTTCATATTTTGTACTACGTTATGCCCAACTAAGTAGCGGGATTGAATCTATTGAACAGACGAATTTGAATTAGATTTCTTCGGTTCCAAAAGTCTCTTTAATCTCATACTACTGTTTTATCCCTTGGCTGGGGGTGGGATAAACACGGTAGTGTAGGTGTGCTAATTTTGGGGACTGCTTCCGAATGAGGGTAGTTTCCCGTGTTTGGGAGGGTCTACCAGTGTAGCGTGTTGGTGTGAGTGCTTAAGCTACTGGGGGGGTCTCTGCAGGATGCAATTACCTGCCAGGGGATGAATGTCTAAGTGCAGGCTGCTAATCTAGCCTGCCAATTATGTACAGTGAGCAATTCAGCGAATGTGCAAAGTTGGTGACTCGACACTCTGCAGTCGAGTCGCGTGCTCGAGTGCAATAGAACCTGACGATGCAGTTATTGGCCTCTACGGTCAGGGGAAATTATGACTAAGGTCAGGTAGGGTATAAGGATGTAAAATGGAGTGTGATTAGTAATAAATGTGTTGCTTACTGACCATGTGTTTATTGGCCAGTAGATGTGATGTGATGTCCCTCTTGGGGAGTTTAAACAAATATAAAATGTAGTACAATTTAAGAAGTGTACAGTGGTTCAGGGTAGGTGTTTACAAAGATAAAGGACTCTGAGCACAGCTAGATCTCACCTGGTGAAGAGCTGGAACGGACCTCGTCGGGCAAGGCCGCTGGCCAACAGCAGAACAGAACAGAACAGAACAGATGATGAGGTTTCTCCGGGCCTAGGCTTTAAGGCCTTCCCCCACTGCCTGGTAGCATTTCCTCATAGCTGTCGCTCCATTTCCCGTGTTTATGTTTATATTTCGCAAGTGTGGCCGTCAGCAGTATGCCGGGCCCGCTTGTGTCTGAAGAAATGCATGAGGCTTATGGTCTGCCTATGCGGGTAGTTTTGGTAAAAGATGGCGGGGTGGGTCTCAGGGGGTACTGCCCCCGGGCTGTACAAGTCCCCTTCGTCGTTTGTTCGCGTCCTCGCGAACGGGAAATAGAGTGGGCGTGTCGTTGTAATGGGTTTTCCTAGTTTTCTTCTTGTCCCTCTTCTTCTTCTTCTTCAGTGTCGGTGTCGTGTAGGTGTATCGATGTCGTGTTATCCTGGTGATGATGTGAGTTTAGCGTGTGCTCAGAGGGGGTGGGTTATGGGTATATACATAGTTCATTGTTCACTTAAAATTAATCGTTATAAAAGTTGACATTGAAAATAAAATATACAGAAAAATACATGTTCTTGATGTTATTGCTGTTAAAGAGGAAGAAAAAACATAAGTATATGCGTATTGGCGCTATGCAGGAAGGAAAAAAACATGGTTGGACTGGTGGTTGTGTCGTCCGACGCTGTGTGGGAAAAAAATTGCTCCCTGCACGTACCTTGTGTCAATAAAGTATAAAAGATGGAAGAAAATAGAAAAACAGGTGCCCCAGGGTATAAGTTAAAGGTATATCAGAATGATTTATTGTTGTTGGGATGAAACGGGACACCTTCACAAATTTTATCGTTAGTAGAATAGAAAGGAAAGAGACAAAAGTGTGTATAAACGTGTTTTGGTGTCTATGTGTGGCAATAGTAAATTCATATTCACATTTTATCATGATTCATAGTAGTGCTAACAATATTAATAATAAGAATAACAATAGTGA
The DNA here is from genome assembly GCA_946902985.2 of Meconema thalassinum. Taxonomy (NCBI): domain Eukaryota; kingdom Metazoa; phylum Arthropoda; class Insecta; order Orthoptera; family Tettigoniidae; genus Meconema; species Meconema thalassinum. Next base: position 572,753,026 of record OX336391.1, read on the forward strand.
CAATAATCATGGTTCTAATACTAAACCTTATCATTTAAGAGCTCGGTACCTTTCTCTGTTGCTCTCATCTGGCCTTTCTCATACTTTCTCCTATTGTCCGCCGATTCGTACGTACCTTTCAACCTTCATTTCTTTCTCCTGTGCCAGCGGTTTAGTGGTTAAACCGCTCAACTGTTATACGCTCGTGAGTTTCTCCCCGTGGGCAGGAAAAATTCACCTTGATGGCTAGGACAGACGCTCACAAGACTGCGTCTCCCCTGGCTACCGTTTTCCGCTCATTATTTAAGCGTTTTTTGTGTGTGGTTGCGTCAGCATCGCTCGGTGCCTCACGGTCACTTGACGTTGCTGACTGCGGCGCCGTCGCCATAAGGGCGCGACTGAAATAGTTTAGGAGCAGAGTATTTTTGTGTGGCATAATTAGTGTAGGGTATGTGTGTTTGGGGGCTATATTTACAAGGGGTGAATGCATATATGTCTGCCTTCTCTGAAAAATGAAATGTATTAGTGCTGTTTCATGCGCCATCGTGCGCACTCGTGTTGGCTCTTGGTGAATCTGCAAAGGTGGATTTACATGACATTCATCAAAATACCCTTTATCTCTGATATTATTCATAGATCTTAATATATAATGCCACTAAATCTAACTTAGTCTAAGGTGGCCGTATTCTATCATGCTACTAGTTTCTACTCTTTGTGTATGTGTGTATTTGTGTGTCTCCCCAGTGTGTACTCATTGTGTGAAATGTGTATGTGACGTCGGTGGTCCACCTTACCTTTACCATGGTCATTTGTGCTCCCACGATGCTGCAGTGGTGGAGCTCTTTGCTGAAAGAAAAGGCATGTAAATTAAGCACATGTGGTCGGTAAGCTTCGGTTGCTGTACCGGCGATATCGCTTCGGACGTTTCGCGTATATATGCCGCGTTCACATTAATGTGCCGTTGAATGTTGTTCGGACTTACCCTATAAGGTGCCGAACGCCATATGTCGCGTTCGCGTCGCATACGCGTGTTTCCGCAACGTGTTGTCGGTCTTACCCTGGTAACGGTTTTAGTTGCCAGGTGCCGGACGCTCTATCTTAATTAAAAAGTGTTTAGCCTAAGTTATATTAATTAATACTTAAATGAAAAAAATGTATTTACAAGCCGAAATGGTCCTTAGTCTAGTGCCGAAATGTGCTGTAGCTGCTGTTTTACGACAGTGCTTATTAAATTTGCTTAATTCTAAGTTGCGTTCCAAATGCAACTGCCTTACATACTATAATTTTGATCGGAACGATCGCCTGAGGCAGTTTTACCTCCTCAGGGTACCACCCGTGTGTATTTAGAAACACCGGTTGTCACTAAAACCACCAGGCCCTAAAGCCCTTCTAGATTTCCTTCCCTTAATACTAACTGTCGACTTCCCCTCTTAGTAATTAATATAGGCCTGTGCACTTGCGTTGCTAAGAAGCGAACGCCTCGCGCGGATATCCTTTATTGTTGTAGCTTATGTTCGCTTTATTCGCCATTTATCATTCGTTTATATTTATTACTGGGCTGCCCGGACCCCTGTGAGAGCTCGCCGCATTCCTCATTTACATCTCTGGCCTCCCGCTGCGTTACCATTTAAGCTCTGGAGACTCGCTGTCATCCATTTATGTGGGCACGGGACATCGTTCGGGAAAAAATCATCCGATAAAGTAATATCATCCGGGAATTTAGCGTCCGGGAATCCTCTTGGCCCCATATCCCGATGAGGTCTTGCGTGGCCAGGGGTTGTCCCGCTGGACCCTTGGCACACTTTCTTCACTTCCTCGAATGGAAGACTTGCTCCCCGCCATAGGAACGCTACTTATATTACAACTATCTAAGAGTCTAGTCCTAATGTGGTCGTCTCTAGGTTCGTCTCCTGACTCTAGTGTGGAGCTGGCTAATTCTCCTACTAGCCGTCAAAAGTCTCCCCTGCAGGTCTGGCTTCGATGACTGTAGCGCATAATGGGTATAACCTTCTCCGACACGGGGGCAGGCTAGGCACACCCGAGATATCGACGTTTGCCCGCGCTAAGTCATCGTTGCTTCGACCTTACGTTATTCCGTCTTAAGTCTGGGACAGGATCTGTTGGCGTTTGGCCCCGTCCCTGCCCTTCCATGGAGCTTCTGCTCTCTCCGTTTACCTTCTCATCACCATCTAGTGTGATGTCAGATTCCTTAAAAAAAAGTGTGATTTGTAAATATGTTTGTATGTACCATGTAATTATGTAAAATTTTTAGTGTTCTGGGGTTGTAGAATCTTCGAAATGCATTGGCTACTTTAGGCTCGTCATTGCCGTGTCGGATTTCCAGCGTTGATGCCTTGGTATTTTCCTAGAGGTGTTAGTAGGTTTGTAGGGTGTTTGGTCCCTTGTTATTAGGATTGCTGAATGTGGTTAAAGAGTGGTGGGAGGGGTTCGTGCATCGTTGGTCTCCATGTTTATGGTGGCCGGGAGCCGATGATGCTGTTAGGAGGTATTTACTGTGAGTGGATGGGGTGGGTTTTTCCCAGGTGTGCAAAATTTAAAAATGCCATGCGGGTGTAATATTAATACAATCCCTGGTGTGTGGATAGGATATTTCATGCATTGGGATGGATGTGAGGCGTGTCCGCTCTCACTTGAGGATAAGGGTTGTGTTGGGATACAATAAGTTTATGTCCCTTGCATGCGGGATTATTTAATAAATACTTGTTAGCATAAGTATGGCCTCATCCCTCTACACAGAGATGTGCATTGCCGCTTGATATCAGTTTCCGACTCACCTCTAATACTCAGGTGTAGGCGTTTGGGGCCAAGGTGTAGCATACCTTAATCTATTAGAAGCATGAAGTCTATCAACCCCGATGTATATTTTGAAATGTAGTGTAGCTGTTTTTATGTATCTGTATGTCTGTGTTGGATAGTGTTGTAGGTGACAGGGTGTGTAGGAAGAAGGGTGCTGGGATGGTAGCCCGTAGTTGGTACCATGACCATCCTGATGGCATTATCCATCTCTACTCCTGTTGTGGTGTGTCATCCTCTCTTAGTCACCATGTGTTCTCTACCCGCTCCTTGGGATGTGCGCTGGCTAAGTTGAGATGCCATAAAGCATCTACTCTCTCCTAAAATACCAGTCTGTGGGCCTGTGATACCTACGTTGTGTGGAAATGTTTGTGTCTGTGGGCACCGCCCTTAGGCTGCCCTTAGGATGTTTAAGTACGGTGACGCTGTAACGTCACGGCCTAACCTGGTCTCCTGTTCATAACGTTGGGGTAGCTTGTGATTTAAGTATAAATTGGCATAGCCTGGTCGCCTGTAATGATTTTTAGAGATTAAAAACCAAGAAAAGGAATTATTAGGGGGGTTGTTCCCTCCTGGAATCTGTCTGTATCCGCCCCTGAGTGTTGGGCGCGTGTAGGAAGGAAGTGGCCGTGGCTGTAATTAGCGCGGCGGTATGTGTGAGATCGCCTATCGCTCACGTCTGCTGGCGCTTGGGATGTTATGGGAGAAGTCTTATCTCGTGTCGCGTGGCTAATTGTCATGTGCCGCGTGTTGCGTGTTATCACCCTTGCAGACATGTTCCTAGTGTCGGTAATGGTAGGCGTATGGTATCCTGTATTCCCGAGATTAATCCGGCCCACAGTATTTGTGTATTATTGGATGCAGAGCCTATTGTAATGGCGCTCTCCTTTCTGCATCAACATCCGTGTCTCTGTATGTCGTTACTGTTATTGTTTTTGTGCCAGTGTCATCATGTCTGCATGTCATTGTCACGTCTTGTTATGACAAGAATGCCTACCGACAACAGAGTGTTGCAACGCGCTGGAATTCGCTTATTTGCTACGCAGTGGTGTTTTGTATTTGTTTTGTGTCTTTGTATACAGAAAGTCTTTAATGTTATGTATGAAGGCTAACGAAACGTGGCTTTCGCCACTGTCTGTATGTTCACATGTGTTTTCATTCTTGTAAGGCCAAGGTGCTACCTTGTCACCTTTTTCCGCTTACAAGCTTGTTTGGGAATTTGTATTCGCAATCCGTTCCCCATTGTGTCTTACCCTATCATTTTATATCCGGGGTAATCAAAAATGCCATGATTTTTGGCCGTAGAAATGTGGTGTTACCTACTTTGCGTGGGCGTTTGTCTGTGCCCGTGGCGTCCCCCGTATTCAGGTGTCGGGCGCTATGATTAAAAAAAAGTGTATTGTGGTCTCCGTAGAGGCCTGGCGTTCCCGGTACGTCCCCTATTGGCAGTCCAGGGGTTGCTAATGCCCTAAGTAGGCTGTTATAGCGAGTACCTTAAAACGAACCTACGCCCCTGTATGTATGTCACATGTTTGTTGTCTGGACGAATATGGTCGACCCTGGATTTAATTTGTGGGCGTAATGTGGCTTTGCTTCCTCTGGTGAATGATTGTGTGTATTACTGCCAGAGCGCGAGCGCTCCTAGCCTGTCTGGTACTTGCGAAGGTCGCATGTTCATTTACGTCTTATCGCTGACTGGCGATAGTGTCAAGTTTCAATGGCGTGTGAAATACCTGCTGCTAGTGTAGCGGTCGGCTTATTGCATGTGTTGAGCCAATGCGCGTGGGATTGCTGACACGCTTTTCTATTGCCTGCATATACGGTGTGCCTTTGGTTCCTCGTCATGTAAAAAATCCTACCACTGTTCATATATACTGTGTCACCAAATTTTGTGTTATTGTAGACCTGGGGCGAATATGTTCGTTGGTGGTAGTTAGATGTCTGTGAGAGCAGCTGATGTATTTATGCACATGTATCTCCGGGCTTCTAATCGCGTGTCTGGTGACTAGGTGTCGGAGGTGGTTTTAATATTTTATGCATATTAATCCCTGTTAGCGTGACTGTCCCTTATTGCCGTATCCTCCAATTGGACGGCTACCCGACCTTGCGTTCCTGGCATTCAGAAGGTCGCGGGTTTGAGACCGTCGTTGTTCAGGATGATCATTCCTGTTGCCTTTTGGGCCTGTGTCTCTATGACAGTTTTGTCAGTGTTAGTGACTCTCTTTATGGTAACTATGTTTACTGTGTGACCTCAAAAATATATTACAGTATTTTCCCCTGAACTGTGAGTGTTATCACATGGTATTTACGCTTAGTTTGAGCGACATCATAGGTGACATGAAAAATTTCTGCTATGGGCAGTGTAAGAAATAACGTACACTTATGGATTAAATATATATATTGTACCCAACTGTCATCATGTGGAATATGTGTTCGTATCCCAGCTAACTCACGGTCTTTCGAGGTATGGGACGTTCCTGCCCACCATACGACCACATGCTCAGGATTTGAGTCTACCAGGTAACTACTCTACATTCTAGTTAGAATCATGTGCCTGGTCTTCTCAGATATGACCTGAGTTCGATGCCAATCTGCCGTGACCGATTGGGCACAATATACGCATGCAAATTGTACAGTTTTGTGCATGTGTTTTTGTGTGTTTACCCTCTACAGGGGTAGAACCTGTCTTTTGTGTTAATTGTGTGTACGCGCTCCCGTGAGGGTCTTGGGAACGTTTCGGCATTTTATGTGGAAAATTCTGTGTGTTATGTCCTGGGAACATTTACCCATGGGCTTGTGCGGTCAGTGAATTTCACTATTGTGCGCGCGCCTTCGCCCGTCGGGGTGAATTACCGCGCCCTGTTATGAGGGCATAGGCCTCAGGTTCCCATTTAGGTGCTTCTTTACTGTCTTTCAGGGGTGTTTTAAGTAAAGCAGGCCTAAGCCTACGTTCCCCGTAGTGCCTGTTAATAGGCGTAGGTATGCTGGCGCCTGAAGGGCTGTGTTGGCTCCGCGCTATTCTATTAGTGTCTGGGCGCGTGTATGCCCTCCTGTCTGCCTGGCCTCGTGGGGTGGGCGGTAAAATTTCCCTTAAACCCTGTGTACTTTGTTTCGGAGGCAGGATAGTGTGTGCAGGCGTGTGTGTTACACCCTGGTGAACTGTAAACAATCCCCCTGTATGTCTTTGCTCTGGGGGTGCATATGTTGGTGTCCGCTTCCATTCTGGCGAAATCACCCTCTGAACTGGCGGTAGGGGTCGTATAATTGTCTGTGAGCACTCTTGCAATGTATTGGAGGGTAGTCTGACCGATTTCTGGCCTATGGCCACGGCAGACTCCTTCCCATGTGTAGCGGTACCGGTATATTTATGGACCTGTTCGCAAATTGCTGTGTTGACGTGTTTGCGTCCTATGCAGTTCTGTGGCTGCCAACTGGAGAAACGCCTGTTCGCGAATAAGCTCCCTGTATTGGGCATACAAAATTGTGTAGTGCACCCTTATCCTCTCTAGGGTTGTGTTATCCATTGTAGGGCCATGTGTAGTGATCAATTGGTCGTATATCCTGTTCCTTCGAACATGGCTCCTGTTGAGGTGTTCGTGTATGTTACTTAAGTGTCTGTGTGCGCATCTCAATTGCGCTGTCCTACCCTCTGACGGGGTGCATGGATGCTTGCCCTGTATTGCTCCAACCTTTGTCTGGAGTGGCCGTATTTGTGCCTGTCGCCTTTGTACGTGCCTGTGGCACCTTGGTAATAATGTGAATAATATTGGTGTACCCCTATTGCCTCTATGGCTTACAATCCCTGTTGCTTCTGCATGTGGTGCCATTCTGAGCTAAGTGTGGGTATAAAAAGAAATGTGTGCGGCTTCTAATGTATTAGTTTTCTGTTTCTTTCCAGGGGGGGGGGGGGTTGACTAAAATTTCCCTTGTGTTCCTAGAGTGAAGGGAAAGATATAATGCTGTCACCCAAAATAATTTTCAACTTTAGCTTGGCTGCTTGCGGTACGGATCGCTCTACCACGAGGGCTCGTTGTTTGAGTCCCTTACACTTATTTTGCGTGGTAGCCGCACCTCCACCAAATATGTTTGATCCCTTGGCTGGGGGTGGGATAAACACGGTAGTGTAGGTGTGCTAATTTTGAGGACTGCTTCCGAATGAGGGTAGTTTCCCGTTTTTGGGAGGGACAACCAGTGTAGCGTGTTGGTGTGAGTGCTTGAGCTACTGGGGGCGTCTCTGCAGGATGCAATTACCTGCCAGGGGATGAATGTCTAAGTGCAGGCTGCTAATCTAGCCTGCCAATTAAGTAGAGTGAGCAATTCAGCGAATGTGCAAAGTCGGTGACTCGACACTCTGCAGTCGAGTCGCGTGCTAGAGTACAATAGAACCTGACGATGCAGTTATTGGCCTCTACGGTCAGGGCAATTATGTCTAAGGTCAGGTTGGGTATAAGGATGTAAAATGGAGTGTGATTAGTAATAAATGTGTTGCTTACTGACCATGTGTTTATTGGCCAGTAGATGTGATGTGATGTCCCTCTTGGGGAGTTTAAACAAATATAAAATGTAGTACAATTTATGAAGTGTACAGTGGTTCAGGGTAGGTGTTTACAAAGATAAAGGACTCTGAGCACAGCTAGATCTCACCTGGTGAAGAGCTGGAACGGACCTCGTCGGGCAAGGCCGCTGGCCAAGAGCAGAACAGAACAGAACAGAACAGATGATGAGGTTCCTCCGGGCCTAGGCTTTAAGGACTTCCCCCACTGCCTGGTAGCATTTCCTCATAGCTGTCGCTCCATTTCCCGTGTTTATGTTTATATTTCGTAAGTGTGGCTGTCAGAAGTATGCCGGGCCCGCTTGTGTCTGAAGAAATGCATGAGGCTTATGGTCTGCCTATGCGGGTAGTTTTGGTAAAAGATGGCGGGGTGGGTCTCAGGGGTTACTGCCCCCGGGATGTACACTACAGTGAGTCTCTCTCACGACTCGGTCGGCCAGCGCACCAAGCTTATCTGCCTCCCGTTGACTGATCACTTCCTGTCACACAGCGCGCACTTCGTAGTTCTGGTCCATTCTTATAACATGTATTTAGTTTTCATCTGTCGCTCCAACAATTCTCGAGTTGTGAAGTGTTACTTTTGGGTATAATTCTCATAATGCCTCCACGTGTGTACACGGTAGAGGAAAGGGAAGTTATGTACGATAATTATGTAAAAACAGAGTCTTGCAGGGAAGTCGTTAAACGTTTCATAACACATTTTCCAGGTGTACGCCCTCCACATAGAGAGACCGTGCGGAAGCTCGTAAACAAATTGAGGTGAACTGGTTCTCTACTCGATAAGAAAAGAAGTGTTAAAAACATGTACTTAACGAGGAACAAGTAAATGAAATCGCAGAACATATCCGGAGAGCAATAGCCTCAATTACGGAAGACGAACTTATGTGTGTGAATCGGAGTTTCCTAAGACGATGCCTGGAATGTGTGAATGTAGGAGGAGAACATTTCCAACATCTCCTGTCATAAGGTACGACCTTAGTTTATTAATTCCTACTTTCTAAATTTTAATTGGTATCTCATGTCATGCACGGATAAAGTGAGCGAAGTGCTGTTCTGTTCTTATTGCTATGCTATGCCGAGCGGGAAGTGATGAGTCAACGGGAGGCAGATAAGCTGGGCGCGCCGGCCGGCCGAGTCGTGAGAGAAACCTACTGTATATACAAGATTCGCCACCCGAGGCTTTCACTGGAAGATCTGCACGACTGACGGCCACCACACACCGGATGCCAACTGGAAATGCCAACTGTGTGGATCAAAATGTACGCAATACCACCTGAAGAACTGTTCCAAAAGAACAATTACACTCTCCATTTACGCCAAAAACCTATACATTCGTGTAAACGCGTCTTCAGTGCTCATTGTGCTTTGTAAATAATAAGAAATAAAAAAGATACGAGCCTTACAGTAGTCGCATATGATGTGTAACATATGCCATGTTATCCTACTCGTATACTACACAGCTTGGACATTCTTAAAATATTAATTTACACTCCATTTTCATACTGGTACTATGATGAATGTATAGATCGAATTGGAGCTATGCTACTGCCACATTTTTGGCGCAGCGGTCAAGCTGTTAGTCTCTCACCAAGGTAGACCGGGTTTGATTCCTGGTCAATACATGTGAGATGTGGTTCCCATTTCACTTAAAAGGGAGGTACCGTGGATAATGATCGAGAGATTAAGGGACACGCAAAACTACAAGCTTCCTTCCTTCCTTTTACATTAATAATTCATAATAACAAAGTGACACACAACGTCGACAGTACTCTCAATTACTGTGAGCACATTCCTCAGTAACTATAACATTCATTATTCTCAAGGCTCTCATACAGTTCGTCGTAAACAATCAAAACATGGCTTCCTACAATCATGAAATGACCTAGTCTCACATATGATGAAAATACAGCTTTTATTCCACTCATATAACAACATTCTGTTATGCATTTAATATTTGACTACTCACCCACAGCTTGACAATAATGCCGCTTACTTAAATGTCATTTGTCGTCTTTGTCCTATCCCATGTGATATTCAACCTTGAACGTGAAGCTTCATAAACTGCTCAATGACAAATGAAAGTCGGTGAAACATTTGCCACTGTGCTCGTCAAACCAGAGCCTGCTAAATGCACTGCCTACTGTATTGCCATAACATTCTCGCGCTACAGACAACACACTGCCTTGTTTCCAATACACACATTTTCAATTGTACCTCCAGCTGGCAGTGCGTCTTCACTTCCGTCCGATCCACTTCCGTTCGATCCACTTCCGCCCGATTCACTTCCTTCCCCAATTTTCAAAATCACTCCCACGAAACTATCCAGCGACCGAGCGGAAAGATGTTACACATCAATAAAATAACAAGTATGAAATATCCTGGACGTGAGATCATTTATATAGAGCCCTGCATGAATAAACAAAATGTTATCCGCATCTACATCTCTTAGATGCGTTTGTGTTGAATTTCCTTGGTTGATTGTTTCTTGTGTCTGTGATTTTTGTGCTTTTTTTTGGCGTATGACTCTTAGTACCGGGAGTGTCCGAGGACATGTTCGGCTCGCCAGAGTTTTGTTGCTGCTTATATACGGACACCCATCGGGTGGACTGCAAGTACCGTCGCGTGTGGAGTGCTGTCTAGGGAGAAAAGTGTTAATGTAAGTACGAGGAATTGGAAGGTAGCGGCTGTGGCCTATAGTTAGGGACCAACCCCGGCATTTGCCTGAAAGGGAGATGTGAAACCACAGAAAACCATTTTCAAGGTTGCCGGCGGGGTATTCGAACCTGCTCGCCTCCCGGATGTGAGCGAAGGCCTGCAGCCAAACCGTAACGACCACGGCTAACTCACTTTTTGATGTGTAACATCTTTCCGCTCGGTTGCTGGATAGTTTTGTGGGAGTGATTTTGAAAATTGGGGACGGAAGTGGATCGGGCGGAAGAGGATCGAACGGAAGTGGATCGGACGGAAGTGAAGACGCACTGCCAGAAAAATGGGATGGAAGTGAATCGGGTGGAAGTGAATCGAACGGAAGTGGATCGCACGGAAGTGAAGACGCACTGCCAGCTGGATGTACAATTGAAAATGTGTGTATTGGAAACAAGGCAGTGTGTGCTCTGTAGCGGGAGAATGTTATGGCAATACAGTAGACAGTGCATTTAGCAGGCACTGGTTTGACGAGCACAGTGGCAAATGTTTCACCGACTTTCATTTGTCATTGAGCAGTTTATGAAGCTTCACGTTCAAGGTTGAATATCACATGGGGTAGGACAAAGACGACAAATGACATTTAAGTAAGCGGCATTATTGTCAAGCTGTGGGTGAGTAGTCAAATATTAAATGCATAACAGAATGTTGTTATATGAGAGGAATAAAAGCTGTATTTTCATCATATATGAGACTAGGTCATTTCATGATTGTAGGAAGCCATGTTTTGATTGTTTACGACGAACTGTATGAGAGCCTTGAGAATAATGGATGTTATAGTTACTGAGGAATGTGCTAAAAGTATTTGAGAGTACTGTCGACGTTGTGTGTCACTTTGTTATTATGAATTATTATGTAAAAGGACGGAAGGAAGCTTGTAGTTTTGCGTGTTCGTTAATCTCACGATTACGATTCACGGTACCTCCCTTTTACGAGGAATGCGAACCACAGGACATGGCATTTCAATTCGAAAATCTCACATGTATTGACCGGGAATCAAACCCGGTCTACCTTGGTGAGAGACTAACAGCTTGACCGCTGCGCCACAAATGTGACAGTAGCATATCTCCAAATCAATCTATACATTCATCATAGTACCAGTATGAAAATGGAGTGTAAATTAACAATTTAAGAATGTCCATGCTGTGTAGTATACGAGTAGGATAACATGTCAGATGTTACACATCATATACGACTACTGTAAGGCTCGTATCTTTTTTATTTGTGCTGACAATGGCCTAACAGTGGAAACCGGTTTACCTAGAATAAATTAGGTAAACTTTCTTCGGCTTTTTCCAATTAATTGGGGTCGCCGGAGCCAACCAGGCTCATTTTGGTTTTGGCCGGCGATTTAAGGCCGGATGCCCTTCCTGGCGTCACGTGATTTTTCACTTGAAAATTCCACTCCGCTATCACCGGGGCCGTCCAGGTGAAAGACGAGCAACTAAGCCACAGTGCCATCACGCTCCCCTTAGAATAAATTAAGTGAACAGTCAATTTCCATTCTGATTTAGATACATTTGTAAATGGACACTTCCCTACACCATTGAGGAAACATGTTCAGCACTTCACACTCAAGCCGCTGTCTCGGCGAGATTCGCTGGTTCATTGCATTTATCTAGGGAGCAATTTATTGCCCTCACTAGCACGGAGACAGGCCCGTGATGCATGCTCAGATAGGGCGATGCGTCAACATTTACCAGCCCATATGTTACAATATACGCTGAGTGGTTCATATATTTTACAAACAGCTTTAGTATCACGACCCTTTTACATGCCTTGAAAAATAAGAACAAAATATCGTAGCACGTAGATTCTGGCCGATGGTGGCGATATGTTGGCAAAACAGTGCTATAGAAAGCCCTGCGAAAACGTTTTCGCCATGCGGATATAATTTGCATAGCTGTGTGGATAGCGGATACGCTGCGGATAATGTTTGGAGTAAATTTGCGGATAGTTTTTTAGAACGCAATCCGAACTAGTTGAATATCTTAACTAAGATCCGGATGTTTATGACATTGATATATCATATTCTTTCTGTTAAATTTTTTCAGTGACAGATGCAAGATGATGATGTAAGCAAATTTCATTCAAATTATGTCATTAGGCCTAAGCATAATTAAAACTCCGAACTGCTACGGGTTGCAATTCTGGCTGTATAACATTCAATTTAAACATAGTACATGACATACATGGCCTACATTATTTAAATTATTCATGGTGGTTCTGCACTGATATGCTATAATAATTATTAATAAGAAAAAATATAACCACCTGAATCAATAGACTACTATAAAGAAATTAATTATTAATGTTGTTGATTACTTGACGCCGCTTTCATTGGCTTATGGATCATTAAACATAAAAGACTTCTTCATTGGTTATACATGGATTGGCGAAGTACCGAATTTCCACGTCTGTTTTCTCAAGCATTTGACCTTGACTCAATACGGAACTGTAATTGCACTGTCTGCTGATTTTCATACATCTTCGTTGGCATCTGCAGGCTGAATACTGTCACAGTCATCAACTGCTTCGTTTTGTTGTATATTTTAATTTTTGCAACCTATAGATGGTGCACCATATTAGGGTAAATAACCTTTCATATTTTCAGTGCTACGCTTTGTTATATTTTAAATATGCTTTACAATTGGCTAATGAAGGGGATAAAATAGTTGATTAATCCCCGAAGCATGTACCTATAACAACTGTAATAATTAATTTCTTTATACAGGGTGTCTTTTATGTACCTTCGGAGAATGATAGGTCGTGTAGGGGACAGGTATAGATTGGGGTCGGAGCGGCCTCCTTAACCCCTAAAATAAGGGTTGATTTAGGCCCTCCACCCTGTAAGTTAGGCAACCGACCCAAGCCTCTATTACCTTTCTCAATCCTTTAACTCTTGGTAAGATTCATTTCACCACGTGGCGCTGGCGTAATGGTTAGCGTTGGGGTGCGAAAGGCTGGTAGTCCCGGGTTCGATTCCGGGCTTGAGAATTTTTTCTTTTAAAGTTATTTGTCTTATTGTAGTCACATGATACAGTCTGGTGCTACGTCAGAGAAGAGAGTGCAGTCGTACAGTATTAGAGAACAACAGTCAGGCAGTTGACGTAAACTACTACGTTCAGTTTAATTTCGCACGATGGCCGGAATCGAACCCGGGACTACCGGCCTTTCGCACCGCAACGCTATCCATTACGCCAGCGCCACATGGTGAAATGAATCTTGCCAAGAGTTAAAGGACTGAGAAAGGTCATAGCGGTTGGGTCGGTTGCCTAACTTACAGGGTGGAGGGCGTGAATCAACCCTTATTTTAGGGGTTAAGGAGGCCGCTCCGACCCCAAGTTCCCTATCTCAAATTACTTCTATACCCGTCCCCTACACAACCTATCATTCTCCAAAGGTACATAAAAGACACCCTGTAGTATTGATTCAGGCGGTTATATTTTTTTATTAATAATTATTATACATAGCCTAAGGGAACGACTTTCTACTTAAATGTCTAAATGTATTGCTTTAATACTTTATGCTTTATCCAATAAATTCAAAATATTACCTCTATACGGCAGAAACCTTATCAAGCATGAAAGCTGTTAAAATTGAGAAAAATGAAAGGAAGATCTTCCGGAAAATTCTAGGTCCCAAGAAGCTACCTGGAGTTGAGATGAGGTCAAACCAAGAACTCTATGACAAGTTTGAAGGGATTTCTGTCAGCATGAGAGAGAGGATGTTGATGTTCTATGGACATATTAAACCATTGGGGACCGAGAGATTGGCTAACAATATTCTCAACCTTCAGGAGAAATGGAAGGTGCAACCTCCATGGCTTCAGGAAGTCCATCAGGACTTAAAAAGGGCAAACATTGGACCGGCCGAAGTCTGGGACAGGACAGGATTCGGAACCCAAATTGCAGATGTGAAGGAACCCCCAAAGAAAGACCCACGCTTTCAGCCGAAGTACGATTGAGAAGGAGCCAGAAGCTGAAAGATGCAGGATGCTAAACGAAAAGGAAGAATCACCTTAAAGAAGAAAACCTGAACGGTTGTTGTGTATTTGTAGTCCATAGATGGCGGTATCAAATAATAATCATAATGTCAGTGGATACAGATAACAAACGTATGGATGCGGGCCGGATGCAGGGCTCTAGCCTATAGGGCCACTGTCACAGAAAACATCCTAGGTGAGGAACAGGGAGATTTAATTGAATATTATGTAATAGGGCCCGGAAGTTGATGCCGTAAAAAATTAAAAAATGCACTTAAAATTTTCAAAAATGACTGTAATTAATGACCTAAAAATTCGAAAAATGCACTATAAAATGGAGAAAATGAACTGATAATAATAAACTCACCAATATTTCAAAAATGACATCTTAGGCTCAAACTGAAAAGTCAATCAAAATAGATTTCTAGCACTTAACAAAAGGTTTATGTTCACTTTGGTCTGAGTTGCACTGCACTACGAATGTCATTCTGATGTTGTCAGATGTAAATGATCTGTGGTTATCAGCCAACAAGTTTTTATATCTCGAAAAGCTGCGTTCAATATCAACTGCTGTGATCGGAGCGTACTTGAAGTGGGAAGGTCGTTTGCTGCTAAACCCTCCTCAATCCCATCGAACAGTAATTTTCACCACAAAGAATGTTTCTTTTTGCATAATTTTGCATAATGTATTAAACTCGATTTTTTGTCCAGCAATTTTTGTTCAGTTTTGATGCATTCCCCGCAGCAATTTCGCCACGATTGTTGCTAAGACTAGTTTCCACCCGCTTGATTGAGGAAATGGAATCAATATTTCAATATTTTAAATTATCCTGTACCAGCTACTAGCTTCTTCTTAACTCTGAGAGACGTAACTCCCTCATATAAAGCAGTGACATAACTAAATTGGAAAAAGATGACCTTAAAAGGCCGATTTCTCTAAAAGATAACAAAAAAATCCACCAAACTTTAAAAAATGCTCCTAAAATGAAAAAATGGCAAAAAATGCAAAAAGATGCAAAATAAAAATTACATATTTGAGGATGGGGTGGCCCGTCTGGAGTTTCTATGTACTTCACCATTGTCTTAGACAGCTCAGTAAAAAGATGACATGTCATGAACATCCGGGCCCTATAATATTACACTATCAGTAGTACCCGAGTTCCTCTGGTCGAATGATCATAAAGTCTCAAGGTCTCCCTAAAGCTCCCTGGTCTGATAACAATCTGAGTGATGAATGGTATTTATTTATGTTCGACGGTGTCGAAATGTAAATATTATATGTCAGAAAACTGTATCATAATGAGGATCATTATAGTAAAATTTTTCATTATGAAACAGTTTCTCCTCACCAATCAGAGCTCAAGAAACAGTTGTGTGACCAATTAGGTAAGGATAGCATCACACCTGCACTGACTTCCACGGCCTCCTATGTTAAGTGTGACTGCGTGGCGGCTAGTGTCATAGTGGGGTATTCGAGGAGGCTATGGTCGAATACATGGTATTCTCAGCGTCCCATGCGCTCTGTTCAGTACATAAAACTGGCGAAATCTCGACAGATATTTATGAATATTTATGTTCGAACATAAAATAGTTATAATTATCGTCGAATATAACCTGTCGTATGCAACTCGCCTATAAGCTCGTTTTATAATCATACTCGTGTCTAAATTATTGCCATTATAGGCTCGTTGCATAATGTACTAATAATTAATTACATTATTTATGTATTTACCGACAACCCACGCTATGCTCGAGAACGCGCAGTGCTAGGCTATGGGGCCAAGAAATCTGCGCACTCGGTAGACGTGGGTTCGAGCCCTCTACGTCAGCCGACCTTGAAATGCATATCCGTGGTTTCTGATCTTCAACTCCAGTATAATGCTGGGATGGTACTTTTGGACAGGCCACGGCCACTCCCTTCCACATCCTTCCCCAGTATCGTTCATCTTCATTCATTTCATGTCTCATAAAGTCCTCTCATGAGGTTGGTGTCAGGAAGGGCATACAGCCGTAAAAACCACCCGCCACATTGCCTTTCATCACATCTCATTGCCAACCCCGTTGAAAACGGGAATAAAAAGGCATTATACAGAGAGATTCTTTTCTGGAGCGGGACGGACAACCGGCTGCCGGGCGCGCGCGCCTTCCGCCAGCCAACCGAGCTCGCACCGCGGATTGTGCGCAGGTGGAAACCATAACAAAGTACACTAATTAATGGAAAATTCACCAGCAAATCATGACTAAAGAACTTACCTTTTCACAGAAGATGCTGAAAATGTTCTCCTTCAACTGACAGACAGGCGTTGTACCGTGTAAATAAATTAGCGTTTACCAATGCACAGTGGGTCAAAATCGAAATCTAGGGGGACAAAATTATTTTTACGTTTTAATCACGAATTTAGAGTGAAAGCAACGTATATAATTTGTTTACTTCATAATAAACATTAGTTAAGACCTTTTTGAAGCTACGTCTACACATGCAAGAAATTGTCTATGACTAGGAGTTGGATAGATCATTCAGTTATCTCTTCAGAACAATTTTCTACCCCAAATTTACATTTAACAAAGTCACAAAGTTCCACTTTTGACATAATTGTCGAACCCAGTGCTTCAAACAGTTGTAATCGTGTGAGAACTGGTTGCGCGGCATATTCTAAAACGTAAAATAACTAAGTAAGTTGCAAAAAGATGCAAAAATCTTATAACACGCGTAAACTACAAGACATTATCTACATTTTAACATTAAGTAGAAAGTTACGCAGAGTGACGCGACATACTAAAAAACTAAGTAAAAATATAATTTTAAAAATAATAGTTAAATATTATATAATGCAAATTTAGCTAAAATTACGTAACAATTACGCCCATTAATAACTGAAACACGTTACAAAGATCATAACTTCAGCTGCATGTTCCATCCTAAAGCATCACACTAACCAGAAAGACAAGCAAACCACAGCCACTTACATTCACCCTCCAATTCAGACTGCTCGAACAGTGGTGACAGATTTACACTAAGCTCCTTTTATATCCCAGAATAGTGAGTGGCAATTATGTGAGAATGCTGTAGAAGTAATACATTTTGATTTTTTAATGATGAAAATAAATAATTTTGTCCTCCTAGATTTCGATTTTGACCCACTGTGCAGTGAGGTGCGGCAATCTGGGTGGAGTTCGTCCCTTGGAGTTCAGTTGAGTTGTACAGTAGTTCCATTTCGGTGCAGCGCGGAGTACAACGGCGTCAATATGATTGTAAAGATAAATATTGAGGACTCTAAGACATTTCTTCTTGAAATACAGTGTAAATAAATTCAGTAACAAATAATTGTTTGGAGTGTGACTCAATTAATGCGTGTGTGTGTGTGTGTCTGTGCGTGAGTAGGCCTAATTTATTTTAATGTTTATTCGTGTAAGTTATTGTACTAAATGGCCAGCCCCGTAGTGTTGGGGTGGCGCGCCTGCCTTACATCCGGAGGCCCCGGGTTCGATTCCCGACTCCGTCAGGGATTTTAGAAACAGACGTGAGGGTTGGAACTGGGTGCACTCAGCTTCGTGAGGACATTTGAGTAGCTGTCTGTCAGTGAGGCAGCGCCCCGGTCACGAAAACAAAGATTCACGGCCGAGGGGAACCGATGCGCTGACCACGTGTCACTTCAATATCTGCAGGCCAAATGGCTGGGCAGCGGTCACTTGGTAGGCTTAGGCCCTTCATGAGCTGTAGTGCCAGAGGAGAGGGGGAGTTGTGGTAGTAAATAGCGTTTAATATATGCCTGACTCATTTTATTTTACGAATCCTAGAAACGTAACAATATAGGCCTTCTGATCTGCCAAGCTAGGACAAACTCACTAACGTTCTAGGCTAAGAATGCAAACTTTTGACAATCACCGTATTGTAAAACTCTGTAACATTGTGATTAATAAATACAGTGCGCCCGGGAATGTTCTCCGCAGTGTCTACTAGCTGCTGCGAGAGATTACGTCACCAGTTACGTTGGCAGCACGGCTGTCGCTTGTATCACAACAAACAAACATTAAACTTTATACTCACCTCAGCCATTCATAACTGATGCTAGAAGTGCTGATGGCTTATTAAAATACACACTGACGATTCGACAGCCCACAGCCCACAAATGTAGCCTTCACCCTATCAAGGGCACTGTGCTGCCAACTAAACTGATGACGTAACCACTCGCAGCTGCACGTAGTTACTGTGGAGAACATTCCCGGGCGCCCTGTATAGGGTCATCGAAAAATAATGCCAACATTTAGAACAAGTAGTTCCGTGAAGAACTATACAGCCTATTTTCATATATCCTACTTATGTTAATTGCCACTATCAACACACACAATTTCAGTTTGATTGCTGTAATAGATTCGTAGATATTGAGAACCGACTAAATATTTCGGATGGTCGCCATGTTGGATTTTATATATGTAGGTCCTAGAGTTATGTACTGTTACATGAAGATTATTGTGAACGTGTAGCATTCAAACTTCAATCGCATGATTAGGACACAAGAAGTAACAAGGAGATTTTAAAATTTTTCACAGCTGCCATCTTGAGGTTAATGAAACAATTGAAATAAATTAGATGTCAGTGGATTAACATTCGTATGAGGATTTACTGTACCAAGTTTCACTGCACGCGGATGGTTAAATTGCGAGAAACGACCATGTGAATATTTATAATTCGCGTCGCCGCCATGTTGGATTTGTGATCACCAGGTTATTTAAAGTCCTATAGGTGAACTTAAGCTCATAGCCCCTATGAACATTAAAAAATGCAGTTTGATTGCTAAAATAGATTCGTAGATATTCAGTATCGTCTAAATATTTCGGATGGTCGCCATGTTGGATTGTTAACTGTATAGGCCATAGAGTCATGTACCATTAAAGGAAAATTATTGCGTAGGTTCATTATTCAAACTTTCACTTCGATCGCATGACTACATCACAAGAAATAAAAACTTAATTTTAAAATTCGCACTGCCACCATCTTGAGGTTATGTAAACAATTGAACTAAATTAGATACCAGTGGATTACAATGTGTATAAATATTTCCTGTACCAGGTTTCAGTGCGCTTGGAACATTAAATCGCGAGAAAGGTCTATTTAAAATTTTCAAATTCGCTTGGCCGCCATGTTCGTTTTTTAGTTAACCGGTTTTTGAAGGTCTTATAGATGGATTTCCAGTAGTACCCTTTATCTTCGTACACAATTTTAGGGAGATACCGCTAATAGTTTCAGAGATATAGAATGCCGGTGAAATATTTCGCACATCCGCCATCTTGTGATTATGTAAAAAATTGAACGAAGTTTGATGTCGGTGCATTACAATGTATATAAACATATACTGTACCAAGTTTCATTGCGTTTGGTTGGTGAAATCGCGAGAAACGTCTATTTAAAAGTCGCAAATTCGCTTGGCTGCCATGTTGGTTTTGTACTAACCAGGTTTTCAAAAGTCACATAAGTGAAATTATAGTAGTTCCCTCTATCACCATAGAAAATGTCAGGGTAATATCGGTAATAGTTTCGGAGATATTGAATGCTGGTGAAATATTTCGCACAGCCGCCATGTTGGATTGGTGAGTCGTACAAATTTGAAGGGCACGGTCGAGGTCGCCCGGAATAGTGCTATGAAATTTCCGAGTTTCATTGAAATCGCTCCCGCCGTTTAGATTTTATTAGGGGGGGGACACACACACGAATCACACACACACACACACGGACAAAAGGTGATCTCATAAGCCTATTTTTTCAAAATTGAAAATAGGCTAGAAATGATAGCACCGAAACCCTTTATGTTAAACGTGTAATTCTTTCACTGAATGCCAGCAGGTTAAAGTAAGTTTTGTTTTGGAGGGGACGTGACCTTGCTATACACACACTAGAAGCGCAGTAGCCAAGGTCGGCCGGGGGCGCGCGCGCCAATGAAGTCGTGACCTCACCCCTTTGAATTTTTTTTCTGGGGGTACATTAAAAGCATTGTGTATACATAAAAAATTCGGGATTAGGAGCACCTGCGGGAGCGAATTTATGCCACAATCTTGACATTTACTCCTGAAATGATGCACGTACCAATCCAGCCATTGGGAAAGCGTGCGTTCAATGCTGATGTTGGTGGTCGGCCTGGGCTAGATTTTTTCTCTACAGTCCCTGTTTCCTTAAACTGAATAAACCATCGAATGACAGCTTTGTAATCAGGTGCAGTTTGTCGGGCGATGCAGTCATTGGCGCGCGTGCACATAGTGTGCGTATAGCAAGGTCACGTCCCCTCCAAAAGAAAACTTACTTTAACCAGCTGGCGTTCAGTGAAAGAATTACACGTTAAACATAAATGGTTTCATTTCTATCATTTTTTTAAATGTTGGCATTATTTTTCGATGACTCTGTATTATTATTAAGATCTTATTGGGTATTGAAATTGGACTTCAACTAGCCCTCTGTCTATAATACGCAGAGAAAATCAAATGGGTAAAATATTACGTAATATAGCTGTGTACGGTCCTCACAGAGGCTAGTATTGATTCCGACATATGCATTCATATTAAATCCAGGCTCTGACAACCAAGAGAGATGAGCTCGCTATTCAAGTGCCACATCTTGAGAAGCAGCAAGAAGTTCTATAACTCCCCGCCCACGCTCTGATGCCCCGTGGAAGGTCATCATCATCTTCAATATTCAATATGTCATTCTCTGTCTATTCCACACAACAAAAGCGTTTCTTTGCAACTATTACTCAATAGCATCCCGAGTTTTTGATCTCTTGAATGTTAATAGTAGAGTACATAAGTTGTTGTTTCATTTGAGGGTCTTGGGCATCGTGTTCATTTAGCCCCGTCTACTTGGGTGTATGTATATCTGATGTATGTCTGATAACCTATGGTATTGTGATGTCTACAATGATGATAGTGTGGCCTTCAGCGAGGCCGAGCGCAGGTCTTTCTAGTTGACGTCCGTGGGCGACCTGCGCGTCGTAATGACGATTTTCTGTGTCGTGTGGCCTCCTGAGAGGCCGAGTGCAAGTCTTTCTAGTCGACGCCCGTGGGGATCTGCGCGTCGGGAGGAGAGATGGAATGGATGAATATGACTGAAACTGGGCTAGGATGTGGAAGGAAACGGCCGTGGCCTGTCAGAAGGTACCGTCCCTGCATTTGCCTGGTGTTGAAAATGGGAAACCATGGAATACCATTTCAAGGACTGCCGACGGTAGGGCTCGAACCCACGCGTTTACCGAGTCAACAGAGAGCTTGGCCACATGACCTAACGCTGCGGTTTAGCCAGCGTAGCCACTGCTGTCGGCGTAATGAGGATGAAGTGATGATGAAGACATCACATACAACCAGTCCCCGAGCCATGGGAATTAACCCCAGGAGATTAAAATCCCTGATGGCTCGGCCGGGAATCGAACCTGGGGTACTCCGGGCCAAAGACTAGCGCGCTAACCATTTAGCCTCGGAGCCGGACATGTCTACAATAGTGTGTGTATTTGGGCCGGTGGGCCCATGTCATAGATTTATGGCATGTAAAAGAACCTACCACTGCAATTGGCGGTGTGTAGCAAAATTTGTAGGTTATTTTGGGCTGGATAGAAAATGCTTAAGTTCCAACGTTCACCGCTAGAGTAAATGACAGTAGCAACTGGTAGCCAATAGTGGAAATACTAGAAACTGAAATTGTTGGGAGCCCTCGGGTGTTTAATCAATAATGCCCAGCTTATGTCTAGGGCTTGGATTTTTATGTAAATAAATATTTTTTATGTAAATACATATTTTAAGCATTTATTCTATAAATACATAAATTCTTGATTTTCACTTATTATCACATAACAGGACATAATATTTACATTTTTTAAAATCAGTATGCTATCACTTTATTGCATTTTTGTTCTGTGTTACTTCAACGGGAAAGAACCTGTGAGCTATCTAATCTTCATGCAGAGCATATGTCAGCTTGAAACTATGTTATTCTTAACTTGTCGCCCCGTGCCACTCAATGTGGAAGGCGGTGATTTCCTTGTGCATAGCCATCTTGCACCACGTGCTAACACCCCCCCCCCCCGCCCTAGCTACCTAGAACCAGTGTCACTCACATGCAGTTCATTTCTGGCACTGTGAAGTGTAAGGCAGTTCTACAATGCCTAAAGTAAAAACAACTACACGTTATCGTCTGTTGCAGAATTTAAAGATAATTCTACTTATGATGGGGGCGTTCTGTTCAGCTAACCTTGTGGGAAAGCAATCAAGGCTGAACAGCGATCTCAAGTTACACAACACCTCAAGGGCAAGAAACATATTGCCGCAGTTTCGCACCTTCAAACTAAGTGTTTCGAGATAATCGTCGGCCATTTGTGATGGACAACCTGAAGATGTATCTCGTTGTATATTGTAATGCTTCAGCAGTCAGCGAGACATAGAATACATTGCATTCGTGAGTACTGCATATTGTTTATAATCACATTAATAAACTAAATTATAATTAAATATTTTTCTTTCTTTGTCTCATATTTCAGGTACATACATAAAAAATAAATATTTTCCCGAATTTTAGCACCTACAAATCCGAGCCCTACTTATGTCCATTGGCTGCGATTCATGTATCAATCATAATATATGTGTATCTGACATGGGAACCGCACCTACTCGTCATCACCGATTTCGTCCAAATGGTAACTTTTAGGTATATGCAGGGTTTGGCCAGAAATGGTAATGACAGAAATGGAAACTCCAGATGGCCAAACGTTTAGAGATTAAATATCATTTATGGCGTGAGTCGGGCGAGGTATGGGCCAAGTATGTTTTTAAACTTTTCTATAGCAACTATAAAATAACCTTGTAATCTAAAAATGCGGCGTTTATAGCGTGTGCAAGATGCCGAGGAAATTTTTGCTTTCTTTGTTTTTACGATAAATACCACCACAGTACGAGTAAATCATCTACTGTAAAATCATGTAATGTATTATACGATGATCTCGTCTACGCAATCCCTTCCTGGAAATTTATTTGCCATCCCAAATTTACCCTGTTCTTGACGTTGATGCTAATATTAATACGAGCGCAGATCGAAAAGTCATTGACCCTATTTTCTTCAGCCAAAAAGATAGGGATATGCTCTCCGGACATTTATATAGAACTTTTCATGCTGAACAATTCTTATGTGGGCAGTACACTATCGCCGAACATTCGCCCGAATGTTTCGCCGAATGTTCGGGTGGGATTGCGACCGCGAATGTAGACGAATGTGCAACCCGAACCACCCCGAACTAACCAAGTACACCATTGCCTAAGTTCGGCCGAACCATGCCGAACCACTTTTGAAATTCCTATATTTTTGAAACTAAGAAGTTTACAAAAAAGTTTGTTTCAAGAAAATGAATGGTCCTTACCCCCTTTACCCCCAAACTAAGTTTCAAGTCTCTAGGACCTAGGGGGATGGTGGGGCTTCTGACGTCGGAGGGAGTGGTAGTGGGGCTTAGAAACAACAGCTTTTACTCATTAGACCACTCCGTCAATAAATATAGAAATCGCACCAATTAACAAATAAATAATCAACGATCACTGTAGACAGAGTGCGTGTGTGGCTATACGAATGCAAGCGAGTGTGTACTGGCTCAAGTTAGTACCTGTCCGCGCTCGGCATTCGCCCTAGTTCGTCTCCTTTGATCCGTGTCGGTGGACCGCCAATATAGCGAGCGCAGCCGAACACGAATGTTGGCGATGCGACCTACCCCGAATGTACACAAGCACACCGGGTACACTATCGCACTCGTCTCAGTTCGCCTACATTCGGCGATAGTGTACTGCAGGCTTTACACTCATAGTATATTAAATATATTTTTAACGATTTGCCCAGCGGAAGCTTAAAAAGCGCACGGACGCCATGTGTTTTGACGTGACAACGTCAAATAAATTGTTGGAATTCCAAGACGTTCGTGGAAAGGTGTTACATTGAAAGGTGATGATATCGTTTTATCTCTCTTCTGCTGCAACGCTCTCTCTCTCTTCTGTTGCTGCGCTCTCGAGTGTCGCTACTGTCGTTTCTGGATTTCAGGGGTGAACCTCTGGAAGGATTTTGATGCGGTTTTCACCATTCTTTAAAGGATATCTCGCGGAGGACTTCTTTAAAAAATGGGAGCATGGTGGCGCAGCGATTAAGCTGTATGCCTCTCACCAAGGTGGACCGGGTTCAATTCCCCGTCAATGCATGTGAGATTTTCGAAGTGAAATGCCATGTCCTGTGGTTCAGATTTCACGTAAAAAGGATGTCCCGTGGCTCATGATCTCGCGATTAACGGTCACGTTAAACTACAAGATTGCTTCTTTAGAAAATAATGTATTTATGATCAAAGGAAGCCGAGCAGTAACGATTTCAGTGAAATTTCGAAAAAAACAAGACGTTCCGTGACGAACTAAAGAGCCTACTTTTCTTAAAATTTAAGATTCATCCCAATGATTAATCTATATGGATCAATCTAGAATAATGACGAAATTAGGTTGGTAATATCGAAATTTCTAATTAGTTCGAAATACTGTATACCTGGCATAATGTAGCCACTTAGAGAACTACAGTTGGCAGCCCTGGTGACTGAATATATTCTTAGTTCCATCTCTTAAGGTACAGAAAACAAAATTTGGTTGAAGTCCAATGAATATCATGGACGTTACATGCAGTTAAACATTGGATCTAACAGCGCGCGTAAAATCATGCTGGCAACAATGACATACATGTATTTGTCAGAAATAATCTGAAATAATATGATCTATTGTTGTGTCAATTTTGAATGAAATCCATTAGTTGTAGAGAAGTTACAATCATTTTAAAATTGGACCTATTAGCAGGCATAGAATCATGTTGGCAGCACTGGCGAGGCCTATATTAGTTACTCCAAATTTATCTAGAATGTCAGGTACTATACGTGTGCAAAGTTTAGAGCTATTGGCTTGCATACTTTCTGATATATTGATATTAGGGTAACAAAAATAGAGACAGTATTTATTAACAGTTGGCTGCCCTGGTTACTCTTAAGAATCGGCATAGTCATATCTGTTATAGTACACATAGCACACACGAAATTTGGTTGAAATCCAAATGATAGTATAGAAGTTATATGTATTTAAATTTGGACCTCTCAGCAGGCCTAGAATCATGTTGGTAGCACTGAGGTATATAAGTCATTATAATTTCGTCATTATCAAATAGTGCATAGTTTCAAGCTGTCGGCTTGCATACTTTCTGATATATGGGTATTTGGTTAAAAAATTGAGAGCATTTATTAACAGTTGGCAGCCCTGGTGGCCCTTAAGAATACGCCCAGTCATAAATGTTTGTGCACACATAGCACATACGAAATTTGGTTGAAATCCAATTGATAGTGTAGAAGTTATATGCATTACAATTTGGACCTACCAGCAGGCATAGAATCATTTTGGCAACACTGCCATGAATGGCCTCCTGGAAATTAAACTGCAATATTATTATCTATACGTGTGCCAATTTTGAGAAAGTTCCCATTCATACCTTCTAAGATATCCAACATGGAGCTCAAATTTCAATTGCGATTTTTCAGCAGTTGATAGCACTGACATCATTTTCAAATATGGCCGTGAGATATTCAGATATAGATATTTACTCCTACCAAGTTTTGTTTTGATTGCTGCAGCCGTTTAGGAGATGATAGGGGGGGGGGGGGACACACACACACACACAGCCAGACAGACCGACAGACAGAAGGACAGACAGACACACATTTGCCCGATCTCATAAGTCTACTTTTTCCTCATTTTTGCAAAATGTGAAAAGTAGGCTAATAAGCAGACATGTGTCTAAGGGTTCTTCGATGTGGTGTATTATTATGAGATGAAAGGGGTGAAAAGTGGAGGTTGAAGGATTCGTAACGGAGCGTGTAGGCCTATCTCTTAAACGACATAGGCGAGAAATTTGAAACTCAGCGAAAAAAAAAAGGCTTAAAAAGTAAGTAAATCGGGGTTCGACCGGTTTTTCATAAATTGATTAAAGGGTCCAATGAGGTGGGGTGAAATTCTGGGGGGAAAAAGGAGAGAAAGTGCCTTACTGACTGACTAACTCACTCATTCATCAAACTGAGGGGAAAAAGACAGCTCAAAAAATAAGTTAATAGGTGTTCAAGCGTTTTTACATCAATCCAATTTAAGGGGCCCATGGGGAGAGGTGAAATTCTGGTAAAAATAATTGAAAGAAAATGTCCTGTCTGACTCACTCACTCATCACGCCCAGCGAAAACTATTAAAGTTGGAAACATGAAATTTTGGGAAAATGTTCGCTGTATGTCGAAAACGTCAACTAAGGAATGATTTTTGTTTATTCGGGTTTTAAAGAGGTGTTAAGGGGGGTAAACGTGCACTTCATTGAATAACTATATCTCATGAGTTGTTTCTTTGGGGATGTGATATTCGGTATATAAACTAATCATTAACAAGAAGTTCCGTGAAGAACTATACAGCCTACGTTTCATGCAAATGATTATTCTACAGTATATGAACCTATCTAGAATAATGACAAAATTAAGTTGGTAATATCGAAATATCAAATTAGTTCAAAATATACCTGGTATAATGTAGCCTGATAGAGCACTATAGTTGGCAGCCCTGGTGACTGAATATATTCTTAGTTCCATCTCTTAAGGCAGAGAATACTAAATTAGGTTGAAGTCCAATGGACGTTGCATGCAGTTAGACACTGGATCTATCAGCACGCGTAAAAGCAATACCATGCGTGTGCTGGTCAGAAATAATCTGAAATATTATGATATCTTGTTGTGCCAATTTTGGATGAAATCCATTTGTTAGTATTGAAGTTACATGTATTTTAAAATTGGACATATCAGCAGGCATAGAATCATGTTGGCAGCACTGCCTTGTATTAATTACTCCAAATTAATCTACAATGTCAGGTGCTATACGTGTGCAAAGTATAGAGCTGTTGGCTTGCATACTTTCTGATATATTGATATTAGGGTAAAAAAATATAGACAACATTTATTAACAGTTGGCAGCCCTGATTGCTCTTAACAATACTTACAGTCATTCTGTTATGGTACACATAGCACATACGAAATTTGGTTGTAATCCAACTGATAGTATAGAAGTTACATGTATTTAAAAATTGGTACTATCAGCAGGCTTATAATCATGTTGGTAGAACTGACGTATATAAGTTACTTAAAATTAATCTAAAATGTCAGAATAAACGTGTGCATAGTTTAAAGCTGTTGGCTTGCATACTTTCTGATATATTGGTATTTGGATAAAAAAATAGAGAGAGCAATTATTAACAGTTGGCAGACCTGGTGGCTCTTAAGAATACGCTCAATCATATCTGTCTATGTACAGATATTACATACAAAATTTGATTGAAATCCAATTGATAGTGTAGAAGTTATATGCATTTAAACATTGGACCTATCAGAAGGTTTAAAATTATTTTGGCAACACTGTCATTGTTGGCCTCCTGGAAATTAAACTGAAATAGTATTATCTGCATGTGTACCAATTTTGGAATAGCTCCCATGCATACCTTGCGAGATATCCAACATGGAGCTCAAATTTCTAGTGCGTTTTTTCAGCAGTTGGTAGCACTGACATCATTTTCAAATATGGACGTGAGATATTCCGGTGCACATCTTTACTCATACTAAATTTGGTTTTGATTGCTGCAGCCGTTTAGGAGTTGATAGGGGGGGACACACACACAGCCAGACAGACAGACAGAAGGACAGACAGACAGACAGACAGACAGACATTTTCCCGGATCGATCTCATAAGACTACTTTTTCCTCATTTTTGCAAAATGTGAAAAGTAGGCTAAAAACATTCTTACACTCATAGTACATAGGTACAGGTACTGAAAGTATCTGGAATTGACCATTTACAACACCCACATATTCACTCCAAACAAACAAATTCCGGAGGTCAACCACCACTTCCAGTATCTCAAGAAAACATCACATAGTCCACAACTAACAAATATTGACGAGTTGCATTACTAATACTGCAAATACATAAGTGTATATATTGTAAATATTTTCACCCATATTTTTAGCCTACTTTCGATTTTTGCAAAAAATGAAAGTAGACTTATGAGATCAACACAGGGCGAAAAAAGTGTGTCTGTCTGTGTGTGTGTATGTGTGTGTGTGAGTCTGTGTGTGTGTGTGTGTGTCTGTGTGTGTGTGAGTGTGTGTACTCTGAATGTCTGTCCCCCCCTATCAATTCGAACACGGTGAATGCGAATTGAACGAAATTTGGTACAAAGGTAGCACTAGCAAAGGACACCTCAGTGTCATGTTTTATATCGCCGCCATCTTGACGGAAACGTAATGGCGGCCACACAAATGTTCAAAGCTTAAATCAAATTACGACTAACCTAATCATCCGATCTCTACCAAATTTTGCAACGACATACCTTTATGGGGGGAGCATCCTTTGATCAAACCAATAGGTCATCAGCGTAATAGTTTGCGGATGGCGGCCATCTTTGTGTGAAAATCGATTCTCCCTATTAATTCGAACACGGTGCAACCGAATGGAACGAAATTTGGTACAGAGGTAGTACTAACAAAAGGCACCTCAGTGTCATGTATTATATCGCCGCCATCTTGACGGAAACGTAATGGCGGCCACACAAATGTTCGAAGCTTAAATCAAATTACGATTAACCTAATCATCCGATCTCTACCAAATTTTGCAACTACATACCTTTATGGAGGGAGCATCCTTTGACCAATCTAATAGGTCATTCACCTGATAGTTTGCGGATGGCGGCCATCTTTATGTCAAAATTGATTCCCCCTATTAATTCGAACACGGTGGAACCGAATGGAACGAAATTTGGTACAGAGGTAGCACTAGCAAAGGGCACCTCAGTGTCATGTTTTATATCGCCGCCATCTTGACTGAAACGTAATGGCGGCCACACGAATGTTCAAAGCTTAAATCAAATTACGATTAACCTAATCATCCGATCTCTACTAAATTTTGCAACTACATACCTTTATGGAGGGAGCATCCTTTGACCAATCTAATAGGTCATTCGCCTAATAGTTTGCGGATGGCGGCCATCTTTGTGTCAGAATCGATTCCCCCTATTAATTCAAACACGCTGAAACCAAATGGAACGATATTTGGTATAGAGGTAGCACTAGCAAAGGGCACCTCAGTGTCATGTTTTATATCACCGCTATCTTGATGGAAACGTAATCGCGGCCACCCAAATGTTAAAAGCTAAAATGTAATTACGACCAACCTAATAATCTAGTCTCTACCTAATTTTGCAACACCATATCTTTATGTGGGAAACATATTCTGACCAAACTGCAAGAACATCAGCCCAATAGTTTGCAGATGGTGGCCAAGTATGTGTGCAAATCGATTCCCCCTATCAATTCAAACACGGTGAAACCGAATTGAACGAAATTTGGTACAGAGGTAGCACTAGCAAAGGGCACCTCATATTCATGTTTAATATCCCTATAGCACGTTGTATTTCAACAAGCTCCTACAACCAACATTCAATCATACTCCTTGAAAAGGACAAAGAGTTATGCATTTAGCAGAAAGTAGGCTATATGTTCTTTACTGAACATCTTGTTAGACATAGATTTTATAACCTAAGTGTAGAGAAATGGATCTGATGATGATCGCTTGACGATCGAAACTGGTCATCCAAGTGTATTTATTAATCACTTGTAATTTATTTCAGGGTTAGGGAATAACCCATCTTATTTGGGTACAATCGTGTTGATCGACTGAAAAGCATCCAACTTTTGTTAACGTAGAACAGTACGTATATTTGTAATTACCTGTATGTATTACTCTATTTTGGTTACAAAAATCCGCCATTGTAGATACAATAAATTGATCATTATTCGGTTTATTTGCAGTCTAAGTAAAGTACAAATTATATTTTAAAAACAAGACGAAATGTTTCCGTATAGGGACTCAACCACACAACCCCCGGATTAACGTTCTGTATTCTTTTCGCTGCGCCAACCGCTGCTCAGTGGGTCAAAATCGAAATCTAGGAGGACAAAATTATTTATTTTCATAATTAAAAAATCAAAATTTATTACTTCCATTGCATTCTCATAAAATTGCCGCTCACTATTCTGGGATATAAACACATCTTAGTGTAAATCTGTCACCACTGTTCGAGCAGTCTGAATTGGAGGGTGAATGTAAGTGGCTGTGGTTTGGTGTCTTTGTGGTTAGTGGGATGCTTTAAGATGGAACATGCAGCTGACAGCATGATCTTTGTAATGTGTTTCAGTTATTAAATTAATGGGCGTAATTTTACGTGAATTTAGCAACATATCTGCATTATAAAATATTTAACTATTATTAGCCTACTTTTGATTCTTGCAAAAAATAAAAGTAGACTTATGAGATCAACACAGGTCGAAAAAAAGTGTGTCTGTCTGTGTGTGTGTGTGTGTGAGAGAGTGTGTGTGAGTGTGTGTACTCTGAATGTCTGTGTCCCCCCCCCCCACCCTATCAATTCGAACACGGTGAACGCGAATTGAACGAAATTTGGTACAGAGGTAGTACTAGCAAAGGGAACCTCAGTGTCATGTTTTATATCGCCGCTATTTTGACGGAAACGTAATGGCGGCCACACAAATGTTCAAAGCTTAGATCAAATTACGACTAACCTAATCAGCCGATCTCTACCAAATTTTGCGACAACATACCTCTATGGAGGAAGCATCCTTTAACCAAATTAATAGGTCATTAGCCTAATAGTTTGCGGATGGCGGCCATCTTTGTGTCAAAATCGATTCCCCCTATTAATCCAAACACGGTGAAACCGAATGGAACGAAATTTTTACAGAGGTAGCACTAGCAAAGGGCACCTCAGTGTCATGTTTTATATCGCCGCCATCTTCACAGAAACGTAATGGCGGCCACACAAATGTTCAAAGCTTAAATCAAATTACGACTAATATAATCATCCAATCCCTACCAAATTTTGCAACAACATACCTTTGTGGAGGGAGCATCCTTTGACCAAACTAATTGGTCATGAGCCTAATATTTTGCGGATGGCGGCCATCTTTGTGTGAAAATTGATTCCCCCTATCAATTCAAACACGGTGAAACCGAATGGAACGAAATTTGGTACAGAGGTAGCACTAGCAAAGGGCACCTCAGTGTCATGTTTTATATCACCGCCATCTTGACGGAAACGTAATCGCGGCCACCCAAATGTTAAAAGCTAAAATGTAATTACGACCAACCTAATAATCTAGTCTCTACCAAATTTTGCAACAACATATCTTTAGGTGGGAATCATATTCTGACCAAACTGCAAGATCATAAGACCAATAGTTTGCAGATGGTGGCCAAGTATGTGTGCAAATCGATTCCCCCTATCAATTCAAACAAGGTGAAACCTAATTGAATGAAATTTGGTACAGAGGTAGCAGTAGCAAAGGGCACCTCAGTGTCATGTTTTATATCGCCGCCATCTTGACGGAAACGAAATGACGGCCACCTAAATGTTAAGAGCTTAAATCAAATTACGACCATCCTAATAATTTGATCTCTACCAGATTTTGCAACAACATGCCTTTTTGTGGAAAGCATCTTATGACTGACTACAAGGTAATGAGCCCAATAGTTTGCATATAGCGGCCATTTATGTGAGCAAATCCATTCCCCATATCAATTCAAACACGGTGAACCCGAATTGAATGATTTTTTTTACAGAGGTAGCACTAGCAAAGGGCACCTCATATTCATGTTTAATATCCCTATAGCACGTTGTATTTCAACAAGCTACTACAACCAACATTCAATTATACTCCTTGAAAAGGAATAATAATAATATTAATAATGTTATTGGTTTTACGTCCCTTTTAACTACACTGGCTTTTAGAGACGCCGGGGTGCCGGAATTTTGCCCCGAAGGGGATATTTAACGTGCCAGTAAATCTACTGACACGGCTCCCTCGCATTTGCGCACCCTCAAGTGCCAGCTGACTGCGCCAGGTTTCGAACCTGCAACCTTGGGCTCAGCAAGCGAGAACGTTAACCCTGAGCCACGCAGCCAGATTCCTTGAAAAGGACAAAGAGTTATAACAATACCCATGCATTTAGGAGACAGAAAGTAGGCTATATGTTCTTTACTGAACATCTTGTTTTTAAAATTATATTTTCACTTAGATTTTTAGTATGTCGCGTCACTTTCTACTTAATGTTAAAATGTAGATAAAATCTTGTAGTTTACGCCTGTTATAAGTTTTTTGCATGTTTCTGCAACTTAATTAAATATTTTACGTTCTAGAAGATGCCGCGCAACAGGTTCTCACATGTTTACAACTGTTTGAAGCACTGGGTTTGACGATTATATCAAAATTGGAACTTTGTGACTTTGTTAAAAGTAAATTAGGGGTAGAAAATTGTTCTGAAGCGATAACTGAATGCTCGCGGCTTCGGTAGCGTAGTCGGTAGCATGCTGAGCTTCTATGCCTAAGATAGCGGGTTCGAACCCGGCCGAAGCCGTCGAATTTTTTAAGAGCGTTAAAAATCCCTCAGTATGCCTTCCTTCGGAGGGGCAGTAAAGCCGGCGGTCCCATGTCATAGATTTATGGCATGTTAAAGAACCTTCCACTAATTGCACCTGTGTGAAGCTAAATTGGATAGGTTAAGAATGTAAACAACGCTCTTTGGTTTCTATGTTCGTTGCCAAGAGCCGACTGCGGTGGCGTCTAGGAGTTAAGTTCTGAACTTGGCCTAGTAGTCGTTGACGGTGGCGTTTGGCGGCAAAAGTAGGAACTATTTGAAAAAATTTAAGTTGCAGTACTTCAATTAAGAAACAGATAACACACACTAATACAGTCATCACAATTAACACCGGTTATCAGACAGATTCTACACACACCCAAAGTACACGGGGCTACATGACCGCGTTGTCGCAGCCCCTAAACTTAAGAACCAACCAACCAACCAACCAACTGAATGCTCTATCCAACTCCTTGTCATAGACAATTTCTTGCATGTTTAGACGTAGCTTAAAAAGGGTCTTAACTGATGTTTATTATGAAGTAAACATATTATATACGTTGCCTTCACTCTAAATTCATGATTAAAATGTAACAATAATTTTGTCCCCCTAGATTTCAATTTTGACCCATTGTGGCTGCCTGGAAGCTACGCTAACATACTGTACGTTGCTCATGCCTCGTCCGACCCGCGTTAACCATGCTATCTTTTTCTAAACGCTTGGTCATCTGGAGCTCCAACTCTGTCACTATCATTTCTGGCCAATCCCTATATACGAGGGTCGCGTCATAATTCATGGCAACTATTTCTTTCCTCGCGAACAGGAGACAACACGGAAAATCTACGATATGGATTTGGTAATATAGGTCATGTATGTATGCATAATGCCTGAGGATAAATTCTGACGTTTGAAGATGTTCGCAGGTAAGTGACAGAACACAGGCCATTGGTAAACATTGTTTTATTATGGTATAGGCAGCAAATACACAAGACTACGTACAAAGGACAGGTCTCCAGTGGTTACAGACCTTAGAAATAACCACCCAAGGTGTCTACTGTGCGAGGGGCAGGCGCAGAATTCCATTCGCTGCATGTGTATCCCTCGGAAATGCTGTTACAATGTTTTCTTTGTTAGCAAACCGTCGTCCACGTAGTGGCTTCTTGACTTTAGGGATTAGATCATAGTCACATGGGCTCAGATCAGGCGAATAAGGCGGAAGAACTGCGATTTTAATATACGATCGTTGCTCCTGCTTGTTGACTTCCATTGTGTGACCCTTTTACTCACACAATGAACTTGGGGGCATGCTCAGACCCACAGTGTTGTTTACATACACCATCTAGTGGCATTCTACGCAAGTATTCTACATACCGTACGTTTCCAAATTAATATCGTAGATTTTCCGTGTTGTCTCCTGTCCATACATTTGGACATAATCGGCGATGACGAGTAGACGTGGTTCCTTTGTGAGACTAGGATTGGGAAGGAGGTGGCCGTCACCTTAAGTTTGGAAGCATTCCGGCATTTGCCTGGAAATGAGAAACCCCGGAATATCCTATCACTTGTAAGATGACCTAGGTGGGAATCGAACCTACAGCTTCTCAGTTGCTGTATGCTAATGTGTTAGCGCTTATCGATTTCCAGTGCAGTTCACAGTCGTATTGTATTTCTTGAGGTATTAAAGGACAAAATCGTCAATTCTTGTAGATATGAAGGAGGGGAAGAAGGAAGTTTTTAGTTGTACGTGACTGTTAATCTCGTGATCATGAGCCACGGGACCTCCTTTCTAAGTGGAATCCGAACCACAGGACATGGCATTTCACTTTTGTAAATCTCATAAGCAATGACCGGGAATCGAACCCGTCTGCCGTGGTGAGAAGCCAACAGCTTGACCGCTGCGCCACCACACCCCTTGTGGATATGAAGTGAAAATATAAAAATCAATTTTTTAATCTACTTTTTCAACTGATAATAATCTGGTAAGTTGGTTCCTTACTTTAGTGACTACGACAACGTGGTCATGTAGCCCCGTGTACTTTGCATGTGTGCAGAATTTGTCTGATAACCAGTGTTAATTGTGATGGCTGTATTAGTGTGTGTTATCTGTGATTCAGGTAGGAGGACTGCAGACGATCAATATATCTATTAGTTCCTACTTTTGCTACAAAAAGCTACCGTCCCCGACACCTAGATGTGGCCTTGGCTGCTAGATGTCATCGCAACCAGCACCTGGCGCCAAACGTTGGAACTAATGTAGCGTTATCAAACTAACCTACACATTTTTGCTTCCAAAAGTGTAGTTAGTGGAAGGTTCTTTTTCATGCCATAAATCTATGACATGGGACCGCCGACTTTACTTCCCCTCCGAAGGAACGCTCTTAAAATATCCGACGACTTCGGCCGGGTTTCAACCCGCGATCTTGGGCATAGAAACTCAGCATACTACCAACGATGCCACCGAAGCCGCCTGAGAATAATCTGAACGTTGTTTAAAACAGCGACTTATTTCGGCAACCACTGGGTTTGGCAACGCATATGAGATCTTAAGACAGCCCGGGTACACTGTAGTATTTATAGAGCCTTAGTTGACATGGTTTTATTAGGCCCAAGGTATAATAATATCGTATGACCTCGGGTGCCAGGTGCAAGCTTTATTATTTGACACCCAGAGGGCAGCTTGCATGTCGAATTTCGTCGTTCCTTGGAACGCTATGAAAGTCAAGGAGGTTAGATATCTAAGCTCCTTGACACTATAGCGCTTTCTAGTAGAGAATGGAGGAACTTTGTGTTAGCGGAAAATCCCGAGATTAATTTTGCCATTATAAACACGGCCTACTGAATTCAAATAGGTTCTTTAACATGCCAACAACGTATGACATGCATGTCGTGTTTTTTTTCGCCTTAAAATAAATATCACTTACCACGGCCAGGAGCGAACCTGCAAGCTTGGGGGTTGGTAGTCCGACACGTTAACCACTCACCCACCGTGGCAAGCAGGCCCAAGGTAAAGGGCGTGGTAATTCTTTGATTCACGCTGTTTCTACCTGGAGAGCTCCAGACTCGGAGCACTGAGCATCGTAAATGAAAGCGTGTGTCTTCTGAATGGAGCTCCTGCTCTGTTGTGCACGATAAACTGCAAGGGTGAAGAGGATCTGGCATAATTACCGGACAACAAAGGCGCGCGTGGGCTCTGTCTGATAATGTCCACTTGTTGCAGCACCATAATGCCGCCATTTATCACTCGGCGGCACACGTCATACGCGACTTGAAATGAAAGGCCTACCAATTAACTCTCAAGAAAAAATTTGTGGGAAATGTCTGTCTTAATCCTCCCAAAGGATCTAAAGCAAGCTTCGTGACAATTGTGGTCGGGATTTATAAGATCTACATGGGCCAAAAGTTGTCGGTCTGTGTGTGTGTGAGTGTGTGTGTGAGTGTATATTATTATTATTATTATTATTTATTTACCATAAATCGTACACGAAGTATGGAAGGCCTAGTGAAAAATGGCAAGCCCCTCATACATATTTCATGCTCCACAGGCACAGCTTACATCTAACTTACATTTGTTTTAACAATATTTACAAGTTTTACAAAGATATTTGCAGTATTTACATATTTAGAATATTGACATAGTACATTTTCCTGTTCACTCACTCTCTCACGCACGCACTTTCATAACCTCAATCACTCCATACATTCATTCATTCCATTCAGATACTCATTCATTCAGCGAGACAATCACTCATACATACGTTTATTTATACGATGTACCATTTTACGTACGGTTTGAATTTCCTAAGAGGCAAGATCTTGGCATCCCCTGGCAGCGCGTTCCATAACCGCGCAGAGCGGCCGTAGAAACCTGTCAGGTAAGCATTGCTACGTGCGAAGGGCGGAACGAGGCTGTATATCTGCCCCACTCCCTCCCCCCCCCCCCCCCCCCCCTATCATTTCAAACACGACGAAACCAAATTGAACGAAATTTGGTACAGAGGTAACCATGGAGGAAAGAAAGGAAGGAGATGCCTTCGCTGCGCTGCCTAGCGCAAGCTGTTGAAGCCAAACGGCTCGCCCACTTTGGTTGCAAGAAAATGGCTGTCCCTATGCTTAAAGCCGTAAATCACTCCAACTAGTAATGGATTTTAGTGACATAAAACTGCAATGACAAGTCAAGATTTTTTCTTGGATAGGCAGAATGCACTCTGTACATCACGGTACTTGTCACAAATAAGCTGCGTTATCGTGTTAAAAGCCAATTTAAATATAAATATGAGATCACCATTGCGAGGCTAGTTTTGTAAGGAGACGCGGCAAAACGTAATAATACGCTGAAACACTGATTAAATAGAATACAGGTGTCTGAAGATGCGAGTTATACCAAAGAAGGAACATCTTGGGAATTAATGATGCCGAACTAATTACGGTATTTACACCAAATTGAGTTTTATGTTCTTATTGGTGTTGAGGCATTCGTCAGTTTTTAGGCCTAATTTCGAGCACAGCCACTTTCACTCATTGATCGTACACATTTTGATATTCATGAATACGAACCTCAAAATTAATAAACAGAACATTTAAAAAAGGACGCATATTTGCACAAAAATACGGTATAGCCTATATGTTTCGGTACCGTACGGTATTTTCTTTGTGTGTGTGTGTGTGGGGGGGGTAGAATCTTGACGATTAGCATCGAATTGATTAATTACGTAGGCCTACCGTAATTATTGACCGACAGCCGTTTGATAATTTGGGATTTGCAGAGGAATGATTTTTATTTTTTGGTATATAGGGTAGGCCTACACATGCTGAGATTAGAATTGAAGAAGTTTTTTAAAAATAACTTATCACTACTGTTATTACGTTTCCAAAGTTGTATAACCGGAGCGCGATAAAAACCAGGGCCAAAATAAGGTTTGGCCATGCACAATGCCTCATGCAAGTCACAGAACACCGAATACGAGTTAAGGTTACGCCCACTTTTGTTGCAGCGCTTGGCTTCACTCAAACGAGCTCAGGGCATCTCCTCTTATTCTTTCCTCCATGGAGGTAACACTAGCAAACAGCACCTCAGTGTCATGTTTTGCATCGCCGCCATCGTTACCAAAACTAAATGGCAGCCACTCAAACGTTCGAAACGTAAAATCAAATTACGACTAAACTAATTATCCGAACTCTGTTCAATTTGGGAACAAGATACCTTCATATGGGGCGCGTCTTGCGTCCAAACTACAAGGTCATCAGCATTATAAATCATAACTTAGAATCCACCAGTTCTGATTATCGAACTGATAATGGTTTAAACTGTCCTAAAGGATGTGGCCCGTTCGGTATTTTAAGTTCATATTATAATATTACACGGTAGCAGTGACTTCAAAAAGCCGAGCCATCTTGGTTACAAGACAAGATGGCAGCTGATATCTTGTGTCTGACCTATATTTCAATAGTTTGAGTACGGTATTGCATGCAATGTGCGTGACTGATAGAAATAATATAAACTTTGTATAAAAAGCTTTATAATAAAAATATACACCACTGAAGAAACCGTTTAGTCCAAATCATTATTTGCTAAGACGTTGAATGTAAGTCAATTGATAGCGATGAATTTCGGTGGACATGTTTGGCTCTGAGGTAATGGGTTAGTCTTTTACCCGTTTGACCGGGGTTCAAAACCTATCAGAGTTGGTTTTTGTGCTTGAATTGTTTTATATTTATTGTTTTGTAATTACTCAAACTTTATAAAATTAAGCATTATATTGTGTATATTACGATGGAAAAAAATATTTCATTAAAACAACAATTGCTTCCAGATCTGCACGAGAGACATCTAACTGCAACCAGATGAACTATGAGGGTGACAATTACGGCTAAATGGATGCGAGATGCGCACCGGCCTGGACGTAGGAACAGCTGTAATTGAAAATTTTCATCGTATGGCCGCTAGAATGCACTCGCCCTATTAGGATTATCTGATGCAAATATTTTACACCAGATGTCTTGGCTGGTCTATGTGGGACTCAATTGGTTTGCCTTCCTTTGGCATTCTATACGCATCGAATTTGAAGAATGACAAGTTGATAATACGATCAATTTTTATTTTAAAGCGCTTGTAACAGCCTATTGTGTGTTATTTGGAAATGCTATTTGAACTAAAGAACAAAACAATCCCACATAGTACCTATAACCTACTCTAGCTGTTGGTTAAGTTCAGGATATTAGGCAATACTTTAATTGCAGCCAAATAGCAATCGAAAATAATAAAATGAACATGCACGCTAAATTGCGCTCTGGTGATTTGAATTGCATAGTCTTTGATTGGTTGTTTTCTTTTACTGCAGAGCTTTACGTGGTTGCGTTCACACGCTTGCATGCTGGCATACACACGTCACTGTAGGGTCATGGAAAGAATTGTTAATACAAATAAGGTGGTGAAAATCATGGACATTCAGACGTGTGAACACATGCCTCAATTCAATGTTTGATAATGCCCAGGTCCAGTCGATCATGTCTCCGGTTCCATAACATTCTTGAGGTAGTTCTATGTCTTCTATTTATTTCTTCAATGATGTTAGTAGTTTTTCCGAGGCTCTGGTGTTTGGTAGAGGTAAATAGTTTCTGAGGTCTTCAGCCAAGTAATGGGGGGTATTATACTCCTTGATGAAGACAAAGAGTTATAACTATACTCATACATTTAGGAGAAAGTAGGATATATTATGTTATTTACATAGCATCATGTTTTGTATGGCATAATTCATATTCGATCCACCTTCTGGTGTAGCGGCTAGCATTCTTGGCTCTCACCCCGGAGGTCCGGTTTTGATTCCCGGCTCTGCGAATAAATTTAATTCTGGACTGAGGGCTGGAACGGTGTACACCCAGCATCGTGATGCAAAACTGATAAGAGGTGGCTCAGCCATCCTGGAAGTGATTTTCCGTAGTTTCCCCACTTTTACTCCACGCAAATGCCGGGATGATACCTAACTTAAGGCCACGGCCGCTTCCTACCCAAATTCTACCTCGATCACAAGTACACACACGACAGTCACAAAGGTTGTCAGACAACTTCTACACAATTGATATTGTAACCTTCAGTCAGTCGACACAACAGAATTCCAATTGCTGGAATATGTGACAAAACAAGTAGTTCAGTGAAGAAGTAAATAGCCTATTTTCATATATACTACTTATGTTAATTGCCTCTATCAACATACAAATTGTCAGTTTGATTGCTGTACTAGATTCGTAGATATTGAGAACCGTCTAAATATTTTGGATGGTCACCATGTTGGATTTTTAAATAATAGACCATAGATGTATGTACTATTACATGAAGATTATTGTGTAGGTGTTTTATTCAAACTTCAATCGCATGATTAGGACACAAGAAATAAAAGCGGGTTTTTAAAGTTTCGCTCTGCCGCCATCTTGTGGTTTTGAAGATAAATTAAATGAATTAGATGCCAGTCGATTAAAATTTGTATAAGCATATACCGTATCAAGTTTCACTGCGCTCGGATGGTTAAAACGCAAGAAACGTCCATTTGAATATTTAAATTTCGCGTCGCCACCATTTTGGATTTGTGCTCGCCAGGTTATTGAACGTCTCATAGGTGAACTTATGCTTATAGCCTCTATACACTTACAAAATTTTAGTTTGATTGCTGTAGTAGATTAATAGATATTGAAAACCGTCTAAATATTTCGGATGGTCGCCATGTTGGATTGTAATATATCTAGGCCATAGATTTATGTAATATTAGATGATGATTATTGTGTACGTTCATTATGGAAATGTTGATTTGGATCGCATGATTAGTACACAAGAAATAAAAACTTCATTTACGAAATTCGCACAGCCGCCATAGGATCGCATGATTAGAACACAAGAAATAAAAACTTCATTTTCGAAATTCGCACAGCCGCCATCTTGAGATTACGTAAACAATTGAACTAAATTAGATAACAGTGCATTACAATGTGCATAAACATTTGCTGTACGAAGTTTCATTCCGTTTGGATCATTAAATCGCGAGAAACGTCTATTTAAAACATTCAACTTCGCTTGGCCGCCATGTTCGTTTTGTAGTCAACTTTTATTAGTGTCCTTTATCTCCGTACAAAATTTCATGATGATACCGGTAATAGTTTCAGAGATATAGATTGTCGGTTAAATATTTCGCACTGCCGCCATCTTGAGGTTATGTAAACAATTGAACGAAGTTAGATGTCGGTGCATTACAATGTGTATAAACATATACTGTACCAAGTTTCATTGCTTTAGTTGGTTAAATCGCGAGAAACGTCTATTTAAAAGTCACAACTTTGCTTGGCCGCCATGTAGGTTTTGTGGTTACCAGGTTTTCAAAAGTCACATAGGTGAACTTCTAGTAGTTCCCTTCATCTCCGTACAAAATTCCAGGGTGATAACGGTAATAGTTTCGCAGATATTGAATGCTGGCAAAATATTTCGCATAGCCACCATGTTGGATTGGTGAGACTTAACAAAATTTTAAGGGCACGGTCGGGGTCACCCAGGTTAGTGCTATGAACTTACCGAGTTCCATTGGAATCTCTCCAGCCGTTTAGAAGTTACGGGTGGACACACAAATATCCATCACGCACACACACCATCACACACGCACACACAGACACACGGACAAAAGGTGATCTCATAAGCCTATTTTTTTTCATAAATGAAAATAGGCTAAAAATTACGAGCCTTTGAGTAATCGCATATGATGTGTAATATGCGACATGTTATCCCTCATTAACAGTGAACTCTGTTGGTCATTGAAATAACTGCTAGTAAAACTGCAGCGCCAAATCCTGACCGGTTTTCAGCAAATATGATATAATGGATATTTTCACACCAAAGAACGCCAACTTGAAGATGATTTATTGTAGGAATATCTTTAATGGGGCTTCCAAACTTTGAAGTAAACCGTATGCGGTATACATTCCACATAGCAACATGGCCGATAGAACGTCGTGGTATCAATCTCTGCCACCGCGCACGCTCATTGTTTCCGTCCCATTCATTTTCGTTTCATTTTTCAAAATTACCCCCACAAAAAATTTACAGATACCAAGTGGAAAGATGTTACACATCAATAACCTGAAATAATTACATGCGATTAAGATATATACATACCGGGTCTTTCATATTAAGTAAGAACGGTAAGCGGCAGTTTTGTTAGTCGCTGCTGGGTGGCCTTGGCCGAGCTTGTGGCGCACCATGGCCCCCTGCTGGACTATTGAAAGCGCGCGCATAGGACATCCGAGGGCTGTTTTTTTTTTCAAGTTCCGATGGACTGTATAAAAATAACACATTGACATACCAAACTGATTTTACTACTAAATGGTTTGCTTGATTTATTCTCATGTCTCAAAATAATCGCCAAAACGATTGAAACATTTGTCTTATCGTTCCACCAGCTTTCCAATGCCCTCGGCAAAATATTCTGCCGCCACTGAGGTGGGTATGTCCGGAGAGTCTCCAGAAGTGTTTCCTTCTTGACGAGGCGTTGTCGCCCAACCATACCTTCAATTCTCGAAAAAGGTGAAAATAATTCAGTGCTGGTTTGGATTAAACGGCATATGGTCCAAAACTTCACACTTGAATTCTTCGTAAAAGTCTAACGTAACGTTGGTACAGTGTGGTCGTGAATGATTTTCACCTTTTTCGAAAATTGAAGGTATGGTTGGGAGGCAACGCCTCGTCAAAAAGGAAAAACTTCAGGAGACTCTCCAGACATACCCACCTCAGTGGCGGCAGAATATTTTGCAGAGGGCATGGGAAAGCTGGTGTAACGATACGACAAATGTTTCAATTGTTTTTGCGATTATGTTGAGACATACGAATAAAACAAGCAAACATTTAGTAGTAAAATCAGTTTGCTATGTCAATCTGTTAATTTTATACAGTCCATCGTATGTACTATGCGCGCACTTTCAAGAGTACAGCAGGGGGCCTTGGCGCGCCACAAGATCGGCCAAGGCGACCGCAGCAGCGAATAAAACAAGTAGTTCCGTGAAGAACTACACAGCCTATTTTCATATATCCTACTCTTATTAATTGCCTCTATCAACATACAAAATTTCAGTTTGATTGCTATGTTAGATTCGTAGATACTGAGAACCGACTAAATATTGCAGATAGCCAGGTTGGATTTTTATTTATATACTATTACATGAAGATTATTGTGTGCGTGTGGTTTTCAGACTTCAATCGCATGATTAGGACACAAGAAGTAAAAACGAGATTTTAAAATTTCGCACAGCTGCCATCTTGTGGTTATGAAAACAATTGAAATAAATTACATACCAGTGGATTAACATTTGTATAAGCATTAACGTGCAAAGTTACACTCCAATCAGATGGTTAAATCGCGAGAAACGTCCTTTTAAATATTTATACTTTGCGTCGCCGCCATGTTGGATTTGTGCTCACCAGGTTACTGAAAGTCATATAGGTGAACTTATGTTCATAGCCGCTATGAACATAAAAAAAAATCAGTTTGAATGCTGGAAAAAGATTCTTAGATATTGAGAACCGTCAAAATATTTCGGATGCTCGCCATTTTGGACTGCTATATGTATAGGCGGTAGCCTCCGTGGCTTAGGTGGCAGCACGCCGGCCTCTCACCGCTGGGTCAGTGGTTCAAATCCCGGTCACTCCATGTGAGATCTGTGCTGGACAAAACGGAGGCAGACAGGTTTTTCTCCGGGTACTCCGGTTTTCCCTGTCAAAATTTCATTCCAGCAACACTCTCCACTATCATTTCATTTCATCTGTCATTCATTTATTCATTGCCCCAGAGGAGTGCGTCAGGCCTCGGCAGCAGGCACAGTTCATATCCTCGCCGCTAGATGGGGGCTTCATTCATTCCATTCCTGACCCGGTCGGAGACTGGAAGCAGGCTGTGGATTTTCATATGTATTGGCCATAGAGTTATGTATCATTAAAGGAAAATTATTGCGTAGCTTCATTATTCAAACTTTCACTTCGATCGCACGATTACGACACAAGAATAAAAATTTAATTATAAAATTTCGCACAGTCGCCATCTTCAGTTTATGTAAACAATTGAACTAAATTAGATGCCAGTGAATGACAATATGTATAATCATTTACTGTAGCACATTTCAATGCGCTCATATGATCAAATCACGAGAAAAATGTATTAGAATGTTTCTAATTCGCTTGGCCGCCATGTTCGTTTCGTAGTATACAGGTTTTTGAATGTTACATAAATAAACTTTTAGCAGTGCTCTTTATCACCGTACAAAATTTCAGGTTGATATCATAAATAGTTTCGGAGATATTGAATGCCTGTGAAATATTTCGCACAGCCACCATTTTGAGGTCATGTAAACAATTGAAAGAA
Source organism: Meconema thalassinum (assembly GCA_946902985.2). Lineage (NCBI taxonomy): Eukaryota > Metazoa > Arthropoda > Insecta > Orthoptera > Tettigoniidae > Meconema > Meconema thalassinum. The sequence continues at coordinate 572,796,987 of OX336391.1, forward strand.
GTTAGATGTCGGTGCATTACAATGTATATAAACATATACTGTGCCAAGTGTCATTGTGTTTGGCTGGTTAAATCGCGAGAAACGTCCATTTAAAAGGCGCAACTTCGCTCGGCCGCCATGTTGGTTTTCTAGTTACCAGGCTTTCAAAGGTCACATATGTGAATTTTTAGTTGTTCCCTTTATCACCATACAAAATTTCAGGGTGATATCGGTAATAGTTTCGGAGATATTGAATGCTGGTGAAATATTTCGCACAGCCGCCATGTTGGATTGGTGAGACGTAACAAAATTTGAAGGGCACGGTCGGGGTCGCCCGGAATGGAGCTATGAACTTACCGAGTTTCATTGAAATCTCTCGAGCCGTTTAGATTTTATTAGGGGGGGGACCCACACACGAATCACACATACACACACGGACAAAAGGTGATCTCATAAGCCTATTTTTTTCAAAATTGAAAATAGGCTAAAAACTGCCGCTTGCCGTTCTTACTTTATAAGAAAGATCCTGTATATACGGACTATTGTAGAAGGGAAAAATTAAGGGATGACATGTTTCGCTCGTCAAGCAAGATCCAAATGTAGAAGACAAATAGCTCTACTAAACACTACCAAAGCTACCAAGACACCGACAGACAGCCTCTGCCCTCCAAAAACAAAAAGCATAATTCCCGCCAGAAAACTTACTAAGTGTGGCAACTGTTACTGATAAATGTTAAGGTATTACGCACCCGAAAGTAGTTTCATTTATTTTAATTTAATTGTTCACTAGCGGTCCCGTGCGAGAAATCTCGCATGTTCATAAGCCACACTTTTCCCAATAGGTTTATAACGAGGGACTTAAGGAGAAAGGTTGTTATGTTTCTATTTCAACCAAATGATTATAGATCACTATTTTTACATTTCAGTTAGAATTTCAAGCTCTACGTTCCCTAACTTAAGAAGGCAATCACTGTAAATTGGATCATCATAACACTCACCGGTTAGGCTATTCGATATTTATGAAATTATACGATTTTAGTGCTCATTCCTTTAAATTACTGTTTCTGAAATCCATGCAAAATGATCCAGGAAAGAACTCAGAATGTTAAAATGACATGAAACAGGCGTCACAGCGGCCAAAATGTGAAGTGGACAGCAATTATCTTCCTTCAGCAACAGTGTCTGCAAATCGCACACTTCGTACAGATTTTTAAAAGTCAATTTTTAAAGAAATTATAGTTAATTATGAAATAAGAGTGCAATGCGCCACTGGTAATGTATATTTTCTTTCATTTGATTGCTCATTTGTGACGATCGTTCGCTTGTGAGCGCCGCAGCAGGGATCTATACTACTGAAATAATATATACTAGCGGACCCGTTCGAGAAATCTCACATAAACCATACTTTCCCCAATAGGTTTATTATGAGAGACTTAAGGAGTAAGATTGTTATGTTATTATTTCAACCAAATGATTATAGAACACTATTTGCATTTCAGTTAGAATTCCAAGTTCTACGTTCCCTAACTTAAGGTACTCATCGACACTACTGAAGACACTTCATTACAAGTTATCTTATTTTCTTGAAATTGGTATCACTGATTCCAAGAATATAAACTAGCGGATTTTTGCCAAAAAAAGAAAAATTAAATAAATTTGGGGGATCTTTTTCAAAGATTAATCACAAAAATAACGTGCATTTTTAGGACGCGATATCTTTGCTCTTATTCAACTTGAGTCATTGTTGTCGCAAATTGATCTGCTGTATGTTCAGAATGTTGTATAGCAGAATCGTGTTTGTATCATTGATTGAGGCAAATATATTAGCTTTGTTTTACAATTTACGTTATTTTGATTGAAGAAAATAAATTAATTGTGGGGGGGGCTAATTTCAATTTAACAGCTTCATTCTGCTATACAACATAGCTGCATTATTTGTCTATATTTTCGTTTTTCAATGAAACTAATATCTGCATTCTAATTGCCCAAGTCAAGACAAATATTGAAAAAAATGAAGTGAGAGAAATCGTAACTTTAAGTTGAGGTACACATTTAGAGTAAAGAGTCATACTTTTCAACTCCTAAACACTGCCTTTTCTTTGGATGTTAGGTCAATCTTCTGCATTCTCCGACCCGAGAGTATCCCCTACATTGTTTAAGTTCTGGAGTAGACTGTTTCAAAGCCAGATTAATGTGTGCTTTATCTGCTGCACCTATGCGTCAAAGTGACAGCTGCTGAAAAGCGTGCTCACCGATCATTAAAGTGAATAAAAATGAGCTAAAAAAAACAATAAAACTAGTATAAACTATATATTTATGGAAACTAGAGAGGACAAACTATCGAATAAGACAATACAAATAATTCGAAAATTTTCTTGAAAATGACTAATGGAAGGGTCGATGAGTACCTTAAGAAGGCAATCACTGAAAATTGGATCATCATAACACTCAACGGTTATTCGATATTATTGAAATTATACGATTTGAGCACTCATTCCTTTGATTTACTGTTTCTGAAATCCATGCAAAATGATCAAGGAAAGACCTCAGAATGTTAAAATGACATGAAACAGGCATCATAGCGGCCAAAATGTGAAGTGAACAGCAATTATGGAGCGTATCTACCTGCAGCAACAACATCTGCAAATCGCACACTCCGTACAGTTTTTTTAATGTACATTTTAAAAAAATTATAGATATTTCTGAAATTAGAGTGCGATTCGTCACTGATAATGTCTATTCTCTTTCATTTTAATGCTCATTTGTGACGATTGGTCGCTTGTGAGCGCCGTAGGAGGGATCTATTCTTCTGAAATAATATATACTAGATGAAACCCGTCAAAACATGACGGACAATGGAAAACAAATTTACTGAAGAAGCTTCTTATATAAGTTACATTCTTTGTACGATTACTTTTTAGCACTATTGCAACTTTAAGGGCGTCAAAAGATAGCACTCTCAGCATTGCAACATATTGCTGGTCATGACTGAAAACGTTATGAGGTCATCATCATCTTGCACAGTTCCCAGCCACTGGCCGGGTCTGTTTGGAACACAAGCCTCTCCAACGTCTTCTGTCTTCCCACCATCTCTCAGCCTCCACCCTTGTCCAGTCTTCTCCTCTCTTCTTCACGCTTTCTTCCACCCCCTTCAGCCACCTGTCTCTCGGTCTCCCTCTTGGTCTCTTTCCTTCCCACTTCGTCTCGTGTATCCTCCTGGGTATCCTCTTCTCCTCCATTCGTTTTACATGTCCATACCATCTAAGTCTAGATTTCTCTATACCATCCTGTAATGGTTCCTCCTTCATTAATTCTCTGGTCCTCTCATTTCTTATTCTGTCCCTCTTTGTAGCTCCAATACTGCTTCTCAAGAACCTCATCTCACTGGCCTGTATTTTGCTCTTCTCCCTTCCTTTCATAACCCAGGTCTCCGAGCCATACGTCAGGATAGGGACATAGTACGATATATGATCTACTTGCTGTTCTGAGGGACATCCCTGCTCCATAACATGCTTCTCACACTCCTCCGGAATGCTTCTGCCTGTCTCCCCCGCTCATTTATTTCTCTATCGTTTCTTCCATTCTCTTGTATCAGGCTTCCCAGATACTTGAAACTCTCCACTTTCTTCAGCTGTTCCCCACCAATTGTTATTCCCGTTGTGGTCCTTTCCTTCTTCCTTGTTGTGATCACCATCTCACTCTTATTTATGCTAAATTTCATCCCATATCCTTGTATTATTCCTTCCCACACGTCCAACTGTTCCTGTACCTCCTCCTCCTTGTTTCCACAATCATCAAATCATCTGCAAACACCATTGCTTTCATCTTTCCTTCCCCAATTACTTGTGCCGCTCGGGTCATTATGTGATCCATCACCACAATGAAAAGTAACGGTGATAGTGCACTTCTTTGTTTCAGGCCGTTTCTCTGTTCCACCCAGTCCGATCTCTCTCCTCCCACTTTCACACAGCTCACGCTTCCCTTGTACATCTCTTTTATCCTCCTTATAGTCCATTTTTCTACTCCTCTATCCTCCAGGGACTTCCATACTTTGTTTCTACGTACACTGTCATATGCTTTCTCAATGTCCAGGAAGGCCATCAGTAGATTTGTTCCATACTCATAGTGCTGTTTTTGTAACTGACTTACAGCAAAAATTAAATCCACTGTGGACCTTCCTGCTTTGAAGCCATGTTGTTCTTCCCTCATCCCTCCTTCTATCCTTATCCTAATTCTCCTTTCTAAAACTTTCTCAAACATCTTTGCACAATGACTCATCAGTGTTATTCCCCGATAGTTTTTGCATTCTGTTCTACTACCTTTCTTGAAGATCGGGACAATTATTCCTTTTTTCCAGTCCTCTGGGGTCTTCCTTTCCTTCCATGCTGCCTTCATCACTCGGTACAACCATTGTATCCCCACCTCTCCTGCTGCTCTCACCATCTCCACACTCAACTCATCCACACCCGGTGCCTTCCTTCCTTACATCTTCCTCACTGCATCTTCCACTTCTTTCCATGTTAAGTCCTTTTCTGTTTGCAGTTCATCTACTGTACCTCTTCCCCGATTTCTTCTTCCTCGCCGTGGTTTCCATTTGGGTTCAGGAGTTCTTCAAAATATTCTTTCCACATTTTCTTCAGTTCTTCCCTATTTTCTATCCCTTGTCCCCTTTTGTTCACCATTCTGACATAATCCGTAGGATCCTTCCGCCTCTTATTCTTTACCATCCCATACAGGACCTTTTTTGTACCTTCACTATCCTGCTGGTCATGACTTAAAACGTGATGAGGTAAATAGCCCAATACGTTCAAAAGTTTCTCCTTGAGCTTGATTGATTGTGATAAAGTAGGCCGAGCGAATAGGACATTGTTGCCTATTAAAAGAAAATGTACTGTACCTGCAAGTGTTTTATCGGAAGGTGTTAAATCAAGTCGTAGGATTTGATCTCTCTGCCTAATATTACTGCACCTATTATATCCGAATCCAAGCAATTTCTTACATATTTCTTACAATTAATATATTACCATATATGAGTCCTTGGGAAACGTTCAGATTTCTAAGGAGCATAACTATGACTCAAACGTTCGGAGTATGTGGAGGCGAATCACTTAATTCCAAGGAATTGAAAAATTCAATAATAGGGAAATGAAGTAGCTGGCTTTCATCTTCAGTATCCAATCTGTTAACGCTGATGTATGTGTTTGAACTACTGGATATAAGTTCAATGACTTTTAAATTAATATCATTACATTGTTGCAGCTTGGCAAATATTTTATATTCCAGCAGATCAATTTTACCCTCACAACAGTAAAGACCAAAGTAACCACGCATAGATTTTACGCAAGAGAAGTACAATGTAGAACAATGTTTACATTTGATCGTCAAAGACCTTACAGTACACTGTACTGCATAATATCTGGAATTGTTTCTGAAATGGCCTATTTATATTGGATTTTAAATGTGGCTTCGTATTATTCGATAACACTATAGTGTCCTGCAATAACGGAGCCGCTAAATATTACATGGCAAATAATACTTCCATTGCCGAAATCAACTGCGTAGTTAGACTCAGTACTCTAAACAAATAATCATTAAACAATTGTCTTATACAATGAAGTTCAACATGACCGTCCAGAGACTTTCATACTCAAGTTGGTTGGTGAGGAGAAGGCGATGAGACTGGTCGCTTAAAATAAATTCCTTATAATTGTTCCTGCCAGCGAAATTTTTTGCGATAGCTTGAAAACGCAGCTCAGAATGACGTTCTTCATTTTGTTATAAACAGTACGAAACTGCTCTAAATAAGCAATTTCCATCACCTGTTATAGGTTATGACAGTACATTTTGCAGGGGAACATAGAATCACTTCGCCAACTACTGGAACGAACATAGGCCTATACTCAATACTCACTTCGGCAGTCACCCTAATGGAGGCAGTTTTTGAATTATATGTCCCGTGCATGTCAAAAATCGTATTAACACATGGAGGCCCACCTATTCTTGTCTATCGCCCCGGAGACCCGGGTTACATTTCCTGCTCTGCCAAGAAATTGAATTCTGGTCTGAGGGCAAAAACGGGGCACATTCAGTCTCTTGAGGTATAACTAAGAAGAGGAAGGTTTAATTCCCACCTCGACAATCTTGGATGTGGTTTTCCGTGGTTTCCCACTTCCACTTAAGGCAAATACCGGGATGGTTCCTAACTTAAGGCCTTGGCCGTCTCCTTGCCATTTACCACCTTAATTACAAATACACACAGTAATGCAGCCATCACAATAACAGAGGTTATGAGAGAAAATTTCACACATACTCACCCAAGTACACGGGGCTGAGTGACAACGATGTCGGAGCCCTTCAAACGAATTATGTTTGCCAAGTGTCTCTTTTGGCGAAAGCAATTGTGGACACGCGCGAGTGCCTGGAAAACAACTTTTTTTCTTTAATAATTTAAGAGTATATCGACGATGCATAATTATAACTTTTAGTCTAGGACGCTAATAACTTGACCACCGAAGCATTGGGAAGAAATTGCAATATTAAGGTACATAAACAACATAGCCTACACATTCAACTGTCGGTTAATGTTCCTCAAAATTTCCCTTCTTAAATATTCCCCTCCTTTACAATCCTCCATCACGTGAAAACGTGCCATGTCTTGGGTTTTAAATATATCGATGCAATGGTGCTGCCATCTGCTGTCAGTTACTGGAACTATATGGGCGATGTACTGCCATCTGTTGTCAGTTATAGGAACTGATTGCAGATATTTAAACGGCGTACTGAGGACAACAGTTTGCTCTTTTGATCACATGCTGTAATGCAATGGTAAAACGGAAATAAAACGTATTGAGAGGGAATGTAGAAATATGTATCTTTTACAGACATAAAACCTTACTAATACTCCTTGATTAAACAATATTTCAATGGTAAAAAAAAAACATACATCGGCGAGGGCTGGGATCGAACCGGCGAACCTAGGAACCACAGTCTGTCGCCTTAACCACATAGCTACTCGCGCAATCTTGTTCAGCAGCAGACGTAGCCATTCATTATATTCAAAAGCTGCTGTCTGAAGGAAATAATCCATCTCATTATCCAAATAAATAAATGTTGCACATTCGTATACGATCATACTGTTATTATATTTTATTGCCAGAACTTGGTTAATGTATGTTTTCAATTACATGCAAGCTTATTAAATAACTTATATTTTAGTGGAATTCTCACCGCCATTTTGTCATGACCTCAGGCGGATTGTGCGCATGCGTGAGGAGCAAGAATTCTGCTATTTTTTATATTAATTCAAAAATATACCGAGAGGGAATGTATAAATATGTATCTTTAACAGACATAAAACCTTACTAATACTCCTTGATTAAACAATATTTCAGTGGTAAAAAAAATAAAATATATATATCGGCGAGGGCTGGGATCGAACCGGTGAACCTTGGAACCACAGTCTGTCGCCTAAACCACATAGCTACTCGCACACTCTTGGTCAGGAGCAGACGCAGCCGTTCTTTATCATTAAAAGCCGCTGTCTGAAGGAAATAATCCATTTCATTATCCAAATAAATCAATGTTGCACATTCGTATACGTTCATACTGTTATTATATTTTATTGTCAGAACTTGGTTAATGTATGTTTTCAATTACATGCAAGCTTATTAAATAACTTACATTTTAATGGACTTCTCACCGCCATTTTGTCATGACCCCAGGCGGATTGTGCGCATGCGTGAGGAGCAAGAATTCTGCTATTTTCTATATTAATTCAAAAATATACCGTAATATATTTGTTTATTTTATAGACACTCTGCAAATCTAGAGGCCAAGAGCTTTCGTTAGAGTGCTCTACGAAGTAAATCGGTTCTGTCGTTCTCTCAATCTCGTGGTAACAAAAATCACCTTACTGTTTTAAATATATAGATAGACTAGCATAAACCGTCGCGACTTCGCCCGCAAATATTCTAGTTGTAAAGAGTACACTTAGCAAAATCTCAATCATGAATGCTATGACTGATTTATCCTTGGTATGAATAATCAGACTTTATCAATTCAGCTACTGGTGCAGTGGTTAGGGGTTTGTCATTCCTTCATAGGTATATCAGAGCGAAGTTAGTTTTCTGGGAATATCACAGACACTGTTAATTTAAGGGCCCTTAAATGTGGTTTTCGGAGACCCTTTATAGTCGGGTGAAAAAGACCTTTAGGACCACACCCACACGTGAAAATTGCGTGAAAAAATTCTTGAGTGCCCCTCGACCCCCATAAGCGCATTATACTGTATGCATTGATGAATTTTACAGCTTAATTTGGTTCCGTGATAACCTTATAACCGTCTGGAAACTGTCACAGTAATGTGAAAATGAAAATCCACAGCCTTCTTCCAGTCTCCGACCGGGTCAGGAATGGAATGAATGAAATAATTGGAATTGCATTGCGTCTTACAGAAATAGATGGACCTGTGAGATTGTATTACCATGGCTACCGTGTTGCATTCTTTCATTATTTCATTGTAAATATACATGTTTTAAGGTATTTATTTAATTGTGGAGCATTTAAAGAGTAAGTGAGTGCGTTTCGCTTACGCATTGGGTTATGCTGAACGTGTAGGTACCCCATATGTGTAGGTTGGTGTTAATGGGACCTTATTTTCGGTACAAAACTGGAATGGGACCTAAGCAGAATAATATAGGGAGGGGTGATGATTAGAACGAAATAGTCTACCTTCAATTATTCTTCTATCATTTGAAATGCTGTTGTAAAGAATCTCTGCAATGCTGTTAAAAAAACTTCAAGTAGCCTATCCCTCGTCAAGCAAACCGGCACATATGGCAACATTGCTTACGAATATGAAGCAATGTGTTTAATGTACATATTAACTCCGTATTAATTAATTTACTGAGGACACCTGTTAATATTACAGTGTTATATTATTTCTTGCTGTAACTCGTTTTCAATCCTTCAATTGTTCTACGTTAGCTTGGGTCGTTTTGCTCTAACATAATATACACTAAATAGGGCATTTAACGACAAAAAAACAACACATTATAGTAAATAGAAAACTTAACTCTAAGAATAACAATTTTGAATTCACAATTCCTATAAAAATGGACATTGGGTGGCTTCGGTGGCGTTGTTGGTAGCATATTGAGCTTCTATGCCCAAGATCGTGGGTTCAAACCCGGCCGAGGTCATCGGATTTTTTAAGAATGTTAAAAATCCCACAGTATGCCTTCCTTCGGAGGAGAAGTGAAGCTGGCGGGCCAATGTCATAGATTTATGGCATGTAAAAGAACCTTCAAATAACTACAATATGTGAAGCTAAATTAGTAGGTTAGATTTGATTAATGCTCTATTAAGTTCCGACGTTGGCCCCCAGGTGCCAGTTACGGTGGCATCTAGTAGCCAAGTTCGCGGCTAGGTATCGTTGATGGTAGCATTTGGTAGCAAAAGTAGGAACTACTTGAAATTGATCGTCTGCAGTCCTTACCTGAATTACATTTACCATCAAAATAATAGCACGAGTTATCAGACAGATTCTACTCACACCCAAAGTTCACCGGGCTATATGACCACGTTGTCGCAGCCCCTAAACTGACAAACCAACCAACCAAAAATGGACGTCCTTACAATATTATTAAATGAAAGTTGTCAAATATATTGTACTAAAAATTTTATTATTTGAATGTTAATATACCAGTTGACATTACATGGAAATTCAAGATATTAATATTTAAATAATAAAATGTTTAGTAGAGTGTAATATCTGACAACTTTCATAAATGTTATTCTAAGGACGTCCAATTTTATTTAGAATTTTAAATTCAAAATGCTTATTTTTGCAGTGAAATTAAATATGTATTTGCTATGTTTTTTCGTTAAATGTCCTAGTGTATAGTAACTTAAGTTAGAGCAAGGCAACTCATGTTTACGAAGACCCCATCGAAGCGTTAGAAACATGTTACAACAAGAAATAATACGGGTCTCCTAAGTAAATTGTTTTATTTTTACGAAAGTTCAAGTATTTCCTGTTGGACTACCTTGCAACACTTCATTATAATTCAAGTCATCATCATCATCAACTAGAGTAGTTTCCGACCGCAGGTTGGGTCTGCTTGGAGCACAAGCCTCTCCATCGTTTTCTGTCCATCCACCACTTGTATTCTCTCACTGTTGTCCAATTAACTCCTTTTCTCTCGACACTTTTCTTCACACCCCCTATCCACCTATCCCTTGGTCTTCCTCTGGGTCTCTTTTTCTTCCACTCCATTTCCAATATTTTCCGTGGTATTTTCTCTTCTCCCCTTCTTCTCACGTGTCCAAACCATTGTAGCCTTGATTTTTCAATCCTATCCTGTAGGGGTTTTTCCATTAATATTACTCTGACTATCATTTCTGACTCTGTCCATTCTAGTTACACCTAAACGACTCCTCTGAAACTTCATTTCCACTGCTTGTATTCTGCTTTTATCTCTCTCCCTCATCACCCAAGTTTCTGATCCATACGTTATGATCGGCACAAAGTAAGTCTTGTACAGGATCCCTTTACATTTCTGTGGCACATCCTTGCTCCATATCAGGCCTCTAACACTCTTGAAGAATCCATCAGCACACCTTCCTCTTTCATCTCATTCCAAGGCATTTCCCCCATTTTCTTCAATGACACTTCCCAGATACTTGAAGCTCTGCACCCTCTTCAACTGCTCTCCGCCTAACTTGATCCCAGAGTATACTCTGTCCATCTAACGTGTTGCTATCACCACTTCACTCTTTTGTGTCGAAAACTTCATTCCATAGGATGACACTACTTCCTCCCATACATTGAGTTGCTCTTGTACATCCCTCTCCTTGTTTCCCCAGATCATAAAGTCATTTGCAAACACCATTGCCTTCATTCTTCCTCCCCAATATGCTGTGCTACCTTTTGCATCACTTCATCCATCACCATTACAAAGAGCAAGAGCGAGAGGGCACTTCCCTGCTTTAGACCATTAGTCAACTCAAATCATTCTGTTCTTTCCATACCGACTTTCACACAGTTTCTGCTTCCTTCATACATATCTTTCTCTCTCATAACTATTTCTTCTGTTATTGCTTTGGCTCTCATCGCTTCCCATACTCTGTTTCTTATGCCTTCTCAGTGTCCATAAAAGCCAATACCAAATCTTCCCCATACTCGTAGTGACGCTCCTGTAACTGTCTCACTCCAAATATGAGGTCAGTAGCGGACCACCCCTGCCTGAATGCATATTGCTCCTCCCTCAGTTGCTGTTCCGTTACCTTACGTATCCGTTTCTCCAATACCTTTTCATAAATCTTAGCACAGTGGCACATCAGTTAATTCCCCGGTAGTTTTGGCATTTCTTCCTGTCTCCCTTCTTGAAGATGGGCACTATCATCCCCTTTTTCCAATCTTCTGGGACTTTCTTCTCCTTCCATATAGCTCGTATCACCCTATACAACCACTGTGTTCCCACTTCCCCTGTAGCTTTTATCATCTCCACCCTTACCTCATCTATACCTGGTGCTTTTCCCATTTTCATCCTCTTGACCTTGGTTACTGACATCAACCCTTCCAGTATACTCTTCCTTCTTACTTGGTGCTGTCACATTCAAGAGGTCCTCAAAGTATCCTTTCAAAAGGGATTTAATCTCTTCTTTTCTCTCAATAATATTGCCATTTTTATCTTCCATTCTCTCTGTGGTAATCTTCTCATTTTTCCTTTTATTCTTCACCATCACATACAGCAGTTTTCTATAATTCAATTAATTGTTGATATAACTATTGTAATAGAATACTTTATTCAACAAAGAGACTTGATGCTTATTAATTGTCTGAGTTGAGAGACAAGTCTCCACGAGGAGTATGCTTTTTTTTGTCTTTTGTCCTCTCAGCACAGATCAAAGGATAAATTATCCAGCTTACCTAGTAATAATGTATTTATCTAATGTGGTTTGTAGATCAAGTTATTCAGGGAGGGGTTCTCCTTATGGCACATCATCGCATAACCAGGATGAATATTACTTCAAATGTGTTGCGCTTTCTTTTGGTCACTGTTGGTACTACAGGGCGCCAGAAATGTTCTCCGCAGTGCCCGCATGCGTCTGCGAGAGCTAGCATCAGTAGTTACGTTGGCAGCATGCCTGTCACTTGTATCAGAACAAACAGTAAACTTTGTACTCACCAGAGCCATTCATAACTGATACTGGAAGTGCTGATGAGTTATGACACATACGCTCGCTTATTGCAATACACACTGACGATTTCGACAGCCTACAGCCCACACGTCTGGGATTCACCCTTGTCAAGGACATCGTGCTGCCAACTAAACTTCCGAGAAGTTAGCCACGGCAAATTATATTGTTGTCCCCAACAAGTGGGGTTTCACCTAGATATTACGCCCTTTTAGCTTGGGCTGTAACCGTCTCGTGGAGAAGCTGCTACCATTCTTGGCTACGCCCGATAGATCGTTTTCGATTCTCGACTCTCCCAAGAAATGTAATTCGGGGTACATTAATCCTTGTGAGCTAAACTGAGAAGAGAACGGTTCTATTCCCACCTCAACCATTCTGGAAGTGGTTTTCCGTGGTTTCCCCACTTCAACTCAAAGAAAATGCTGGGATGTTCCTAATTAGGCCGCGATCGTCTTCTTCCCAATCCTTAACTGAATTAAAAAAACACAGTAATACAGCCATCACGGTTGAACATCAATTCCGCCCGATTTTCCTCAATTCCACCCGGTCCTCCAAGGGACCCAACAATAAGTTCCTCAACTCCGCTCAGGCTTTGACAAGGGGTCGGCAAAGGGGTTATCCCCAATGACGTAAACAAATGTCATAACCCTCCCGTCTGCAGAGTTGTGGAGAACAACTAATGCCTGCGAGGCTTTTCACTCAAAATTCAAAGCACAAAGTACAACACCTCATCCAAATATATATATATATATATTTTAGTGCCTACATCAGATACGGACAGACACGTACATTCTACTTAAAAGCAGTGGGCGGGTGTCGAACAAAGACAAGAATAGTCGTGTGAGGAAATAATTCATTGAAAACAAGCTCATGCAGTACGCCAACCAAACAATGAGTAGATTAGATCTTGTGAAGTGTGTTTCTCACACAATAGTTAGGGAATGAAAAGAGTTTCATCTAATGTTTTTTGTATAGATTGAAATGAAGTAAAGATTTATGTGATTTTAAGATGCTGATTTTTCTTATTTTATTAAATTTCCTGTCCATATTTTTATTTAACAACAGTGATTAATATCTAGCTCTTTGTATTATGTTTATATCTGATTTAACGATTGAGCGGTCTTGGTGGTGGTGATTTAAAATTAATCATAATATTCTTTTACATAAGTCTGCCAAGTTTTCTATTATTTTTTTTCTACTCATGCGCTGCATAAGGTGTTTAACACGGCCCTTGGTATGCGAGCAGGAGGGTTATGACATTTGTTTACCTCATTGGGGAAAAGCCTGGGCGGAGTTGAGGAACTCATTTCTGGATCCCTTGGAGGACCGTGTGGAATTGAGGTAACCCTGGCTACCTGACTGGAATTCCCGGGTGGAATTGATGCTCGCCCGCCATCACAATAACACAGATTATCAAACAAAATTATACGATTACTCCAGACGGCAATACATGCACTAGAGATAGGGGCAGATGACAACGACTTACAAGTCAACACAGACAACACGGATTATATGATCTTCAGGAAAGGTGGGCGGACAGCTCAAGAACACGTGGTGTTTTACAAACAATAACCTCTAAGAAATGTAAATAGCTTTAAATAACTAGGCTTGACCTTAAAAACGACAATGATTTCTTTCAGAATTGATACAAGACAGCGCGCGTTAGCAGCTCTACTTGACATCAAAGACATTACCAAATTATCGCTGAAGACCGCCATGCTACTGTTTGACGCCAAAATAATACCAATACTCACTTATGGGATTAAGGAAGTATGCCAGAAACTAAGCGTTGGAAATTTCCTAACACTTGAGAAGATCAAAGCAAGATATCTGAAGGCGGTGCTTGGAGTCTCTAAATACACCCGCTCAAGGCTGATATACGAACTTGCTAGAGAGCCCTTCTTGTTAGAGGATTTGAGATAAAAGTTCTTGCTGCCATCTACGGACACCTGGAAGAGGTCAATAGAAGACAGCACCTTATAAAGAGATGAGTTTTACTCAACAGAGGCCATGACAAATAGAGCCTGGACAGAAGTCAAACAAAACTTACGACATTTTGTCAATTCACTAGCGATGCATGGCTATGAATTCTGTGACCAGAATTGTGAACGCTACCATGTGATTAACTGCACAAGCCGAGGAAAATCCATCATTGACTTCTGCACTAACTTATCAATACACAGGTTATTGTATCTTTTGTAATATGCACAATTTGTGCACACAGGATGTAACAAAGAGGTACGGCATAAAATCCAGGACACATTCCTCACACGTAGACGAAGAACTTTTGTTATATGAACATGGGTCCGGAAACGCTTCGTTCGCATATTATACCTCATTGTCTCCAACGCATAAATCATGAAAAACACACAAGAACAGAACATACCAGCATACCACATGCAGCTATTTGTCACAGGAGATGTCCAATATGCCAGGGCTCTGCGTAGCTAGTGCCTGTAGTATTTTCTTGTGGGATATTTCAGCGTGAAGTTAGGAAGAACAACACCGTGCATTCACTATTTTATTCCATTTGCTACTACAACCTACAACACTCTCTAGCGGCAAGTTACATAAATACATTGTCCTTGTTTCATTCCCCAACATCCTCCCCACCCTGGTCAACCTCAAGGGGGATGACCAGCTGGACAGGTCGGGCGATCTGGGTCCCCTCTGGCGTGGATAGAATCACCGTCCGGATAAGTCCATCTCTGCCTGGTTTCAGCTCCTGAATCCGGGCCTTCCTCCACAGATGTCGAGGCCGCACTTCGTCCTGGAGTAGAACGATGTCTCCAAGCCTCAGTCGTGGTGACGTTCCTTTCGGTTGCTTCACCTGGTGGAAACTCTGAAGCTGAAGCAGGTATTCCTTGCTCCATCGTTTCCAGAAATGGTCCGCCAGTTGTTGCAGAAGTCTGTATTCTTTAATGGGGGAACCGGGCTGAGGTTCAGGTCCAGAGGGCAGTGCATTGAGTTGTTCACCGACAAGGAAGTGAGCTGGGGTGAGCACGTTGACGTAGTCGTCTTTGGTGAGTGGTCTGGAGTTCAGCGCGGCTTCGATATATGTCAGTATCGTCTGCAAATCATCTTCATCTACAGAAGAGCGCCCAAGTGTCTTTCGTAAACATCGCTTGGTGGAGCCAACCATTCTTTCCCACCATCCTCCCCACCAAGCCGCGCGTGGTGCGATGAACTTCCACGTGATGTTGTGCCGTGAAAGGTACTGACAAGTCAACAGTAGCCAATAGTCCCGCCAATTCTCGATTTGCACAGTGGAATGTCTGGGCATTGTCAGAATAGATAGTGTGTGGAATGCCACGTCTCGCCACAAACCGCTACAGTGCTTGCAGAGACTTGTCAGTGCTCATATCTCGGCAAAGTTCTAAGTGAAGAGCTCGGGTCGTTGCGCACGTGAAGAGCGTGATGTAGCACTCTTTAGTTGTATGACCTTCCCTTACGTATAACGGTCCAGCAAAGTCAATGCCTGTTACTGCTGTGGAGGGAGTTGCCCTCCAAGTACTTGACTGGGTCGATTTCGGGCCATTTTGCAAGGAAGGCAGCGATATAGTATTTTCTTGATGACACGACGAGCACGCAGTATCCAGAAGGTCATCCGAAGGTCTGAAAGAACAATTCGCACTCCCACGTGATGGAGGCGGATGTGTGTGTCTCTGATCATAAGTTGTGTAAAGTGATGGTCGCCATCGAGAATTATGGGATGCCTCTGCTGGTGAGTAATATCGGCACTCTCCAGTCGCCCTCCAAGCCGCAGAACACCGACTTCTAGAAAGGGGTTTTAGCATCGTAGTTTGGATCGTACTGGGAGAGGGGCGTTGGACTGTAGAGCTCCAAGTTCAGCAGGAAAGCAGTCTTTCTGCACGACCTTTATCCAGTAGGTACGCGATGCAGTAAGTTCTTGAGCATTGAGTTCCCCGTTTTCGTGGTCTTTGTGGCGAAGGATTCGCGTCAGACGAAGTACCCAAGCTGTAACGCGTAGAAGGCGCGTGAAGGAACTGAACTGGGTGGAGTCTATGATCGATTCTGGCAAATCGACGTGAAGGACAGTCTGCACAATGTTCTTTGTTTCTGGGAGTGATGGAAGCGATGGTGCGCCTGGGGCCAGTAAGAATCTTCCTTTGTTAACCAGGAAGGTCCGTGCCACCATATACCTAAGGACTGGATCTGACCAGAAAGAAGTACCCGAGAGAGGTGATCTGCAGGGTTGTCAGATCCGGGGCAGTGTCTCCACTGTGATGGTGTTGTGTAGGACTGTATCTCCGTCACACGGTTGCAGACGAAGGTCTTCCATTTATTTGGGTTTCCTCGTATCCAACCCAATGTCACAGTGGAGTCCGTCCATAAAGTAGCATGGGAAGTGTCGAAATTGGTTGCTTTTGCAAAATATCGTAGAAGCCGTGCTCCCACTAAGGCTGCAAGGAGCTCAAGGTGTGGTAGTGTGACTTTCTTAACGGGATTCAGTCTGGACTTGCTGTAGGCTAGGTGAGTGGAGATAGCGTCCTCATTAGTTGCGCGAATGTACAAGGCTGCTCCGTAAGCTCGCTCTGAAGCGTCGCAAACACATGAACCTGAGTGTCTTCTTTACTTGAAGTGTGGAGCCAGCGCGGTATGCGTATTGGCGAGAGCGAGGAGAGCGTAGATATCCAAGCATGACAGTGTGCGGCAAGATCGTTGGGTAACAGTTCATTCCAATCAATTCCCCGGCACAAAGTATCCTGAAACAATCGTTTCCCGACAAGAGATACCGGAGTGAACAAGCCAAGTGGGTCGTAAAAGCTGCTGACGATCTTCAAAAGCTGTCTTTTTGTAGTTGGTCCTTCTGGGATTTTATCAAGGATCTCCTTCGTGTCCACCATAAAAGAATCACTTGAAGTGCACCAGTTTATTCCTAGCACCTGAGTCTGCAGAGCAGTCTCTCGTCCTTCTACCTTTCAGACGGCTCTCAGTACATCGGAATTTGTTGCCCATTTTGCAAGAGGAAAATTGAGCATCTTCATTAAGGCAGTGAGTTCATAATACAAGGTGACTGCCAAGTTGTCATCTACTGCTTCCACAACAATAACGTCCATGAAGGTGTTGCTGTTGATTAGTGGTGCAGCGTTAGGAAATGAGAGTGTGTGTTTGTCCGCATGTTCCCTGATGGTTGCTGAGAGGAGGAAAGGACTGCAGGTCAGGCCGAAAGGGAGCCTAGTGAAACGATAAGTGACTATGTCATTTGTTGTGTGGAAGTGTCCTCCGTCGTCTTGAATCACTTTGTACCAGAGGAATCTGGTCAAGTCTCTGTCTTTCCTGTCCAGGGTTAGCTGAAGAAAGGCTTGTTGTATGTCACTAATGATCCCCTGTCGATGAAGTCTGAAACGCAGGAGAATTGCCACAGCCTCTGGTAATAAATTTGGTCCCATCTCCAACATGTCATTAAGAGAGGGTGACTTAGCCTGATGAGATGATGCGTCGAATACTATTCTCCACTTGGTTTTTCCATATCTTTCTTTCTTTCTTTCTTTCTTTCTTTCTTTCTTTCTTTCTTCACAGCTTGATGAGGAAGGTAGAACATGACGTCGGGTGAGTTTGCTGTTTTGACTTCTTCCACGAGCTGATTGTGAATGTAGCTGAACATCTGGCTACAGTACATCTGGTTGAAGTCGTCATTCATTTGAAGTCTTTTCTGAAGGTTGCTCAGACGCGCCTCGGCATTGTGTACATTATGGGATAGTTTCAGAATGCCTTGCTTCTTTGGCAACGAGACTACGCGTCGCTGTTCTTCGATTCGGAAAGATGATTTGAAGTCCTCAAAGATTCTGGAATCCTTCGGCATATGTGGGCGTTCTTGATCAGCAGTTATACCAATAGTCTCGAGGTCCCAAAATCTTCTGAAGTCTTCATCTGAGTGGAAAGAAGCCTGCTCGAGGTTAATGAAATTGACTGTGGCTGAATTCACGTGCGTACCGGATCGGTCCCCACTGAGTATCCAGCCGATGGTAGAAGGAACCAACACGAGTGACGAGGAGATACGTAAGGGAGGACTGTCTCTGATAATTTTTCAGTAGTGGTCACTACCGATAAGGAGTTCAACCGGTAGATCTTCATGGGAATCCGTCCTAGGATCAGCTAACTGTAACTTACGAGCATGTGCCAATGCCGTAATGTCTTGTGGAACCGACGGTTGTGGTGAAAGAACGTGAAGACATTAGAAACCATAGAGATAGACGCTCGTGTTAGTCTAAAACCCTTTCATATTGAATCGTAAAAGTCGTTGGAGCTCGTAGGGTTTGACTCAAAGGCACAAACAGTCAGTTCTTGTCGTCTTATTACTTCCAGCTGAAGATCGTCTACTAGTGACTTGGAGATAAAGGTCGACTGACTTCCTGCGTCGAGAACACAGCGAGTAAGTTTGCTTAAACCTGTGGGTCCTGTAATCCACACCTGAGCGGTCTGTAGGTAAGTAAAGCCGGAGGTTGCTACGCTTATTTTCCCTACTGCCGTTTGAGATGACGGAGTAGAAGGATTTCTCTCTTCTCCATCACAAATAGATCTATGGTGTAACTTCTTACATGTAGCACACTGCGTTTGACCTTTCTTGCTGCAGTCCGAAACAACGTGTCCTTGATTTAAACAAAAAAGCAGCTCTTGTTCGATTTTAGCTTCTGAATGCGATCATACACGGTTATGGTTTTACAGTCTTGACCCCAATGGCCTCGTCGGTCACAAAATACGCAGAATGGAAGTATCGTCTTCTTCGCTTTTGGTGACGATTTGCTTGATTTGGCATGAATTTGGAGTGCAACTGTAGTGGGGATAGGGTTGCTGAAGCTATAGGATTTCCTCTGATTTTCTGTGTGGTTAGAGTACCGTCAACCTCTTCGTTTAAGAATCGCATCAATTTAGTAATGTGGCTTGCCATGATATTCTCTCTCTTGGCATGAATAATCCAACGGCGAACAATGTCCTCCGGGAACGCGCGCAGAATTTTCGGAGCTAGCATACGGCCATATTCGTCAACATTTCCTCCCAAGGCCCTGAGGGCCTTTATCCGCCGGTTACATTCGATGAATGCCATGTTTAAGGCGTTGGGCGTGACGTGTGATATAGGTAGTAGAGTCTCCGGGTAATCCAGATGGGCTTGGATTATTCTGTTTTTGTCACCGTACCGTGAAATGAGAATCTGTTTTGTCTCCTCATATGCGTCAGCGGTGATTGGAACTCCGTCAACCAAATTCTTGGGCTCGTCCTCCAAGTATCCACGAAGAAAAACGTGTTTATCGATACTGGAAATGGAAGGGTTGCCGTCAATAGATGATTGGAATTGTTCCCAGAAACGGGACCACTTCTCTACGTCTCCTGAGAATGGTTCCAACCTGATCACAGGAAGTTTAACTCTGTGCATTAAGGGTGGAAGGGGCAGAGCGGCATCTTTGGCAGATGCGAGACTTACATTATTGACAGAAGGTGTTTTTTTCTCCAATGGCACGTGTCGCCTTGAGAATAGTTCTCTTGGCAAGATCGGTATATTCTTCGCACTTGATGACGTCAACGTTATACTCGGTGTCAGGAAGGACGTCATGGATTTGTTGATCGAGAGTTGTTAGACGGTCTAATGCTTCTTGAAGTCTAATCTGATTGTATTCGTAGTCAATCTCTGAGCTAGGTGTTGCATCATTTATTACCGTAGTGAATTTGGTAATAAGTGTTCTTGCCGTATTTCTGAGACGTTTCAATTTCTGTAATTGTGAAGGCTGGTCCGGGTTAGACATAGTGGGTAGGGTATTGTAATACTTGACAATGGGTTGACAGCTGCTGTAATTCCTCGGCTACCTGCTATGGACAAGGAAGTGAGGTAGGCCCGTAGGCTATTGTCGTGGCTGTGGAGCTGCAAGATGGCCAGGCGGTAATCCCTCTGCTACCTGCCGGAGACGTGGGAAGTATGCAGTGACGGTCGTTGGTAGACACAGTTCCAAATATTGTTCCTAGAGTGCATGCGTGAGTTCGTGATGAGAATTCTAGGCTACTAGCGATCTCTATAGGAAGCATGCGAAGATACTCTGAATCAAGTTCATCCAATAAATATTATTGCTTTTCTTTGTCATGCACATCTCATGCATATTTCACAAATCATGCGAATTTTTGATGTCATACATTAGTTACTTCTGCACTGATGTGAAAGTGTTTGAGGTAAGCGAGGACTAATGGTTTCTGAATCTCGCAGACAGTTGAAGGTTATTAGTACCCAGGGTTGCGTGCAGTTGCGTGCTTGTAATACTTTTCGCAGTGCCCCATACTTCTAATAGATGGCGTTCAAGTCACCACTGCTTTGAATGTCCAATATAAATTATTTTAATGACAACGATATTGACAATATGTGATGTGTTTTGCCTTTATAAGCATGCAACGTTTGCTAGATATCACAAAGTAATATTAGTTAGGCTAGTATAATTTTCAATAGCTCATCTGAATGATGGTGTAAGGTAATGGCGTCTCCAAATGTAGCTCGTTGGTAGCTGGTTCAATACTGTTGGTCGTTCTTCCTCGTGTGTGGAGCTAGTCCATAGTGTAGACTGCTGGCTTAAACTATTCACCACTATTACGTAATTCTCACTAGCACTTAAAATCGGAGTTTTTGGCACTAAGTGTGGGATATTATAGCGTGAAGTTAGGAAGACCAACACCGTGACATTCACTATTTTATTCCATTAGCTACTACAACCTACAACACTCTCTAGCGGCAAGTTACATAAATACATTGTCCTTGTTTCATTCCCCAACAGTTCTATCCTGCTGCTCCCTTACGAGCAGTCTAAGAAGTAAGCCATAAGCGCGTGACGTCATGTCCTTGCCTCTCCCCACCTGCAGCTCGCTACATGTGCGAGCGAGCTGTGTATAGTATGGCGTAGTGCCCTGCAAGCCTGGCAAGTGCTTTTAGGGCCGTATGACCTAGCCTCACACTGTCAGCACTGTCTATGCTGGAACTAGTCAGTTCAGGTGCGCACGGCCGGCCCGTACCGACATGGTTTCGTAAAGCCGTTCTTATCTTCCCTTCATATTATTATTATTATTATTATTATTATTATTATTATTATTATACTATTAATATTAGCAATAAAATGTTATTGGGTACCAATAACTACGTCTCATACTGTTCCCGAGTATACTGAAGATGAATTCTCTATTATTGAATGGATTCATTGATAGCAAAATTAGGTCATTTATCCTTAGGCATACCCAAACTTGACGAGTGATTTAAAAATGTTAATGTTGTTCCTCTCGCTTACTCGAAACGTACCACAAGCTTTCACATCTCTTTGAAGCCTATCGTTTTCTCTAAACGACCTGTTTTGTTATGCCGAAGGTTAATTCACATCTGATGGTGGGGTCCAGCATAAATCTTGTATCCTTCTTATGGCCAATAACAATTATTATGCCCATTGTATATTTGCTTCTAACACGAGAAAGACACTAAAACATGGATCGCGTAACATTTCTGAAATGTTACAGCTGCATCTTAGATCGATTTCGGTGATTCCTAATGTTTATAGTAAATCCCCTTCTTAATTATGGTTTTTGAACGTGAGCTAGGGTATCAGGCACTACACAGTGTTTGCAGTATACAGAGTCCTGGCTACGCCCATGGAGGTCTCACACAAGAGCATGCTTTGCTTCCACCTATTTGTACTAGGCTACTCCCTTTCATGTCTACTTCTGAATTAGTCAATCTCCATAAAATATGGTGATTGGATAGTTTCTGTACTTTCGCAATCAACCTGCAATTTCATGTTGTGTTTCCCATAGATCCGCTTCAGTCTTAAGTATCTGTTATTTATATTCCCTTGGTTCCTAACTAATTAATCACCGTCTTCATCGTTATCACCATTTTGATCATCATCATCACCGTCCTGACAACCTCCTTCGTTGTACGAGCACAAATTACGCACTATGTCATCATGTCTTCAAGCAATGCATGCTCTCTCTGGTACAGTCTCCCTACATGATGCTTACTATACTTTGGATGTTCATTCACTGAAAATTGAAAAATTAGCTTCGAGGTTTTCCTAGGCCCAGAACTTAGAATGCAATGAAAATCAAATGTCTTAAATACCATATCTGGATTAGCCTACATATACATATGCAATTGGATTAACTCATGAGGGCTACTTGTAGCATTGGCCTTTGAGAATATTTTACGGAAGCTATTCTAACAACTCTACAGAGTGATGTGCTCTCAATTCGAATTGCAGAATAATAATGTATAAAAAAGAAAACTCGTGCCCACTGGCCAGGCGCAAGTCCTCGAAATGAGCACCGCTTGGATGACTTACGTATCATCGATACAATTTCAGTACCCCAAACCGAAATTCAATTTCGTGGCAGGGCAGGGAATCAAACCCGGACTACCGGGGCGAGAGCCAAGAATGTTAGCCGCTACACTACAAGGTGGTCTCTTTCATTGTCAGCGCAATCAATTGCACGATACCATGTAATTTCTACACTGGGCGAACTATAATAGTACACATTTCTTCGTATTTTTAGCATTACATAGCCCCTGGTAAGTTAGAAAGATGGTACGCGTACCATAACGCTCAAGTCGAATAGTTCCAAGAACTAACAAACAAAAAAGTTTTAGGCACTCCTCCGAAAGAAATACAGACAAGCTGGTAGAAAGACAGACAACATATTTTGTAATTTTCAGAGCAAAATAGGCTAATTGTTATATAATGAATAGCACTCTTGGTCTCCATAGTGTTGAAATAATGAATATTGTTCTAAAACATGAAGATTTGAAGGATTTCGTGTCTTCTTGTTTATTTTGAAAGGAGGGAAGGAAGCTTGTAGTTTAACGTGACCGTTAATCTTGAGATCATGAGCCACGGGACCTCCTTTTTACGTGGAATCCGAACCACAGGACATGGCATTTCACTTCGAAAATCTCACATGCATTGACCGGGAATCGAACCCGGACCGCCTTGGTGAGAGGCATACAGCTAGACCGCTGAGCCACCACGCCCCTCCTCTTGCTTATTTTGACGTATATCTTATGTGTAGGTAAATTCCACGAGGTATTGTTTCAGGTCATGTTGAATATAAGAATTCTTATTTTTTAAATTTTTATCGTTTACCCTCCAGGGTTGGCTTTTCCCACGGACTAAGTGAGGGATCCCACCTTTACCGCCACTGGTAGTGTCCTGGAGCTTGGGACTCTGAGTCGGGGATACAACTGGGGAGTATGAATAGCACGTCGCCCAGGCGGCCTCACCTGCAAAGCGAACAGGGGCCTGATGAAGAGATGGGAAGTGTGGGAGGATTAGGCAAGGCAGAGGGAAGGAGGCGGCCGTGGCCTTACGTTAGGTACTGTACCCGAAAATCCGGAAAGGGGCTTGTTGGAATATCCATTGCCCCAGCTGGATTGCCTATTTTAACAGCACCGGAAAATTACTACATTAGAAATCGCTTCCAACGTGGTTTTTAGGGATTTACATTCGGTAGTTACAATACTCTGCTCCTAAAATTTAAAATGATTCACACGCCAACAACAACAAATAACGAACTGAACAAAATTTATTAACAATGGTGTAAACTAACCTAGTATAAAAATAACAATAAATTAGTTTAACAATCAATTTAAAATAAAAACACGCAATCATTCACACTTCCTTTCAACTCCACATCTTACTACAATGCTGTATAAAAATTATGAGCATAAAATCTTGGCTCGTTTAGGCCTACACAGCGTAAAATGAAAATGATTAATGAAGGCTCTTACATTCGTGGCATTCCTGAAACATGGTTTCATTCACTAGCCCGCGTTTGTAGAACGCACGTGTACTGGCCTTGTTTCATCAATGAAACCCTAGCACCACGCTACACTCGGAACTAAATACAATGTATACAAGGCGGTGAGGCGTTCACGTGTTAATTATGTTACACTGCTCTTCAACTCTAACAGTGAATCATTCTAGCCATCCACATCGAGACTGCTTTTGAGTGCGTTTATAATATACGCAAATTTAACTTTTAGATCTTACAAAAATGCACATAACTTCTATGTTTCTTAAACAATCATCCTGAAAATTTGTATACACTCTTTCATTCGCACCCCGTAATTGTTCATGGCCAATTCGGTTCGACAATTACTCTTAACAGTGGATAATCATTCATACCAAAAACATCCGCTCATAAAACCCATGCTATTCCAAAACAATTGATTAATAAATCCTACTAAATTGTTTAACTAATTAAATAATTTCCAAAGAATTATTTACATGTAATATGTTCATAATAATATACTTTATTTAGTGTTGCTAACACGATACTTTCGAGATTCTGGCTTCTCGGTTACAATACAATTCTCAACTAATTATATACACTGGTTTTCACATAACCATTTTCTAACCTTTCGTAGTTTTGATATACTGCTTACACATCGTCTTATATAGGTTTCATTACATTGTCGGTATAATACAGTCGACTAATTAAGGTTAACTGTACGTAATTACATAACTTCGGGTTTAATAAAATATAATAATTGTATTATTGACATGAGTAGACAATCGTTCTCAAGTTCTATTTCCGCTAGAACCCTCCTGTCAACACAGCTAAATCGTTACTTCACATGAACTGGACTACTTGTATACAACGGCTCTTATCATGATCCATGCCTTCTTATCAAAGAACAATAATACTTTGACTTCCCTTAAAATGCGGAGCTCCCCTCGCACGAGCATTCCTCATACCTCTACAAATCCTCACCTAACAGTATATATGGCATAAACAATTATCTTCCACTATAATAAACAATAACCAAAAACGGATTAATTGTTATTAACATATCTTCTGTAGGAACTTCTCTCAAATATTGGCATGACCCTCAGTATCATTCCACATGACGACTGAACTACAATTATACATGCTTAAGTTCTTCAAACGAAACTTCCAAGTGTAATGAACGATATTAGACAGTCGTGATTAACCTCCTAAAATTTACTCCACAACAAGATATTTAACTGTTAACTCTTCTGTCGCAAATACAGGTAATGAAAATAATACTCCTGTCTCATCTCACTTGTCAAGCTTTAAATTGTTTATCGTTGTAATATCAGGTCCACAAAATGACGTTATGTTACACAAATAGTATAAAATAACACGCATGTTATTTATAGTGTCAGATAGAATTCAATCTTGACCGGGATAAACTAGCTTTGAATTCCTAGCCAAAGATTTGAATAATCTTTTATCAAAAGGTATTTCCTCTACCATATTAAATGAACAAAGCTCTCAGCTTTGCAAATAAAAGAAAGGTTTGTCAACGTCGTAATGTTTTTCCACTCTACACAAAGAATGTTTATAGGGATTAAGACTTCGGTCTTATAAAACGACTAGTATTTCCTAGATTGTCGACAGTTTATGTACAATAATGATATAACAATATCATTCGATGTTTCTTCTGTTCTTGAAGTTGGATGGTGTTACGTTAAAGTGCTCAAATTAAATTAATAAGAATTTAATTTGAAGCTATGACACAATGTCAGAATACTTTGTTTAAATCAAATTATTAAAATTCGAGAATCGAAACGACTAGTCTTCTATGAGGCAATATGATTCCTCAAACAAAATTTTTAATGTCAGTTCCACAACTGATCCATAGAATAAAATTGAAAAATAGATGAAAGGCAATCATCTCCTAAATAATCTTGAAGCATAAAAATCATAACAAACATCTGAAGTGTAAAACACATAAGAACACTGAAATACATGAAATGCGAAAGTATAGAAATATGGAAATATGGAGTAAGATCGTTGGCTCAGGATGTCACTAATCAAGCTATATACTATAAATGAGATACACTGCTACCTTATTTGAACGAAAACTTGAAGATCTATGTAAGTATTCCCACAATACTTTAGATGTTTCTTCAGTTCAAGGTACTGAAATGGATCTGCATTCGAACCTTGGATCTGCGACCTCAGAGATAGGAAACGTTCCTCTCTGGAATTCACCAACTTTCGCCTGGGCTCGAACGATATCCTTCTGGCAAATTCTTCTGTATTGCTGGGCTACCCCTAGCATCTTGACAAATCTCTTATGTTGAGTCTTCATTCTCCGTCGTAAATATGTATCAGCCTCATCATTGGAATATAATTTATAGAAATATTCATATAAATGGTGAATGAAATATTTCCATTGCTAATTGATGTTACATTAGTGTTCGTAGACTGACGAAAATGTACAAGATGGACCGTACACTACGTCTATATTCGAGAATACGTCGTCTAACGAAGTTCCATCAATGTATCCTAACTTCTGTTATCGAATATGTCTCTGGCGCATGACTATTTAGTTCATCATATCAACAATGTTAATTATGTTGAATGAAAACATTTGAAGAATAATACTGTTTATACTGTTTCTGATACTGTTTATATACTGCGCCAATGTTACAAGTTCTTCGCTACTGTTCACTTGAATTGCGTTCGCCAACTTCACGTTGCAATCTAAAATGATATTCAGCTTTATTTCCAACACATTTGAAAATCTGTTTTAACAGACTTATATTGTCGAAACGGTAAGTTTTAGAACGCTCGACTTTTCACAGAATGTAGTATTCAACCTGTTCTTTACATATATGCGCTTAGCTAAATTCATATTTCAATTATATACGAGATATACTAATTTCAATGTTCCTCACAACTTCACGTAAAATGGATGTGCGGTAATCTCCTACGTTCCACCTAGCTATCCTCGCGTCTCCACAAGTCGACAGTCGTCGCACTCGGACAAAGCCTTGGGATCTCTGTTAACCCAGTAAAAACACTTCCTCGCTCTTCAAAGACTGCTGGAATAAGAACCTCAATACTTGGATCTCCCCCTCCAAGTCGAAATTTTGGCGGCCATATCAATCTCCCACCATAATTTTAGCGCGTAGATTACTAATGCTTATTACTGCGTAGATTAACCGATCTGCGGTTTTTTAAGTATCAGACATAATTTCTCTTAATATTCTGTTCATTACCAAATAAGAAAATCTTCTTCTAAGGGCCTAAATGCATAATTTCATCAAATTATGTAGTTGAAGTTGATCCGGTCTTCAATAAGACCTCTTCTCATTGGCTCTGAGCTGGGATCCAATTGCATAATTTTTAACAATATTTATAATATTAATGTCCAAACTCGCTGTTGCTATGCCAATTATAGCCTTCTAGAAGCGTCTATTGTGCAATATATCACGTGATCGGGCTCTCCCACAGCCTCGAGCTTGTAACACTACCCTCGTGTGTCACACTTCCAGAAATTATATTTGCTGGTTAAATTGTATCATGAGGACGGAAAATACTCTCATTTTGTCCCAAATTAATTCAATTTCCGGGGGCAGTACCACCACGATATTTTCCCGAAGACGAAGTGGGAAACCACGGAAAACCATTTGGAGGATGGTTGAGGTGGGAGTCGAACCCCCTCTACTCATTTGGACCACCCGAGGCTGAGTATACCCCAATCCAGTCCTGATACCACTGTTCAAATTTCGTGGCCGAGCCGGGAATCGAACCGCGGACGTCCTGGTTGGCAACTATTCATGCTGACCACTACACCACGGAGGCGACTTGAATATAAGAATAAAAGACATAAATGACCTTAGATTGCGACGGAATATCTTTCATTTTAAAATCCTGATGAATTTACGAACGCATGTTTCTCGAACTCACATATCCCTGAAGAGCATCAATCTAGTCACTTGGTGAATTCAGTATCTTGTTATTGAAATATAGTTCTATTGTCCTAATGTAGTTTTTTTTGTTCTACCTTCATTCCTTCATGACGCCAATCTCATGAGAGGATTCAATGACAAATAAAATTAGTGAGGTAATGTATGGAGTGGCTGTGTATGGTCTTTCGAGTTTGGAGTAGTCTGACCATGCACCTTAACGTGTTTAGCTACCTCGGCTAGTTTGTGACATTATGTCAAAAATTAAAACATGTATTTTAACTCTCCTGATTCCATACCGGCCCCTGATTCTATTTTATGACTATTATATCTCGCTGCACCTGCTACATCACCCAAAATGTATGCAAATTTCTGTATCCTTGCTGCAGATCTGGTTCATGTGCGTCCAAATATTGTAAGGTTCCTGTTAGGGAGCCCTGTACAAATAATTAATCTAAGGGATGAAACTAGTCTAAAATAGGGGGCGAGCGTGGCAGATGCTGTAAGAGGTAGGGAGTGTTTTATGAATGGAGATCGACAGTGCGATCAGCAGGGAGAACTCCCCAATGTACTGCTTGACGGGGTAGTTCTAGGTGAAGGGGTAGTTTAGAAGAGCTATTAAGTTATTACTCAGAGCGCAACAGCTGCGCCACGCGGTCTACAATGAATCGTATGCAAGAGAGTAAACGGGGAATTCGCTAGTGTCAGCGTGGAGCAATAGCGCTCTGCTGACTACAAGAATCAATTAAACAAGTACACAGTAAGGCTGATTCTAAGTCCTACCTAAAGAGAAATCTAATAGGGTTGGATCTTACAAGCTAAATAAATAAAAGAATAAGACCAGTGGCTTCTAGTGTTTCTGAATTTAATGTGTACCTCGATCTTGAGGTACACTGACAGAACTAGCAGTTCAAATGATAATTAATAACAAGAAGTTCCGTGCGAACTAAAGAGCCTACTTTTCATGCCAATGATTATTCTACAGTATATGAACCTATCTACAATAACGACGAAATTCAGTTGGTAATATCGAAATGTCTAATTAGTACGAAATATATCTGGTATAATGTAGCCTAATAGAGCACTACAGTTGGCAGCCCTGGTGACTGAATAGATTCTTAGTTCCATCTCTTAAGGTACAGAATAAAAAATAGGTTGAAGTCCAATGGACGTTACATGCAGTTAGACTTTGGATCTATCAGCACACGTAAAAGCATGTTGGCAACAATGCCATGCGTGTGCTGGTCAGAAATAATCTGAAATAGTATGATATCTTGTTGTGCCAATTTTGGATGAAATCCATTTATTAGTATAGAAGTTACATGTATTTTAAAACTGGGCTTTCAGCAGGCATAGAATCATGTTGGCAGCACTGATTTATATTAATTACTCCAAATTAATCTAGACTGTCAGGTGCTATACGTGTGCAAAGTATAGAGCTGTTGGCATGCATACTTTCTGATTATATTGATATTAGAGTAAAAAATATAGATAGCATTTATTAACAGTTGGCAGCCCTGATTGCACTTAAGAATACTTATAGTCATATCGGGAATGTTACACATAGCACATACGAAATTTGGTTGAAATCCAACTGATAGTATAGAAGTTAGATGTATTTAAAATTGCTCCTATCAGCAGGCTTAGAATCATGTTGGTAGAACTGACGTATATAAGTTACTCCAAATTAATACAGAATGTCAGGTACTATACGTGTGCATAGTTTAAAGCTGTCGGCTTGCATACTTTTTGATATATTGGTATTTGGATAAAAATATAGAGAGCAATTATTAACAGTTGGCAGCCCTCGTGGCCTTTAAGAATACGCTCAGTCATATCTGTTTATGTACACATATTACATACAAAATTTGGTTGCAATCCAATTGATAGTGTAGAAGTTATATGCATTTAAAAGTGGACCTATCAGAAGGCTTAAAATTATTTTGGCAACACTGTCATGCATGGCCTCCTGGAAATTAAACTGAAATAGTATTGTCCACATATCTGCCAATTTTGGAAAAGCTCCCATGCATACCTTCCATGATATCCAACATGGAGCTCAAATTTCGAGTGTGATTTTTCAGCAGTTGGTGGCACTGACATCATTTTCAAATATGGACGTGAGATATTCCGGTATACATCTTGACTCATACTTAATTTGGTTTCTATTGCTGCAGCCGTTTAAGAGTTGATAGGGGGGACACACACACAGCCAGACAGACAGACAGACAGACAGAAGGACAGACAGACACACACTTTCCCGGATCGATCTTATAAGTCTACTTTTTCCTCATTTTTGCAAAATGTGAAAAGTAGGCTAAAAATAATAACAGTCCAAGCACAGGGGGAGGTGAGTGTTTAGTGTGGTGGTGAGTGTGGTGATCGCTTGAAACACTTACCTGTTCAGCCAAACAGCAGAGGTTCGTCACGTCGGTGCACTAATACAGACTGAGTGATTGAGAATGATCGTGTGATCGAATGATCCTGTGTGCCTGACCTCTGGGGTTCTTATAGTTTTCGTGTGCTCGGTCGGCGGAATCCTTACATTCCTACCGAGTCGTACACCTTTCCCGGGTCATTGCCTGGGCTACGAGGCTACTTGGGTTCATGTATGTGCTAATTATCAGTTCTGTAATTTATAGGTTGTAGTTTATAGGTTTTTAGATTAAAAGTTTGTAATTTTGGTGTTTTGGAGATTTTGTTTAGGGGAAGGGTGTAGCGTACCCTAGGGGTACAACAACCCCCTTTGTAGGGTTAGTTATCGTCCTCGATAACTGGACGAAGACTTGGGGGTGTTTTTTTTTGTGTGCAAAATATGGCATCTTCTTCTCTCTTGATATTCTTCTGTCTTCTGTTCTTCTCTTCTTTTCTTCTTTCAATTTAGCTCGTAATTGTAGGGGTGGCGTCGTAGGGGGTGTATTGGTAGCCTCGTGGAAGATAGGGGTGAGTCAGGGGGTTGATATGAATTTAGTGAGATATTGGTAAACGTAACAGCCTCCGTGGCTTAGGCGGCAGCACGCCGGCCTCTCACCGCTGGGTCCGTGGTTCAAATCCCGGTCACTCCATGTGAGATCTGTGCTGGACAAAGCGGAGGCAGACAGGTTTTTCTCCGGGTACTCCGGTTTTCCCTGTCAAAATTTCATTCCAGCAACACTCTCCACTATCATTTCATTTCATCTGTCATTCATTTAATCATTGCCCCAGAGGAGTGCGTCCGGTCTCGGCAGCCGGCACAGTTCACATCCTCGCCGCTAGATGGGGGCTTCATTCATTCCATTCCTGACCCGGTCGGAGACTGGAAGCAGGCTGTGGATTTTCATTGGTAAACGTCGAAATTTTAAGGCTGAATATGTGTGCCTTCTTATGATTGGGTGTCCGGGTGTGCTCAGCGATCATGTGTAATTGTTTATGGTGAGGGGAACAATATTTCTTTACATATTTTTTTTTTTAAATTCAACAGTGGGGTGTAAAGCTTACTTGTTTTCATAGGACATCTTTTGCTTGACGGGATATAACATTGATCCCTATTGTATTTGTAACATAATGACATAATAAATTGTTAAACGAAACAGTACATAATATAAACATTTCAATATCTCAATTTAATTAAAGGGGTGAGGGAACATACGAGAGGAATAAACATCCGATGGCCGGGGGGAGGCTATATGTACATATATAATTAACGTACCTCCGGTGTGGATGAAAAACTGCCCTCGCGTGCCCTGCACGTGTGTAAAAGGGATAGAGTGGAGAAAAAAAAGTCGCAGGGTGTAATTAAAGGGTTACATTTTTTGTTTGAGTCTTCAGTCTTTTGACTGGTTTGATGCAGCTCTCCATGCCTCCCTGTCCTGAGCTAATCGTTTCATCTCTACATAACTACCACACCCTACATCTGAGGCAATCTGTTTAACATATTCTAACCTTGGTCTACCCCCACAGTTCATGTCCTCGACCCTTCCTTCCATAACTAAGCTTGCTATTCCTGGGTGTCTTAGTATGTGTCCTACCAACCTATCTCTTCTCTTCATTAGCAGTCGCCAGAAACATCTCTCCTCTCCCACTCGTCTTAATACCTCTATGTTTGTAACCCTATCTACCCATCTGATCTTCGTCATTCTCCTGTAACACCACATTTCAAATGCTTCTATTCTCCTCTTTTCTGCTGCACCAATAGTCCAAGTTTCACTTCCATAGAGCGCCACACTCCAGGCAAAGGCTTTCAAAAATGACTTCCTAATACCGTACCTAAATCTATATTCGATGTCAGCAGATTCCATTTTTGTAGTAAAGCTTTCTTTGCCTGAGCCAACCTACTTTTTATATCCTCTTTGCTTCGTCCATCACTGGTTATTCTACTTCCTAAGTAACAGAAGTCTTCTACTTCCTTCAGCTTTTCACCTGTCAATTTGATCTCCATAGAGGTTTCTGATTTATTTCGGCTGCATTCCAGTATTTTTGTTTTACATTTATTAATTTTCATCATGAACTCTTTCTGTAAGACGGAGTCCATACCATTCAAAAACTCATTCAAATCCTCAGGCTTGTCGGCCAAGATGACTATGTCATCAGCAAATCTCAGAGTTGAAATTATTTCTCCTTGAATCTTCACTCCCACTTTAAATTTTTCTCTAATTTCTTTCATTGCTTGTTCAATGTAAAGATTGAAAAGTATGGGTGATAAGTTGCAGCCTTGCCTACACCTTTCTGAATACCAGCTTCTCTCTCATGTCCTTCAACTCGAATGACTGCTGTCTGGTTTCTGTATAGATTGTATATCACCCTCCTATCTCTGTACTTTATTCCAATCGATTTCAAAATGTCCAACAATTTAGTCCAATCAACGTTATAAAAAGCCTTTTCTAAGTCTACAAAAGCCATGAACGTTCTCTTATCTTTCCTTATTCTACCTTCCAAAATCAGCGTAAGACTTAGTACAGCTTCCCTTGTTCCTACATTTCTCCTGAAACCAAACTGGTCTTCACCCAACTCCGTTTCTATCTGGCTTTCAATCCTCTTGTAAATTATCCTAGACAGGATCTTTGAAGCATGAGTAATCAAGCTGATTGTACGGTAATCTTCACATCTGACAGCTCCCACTTTCTTTGGTATAGGGATGATTATATTCTTCTTGAAATCAGGGGGTACCTCACCTGTCTCATAAATCCTACACACCAAGTGAAATAACCTGATCACACCTTCATCTCCTATGCAGCGTAGCAACTCAATCGGTATATCATCTATGCCTGGTTCTTTGTTCCTGCTTAAGTCTTCCAAAGCTCTATCAAATTCTGATCTCAATATTAAATCTCCTTTCGCATCCTCATCAATTTCCTCCTCCCTTTCCATTACATGATTCTCAATCTCCTTTCCCTTATACAAACTCCCTATGTAAGCTTTCCATCTCTCAACCTTTTCTTCCCTATCTGTTAGAGGCTTTCCATTTGTGTCCTTAATATTACAGCACTTAGTCTTCTTTTCCCCAAAAGTATTCTTAATCCTTCGATTAGCTGTGTCCACTTTACCTAATTTCAGACAATTTTCTATACCTGCACATTTCTCTTTCTACCATTCTTCTTTCGCTTCCTTGCACTTCTTGTTAACCTCATTTCTCAGACGTCTGTATTCTGCTTTCCCCTTCTCATCTCTTACATTCTTGTGTTTCCGCCTTTCATCCATCAATTCTAGTATATCCTGAGTGATCCACGGTTTTCTACCTATTCTTTCTTTCCTACCCATGTTTTCTTCTGCGGATTTTTTTATTTCATTCTTCAAAAGTGCCCATTCGTCTGCGATTGAAGTTTGTTTAGGGTTTTTCATTAGTCCTTCCTTTATACTCTTCTTGAATCTTTCGTATACATCCTTCTCTTTCAGTCTGTCTATTGCCCACCTTTTTGGCTTTTGACTTTTCTTCAGATTCTTCAACTTTAATCTGCATTTCATTACGACCAGATTGTGGTCAGAGTTTATGTCAGCACCAGGATATGCTTTACAGTCCAAAATCTGGTTTCGAAACCTCTGCTTGACCATAATGAAGTCGATTTGGTAACGCCCTGTATCTCCTGGTCTCATCCATGTGTATATTCTTCTCTTGTGGTTATTGAATAAGGTGTTAGCTATGACCAACTCATGCTCGGTGCAGAATTCTACCAGCCTGCTTCCTCGATCATTCCTTTCACCTAATCCGAAATCCCCTACTATTTTCCCTTCTCTCCCTTTTCCTACCACAGCATTCCAATCTCCCATTACTATAACATTTTCATCACCCTTGATATACCTCAGAATTTCGTCTATTTCTTCGTAGACCTTTTCAACATCCTCATCATCAGCTTGACTGGTAGGCATATAGACTTGTACCACTGTGGTGCACGTAGGTTTAGTATTGATTTTTGCTACAATAATCCGTTCACTATATTGTTCATAATATTCCACCCGCTGTCCAAGTTTCCTACTCAATATGAGGCCAACCCCTGCTTGGCCATTGTTTGATTTAGTGCTAATGACCCTATAGTCTCCTGACCAAAAGTCCTGTTCTTCTTGCCAGCGCATTTCACTAATCCCAACCAAATCCAACCTCAACCTATCCATTTCCCTTTCTAAGTTTTCTAACCTTCCACTTCCTAGCAGACTTCTAACATTCCACGCTCCGATCCGTAGAATGTCAGATTTCCTCTTTGTCACTTCTGTGATGTTAACCCCCTCTCGAGTAGTCCCCACCCGGAAATCCGAACGGGGGACTAGTTTACCTCCGGATTGAAATTTTACAAGGGAGGAGGCCATCATCACATGTAATTATGCATAGAGAGGTGCATATCCTCGGGAATAGCATACGGCTGTAGTTTCCCGTTGCTTTCCTTGTATCCTTTCATTATCATATTCTGTCACTATCTCCTTATTTCCTTACTCCCTTAATTCATTATTCCACTTCATCATTATTCATATTTACATGCCGCTGCAGGACTTTGCTCCCGCTATAGAGCATTTTCT
Source organism: Meconema thalassinum (assembly GCA_946902985.2). NCBI lineage: Eukaryota > Metazoa > Arthropoda > Insecta > Orthoptera > Tettigoniidae > Meconema > Meconema thalassinum. The sequence goes on from OX336391.1 coordinate 572,831,852, forward strand.
TAATTTTACATGCTACCTAACGTCAAGTCATAGGGGTCGTCTTGAGAAGGAGGAAGTATCCTGTCCGATGTAGGGGTATTTACTTCCCTCATCGAACCATCAAGCCTCCATCCGCAGGTATAGTTTAGACGACGTTAGGGCATAAAAATGGTATAACGGACCCTGTGTTTAGGGGAGACAGGCTAGGTACTTCCCCCAACACAGGCGCTTGCCTACCCTAACGCGTCACCACTATGACCTCTCGTCGGTCGTCAACGTCGAAGTCCTATTATGTCATGTCCTGGGTACAATTTACCAATTCATCAATATCTATTTTCACCTGGAAAATATTTTCACATCCATTAAAGTGCATCTCCGTGCTCAAACCATGAAGAATAAGTGTCAAGCGGTATTCTGTTGTTTATGGTGTTGTAGTTATACGGGGGGGGGGGCAACTGTGGTGGCACGGTACACTATCATTGCGCCTGGCCTGTCGGATTTCCAGCTAATATCAGCTGCGTATAATTCCTTCTCACATGTTAGTAGGTAAGTGAAGGATTGTGAATGGTATTCCCGTGTTATTGGGCAGTTGTAGGTATGTTAAAAAATTTAATTATTGGTAACGGGATGGTAAGAGAGGTCCAAGGAATCGTGGTCCTAAGGGGATGTATGGAAACGTTAAGTGGTAGGAATTCTCGACCGGTGTGGGTGAGGATTTTATTTTTTAGGATCTGGGTGTTCAGCGTGGTTGTTAGGTACCGTGCTGAAGGATTGAGGGTAGCATTTATGCTTTTAATTAACATGCAGGGTGAAAACATTGGTGATAAAAATGTAACATTGCATGCACTGGTGTTAGCGGGTGAAGCCTGGAACGCTAGCTGTTAGCTCTAAGGTTCCGAATGTTGATTAACATATAGCCACGAGCGATAAGGCATGGTGCACACCCTGGTAATTGCATGATTACCAAGTGCCTCGCATTAATAGGGGAGAAGTGTACAAGTGTTATCTGTATAGTGTTAATATGTATCTTGGGAGGGAGATGTGCTTTGCGGCTTGGACATACTAATCGTAATATATGGCATCTGTGGCCATAATAATAATATGTGACTGCTGTTCATGCTCGTAATATATGTACTAGACTTGTATGCTATAAAGTCTAGATTGAAAAACTGGTCATCTATGATTATGATATAATATAATCCCTTAACTAGAGATACTGTCTGGAGATATTGTCTAGATATACTGTCTAGAGATACTGCCTATAGATACTGTCTAGAGATACTGTTTAGAGATACTGTCTAGAGCTATTGTCTAGAGCTATTGTCTAGAGATACTGTTTAGATATATTATCTAGAGATATTGTCTAGAGATACTTTTAGAGATACTATGTATAGATATTCTAAACCAGGTTATATTGCAGCACACTATATGTGTGGCGTAATTCCCTCCTATAATGGGGCTGATCGCTGAAAAAAAAGTATTCTATTCACCCTATGGAAATGAGGGGGATTCATAAGTGTGTATTGCCATTTTATTAGTTGGGTGGATGGTATATATGAATGCCATCTATATGTTAAACAAGGCCATAAATACCCCTAAGTGTGGAGTTTTAATTATGGATTTCAAAAGGGGGTATAATGCACGGGGGGTATATTAACGTGCTATCACTTGAAATAACTGTTCGTCTAAATCTGAAAGATAATATTTTGTATAATATCGCTGTACCTAAAAAAAACACCTAATTGGGAAGTGGATTTATATATCTATGTGGTCACGGAGACATGCTCGTGTTGTCCTATATTGACTGGCGTGTCTATATAAGGGTGTATCCGAGGGCAAAAGTGCATTAAAGCCCGCTAAGAGATAAAATATGGTATATTTTGTGTGACGCGGCGCTGTGTGAATATCAACGAGAATACTGGCTTTTGGCCGTAAAATATGCTATCCCGGTGCTAAGTATTGAGGGATGATAGGGGTGAACTAAAATAAAAGTATGTGGTTATCCTACTTTCTGTAGTCCGACAATTATATGTCTCTCTTCTAGTGTCGTTTGAATCTGGCGCGCGAGATGAGGGCTGATTTCATTATGGCTGCTCGCTAGTTACCCGTCACGTGGGAGGCGTGTCCGGTGA